>JAWQEG010000930.1:0-1422376 GCA_033782935.1 Petrolisthes cinctipes | reverse complement strand
GGTACAGAAGATACATGCACATATTGACTTTGGGCACCAAAAATATCGATTTTCAGCATGTTTTGGGCCTGAATTTTGAAAATACTCTAACACGGAGTAGGCATGTACAGATCGCTTCTGGGACCCCAAAATATCGAATTTTCGGGTGTTTAGGGCCAGAATTTGAGATATAAACGGGTACAGAAGTTGCATGCACATATCGACTTTTGGGCACCTAAAAGATCGATTTTCAGTATGTTTTTGGCCTGTATTTTGAAAATACTCTAACACGGAGTAGGCATGTACAGATACCTTCTGGGACCTCTAAATATCGAATTTTCGGGTGTTTTGGGACTGAATTTGAGATATCGATTTTTTGGCATCTAAAATGTCGATTTTTAGCATGTTTTTAGCCTATATTTTGAAAATATTCTAGCACTGTGTAGGCATGTACAGATTGCTTCTGGGACCCCAAAATATTGAATTTTCGGGTGTTTTGAGCCTGAATTTGAGATATAAACGGGTACAGAAGATACATGCACATATTGACTTTGGGCACCAAAAATATCGATTTTCAGCATGTTTTGGGCTGAATTTTGAAAATACTCTAACACGGAGTAGGCATGTACAGATCGCTTCTGGGACCCCAAAATATCGAATTTTCGGGTGTTTAGGGCCAGAATTTGAGATATAAACGGGTACAGAAGTTGCATGCACATATCGACTTTTGGGCACCTAAAAGATCGATTTTCAGTATGTTTTTGGCCTGTATTTTGAAAATACTCTAACACGGGGTAGGCATGTACAGATACCTTCTGGGACCTCTAAATATCGAATTTTCGGGTGTTTTGGGACTGAATTTGAGATATCAATTTTTGGCATCTAAAATGTCGATTTTTAGCATGTTTTTAGCCTATATTTTGAAAATATTCTAGCACTGTGTAGGCATGTACAGATTGCTTCTGGGACCCCAAAATATTGAATTTTCGGGTGTTTTGAGCCTGAATTTGAGATATAAACGGGTACAGAAGATACATGCACATATTGACTTTGGGCATCTAAAATATCGATTTTCAGCATGTTTTGGGCCTGTATTTTGAAAATAGTCTAACACTGAGTAGGCATGTACAGATTGCTTCTGGGACCCCAAAATATTGAATTTTCGGGTGTTTTGAGCCTGAATTTGAGATATAAACGGGTACTGAAGATGCATGCACATATCGACTTTTATGCACCTAAAAGATCGATTTTCAGTATGTTTTGAGCATGTATTTTGAAAATACTCTAACACGGAGTAGGCATGTACAGATCGCTTCTGGGACCCCTAAATATCGAATTTTCGGGTGTTTTGGGACTGAATTTGAGATATCGACTTTTTGGCACCTAAAAGATCGATTTTTAGCATGTTTTTAGCCTATATTTTGAAAATATTATAGCACTGTACAGATTGCTTCTGGGACCCCAAAATATTGATTTTTCGGGTGTTTTGAGCCTGAATTTGAGATATAAACGGGTACAGAAGATACATGCACATATTGACTTTGGGCATCTAAAATATCGATTTTCAGCATGTTTTGTGCCTGTATTTTGA
Organism: Petrolisthes cinctipes; assembly: GCA_033782935.1. Classification (NCBI taxonomy): domain Eukaryota; kingdom Metazoa; phylum Arthropoda; class Malacostraca; order Decapoda; family Porcellanidae; genus Petrolisthes; species Petrolisthes cinctipes. The sequence goes on along the minus strand of JAWQEG010000930.1, from coordinate 1,420,806 downwards.
AAATACTCTAACACTGAGTAGGCATGTACAGATTGCTTCTGGGACCCCAAAATATTGAATTTTCGGGGTGTTTTGAGCCTGAATTTGAGATATAAACGGGTACAGAAGATACATGCACATATCGACTTTTGGGCACCTAAAAGATCGATTTTCAGTATATTTTTGGCCTGTATTTTGAAAATACTCTAACACGGAGTAGGCATGTACAGATACCTTCTGGGGCCTCTAAATATCGAATTTTCGGGTGTTTTGGGACTGAATTTGAGATATCGATTTTTTGGCATCTAAAATGTCGATTTTTAGCATGTTTTTAGCCTATATTTTGAAAATATTCTAGCACTGTGTAGGCATGTACAGATTGCTTCTGGGACCCCAAAATATTGAATTTTCGGGTGTTTTGAGCCTGAATTTGAGATATAAACGGGTACAGAAGATACATGCACATATTGACTTTGGGCACCAAAAATATCGATTTTCGGCATGTTTTGGGCCTGAATTTTGAAAATACTCTAACACGGAGTAGGCATGTACAGATCGCTTCTGGGACCCCAAAATATCGAATTCTCGGGATTTTAGGGCCTGAATTTGAGATATAAACGGGTACAGAAGATACATGCACATATTGACTTTGGGCACCAAAAATATCGATTTTCAGCATGTTTTTGGCGTGAATTTTGAAAATACTCTAACACGGAGAAGGCATGTACAGATCGCTTCTGGGACCCCAAAATATCGAATTTTCGGGTGTTTAGGGCCAGAATTTGAGATATAAACGGGTACAGAAGTTGCATGCACATATCGACTTTTGGGCACCTAAAAGATCGATTTTCAGAATGTTTTTGGCCTGTATTTTGAAAATATTCTAATACGGAGTAGGCATGTACAGATCGCTTCTGGGACCCCTAAATATCGAATTTTCGGGTGTTTTGGGACTGAATTTGAGATATTGACTTTTTGGCACCTAAAAGATCGATTTTTAGCATGTTTTTAGCCTATATTTTGAAAATATTCTAGCACTGAGTAGGCATGTACAGATTGCTTCTGGGACCCCAAAATATTGAATTTTCGGGTATTTTGAGCCTGAATTTGAGATATAAACGGGTACAGAAGATACATGCACATATTGACTTTGGGCACCAAAAATATCGATTTTCAGCATGTTTTGGGCCTGAATTTTGAAAATACTCTAACACGGAGTAGGCATGTACAGATCGCTTCTGGGACCCCAAAATATCGAATTTTCGGGTGTTTAGGGCCAGAATTTGAGATATAAACGGGTACAGAAGATGCATGCACATATCGACTTTTGTGCACCTAAAAGATCGATTTTCAGTATGTTTTGAGCATGTATTTTGAAAATACTCTAACACGGAGTAGGGGCATGTACAGATCGCTTCTGGGACCCCTAAATATCGAATTTTCGGGTGTTTTGGGACTGAATTTGTGATATTGACTTTTTGGCACCTAAAAGATCGATTTTTAGCATGTTTTTAGCCTATATTTTGAAAATATTCTAGCACTGAGTAGGCATGTACAGATTGCTTCTGGGACCCCAAAATATTGAATTTTCGGGTGTTTTGAGCCTGAATTTGAGATATAAACATGCACATGCACATATATACATGCACATATTGACTTTGGGCACCAAAAATATCGATTTTCAGCATGTTTTGGGACTGAATTTTGAAAATACTCTAACACGGAGTAGGCATGTACAGATCGCTTCTGGGACCCCAAAATATCGAATTTTCGGGTGTTTAGGGCCAGAATTTGAGATATAAACGGGTACAGAAGTTGCATGCACATATCGACTTTTGGGCACCTAAAAGATCGATTTTCAGTATGTTTTTGGCCTGTATTTTGAAAATACTCTAACACGGAGTAGGCATGTACAGATACATTCTGGGACCTCTAAATATCGAATTTTCGGGTGTTTTGGGACTGAATTTGAGATATCGATTTTTTGGCATCTAAAATGTTGATTTTTAGCATGTTTTTAGCCTATATTTTGAAAATATTCTAGCACTGTGTAGGCATGTACAGATTGCTTCTGGGACCCCAAAATATTGAATTTTCGGGTGTTTTGAGCCTGAATTTGAGATATAAACGGGTACAGAAGATACATGCACATATTGACTTTGGGCATATAAAATATCGATTTTCAGCATGTTTTGGGCCTGTATTTTGAAAATAGTCTAACACTGAGTAGGCATGTACAGATTGCTTCTGGGACCCCAAAATATTGAATTTTCGGGTGTTTTGAGCCTGAATTTGAGATATAAACGGGTACTGAAGATGCATGCACATATCGACTTTTGGGCACGTAAAAGATCGATTTTCAGTATGTTTTGAGCATGTATTTTGAAAATACTCTAACACGGAGTAGGCATGTACAGATCGCTTCTGGGACCCCTAAATATCGAATTTTCGGGTGTTTTGGGACTGAATTTGAGATATTGACTTTTTGGCACCTAAAAGATCGATTTTTAGCATGTTTTTAGCCTATATTTTGAAAATATTCTAGCACTGAGTAGGCATGTACAGATTGCTTCTGGGACCCCAAAATATTGAATTTTCGGGTGTTTTGAGCCTGAATTTGAGATATAAACGGGTACAGAAGATACATGCACATATTGACTTTGGGCACCAAAAATATCGATTTTCAGCATGTTTTGGGCCTGAATTTTGAAAATACTCTAACACGGAGTAGGCATGTACAGATCGCTTCTGGGACCCCAAAATATCGAATTTTCGGGTGTTTAGGGCCAGAATTTGAGATATAAACGGGTACAGAAGATGCATGCACATATCGACTTTTGTGCACCTAAAAGATCGATTTTCAGTATGTTTTGAGCATGTATTTTGAAAATACTCTAACACGGAGTAAGGGCATGTACAGATCGCTTCTGGGACCCCTAAATATCGAATTTTCGGGTGTTTTGGGACTGAATTTGTGATATTGACTTTTTGGCACCTAAAAGATCGATTTTTAGCATGTTTTTAGCCTATATTTTGAAAATATTCTAGCACTGAGTAGGCATGTACAGATTGCTTCTGGGACCCCAAAATATTGAATTTTCGGGTGTTTTGAGCCTGAATTTGAGATATAAACGGGTACAGAAGATACATGCACATATTGACTTTGGGCACCAAAAATATCGATTTTCAGCATGTTTTGGGCCTGAATTTTGAAAATACTCTAACACGGAGTAGGCATGTACAGATCGCTTCTGGGACCCCAAAATATCGAATTTTCGGGTGTTTAGGGCCAGAATTTGAGATATAAACGGGTACAGAAGTTGCATGCACATATCGACTTTTGGGCACCTAAAAGATCGATTTTCAGTATGTTTTTGGCCTGTATTTTGAAAATACTCTAACACGGAGTAGGCATGTACAGATACCTTCTGGGACCTCTAAATATCGAATTTTCGGGTGTTTTGGGACTGAATTTGAGATATCGATTTTTTGGCATCTAAAATGTCGATTTTTAGCATGTTTTTAGCCTATATTTTGAAAATATTCTAGCACTGTGTAGGCATGTACAGATTGCTTCTGGGACCCCAAAATATTGAATTTTCTGGTGTTTTGAGCCTGAATTTGAGATATAAACGGGTACAGAAGATACATGCACATATTGACTTTGGGCACCAAAAATATCGATTTTCAGCATGTTTTGGGCCTGAATTTTGAAAATACTCTAACACGGAGTAGGCATGTACAGATCGCTTCTGGGACCCCAAAATATCGAATTTTCGGGTGTTTAGGGCCAGAATTTGAGATATAAACGGGTACAGAAGTTGCATGCACATATCGACTTTTGGGCACCTAAAAGATCGATTTTCAGTATGTTTTTGGCCTGTATTTTGAAAATACTCTAACACGGGGTAGGCATGTACAGATACCTTCTGGGACCTCTAAATATCGAATTTTCGGGTGTTTTGGGACTGAATTTGAGATATCAATTTTTTGGCATCTAAAATGTCGATTTTTAGCATGTTTTTAGCCTATATTTTGAAAATATTCTAGCACTGTGTAGGCATGTACAGATTGCTTCTGGGACCCCAAAATATTGAATTTTCGGGTGTTTTGAGCCTGAATTTGAGATATAAACGGGTACAGAAGATACATGCACATATTGACTTTGGGCATCTAAAATATCGATTTTCAGCATGTTTTGGGCCTGTATTTTGAAAATAGTCTAACACTGAGTAGGCATGTACAGATTGCTTCTGGGACCCCAAAATATTGAATTTTCGGGTGTTTTGAGCCTGAATTTGAGATATAAACGGGTACTGAAGATGCATGCACATATCGACTTTTATGCACCTAAAAGATCGATTTTCAGTATGTTTTGAGCATGTATTTTGAAAATACTCTAACACGGAGTAGGCATGTACAGATCGCTTCTGGGACCCCTAAATATCGAATTTTCGGGTGTTTTGGGACTGAATTTGAGATATCGACTTTTTGGCACCTAAAAGATCGATTTTTAGCATGTTTTTAGCCTATATTTTGAAAATATTATAGCACTGTACAGATTGCTTCTGGGACCCCAAAATATTGATTTTTCGGGTGTTTTGAGCCTGAATTTGAGATATAAACGGGTACAGAAGATACATGCACATATTGACTTTGGGCATCTAAAATATCGATTTTCAGCATGTTTTGTGCCTGTATTTTGAAAATACTCTAACACTGAGTAGGCATGTACAGATTGCTTCTGGGACCCCAAAATATTGAATTTTCGGGTGTTTTGAGCCTGAATTTGAGATATAAACGGGTACAGAAGATACATGCACATATCGACTTTTGGGCACCTAAAAGATCGATTTTCAGTATATTTTTGGCCTGTATTTTGAAAATACTCTAACACGGAGTAGGCATGTACAGATACCTTCTGGGGCCTCTAAATATCGAATTTTCGGGTGTTTTGGGACTGAATTTGAGATATCGATTTTTTGGCATCTAAAATGTCGATTTTTAGCATGTTTTTAGCCTATATTTTGAAAATATTCTAGCACTGTGTAGGCATGTACAGATTGCTTCTGGGACCCCAAAATATTGAATTTTCGGGTGTTTTGAGCCTGAATTTGAGATATAAACGGGTACAGAAGATACATGCACATATTGACTTTGGGCACCAAAAATATCGATTTTCGGCATGTTTTGGGCCTGAATTTTGAAAATACTCTAACACGGAGTAGGCATGTACAGATCGCTTCTGGGACCCCAAAATATCGAATTCTCGGGATTTTAGGGCCTGAATTTGAGATATAAACGGGTACAGAAGATACATGCACATATTGACTTTGGGCACCAAAAATATCGATTTTCAGCATGTTTTTGGCGTGAATTTTGAAAATACTCTAACACGGAGAAGGCATGTACAGATCGCTTCTGGGACCCCAAAATATCGAATTTTCGGGTGTTTAGGGCCAGAATTTGAGATATAAACGGGTACAGAAGTTGCATGCACATATCGACTTTTGGGCACCTAAAAGATCGATTTTCAGAATGTTTTTGGCCTGTATTTTGAAAATATTCTAATACGGAGTAGGCATGTACAGATCGCTTCTGGGACCCCTAAATATCGAATTTTCGGGTGTTTTGGGACTGAATTTGAGATATTGACTTTTTGGCACCTAAAAGATCGATTTTTAGCATGTTTTTAGCCTATATTTTGAAAATATTCTAGCACTGAGTAGGCATGTACAGATTGCTTCTGGGACCCCAAAATATTGAATTTTCGGGTATTTTGAGCCTGAATTTGAGATATAAACGGGTACAGAAGATACATGCACATATTGACTTTGGGCACCAAAAATATCGATTTTCAGCATGTTTTGGGCCTGAATTTTGAAAATACTCTAACACGGAGTAGGCATGTACAGATCGCTTCTGGGACCCCAAAATATCGAATTTTCGGGTGTTTAGGGCCAGAATTTGAGATATAAACGGGTACAGAAGATGCATGCACATATCGACTTTTGTGCACCTAAAAGATCGATTTTCAGTATGTTTTGAGCATGTATTTTGAAAATACTCTAACACGGAGTAGGGGCATGTACAGATCGCTTCTGGGACCCCTAAATATCGAATTTTCGGGTGTTTTGGGACTGAATTTGTGATATTGACTTTTTGGCACCTAAAAGATCGATTTTTAGCATGTTTTTAGCCTATATTTTGAAAATATTCTAGCACTGAGTAGGCATGTACAGATTGCTTCTGGGACCCCAAAATATTGAATTTTCGGGTGTTTTGAGCCTGAATTTGAGATATAAACATGCACATGCACATATATACATGCACATATTGACTTTGGGCACCAAAAATATCGATTTTCAGCATGTTTTGGGACTGAATTTTGAAAATACTCTAACACGGAGTAGGCATGTACAGATCGCTTCTGGGACCCCAAAATATCGAATTTTCGGGTGTTTAGGGCCAGAATTTGAGATATAAACGGGTACAGAAGTTGCATGCACATATCGACTTTTGGGCACCTAAAAGATCGATTTTCAGTATGTTTTTGGCCTGTATTTTGAAAATACTCTAACACGGAGTAGGCATGTACAGATACATTCTGGGACCTCTAAATATCGAATTTTCGGGTGTTTTGGGACTGAATTTGAGATATCGATTTTTTGGCATCTAAAATGTTGATTTTTAGCATGTTTTTAGCCTATATTTTGAAAATATTCTAGCACTGTGTAGGCATGTACAGATTGCTTCTGGGACCCCAAAATATTGAATTTTCGGGTGTTTTGAGCCTGAATTTGAGATATAAACGGGTACAGAAGATACATGCACATATTGACTTTGGGCATATAAAATATCGATTTTCAGCATGTTTTGGGCCTGTATTTTGAAAATAGTCTAACACTGAGTAGGCATGTACAGATTGCTTCTGGGACCCCAAAATATTGAATTTTCGGGTGTTTTGAGCCTGAATTTGAGATATAAACGGGTACTGAAGATGCATGCACATATCGACTTTTGGGCACGTAAAAGATCGATTTTCAGTATGTTTTGAGCATGTATTTTGAAAATACTCTAACACGGAGTAGGCATGTACAGATCGCTTCTGGGACCCCTAAATATCGAATTTTCGGGTGTTTTGGGACTGAATTTGAGATATTGACTTTTTGGCACCTAAAAGATCGATTTTTAGCATGTTTTTAGCCTATATTTTGAAAATATTCTAGCACTGAGTAGGCATGTACAGATTGCTTCTGGGACCCCAAAATATTGAATTTTCGGGTGTTTTGAGCCTGAATTTGAGATATAAACGGGTACAGAAGATACATGCACATATTGACTTTGGGCACCAAAAATATCGATTTTCAGCATGTTTTGGGCCTGAATTTTGAAAATACTCTAACACGGAGTAGGCATGTACAGATCGCTTCTGGGACCCCAAAATATCGAATTTTCGGGTGTTTAGGGCCAGAATTTGAGATATAAACGGGTACAGAAGATGCATGCACATATCGACTTTTGTGCACCTAAAAGATCGATTTTCAGTATGTTTTGAGCATGTATTTTGAAAATACTCTAACACGGAGTAAGGGCATGTACAGATCGCTTCTGGGACCCCTAAATATCGAATTTTCGGGTGTTTTGGGACTGAATTTGTGATATTGACTTTTTGGCACCTAAAAGATCGATTTTTAGCATGTTTTTAGCCTATATTTTGAAAATATTCTAGCACTGAGTAGGCATGTACAGATTGCTTCTGGGACCCCAAAATATTGAATTTTCGGGTGTTTTGAGCCTGAATTTGAGATATAAACGGGTACAGAAGATACATGCACATATTGACTTTGGGCACCAAAAATATCGATTTTCAGCATGTTTTGGGCCTGAATTTTGAAAATACTCTAACACGGAGTAGGCATGTACAGATCGCTTCTGGGACCCCAAAATATCGAATTTTCGGGTGTTTAGGGCCAGAATTTGAGATATAAACGGGTACAGAAGTTGCATGCACATATCGACTTTTGGGCACCTAAAAGATCGATTTTCAGTATGTTTTTGGCCTGTATTTTGAAAATACTCTAACACGGAGTAGGCATGTACAGATACCTTCTGGGACCTCTAAATATCGAATTTTCGGGTGTTTTGGGACTGAATTTGAGATATCGATTTTTTGGCATCTAAAATGTCGATTTTTAGCATGTTTTTAGCCTATATTTTGAAAATATTCTAGCACTGTGTAGGCATGTACAGATTGCTTCTGGGACCCCAAAATATTGAATTTTCTGGTGTTTTGAGCCTGAATTTGAGATATAAACGGGTACAGAAGATACATGCACATATTGACTTTGGGCACCAAAAATATCGATTTTCAGCATGTTTTGGGCCTGAATTTTGAAAATACTCTAACACGGAGTAGGCATGTACAGATCGCTTCTGGGACCCCAAAATATCGAATTTTCGGGTGTTTAGGGCCAGAATTTGAGATATAAACGGGTACAGAAGTTGCATGCACATATCGACTTTTGGGCACCTAAAAGATCGATTTTCAGTATGTTTTTGGCCTGTATTTTGAAAATACTCTAACACGGGGTAGGCATGTACAGATACCTTCTGGGACCTCTAAATATCGAATTTTCGGGTGTTTTGGGACTGAATTTGAGATATCAATTTTTTGGCATCTAAAATGTCGATTTTTAGCATGTTTTTAGCCTATATTTTGAAAATATTCTAGCACTGTGTAGGCATGTACAGATTGCTTCTGGGACCCCAAAATATTGAATTTTCGGGTGTTTTGAGCCTGAATTTGAGATATAAACGGGTACAGAAGATACATGCACATATTGACTTTGGGCATCTAAAATATCGATTTTCAGCATGTTTTGGGCCTGTATTTTGAAAATAGTCTAACACTGAGTAGGCATGTACAGATTGCTTCTGGGACCCCAAAATATTGAATTTTCGGGTGTTTTGAGCCTGAATTTGAGATATAAACGGGTACTGAAGATGCATGCACATATCGACTTTTATGCACCTAAAAGATCGATTTTCAGTATGTTTTGAGCATGTATTTTGAAAATACTCTAACACGGAGTAGGCATGTACAGATCGCTTCTGGGACCCCTAAATATCGAATTTTCGGGTGTTTTGGGACTGAATTTGAGATATCGACTTTTTGGCACCTAAAAGATCGATTTTTAGCATGTTTTTAGCCTATATTTTGAAAATATTATAGCACTGTACAGATTGCTTCTGGGACCCCAAAATATTGATTTTTCGGGTGTTTTGAGCCTGAATTTGAGATATAAACGGGTACAGAAGATACATGCACATATTGACTTTGGGCATCTAAAATATCGATTTTCAGCATGTTTTGTGCCTGTATTTTGAAAATACTCTAACACTGAGTAGGCATGTACAGATTGCTTCTGGGACCCCAAAATATTGAATTTTCGGGTGTTTTGAGCCTGAATTTGAGATATAAACGGGTACAGAAGATACATGCACATATCGACTTTTGTGCACCTAAAAGATCGATTTTCAGTATATTTTTGGCCTGTATTTTGAAAATACTCTAACACGGAGTAGGCATGTACAGATACCTTCTGGGGCCTCTAAATATCGAATTTTCGGGTGTTTTGGGACTGAATTTGAGATATCGATTTTTTGGCATCTAAAATGTCGATTTTTAGCATGTTTTTAGCCTATATTTTGAAAATATTCTAGCACTGTGTAGGCATGTACAGATTGCTTCTGGGACCCCAAAATATTGAATTTTCGGGTGTTTTGAGCCTGAATTTGAGATATAAACGGGTACAGAAGATACATGCACATATTGACTTTGGGCACCAAAAATATCGATTTTCGGCATGTTTTGGGCCTGAATTTTGAAAATACTCTAACACGGAGTAGGCATGTACAGATCGCTTCTGGGACCCCAAAATATCGAATTCTCGGGATTTTAGGGCCTGAATTTGAGATATAAACGGGTACAGAAGATACATGCACATATTGACTTTGGGCACCAAAAATATCGATTTTCAGCATGTTTTTGGCGTGAATTTTGAAAATACTCTAACACGGAGAAGGCATGTACAGATCGCTTCTGGGACCCCAAAATATCGAATTTTCGGGTGTTTAGGGCCAGAATTTGAGATATAAACGGGTACAGAAGTTGCATGCACATATCGACTTTTGGGCACCTAAAAGATCGATTTTCAGAATGTTTTTGGCCTGTATTTTGAAAATATTCTAATACGGAGTAGGCATGTACAGATCGCTTCTGGGACCCCTAAATATCGAATTTTCGGGTGTTTTGGGACTGAATTTGAGATATTGACTTTTTGGCACCTAAAAGATCGATTTTTAGCATGTTTTTAGCCTATATTTTGAAAATATTCTAGCACTGAGTAGGCATGTACAGATTGCTTCTGGGACCCCAAAATATTGAATTTTCGGGTATTTTGAGCCTGAATTTGAGATATAAACGGGTACAGAAGATACATGCACATATTGACTTTGGGCACCAAAAATATCGATTTTCAGCATGTTTTGGGCCTGAATTTTGAAAATACTCTAACACGGAGTAGGCATGTACAGATCGCTTCTGGGACCCCAAAATATCGAATTTTCGGGTGTTTAGGGCCAGAATTTGAGATATAAACGGGTACAGAAGATGCATGCACATATCGACTTTTGTGCACCTAAAAGATCGATTTTCAGTATGTTTTGAGCATGTATTTTGAAAATACTCTAACACGGAGTAGGGGCATGTACAGATCGCTTCTGGGACCCCTAAATATCGAATTTTCGGGTGTTTTGGGACTGAATTTGTGATATTGACTTTTTGGCACCTAAAAGATCGATTTTTAGCATGTTTTTAGCCTATATTTTGAAAATATTCTAGCACTGAGTAGGCATGTACAGATTGCTTCTGGGACCCCAAAATATTGAATTTTCGGGTGTTTTGAGCCTGAATTTGAGATATAAACATGCACATGCACATATATACATGCACATATTGACTTTGGGCACCAAAAATATCGATTTTCAGCATGTTTTGGGACTGAATTTTGAAAATACTCTAACACGGAGTAGGCATGTACAGATCGCTTCTGGGACCCCAAAATATCGAATTTTCGGGTGTTTAGGGCCAGAATTTGAGATATAAACGGGTACAGAAGTTGCATGCACATATCGACTTTTGGGCACCTAAAAGATCGATTTTCAGTATGTTTTTGGCCTGTATTTTGAAAATACTCTAACACGGAGTAGGCATGTACAGATACATTCTGGGACCTCTAAATATCGAATTTTCGGGTGTTTTGGGACTGAATTTGAGATATCGATTTTTTGGCATCTAAAATGTTGATTTTTAGCATGTTTTTAGCCTATATTTTGAAAATATTCTAGCACTGTGTAGGCATGTACAGATTGCTTCTGGGACCCCAAAATATTGAATTTTCGGGTGTTTTGAGCCTGAATTTGAGATATAAACGGGTACAGAAGATACATGCACATATTGACTTTGGGCATATAAAATATCGATTTTCAGCATGTTTTGGGCCTGTATTTTGAAAATAGTCTAACACTGAGTAGGCATGTACAGATTGCTTCTGGGACCCCAAAATATTGAATTTTCGGGTGTTTTGAGCCTGAATTTGAGATATAAACGGGTACTGAAGATGCATGCACATATCGACTTTTGGGCACGTAAAAGATCGATTTTCAGTATGTTTTGAGCATGTATTTTGAAAATACTCTAACACGGAGTAGGCATGTACAGATCGCTTCTGGGACCCCTAAATATCGAATTTTCGGGTGTTTTGGGACTGAATTTGAGATATTGACTTTTTGGCACCTAAAAGATCGATTTTTAGCATGTTTTTAGCCTATATTTTGAAAATATTCTAGCACTGAGTAGGCATGTACAGATTGCTTCTGGGACCCCAAAATATTGAATTTTCGGGTGTTTTGAGCCTGAATTTGAGATATAAACGGGTACAGAAGATACATGCACATATTGACTTTGGGCACCAAAAATATCGATTTTCAGCATGTTTTGGGCCTGAATTTTGAAAATACTCTAACACGGAGTAGGCATGTACAGATCGCTTCTGGGACCCCAAAATATCGAATTTTCGGGTGTTTAGGGCCAGAATTTGAGATATAAACGGGTACAGAAGATGCATGCACATATCGACTTTTGTGCACCTAAAAGATCGATTTTCAGTATGTTTTGAGCATGTATTTTGAAAATACTCTAACACGGAGTAAGGGCATGTACAGATCGCTTCTGGGACCCCTAAATATCGAATTTTCGGGTGTTTTGGGACTGAATTTGTGATATTGACTTTTTGGCACCTAAAAGATCGATTTTTAGCATGTTTTTAGCCTATATTTTGAAAATATTCTAGCACTGAGTAGGCATGTACAGATTGCTTCTGGGACCCCAAAATATTGAATTTTCGGGTGTTTTGAGCCTGAATTTGAGATATAAACGGGTACAGAAGATACATGCACATATTGACTTTGGGCACCAAAAATATCGATTTTCAGCATGTTTTGGGCCTGAATTTTGAAAATACTCTAACACGGAGTAGGCATGTACAGATCGCTTCTGGGACCCCAAAATATCGAATTTTCGGGTGTTTAGGGCCAGAATTTGAGATATAAACGGGTACAGAAGTTGCATGCACATATCGACTTTTGGGCACCTAAAAGATCGATTTTCAGTATGTTTTTGGCCTGTATTTTGAAAATACTCTAACACGGAGTAGGCATGTACAGATACCTTCTGGGACCTCTAAATATCGAATTTTCGGGTGTTTTGGGACTGAATTTGAGATATCGATTTTTTGGCATCTAAAATGTCGATTTTTAGCATGTTTTTAGCCTATATTTTGAAAATATTCTAGCACTGTGTAGGCATGTACAGATTGCTTCTGGGACCCCAAAATATTGAATTTTCTGGTGTTTTGAGCCTGAATTTGAGATATAAACGGGTACAGAAGATACATGCACATATTGACTTTGGGCACCAAAAATATCGATTTTCAGCATGTTTTGGGCCTGAATTTTGAAAATACTCTAACACGGAGTAGGCATGTACAGATCGCTTCTGGGACCCCAAAATATCGAATTTTCGGGTGTTTAGGGCCAGAATTTGAGATATAAACGGGTACAGAAGTTGCATGCACATATCGACTTTTGGGCACCTAAAAGATCGATTTTCAGTATGTTTTTGGCCTGTATTTTGAAAATACTCTAACACGGGGTAGGCATGTACAGATACCTTCTGGGACCTCTAAATATCGAATTTTCGGGTGTTTTGGGACTGAATTTGAGATATCAATTTTTTGGCATCTAAAATGTCGATTTTTAGCATGTTTTTAGCCTATATTTTGAAAATATTCTAGCACTGTGTAGGCATGTACAGATTGCTTCTGGGACCCCAAAATATTGAATTTTCGGGTGTTTTGAGCCTGAATTTGAGATATAAACGGGTACAGAAGATACATGCACATATTGACTTTGGGCATCTAAAATATCGATTTTCAGCATGTTTTGGGCCTGTATTTTGAAAATAGTCTAACACTGAGTAGGCATGTACAGATTGCTTCTGGGACCCCAAAATATTGAATTTTCGGGTGTTTTGAGCCTGAATTTGAGATATAAACGGGTACTGAAGATGCATGCACATATCGACTTTTATGCACCTAAAAGATCGATTTTCAGTATGTTTTGAGCATGTATTTTGAAAATACTCTAACACGGAGTAGGCATGTACAGATCGCTTCTGGGACCCCTAAATATCGAATTTTCGGGTGTTTTGGGACTGAATTTGAGATATCGACTTTTTGGCACCTAAAAGATCGATTTTTAGCATGTTTTTAGCCTATATTTTGAAAATATTATAGCACTGTACAGATTGCTTCTGGGACCCCAAAATATTGATTTTTCGGGTGTTTTGAGCCTGAATTTGAGATATAAACGGGTACAGAAGATACATGCACATATTGACTTTGGGCATCTAAAATATCGATTTTCAGCATGTTTTGTGCCTGTATTTTGAAAATACTCTAACACTGAGTAGGCATGTACAGATTGCTTCTGGGACCCCAAAATATTGAATTTTCGGGTGTTTTGAGCCTGAATTTGAGATATAAACGGGTACAGAAGATACATGCACATATTGACTTTGGGCATCTAAAATATCGATTTTCAGCATGTTTTGGGCCTGTATTTTGAAAATACTCTAACACGGAGCAGGCATGTACAGATCGCTTTTGGGACCCCTAAATATCGAATTTTCGGGTGTTTTGGGACTGAATTTGAGATATTGACTTTTTGGCACCTAAAAGATCGATTTTTAGCATGTTTTTAGCCTATATTTTGAAAATATTCTAGCACTGAGTAGGCATGTACAGATTGCTTCTGGGACCCCAAAATATTGAATTTTCGGGTGTTTTGAGCCTGAATTTGAGATATAAACGGGTACAGAAGATACATGCACATATTGACTTTGGGCACCAAAAATATCGATTTTTAGCATGTTTTGGGCCTGAATTTTGTAAATACTCTAACACGGAGTAGGCATGTACAGATCGCTTCTGGGACCCCAAAATATCGAATTTTCGGGTGTTTAGGGCCAGAATTTGAGATATAAACGGGTACAGAAGATGCATGCACATATCGACTTTTGTGCACCTAAAAGATCGATTTTCAGTATATTTTGAGCATGTATTTTGAAAATACTCTAACACGGAGTAGGCATGTACAGATCGCTTCTGGGACCCCTAAATATCGAATTTTCGGGTGTTTTGGGACTGAATTTGAGATATTGACTTTTTGACACCTAAAAGATCGATTTTTAGCATGTTTTTTTACTATATTTTGAAAATATTCTAGCACTGAGTAGGCATGTACAGATTGCTTCTGGGACCCCAAAATATTGAATTTTCGGGTGTTTTGAGCCTGAATTTGAGATATAAACGGGTACAGAAGATACATGCACATATTGACTTTGGGCACCAAAAATATCGATTTTCAGCATGTTTTGGGCCTGAATTTTGAAAATACTCTAACACGGAGTAGGCATGTACAGATCGCTTCTGGGACCCCAAAATATCGAATTTTCGGGTGTTTAGTGCCAGAATTTGAGATATAAACGGGTACAGAAGATGCATGCACATATCGACTTTTGGGCACCTAAAAGATCGATTTTCAGTATGTTTTTGGCCTGTATTTTGAAAATACTCTAACACGGAGTAGGCATGTACAGATACCTTCTGGGACCTCTAAATATCGAATTTTCGGGTGTTTTGGGACTGAATTTGAGATATCGATTTTTTGGCACCTAAAATGTCGATTTTTAGCATGTTTTTAGCCTATATTTTGAAAATATTCTAGCACTGTGGAGGCATGTACAGATTGCTTCTGGGACCCCAAAATATTGAATTTTCGGGTGTTTTGAGCCTGAATTTGAGATATAAACGGGTACAGAAGATACATGCACATATTGACTTTGGGCACCAAAAATATCGATTTTCAGCATGTTTTGGGTCTGAATTTTGAAAATACTCTAACACGGAGTAGGCATGTACAGATCGCTTCTGGGACCCCAAAATATCGAATTTTCGGGTGTTTAGGGCCAGAATTTGAGATATCGACTTTTTGGCACCTAAAAGATCGATTTTTAGCATGTTTTTAGCCTATATTTTGAAAATATTCTAGCACTGTACAGATTGCTTCTGGGACCCCAAAATATTGATTTTTCGGGTGTTTTGAGCCTGAATTTGAGATATAAACGGGTACAGAAGATACATGCACATATTGACTTTGGGCATCTAAAATATCGATAATCAGCATGTTTTGGGCCTGTATTTTGAAAATACTCTAACACTGAGTAGGCATGTACAGATTGCTTCTGGGACCCCAAAATATTGAATTTTCGGGTGTTTTGAGCCTGAATTTGAGATATAAACGGGTACAGAAGATACATGCACATATTGACTTTGGGCATCTAAAATATCGATTTTCAGCATGTTTTGGGCCTGTATTTTGAAAATACTCTAACACGGAGCAGGCATGTACAGATCGCTTTTGGGACCCCTAAATATCGAATTTTCGGGTGTTTTGGGACTGAATTTGAGATATTGACTTTTTGGCACCTAAAAGATCGATTTTTAGCATGTTTTTAGCCTATATTTTGAAAATATTCTAGCACTGAGTAGGCATGTACAGATTGCTTCTGGGACCCCAAAATATTGAATTTTCGGGTGTTTTGAGCCTGAATTTGAGATATAAACGGGTACAGAAGATACATGCACATATTGACTTTGGGCACCAAAAATATCGATTTTTAGCATGTTTTGGGCCTGAATTTTGTAAATACTCTAACACGGAGTAGGCATGTACAGATCGCTTCTGGGACCCCAAAATATCGAATTTTCGGGTGTTTAGGGCCTGAATTTGAGATATAAACGGGTACAGAAGATGCATGCACATATCGACTTTTGTGCACCTAAAAGATCGATTTTCAGTATATTTTGAGCATGTATTTTGAAAATACTCTAACACGGAGTAGGCATGTACAGATCGCTTCTGGGACCCCTAAATATCGAATTTTCGGGTGTTTTGGGACTGAATTTGAGATATTGACTTTTTGACACCTAAAAGATCGATTTTTAGCATGTTTTTTTACTATATTTTGAAAATATTCTAGCACTGAGTAGGCATGTACAGATTGCTTCTGGGACCCCAAAATATTGAATTTTCGGGTGTTTTGAGCCTGAATTTGAGATATAAACGGGTACAGAAGATACATGCACATATTGACTTTGGGCACCAAAAATATCGATTTTCAGCATGTTTTGGGTCTGAATTTTGAAAATACTCTAACACGGAGTAGGCATGTACAGATCGCTTCTGGGACCCCAAAATATCGAATTTTCGGGTGTTTAGGGCCAGAATTTGAGATATCGACTTTTTAGCACCTAAAAGATCGATTTTTAGCATGTTTTTATCCTATATTTTGAAAATATTCTAGCACTGTACAGATTGCTTCTGGGACCCCAAAATATTGATTTTTCGGGTGTTTTGAGCCTGAATTTGAGATATAAACGGGTACAGAAGATACATGCACATATTGACTTTGGGCATCTAAAATATCGATTTTCAGCATGTTTTGGGCCTGTATTTTGAAAATACTCTAACACTGAGTAGGCATGTACAGATTGCTTCTGGGACCCCAAAATATTGAATTTTCGGGTGTTTTGAGCCTGAATTTGAGATATAAACGGGTACAGAAGATACATGCACATATTGACTTTGGGCATCTAAAATATCGATTTTCAGCATGTTTTGGGCCTGTATTTTGAAAATACTCTAACACGGAGCAGGCATGTACAGATCGCTTTTGGGACCCCTAAATATCGAATTTTCGGGTGTTTTGGGACTGAATTTGAGATATTGACTTTTTGGCACCTAAAAGATCGATTTTTAGCATGTTTTTAGCCTATATTTTGAAAATATTCTAGCACTGAGTAGGCATGTACAGATTGCTTCTGGGACCCCAAAATATTGAATTTTCGGGTGTTTTGAGCCTGAATTTGAGATATAAACGGGTACAGAAGATACATGCACATATTGACTTTGGGCATCTAAAATATCGATTTTCAGCATGTTTTGTGCCTGTATTTTGAAAATACTCTAACACTGAGTAGGCATGTACAGATTGCTTCTGGGACCCCAAAATATTGAATTTTCGGGTGTTTTGAGCCTGAATTTGAGATATAAACGGGTACAGAAGATACATGCACATATTGACTTTGGGCATCTAAAATATCGATTTTCAGCATGTTTTGGGCCTGTATTTTGAAAATACTCTAACACGGAGCAGGCATGTACAGATCGCTTTTGGGACCCCTAAATATCGAATTTTCGGGTGTTTTGGGACTGAATTTGAGATATTGACTTTTTGGCACCTAAAAGATCGATTTTTAGCATGTTTTTAGCCTATATTTTGAAAATATTCTAGCACTGAGTAGGCATGTACAGATTGCTTCTGGGACCCCAAAATATTGAATTTTCGGGTGTTTTGAGCCTGAATTTGAGATATAAACGGGTACAGAAGATACATGCACATATTGACTTTGGGCACCAAAAATATCGATTTTTAGCATGTTTTGGGCCTGAATTTTGTAAATACTCTAACACGGAGTAGGCATGTACAGATCGCTTCTGGGACCCCAAAATATCGAATTTTCGGGTGTTTAGGGCCAGAATTTGAGATATAAACGGGTACAGAAGATGCATGCACATATCGACTTTTGTGCACCTAAAAGATCGATTTTCAGTATATTTTGAGCATGTATTTTGAAAATACTCTAACACGGAGTAGGCATGTACAGATCGCTTCTGGGACCCCTAAATATCGAATTTTCGGGTGTTTTGGGACTGAATTTGAGATATTGACTTTTTGACACCTAAAAGATCGATTTTTAGCATGTTTTTTTACTATATTTTGAAAATATTCTAGCACTGAGTAGGCATGTACAGATTGCTTCTGGGACCCCAAAATATTGAATTTTCGGGTGTTTTGAGCCTGAATTTGAGATATAAACGGGTACAGAAGATACATGCACATATTGACTTTGGGCACCAAAAATATCGATTTTCAGCATGTTTTGGGCCTGAATTTTGAAAATACTCTAACACGGAGTAGGCATGTACAGATCGCTTCTGGGACCCCAAAATATCGAATTTTCGGGTGTTTAGTGCCAGAATTTGAGATATAAACGGGTACAGAAGATGCATGCACATATCGACTTTTGGGCACCTAAAAGATCGATTTTCAGTATGTTTTTGGCCTGTATTTTGAAAATACTCTAACACGGAGTAGGCATGTACAGATACCTTCTGGGACCTCTAAATATCGAATTTTCGGGTGTTTTGGGACTGAATTTGAGATATCGATTTTTTGGCACCTAAAATGTCGATTTTTAGCATGTTTTTAGCCTATATTTTGAAAATATTCTAGCACTGTGGAGGCATGTACAGATTGCTTCTGGGACCCCAAAATATTGAATTTTCGGGTGTTTTGAGCCTGAATTTGAGATATAAACGGGTACAGAAGATACATGCACATATTGACTTTGGGCACCAAAAATATCGATTTTCAGCATGTTTTGGGTCTGAATTTTGAAAATACTCTAACACGGAGTAGGCATGTACAGATCGCTTCTGGGACCCCAAAATATCGAATTTTCGGGTGTTTAGGGCCAGAATTTGAGATATCGACTTTTTGGCACCTAAAAGATCGATTTTTAGCATGTTTTTAGCCTATATTTTGAAAATATTCTAGCACTGTACAGATTGCTTCTGGGACCCCAAAATATTGATTTTTCGGGTGTTTTGAGCCTGAATTTGAGATATAAACGGGTACAGAAGATACATGCACATATTGACTTTGGGCATCTAAAATATCGATAATCAGCATGTTTTGGGCCTGTATTTTGAAAATACTCTAACACTGAGTAGGCATGTACAGATTGCTTCTGGGACCCCAAAATATCGAATTTTCGGGTGTTTAGGGCCTGAATTTGAGATATAAACGGGTACAGAAGATGCATGCACATATCGACTTTTGTGCACCTAAAAGATCGATTTTCAGTATATTTTGAGCATGTATTTTGAAAATACTCTAACACGGAGTAGGCATGTACAGATCGCTTCTGGGACCCCTAAATATCGAATTTTCGGGTGTTTTGGGACTGAATTTGAGATATTGACTTTTTGACACCTAAAAGATCGATTTTTAGCATGTTTTTTTACTATATTTTGAAAATATTCTAGCACTGAGTAGGCATGTACAGATTGCTTCTGGGACCCCAAAATATTGAATTTTCGGGTGTTTTGAGCCTGAATTTGAGATATAAACGGGTACAGAAGATACATGCACATATTGACTTTGGGCACCAAAAATATCGATTTTCAGCATGTTTTGGGTCTGAATTTTGAAAATACTCTAACACGGAGTAGGCATGTACAGATCGCTTCTGGGACCCCAAAATATCGAATTTTCGGGTGTTTAGGGCCAGAATTTGAGATATCGACTTTTTAGCACCTAAAAGATCGATTTTTAGCATGTTTTTATCCTATATTTTGAAAATATTCTAGCACTGTACAGATTGCTTCTGGGACCCCAAAATATTGATTTTTCGGGTGTTTTGAGCCTGAATTTGAGATATAAACGGGTACAGAAGATACATGCACATATTGACTTTGGGCATCTAAAATATCGATTTTCAGCATGTTTTGGGCCTGTATTTTGAAAATACTCTAACACTGAGTAGGCATGTACAGATTGCTTCTGGGACCCCAAAATATTGAATTTTCGGGTGTTTTGAGCCTGAATTTGAGATATAAACGGGTACAGAAGATACATGCACATATTGACTTTGGGCATCTAAAATATCGATTTTCAGCATGTTTTGGGCCTGTATTTTGAAAATACTCTAACACGGAGCAGGCATGTACAGATCGCTTTTGGGACCCCTAAATATCGAATTTTCGGGTGTTTTGGGACTGAATTTGAGATATTGACTTTTTGGCACCTAAAAGATCGATTTTTAGCATGTTTTTAGCCTATATTTTGAAAATATTCTAGCACTGAGTAGGCATGTACAGATTGCTTCTGGGACCCCAAAATATTGAATTTTCGGGTGTTTTGAGCCTGAATTTGAGATATAAACGGGTACAGAAGATACATGCACATATTGACTTTGGGCACCAAAAATATCGATTTTTAGCATGTTTTGGGCCTGAATTTTGTAAATACTCTAACACGGAGTAGGCATGTACAGATCGCTTCTGGGACCCCAAAATATCGAATTTTCGGGTGTTTAGGGCCAGAATTTGAGATATAAACGGGTACAGAAGATGCATGCACATATCGACTTTTGTGCACCTAAAAGATCGATTTTCAGTATATTTTGAGCATGTATTTTGAAAATACTCTAACACGGAGTAGGCATGTACAGATCGCTTCTGGGACCCCTAAATATCGAATTTTCGGGTGTTTTGGGACTGAATTTGAGATATTGACTTTTTGACACCTAAAAGATCGATTTTTAGCATGTTTTTTTACTATATTTTGAAAATATTCTAGCACTGAGTAGGCATGTACAGATTGCTTCTGGGACCCCAAAATATTGAATTTTCGGGTGTTTTGAGCCTGAATTTGAGATATAAACGGGTACAGAAGATGCATGCACATATCGACTTTTGGGCACCTAAAAGATCGATTTTCAGTATGTTTTTGGCCTGTATTTTGAAAATACTCTAACACGGAGTAGGCATGTACAGATACCTTCTGGGACCTCTAAATATCGAATTTTCGGGTGTTTTGGGACTGAATTTGAGATATCGATTTTTTGGAACCTAAAATGTCGATTTTTAGCATGTTTTTAGCCTATATTTTGAAAATATTCTAGCACTGTGGAGGCATGTACTGATTGCTTCTGGGACCCCAAAATATTGAATTTTCGGGTGTTTTGAGCCTGAATTTGAGATATAAACGGGTACAGAAGATACATGCACATATTGACTTTGGGCACCAAAAATATCGATTTTCAGCATGTTTTGGGTCTGAATTTTGAAAATACTCTAACACGGAGTAGGCATGTACAGATCGCTTCTGGGACCCCAAAATATCGATTTTTCGGGTGTTTAGGGCCAGAATTTGAGATATCGACTTTTTGGCACCTAAAAGATCGATTTTTAGCTTGTTTTTAGCCTATATTTTGAAAATATTCTAGCACTGTAAAGATTGCTTCTGGGACCCCAAAATATTGAATTTTCTGGTGTTTTGAGCCTGAATTTGAGATATAAACGGGTACAGAAGATACATGCACATATTGACTTTGGGCATCTAAAATATCGATTTTCAGCATGTTTTGGGCCTGTATTTTGAAAATACTCTAACACTGAGTAGGCATGTACAGATTGCTTCTGGGACCCCAAAATATTGAATTTTCGGGTGTTTTGAGCCTGAATTTGAGATATAAACGGGTACTGAAGATGCATGCACATATCGACTTTTGTGCACCTAAAAGATCGATTTTCAGTATGTTTTGAGCATGTATTTTGAAAATACTCTAAGACGGAGTAGGCATGTACAGATCGCTTCTGGGACCCCTAAATATCGAATTTTCGGGTGTTTTGGGACTGAATTTGAGATATTGACTTTTTGGCACCTAAAAGATCGATTTTTAGCATGTTTTTAGCCTATATTTTGAAAATATTCTAGCACTGAGTAGGCATGTACAGATTGCTTCTGGGACCCCAAAATATTGAATTTTCGGGTGTTTTGAGCCTGAATTTGAGATATAAACGGGTACAAAAGATACATGCACATATTGACTTTAGGCACCAAAAATATCGATTTTCAGCATGTTTTGGGCCTGAATTTTGAAAATACTCTAACACGGAGTAGGCATGTACAGATCGCTTCTGGGACCCCAAAATATCGAATTTTCGGGTGTTTAGGGCCAGAATTTGATATATAAACGGGTACAGAAGATGCATGCACATATCGACTTTTGGGCACCTAAAAGATCGATTTTCAGTATGTTTTTGGCCTTTATTTTGAAAATACTCTAACACGGAGTAGGCATGTACAGATACCTTCTGGGACCTCTAAATATCGAATTTTGGGGTGTTTTGGGACTGAATTTGAGATATCGATTTTTTGGCACCTAAAATGTCGATTTTTAGCATGTTTTTAGCCTATATTTTGAAAATATTCTAGCACTGTGTAGGCATGTACAGATTGCTTCTGGGACCCCAAAATATTGAATTTTCGGGTGTTTTGAGCCTGAATTTGAGATATAAACGGGTACAGAAGATACATGCACATATTGACTTTGGGCATCTAAAATATCGATTTTCAGCATGTTTTGGGCCTGTATTTTGAAAATACTCTAACACTGAGTAAGTATGTACAGATTGCTTCTGGGACCCCAAAATATTGAATTTTCGGGGGTTTTGAGCCTGAATTTGAGATATAAACGGGTGCTGAAGATGCATGCACATATCGACTTTTGTGCACCTAAAAGATCGATTTTCAGTATGTTTTGAGCATGTATTTTGAAAATACTCTAACACGGAGTAGGCATGTACAGATCGCTTCTGGGACCCCTAAATATCGAATTTTCGGGTGTTTTGGGACTGAATTTGAGATATCGACTTTTTGGCACCTAAAAGATCGATTTTTAGCATGTTTTTAACCTATATTTTAAAAATATTCTAGCACTGAGTAGGCATGTACAGATTGCTTCTGGGACCCCAAAATATTGAATTTTCGGGTGTTTTGAGCTTGAATTTGAGATATAAACGGGTACAGAAGATACATGCACATATTGACTTTGGGCACCAAAAATATCGATTTTCAGCATGTTTTGGGCCTGAATTTTGAAAATACTCTAACACGGAGTAGGCATGTACAGATCGCTTCTGAGACCCCAAAATATCGAATTTTCGGGTCTTTAGGGCCAGAATTTGAGGTATAAACGGGTACAGAAGATGCATGCACATATCGACTTTTGGGCACCTAAAAGATCGATTTTCAGTATGTTTTTGGCCTGTATTTTGAAAATACTCTAACACGGAGTAGGCATGTACAGATACCTTCTGGGACCTTTAAATATCGAATTTTCGGGTGTTTTGGGACTGAATTTGAGATATCGATTTTTTGGCACCTAAAATGTCGATTTTTAGCATGTTTTTAAATTATATTTTGAAAATATTCTAGCACTGTGTAGGCATGTACAGATTGCTTCTGGGACCATAAAATATTGAATTTTCGGGTGTTTTGAGCCTGAATTTGAGATATAAACGGGTACAGAAGATACATGCACATATTGACTTTGGGCATCTAAAATATCGATTTTCAGCATGTTTTGGGCCTGTATTTTGAAAATACTCTAACACTGAGTAGGCATGTACAGATTGCTTCTGGGACCCCAAAATATTGAATTTTCGGGAGTTTTGAGCCTGAATTTGAGATATAAACGGGTACTGAAGATGCATGCACATATCGACTTTTGTGCACCTAAAAGATCGATTTTCAGTATGTTTTGAGCATGTATTTTGAAAATACTCTAACACGGAGTAGGCATGTACAGATCGCTTCTGGGACCCCTAAATATCGAATTTTCGGGTGTTTTGGGACTGAATTTGAGATATCGACTTTTTGGCACCTAAAAGATCGATTTTTAGCATGTTTTTAGCCTATATTTTGAAAATATTCTAGCACTGTACAGATTGCTTCTGGGACCCCAAAATATTGAATTTTCGGGTGTTTTGAGCCTGAATTTGAGATATAAACGGGTACAGAAGATACATGCACATATTGACTTTGGGCACCAAAAATATCGATTTTCAGCATGTTTTGGGCCTGAATTTTGAAAATACTCTAACACGGAGTAGGCATGTACAGATCGCTTCTGGGACCCCAAAATATCGAATTTTCGGGTGTTTAGGGCCAGAATTTGAGGTATAAACGGGTACAGAAGATGCATGCACATATCGACTTTTGTGCACCTAAAAGATCGATTTTCAGTATGTTTTTGGCCTGTATTTTGAAAATACTCTAACACGGAGTAGGCATGTACAGATACCTTCTGGGACCTCTAAATATCGAATTTTCGGGTGTTTTGGGACTGAATTTGAGATATCGATTTTTTGGCACCTAAAATGTCGATTTTTAGCATGTTTTTAGCCTATATTTTGAAAATATTCTAGCACTGTGTAGGCATGTACAGATTTCTTCTGGGACCCCAAAATATTGAATTTTCGGGTGTTTTGAGCCTGAATTTGAGATATAAACGGGTACAGAAGATACATGCATATATTAACTTTGGGCATCTAAAATATCGATTTTCAGCATGTTTTGGGCATGTATTTTGAAAATACTCTAACACTGAGTAGGCATGTACAGATCGCTTCTGGGACCCCAAAATATTGAATTTTCGGGTGTTTTGAGCCTGAATTTGAGATATAAACGGGTACTGAAGATGCATGCACATATCGACTTTTGTGCACCTAAAAGATCGATTTTCAGTATGTTTTGAGCATGTATTTTGAAAATACTCTAACACGGAGTAGGCATGTACAGATCGCTTCTGGGACCCCTAAATATCGAATTTTCGGGTGTTTTGGGACTGAATTTGAGATATCGACTTTTTGGCACCTAAAAGATCGATTTTTAGCATGTTTTTAGCCTATATTTTGAAAATATTCTAGCACTGAGTAGGCATGTACAGATTGCTTCTGGGACCCCAAAATATTGAATTTTCGGGTGTTTTGAGCCTGAATTTGAGATATAAACGGGTACAGAAGATACATGCACATATTGACTTTGGGCACCAAAAATATCGATTTTCAGCATGTTTTGGGCCTGAATTTTGAAAATACTCTAACACGGAGTAGGCATGTACAGATCGCTTCTGGGACCCCAAAATATCGAATTTTCGGGTGTTTAGGGCCAGAATTTTAGGTATAAACGGGTACAGAAGATGCATGCACATATCGACTTTTGGGCACTTAAAAGATCGATTTTTAGTATGTTTTTGGCCTGTATTTTGAAAATACTCTAACACGGAGTAGGCATGTACAGATACCTTCTGGGACCTTTAAATATCGAATTTTCGGGTGTTTTGGGACTGAATTTGAGATATCGATTTTTTGGCACCTAAAATGTCGATTTTTAGCATGTTTTTAACCTATATTTTGAAAATATTCTAGCACTGTGTAGGCATGTACAGATTGCTTCTGGGACCATAAAATATTGAATTTTCGGGTGTTTTGAGCCTGAATTTGAGATATAAACGGGTACAGAAGATACATGCACATATTGACTTTGGGCATCTAAAATATCGATTTTCAGCATGTTTTGGGCCTGTATTTTGAAAATACTCTAACACTGAGTAGGCATGTACAGATTGCTTCTGGGACCCCAAAATATTGAATTTTCGGGAGTTTTGAGCCTGAATTTGAGATATAAACGGGTACTGAAGATGCATGCACATATCGACTTTTGTGCACCTAAAAGATCGATTTTCAGTATGTTTTGAGCATGTATTTTGAAAATACTCTAACACGGAGTAGGCATGTACAGATCGCTTCTGGGACCCCTAAATATCGAATTTTCGGGTGTTTTGGGACTGAATTTGAGATATCGACTTTTTGGCACCTAAAAGATCGATTTTTAGCATGTTTTTAGCCTATATTTTGAAAATATTCTAGCACTGTACAGATTGCTTCTGGGACCCCAAAATATTGAATTTTCGGGTGTTTTGAGCCTGAATTTGAGATATTAACGGGTACAGAAGATACATGCACATATTGACTTTGGGCACCAAAAATATCGATTTTCAGCATGTTTTGGGCCTGAATTTTGAAAATACTCTAACACGGAGTAGGCATGTACAGATCGCTTCTGGGACCCCAAAATATCGAATTTTCGGGTGTTTAGGGCCAGAATTTGAGGTATAAACGGGTACAGAAGATGCATGCACATATCGACTTTTGTGCACCTAAAAGATCGATTTTCAGTATGTTTTTGGCCTGTATTTTGAAAATACTCTAACACGGAGTAGGCATGTACAGATACCTTCTGGGACCTCTAAATATCGAATTTTCGGGTGTTTTGGGACTGAATTTGAGATATCGATTTTTTGGCACCTAAAAGATCGATTTTTAGCATGTTTTTAGCCTATATTTTGAAAATATTCTAGCACTGAGTAGGCATGTACAGATTGCTTCTGGGACCCCAAAATATTGAATTTTCGGGTGTTTTGAGCCTGAATTTGAGATATAAACGGGTACAGAAGATACATGCACATATTGACTTTGGGCACCAAAAATATCGATTTTCAGCATGTTTTGGGCCTGAATTTTGAAAATACTCTAACACGGAGTAGGCATGTACAGATCGCTTCTGGGACCCCAAAATATCGAATTTTCGGGTGTTTAGGGCCAGAATTTTAGGTATAAACGGGTACAGAAGATGCATGCACATATCGACTTTTGGGCACTTAAAAGATCGATTTTTAGTATGTTTTTGGCCTGTATTTTGAAAATACTCTAACACGGAGTAGGCATGTACAGATACCTTCTGGGACCTTTAAATATCGAATTTTCGGGTGTTTTGGGACTGAATTTGATATATCGATTTTTTGGCACCTAAAATGTCGATTTTTAGCATGTTTTTAACCTATATTTTGAAAATATTCTAGCACTGTGTAGGCATGTACAGATTGCTTCTGGGACCATAAAATATTGAATTTTCGGGTGTTTTGAGCCTGAATTTGAGATATAAACGGGTACAGAAGATACATGCACATATTGACTTTGGGCATCTAAAATATCGATTTTCAGCATGTTTTGGGCCTGTATTTTGAAAATACTCTAACACTGAGTAGGCATGTACAGATTGCTTCTGGGACCCCAAAATATTGAATTTTCGGGAGTTTTGAGCCTGAATTTGAGATATAAACGGGTACTGAAGATGCATGCACATATCGACTTTTGTGCACCTAAAAGATCGATTTTCAGTATGTTTTGAGCATGTATTTTGAAAATACTCTAACACGGAGTAGGCATGTACAGATCGCTTCTGGGACCCCTAAATATCGAATTTTCGGGTGTTTTGGGACTGAATTTGAGATATCGACTTTTTGGCACCTAAAAGATCGATTTTTAGCATGTTTTTAGCCTATATTTTGAAAATATTCTAGCACTGTACAGATTGCTTCTGGGACCCCAAAATATTGAATTTTCGGGTGTTTTGAGCCTGAATTTGAGATATTAACGGGTACAGAAGATACATGCACATATTGACTTTGGGCACCAAAAATATCGATTTTCAGCATGTTTTGGGCCTGAATTTTGAAAATACTCTAACACGGAGTAGGCATGTACAGATCGCTTCTGGGACTCCAAAATATCGAATTTTCGGGTGTTTAGGGCCAGAATTTGAGGTATAAACGGGTACAGAAGATGCATGCACATATCGACTTTTGTGCACCTAAAAGATCGATTTTCAGTATGTTTTTGGCCTGTATTTTGAAAATACTCTAACACGGAGTAGGCATGTACAGATACCTTCTGGGACCTCTAAATATCGAATTTTCGGGTGTTTTGGGACTGAATTTGAGATATCGATTTTTTGGCACCTAAAATGTCGATTTTTAGCATGTTTTTAGCCTATATTTTGAAAATATTCTAGCACTGTGTAGGCATGTACAGATTTCTTCTGGGACCCCAAAATATTGAATTTTCGGGTGTTTTGAGCCTGAATTTGAGATATAAACGGGTACAGAAGATACATGCACATATTAACTTTGGGCATCTAAAATATCGATTTTCAGCATGTTTTGGGCATGTATTTTGAAAATACTCTAACACTGAGTAGGCATGTACAGATCGCTTCTGGGACCCCAAAATATTGAATTTTCGGGTGTTTTGAGCCTGAATTTGAGATATAAACGGGTACTGAAGATGCATGCACATATCGACTTTTGTGCACCTAAAAGATCGATTTTCAGTATGTTTTGAGCATGTATTTTGAAAATACTCTAACACGGAGTAGGCATGTAAAGATCGCTTCTGGGACCCCAAAATATCGAATTTTCGGGTGTTTAGGGCCAGAATTTGAGATATAAACGGGTACAGAAGATGCATGCACATATCGACTTTGGGCATCTAAAATATCGATTTTCAGCATGTTTTGGGCCTGTATTTTGAAAATACTCTAACACTGAGTAAGTATGTACAGATTGCTTCTGGGACCCCAAAATATTGAATTTTCGGGGGTTTTGAGCCTGAATTTGAGATATAAACGGGTGCTGAAGATGCATGCACATATCGACTTTTGTGCACCTAAAAGATCGATTTTCAGTATGTTTTGAGCATGTATTTTGAAAATACTCTAACACGGAGTAGGCATGTACAGATCGCTTCTGGGACCCCTAAATATCGAATTTTCGGGTGTTTTGAGCCTGAATTTGAGATATAAACGGGTACAGAAGATACATGCACATATTGACTTTGGGCACCAAAAATATCGATTTTCAGCATGTTTTGGGCCTGAATTTTGAAAATACTCTAACACGGAGTAGGCATGTACAGATCGCTTCTGAGACCCCAAAATATCGAATTTTCGGGTGTTTAGGGCCAGAATTTGAGGTATAAACGGGTACAGAAGATGCATGCACATATCGACTTTTGGGCACCTAAAAGATCGATTTTCAGTATGTTTTTGGCCTGTATTTTGAAAATACTCTAACACGGAGTAGGCATGTACAGATACCTTCTGGGACCTTTAAATATCGAATTTTCGGGTGTTTTGGGACTGAATTTGAGATATCGATTTTTTGGCACCTAAAATGTCGATTTTTAGCATGTTTTTAGCCTATATTTTGACAATATTCTAGCACTGTGTAGGCATGTACAGATTGCTTCTGGGACCCCAAAATATTGAATTTTCAGGTGTTTTGAGCCTGAATTTGAGATATAAACGGGTACAGAAGATACATGCACATATTGACTTTGAGCATCTAAAATATCGATTTTCAGCATGTTTTGGGCCTGTATTTTGAAAATACTCTAACACTGAGTAGGCATGTACAGATTGCTTCTGGGACCCCAAAATATTGAATTTTCGGGTGTTTTGAGCCTGAATTTGAGATATAAACGGGTACTGAAGATGCATGCACATATCGACTTTTGTGCACCTAAAAGATCGATTTTCAGTATGTTTTGAGCATGTATTTTGAAAATACTCTAACACGGAGTAGGCATGTACAGATCGCTTCTGGGACCCCTAAATATCGAATTTTCGGGTGTTTTGGGACTGAATTTGAGATATCGACTTTTTGGCACCTAAAAGATCGATTTTTAGCATGTTTTTAGCCTATATTTTGAAAATATTCTAGCACTGTACATATTGCTTCTGGGACCCAAAAATATTGTATTTTCAGGTGTTTTGAGCCTGAATTTGAGATATAAACGGGTACAGAAGATACATGCACATATTGACTTTGGGCACCAAAAATATCGATTTTCAGCATGTTTTGGGCCTGAATTTTGAAAATACTCTAACACGGAGTAGGCATGTACAGATCGTTTCTGGGACCCCAAAATATCGAATTTTCGGGTGTTTAGGGCCAGAATTTGAGATATAAACGGGTACAGAAGATGCATGCACATATCGACTTTTGGGCACCTAAAAGATCGATTTTCAGTATGTTTTTGGCATGTATTTTGAAAATACTCTAACACGGAGTAGGCATGTACAGATACCTTCTGGGACCTCTAAATATCGAATTTTCCGGTGTTTTGGGACTGAATTTGAGATATCGATTTTTTGGCACCTAAAATGTCGATTTTTAGCATGTTTTTAGCCTATATTTTGAAAATATTCTAGCACTGTATAGGCATGTACAGATTGCTTCTGGGACCCCAAAATATTGAATTTTCGGGTGTTTTGAGCCTGAATTTGAGATATAAACGGGTACAGAAGATACATGCACATATTGACTTTGGGCACCAAAAATATCGATTTTCAGCATGTTTTGGGCCTGAATTTTGAAAATACTCTAACACGGAGTAGGCATGTACAGATCGCTTCTGGGACCCCAAAATATCGAATTTTCGGGTGTTTATGGCCAGAATTTGAGATATAAACGGGTACAGAAGATGCATGCACATATCGACTTTTGGGCACCTAAAAGATCGATTTTCAGTATGTTTTTGGCCTGTATTTTGAAAATACTCTATCACGGAGTAGGCATGTACAGATACCTTCTTGGACCTCTAAATATCGAATTTTCGGGTGTTTTGGGACTGAATTTGATATATCGATTTTTTGGCACCTAAAATGTCGATTTTTAGCATGTTTTTAGCCTATATTTTGAAAATATTCTAGCACTGTGTAGGCATGTACAGATTGTTTCTGGGATCCAAAAATATTGAATTTTCGGGTGTTTTGAGCTTGAATTTGAGATATAAACGGGTACAGAAGATACATGCACATATTGACTTTGGACACCAAAAATATCGATTTTCAGCATGTTTTGGGCCTGAATTTTGAAAATACTCTAACACTGAGTAGGCATGTACAGATCGCTTCTGGGACCCCAAAATATCGAATTTTCGGGTGTTTAGGGCCAGAATTTGAGATATAAACGGGTACAGAAGATGCATGCACATATCGACTTTTGGGCACCTAAAAGATCGATTTTCAGTATGTTTTTGGCCTGTATTTTGAAAATACTCTAACACGGAGTAGGCATGTACAGATACCTTCTGGGACCTCTAAATATCGAATTTTCGGGTGTTTTGGGACTGAATTTGAGATATCGATTTTTTGGCACCTAAAATGTCGATTTTTAGCATGTTTTTAGCCTATTTTTTGAAAATATTCTAGCACTGTGTAGGCATGTACAGATTGCTTCTGGGACCCCAAAATATTGAAATTTCGGGTGTTTTGAGCCTGAATTTGAGATATAAACGGGTACAGAAGATACATGCACATATTGACTTTGTTCATCTAAAATATCGATTTTCAGCATGTTTTGGGCATGTATTTTGAAAATACTCTAACACTGAGTAAGTATGTACAGATTGCTTCTGGGACCCCAAAATATTGAATTTTCGGGTGTTTTGAGCCTGAATTTGAGATATAAACGGGTACTGAAGATGCATGCACTTATCGACTTTTGTGCACCTAAAAGATCGATTTTCAGTATGTTATGAGCATGTATTTTGAAAATACTCTAACACGGAGTAGGCATGTACAGATACCTTCTGGGACCCCTAAATATCGAATTTTCGGGTGTTTTGGGACTGAATTTGAGATATCGACTTTTTGGCACCTTAAAGATCGATTTTTAGCATGTTTTTAACCTATATTTTGAAAATATTCTAGCACTGAGTAGGCATGTACAGATTGCTTCTGGGACCCCAAAATATTGAATTTTCGGGTGTTTTTAGACTGAATTTGAGATATAAACGGGTACAGAAGATACATGCACATATTGACTTTGGGCACCAAAAATATCGATTTTCAGCATGTTTTGGGCCTGAATTATGAAAATACTCTAACACGGAGTAGGCATGTACAGATCGCTTCTGGGACCCCAAAATATCGAATTTTCGGGTGTTTAGGGCCAGAATTTTAAGTATAAACGAGTACAGAAGATGCATGCACATATCGACTTTTGGGCACCTAAAAGATCGATTTTCAGTATGTTTTTGGCCTGTATTTTTGAAAATACTCTAACACGGAGTAGGCATGTACAGATACCTTCTGGGACCTCTAAATAACGAATTTTCGGGTGTTTTGGGACTGAATTTGAGATATCGATTTTTTTGCACCTAAAATGTCTATTTTTAGCATGTTTTTATCCTATATTTTGAAAAAATTCTAGCACTGTGTAGGCATGTACAGATTGCTTCTGGGACCCCAAAATATTGAATTTTCGGGTGTTTTGAGCCTGAATTTGAGATATAAACGGGTACAGAAGATACATGCACATATTGACTTTGGGCATCTAAAATATCGATTTTCAGCATGTTTTGGGCCTGTATTTTGAAAATACTCTAACACTGAGTAGGCATGTACAGATTGCTTCTGGGACCCCAATATATTGAATTTTCGGGTGTTTTGAGCCTGAATTTGAGATATAAACGGGTACTGAAGATGCATGCACATATCGACTTTTGTGCACCTAAAAGATCGATTTTCAGTATGTTTTGAGCATGTATTTTGAAAATACTCTAACACGGAGTAGGCATGTACAGATCGCTTCTGGGACCCCTAAATATCGAATTTTCGGGTGTTTTGGGACTGAATTTGAGATATCGACTTTTTGGCACCTAAAAGATCGATTTTTAGCATGTTTTTAGCCTATATTTTGAAAATATTCTAGCACTGTACAGATTGCTTCTGGGACCCCAAAATATTGAATTTTCGGGTGTTTTTAGCCTGAATTTGAGATATAAACGGGTACAGAAGATACATGCACATATTGACTTTGGGCACCAAAAATATCGATTTTAAACATGTTTTGGGCCTGAATTTTGAAAATACTCTAACACGGAGTAGGCATGTACAGATCGCTTCTGGGACCCCAAAATATCGAATTTTCGGGTGTTTAGGGCCAGAATTTGAGATATAAACGGGTACAGAAGATGCATGCACATATCGACTTTTGGGCACCTAAAAGATCGATTTTCAGTATGTTTTTGGCCTGTATTTTGAAAATACTCTAACACGGAGTAGGCATGTACAGATACCTTCTGGGACCTCTAAATATCGAATTTTCGGGTGTTTTGGGACTGAATTTGAGATATCGATTTTTTGGCACCTAAAAGATCGATTTTTAGCATGTTTTTAGCCTATATTTTGAAAATATTCTAGCACTGTACAGATTGCTTCTGGGACCCCAAAATATTGAATTTTCGGGTGTTTTGAGCCTGAATTTGAGATATAAACGGGTACAGAAGATACATGCACATATTGACTTTGGGCAACAAAAATATCGATTTTCAGCATGTTTTGGGCCTGAATTTTGAAAATACTTTAACACGGAGTAGGCATGTACAGATCGCTTCTGGGACCCCAAAATATCGAATTTTCGGGTGTTTAGGGCCAGAATTTGAGATATAAACGGGTACAGAAGATGCATGCACATATCGACTTTTGGGCACCTAAAAGATCGATTTTCAGTATGTTTTTGGCCTGTATTTTGAAAATACTCTAACACGGAGTAGGCATGTACAGATACCTTCTGGGACCTCTAAATATCGAATTTTCGGGTGTTTTGGGACTGAATTTGAGATATCGATTTTTTGGAACCTAAAATGTCGATTTTTAGCATGTTTTTAGCCTATTTTTTGAAAATATTCTAGCACTGTGTAGGCATGTACAGATTGCTTCTGGGACCCCAAAATATTGAAATTTCGGGGGTTTTGAGCCTGAATTTGAGATATAAACGGGTACAGAAGATACATGCACATATTGACTTTGGGCATCTAAAATATCGATTTTCAGCATGTTTTGGGCATGTATTTTGAAAATACTCTAACACTGAGTAAGTATGTACAGATTGCTTCTGGGACCCCAAAATATTGAATTTTCGGGTGTTTTGAGCCTGAATTTGAGATATAAACGGGTACTGAAGATGCATGCACTTATCGACTTTTGTGCACCTAAAAGATCAATTTTCAGTATGTTATGAGCATGTATTTTGAAAATACTCTAACACGGAGTAGGCATGTACAGATACCTTCTGGGACCCCTAAATATCGAATTTTCGGGTGTTTTGGGACTGAATTTGAGATATCGACTTTTTGGCACCTAAAAGATCGATTTTTAGCATGTTTTTAACCTATATTTTGAAAATATTCTAGCACTGAGTAGGCATGTACAGATTGCTTCTGGGACCCCAAAATATTGAATTTTCGGGTGTTTTGAGACTGAATTTGAGATATAAACGGGTACAGAAGATACATGCACATATTGACTTTGGGCACCAAAAATATCGATTTTCAGCATGTTTTGGGCCTGAATTATGAAAATACTCTAACACGGAGTAGGCATGTACAGATCGCTTCTGGGACCCCAAAATATCGAATTTTCGGGTGTTTAGGGCCAGAATTTTAAGTATAAACGAGTACAGAAGATGCATGCACATATCGACTTTTGTGCACCTAAAAGATCGATTTTCAGTATGTTTTTGGCCTGTATTTTTGAAAATACTCTAACACGGAGTAGGCATGTACAGATACCTTCTGGGACCTCTAAATAACGAATTTTCGGGTGTTTTGGGACTGAATTTGAGATATCGATTTTTTTGCACCTAAAATGTCTATTTTTAGCATGTTTTTATCCTATATTTTGAAAAAATTCTAGCACTGTGTAGGCATGTACAGATTGCTTCTGGGACCCCAAAATATTGAATTTTCTGGTGTTTTGAGCCTGAATTTGAGATATAAACGGGTACAGAAGATACATGCACATATTGACTTTGGGCATCTAAAATATCGATTTTCAGCATGTTTTGGGCCTGTATTTTGAAAATACTCTAACACTGAGTAGGCATGTACAGATTGCTTCTGGGACCCCAATATATTGAATTTTCGGGTGTTTTGAGCCTGAATTTGAGATATAAACGGGTACTGAAGATGCATGCACATATCGACTTTTGTGCACCTAAAAGATCGATTTTCAGTATGTTTTGAGCATGTATTTTGAAAATACTCTAACACGGAGTAGGCATGTACAGATCGCTTCTGGGAGCCTTAAATATCGAATTTTCGGGTGTTTTGGGACTGAATTTGAGATATCGACTTTTTGGCACCTAAAAGATCGATTTTTAGCATGTTTTTAGCCTATATTTTGAAAATATTCTAGCACTGTACAGATTGCTTCTGGGACCCCAAAATATTGAATTTTCGGGTGTTTTTAGCCTGAATTTGAGATATAAACGGGTACAGAAGATACATGCACATATTGACTTTGGGCACCAAAAATATCGATTTTAAACATGTTTTGGGCCTGAATTTTGAAAATACTCTAACACGGAGTAGGCATGTACAGATCGCTTCTGGGACCCCAAAATATCGAATTTTCGGGTGTTTAGGGCCAGAATTTGAGATATAAACGGGTACAGAAGATGCATGCACATATCGACTTTTGGGCACCTAAAAGATCGATTTTCAGTATGTTTTTGGCCTGTATTTTGAAAATACTCTAACACGGAGTAGGCATGTACAGATACCTTCTGGGACCCCTAAATATCGAATTTTCGGGTGTTTTGGGACTGAATTTGAGATATCGATTTTTTGGCACCTAAAAGATCGATTTTTAGCATGTTTTTAGCCTATATTTTGAAAATATTCTAGCACTGTACAGATTGCTTCTGGGACCCCAAAATATTGAATTTTCGGGTGTTTTGAGCCTGAATTTGAGATATAAACGGGTACAGAAGATACATGCACATATTGACTTTGGGCAACAAAAATATCGATTTTCAGCATGTTTTGGGCCTGAATTTTGAAAATACTTTAACACGGAGTAGGCATGTACAGATCGCTTCTGGGACCCCAAAATATCGAATTTTCGGGTGTTTAGGGCCAGAATTTGAGATATAAACGGGTACAGAAGATGCATGCACATATCGACTTTTGGGCACCTAAAAGATCGATTTTCAGTATGTTTTTGGCATGTATTTTGAAAATACTCTAACACGGAGTAGGCATGTACAGATACCTTCTGGGACCTCTAAATATCGAATTTTCGGGTGTTTTGGGACTGAATTTGAGATATCGATTTTTTGGCACCTAAAATGTCGATTTTTAGCATGTTTTTATCCTATATTTTGAAAATATTCTAGCACTGTATAGGCATGTACAGATTGCTTCTGGGACCCCAAAATATTGAATTTTCGGGTGTTTTGAGCCTGAATTTGAGATATAAACGGGTACAGAAGATACATGCACATATTGACTTTGGGCACCAAAAATATCGATTTTCAGCATGTTTTGGGCCTGAATTTTGAAAATACTCTAACACGGAGTAGGCATGTACAGATCGCTTCTGGGACCCCAAAATATCGAATTTTCGGGTGTTTAGGGCTAGAATTTGAGATATAAATGGGTACAGAAGATGCATGCACATATCGACTTTTGGGCACCTAAAAGATCGATTTTCAGTATGTTTTTGGCCTGTATTTTGAAAATACTCTAACACGGAGTAGGCATGTACAGATACCTTCTGGGACCTCTAAATATCGAATTTTCGGGTGTTTTGGGACTGAATTTGAGATATCGATTTTTTGGCACCTAAAATGTCGATTTTTAGCATGTTTTTAGCCTATTTTTTGAAAATATTCTAGCACTGTGTAGGCATGTACAGATTGCTTCTGGGACCCCAAAATATTGAAATTTCGGGGGTTTTGAGCCTGAATTTGAGATATAAACGGGTACAGAAGATACATGCACATATTGACTTTGGGCATCTAAAATATCGATTTTCAGCATGTTTTGGGCCTGTAATTTGAAAATACTCTAACACTGAGTAAGTATGTACAGATTGCTTCTGGGACCCCAAAATATTGAATTTTCGGGTGTTTTGAGCCTGAATTTGAGATATAAACGGGTACTGAAGATGCATGCACATATCGACTTTTGTGCACCTAAAAGATCGATTTTCAGTATGTTTTGAGCATGTATTTTGAAAATACTCTAACACGGAGTAGGCATGTACAGATCGCTTCTGGGACCCCTAAATATCGAATTTTCGGGTGTTTTGGGACTGAATTTGAGATATCGACTTTTTGGCACCTAAAAGATCGATTTTTAGCATGTTTTTAGCCTATATTTTGAAAATATTCTAGCACTGAGTAGGCATGTACAGATTGTTTCTGGGACCCCAAAATATTTAATTTTCGGGTGTTTTGAGCCTGAATTTGAGATATAAACGGGTACAGAAGATACATGCACATATTGACTTTGGGCATCTAAAATATCGATTTTCAGCATGTTTTGGGCCTGTATTTTGAAAATACTCTAACACTGAGTAGGCATGTACAGATTGCTTCTGGGACCCCAAAATATTGAATTTTTGGGTGTTTTGAGCCTGAAATTGAGATATAAACGGGTACTGAAGATGCATGCACATATCGACTTTTGTGCACCTAAAAGATCGATTTTCAATATGTTTTGAGCATGTATTTTGAAAATACTCTAACACGGAGTAGGCATGTACAGATCGCTTCTGGGACCCCTAAATATCGAATTTTCGGGTGTTTTGGGACTGAATTTGAGATATCGACTTTTTGGCACCTAAAAGATCGATTTTTAGCATGTTTTTAGCCTATATTTTGAAAATATTCTAGCACTGAGTAGGCATGTACAGATTGCTTCTGGGACCCCAAAATATTGAATTTTCGGGTGTTTTGAGCCTGAATTTGAGATATAAACGGGTACAGAAGATATATGCACATATTGACTTTGGGCACCAAAAATATCGATTTTCAGCATGTTTTGGGCCTGAATTTTGAAAATAATCTAAAACGGAGTAGGCATGTACAGATACCTTCTGGGACCTCTAAATATCGAATTTTCGGGTGTTTTGGGACTGAATTTGAGATATCGATTTTTTGGCACCTAAAATGTCGATTTTAAGCATGTTTTTAGCCTATATTTTGAAAATATTCTAGCACTGTGTAGGCATGTACAGATTGCTTCTGGGACCCCAAAATATTGAATTTTCGGGTGTTTTAAGCCTGAATTTGAGATGTAAACGGGTACAGAAGATACATGCACATATTGACTTTGGGCATCTAAAATAACGATTTTCAGCATGTTTTGGGCCTGTATTTTGAAAATACTCTAACACTGAGTAAGTATGTACAGATTGCTTCTGGGACCCCAAAATATTGAATTTTCGGGTGTTTTGAGCCTGAATTTGAGATATAAACGGGTACTGAAGATGCATGCACATATCGACTTTTGTGCACCTAAAAGATCGATTTTCAGTATGTTTTGAGCATGTATTTTGAAAATACTCTAACACGGAGTAGGCATGTACAGATCGCTTCTGGGACCCCTAAATATCGAATTTTCGGGTGTTTTGGGACTGAATTTGAGATATCGATTTTTTGGCACCTAAAAGATTGATTTTTAGCATGTTTTTAGCCTATATTTTGAAAATATTCTAGCACTGAGTAGGCATGTACAGATTGCTTCTGGGACCCCAAAATATTGAATTTTCGGGTGTTTTGAGCCTGAATTTGAGATATAAACGGGTACAGAAGATACATGCACATATTGACTTTGGGCATCTAAAATATCGATTTTTAGCATGTTTTGGGCCTGTATTTTGAAAATACTCTAACACTGAGTAGGCATGTACAGATTGCTTCTGGGACCCCAAAATATTAAATTTTCGGGTGTTTTGAGCCTGAATTTGAGATATAAACGGGTACTGAAGATGCATGCACATATCGACTTTTGTGCACCTAAAAGATCGATTTTCAGTATGTTTTGAGCATGTATTTTGAAAATACTCTAACACGGAGTAGGCATGTACAGATCGCTTCTGGGACCCCTAAATATCGAATTTTCGGGTGTTTTGGGACTGAATTTGAGATATCGACTTTTTGGCACCTAAAAG
The DNA here is from genome assembly GCA_033782935.1 of Petrolisthes cinctipes. Taxonomy (NCBI): domain Eukaryota; kingdom Metazoa; phylum Arthropoda; class Malacostraca; order Decapoda; family Porcellanidae; genus Petrolisthes; species Petrolisthes cinctipes. The sequence goes on along the minus strand of JAWQEG010000930.1, from coordinate 1,381,577 downwards.
ATCGATTTTTAGCATGTTTTTAGCCTATATTTTGAAAATATTCTAGCACTGTACAGATTGCTTCTGGGACCCAAAAATATTGAATTTTCGGGTGTTTTGAGCCTGAATTTGAGATATAAACGGGTACAGAAGATACATGCACATATTGACTTTGGGCACCAAAAATATCGATTTTCAGCATGTTTTGGGCCTGAATTTTGAAAATACTCTAACACGGAGTAGGCATGTACAGATCGTTTCTGGGACCCCAAAATATCGAATTTTCGGGTGTTTAGGTCCAGAATTTGAGATATAAACGGGTACAGAAGATGCATGCACATATCGACTTTTGGGCACCTAAAAGATCGATTTTCAGTATGTTTTTGGCATGTATTTTGAAAATACTCTAACACGGAGTAGGCATGTACAGATACCTTCTGGGACCTCTAAATATCGAATTTCCGGTGTTTTGGGACTGAATTTGAGATATCGATTTTTTGGCACCTAAAATGTCGATTTTTAGCATGTTTTTAGCCTATATTTTGAAAATATTCTAGCACTGTATAGGCATGTACAGATTGCTTCTGGGACCCCAAAATATTGAATTTTCGGGTGTTTTGAGCCTGAATTTGAGATATAAACGGGTACAGAAGATACATGCACATATTGACTTTGGGCACCAAAAATATCGATTTTCAGCATGTTTTGGGCCTGAATTTTGAAAATACTCTAACACGGAGTAGGCATGTACAGATCGCTTCTGGGACCCCAAAATATCGAATTTTTGGGTGTTTAGGGCCAGAATTTGAGATATAAACGGGTACAGAAGATGCATGCACATATCGACTTTTGGGCACCTAAAAGATCGATTTTCAGTATGTTTTTGGCCTGTATTTTGAAAATACTCTAACACGGAGTAGGCATGTACAGATACCTTCTGGGACCTCTAAATATCGAATTTTCGGGTGTTTTGGGACTGAATTTGAGATATCGATTTTTTGGCACCTAAAATGTCAATTTTTAGCATGTTTTTAGCCTATATTTTGAAAATATTCTAGCACTGTGTAGGCATGTACAGATTGTTTCTGGGACCCCAAAATATTGAATTTTCGGGTGTTTTGAGCTTGAATTTGAGATATAAACGGGTACAGAAGATACATGCACATATTGACTTTGGACACCAAAAATATCGATTTTCAGCATGTTTTGGGCCTGAATTTTGAAAATACTCTAACACGGAGTAGGCATGTACAGATCGCTTCTGGGACCCCAAAATATCGAATTTTCGGGTGTTTAGGGCCAGAATTTGAGATATAAACGGGTACAGAAGATGCATGCACATATCGACTTTTGGGCACCTAAAAGATCGATTTTCAGTATGTTTTTGGCCTGTATTTTGAAAATACTCTAACACGGAGTAGGCATGTACAGATACCTTCTGGGACCTCTAAATATCGAATTTTCGGGTGTTTTGGGACTGAATTTGAGATATCGATTTTTTGGCACCTAAAATGTCGATTTTTAGCATGTTTTTAGCCTATTTTTTGAAAATATTCTAGCACTGTGTAGGCATGTACAGATTGCTTCTGGGACCCCAAAATATTGAAATTTCGGGTGTTTTGAGCCTGAATTTGAGATATAAACGGGTACAGAAGATACATGCACATATTGACTTTGGGCATCTAAAATATCGATTTTCAGCATGTTTTGGGCCTGTATTTTGAAAATACTCTAACACTGAGTAAGTATGTACAGATTGCTTCTGGGACCCCAAAATATTGAATTTTCGGGTGTTTTGAGCCTGAATTTGAGATATAAACCGGTACTGAAGATGCATGCACTTATCGACTTTTGTGCACCTAAAAGATCGATTTTCAGTATGTTTTGAGCATGTATTTTGAAAATACTCTAACACGGAGTAGGCATGTACAGATCGCTTCTGGGACCCCTAAATATCGAATTTTCGGGTGTTTTGGGACTGAATTTGAGATATCGACTTTTTGGCACCTAAAAGATCGATTTTTAGCATGTTTTTAACCTATATTTTGAAAATATTCTAGCACTGAGTAGGCATGTACAGATTGCTTCTGGGACCCCCAAAATATTGAATTTTCGGGTGTTTTGAGCCTGAATTTGAGATATAAACGGGTACAGAAGATACATGCACATATTGACTTTGGGCACCAAAAATATCGATTTTCAGCATGTTTTGGGCCTGAATTTTGAAAATACTCTAACACGGAGTAGGCATGTACAGATCGCTTCTGGGACCCAAAAATATCGAATTTTCGGGTGTTTAGGGCAAGAATTTTAAGTATAAACGAGTACAGAAGATGCATGCACATATCGACTTTTGCGCAACTAAAAGATCGATTTTCAGTATGTTTTTGGCCTGTATTTTTGAAAATACTCTAACACGGAGTAGGCATGTACAGATACCTTCTGGGACCTCTAAATAACGAATTTTCGGGTGTTTTGGGACTGAATTTGAGATATCGATTTTTTGGCACCTAAAATGTCTATTTTTAGCATGTTTTTATCCTATATTTTGAAAAAATTCTAGCACTGTGTAGGCATGTACAGATTGCTTCTGGGACCCCAAAATATTGAATTTTCGGGTGTTTTGAGCCTGAATTTGAGATATAAACGGGTACAGAAGATACATGCACATATTGACTTTGGGCATCTAAAATATCGATTTTCAGCATGTTTTGGGCCTGTATTTTGAAAATACTCTAACACTGAGTAGGCATGTACAGATTGCTTCTGGGACCCCAATATATTGAATTTTCGGGTGTTTTGAGCCTGAATTTGAGATATAAACGGGTACAGAAGATACATGCACATATTGACTTTGGGCACCAAAAATATCGATTTTCAGCATGTTTTGGGCCTGAATTTTGAAAATACTCTAACACGGAGTAGGCATGTACAGATCGCTTTTGGGACCCCGAAATATCGAATTTTCGGGTGTTTAGGGCCAGAATTTGAGATATAAACGGGTACAGAAGATGCATGCACATATCGAATTTTGGGCACCTAAAAGATCGATTTTCAGTATGTTTTTGGCCTGTATTTTGAAAATACTCTAACACGGAGTAGGCATGTACAGATACCTTCTGGGACCTCTAAATATCGAATTTTCGGGTGTTTTGGGACTGAATTTGAGATATCGATTTTTTGGCACCTAAAATGTCGATTTTTAGCATGTTTTTAGCCTATATTTTGAAAATATTCTAGCACTGTGTAGGCATGTACAGATTGTTTCTGGTACCCCAAAATATTGAATTTTCGGGTGTTTTGAGCTTGAATTTGAGATATAAACGGGTACAGAAGATACATGCACATATTGACTTTGGACACCAAAAATATCGATTTTCAGCATGTTTTGGGCCTGAATTTTGAAAATACTCTAACACGGAGTAGGCATGTACAGATCGCTTCTGGGACCCCAAAATATCGAATTTTCGGGTGTTTAGGGCCAGAATTTGAGATATAAACGGGTACAGAAGATGCATGCACATATCGACTTTTGGGCACCTAAAAGATCGATTTTCAGTATGTTTTTGGCCTGTAATTTGAAAATACTCTAACACGGAGTAGGCATGTACAGATACCTTCTGGGACCTCTAAATATCGAATTTTCGGGTGTTTTGGGACTGAATTTGAGATATCGATTTTTTGGCACCTAAAATGTCGATTTTTAGCATGTTTTTAGCCTATTTTTTGAAAATATTCTAGCACTGTGTAGGCATGTACAGATTGCTTCTGGGACCCCAAAATATTGAAATTTTGGGTGTTTTGAGCCTGAATTTGAGATATAAACGGGTACAGAAGATACATGCACATATTGACTTTGGGCATCTAAAATATCGATTTTCAGCATGTTTTGGGCCTGTATTTTGAAAATACTCTAACACTGAGTAAGTATGTACAGATTGCTTCTGGGACCCCAAAATATTGAATTTTCGGGTGTTTTGAGCCTGAATTTGAGATATAAACCGGTACTGAAGATGCATGCACTTATCGACTTTTGTGCACCTAAAAGATCGATTTTCAGTATGTTTTGAGCATGTATTTTGAAAATACTCTAACACGGAGTAGGCATGTACAGATCGCTTCTGGGACCCCAAAATATCGAATTTTCGGGTGTTTTGGGACTGAATTTGAGATATCGACTTTTTGGCACCTAAAAGATCGATTTTTAGCATGGTTTTAACCTATATTTTGAAAATATTCTAGCACTGAGTAGGCATGTACAGATTGTTTCTGGGACCCCAAAATATTGAATTTTCGGGTGTTTTGAGCTTGAATTTGAGATATAAACGGGTACAGAAGATACATGCACATATTGACTTTGGACACCAAAAATATCGATTTTCAGCATATTTTGGGCCTGAATTTTGAAAATACTCTAACACGGAGTAGGCATGTACAGATCGCTTCTGGGACCCCAAAATATCGAATTTTCGGGTGTTTAGGGCCAGAATTTGAGGTATAAACGGGTACAGAAGATGCATGCACATATCGACTTTTGGGCACCTAAAAGATCGATTTTCAGTATGTTTTTGGCCTGTATTTTGAAAATACTCTAACACGGAGTAGGCATGTACAGATACCTTCTGGGACCTCTAAATATCGAATTTTCGGATGTTTTGGGACTGAATTTGAGATATCGATTTTTTGGCACCTAAAATGTCGATTTTTAGCATGTTTTTATCCTATATTTTGAAAAAATTCTAGCACTGTGTAGGCATGTACAGATTGCTTCTGGGACCCCAAAATATTGAAATTTCGGGTGTTTTGAGCCTGAATTTGAGATATAAACGGGTACAGAAGATACATGCACATATTGACTTTGGGCATCTAAAATATCGATTTTCAGCATGTTTTGGGCCTGTATTTTGAAAATACTCTAACACTGAGTAAGTATGTACAGATTGCTTCTGGGACCCCAAAATATTGAATTTTCGGGTGTTTTGAGCCTGAATTTGAGATATAAACCGGTACTGAAGATGCATGCACTTATCGACTTTTGTGCACCTAAAAGATCGATTTTCAGTATGTTTTGAGCATGTATTTTGAAAATACTCTAACACGGAGTAGGCATGTACAGATCGCTTCTGGGACCCCAAAATATCGAATTTTCGGGTGTTTAGGGCCAGAATTTTAAGTATAAACGAGTACAGAAGATGCATGCACATATCGACTTTTGGGCACCTAAAAGATCGATTTTCAGTATGTTTTTGGCCTGTATTTTTGAAAATACTCTAACACGGAGTAGGCATGTACAGATACCTTCTGGGACCTCTAAATAACGAATTTTCGGGTGTTTTGGGACTGAATTTGAGATATCGATTTTTTGGCACCTAAAATGTCTATTTTTAGCATGTTTTTATCCTATATTTTGAAAAAATTCTAGCACTGTGTAGGCATGTACAGTTTGCTTCTGGGACCCCAAAATATTGAATTTTCGGGTGTTTTGAGCCTGAATTTGAGATATAAACGGGTACAGAAGATACATGCACATATTGACTTTGGGTACCAAAAATATCGATTTTAAGCATGTTTTGGGCCTGAATTTTGAAAATACTCTAACACGGAGTAGGCATGTACTGATCGCTTCTGGGACCCCAAAATATCGAATTTTCGGGTGTTTAGGGCCAGAATTTGAGATATAAACGGGTACAGAAGATGCATGCACATATCGACTTTTGGGCACCTAAAAGATCGATTTTCAGTATGTTTTTGGCCTGTATTTTGAAAATACTCTAACACGGAGTAGGCATGTACAGATACCTTCTGGGACCTCTAAATATCGAATTTTCGGGTGTTTTGGGACTGAATTGGAGATATCGACTTTTTGGCACCTAAAAGATCGATTTTTAGCATGTTTTTAGCCTATATTTTGAAAATATTCTAGCACTGTACAGATTGCTTCTGGAACCCCAAAATATTGAATTTTCGGGTGTTTTGAGCCTGAATTTGAGATATAAACGGGTACAGAAGATACATGCACATATTGACTTTGGGTACCAAAAATATCGATTTTAAGCATGTTTTGGGCCTGAATTTTGAAAATACTCTAACACGGAGTAGGCATGTACAGATCGCTTCTGGGACCCCAAAATATCGAATTTTCGGGTGTTTAGGGCCAGAATTTGAGATATAAACGGGTACAGAAGATGCATGCACATATCGACTTTTGGGCACCTAAAAGATCGATTTTCAGTATGTTTTTGGCCTGTATTTTGAAAATACTCTAACACGGAGTAGGCATGTACAGATACCTTCTGGGACCTCTAAATATCGAATTTTCGGGTGTTTTGGGACTGAATTTGAGATATCGATTTTTTGGCACCTAAAAGATCGATTTTTAGCATGTTTTTAGCCTATATTTTGAAAATATTCTAGCACTGTACAGATTGCTTCTGGGACCCAAAAATATTGAATTTTCGGGTGTTTTGAGCCTGAATTTGAGATATAAACGGGTACAGAAGATGCATGCACATATTGACTTTGGGCAACAAAAATATCGATTTTCAGCATGTTTTGGGCCTGAATTTTGAAAATACTCTAACACGGAGTAGGCATGTACAGATACCTTCTGGGACCTCTAAATATCGAATTTTCGGGTGTTTTGGGACTGAATTTGAGATATTGATTTTTTGGCACCTAAAATGTCGATTTTTAGCATGTTTTTAGCCTATATTTTGAAAATATTCTAGCACTGTATAGGCATGTACAGATTGCTTCTGGGACCCCAAAATATTGAATTTTCGGGTGTTTTGAGCCTGAATTTGAGATATAAACGGGTACAGAAGATACATGCACATATTGACTTTGGGCACCAAAAATATCGTTTTTCAGCATGTTTTTGGCCTGAATTTTGAAAATACTCTAACACGGAGTAGGCATGTACAGATCGCTTCTGGGACCCCAAAATATCGAATTTTCGGGTGTTTAGGGCTAGAATTTGAGATATAAACGGGTACTGAAGATGCATGCACATATCGACTTTTGTGCACCTAAAAGATCGATTTTCAGTATGTTTTTGGCCTGTATTTTGAAAATACTCTAACACGGAGTAGGCATGTACAGATTGCTTCTGGGACCCCTAAATATCGAATTTTCGGGTGTATTGGGACTGAATTTGAGATATCGACTTTTTGGCACCTAAAAGATCGATTTTTAGCATGTTTTTAGCCTATATTTTGAAAATATTCTAGCACTGAGTAGGCATGTACAGATTGTTTCTGGGACCCCAAAATATTGAATTTTCGGGTGTTTTGAGCCTGAATTTGAGATATAAACGGGTACAGAAGATACATGCACATATTGACTTTGGGCATCTAAAATATCGATTTTCAGCATGTTTTGGGCCTGTATTTTGAAAATACTCTAACACTGAGTAGGCATGTACAGATTGCTTCTGGGACCCCAAAATATTGAATTTTCGGGTGTTTTGAGCCTGAATTTGAGATATAAACGGGTACTGAAGATGCATGCACATATCGACTTTTGTGCACCTAAAAGATCGATTTTCAGTATGTTTTGAGCATGTATTTTGAAAATACTCTAACACGGAGTAGGCATGTACAGATCGCTTCTGGGACCCCTAAATATCGAATTTTCGGGTGTTTTGGGACTGAATTTGAGATATCGACTTTTTGGCACCTAAAAGATCGATTTTTAGCATGTTTTTAGCCTATATTTTGAAAATATTCTAGCACTGAGTAGGCATGTACAGATTGCTTCTGGGACCCCAAAATATTGAATTTTCGGGTGTTTTGAGCCTGAATTTGAGATATAAACGGGTACAGAAGATACATGCACATATTGACTTTGGGCACCAAAAATATCGATTTTCAGCATGTTTTGGGCCTGAATTTTGAAAATAATCTAACACGGAGTAGGCATGTACAGATACCTTCTGGGATCTCTAAATATCGAATTTTCGGGTGTTTTGGGACTGAATTTGAGATATCGATTTTTTGGCACCTTAAATGTCGATTTTAAGCATGTTTTTAGCCTATATTTTGAAAATATTCTAGCACTGTGTAGGCATGTACAGATTGCTTCTGGGACCCCAAAATATTGAATTTTCGGGTGTTTTGAGCCTGAATTTGAGATATAAACGGGTACAGAAGATACATGCACATATTGACTTTGGGCATCTAAAATATCGATTTTCAGCATGTTTTGGGCCTGTATTTTGAAAATACTCTAACACTGAGTAAGTATGTACAGATTGCTTCTGGGTCCCCAAAATATTGAATTTTCGGGTGTTTTGAGCCTGAATTTGAGATATAAACGGGTACTGAAGATGCATGCACATATCGACTTTTGTGCACCTAAAAGATCGATTTTCAGTATGTTTTGAGAATGTATTTTGAAAATACTCTAACACGGAGTAGGCATGTACAGATCGCTTCTGGGACCCCTAAATATCGAATTTTCGGGTGTTTTGGGACTGAATTTGAGATATCGATTTTTTGGCACCTAAAAGATCGATTTTTAGCATGTTTTTAGCCTATATTTTGAAAATATTCTAGCACTGAGTAGGCATGTACAGATTGCTTCTGGGACCCCAAAATATTGAATTTTCGGGTGTTTTGAGCCTGAATTTGAGATATAAACGGGTACAGAAGATACATGCACATATTGACTTTGGGCATCTAAAATATCGATTTTCAGCATGTTTTGGGCCTGTATTTTGAAAATACTCTAACACTGAGTAGGCATGTACAGATTGCTTCTGGGACCCCAAAATATTGAATTTTCGGGTGTTTTGAGCCTGAATTTGAGATATAAACGGGTACAGAAGATACATGCACATATTGACTTTGGGCACCAAAAATATCGATTTTCAGCATGTTTTGGGCATGAATTTTGAAAATAATCTAACACGGAGTAGGCATGTACAGATACCTTCTGGGACCTCTAAATATCGAATTTTCGGGTGTTTTGGGACTGAATTTGAGATATCGATTTTTTGGCACCTAAAATGTCGATTTTTAGCATGTTTTTAGCCTATATTTTGAAAATATTCTAGCACTGTGTAGGCATGTACAGATTGCTTCTGGGACCCCAAAATATTGAATTTTCGGGTGTTTTGAGCCTGAATTTGAGATATAAACGGGTACAGAAGATACATGCACATATTGACTTTGGGCATCTAAAATATCGATTTTCAGCATGTTTTGTGCCTGTATTTTGAAAATACTCTAACACTGAGTAGGCATGTACAGATTGCTTCTGGGACCCCAATATATTGAATTTTCGGGTGTTTTGAGCCTGAATTTGAGATATAAACGGGTACTGAAGATGCATGCACATATCGACTTTTGTGCACCTAAAAGATCGATTTTCAGTATGTTTTGAGCATGTATTTTGAAAATACTCTAACAAGGAGTAGGCATGTACAGATCGCTTCTGGGAACCCTAAATATCGAATTTTCGGGTGTTTTGGGACTGAATTTGAGATATCGACTTTTTGGCACCTAAAAGATCGATTTTTAGCATGTTTTTAGCCTATATTTTGAAAATATTGTAGCACTGAGTAGGCATGTACAGATTGCTTCTGGGACCCCAAAATATTGAATTTTCGGGTGTTTTGAGCCTGAATTTGAGATATAAACGGGTACAGAAGATACATGCACATATTGACTTTGGGCACCAAAAATATCGATTTTCAGCATGTTTTGGGCCTGAATTTTGAAAATAATCTAACACGGAGTAGGCATGTACAGATACCTTCTGGGACCTCTAAATATCGAATTTTCGGGTGTTTTGGGACTGAATTTGAGATATTGATTTTTTGGCACCTAAAATGTCGATTTTTAGCATGTTTTTAGCCTATATTTTGAAAATATTCTAGCACTGTATAGGCATGTACAGATTGCTTCTGGGACCCCAAAATATTGAATTTTCGGGTGTTTTGAGCCTGAATTTGAGATATAAACGGGTACAGAAGATACATGCACATATTGACTTTGGGCACCAAAAATATCGTTTTTCAGCATGTTTTTGGCCTGAATTTTGAAAATACTCTAACACGGAGTAGGCATGTACAGATCGCTTCTGGGACCCCAAAATATCGAATTTTCGGGTGTTTAGGGCTAGAATTTGAGATATAAACGGGTACTGAAGATGCATGCACATATAGACTTTTGTGCACCTAAAAGATCGATTTTCAGTATGTTTTTGGCCTGTATTTTGAAAATACTCTAACACGGAGTAGGCATGTACAGATTGCTTCTGGGACCCCTAAATATCGAATTTTCGGGTGTATTGGGACTGAATTTGAGATATCGACTTTTTGGCACCTAAAAGATCGATTTTTAGCATGTTTTTAGCCTATATTTTGAAAATATTCTAGCACTGAGTAGGCATGTACAGATTGTTTCTGGGACCCCAAAATATTGAATTTTCGGGTGTTTTGAGCCTGAATTTGAGATATAAACGGGTACAGAAGATACATGCACATATTGACTTTGGGCATCTAAAATATCGATTTTCAGCATGTTTTGGGCCTGTATTTTGAAAATACTCTAACACTGAGTAGGCATGTACAGATTGCTTCTGGGACCCCAAAATATTGAATTTTCGGGTGTTTTGAGCCTGAATTTGAGATATAAACGGGTACTGAAGATGCATGCACATATCGACTTTTGTGCACCTAAAAGATCGATTTTCAGTATGTTTTGAGCATGTATTTTGAAAATACTCTAACACGGAGTAGGCATGTACAGATCGCTTCTGGGACCCCTAAATATCGAATTTTCGGGTGTTTTGGGACTGAATTTGAGATATCGACTTTTTGGCACCTAAAAGATCGATTTTTAGCATGTTTTTAGCCTATATTTTGAAAATATTCTAGCACTGAGTAGGCATGTACAGATTGCTTCTGGGACCCCAAAATATTGAATTTTCGGGTGTTTTGAGCCTGAATTTGAGATATAAACGGGTACAGAAGATACATGCACATATTGACTTTGGGCACCAAAAATATCAATTTTCAGCATGTTTTGGGCCTGAATTTTGAAAATAATCTAACACGGAGTAGGCATGTACAGATACCTTCTGGGACCTCTAAATATCGAATTTTCGGGTGTTTTGGGACTGAATTTGAGATATCGATTTTTTGGCACCTTAAATGTCGATTTTAAGCATGTTTTTAGCCTATATTTTGAAAATATTCTAGCACTGTGTAGGCATGTACAGATTGCTTCTGGGACCCCAAAATATTGAATTTTCGGGTGTTTTGAGCCTGAATTTGAGATATAAACGGGTACAGAAGATACATGCACATATTGACTTTGGGCATCTAAAATATCGATTTTCAGCATGTTTTGGGCCTGTATTTTGAAAATACTCTAACACTGAGTAAGTATGTACAGATTGCTTCTGGGACCCCAAAATATTGAATTTTCGGGTGTTTTGAGCCTGAATTTGAGATATAAACGGGTACTGAAGATGCATGCACATATCGACTTTTGTGCACCTAAAAGATCGATTTTCAGTATGTTTTGAGAATGTATTTTGAAAATACTCTAACACGGAGTAGGCATGTACAGATCGCTTCTGGGACCCCTAAATATCGAATTTTCGGGTGTTTTGGGACTGAATTTGAGATATCGATTTTTTGGCACCTAAAAGATCGATTTTTAGCATGTTTTTAGCCTATATTTTGAAAATATTCTAGCACTGAGTAGGCATGTACAGATTGCTTCTGGGACCCCAAAATATTGAATTTTCGGGTGTTTTTAGCCTGAATTTGAGATATAAACGGGTACAGAAGATACATGCACATATTGACTTTGGGCATCTAAAATATCGATTTTCAGCATGTTTTGGGCCTGTATTTTGAAAATACTCTAACACTGAGTAGGCATGTACAGATTGCTTCTGGGACCCCAAAATATTGAATTTTCGGGTGTTTTGAGCCTGAATTTGAGATATAAACGGGTACAGAAGATACATGCACATATTGACTTTGGGCACCAAAAATATCGATTTTCAGCATGTTTTGGGCATGAATTTTGAAAATAATCTAACACGGAGTAGGCATGTACAGATACCTTCTGGGACCTCTAAATATCGAATTTTCGGGTGTTTTGGGACTGAATTTGAGATATCGATTTTTTGGCACCTAAAAGATCGATTTTTAGCATGTTTTTAGCCTATATTTTGAAAATATTCTAGCACTGTACAGATTGCTTCTGGGACCCAAAAATATTGAATTTTCGGGTGTTTTGAGCCTGAATTTGAGATATAAACGGGTACAGAAGATGCATGCACATATTGACTTTGGGCAACAAAAATATCGATTTTCAGCATGTTTTGGGCCTGAATTTTGAAAATACTCTAACACGGAGTAGGCATGTACAGATACCTTCTGGGACCTCTAAATATCGAATTTTCGGGTGTTTTGGGACTGAATTTGAGATATTGATTTTTTGGCACCTAAAATGTCGATTTTTAGCATGTTTTTAGCCTATATTTTGAAAATATTCTAGCACTGTATAGGCATGTACAGATTGCTTCTGGGACCCCAAAATATTGAATTTTCGGGTGTTTTGAGCCTGAATTTGAGATATAAACGGGTACAGAAGATACATGCACATATTGACTTTGGGCACCAAAAATATCGTTTTTCAGCATGTTTTTGGCCTGAATTTTGAAAATACTCTAACACGGAGTAGGCATGTACAGATCGCTTCTGGGACCCCAAAATATCGAATTTTCGGGTGTTTAGGGCTAGAATTTGAGATATAAACGGGTACTGAAGATGCATGCACATATAGACTTTTGTGCACCTAAAAGATCGATTTTCAGTATGTTTTTGGCCTGTATTTTGAAAATACTCTAACACGGAGTAGGCATGTACAGATTGCTTCTGGGACCCCTAAATATCGAATTTTCGGGTGTATTGGGACTGAATTTGAGATATCGACTTTTTGGCACCTAAAAGATCGATTTTTAGCATGTTTTTAACCTATATTTTGAAAATATTCTAGCACTGAGTAGGCATGTACAGATTGTTTCTGGGACCCCAAAATATTGAATTTTCGGGTGTTTTGAGCCTGAATTTGAGATATAAACGGGTACAGAAGATACATGCACATATTGACTTTGGGCATCTAAAATATCGATTTTCAGCATGTTTTGGGCCTGTATTTTGAAAATACTCTAACACTGAGTAGGCATGTACAGATTGCTTCTGGGACCCCAAAATATTGAATTTTCGGGTGTTTTGAGCCTGAATTTGAGATATAAACGGGTACTGAAGATGCATGCACATATCGACTTTTGTGTACCTAAAAGATCGATTTTCAGTATGTTTTGAGCATGTATTTTGAAAATACTCTAACACGGAGTAGGCATGTACAGATCGCTTCTGGGACCCCTAAATATCGAATTTTCGGGTGTTTTGGGACTGAATTTGAGATATCGACTTTTTGGCACCTAAAAGATCGATTTTTAGCATGTTTTTAGCCTATATTTTGAAAATATTCTAGCACTGAGTAGGCATGTACAGATTGCTTCTGGGACCCCAAAATATTGAATTTTCGGGTGTTTTGAGCCTGAATTTGAGATATAAACGGGTACAGAAGATACATGCACATATTGACTTTGGGCACCAAAAATATCGATTTTCAGCATGTTTTGGGCCTGAATTTTGAAAATAATCTAACACGGAGTAGGCATGTACAGATACCTTCTGGGACCTCTAAATATCGAATTTTCGGGTGTTTTGGGACTGAATTTGAGATATCGATTTTTTGGCACCTTAAATGTCGATTTTAAGCATGTTTTTAGCCTATATTTTGAAAATATTCTAGCACTGTGTAGGCATGTACAGATTGCTTCTGGGACCCCAAAATATTGAATTTTCGGGTGTTTTGAGCCTGAATTTGAGATATAAACGGGTACAGAAGATACATGCACATATTGACTTTGGGCATCTAAAATATCGATTTTCAGCATGTTTTGGGCCTGTATTTTGAAAATACTCTAACACTGAGTAAGTATGTACAGATTGCTTCTGGGACCCCAAAATATTGAATTTTCGGGTGTTTTGAGCCTGAATTTGAGATATAAACGGGTACTGAAGATGCATGCACATATCGACTTTTGTGCACCTAAAAGATCGATTTTCAGTATGTTTTGAGAATGTATTTTGAAAATACTCTAACACGGAGTAGGCATGTACAGATCGCTTCTGGGACCCCTAAATATCGAATTTTCGGGTGTTTTGGGACTGAATTTGAGATATCGATTTTTTGGCACCTAAAAGATCGATTTTTAGCATGTTTTTAGCCTATATTTTGAAAATATTCTAGCACTGAGTAGGCATGTACAGATTGCTTCTGGGACCCCAAAATATTGAATTTTCGGGTGTTTTGAGCCTGAATTTGAGATATAAACGGGTACAGAAGATACATGCACATATTGACTTTGGGCATCTAAAATATCGATTTTCAGCATGTTTTGGGCCTGTATTTTGAAAATACTCTAACACTGAGTAGGCATGTACAGATTGCTTCTGGGACCCCAAAATATTGAATTTTCGGGTGTTTTGAGCCTGAATTTGAGATATAAACGGGTACAGAAGATACATGCACATATTGACTTTGGGCACCAAAAATATCGATTTTCAGCATGTTTTGGGCATGAATTTTGAAAATAATCTAACACGGAGTAGGCATGTACAGATACCTTCTGGGACCTCTAAATATCGAATTTTCGGGTGTTTTGGGACTGAATTTGAGATATCGATTTTTTGGCACCTAAAATGTCGATTTTTAGCATGTTTTTAGCCTATATTTTGAAAATATTCTAGCACTGTGTAGGCATGTACAGATTGCTTCTGGGACCCCAAAATATTGAATTTTCGGGTGTTTTGAGCCTGAATTTGAGATATAAACGGGTACAGAAGATACATGCACATATTGACTTTGGGCATCTAAAATATCGATTTTCAGCATGTTTTGTGCCTGTATTTTGAAAATACTCTAACACTGAGTAGGCATGTACAGATTGCTTCTGGGACCCCAATATATTGAATTTTCGGGTGTTTTGAGCCTGAATTTGAGATATAAACGGGTACTGAAGATGCATGCACATATCGACTTTTGTGCACCTAAAAGATCGATTTTCAGTATGTTTTGAGCATGTATTTTGAAAATACTCTAACAAGGAGTAGGCATGTACAGATCGCTTCTGGGACCCCTAAATATCGAATTTTCGGGTGTTTTGGGACTGAATTTGAGATATCGACTTTTTGGCACCTAAAAGATCGATTTTTAGCATGTTTTTAGCCTATATTTTGAAAATATTGTAGCACTGAGTAGGCATGTACAGATTGCTTCTGGGACCCCAAAATATTGAATTTTCGGGTGTTTTGAGCCTGAATTTGAGATATAAACGGGTACAGAAGATACATGCACATATTGACTTTGGGCACCAAAAATATCGATTTTCAGCATGTTTTGGGCCTGAATTTTGAAAATAATCTAACACGGAGTAGGCATGTACAGATACCTTCTGGGACCTCTAAATATCGAATTTTCGGGTGTTTTGGGACTGAATTTGAGATATCGATTTTTGGCACCTAAAATGTCGATTTTTAGCATGTTTTTAGCCTATATTTTGAAAATATTCTAGCACTGTGTAGGCATGTACAGATTGCTTCTGGGACCCCAAAATATTGAATTTTCGGGTGTTTTGAGCCTGAATTTGAGATATAAACGGGTACAGAAGATACATGCACATATTGACTTTGGGAATCTAAAATATCGATTTTCAGCATGTTTTGGGCCTGTATTTTGAAAATACTCTAACACTGAGTAGGCATGTACAGATTGCTTCTGGGACCCCAAAATATTGAATTTTCGGGTGTTTTGAGCCTGAATTTGAGATATAAACGGGTACTGAAGATGCATGCACATATCGACTTTTGTGCACCTAAAAGATCGATTTTCAGTATGTTTTGAGCATGTATTTTGAAAATACTCTAACACGGAGTAGGCATGTACAGATCGCTTCTGGGACCCCTAAATATCGAATTTTCGGGTGTTTTGGGACTGAATTTGAGATATTGACTTTTTGGCACCTAAAAGATCGATTTTTAGCATGTTTTTAGCCTATATTTTGAAAATATTCTAGCACTGTACAGATTGCTTCTGGGACCCCAAAATATTGAATTTTCGGGTGTTTTTAGCCTGAATTTGAGATATAAACGGGTACAGAAGATACATGCAGATATTGACTTTGGGCACCAAAAATATCGATTTTCAGCATGTTTTGGGCCTGAATTTTGAAAATACTCTAACACGGAGTAGGCATGTACAGATCGCTTCTGGGACCCCAAAATATCGAATTTTCGGGTGTTTAGGGCCAGAATTTGAGATATAAACGGGTACAGAAGATGCATGCACATATCGACTTTTGGGCACCTAAAAGATCGATTTTCAGTATGTTTTTGGCCTGTATTTTGAAAATACTCTAACACGGAGTAGGCATGTACAGATACCTTCTGGGACCTCTAAATATCGAATTTTCGGGTGTTTTGGGTCTGAATTTGAGATATCGATTTTTTGGCACCTAAAATGTAGATTTTTAGCATGTTTTTAGCCTATATTTTGAAAATATTCTAGCACTGTGTAGGCATGTACAGATTTCTTCTGGGACCCCAAAATATTGAATTTTCGGGTGTTTTGAGCCTGAATTTGAGATATAAACGGGTACAGAAGATACATGCACATATTGACTTTGCTCATCTAAAATATCGATTTTCAGCATGTTTTGTGCCTGTATTTTGAAAATACTCTAACACTGAGTAGGCATGTACAGATTGCTTCTGGGACCCCAATATATTGAATTTTCGGGTGTTTTGAGCCTGAATTTGAGAAATAAACGGGTACTGAAGATGCATGCACATATCGACTTTTGTGCACCTAAAAGATCGATTTTCAGTATGTTTTGAGCATGTATTTTGAAAATACTCTAACACGGAGTAGGCATGTACAGATACCTTCTGGGACCCCTAAATATCGAATTTTCGGGTGTTTTGGGACTGAATTTGAGATATCGACTTTTTGGCACCTAAAAGATCGATTTTTAGCATGTTTTTAACCTATATTTTGAAAATATTCTAGCACTGAGTAGGCATGTACAGATTGCTTCTGGGACCCCAAAATATTGAATTTTCGGGTGTTTTGAGCCTGAATTTGAGATATAAACGGGTACAGAAGATACATGCACATATTGACTTTGGGCACCAAAAATATCGATTTTAAGCATGTTTTGGGCCTGAATTTTGAAAATACTCTAACACGGAGTAGGCATGTACAGATCGCTTCTGGGACCCCAAAATATCGAATTTTCGGGTGTTTAGGGCCAGAATTTGAGATATAAACGGGTACAGAAGATGCATGCACATATCAACTTTTGGGCACCTAAAAGATCGATTTTCAGTATGTTTTTGGCCTGTATTTTGAAAATACTCTAACACGGAGTAGGCATGTACAGATACCTTCTGGGACCTCTAAATATCGAATTTTCGGGTGTTTTGGGACTGAATTTGAGATATCGATTTTTTGGCACCTAAAATGTCGATTTTTAGCATGTTTTGAGCCTATTTTTTGAAAATATTCTAGCACTGTGTAGGCATGTACAGATTGCTTCTGGGACCCCAAAATATTGAATTTTCGGGTGTTTTGAGCCTGAATTTGAGATATAAACGGGTACAGAAGATACATGCACATATTGACTTTGGGCATCTAAAATATCAATTTTCAGCATGTTTTGGGCCTGTATTTTGAAAATACTCTAACACTGAGTAAGTATGTACAGATTGCTTCTGGGATCCCAAAATATTGAATTTTCGGGTGTTTTGAGCCTGAATTTGAGATATAAACGGGTACTGAAGATGCATGCACATATCGACTTTTGTGCACCTAAAAGATCGATTTTCAGTATGTTTTGAGCATGTATTTTTAAAATACTCTAACACGGAGTAGGCATGTACAGATAGCTTCTGGGACCCCTAAATATCGAATTTTCGTGTGTTTTGGGACTGAATTTGAGATATCGACTTTTTGGCACCTAAAAGATCGATTTTTAGCATGTTTTTAACCTATATTTTGAAAATAATCTAGCACTGAGTAGGCATGTACAGATTGCTTCTGGGACCCCAAAATATTGAATTTTCGGGTGTTTTGAGCCTGAATTTGAGATATAAACGGGTACAGAAGATACATGCACATATTGACTTTGGGCATCTAAAATATCGATTTTCAGCATGTTTTGGGCCTGTAATTTGAAAATACTCTAACACTGAGTAGGCATGTACAGATTGCTTCTGGGACCCCAAAATATTGAATTTTCGGGTGTTTTGAGCCTGAATTTGAGATATAAACGGGTACAGAAGATACATGCACATATTGACTTTGGGCACCAAAAATATCGATTTTCAGCATGTTTTGGGCATGAATTTTGAAAATAATCTAACACGGAGTAGGCATGTACAGATACCTTCTGGGACCTCTAAATATCGAATTTTCGGGTGTTTTGGGACTGAATTTGAGATATCGATTTTTTGGCACCTAAAATGTCGATTTTTAGCATGTTTTTAGCCTATATTTTGAAAATATTCTAGCACTGTGTAGGCATGTACAGATTGCTTCTGGGACCCCAAAATATTGAATTTTCGGGTGTTTTGAGCCTGAATTTGAGATATAAACGGGTACAGAAGATACATGCACATATTGACTTTGGGCATCTAAAATATCGATTTTCAGCATGTTTTGGGCCTGTATTTTGAAAATACTCTAACACTGAGTAGGCATGTACAGATTGCTTCTGGGACCCCAATATATTGAATTTTCGGGTGTTTTGAGCCTGAATTTGAGATATAAACGGGTACTGAAGATGCATGCACATATCGACTTTTGTGCACCTAAAAGATCGATTTTCAGTATGTTTTGAGCATGTATTTTGAAAATACTCTAACAAGGAGTAGGCATGTACAGATCGCTTCTGGGACCCCTAAATATCGAATTTTCGGGTGTTTTGGGACTGAATTTGAGATATCGACTTTTTGGCACCTAAAAGATCGATTTTTAGCATGTTTTTAGCCTATATTTTGAAAATATTGTAGCACTGAGTAGGCATGTACAGATTGCTTCTGGGACCCCAAAATATTGAATTTTCGGGTGTTTTGAGCCTGAATTTGAGATATAAACGGGTACAGAAGATACATGCACATATTGACTTTGGGCACCAAAAATATCGATTTTCAGCATGTTTTGGGCCTGAATTTTGAAAATAATCTAACACGGAGTAGGCATGTACAGATACCTTCTGGGACCTCTAAATATCGAATTTTCGGGTGTTTTGGGACTGAATTTGAGATATCGATTTTTGGCACCTAAAATGTCGATTTTTAGCATGTTTTTAGCCTATATTTTGAAAATATTCTAGCACTGTGTAGGCATGTACAGATTGCTTCTGGGACCCCAAAATATTGAATTTTCGGGTGTTTTGAGCCTGAATTTGAGATATAAACGGGTACAGAAGATACATGCACATATTGACTTTGGGAATCTAAAATATCGATTTTCAGCATGTTTTGGGCCTGTATTTTGAAAATACTCTAACACTGAGTAGGCATGTACAGATTGCTTCTGGGACCCCAAAATATTGAATTTTCGGGTGTTTTGAGCCTGAATTTGAGATATAAACGGGTACTGAAGATGCATGCACATATCGACTTTTGTGCACCTAAAAGATCGATTTTCAGTATGTTTTGAGCATGTATTTTGAAAATACTCTAACACGGAGTAGGCATGTACAGATCGCTTCTGGGACCCCTAAATATCGAATTTTCGGGTGTTTTGGGACTGAATTTGAGATATTGACTTTTTGGCACCTAAAAGATCGATTTTTAGCATGTTTTTAGCCTATATTTTGAAAATATTCTAGCACTGTACAGATTGCTTCTGGGACCCCAAAATATTGAATTTTCGGGTGTTTTTAGCCTGAATTTGAGATATAAACGGGTACAGAAGATACATGCAGATATTGACTTTGGGCACCAAAAATATCGATTTTCAGCATGTTTTGGGCCTGAATTTTGAAAATACTCTAACACGGAGTAGGCATGTACAGATCGCTTCTGGGACCCCAAAATATCGAATTTTCGGGTGTTTAGGGCCAGAATTTGAGATATAAACGGGTACAGAAGATGCATGCACATATCGACTTTTGGGCACCTAAAAGATCGATTTTCAGTATGTTTTTGGCCTGTATTTTGAAAATACTCTAACACGGAGTAGGCATGTACAGATACCTTCTGGGACCTCTAAATATCGAATTTTCGGGTGTTTTGGGTCTGAATTTGAGATATCGATTTTTTGGCACCTAAAATGTAGATTTTTAGCATGTTTTTAGCCTATATTTTGAAAATATTCTAGCACTGTGTAGGCATGTACAGATTTCTTCTGGGACCCCAAAATATTGAATTTTCGGGTGTTTTGAGCCTGAATTTGAGATATAAACGGGTACAGAAGATACATGCACATATTGACTTTGCTCATCTAAAATATCGATTTTCAGCATGTTTTGTGCCTGTATTTTGAAAATACTCTAACACTGAGTAGGCATGTACAGATTGCTTCTGGGACCCCAATATATTGAATTTTCGGGTGTTTTGAGCCTGAATTTGAGAAATAAACGGGTACTGAAGATGCATGCACATATCGACTTTTGTGCACCTAAAAGATCGATTTTCAGTATGTTTTGAGCATGTATTTTGAAAATACTCTAACACGGAGTAGGCATGTACAGATACCTTCTGGGACCCCTAAATATCGAATTTTCGGGTGTTTTGCGACTGAATTTGAGATATCGACTTTTTGGCACCTAAAAGATCGATTTTTAGCATGTTTTTAACCTATATTTTGAAAATATTCTAGCACTGAGTAGGCATGTACAGATTGCTTCTGGGACCCCAAAATATTGAATTTTCGGGTGTTTTGAGCCTGAATTTGAGATATAAACGGGTACAGAAGATACATGCACATATTGACTTTGGGCACCAAAAATATCGATTTTAAGCATGTTTTGGGCCTGAATTTTGAAAATACTCTAACACGGAGTAGGCATGTACAGATCGCTTCTGGGACCCCAAAATATCGAATTTTCGGGTGTTTAGGGCCAGAATTTGAGGTATAAACGGGTACAGAAGATGCATGCACATATCAACTTTTGGGCACCTAAAAGATCGATTTTCAGTATGTTTTTGGCCTGTATTTTGAAAATACTCTAACACGGAGTAGGCATGTACAGATACCTTCTGGGACCTCTAAATATCGAATTTTCGGGTGTTTTGGGACTGAATTTGAGATATCGATTTTTTGGCACCTAAAATGTCGATTTTTAGCATGTTTTGAGCCTATTTTTTGAAAATATTCTAGCACTGTGTAGGCATGTACAGATTGCTTCTGGGACCCCAAAATATTGAATTTTCGGGTGTTTTGAGCCTGAATTTGAGATATAAACGGGTACAGAAGATACATGCACATATTGACTTTGGGCATCTAAAATATCAATTTTCAGCATGTTTTGGGCCTGTATTTTGAAAATACTCTAACAGTGAGTAAGTATGTACAGATTTCTTCTGGGATCCCAAAATATTGAATTTTCGGGTGTTTTGAGCCTGAATTTGAGATATAAACGGGTACTGAAGATGCATGCACATATCGACTTTTGTGCACCTAAAAGATCGATTTTCAGTATGTTTTGAGCATGTATTTTGAAAATACTCTAACACGGAGTAGGCATGTACAGATCGCTTCTGGGACCCCTAAATATCGATTTTTCGTGTGTTTTGGGACTGAATTTGAGATATCGACTTTTTGGCACCTAAAAGATCGATTTTTAGCATGTTTTTAACCTATATTTTGAAAATAATCTAGCACTGAGTAGGCATGTACAGATTGCTTCTGGGACCCCAAAATATTGAATTTTCGGGTGTTTTGAGCCTGAATTTGAGATATAAACGGGTACAGAAGATACATGCACATATTGACTTTGGGCACCAAAAATATCGATTTTCAGCATGTTTTGGGCCTGAATTTTGAAAATACTCTAACACGGAGTAGGCATGTACAGATCGCTTCTGGGACCCCAAAATATCGAATTTTCGGGTGTTTAGGGCCAGAATTTGAGGTATAAACGGGTACAGAAGATGCATGCACATATCGACTTTTGGGCACCTAAAAGATCGATTTTCAGTATGTTTTTGGCCTGTATTTTGAAAATACTCTAACACGGAGTAGGCATGTACAGATACCTTCTGGGACCTCTAGATATCGAATTTTCGGGTGTTTTGGGACTGAATTTGAGATATCGATTTTTTGGCACCTAAAATGTCGATTTTTAGCATGTTTTTAGCCTATATTTTGAAAATATTCTAGCACTGTGTAGTCATGTACAGATTGCTTCTGGGACCCCAAAATATTGAATTTTCGGGTGTTTTGAGCCTGAATTTGAGATATAAACGGGTACAGAAGACACATGCACATATTGACTTTGGGCATCTAAAATATCGATTTTCAGCATGTTTTCGGCCTGTATTTAGAAAATACTCTAACACTGAGTAGGCATGTACAGATTGCTTCTGGGACCCCAAAATATTGAATTTTCGGGTGTTTTGAGCCTGAATTTGAGATATAAACGGGTACTGAAGATGCATGCACATATCGACTTTTGTGCACCTAAAATATCGATTTTCAGTATGTTTTGAGCATGTATTTTGAAAATACTCTAACACGGAGTAGGCATGTACAGATCGCTTCTGGGACCCCTAAATATCGAATTTTCGGGTGTTTTGGGACTGAATTTGAGATATCGACTTTTTGGCACCTAAAAGATCAAATTTTTAGCATGTTTTTAGCCTATATTTTGAAAATATTCTAGCACTGTACAGATTGCTTCTGGGACCCCAAAATATTGAATTTTCGGGTGTTTTGAGCCTGAATTTGAGATATAAACGGGTACTGAAGATGCATTCACATATTGACTTTGGGCACCAAAAATATCGATTTTCAGCATGTTTTGAGCATGTATTTTGAAAATACTCTAACACGGAGTAGGCATGTACAGATCGCTTCTGGGACCCCTAAATATCGAATTTTCGGGTGTTTTGAGCCTGAATTTGAGATATAAACGGGTACAGAAGATACATGCACATATTGACTTTGGGCACCAAAAATATCAAATTTTTAGCATGTTTTGGGCCTGAATTTTGAAAATACTCTAACACGGAGTAGGCATGTACAGATACCTTCTGGGACCTCTAAATATCGAATTTTCGGGTGTTTTGGGACTGAATTTGAGATATCGATTTTTTGGCACCTAAAATGTCGATTTTTAGCATGTTTTGAGCCTATATTTTGAAAATATTCTAGCACTGTACAGATTGCTTCTGGGACCCCAAAATATTGAATTTTCGGGTGTTTTTAGCCTGAATTTGAGATATAAACGGGTACAGAAGATACATGCAGATATTGACTTTGGGCACCAAAAATATCGATTTTCAGCATGTTTTGGGCCTGAATTTTGAAAATACTCTAACACGGAGTAGGCATGTACAGATCGCTTCTGGGACCCCAAAATATCGAATTTTCGGGTGTTTTGGGACTGAATTTGAGATATCGACTTTTTGGCACCTAAAAGATCGATTTTTAGCATGTTTTTAGCCTATATTTTGAAAATATTGTAGCACTGAGTAGGCATGTACAGATTGCTTCTGGGACCCCAAAATATTGAATTTTCGGGTGTTTTGAGCCTGAATTTGAGATATAAACGGGTACAGAAGATACATGCACATATTGACTTTGGGCACCAAAAATATCGATTTTCAGCATGTTTTGGGCCTGAATTTTGAAAATAATCTAACACGGAGTAGGCATGTACAGATACCTTCTGGGACCTCTAAATATCGAATTTTCGGGTGTTTTGGGACTGAATTTGAGATATCGATTTTTGGCACCTAAAATGTCGATTTTTAGCATGTTTTTAGCCTATATTTTGAAAATATTCTAGCACTGTGTAGGCATGTACAGATTGCTTCTGGGACCCCAAAATATTGAATTTTCGGGTGTTTTGAGCCTGAATTTGAGATATAAACGGGTACAGAAGATACATGCACATATTGACTTTGGGAATCTAAAATATCGATTTTCAGCATGTTTTGGGCCTGTATTTTGAAAATACTCTAACACTGAGTAGGCATGTACAGATTGCTTCTGGGACCCCAAAATATTGAATTTTCGGGTGTTTTGAGCCTGAATTTGAGATATAAACGGGTACTGAAGATGCATGCACATATCGACTTTTGTGCACCTAAAAGATCGATTTTCAGTATGTTTTGAGCATGTATTTTGAAAATACTCTAACACGGAGTAGGCATGTACAGATCGCTTCTGGGACCCCTAAATATCGAATTTTCGGGTGTTTTGGGACTGAATTTGAGATATTGACTTTTTGGCACCTAAAAGATCGATTTTTAGCATGTTTTTAGCCTATATTTTGAAAATATTCTAGCACTGTACAGATTGCTTCTGGGACCCCAAAATATTGAATTTTCGGGTGTTTTTAGCCTGAATTTGAGATATAAACGGGTACAGAAGATACATGCAGATATTGACTTTGGGCACCAAAAATATCGATTTTCAGCATGTTTTGGGCCTGAATTTTGAAAATACTCTAACACGGAGTAGGCATGTACAGATCGCTTCTGGGACCCCAAAATATCGAATTTTCGGGTGTTTAGGGCCAGAATTTGAGATATAAACGGGTACAGAAGATGCATGCACATATCGACTTTTGGGCACCTAAAAGATCGATTTTCAGTATGTTTTTGGCCTGTATTTTGAAAATACTCTAACACGGAGTAGGCATGTACAGATACCTTCTGGGACCTCTAAATATCGAATTTTCGGGTGTTTTGGGTCTGAATTTGAGATATCGATTTTTTGGCACCTAAAATGTAGATTTTTAGCATGTTTTTAGCCTATATTTTGAAAATATTCTAGCACTGTGTAGGCATGTACAGATTTCTTCTGGGACCCCAAAATATTGAATTTTCGGGTGTTTTGAGCCTGAATTTGAGATATAAACGGGTACAGAAGATACATGCACATATTGACTTTGCTCATCTAAAATATCGATTTTCAGCATGTTTTGTGCCTGTATTTTGAAAATACTCTAACACTGAGTAGGCATGTACAGATTGCTTCTGGGACCCCAATATATTGAATTTTCGGGTGTTTTGAGCCTGAATTTGAGAAATAAACGGGTACTGAAGATGCATGCACATATCGACTTTTGTGCACCTAAAAGATCGATTTTCAGTATGTTTTGAGCATGTATTTTGAAAATACTCTAACACGGAGTAGGCATGTACAGATACCTTCTGGGACCCCTAAATATCGAATTTTCGGGTGTTTTGGGACTGAATTTGAGATATCGACTTTTTGGCACCTAAAAGATCGATTTTTAGCATGTTTTTAACCTATATTTTGAAAATATTCTAGCACTGAGTAGGCATGTACAGATTGCTTCTGGGACCCCAAAATATTGAATTTTCGGGTGTTTTGAGCCTGAATTTGAGATATAAACGGGTACAGAAGATACATGCACATATTGACTTTGGGCACCAAAAATATCGATTTTAAGCATGTTTTGGGCCTGAATTTTGAAAATACTCTAACACGGAGTAGGCATGTACAGATCGCTTCTGGGACCCCAAAATATCGAATTTTCGGGTGTTTAGGGCCAGAATTTGAGATATAAACGGGTACAGAAGATGCATGCACATATCAACTTTTGGGCACCTAAAAGATCGATTTTCAGTATGTTTTTGGCCTGTATTTTGAAAATACTCTAACACGGAGTAGGCATGTACAGATACCTTCTGGGACCTCTAAATATCGAATTTTCGGGTGTTTTGGGACTGAATTTGAGATATCGATTTTTTGGCACCTAAAATGTCGATTTTTAGCATGTTTTGAGCCTATTTTTTGAAAATATTCTAGCACTGTGTAGGCATGTACAGATTGCTTCTGGGACCCCAAAATATTGAATTTTCGGGTGTTTTGAGCCTGAATTTGAGATATAAACGGGTACAGAAGATACATGCACATATTGACTTTGGGCATCTAAAATATCAATTTTCAGCATGTTTTGGGCCTGTATTTTGAAAATACTCTAACACTGAGTAAGTATGTACAGATTGCTTCTGGGATCCCAAAATATTGAATTTTCGGGTGTTTTGAGCCTGAATTTGAGATATAAACGGGTACTGAAGATG
Source organism: Petrolisthes cinctipes (assembly GCA_033782935.1). Lineage (NCBI taxonomy): Eukaryota > Metazoa > Arthropoda > Malacostraca > Decapoda > Porcellanidae > Petrolisthes > Petrolisthes cinctipes. The sequence goes on along the minus strand of JAWQEG010000930.1, from coordinate 1,355,212 downwards.
CATGCACATATCGACTTTTGTGCACCTAAAAGATCGATTTTCAGTATGTTTTGAGCATGTATTTTTAAAATACTCTAACACGGAGTAGGCATGTACAGATAGCTTCTGGGACCCCTAAATATCGAATTTTCGTGTGTTTTGGGACTGAATTTGAGATATCGACTTTTTGGCACCTAAAAGATCGATTTTTAGCATGTTTTTAACCTATATTTTGAAAATAATCTAGCACTGAGTAGGCATGTACAGATTGCTTCTGGGACCCCAAAATATTGAATTTTCGGGTGTTTTGAGCCTGAATTTGAGATATAAACGGGTACAGAAGATACATGCACATATTGACTTTGGGCATCTAAAATATCGATTTTCAGCATGTTTTGGGCCTGTAATTTGAAAATACTCTAACACTGAGTAGGCATGTACAGATTGCTTCTGGGACCCCAAAATATTGAATTTTCGGGTGTTTTGAGCCTGAATTTGAGATATAAACGGGTACAGAAGATACATGCACATATTGACTTTGGGCACCAAAAATATCGATTTTCAGCATGTTTTGGGCATGAATTTTGAAAATAATCTAACACGGAGTAGGCATGTACAGATACCTTCTGGGACCTCTAAATATCGAATTTTCGGGTGTTTTGGGACTGAATTTGAGATATCGATTTTTTGGCACCTAAAATGTCGATTTTTAGCATGTTTTTAGCCTATATTTTGAAAATATTCTAGCACTGTGTAGGCATGTACAGATTGCTTCTGGGACCCCAAAATATTGAATTTTCGGGTGTTTTGAGCCTGAATTTGAGATATAAACGGGTACAGAAGATACATGCACATATTGACTTTGGGCATCTAAAATATCGATTTTCAGCATGTTTTGGGCCTGTATTTTGAAAATACTCTAACACTGAGTAGGCATGTACAGATTGCTTCTGGGACCCCAATATATTGAATTTTCGGGTGTTTTGAGCCTGAATTTGAGATATAAACGGGTACTGAAGATGCATGCACATATCGACTTTTGTGCACCTAAAAGATCGATTTTCAGTATGTTTTGAGCATGTATTTTGAAAATACTCTAACAAGGAGTAGGCATGTACAGATCGCTTCTGGGACCCCTAAATATCGAATTTTCGGGTGTTTTGGGACTGAATTTGAGATATCGACTTTTTGGCACCTAAAAGATCGATTTTTAGCATGTTTTTAGCCTATATTTTGAAAATATTGTAGCACTGAGTAGGCATGTACAGATTGCTTCTGGGACCCCAAAATATTGAATTTTCGGGTGTTTTGAGCCTGAATTTGAGATATAAACGGGTACAGAAGATACATGCACATATTGACTTTGGGCACCAAAAATATCGATTTTCAGCATGTTTTGGGCCTGAATTTTGAAAATAATCTAACACGGAGTAGGCATGTACAGATACCTTCTGGGACCTCTAAATATCGAATTTTCGGGTGTTTTGGGACTGAATTTGAGATATCGATTTTTGGCACCTAAAATGTCGATTTTTAGCATGTTTTTAGCCTATATTTTGAAAATATTCTAGCACTGTGTAGGCATGTACAGATTGCTTCTGGGACCCCAAAATGTTGAATTTTCGGGTGTTTTGAGCCTGAATTTGAGATATAAACGGGTACAGAAGATACATGCACATATTGACTTTGGGAATCTAAAATATCGATTTTCAGCATGTTTTGGGCCTGTATTTTGAAAATACTCTAACACTGAGTAGGCATGTACAGATTGCTTCTGGGACCCCAAAATATTGAATTTTCGGGTGTTTTGAGCCTGAATTTGAGATATAAACGGGTACTGAAGATGCATGCACATATCGACTTTTGTGCACCTAAAAGATCGATTTTCAGTATGTTTTGAGCATGTATTTTGAAAATACTCTAACACGGAGTAGGCATGTACAGATCGCTTCTGGGACCCCTAAATATCGAATTTTCGGGTGTTTTGGGACTGAATTTGAGATATTGACTTTTTGGCACCTAAAAGATCGATTTTTAGCATGTTTTTAGCCTATATTTTGAAAATATTCTAGCACTGTACAGATTGCTTCTGGGACCCCAAAATATTGAATTTTCGGGTGTTTTTAGCCTGAATTTGAGATATAAACGGGTACAGAAGATACATGCAGATATTGACTTTGGGCACCAAAAATATCGATTTTCAGCATGTTTTGGGCCTGAATTTTGAAAATACTCTAACACGGAGTAGGCATGTACAGATCGCTTCTGGGACCCCAAAATATCGAATTTTCGGGTGTTTAGGGCCAGAATTTGAGATATAAACGGGTACAGAAGATGCATGCACATATCGACTTTTGGGCACCTAAAAGATCGATTTTCAGTATGTTTTTGGCCTGTATTTTGAAAATACTCTAACACGGAGTAGGCATGTACAGATACCTTCTGGGACCTCTAAATATCGAATTTTCGGGTGTTTTGGGTCTGAATTTGAGATATCGATTTTTTGGCACCTAAAATGTAGATTTTTAGCATGTTTTTAGCCTATATTTTGAAAATATTCTAGCACTGTGTAGGCATGTACAGATTTCTTCTGGGACCCCAAAATATTGAATTTTCGGGTGTTTTGAGCCTGAATTTGAGATATAAACGGGTACAGAAGATACATGCACATATTGACTTTGCTCATCTAAAATATCGATTTTCAGCATGTTTTGTGCCTGTATTTTGAAAATACTCTAACACTGAGTAGGCATGTACAGATTGCTTCTGGGACCCCAATATATTGAATTTTCGGGTGTTTTGAGCCTGAATTTGAGAAATAAACGGGTACTGAAGATGCATGCACATATCGACTTTTGTGCACCTAAAAGATCGATTTTCAGTATGTTTTGATCATGTATTTTGAAAATACTCTAACACGGAGTAGGCATGTACAGATACCTTCTGGGACCCCTAAATATCGAATTTTCGGGTGTTTTGCGACTGAATTTGAGATATCGACTTTTTGGCACCTAAAAGATCGATTTTTAGCATGTTTTTAACCTATATTTTGAAAATATTCTAGCACTGAGTAGGCATGTACAGATTGCTTCTGGGACCCCAAAATATTGAATTTTCGGGTGTTTTGAGCCTGAATTTGAGATATAAACGGGTACAGAAGATACATGCACATATTGACTTTGGGCACCAAAAATATCGATTTTAAGCATGTTTTGGGCCTGAATTTTGAAAATACTCTAACACGGAGTAGGCATGTACAGATCGCTTCTGGGACCCCAAAATATCGAATTTTCGGGTGTTTAGGGCCAGAATTTGAGGTATAAACGGGTACAGAAGATGCATGCACATATCAACTTTTGGGCACCTAAAAGATCGATTTTCAGTATGTTTTTGGCCTGTATTTTGAAAATACTCTAACACGGAGTAGGCATGTACAGATACCTTCTGGGACCTCTAAATATCGAATTTTCGGGTGTTTTGGGACTGAATTTGAGATATCGATTTTTTGGCACCTAAAATGTCGATTTTTAGCATGTTTTGAGCCTATTTTTTGAAAATATTCTAGCACTGTGTAGGCATGTACAGATTGCTTCTGGGACCCCAAAATATTGAATTTTCGGGTGTTTTGAGCCTGAATTTGAGATATAAACGGGTACAGAAGATACATGCACATATTGACTTTGGGCATCTAAAATATCAATTTTCAGCATGTTTTGGGCCTGTATTTTGAAAATACTCTAACAGTGAGTAAGTATGTACAGATTTCTTCTGGGATCCCAAAATATTGAATTTTCGGGTGTTTTGAGCCTGAATTTGAGATATAAACGGGTACTGAAGATGCATGCACATATCGACTTTTGTGCACCTAAAAGATCGATTTTCAGTATGTTTTGAGCATGTATTTTTAAAATACTCTAACACGGAGTAGGCATGTACAGATCGCTTCTGGGACCCCTAAATATCGAATTTTCGTGTGTTTTGGGACTGAATTTGAGATATCGACTTTTTGGCACCTAAAAGATCGATTTTTAGCATGTTTTTAACCTATATTTTGAAAATAATCTAGCACTGAGTAGGCATGTACAGATTGCTTCTGGGACCCCAAAATATTGAATTTTCGGGTGTTTTGAGCCTGAATTTGAGATATAAACGGGTACAGAAGATACATGCACATATTGACTTTGGGCACCAAAAATATCGATTTTCAGCATGTTTTGGGCCTGAATTTTGAAAATACTCTAACACGGAGTAGGCATGTACAGATCGCTTCTGGGACCCCAAAATATCGAATTTTCGGGTGTTTAGGGCCAGAATTTGAGGTATAAACGGGTACAGAAGATGCATGCACATATCGACTTTTGGGCACCTAAAAGATCGATTTTCAGTATGTTTTTGGCCTGTATTTTGAAAATACTCTAACACGGAGTAGGCATGTACAGATACCTTCTGGGACCTCTAGATATCGAATTTTCGGGTGTTTTGGGACTGAATTTGAGATATCGATTTTTTGGCACCTAAAATGTCGATTTTTAGCATGTTTTTAGCCTATATTTTGAAAATATTCTAGCACTGTGTAGTCATGTACAGATTGCTTCTGGGACCCCAAAATATTGAATTTTCGGGTGTTTTGAGCCTGAATTTGAGATATAAACGGGTACAGAAGACACATGCACATATTGACTTTGGGCATCTAAAATATCGATTTTCAGCATGTTTTCGGCCTGTATTTAGAAAATACTCTAACACTGAGTAGGCATGTACAGATTGCTTCTGGGACCCCAAAATATTGAATTTTCGGGTGTTTTGAGCCTGAATTTGAGATATAAACGGGTACTGAAGATGCATGCACATATCGACTTTTGTGCACCTAAAATATCGATTTTCAGTATGTTTTGAGCATGTATTTTGAAAATACTCTAACACGGAGTAGGCATGTACAGATCGCTTCTGGGACCCCTAAATATCGAATTTTCGGGTGTTTTGGGACTGAATTTGAGATATCGACTTTTTGGCACCTAAAAGATCAAATTTTTAGCATGTTTTTAGCCTATATTTTGAAAATATTCTAGCACTGTACAGATTGCTTCTGGGACCCCAAAATATTGAATTTTCGGGTGTTTTGAGCCTGAATTTGAGATATAAACGGGTACTGAAGATGCATTCACATATTGACTTTGGGCACCAAAAATATCGATTTTCAGCATGTTTTGAGCATGTATTTTGAAAATACTCTAACACGGAGTAGGCATGTACAGATCGCTTCTGGGACCCCTAAATATCGAATTTTCGGGTGTTTTGAGCCTGAATTTGAGATATAAACGGGTACAGAAGATACATGCACATATTGACTTTGGGCACCAAAAATATCAAATTTTTAGCATGTTTTGGGCCTGAATTTTGAAAATACTCTAACACGGAGTAGGCATGTACAGATACCTTCTGGGACCTCTAAATATCGAATTTTCGGGTGTTTTGGGACTGAATTTGAGATATCGATTTTTTGGCACCTAAAATGTCGATTTTTAGCATGTTTTGAGCCTATATTTTGAAAATATTCTAGCACTGTGTAGGCATGTACAGATTGCTTCTGGGACCCCAAAATATTGAATTTTCGGGTGTTTTGAGCCTGAATTTGAGATATAAACGGGTACAGAAGATACATGCACATATTGACTTTGGGCATCTAAAATATCGATTTTCAGCATGTTTTGGGCCTGTATTTAGAAAATACTCTAACACTGAGTAGGCATGTACAGATTGCTTCTGGGACCCCAAAATATTGAATTTTCGGGTGTTTTGAGCCTGAATTTGAGATATAAACGGGTACTGAAGATGCATGCACATATCGACTTTTGTGCACCTAAAATATCGATTTTCAGTATGTTTTGAGCATGTATTTTGAAAATACTCTAACACGGAGTAGGCATGTACAGATCGCTTCTGGGACCCCTAAATATCGAATTTTCGGGTGTTTTGGGACTGAATTTGAGATATCGACTTTTTGGCACCTAAAAGATCGATTTTTAGCATGTTTTTAGCAATTATTTTGAAAATATTCAAGCACTGTACAGATTGCTTCTGGGTCCCCAAAATATCGAATTTTCGGGTGTTTTGAGCCTGAATTTGAGATATAAACGGGTACTGAAGATGCATGCACATATCGACTTTTGTGCACCTAAAAGATCGATTTTCTGTATGTTTTGAGCATGTATTTTGAAAATACTCTAACACGGAGTAGGCATGTACAGATCGCTTCTGGGACCCCTAAATATCGAATTTTCGGGTGTTTTGGGACTGAATTTGAGATATCGACTTTTTGGCACCTAAAAGATCGATTTTCAGCATGTTTTTAGCCTATATTTTGAAAATATTCTAGCACTGAGTAGGCATGTACAGATTGCTTCTGGGACCCCTTAATATTGAATTTTCGGGTGTTTTGAGCCTGAATTTGAGATATTAACGGGTACAGAAGATACATGCACATATTGACTTTGGGCACCAAAAATATCAAATTTTCAGCATGTTTTGGGCCTGAATTTTGAAAATACTCTAACACGGAGTAGGCATGTACAGATACCTTTTGGGACCTCTAAATATCGAATTTTCGGGTGTTTTGGGACTGAATTTGAGATATCGATTTTTTGGCACCTAAAATGTCGATTTTTAGCATGTTTTTAGCCTATATTTTGAAAATATTCTAGCACTGTGTAGGCATGTACAGATTGCTTCTGGGACCCCAAAATATTGAATTTTCGGGTGTTTTGAGCCTGAATTTGAGATATAAACGGGTACAGAAGATACATGCACATATTGACTTTGGGCATCTAAAATATCAATTTTCAGCATGTTTTGGGCCTGTATTTTGAAAATACTCTAACACTGAGTAAGTATGTACAGATTGCTTCTGGGATCCCAAAATATTGAATTTTCGGGTGTTTTGAGCCTGAATTTGAGATATAAATGGGTACTGAAGATGCATGCACATATCGACTTTTGTGCACCTAAAAGATCGATTTTCAGTATGTTTTGAGCATGTATTTTGAAAATACTCTAACACGGAGTAGGCATGTACAGATACCTTCTGGGACCCCTAAATATCGAATTTTCGGGTGTTTTGGGACTGAATTTGAGATATCGACTTTTTGGCACCTAAAAGATCGATTTTTAGCATGTTTTTAACCTATATTTTGAAAATATTCTAGCACTGAGTAGGCATGTACAGATTGCTTCTGGGACCCCAAAATATTGAATTTTCGGGTGTTTTGAGCCTGAATTTGAGATATAAACGGGTACAGAAGATACATGCACATATTGACTTTGGGCACCAAAAATATCGATTTTCAGCATGTTTTGGGCCTGAATTTTGAAAATACTCTAACATGGAGTAGGCATGTACAGATCGCTTCTGGGACCACAAAATATCGAATTTTCGGGTGTTTTGAGCCTGAATTTGAGGTATAAACGGGTACAGAAGATGCATGCACATATCGACTTTTGGGCACCTAAAAGATCGATTTTCAGTATGTTTTTGGCCTGTATTTTGAAAATACTCTAACACGGAGTAGGCATGTACAGATACCTTCTGGGACCTCTAAATATCGAATTTTCGGGTGTTTTGGGACTGAATTTGAGATATCGATTTTTTGGCACCTAAAATGTCGATTTTTAGCATGTTTTTAGCCTATATTTTGAAAATATTCTAGCACTGTGTAGTCATGTACAGATTGCTTCTGGGACCCCAAAATATTGAATTTTCGGGTGTTTTGAGCCTGAATTTGAGATATAAACGGGTACAGAAGATACATGCACATATTGACTTTGGGCATCTAAAATATCGATTTTCAGCATGTTTTCGGCCTGTATTTAGAAAATACTCTAACACTGAGTAGGCATGTACAGATTGCTTCTGGGACCCCAAAATATTGAATTTTCGGGTGTTTTGAGCCTGAATTTGAGATATAAACGGGTACTGAAGATGCATGCACATATCGACTTTTGTGCACCTAAAATATCGATTTTCAGTATGTTTTGAGCATGTATTTTGAAAATACTCTAACACGGAGTAGGCATGTACAGATCGCTTCTGGGACCCCTAAATATCGAATTTTCGGGTGTTTTGGGACTGAATTTGAGATATCGACTTTTTGGCACCTAAAAGATCGATTTTTAGCATGTTTTTAGCCTATATTTTGAAAATATTCTAGCACTGAGTAGGCATGTACAGATTGCTTCTGGGACCCCAAAATATTGAATTTTCGGGTGTTTTGAGCCTGAACTTGAGATATAAACTGGTACAGAAGATACATGCACATATTGACTTTGGGCACCAAAAATATCGATTTTCAGCATGTTTTGGGCCTGAATTTTGAAAATACTCTAACACGGAGTAGGCATGTACAGATCGCTTCTGGGACCCCAAAATATCGAATTTTCGGGTGTTTTGAGCCAGAATTTGAGATATAAACGGGTACAGAAGATGCATGCACATATCGACTTTTGGGCACCTAAAAGATCGATTTTCAGTATGTTTTTGGCCTGTATTTTGAAAATACTCTAACACGGAGTAGGCATGTACAGATACCTTCTGGGACCTCTAAATATCGAATTTTCGGGTGTTTTGGGACTGAATTTGAGATATCGATTTTTTGGCACCTAAAATGTCGATTTTTAGCATGTTTTTAGCCTATATTTTGAAAATATTCTAGCACTGTGTAGGCATGTACAGATTGCTTCTGGGACCCCAAAATATTGAATTTTCGGGTGTTTTGAGCCTGAATTTGAGATATAAACGGGTACAGAAGATACATGCACATATTGACTTTGGGCATCTAAAATATCGATTTTCAGCATGTTTTGGGCCTGTATTTTGAAAATACTCTAACACTGAGTAGGCATGTACAGATTGCTTCTGGGACCCCAAAATATTGAATTTTCGGGTGTTTTGAGCCTGAATTTGAGATATAAACGGGTACTGAAGATGCATGCACATATCGACTTTTGTGCACCTAAAAGATCGATTTTCTGTATGTTTTGAGCATGTATTTTGAAAATACTCTAAAACGGAGTAGGCATGTACAGATCGCTTCTGGGACCCCTAAATATCGAATTTTCGGGTGTTTTGGGACTGAATTTGAGATATCGACTTTTTGGCACCTAAAAGATCGATTTTTAGCATGTTTTTAGCCTATATTTTGAAAATATTCTAGCACTGAGTAGGCATGTACAGATTGCTTCTGGGACCTCAAAATATTGAATTTTCGGGTGTTTTGTGCCTGAATTTGAGATATAAACTGGTACAGAAGATACATGCACATATTGACTTTGGGCATCTAAAATATCGATTTTCAGCATGTTTTGGGCCTGTATTTTGAAAATACTCTAACACGGAGTAGGCATGTACAGATCGCTTCTGGGACCTCTAAATATTGAATTTTCGGGTGTTTTGAGCCTGAATTTGAGATATAAACGGGTACTGAAGATGCATGCACATATCGACTTTTGTGCACCTAAAAGATCGATTTTCTGTATGTTTTGAGCATGTATTTTGAAAATACTCTAACACGGAGTAGGCATGTACAGATCGCTTCTGGGACCCCTAAATATCGAATTTTCGGGTGTTTTGGGACTGAATTTGAGATATCGACTTTTTGGCACCTAAAAGATCGATTTTTAGCATGTTTTTAGCCTATATTTCGAAAATATTCTAGCACTGAGTAGGCATGTACAGATTGCTTCTGGGACCTCAAAATATTGAATTTTCGGGTGTTTTGAGCCTGAATTTGAGATATAAACTGGTACAGAAGATACATGCACATATTGACTTTGGGCATCTAAAATATCGATTTTCAGCATGTTTTGGGCCTGTATTTTGAAAATACTCTAACACGGAGTAGGCATGTACAGATCGCTTCTGGGACCCCAAAATATCGAATTTTCGGGTGTTTTGAGCCAGAATTTGAGATATAAACGGGTACAGAAGATGCATGCACATATCGACTTTTGGGCACCTAAAAGATCGATTTTCAGTATGTTTTTGGCCTGTATTTTGAAAATACTCTAACACGGAGTAGGCATGTACAGATACCTTCTGGGACCTCTAAATATCGAATTTTCGGGTGTTTTGGGACTGAATTTGAGATATCGATTTTTTGGCACCTAAAATGTCGATTTTTAGCATGTTTTTAGCCTATATTTTGAAAATATTCTAGCACTGTGTAGGCATGTACAGATTGCTTCTGGGACCCCAAAATATTGAATTTTCGGGTGTTTTGAGCCTGAATTTGAGATATAAACGGGTACAGAAGATACATGCACATATTGACTTTGGGCATCTAAAATATCGATTTTCAGCATGTTTTGGGCCTGTATTTTGAAAATACTCTAACACTGAGTAGGCATGTACAGATTGCTTCTGGGACCCCAAAATATTGAATTTTCGGGTGTTTTGAGCCTGAATTTGAGATATAAACGGGTACAGAAGATGCATGCACATATCGACTTTTGGGCACCTAAAAGATCGATTTTCAGTATGTTTTTGGCCTGTATTTTGAAAATACTCTAACACGGAGTAGGCATGTACAGATACCTTCTGGGACCTCTAAATATCGAATTTTCGGGTGTTTTGGGACTGAATTTGAGATATCGATTTTTTGGCACCTAAAATGTCGATTTTTAGCATGTTTTTAGCCTATATTTTGAAAATATTCTAGCACTGTGTAGGCATGTACAGATTGCTTCTGGGACCCCAAAATATTGAATTTTCGGGTGTTTTGAGCCTGAATTTGAGATATAAACGGGTACAGAAGATACATGCACATATTGACTTTGGGCATCTAAAATATCGATTTTCAGCATGTTTTGGGCCTGTATTTTGAAAATACTCTAACACTGAGTAGGCATGTACAGATTGCTTCTGGGACCCCAAAATATTGAATTTTCGGGTGTTTTGAGCCTGAATTTGAGATATAAACGGGTACTGAAGATGCATGCACATATCGACTTTTGTGCACCTAAAAGATCGATTTTCTGTATGTTTTGAGCATGTATTTTGAAAATACTCTAAAACGGAGTAGGCATGTACAGATCGCTTCTGGGACCCCTAAATATCGAATTTTCGGGTGTTTTGAGCCAGAATTTGAGATATAAACGGGTACAGAAGATGCATGCACATATCGACTTTTGGGCACCTAAAAGATCGATTTTCAGTATGTTTTTGGCCTGTATTTTGAAAATACTCTAACACGGAGTAGGCATGTACAGATACCTTCTGGGACCTCTAAATATCGAATTTTCGGGTGTTTTGGGACTGAATTTGAGATATCGATTTTTTGGCACCTAAAATGTCGATTTTTAGCATGTTTTTAGCCTATATTTTGAAAATATTCTAGCACTGTGTAGGCATGTACAGATTGCTTCTGGGACCCCAAAATATTGAATTTTCGGGTGTTTTGAGCCTGAATTTGAGATATAAACGGGTACAGAAGATACATGCACATATTGACTTTGGGCATCTAAAATATCGATTTTCAGCATGTTTTGGGCCTGTATTTTGAAAATACTCTAACACTGAGTAGGCATGTACAGATTGCTTCTGGGACCCCAAAATATTGAATTTTCGTGTGTTTTGAGCCTGAATTTGAGATATAAACTGGTACTGAAGATGCATGCACATATCGACTTTTGTGCACCTAAAAGATCGATTTTCTGTATGTTTTGAGCATGTATTTTGAAAATACTCTAAAACGGAGTAGGCATGTACAGATCGCTTCTGGGACCCCTAAATATCGAATTTTCGGGTGTTTTGGGACTGAATTTGAGATATCGACTTTTTGGCACCTAAAAGATCGATTTTTAGCATGTTTTTAGCCTATATTTTGAAAATATTCTAGCACTGAGTAGGCATGTACAGATTGCTTCTGGGACCTCAAAATATTGAATTTTCGGGTGTTTTGTGCCTGAATTTGAGATATAAACTGGTACAGAAGATACATGCACATATTGACTTTGGGCATCTAAAATATCGATTTTCAGCATGTTTTGGGCCTGTATTTTGAAAATACTCTAACACGGAGTAGGCATGTACAGATCGCTTCTGGGACCTCTAAATATTGAATTTTCGGGTGTTTTGAGCCTGAATTTGAGATATAAACGGGTACTGAAGATGCATGCACATATCGACTTTTGTGCACCTAAAAGATCGATTTTCTGTATGTTTTGAGCATGTATTTTGAAAATACTCTAACACGGAGTAGGCATGTACAGATCGCTTCTGGGACCCCTAAATATCGAATTTTCGGGTGTTTTGGGACTGAATTTGAGATATCGACTTTTTGGCACCTAAAAGATCGATTTTTAGCATGTTTTTAGCCTATATTTCGAAAATATTCTAGCACTGAGTAGGCATGTACAGATTGCTTCTGGGACCTCAAAATATTGAATTTTCGGGTGTTTTGAGCCTGAATTTGAGATATAAACTGGTACAGAAGATACATGCACATATTGACTTTGGGCATCTAAAATATCGATTTTCAGCATGTTTTGGGCCTGTATTTTGAAAATACTCTAACACGGAGTAGGCATGTACAGATCGCTTCTGGGACCCCAAAATATCGAATTTTCGGGTGTTTTGAGCCAGAATTTGAGATATAAACGGGTACAGAAGATGCATGCACATATCGACTTTTGGGCACCTAAAAGATCGATTTTCAGTATGTTTTTGGCCTGTATTTTGAAAATACTCTAACACGGAGTAGGCATGTACAGATACCTTCTGGGACCTCTAAATATCGAATTTTCGGGTGTTTTGGGACTGAATTTGAGATATCGATTTTTTGGCACCTAAAATGTCGATTTTTAGCATGTTTTTAGCCTATATTTTGAAAATATTCTAGCACTGTGTAGGCATGTACAGATTGCTTCTGGGACCCCAAAATATTGAATTTTCGGGTGTTTTGAGCCTGAATTTGAGATATAAACGGGTACAGAAGATACATGCACATATTGACTTTGGGCATCTAAAATATCGATTTTCAGCATGTTTTGGGCCTGTATTTTGAAAATACTCTAACACTGAGTAGGCATGTACAGATTGCTTCTGGGACCCCAAAATATTGAATTTTCGGGTGTTTTGAGCCTGAATTTGAGATATAAACGGGTACTGAAGATGCATGCACATATCGACTTTTGTGCACCTAAAAGATCGATTTTCTGTATGTTTTGAGCATGTATTTTGAAAATACTCTAAAACGGAGTAGGCATGTACAGATCGCTTCTGGGACCCCTAAATATCGAATTTTCGGGTGTTTTGGGACTGAATTTGAGATATCGACTTTTTGGCACCTAAAAGATCGATTTTTAGCATGTTTTTAGCCTATATTTTGAAAATATTCTAGCACTGAGTAGGCATGTACAGATTGCTTCTGGGACCTCAAAATATTGAATTTTCGGGTGTTTTGAGCCTGAATTTGAGATATAAACTGGTACAGAAGATACATGCACATATTGACTTTGGGCATCTAAAATATCGATTTTCAGCATGTTTTGGGCCTGTATTTTGAAAATACTCTAACACGGAGTAGGCATGTACAGATCGCTTCTGGGACCCCTAAATATCGAATTTTCGGGTGTTTTGGGACTGAATTTGAGATATCGACTTTTTGGCACCTAAAAGATCGATTTTCAGCCTGTTTTTAGCCTATATTTTGAAAATATTCTAGCACTGAGTAGGCATGTACAGATTGCTTCTGGGACCCCTTAATATTGAATTTTCGGGTATTTTGAGCCTGAATTTGAGATATAAACGGGTACAGAAGATACATGCACATATTGACTTTGGGCACCAAAAATATCAAATTTTCAGCATGTTTTGGGCCTGAATTTTGAAAATACTCTAACACGGAGTAGGCATGTACAGATACCTTCTGGGACCTCTAAATATCGAGTTTTCGGGTGTTTTGGGACTGAATTTGAGATATCGACTTTTTGGCACCTAAAAGATCGATTTTTAGCATGTTTTTAGCCTATATTTTGAAAATATTCTAGCACTGAGTAGGCATGTACAGATTGCTTCTGGGACCCCAAAATATTGAATTTTCGGGTGTTTTGAGCCTGAATTTGAGATATAAACTGGTACAGAAGATACATGCACATATTGACTTTGGGTCTCTAAATATCGATTTTCAGCATGTTTTGGGCCTGTATTTTGAAAATACTCTAACACTGAGTAGGCATGTACAGATTGCTTCTGGGACCCCAAAATATCGAATTTTCGGGTGTTTTGAGCATGAATTTGAGATATAAACGGGTACTGAAGATGCATGCACATATCGACTTTTGTGCACCTAAAAGATCGATTTTCAGTATGTTTTGAGCATGTATTTTGAAAATACTCTAACACGGAGTAGGCATGTACAGATCGCTTCTGGGACCCCTAAATATCGATTTTTCGGGTGTTTTGGGACTGAATTTGAGATATCGACTTTTTGGCACCTAAAAGATCGATTTTCAGCATGTTTTTAGCCTATATTTTGAAAATATTCTAGCACTGAGTAGGCATGTACAGATTGCTTCTGGGACCCCTTAATATTGAATTTTCGGGTGTTTTGAGCCTGAATTTGAGATATAAACGGGTACAGAAGATACATGCACATATTGACTTTGGGCACCAAAAATATCAAATTTTCAGCATGTTTTGGGCCTGAATTTTGAAAATACTCTAACACGGAGTAGGCATGTACAGATACCTTTTGGGACCTCTAAATATCGAATTTTCGGGTGTTTTGGGACTGAATTTGAGATATCGATTTTTTGGCACCTAAAATGTCGATTTTTAGCATGTTTTTAGCCTATATTTTGAAAATATTCTAGCACTGTGTAGGCATGTACAGATTGCTTCTGGGACCCCAAAATATTGAATTTTCGGGTGTTTTGAGCCTGAATTTGAGATATAAACGGGTACAGAAGATACATGCACATATTGACTTTGGGCATCTAAAATATCGATTTTCAGCATGTTTTGGGCCTGTATATTGAAAATACTCTAACACTAAGTAGGCATGTACAGATTGCTTCTGGGACCCCAAAATATTGAATTTTTTGGGTTATTTGAGCCTGAATTTGAGATATAAACGGGTACTGAAGATGTATGCACATATCGACTTTTGTGCACCTAAAAGATCGATTTTCAGTATGTTTTGAGCATGTATTTTGAAAATACTCTAACACGGAGTAGGCATGTACAGATCGCTTCTGGGACCCCTAAATATCGAATTTTCGGGTGTTTAGGGCCAGAATTTGAGATATAAACGGGTACAGAAGATACATGCACATATTGACTTTGGGCATCTAAAATATCGATTTTCAGCATGTTTTGGGACTGTATTTTGAAAATACTCTAACACTAAGTAGGCATGTACAGATTGCTTCTGGGACCCCAAAATATTGAATTTTCGGGTGTTTTGAGCCTGAATTTGAGATATAAACGGGTACAGAAGATACATGCACATATTGACTTTGGGCACCAAAAATATCGATTTTCAGCATGTTTTGGGCCTGAATTTTGAAAATACTCTAACACGGAGTAGGCATGTACAGATCGCTTCTGGGACCCCTAAATATCGAATTTTCGGGTGTTTAGGGCCAGAATTTGAGATATAAACGAGTACAGAAGATGCATGCACATATCGACTTTTGGGCACCTTAAAGATCGATTTTCAGTATGTTTTTGGCCTGTATTTTGAAAATACTCTAACACGGAGTAGGCATGTACAGATACCTTCTGGGACCTCTAAATATCGAATTTTCGGGTGTTTTGGGACTGAATTTGAGATATCGATTTTTTGGCACCTAAAATGTCGATTTTTAGCATGTTTTTAGCCTATATTTTGAAAATATTCTAGCACTGTGTAGGCATGTACAGATTGCTTCTAGGACCCCAAAATATTGAATTTTCGGGTGTTTTGAGCCTGAATTTGAGATATAAACGGGTACAGAAGATACATGCACATATTGACTTTGGGCATCTAAAATATCGATTTTCAGCATGTTTTGGGCCTGTATTTTGAAAATACTCTAACACTAAGTAGGCATGTACAGATTGCTTCTGGGACCCCAAAATATTGAATTTTTTGGGTGTTTTGAGCCTGAATTTGAGAAATAAACGGGTACTGAAGATGTATGCACATATCGACTTTTGTGCACCTAAAAGATCGATTTTCAGTATGTTTTGAGCATGTATTTTGAAAATACTCTAACACGGAGTAGGCATGTACAGATCGCTTCTGGGACCCCTAAATATCGAATTTTCGGGTGTTTTGGGACTGAATTTGAGGTATCGACTTTTTGGCACCAAAAAGATCGATTTTTAGCATGTTTTAAGCCTATATTTTGAAAATATTCTAGCACTGATTAGGCATGTACAGATTGCTTCTGGGACCCCAAAATATTGAATTTTCGGGTGTTTTGAGCCTGAATTTGAGATATAAACGGGTACAGAAGATACATGCACATATTGACTTTAGGCACCAAAAATATCTATTTTCAGCATGTTTTGGGCATGAATTTTGAAAATACTCTAACACGGAGTAGGCATGTACAGATCGCTTCTGGGACCCCTAAATATCGAATTTTCGGGTGTTTAGGGCCAGAATTTGAGATATAAACGGGTACAGAAGATACATGCACATATTGACTTTGGGCATCTAAAATATCGATTTTCAGCATGTTTTGGGCCTGTATTTTGAAAATACTCTAACACTAAGTAGGCATGTACAGATTGCTTCTGGGACCCCAAAATATTGAATTTTCGGGTGTTTTGAGCCTGAATTTGAGATATAAACGGGTACAGAAGATACATGCACATATTGACTTTGGGCACCAAAAATATCGATTTTCAGCATGTTTTGGGCCTGAATTTTGAAAATACTCTAACACGGAGTAGGCATGTACAGATCGCTTCAGGGACCCCTAAATATCGAATTTTCGGGTGTTTAGGGCCAGAATTTGAGATATAAACGAGTACAGAAGATGCATGCACATATCGACTTTTGGGCACCTTAAAGATCGATTTTCAGTATGTTTTTGGCCTGTATTTTGAAAATACTCTAACACGGAGTAGGCATGTACAGATACCTTCTGGGACCTCTAAATATCGAATTTTCGGGTGTTTTGGGACTGAATTTGAGATATCGATTTTTTGGCACCTAAAATGTCGATTTTTAGCATGTTTTTAGCCTATTTTTTGAAAATATTCTAGCACTGAGTAGGCATGTACAGATTGCTTCTGGGACCCCTTAATATTGAATTTTCGGGTGTTTTGAGCCTGAATTTGAGATATTAACGGGTACAGAAGATACATGCACATATTGACTTTGGGCACCAAAAATATCAAATTTTCAGCATGTTTTGGGCCTGAATTTTGAAAATACTCTAACACGGAGTAGGCATGTACAGATACCTTTTGGGACCTCTAAATATCGAATTTTCGGGTGTTTTGGGACTGAATTTGAGATATCGATTTTTTGGCACCTAAAATGTCGATTTTTAGCATGTTTTTAGCCTATATTTTGAAAATATTCTAGCACTGTGTAGGCATGTACAGATTGCTTCTGGGACCCCAAAATATTGAATTTTCGGGTGTTTTGAGCCTGAATTTGAGATATAAACGGGTACAGAAGATACATGCACATATTGACTTTGGGCATCTAAAATATCGATTTTCAGCATGTTTTGGGCCTGTATTTTGAAAATACTCTAACACTAAGTAGGCATGTACAGATTGCTTCTGGGACCCCAAAATATTGAATTTTTTGGGTGTTTTGAGCCTGAATTTGAGATATAAACGGGTACTGAAGATGCATGCACATATCGACTTTTGTGCACCTAAAAGATCGATTTTCAGTATGTTTTGAGCATGTATTTTGAAAATACTCTAACACGGAGTAGGCATGCACAGATCGCTTCTGGGACCCCTAAATATCGAATTTTCGGGTGTTTTGGGACTGAATTTGAGGTATCGACTTTTTGGCACCTAAAAGATCGATTTTTAGCATGTTTTAAAACTATATTTTGAAAATATTCTAGCACTGATTACGCATGTACAGATTGCTTCTGGGACCCCAAAATATTGAATTTTCGGGTGTTTTGAGCCTGAATTTCAGATATAAACGGGTACAGAAGATACATGCACATATAGACTTTGGGCACCAAAAATATCGATTTCCAGCATGTTTTGGGCCTGAATTTTGAAAATACTCTAACACGGAGTAGGCATGTACAGATCGCTTCTGGGACCCCTAAATATCGAATTTTCGGGTGTTTAGGGCCAGAATTTGAGATATAAACGGGTACAGAAGATGCATGCACATATCGACTTTTGGGCACCTAAAAGATCGATTTTCAGTATGTTTTTGGCCTGTATTTTGAAAATACTCTAACACGGAGTAGGCATGTACAGATACCTTCTGGGACCTCTAAATATCGAATTTTCGGGTGTTTTGGGACTGAATTTGAGATATCGATTTTTTGGCACCTAAAATGTCGATTTTTAGCATGTTTTTAGCCTATATTTTGAAAATATTCTAGCACTGTGTAGGCATGTACAGATTGCTTCTGGGACCCCAAAATATTGAATTTTCGGGTGTTTTGAGCCTGAATTTGAGATATAAACGGGTACAGAAGATACATGCACATATTGACTTTGGGCATCTAAAATATCGATTTTCAGCATGTTTTGGGCCTGTATTTTGAAAATACTCTAACACTGAGTAGGCATGTACAGATTGCTTCTGGGACCCCAAAATATTGAATTTTCGGGTGTTTTGAGCCTGAATTTGAGATATAAACGGGTACTGAAGATGCATGCACATATCGACTTTTGTGCACCTAAAAGATCGATTTTCAGTATGTTTTGAGCATGTATTTTGAAAATACTCTAATACGGAGTAGGCATGTACAGATCGCTTCTGGGACCCCTAAATATCGAATTTTCGGGTGTTTTGGGACTGAATTTGAGATATCGACTTTTTGGCACCTAAAAGATCGATTTTTAGCATGTTTTTAGCCTATATTTTGAAAATATTCTAGCACTGAGTAGGCATGTACAGATTGCTTCTGGGACCCCAAAATATTGAATTTTCGGGTGTTTTGAGCCTGAATTTGAGATATAAACGGGTACAGAAGATACATGCACATATTGACTTTGGGCACCAAAAATATCGATTTTCAGCATGTTTTGGGCCTGAATTTTGAAAATACTCTAACACGGAGTAGGCATGTACAGATCGCTTCTGGGACCCCTAAATATCGAATTTTCGGGTGTTTAGGGCCAGAATTTGAGATATAAACGGGTACAGAAGATGCATGCACATATCGACTTTTGTGCACCTAAAAGATCGATTTTTAGTATGTTTTTGGCTAGTATTTTGAAAATACTCTAACACGGAGTAGGCATGTACAGATACCTTCTGGGACCTCTAAATATCGAATTTTCGGGTGTTTTGGGACTGAATTTGAGATATCGATTTTTTGGCACCTAAAATGTCGATTTTTAGCATGTTTTTAGCCTATATTTTGAAAATATTCTAGCACTGTGTAGGCATGTACAGATTGCTTCTGGGACCCCAAAATATTGAATTTTCGGGGGTTTTGAGCTTGAATTTGAGATATAAACGGGTACAGAAGATACATGCACATATTGACTTTGTGCATCTAAAATATCGATTTTCAGCATGTTTTGGGCCTGTATTTTGAAAATACTCTAACACTGAGTAGGCATGTACAGATTGCTTCTGGGACCCCAAAATATTGAATTTTCGGGTGTTTTGAGCCTGAATTTGAGATATAAACGGGTACTGAAGATGCATGCACATATCGACTTTTGTGCACCTAAAAGATCGATTTTCAGTATGTTTTGAGCATGTATTTTGAAAATAATCTAACACGGAGTAGGCATGTACAGATCGCTTCTGGGTCCCCTAAATATCAAATTGTCGGGTGTTTTGGGACTGAATTTGAGATATAAACGGGTACAGAAGATACATGCACATATTGACTTTGGGCATCTAAAACATCGATTTTCAGCATGTTTTGGGCCTGTATTTTAAAAATACTCTAACACTGAGTAGGCATGTACAGATTGCTTCTGGGACCCCAAAATATTGAATTTTCGGGTGTTTTGAGCCTGAATTTGAGATATAAACGGGTACTGAAGATGCATGCACATATCGACTTTTGTGCACCTAAAAGATCGATTTTCAGTATGTTTTGAGCATGTATTTTGAAAATACTCTAACACGGAGTAGGCATGTACAGATCGCTTCTGGTACCCCTAAATATCGAATTTTCGGGTGTTTTGGGACTGAATTTGAGATATCGACTTTTTGGCACCTAAAAGATCGATTTTTAGCATGTTTTTAGCCTATATTTAAAAAAATATTCTAGCACTGAGTAGGCATGTACAGATTGCTTCTGGGACCCCAAAATATTGAATTTTCGGGTGTTTTGAACCTGAATTTGAGATATAAACGGGTACAGAAGATACATGCACATATTGACTTTGGGCTCCAAAAATATCGATTTTCAGCATGTTTTGGGCCTGAATTTTGAAAATACTCTAACACGGAGTAGGCATGTACAGATCGCTTCTGGGACCCCAAAATATCGAATTTTCGGGTGTTTAGGGATAGAATTTGAGATATAAACGGGTACAGAAGATGCATGCACATATCGACTTTTGGGCACCTAAAAGATCGATTTTCAGTATGTTTTTGGCCTGTATTTTGAAAATACTCTAACACGGAGTAGGCATGTACAGATACCTTCTGGGACCTCTAAATATCGAATTTTCGGGTGTTTTGGGACTGAATTTGAGATATCGACTTTTTGGCACCTAAAAGATCGATTTTTAGCATGTTTTTAGCCTATATTTTAAAAAATATTCTAGCACTGAGTAGGCATGTACAGATTGCTTCTGGGACCCCAAAATATTGAATTTTCGGGTGTTTTTGAGCCTGAATTTGAGATATAAACGGGTACAGAAGATACATGCACATATTGACTTTGGGCGCCAAAAATATCGATTTTCAGCATGTTTTGGGCATGAATTTTGAAAATACTCTAACACGGAGTAGGCATGTACAGATCGCTTCTGGGACCCCAAAATATCGAATTTTCGGGTGTTTAGGGCCAGAATTTGAGATATAAACGGGTACAGAAGATGCATGCACATATCGACTTTTGGGCACCTAAAAGATCGATTTTCAGTATGTTTTTGGCCTGTATTTTGAAAATACTCTAACACGGAGTAGGCATGTACAGATACCTTCTGGGACCTCTAAATATCGAATTTTCGGGTGTTTTGGGACTGAATTTGAGATATCGACTTTTTGGCACCTAAAAGATCGATTTTTAGCATGTTTTTAGCCTATATTTTGAAAATATTCTAGCACGGAGTAGGCATGTACAGATTGCTTCTGGGACCCCAAAATATTGAATTTTCGGGTGTTTTGAGCCTGAATTTGAGATATAAACGGGTACAGAAGATACATGCACATATTGACTTTGGGCACCAAAAATATCGATTTTCAGCATGTTTTGGGCCTGAATTTTGAAAATACTCTAACACGGAGTAGGCATGTACAGATCGCTTCTGGGACCCCAAAATATCGAATTTTCAGGTGTTTAGGGCCAGAATTTGAGATATAAACGGGTACAGAAGAGGCATGCACATATCGACTTTTGGGCACCTAAAATATCGATTTTCAGTATGTTTTTGGCCTGTATTTTGAAAATACTCTAACACGGAGTAGGCATGTACAGATACCTTCTGGGACCCCAAAATATTGAATTTTCGGGTGTTTTGAGCCTGAATTTGAGATATAAACGGGTACTGAAGATGCATGCACATATCGACTTTTGTGCACCTAAAAGATCGATTTTCAGTATGTTTTGAGCATGTATTTTGAAAATAATCTAACACGGAGTAGGCATGTACAGATCGCTTCTGGGTCCCCTAAATATCAAATTGTCGGGTGTTTTGGGACTGAATTTGAGATATAAACGGGTACAGAAGATACATGCACATATTGACTTTGGGCATCTAAAACATCGATTTTCAGCATGTTTTGGGCCTGTATTTTAAAAATACTCTAACACTGAGTAGGCATGTACAGATACCTTCTGGGACCTCTAAATATCGAATTTTCGGGTGTTTTGGGACTGAATTTGAGATATCGACTTTTTGGCACCTAAAAGATCGATTTTTAGCATGTTTTTAGCCTATATTTTAAAAAATATTCTAGCACTGAGTAGGCATGTACAGATTGCTTCTGGGACCCCAAAATATTGAATTTTCGGGTGTTTTTGAGCCTGAATTTGAGATATAAACGGGTACAGAAGATACATGCACATATTGACTTTGGGCGCCAAAAATATCGATTTTCAGCATGTTTTGGGCATGAATTTTGAAAATACTCTAACACGGAGTAGGCATGTACAGATCGCTTCTGGGACCCCAAAATATCGAATTTTCGGGTGTTTAGGGCCAGAATTTGAGATATAAACGGGTACAGAAGATGCATGCACATATCGACTTTTGGGCACCTAAAAGATCGATTTTCAGTATGTTTTTGGCCTGTATTTTGAAAATACTCTAACACGGAGTAGGCATGTACAGATACCTTCTGGGACCTCTAAATATCGAATTTTCGGGTGTTTTGGGACTGAATTTGAGATATCGACTTTTTGGCACCTAAAAGATCGATTTTTAGCATGTTTTTAGCCTATATTTTGAAAATATTCTAGCACGGAGTTGGCATGTACAGATTGCTTCTGGGACCCCAAAATATTGAATTTTCGGGTGTTTTGAGCCTGAATTTGAGATATAAACGGGTACAGAAGATACATGCACATATTGACTTTGGGCACCAAAAATATCGATTTTCAGCATGTTTTGGGCCTGAATTTTGAAAATACTCTAACACGGAGTAGGCATGTACAGATCGCTTCTGGGACCCCAAAATATCGAATTTTCAGGTGTTTAGGGCCAGAATTTGAGATATAAACGGGTACAGAAGAGGCATGCACATATCGACTTTTGGGCACCTAAAATATCGATTTTCAGTATGTTTTTGGCCTGTATTTTGAAAATACTCTAACACGGAGTAGGCATGTACAGATACCTTCTGGGACCTCTAAATATCGAATTTTCGGGTGTTTTGGGACTGAATTTGAGATATCGATTTTTTGGCACCTAAAATGTCGATTTTTAGCATGTTTTTAGCCTATATTTTGAAAATATTCTAGCACTGTGTAGGCATGTACAGATTGCTTCTGGGACCCCAAAATATTGAATTTTCGGGTGTTTTGAGCCTGAATTTGAGATATAAACGGGTACAGAAGATACATGCACATATTGACTTTGGGCATCTAAAATATCGATTTTCAGCATGTTTTGGGCCTGTATTTTGAAAATACTCTAACACTGAGTAGGCATGTACAGATTGCTTCTGGGACCCCAGAATATTGAATTTTCGGGTGTTTTGAGCCTGAATTTGAGATATAAACGGGTACTGAAGATGCATGCACATATCGACTTTTGTGCACCTAAAAGATCGATTTTCAGTATGTTTTGAGCATGTATTTTGAAAATACTCTAATACGGAGTAGGCATGTACAGATCGCTTCTGGGACCCCTAAATATCGAATTTTCGGGTGTTTTGGGACTGAATTTGAGATATCGATTTTTTGGCACCTAAAAGATCGATTTTTAGCATGTTTTTAGCCTATATTTTGAAAATATTCTAGCACTGAGTAGGCATGTACAGATTGCTTCTGGGACCCCAAAATATTGAATTTTCGAGTGTTTTGAGCCTGAATTTGAGATATAAACGGGTACAGAAGATACATGCACATATTGACTTTGGGCACCAAAAATATCGATTTTCAGCATGTTTTGGGCCTGAATTTTGAAAATACTCTAACACGGAGTAGGCATGTACAGATCGCTTCTGGGACCCCAAAATATCGAATTTTCGGGTGTTTTGGGACTGAATTTGAGATATCGACTTTTTGGCACCTAAAAGATCGATTTTTAGCATGTTTTTAGCCTATATTTTGAAAATATTCTAGCACTGTACAGATTGCTTCTGGGACCCCAAAATATTGAATTTTCGGGTGTTTTGAGCCTGAATTTGAGATATAAACGGGTACAGAAGAGGCATGCACATATCGACTTTTGGGCACCTAAAAGATCGATTTTCAGTATGTTTTTGGCCTGTATTTTGAAAATACTCTAACACGGAATAGGCATGTACAGATACCTTCTGGGACCTCTAAATATCGAATTTTCGGGTGTTTTGGGACTGAATTTGAGATATCGATTTTTTGGCACCTAAAATGTCGATTTTTAGCATGTTTTTAGCCTATATTTTGAAAATATTCTAGCACTGTGTAGGCATGTACAGATTGCTTCTGGGACCCCAAAATATTGAATTTTCGGGTGTTTTGAGCCTGAATTTGAGATATAAACGGGTACAGAAGATACATGCACATATTGACTTTGGGCATCTAAAATATCGATTTTCAGCATGTTTTGGGCCTGTATTTTGAAAATACTCTAACACTGAGTAGGCATGTACAGATTGCTTCTGGGACCCCAAAATATTGAATTTTCGGGTGTTTTGAGCCTGAATTTGAGATATAAACGGGTACTGAAGATGCATGCACATATCGACTTTTATGCACCTAATAGATCGATTTTCAGTATGTTTTGAGCATGTATTTTGAAAATACTCTTATACGGAGTAGGCATGTACAGATCGCTTCTGGGACCTCTAAATATCGAATTTTCGGGTGTTTTGGGACTGAATTTGAGATATCGACTTTTTGGCACCTAAAAGATCGATTTTTAGCATGTTTTTAGCCTATATTTTGAAAATATTCTAGCACTGAGTAGGCATGTACAGATTGCTTCTGGGACCCCAAAATATTGAATTTTCGGGTGTTTTGAGCCTGAATTTGAGATATAAACGGGTACAGAAGATACATGCACATATTGACTTTGGGCACCAAAAATATCGATTTTCAGTATGTTTTGGGCCTGAATTTTGAAAATACTCTAACACGGAATAGGCATGTACAGATACCTTCTGGGACCTCTAAATATCGAATTTTCGGGTGTTTTGGGACTGAATTTGAGATATCGATTTTTTGGCACCTAAAATGTCGATTTTTAGCATGTTTTTAGCCTATATTTTGAAAATATTCTAGCACTGTGTAGGCATGTACAGATTGCTTCTGGGACCCCAAAATATTGAATTTTCGGGTGTTTTGAGCCTGAATTTGAGATATAAACGGGTACAGAAGATACATGCACATTTTGACCTTGGGCGCCAAAAATATCGATTTTCAGCATGTTTTGGGCCTGAATTTTGAAAATACTCTAACACGGAGTAGGCATGTACAGATCGCTTCTGGGACCACAAAATATCGAATTTTCGGGTTTTTAGGGCCAGAATTTGATATATAAACGGGTACAGAAGATGCATGCACATATCGACTTTTGGGCACCTAAAATATCGATTTTCAGTATGTTTTTGGCCTGTATTTTGAAAATACTCTAACACGGAGTAGGCATGTACAGATACCTTCTGGGACCTCTAAATATCGAATTTTTGGGTGTTTTGGGACTTAATTTGAGATATCGACTTTTTGGCACCTAAAAGATCGATTTTTAGCATGTTTTTAGCCTATATATTGAAAATATTCTAGCACTGAGTAGGCATGTACAGATTGCTTCTGGGACCCCAAAATATTGAATTTTCGGGTGTTTTGAGCCTGACTTTGAGATATAAACGGGTACAGAAGATACATGCACATATTGACTTTGGGCATCTAAAATATCGATTTTCAGCATGTTTTGGGCCTGTATTTTGAAAATACTCTAACACTGAGTAGGCATGTACAGATTGCTTCTGGGAACCCAAAATATTGAATTTTCGGGTGTTTTGAGCCTGAATTTGAGATATAAACGGGTACTGAAGATGCATGCACATATCGACTTTTGTGCACCTAAAAGATCGATTTTCAGTATGTTTTGAGCATGTATTTTGAAAATTATCTAACACGGAGTAGGCATGTACAGATCGCTTCTGGGACCCCTAAATATCGAATTTTCGGGTGTTTTGGGACTGAATTTGAGATATCGACTTTTTGGCACCTAAAAGATCGATTTTTAGCATGTTTTTAGCCTATATTTTGAAAATATTCTAGCACTGAGTAGGCATGTACAGATCGCTTCTGGGACCCCAAAATATCGAATTTTCGGGTGTTTTGAGCCTGAATTTGAGATATAAACGGGTACAGAAGATACATGCACATATTGACCTTGGGCGCCAAAAATATCGATTTTCAGCATGTTTTGGGCCTGAATTTTGAAAATACTCTAACACGGAGTAGGCATGTACAGATCGCTTCTGGGACCACAAAATATCGAATTTTCGGGTTTTTAGGGCCAGAATTTGATATATAAACGGGTACAGAAGATGCATGCACATATCGACTTTTGGGCACCTAAAAGATCGATTTTCAGTATGTTTTTGGCCTGTATTTTGAAAATACTCTAACACGGAGTAGGCATGTACAGATACCTTCTGGGACCTCTAAATATCGAATTTTTGGGTGTTTTGGGACTTAATTTGAGATATCGACTTTTTGGCACCTAAAAGATCGATTTTTAGCATGTTTTTAGCCTATATATTGAAAATATTCTAGCACTGAGTAGGCATGTACAGATTGCTTCTGGGACCCCAAAATATTGAATTTTCGGGTGTTTTGAGCCTGAATTTGAGATATAAACGGGTACAGAAGATACATGCACATATTGACTTTGGGCACCAAAAATATCGATTTTCAGCATGTTTTGGGCCTGAATTTTGAAAATACTCTAACACGGAGTAAGCATGTACAGATCGCTTCTGGGACCCCAAAATATCGAATTTTCGGGTGTTTAGGGCCAGAATTTGAGATATAAACGGGTACAGAAGATGCATGCACATATCGACTTTTGGGCACCTAAAAGATCGATTTTCAGTATGTTTTTGGCCTGTATTTTGAAAATACTCTAACACGGAGTAGGCATGTACAGATACCTTCTGGGACCTCTAAATATCGAATTTTCGGGTGTTTTGGGACTGAATTTGAGATATCGACTTTTTGGCACCTAAAAGATCGATTTTTAGCATGTTTTTAGCCTATATTTTGAAAATATTCTAGCACGGAGTAGGCATGTACAGATTGCTTCTGGGACCCCAAAATATTGAATTTTCGGGTGTTTTGAGCCTGAATTTGAGATATAAACGGGTACAGAAGATACATGCACATATTGACTTTGGGCACCAAAAATATCGATTTTCAGCATGTTTTGGGCCTGAATTTTGAAAATACTCTAACACGGAGTAGGCATGTACAGATCGCTTCTGGGACCCCAAAATATCGAATTTTCAGGTGTTTAGGGCCAGAATTTGAGATATAAACGGGTACAGAAGAGGCATGCACATATCGACTTTTGGGCACCTAAAATATCGATTTTCAGTATGTTTTTGGCCTGTATTTTGAAAATACTCTAACACGGAGTAGGCATGTACAGATACCTTCTGGGACCTCTAAATATCGAATTTTCGGGTGTTTTGGGACTGAATTTGAGATATCGATTTTTTGGCACCTAAAATGTCGATTTTTAGCATGTTTTTAGCCTATATTTTGAAAATATTCTAGCACTGTGTAGGCATGTACAGATTGCTTCTGGGACCCCAAAATATTGAATTTTCGGGTGTTTTGAGCCTGAATTTGAGATATAAACGGGTACAGAAGATACATGCACATATTGACTTTGGGCATCTAAAATATCGATTTTCAGCATGTTTTGGGCCTGTATTTTGAAAATACTCTAACACTGAGTAGGCATGTACAGATTGCTTCTGGGACCCCAGAATATTGAATTTTCGGGTGTTTTGAGCCTGAATTTGAGATATAAACGGGTACTGAAGATGCATGCACATATCGACTTTTGTGCACCTAAAAGATCGATTTTCAGTATGTTTTGAGCATGTATTTTGAAAATACTCTAATACGGAGTAGGCATGTACAGATCGCTTCTGGGACCCCTAAATATCGAATTTTCGGGTGTTTTGGGACTGAATTTGAGATATCGATTTTTTGGCACCTAAAAGATCGATTTTTAGCATGTTTTTAGCCTATATTTTGAAAATATTCTAGCACTGAGTAGGCATGTACAGATTGCTTCTGGGACCCCAAAATATTGAATTTTCGAGTGTTTTGAGCCTGAATTTGAGATATAAACGGGTACAGAAGATACATGCACATATTGACTTTGGGCACCAAAAATATCGATTTTCAGCATGTTTTGGGCCTGAATTTTGAAAATACTCTAACACGGAGTAGGCATGTACAGATCGCTTCTGGGACCCCAAAATATCGAATTTTCGG
Organism: Petrolisthes cinctipes; assembly: GCA_033782935.1. Lineage (NCBI taxonomy): Eukaryota > Metazoa > Arthropoda > Malacostraca > Decapoda > Porcellanidae > Petrolisthes > Petrolisthes cinctipes. Next base: position 1,326,733 of record JAWQEG010000930.1, on the reverse strand, counting down.
GTGTTTAGGGCCAGAATTTGAGATATAAACGGGTACAGAAGATGCATGCACATATCGACTTTTGGGCACCTAAAAGATCGATTTTCAGTATGTTTTTGGCCTGTATTTTGAAAATACTCTAACACGGAGTAGGCATGTACAGATACCTTCTGGGACCTCTAAATATCGAATTTTCGGGTGTTTTGGGACTGAATTTGAGATATCGATTTTTTGGCACCTAAAATGTCGATTTTTAGCATGTTTTTAGCCTATATTTTGAAAATATTCTAGCACTGTGTAGGCATGTACAGATTGCTTCTGGGACCCCAAAATATTGAATTTTCGGGTGTTTTGAGCCTGAATTTGAGATATAAACGGGTACAGAAGATACATGCACATATTGACTTTGGGCATCTAAAATATCGATTTTCAGCATGTTTTGGGCCTGTATTTTGAAAATACTCTAACACTGAGTAGGCATGTACAGATTGCTTCTGGGACCCCAGAATATTGAATTTTCGGGTGTTTTGAGCCTGAATTTGAGATATAAACGGGTACTGAAGATGCATGCACATATCGACTTTTGTGCACCTAAAAGATCGATTTTCAGTATGTTTTGAGCATGTATTTTGAAAATACTCTAATACGGAGTAGGCATGTACAGATCGCTTCTGGGACCCCTAAATATCGAATTTTCGGGTGTTTTGGGACTGAATTTGAGATATCGATTTTTTGGCACCTAAAAGATCGATTTTTAGCATGTTTTTAGCCTATATTTTGAAAATATTCTAGCACTGAGTAGGCATGTACAGATTGCTTCTGGGACCCCAAAATATTGAATTTTCGAGTGTTTTGAGCCTGAATTTGAGATATAAACGGGTACAGAAGATACATGCACATATTGACTTTGGGCACCAAAAATATCGATTTTCAGCATGTTTTGGGCCTGAATTTTGAAAATACTCTAACACGGAGTAGGCATGTACAGATCGCTTCTGGGACCCCAAAATATCGAATTTTCGGGTGTTTAGGGCCAGAATTTGAGATATAAACGGGTACAGAAGATGCATGCACATATCGACTTTTGGGCACCTAAAAGATCGATTTTCAGTATGTTTTTGGCCTGTATTTTGAAAATACTCTAACACGGAGTAGGCATGTACAGATACCTTCTGGGACCTCTAAATATCGAATTTTCGGGTGTTTTGGGACTGAATTTGAGATATCGATTTTTTGGCACCTAAAATGTCGATTTTTAGCATGTTTTTAGCCTATATTTTGAAAATATTCTAGCACTGTGTAGGCATGTACAGATTGCTTCTGGGACCCCGAAATATTGAATTTTCGGGTGTTTTGAGCCTGAATTTGAGATATAAACGGGTACTGAAGATGCATGCACATATCGACTTTTGTGCACCTAAAAGATCGATTTTCAGTATGTTTTGAGCATGTATTTTGAAAATACTCTAATACGGAGTAGGCATGTACAGATCGCTTCTGGGACTCCTAAATATCGAATTTTCGGGTGTTTTGGGACTGAATTTGAGATATCGACTTTTTGGCACCTAAAAGATCGATTTTTAGCATGTTTTTAGCCTATATTTTGAAAATATTCTAGCACTGTACAGATTGCTTCTGGGACCCCAAAATATTGAATTTTCGGGTGTTTTGAGACTGAATTTGAGATATAAACGGGTACAGAAGAGGCATGCACATATCGACTTTTGGGCACCTAAAAGATCGATTTTCAGTATGTTTTTGGCCTGTATTTTGAAAATACTCTAACACGGAATAGGCATGTACAGATACCTTCTGGGACCTCTAAATATCGAATTTTCGGGTGTTTTGGGACTGAATTTGAGATATCGATTTTTTGGCACCTAAAATGTCGATTTTTAGCATGTTTTTAGCCTATATTTTGAAAATATTCTAGCACTGTGTAGGCATGTACAGATTGCTTCTGGGACCCCAAAATATTGAATTTTCGGGTGTTTTGAGCCTGAATTTGAGATATAAACGGGTACAGAAGATACATGCACATATTGACTTTGGGCATCTAAAATATCGATTTTCAGCATGTTTTGGGCCTGTATTTTGAAAATACTCTAACACTGAGTAGGCATGTACAGATTGCTTCTGGGACCCCAAAATATTGAATTTTCGGGTGTTTTGAGCCTGAATTTGAGATATAAACGGGTACTGAAGATGCATGCACATATCGACTTTTATGCACCTAATAGATCGATTTTCAGTATGTTTTGAGCATGTATTTTGAAAATACTCTTATACGGAGTAGGCATGTACAGATCGCTTCTGGGACCCCTAAATATCGAATTTTCGGGTGTTTTGGGACTGAATTTGAGATATCGACTTTTTGGCACCTAAAAGATCGATTTTTAGCATGTTTTTAGCCTATATTTTGAAAATATTCTAGCACTGAGTAGGCATGTACAGATTGCTTCTGGGACCCCAAAATATTGAATTTTCGGGTGTTTTGAGCCTGAATTTGAGATATAAACGGGTACAGAAGATACATGCACATATTGACTTTGGGCACCAAAAATATCGATTTTCAGTATGTTTTGGGCCTGAATTTTGAAAATACTCTAACACGGAATAGGCATGTACAGATACCTTCTGGGACCTCTAAATATCGAATTTTCGGGTGTTTTGGGACTGAATTTGAGATATCGATTTTTTGGCACCTAAAATGTCGATTTTTAGCATGTTTTTAGCCTATATTTTGAAAATATTCTAGCACTGTGTAGGCATGTACAGATTGCTTCTGGGACCCCAAAATATTGAATTTTCGGGTGTTTTGAGCCTGAATTTGAGATATAAACGGGTACAGAAGATACATGCACATTTTGACCTTGGGCGCCAAAAATATCGATTTTCAGCATGTTTTGGGCCTGAATTTTGAAAATACTCTAACACGGAGTAGGCATGTACAGATCGCTTCTGGGACCACAAAATATCGAATTTTCGGGTTTTTAGGGCCAGAATTTGATATATAAACGGGTACAGAAGATGCATGCACATATCGACTTTTGGGCACCTAAAATATCGATTTTCAGTATGTTTTTGGCCTGTATTTTGAAAATACTCTAACACGGAGTAGGCATGTACAGATACCTTCTGGGACCTCTAAATATCGAATTTTTGGGTGTTTTGGGACTTAATTTGAGATATCGACTTTTTGGCACCTAAAAGATCGATTTTTAGCATGTTTTTAGCCTATATATTGAAAATATTCTAGCACTGAGTAGGCATGTACAGATTGCTTCTGGGACCCCAAAATATTGAATTTTCGGGTGTTTTGAGCCTGACTTTGAGATATAAACGGGTACAGAAGATACATGCACATATTGACTTTGGGCATCTAAAATATCGATTTTCAGCATGTTTTGGGCCTGTATTTTGAAAATACTCTAACACTGAGTAGGCATGTACAGATTGCTTCTGGGAACCCAAAATATTGAATTTTCGGGTGTTTTGAGCCTGAATTTGAGATATAAACGGGTACTGAAGATGCATGCACATATCGACTTTTGTGCACCTAAAAGATCGATTTTCAGTATGTTTTGAGCATGTATTTTGAAAATTATCTAACACGGAGTAGGCATGTACAGATCGCTTCTGGGACCCCTAAATATCGAATTTTCGGGTGTTTTGGGACTGAATTTGAGATATCGACTTTTTGGCACCTAAAAGATCGATTTTTAGCATGTTTTTAGCCTATATTTTGAAAATATTCTAGCACTGAGTAGGCATGTACAGATCGCTTCTGGGACCCCAAAATATCGAATTTTCGGGTGTTTTGAGCCTGAATTTGAGATATAAACGGGTACAGAAGATACATGCACATATTGACCTTGGGCGCCAAAAATATCGATTTTCAGCATGTTTTGGGCCTGAATTTTGAAAATACTCTAACACGGAGTAGGCATGTACAGATCGCTTCTGGGACCACAAAATATCGAATTTTCGGGTTTTTAGGGCCAGAATTTGATATATAAACGGGTACAGAAGATGCATGCACATATCGACTTTTGGGCACCTAAAAGATCGATTTTCAGTATGTTTTTGGCCTGTATTTTGAAAATACTCTAACACGGAGTAGGCATGTACAGATACCTTCTGGGACCTCTAAATATCGAATTTTTGGGTGTTTTGGGACTTAATTTGAGATATCGACTTTTTGGCACCTAAAAGATCGATTTTTAGCATGTTTTTAGCCTATATATTGAAAATATTCTAGCACTGAGTAGGCATGTACAGATTGCTTCTGGGACCCCAAAATATTGAATTTTCGGGTGTTTTGAGCCTGAATTTGAGATATAAACGGGTACAGAAGATACATGCACATATTGACTTTGGGCACCAAAAATATCGATTTTCAGCATGTTTTGGGCCTGAATTTTGAAAATACTCTAACACGGAGTAAGCATGTACAGATCGCTTCTGGGACCCCTAAATATCGAATTTTCGGGTGTTTAGGGACAGAATTTGAGATGTAAACGGGTACAGAAGATGCATGCACATATCGACTTTTGGGCACCTAAAAGATCGATTTTCAGTATGTTTTTGGCCTGTATTTTGGAAATACTCTAACACGGAGAAGGCATGTACAGATACCTTCTGGGACCTCTAAATATCGAATTTTCGGGTGTTTTGGGACTGAATTTGAGATATCGACTTTTTGGCACCTAAAAGATCGATTTTTAGCATGTTTTTAGCCTATATTTTGAAAATATTCTAGCACTGAGTAGGCATGTACAGATCGCTTCTGGGACCCCAAAATATCGAATTTTCGGGTGTTTAGGGCCAGAATTTGAGATATAAACGGGTACAGAAGATGCATGCACATATTGACTTTTGGGCACCTAAAAGATCGATTTTCAGTATGTTTTGAGCATGTATTTTGAAAATACTCTAACACGGAGTAGGCATGTACAGATCGCTTCTGGGACCCCTAAATATAGAATTTTCGGGTGTTTTTTGACTGATTTTGAGATATCGACTTTTTGGCACCTAAAAGATCGATTTTTAGCATGTTTTTAGCCTATATTTTGAAAATATTCTAGCACTGAGTAGGCATGTACAAATTGCTTCTGGGACCCCAAAATATTGAATTTTCGGGTGTTTTGAGCCTGAATTTGAGATATAAACGGGTACAGAAGATACATGCACATATTGACTTTGGGCACCAAAAATATCGATTTTCAGCATGTTTTGGGCCTGAATTTTGAAAATACTCTAACACGGAGTAGGCATGTACAGATCGCTTCTGGGACCACAAAATATCGAATTTTCGGGTTTTTAGGGCCAGAATTTGATATATAAACGGGTACAGAAGATGCATGCACATATCGACTTTTGGGCACCTAAAAGATCGATTTTCAGTATGTTTTTGGCCTGTATTTTGGAAATACTCTAACACGGAGAAGGCATGTACAGATACCTTCTGGGACCTCTAAATATCGAATTTTCGGGTGTTTTGGGACTGAATTTGAGATATCGACTTTTTGGCACCTAAAAGATCGATTTTTAGCATGTTTTTAGCCTATATTTTGAAAATATTCTAGCACTGAGTAGGCATGTACAGATCGCTTCTGGGACCCCAAAATATCGAATTTTCGGGTGTTTAGGGCCAGAATTTGAGATATAAACGGGTACAGAAGATGCATGCACATATTGACTTTTGGGCACCTAAAAGATCGATTTTCAGTATGTTTTGAGCATGTATTTTGAAAATACTCTAACACGGAGTAGGCATGTACAGATCGCTTCTGGGACCCCTAAATATAGAATTTTCGGGTGTTTTTTGACTGATTTTGAGATATCGACTTTTTGGCACCTAAAAGATCGATTTTTAGCATGTTTTTAGCCTATATTTTGAAAATATTCTAGCACTGAGTAGGCATGTACAAATTGCTTCTGGGACCCCAAAATATTGAATTTTCGGGTGTTTTGAGCCTGAATTTGAGATATAAACGGGTACAGAAGATACATGCACATATTGACTTTGGGCACCAAAAATATCGATTTTCAGCATGTTTTGGGCCTGAATTTTGAAAATACTCTAACACGGAGTAGGCATGTACAGATCGCTTCTGGGACCACAAAATATCGAATTTTCGGGTTTTTAGGGCCAGAATTTGATATATAAACGGGTACAGAAGATGCATGCACATATCGACTTTTGGGCACCTAAAAGATCGATTTTCAGTATGTTTTTGGCCTGTATTTTGAAAATACTCTAACACGGAGTAGGCATGTACAGATACCTTCTGGGACCTCTAAATATCGAATTTTTGGGTGTTTTGGGACTTAATTTGAGATATCGACTTTTTGGCACCTAAAAGATCGATTTTTAGCATGTTTTTAGCCTATATATTGAAAATATTCTAGCACTGAGTAGGCATGTACAGATTGCTTCTGGGACCCCAAAATATTGAATTTTCGGGTGTTTTGAGCCTGAATTTGAGATATAAAAGGGTACAGAAGATACATGCACATATTGACTTTGGGCACCAAAAATATCGATTTTCAGCATGTTTTGGGCCTGAATTTTGAAAATACTCTAACACGGAGTAAGCATGTACAGATCGCTTCTGGGACCCCTAAATATCGAATTTTCGGGTGTTTAGGGCCAGAATTTGAGATATAAACGGGTACAGAAGATGCATGCACATATCGACTTTTGGGCACCTAAAAGATCGATTTTCAGTATGTTTTTGGCCTGTATTTTGGAAATACTCTAACACGGAGAAGGCATGTACAGATACCTTCTGGGACCTCTAAATATCGAATTTTCGGGTGTTTTGGGACTGAATTTGAGATATCGACTTTTTGGCACCTAAAAGATCGATTTTTAGCATGTTTTTAGCCTATATTTTGAAAATATTCTAGCACTGAGTAGGCATGTACAGATCGCTTCTGGGACCCCAAAATATCGAATTTTCGGGTGTTTAGGGCCAGAATTTGAGATATAAACGGGTACAGAAGATGCATGCACATATTGACTTTTGGGCACCTAAAAGATCGATTTTCAGTATGTTTTGAGCATGTATTTTGAAAATACTCTAACACGGAGTAGGCATGTACAAATCGCTTCTGCGACCCCTAAATATAGAATTTTCGGGTGTTTTTTGACTGATTTTGAGATATCGACTTTTTGGCACCTAAAAGATCGATTTTTAGCATGTTTTTAGCCTATATTTTGAAAATATTCTACCACTGAGTAGGCATGTACAAATTGCTTCTGGGACCCCAAAATATTGAATTTTCGGGTGTTTTGAGCCTGAATTTGAGATATAAACGGGTACAGAAGATACATGCACATATTGACTTTGGGCACCAAAAATATCGATTTTCAGCATGTTTTGGGCCTGAATTTTGAAAATACTCTAACACGGAGTAGGCATGTACAGATCGCTTCTGGGACCCAAAAATATCGAATTTTCGGGTGTTTAGGGCCAGAATTTGAGATATAAACGGGTACAGTAGAGCATGCACATATCGACTTTTGGGCACCTAAAAGATCGATTTTCAGTATGTTTTTGGCCTGTATTTTGAAAATACTCTAACACGGAGTAGGCATGTACAGATACCTTCTGGGACCTCTAAATATCGAATTTTCGGGTGTTTTGGGACTTAATTTGAGATATCGATTTTTTGGCACCTAAAATGTCGATTTTTAGCATGTTTTTAGCCTATATTTTGAAAATATTCTAGCACTGTGTAGGCATGTACAGATTGCTTCTGGGACCCCAAAATATTGAATTTTCGGGTGTTTTGAGCCTGAATTTGAGATATAAACGGGTACAGAAGATACATGCACATATTGACTTTGGGCATCTAAAATATCGATTTTCAGCATGTTTTGGGCCTGTAATTTGAAAATGCTCTAACACTGAGTAGGCATGTACAGATTGCTTCTGGGACCCCAAAATATTGAATTTTCGGGTGTTTTGAGCCTGAATTTGAGATATAAAGGGGTACTGAAGATGCATGCACATATCTACTTTTGTGCACCTAAAAGATCGATTTTCAGTATGTTTTGAGCATGTATTTTGAAAATACTCTTATACGGAGTAGGCATGTACAGATCGCTTCTGGGACCCCTAAATATCGAATTTTCGGGTGTTTTGGGACTGAATTTGAGATATCGACTTTTTGGCAGCTAAAAGATCGATTTTAGCATGTTTTTAGCCTATATTTTGAAAATATTCTAGCACTGAGTAGGCATGTACAGATTGCTTCTGGGACCCCAAAATATTGAATTTTCGGGTGTTTTGAGCCTGAATTTGAGATATAAACGGGTACAGAAGATACATGCACATATTGACTTTGGGCACCAAAAATATCGATTTTCAGCATGTTTTGGGCCTGAATTTTGAAAATACTCTAACACGGAGTAGGCATGTACAGATCGCTTCTGGGACCCCAAAATATCGAATTTTCGGGTGTTTAGGGCCAGAATTTGAGATATAAACGGGTACAGAAGATGCATGCACATATCGACTTTTGGGCACCTAAAAGATCGATTTTCAGTATGTTTTTGGCCTGTATTTTGAAAATACTCTAACACGGAGTAGGCATGTACAGATACCTTCTGGGACCTCTAAATATCGAATTTTCGGGTGTTTTGGGACTGAATTTGAGATATCGATTTTTTGGCACCTAAAATGTCGATTTTTAGCATGTTTTTAGCCTATATTTTGAAAATATTCTAGCACTGTGTAGGCATGTACAGATTGCTTCTGGGACCCCAAAATATTGAATTTTCGGGTGTTTTGAGCCTGAATTTGAGATATAAACGGGTACAGAAGATACATGCACATATTGACTTTGGGCATCTAAAATATCGATTTTCAGCATGTTTTGGGCCTGTATTTTGAAAATACTCTAACACTGAGTAGGCATGTACATATTGCTTCTGGGACCCCAAAATATTGAATTTTCGGGTGTTTTGAGCCTGAATTTGAGATATAAACGGGTACTGAAGATGCATGCACATATCGACTTTTGTGCACCTAAAAGATCGATTTTCAGTATGTTTTGAGCATGTATTTTGAAAATTATCTAACACGGAGTAGGCATGTACAGATCGCTTCTGGGACCCCTAAATATCGAATTTTCGGGTGTTTTGGGACTGAATTTGAGATATCGACTTTTTGGCACCTAAAAGATCGATTTTTAGCATGTTTTTAGCCTATATTTTGAAAATATTCTAGCACTGAGTAGGCATGTACAGATCGCTTCTGGGACCCCAAAATATCGAATTTTCGGGTGTTTAGGGCCAGAATTTGAGATATAAACGGGTACAGAAGATGCATGCACATATCGACTTTTGGGCACCTAAAAGATCGATTTTCAGTATGTTTTGAGCATGTATTTTGAAAATACTCTAACACGGAGTAGGCATGTACAGATCGCTTCTGGGACCCCTAAATATAGAATTTTCGGGTGTTTTGGGACTGATTTTGAGATATCGACTTTTTGGCACCTAAAAGATCGATTTTTAGCATGTTTTTAGCCTATATTTTGAAAATATTCTAGCACTGAGTAGGCATGTACAGATTGCTTCTGGGACCCCAAAATATTGAATTTTCGGGTGTTTTGAGCCTGAATTTGAGATATAAACGGGTACAGAAGATACATGCACATATTGACCTTGGGCGCCAAAAATATCGATTTTCAGCATGTTTTGGGCCTGAATTTTGAAAATACTCTAACACGGAGTAGGCATGTACAGATCGCTTCTGGGACCACAAAATATCGAATTTTCGGGTTTTTAGGGCCAGAATTTGAGATATAAACGGGTACAGAAGATGCATGCACATATCGACTTTTGGGCACCTAAAAGATCGATTTTCAGTATGTTTTTGGCCTGTATTTTGAAAATACTCTAACAAGGAGTAGGCATGTACAGATACCTTCTGGGACCTCTAAATATCGAATTTTCGGGTGTTTTGGGACTGAATTTGAGATATCGACTTTTTGGCACCTAAAAGATCGATTTTTAGCATGTTTTTAGCCTATATATTGAAAATATTCTAGCACTGAGTAGGCATGTACAGATCGCTTCTGGGACCCCTAAATACCGAATTTTCGGGTGTTTAGGGCCAGAATTTGAGATATAAACGGGTACAGAAGATGCATGCACATATCGACTTTTGGGCACCTAAAAGATCGATTTTCAGTATGTTTTTGGCCTGTATTTTGAAAATACTCTAACACGGAGTAGGCATGTACAGATACCTTCTGGGACCTCTAAATATCGAATTTTCGGGTGTTTTGGGACTGAATTTGAGATATCGATTTTTTGGCACCTAAAATGTCGATTTTTAGCATGTTTTTAGCCTATATTTTGAAAATATTCTAGCACTGAGTAGGCATGTACAGATTGCTTCTGGGACCCCAAAATATTGAATTTTCGGGTGTTTTGAGCCTGAATTTGAGATATAAACGGGTACAGAAGATACATGCACATATTGACTTTGGGCACCAAAAATATCGATTTTCAGCATGTTTTGGGCCTGAATTTTGAAAATACTCTAACACGGAGTAGGCATGTACAGATCGCTTCTGGGACCCCAAAATATCGAATTTTCGGGTGTTTAGGGCCAGAATTTGAGATATAAACGGGTACAGAAGATGCATGCACATATCGACTTTTGGGCACCTAAAAGATCGATTTTCAGTATGTTTTTGGCCTGTATTTTGAAAATACTCTAACACGGAGTAGGCATGTACAGATACCTTCTGGGACCTCTAAATATCGAATTTTCGGGTGTTTTGGGACTGAATTTGAGATATCGATTTTTTGGCACCTAAAATGTCGATTTTTAGCATACTTTTAGCCTATATTTTGAAAATATTCTAGCACTGTGTAGGCATGTACAGATTGCTTCTGGGACCCCAAAATATTGAATTTTCGGGTGTTTTGAGCCTGAATTTGAGATATAAACGGGTACAGAAGATACATGCACATATTGACTTTGGGCATCTAAAATATCGATTTTCAGCATGTTTTGGGCCTGTATTTTGAAAATACTCTAACACTGAGTAGGCATGTACATATTGCTTCTGGGACCCCAAAATATTGAATTTTCGGGTGTTTTGAGCCTGAATTTGAGATATAAACGGGTACTGAAGATGCATGCACATATCGACTTTTGTGCACCTAAAAGATCGATTTTCAGTATGTTTTGAGCATGTATTTTGAAAATTATCTAACACGGAGTAGGCATGTACAGATCGCTTCTGGGACCCCTAAATATCGAATTTTCGGGTGTTTTGGGACTGAATTTGAGATATCGACTTTTTGGCACCTAAAAGATCGATTTTTAGCATGTTTTTAGCCTATATTTTGAAAATATTCTAGCACTGAGTAGGCATGTACAGATCGCTTCTGGGACCCCAAAATATCGAATTTTCGGGTGTTTAGGGCCAGAATTTGAGATATAAACGGGTACAGAAGATGCATGCACATATCGACTTTTGGGCACCTAAAAGATCGATTTTCAGTATGTTTTGAGCATGTATTTTGAAAATACTCTAACACGGAGTAGGCATGTACAGATCGCTTCTGGGACCCCTAAATATAGAATTTTCGGGTGTTTTGGGACTGATTTTGAGATATCGACTTTTTGGCACCTAAAAGATCGATTTTTAGCATGTTTTTAGCCTATATTTTGAAAATATTCTAGCACTGAGTAGGCATGTACAGATTGCTTCTGGGACCCCAAAATATTGAATTTTCGGGTGTTTTGAGCCTGAATTTGAGATATAAACGGGTACAGAAGATACATGCACATATTGACCTTGGGCGCCAAAAATATCGATTTTCAGCATGTTTTGGGCCTGAATTTTGAAAATACTCTAACACGGAGTAGGCATGTACAGATCGCTTCTGGGACCACAAAATATCGAATTTTCGGGTTTTTAGGGCCAGAATTTGAGATATAAACGGGTACAGAAGATGCATGCACATATCGACTTTTGGGCACCTAAAAGATCGATTTTCAGTATGTTTTTGGCCTGTATTTTGAAAATACTCTAACAAGGAGTAGGCATGTACAGATACCTTCTGGGACCTCTAAATATCGAATTTTCGGGTGTTTTGGGACTGAATTTGAGATATCGACTTTTTGGCACCTAAAAGATCGATTTTTAGCATGTTTTTAGCCTATATTTTGAAAATATTCTAGCACTGAGTAGGCATGTACAGATCGCTTCTGGGACCCCTAAATATCGAATTTTCGGGTGTTTAGGGCCAGAATTTGAGATATAAACGGGTACAGAAGATGCATGCACATATCGACTTTTGGGCACCTAAAAGATCGATTTTCAGTATGTTTTTGGCCTGTATTTTGAAAATACTCTAACACGGAGTAGGCATGTACAGATACCTTCTGGGACCTCTAAATATCGAATTTTCGGGTGTTTTGGGACTGAATTTGAGATATCGATTTTTTGGCACCTAAAATGTCGATTTTTAGCATGTTTTTAGCCTATATTTTGAAAATATTCTAGCAATGTGTATGCATGTACAGATTGCTTCTGGGACCCCAAAATATTGAATTTTCGGGTGTTTTGAGCCTGAATTTGAGATATAAACGGGTACAGAAGATACATGCACATATTGACTTTGGGCACCAAAAATATCGATTTTCAGCATGTTTTGGGCCTGAATTTTGAAAATACTCTAACACGGAGTAGGCATGTACAGATCGCTTCTGGGACCCCAAAATATCGAATTTTCGGGTGTTTAGGGCCAGAATTTGAGATATAAACGGGTACAGAAGATGCATGCACATATCGACTTTTGGGCACCTAAAAGATCGATTTTCAGTATGTTTTTGGCCTGTATTTTGAAAATACTCTAACACTGAGTAGGCATGTACAGATTGCTTCTGGGACCCCAAAATATTGAATTTTCGGGTGTTTTGAGCCTGAATTTGAGATATAAACGGGTACTGAAAATGCATGCACATATCGACTTTTGGGCACCTAAGAGATCGATTTTCAGTATGTTTTTGGCCTGTATTTTGAAAATACTCTAACACGGAGTAGGCATGTACAGATACCTTCTGGGACCTCTGAATATCGAATTTTCGGGTGTTTTGGGACTGAATTTGAGATATCGATTTTTTGGCACCTAAAATGTCGATTTTTTGCATGTTTTTAGCCTTTATTTTGAAAATATTCTAGCACTGTGTAGGCATGTACAGATTGCTTCTGGGACCCCAAAATATTGAATTTTCGGGTGTTTTGAGCCTGAATTTGAGATATAAACGGGTACAGAAGATACATGCTCATATTGACTTTGGGCATCTAAAATATCGATTTTCAGCATGTTTTGGGCCTGTATTTTGAAAATACTCTAACACTGAGTAGGCATGTACAGATTGCATCTGGGACCCCAAAATATTGAATTTTCGGGTGTTTTGAGCCTGAATTTGAGATATAAACGGGTACTGAAGATGCATGCACATATCGACTTTTTGGCACCTAAAAGATCGATTTTCAGCATGTTTTTAGCCTATATTTTGAAAATATTCTAGCACTGAGTAGGCATGTACAGATTGCTTTTGGGACCCCAAAATATTGAATTTTCGGGTGTTTTGAGCCTGAATTTGAGATATAAACGGGTACAGAAGATACATGCACATATTGACTTTGGGCACCAAAAATATCGATTTTCTGCATGTTTTGGGCCTGAATTTTGAAAATACTCTAACACGGAGTAGGCATGTACAGATCGCTTCTGGGACCCCAAAAAATCGAATTTTCGGGTGTTTAGGGCCAGAATTTGAGATATAAACGGGTACAGAAGATGCATGCACATATCGACTTTTGGGCACCTAAAATATCGATTTTCAGTATGTTTTTGGCCTGTATTTTGAAAATACTCTAACACGGAGTAAGCATGTACAGATCGCTTCTGGGACCTCTAAATCTCAAATTTTCGGATGTTTTGGGACTGAATTTGAGATATCGATTTTTTGGCACCTAAAATGTCGATTTTTAGCATGTTTTTAGCCTATATTTTGAAAATATTCTAGCACTGTGTAGGCATGTACAGATTGCTTCTGGGACCCCAAAATATTGAATTTTCGGGTGTTTTGAGCCTGAATTTGAGATATAAACGGGTACAGAAGATACATGCACATATTGACTTTGGGCATCTAAAATATCGATTTTCAGTATGTTTTGAGCATGTATTTTGAAAATACTCTAACACTGAGTAGGCATGTACAGATTGCTTCTGGGACCCCTAAATATCGAATTTTCGGGTGTTTTGAGCCTGAATTTGAGATATAAACGGGTACTAAAGATGCATGCACATATCGACTTTTGTGCTCCTAAAAGATCGATTTTCAGTATGTTTTGAGCATGAATTTTGAAAATACTCTAACACGGAGTAGGCATGTACAGATCGCTTCTGGGAACCCTAAATATCGAATTTTCGGGTGTTTTGGGACTGAATTTGAGATATCGACTTTTTGGCACCTAAAAGATCGATTTTTAGCATGTTTTTAGCCTATATTTTGAAAATATTCTAGCACTGTACAGATTGCTTCTGGGACCCCAAAATATTGAATTTTCGGGTGTTTTGAGCCAGAATTTGAGATATAAACGGGTACAGAAGATGCATGCACATATCGACTTTTGGGCACCTAAAAGATCGATTTTCAGTATGTTTTTGGCCTGTATTTTGAAAATACTCTAACACGGAGTAGGCATGTACAGATACCTTCTGGGACCTCTAAATATCGAATTTTCGGGTGTTTTGGGACTGAATTTGAGATATCGATTTTTTGGCACCTAAAATGTCGATTTTTAGCATGTTTTTAGCCTATATTTTGAAAATATTCTAGCACTGTGTAGGCATGTACAGATTGCTTCTGGGACCCCAAAATATTGAATTTTCGGGTGTTTTGAGCCTGAATTTGAGATATAAACGGGTACTGAAGATGCATGCACATATCGACTTTTGTGCACCTAAAAGATCGATTTTCAGTATGTTTTGAGCATGTATTTTGAAAATACTCTAACACGGAGTAGGCATGTACAGATCGCTTCTGGGACCCCTAAATATCGAATTTTCGGGTGTTTTGGGACTGAATTTGAGATATCGACCTTTTGGCACCTAAAAGATCGATTTTTAGCATGTTTTTAGCCTATATTTTGAAAATATTCTAGCACTGAGTAGGCATGTACAGATTGCTTCTGGGACCCCAAAATATTGAATTTTCGGGTGTTTTGAGCCTGAATTTGAGATATAAACGGGTACTGAAGATGCATGCACATATCGACTTTTGTGCACCTAAAAGATCGATTTTCAGTATGTTTTGAGCTTGTATTTTGAAAATACTCTAACACGGAGTAGGCATGTACAGATCGCTTCTGGGACCCCTAAATATCGAATTTTCGGGTGTTTTGGGACTGAATTTGAGATATCGACTTTTTGGCACCTAAAAGATCGATTTTTAGCATGTTTTTAGCCTATATTTTGAAAATATTCTAGCACGGTACAGATTGCTTCTGGGACCCCAAAATATTGAATTTTCGGTTGTTTTGAGCCTGAATTTGAGATATAAACGGGTACAGAAGATGCATGCACATATCGACTTTTGGGCACCTAAGAGATCGATTTTCAGTATGTTTTTGGCCTGTATTTTGAAAATACTCTAACACGGAGTAGGCATGTACAGATACCTTCTGGGACCTCTGAATATCGAATTTTCGGGTGTTTTGGGACTGAATTTGAGATATCGATTTTTTGGCACCTAAAATGTTGATTTTTTGCATGTTTTTAGCCTATATTTTGAAAATATTCTAGCACTGAGTAGGCATGTACAGATTGCTTTTGGGACCCCAAAATATTGAATTTTCGGGTGTTTTGAGCCTGAATTTGAGATATAAACGGGTACAGAAGATACATGCACATATTGACTTTGGGCACCAAAAATATCGATTTTCTGCATGTTTTGGACCTGAATTTTGAAAATACTCTAACACGCAGTAGGCATGTACAGATCGCTTCTGGGACCCCAAAATATCGAATTTTCGGGTGTTTAGGGCCAGAATTTGAGATATAAACGGGTACAGAAGATGCATGCACATATCGACTTTTGGGCACCTAAAAGATCGATTTTCAGTATGTTTTTGGCCTGTATTTTGAAAATACTCTAACACGGAGTAGGCATGTACAGATACCTTCTGGGACCTCTAAATATCGAATTTTCGGGTGTTTTGGGACTTAATTTGAGATATCGATTTTTTGGCACCTAAAATGTCGATTTTTAGCATGTTTTTAGCCTATATTTTGAAAATATTCTAGCACTGTGTAGGCATGTACAGATTGCTTCTGGGACCCCAAAATATTGAATTTTCGGGTGTTTTGAGCCTGAATTTGAGATATAAACGGGTACAGAAGATACATGCACATATTGACTTTGGGCATCTAAAATATCGATTTTCAGTATGTTTTGAGCATGTATTTTGAAAATACTCTAACACGTAGTAGGCATGTACAGATCGCTTCTGGGACCCCTAAATATCGAATTTTCGGGTGTTTTGGGACTGAATTTGAGATATCGACTTTTTGGCTCCTAAAAGATCGATTTTCAGCATGTTTTTAGCCTATATTTTGAAAATATTCTAGCACTGAGTAGGCATGTACAGATTGCTTCTGGGACCCCAAAATATTGAATTTTCGGGTATTTTGAGCCTGAATTTGAGATATAAACGGGTACAGAAGATACATGCACATATTGACTTTGGGCACCAAAAATATCGATTTTCTGCATGTTTTGGGCCTGAATTTTGAAAATACTCTAACACGGAGTAGGCATGTACAGATCGCTTCTGGGACCCCAAAATATCGAATTTTCGGGTGTTTAGGGCCAGAATTTGAGATATAAACGGGTACAGAAGATGCATGCACATATCGACTTTTGGGCACCTAAAAGATCGATTTTCAGTATGTTTTTGGCCTGTATTTTGAAAATACTCTAACACGGAGTAAGCATGTACAGATACCTTCTGGGACCTCTAAATATCGAATTTTCGGGCGTTTTGGGACTGAATTTGAGATATCGATTTTTTGGCACCTAAAAGATCGATTTTTAGCATGTTTTTAGCCTATATTTTGAAAATATTCTAGCACTAAGTAGGCATGTACAGATTGCTTCTGGTACCCCAAAATATTGAATTTTCGGGTGTTTTGAGCCTGAATTTGAGATATAAACGGGTACAGAAGATACATGCACATATTGACTTTGGGCACCAAAAATATCGATTTTCAGCATGTTTTGGGCCTGACTTTTGAAAATACTCTAACACGGAGTAGGCATGTACAGATCGCTTCTGGGACCCCAAAATATCGAATTTTCGGGTGTTTAGGGCCAGAATTTGAGATATAAACGGGTACTGAAGATGCATGCACATATCGACTTTTGGGCACCTAAAAGATCGATTTTCAGTATGTTTTTGGCCTGTATTTTGAAAATACTCTAACACGGAGTAGACATGTACAGATACCATCTGGGACCTCTAAATATCGAATTTTCGGGTGTTTTGGGACTGAATTTGATATATCGATTTTTTGGCACCTAAAATGTCGATTTTTAGCATGTTTTTAGCCTATATTTTGAAAATATTCTAGCACTGTGTAGGCATGTACAGATTGCTTCTGGGACCCCAAAATATTGAATTTTCGGGTGTTTTGAGCCTGAATTTGAGATATAAACGGGTACAGAAGATACATGCACATATTGACTTTGGGCATCTAATATATCGATTTTCAGCATGTTTTGGGCCTGTATTTTGAAAATACTCTAACACTGAGTAGGCATGTACAGATTGCTTCTGGGACCCCAAAATATTGAATTTTCGGGTGTTTTGATCCTGAATTTGAAATATAAACGGGTACAGAAGATGCATGCACATATCGACTTTTGTGCACCTAAAAGATCGATTTTCAGTATGTTTTGAGCATGTATTTTGAAAATACTCTAACACGGAGTAGGCATGTACAGATACCTTCTGGGACCCCTAAATATCGAATTTTCGGGTGTTTTGGGACTGAATTTGAGATATCGACTTTTTGGCACCTAAAAGATCGATTTTTAGCATGTTTTTAGCCTATATTTTGAAAATATTCTAGCACTGAGTAGGCATGTACAGATTGCTTCTGGGACCCCAAAATATTGAATTTTCGGGTGTTTTGAGCCTGAATTTGAGATATAAACGGGTACAGAAGATACATGCACATATTGACTTTGGGCATCTAAAATATCGATTTTCAGCATGTTTTGGGCCTGTATTTTTAAAATACTCTAACACTGAGTAGGCATGTACAGATTGCTTCTGGGACCCCAAAATATTGAATTTTCGGGTGTTTTGAGCCAGAATTTGAGATATAAACGGGTACAGAAGATGCATGCACATATCGACTTTTGGGCACCTAAAAGATCGATTTTCAGTATGTTTTTGGCCTGTATTTTGAAAATACTCTAACACGGAGTAGGCATGTACAGATACCTTTTGGGACCTCTAAATCTCGAATTTTCGGATGTTTTGGGACTGAATTTAAGATATCGATTTTTTGGCACCTAAAATGTCGATTTTTAGCATGTTTTTAGCCTATATTTTGAAAATATTCTAGCACTGTGTAGGCATGTACAGATTGCTTCTGGGACCCCAAAATATTGAATTTTCGGGTGTTTTGAGCCTGAATTTGAGATATAAACGGGTACAGAAGATACATGCACATATTGACTTTGGGCATCTAAAATATCGATTTTCAGCATGTTTTGGGCCTGTATTTTGAAAATACTCTAACACTGAGTAGGCATGTACAGATTGCTTCTGGGACCCCAAAATATCGAATTTTCGGGTGTTTTGAGCCTGAATTTGAGATATAAACGGGTACTGAAGATGCATGCACATATCGACTTTTGTGCTCCTAAAAGATCGATTTTCAGTATGTTTTGAGCATGAATTTTGAAAATACTCTAACAAGGAGTAGGCATGAACAGATCGCTTCTGGGACCCCTAAATATCGAATTTTCGGGTGTTTTGGGACTGAATTTGAGATATCGACTTTTTGGCACCTAAAAGATCGATTTTTAGCATGTTTTTAGCCTATATTTTGAAAATATTCTAGCACTGTACAGATTGCTTCTGGGACCCCAAAATATTGAATTTTCGGGTGTTTTGAGCCTGAATTTGAGATATAAACGGGTACAGAAGATACATGCACATATTGACTTTGGGCACCAAAAATATCGATTTTCAGCATGTTTTGGGCCTGAATTTTGAAAATACTCTAACACGGAGTAGGCAAGTACAGATCGCTTCTGGGACCCCAAAATATCGAATTTTCGGGTGTTTAGGGCCAGAATTTGAGATATAAACGGGTACAGAAGAGGCATGCACATATCGACTTTTGGGCACCTAAAAGATCGATTTTCAGTATGTTTTTGGCCTGTATTTTGAAAATACTCTAACACGGAGTAGGCATGTACAGATACCTTCTGGGACCTCTAAATATCGAATTTTCGGGTGTTTTGGGACTGAATTTGAGATATCGATTTTTTGGCACCTAAAATGTCGATTTTTAGCATGTTTTTAGCCTATATTTTGAAAATATTCTAGCACTGTGTAGGCATGTACAGATTGCTTCTGGGACCCCAAAATATTGAATTTTCGGGTGTTTTGAGCCTGAATTTGAGATATAAACGGGTACAGAAGATACATGCACATATTGACTTTGGGCATCTAAAATATCGATTTTCAGCATGTATTGTGCCTGTATTTTGAAAATACTCTAACACTGAGTAGGCATGTACAGATTGCTTCTGGGACCCCAAAATATTGAATTTTCGGGTGTTTTGAGCCTGAATTTGAGATATAAACGGGTACTGAAGATGCATGCACATATCGACTTTTGTGCACCTAAAAGATCGATTTTCAGTATGTTTTGAGCATGTATTTTGAAAATACTCTAACACGGAGTAGGCATGTACAGATCGCTTCTGGGACCCCTAAATATCGAATTTTCGGGTGTTTTGGGACTGAATTTGAGATATCGACTTTTTGGCACCTAAAAGATCGATTTTTAGCATGTTTTTAGCCTATATTTTGAAAATATTCTAGCACTGAGTAGGCATGTACAGATTGCTTCTGGGACCCCAAAATATTGAATTTTCGGGTGTTTTGAGCATGAATTTGAGATATAAACGGGTACAGAAGATACATGCACATATTGACTTTGGGCATCTAAAATATCGATTTTCAGCATGTTTTGGGCCTGTATTTTGAAAATACTCTAACACTGAGTAGGCATGTACAGATTGCTTCTGGGACCCCAAAATATTGAATTTTCGGGTGTTTTGAGCCTGAATTTGAGATATAAACGGGTACTGAAGATGCATGCACATATCGACTTTTTGGCACCTAAAAGATCGATTTTCAGCATGTTTTTAGCCTATATTTTGAAAATATTCTAGCACTGAGTAGGCATGTACAGATTGCTTTTGGGACCCCAAAATATTGAATTTTCGGGTGTTTTGAGCCTGAATTTGAGATATAAACGGGTACAGAAGATACATGCACATATTGACTTTGGGCACCAAAAATATCGATTTTCTGCATGTTTTGGGCCTGAATTTTGAAAATACTCTAACACGGAGTAGGCATGTACAGATCGCTTCTGGGACCCCAAAATATCGAATTTTCGGGTGTTTAGGGCCAGAATTTGAGATATAAACGGGTACAGAAGATGCATGCACATATCGACTTTTGGGCACCTAAAAGATCGATTTTCAGTATGTTTTTGGCCTGTATTTTGAAAATACTCTAACACGGAGTAAGCATGTACAGATCGCTTCTGGGATCTCTAAATATCGAATTTTCGGGTGTTTTGGGACTGAATTTGACATATCGATTTTTTGGCACCTAAAATGTCGATTTTTAGCATGTTTTTAGCCTATATTTTGAAAATATTCTAGCACTGTGTAGGCATGTACAGATTGCTTCTGGGACCCCAAAATATTGAATTTTCGGGTGTTTTGAGCCTGAATTTGAGATATAAACGGGTACAGAAGATACATGCACATATTGACTTTGGGCATCTAAAATATCGATTTTCAGTATGTTTTGAGCATGTATTTTGAAAATACTCTAACACGTAGTAGGCATGTACAGATCGCTTCTGGGACCCCTAAATATCGAATTTTCGGGTGTTTTGGGACTGAATTTGAGATATCGACTTTTTGGCACCTAAAAGATCGATTTTTAGCATGTTTTTAGCCTATATTTTGGAAATATTCTAGCACTGAGTAGGCATGTACAGATTGCTTCTGGGACCCCAAAATATTGAATTTTCGGGTGTTTTGAGCCTGAATTTGAGATATAAACGGGTACTGAAGATGCATGCACATATCGACTTTTGTGCACCTAAAAGATCGATTTTCAGTATGTTTTGAGCTTGTATTTTGAAAATACTCTAACACGGAGTAGGCATGTACAGATCGCTTCTGGGACCCCTAAATATCGAATTTTCGGGTGTTTTGGGACTGAATTTGAGATATCGACTTTTTGGCTCCTAAAAGATCGATTTTCAGCATGTTTTTAGCCTATATTTTGAAAATATTCTAGCACTGAGTAGGCATGTACAGATTGCTTCAGGGACCCCAAAATATTGAATTTTCGGGTATTTTGAGCCTGAATTTGAGATATAAACGGGTACAGAAGATACATGCACATATTGACTTTGGGCACCAAAAATATCGATTTTCTGCATGTTTTGGGCCTGAATTTTGAAAATACTCTAACACGGAGTAGGCATGTACAGATCGCTTCTGGGACCCCAAAATATCGAATTTTCGGGTGTTTAGGGCCAGAATTTGAGATATAAACGGGTACAGAAGATGCATGCACATATCGACTTTTGGGCACCTAAAAGATCGATTTTCAGTATGTTTTTGGCCTGTATTTTGAAAATACTCTAACACGGAGTAAGCATGTACAGATACCTTCTGGGACCTCTAAATATCGAATTTTCGGGCGTTTTGGGACTGAATTTGAGATATCGATTTTTTGGCACCTAAAAGATCGATTTTTAGCATGTTTTTAGCCTATATTTTGAAAATATTCTAGCACTAAGTAGGCATGTACAGATTGCTTCTGGTACCCCAAAATATTGAATTTTCGGGTGTTTTAAGCCTGAATTTGAGATATAAACGGGTACAGAAGATACATGCACATATTGACTTTGGGCACCAAAAATATCGATTTTCAGCATGTTTTGGGCCTGACTTTTGAAAATACTCTAACACGGAGTAGGCATGTACAGATCGCTTCTGGGACCCCAAAATATCGAATTTTCGGGTGTTTAGGGCCAGAATTTGAGATATAAACGGGTACTGAAGATGCATGCACATATCGACTTTTGGGCACCTAAAAGATCGATTTTCCGTATGTTTTTGGCCTGTATTTTGAAAATACTCTAACACGGAGTAGACATGTACAGATACCATCTGGGACCTCTAAATATCGAATTTTCGGGTGTTTTGGGACTGAATTTGATATATCGATTTTTTGGCACCTAAAATGTCGATTTTTAGCATGTTTTTAGCCTATATTTTGAAAATATTCTAGCACTGTGTAGGCATGTACAGATTGCTTCTGGGACCCCAAAATATTGAATTTTCGGGTGTTTTGAGCCTGAATTTGAGATATAAACGGGTACAGAAGATACATGCACATATTGACTTTGGGCATCTAATATATCGATTTTCAGCATGTTTTGGGCCTGTATTTTGAAAATACTCTAACACTGAGTAGGCATGTACAGATTGCTTCTGGGACCCCAAAATATTGAATTTTCGGGTGTTTTGATCCTGAATTTGAAATATAAACGGGTACAGAAGATGCATGCACATATCGACTTTTGTGCACCTAAAAGATCGATTTTCAGTATGTTTTGAGCATGTATTTTGAAAATACTCTAACACGGAGTAGGCATGTACAGATCGCTTCTGGGACCCCTAAATATCGAATTTTCGGGTGTTTTGGGACTGAATTTGAGATATCGACTTTTTGGCACCTAAAAGATCGATTTTTAGCATGTTTTTAGCCTATATTTTGAAAATATTCTAGCACTGAGTAGGCATGTACAGATTGCTTCTGGGACCCCAAAATATTGAATTTTCGGGTGTTTTGAGCCTGAATTTGAGATATAAACGGGTACAGAAGATACATGCACATATTGACTTTGGGCATCTAAAATATCGATTTTCAGCATGTTTTGGGCCTGTATTTTGAAAATACTCTAACACTGAGTAGGCATGTACAGATTGCTTCTGGGACCCCAAAATATTGAATTTTCGGGTGTTTTGAGCCTGAATTTGAGATATAAACGGGTACTGAAGATGCATGCACATATCGACTTTTGTGCACCTAAAAGATCGATTTTCAGTATGTTTTGAGCATGTATTTTGAAAATAATCTAACACGGAGTAGGCATGTACAGATCGCTTCTGGGACCCCTAAATATCGAATTTTCGGGTGTTTTGAGCTTGAATTTGAGATATCGACTTTTTGGCACCTAAAAGATCAATTTTTAGCATGTTTTTAGCCTATATTTTGAAAATATTCTAGCACTGAGTAGGCATGTACAGATTGCTTCTGGGACCCCAAA
This sequence comes from Petrolisthes cinctipes, assembly GCA_033782935.1. Lineage (NCBI taxonomy): Eukaryota > Metazoa > Arthropoda > Malacostraca > Decapoda > Porcellanidae > Petrolisthes > Petrolisthes cinctipes. The sequence continues at coordinate 1,303,026 of JAWQEG010000930.1, read as the reverse complement.
ATATTGAATTTTCGGGTGTTTTGAGCCAGAATTTGAGATATAAACGGGTACAGAAGATGCATGCACATATCGACTTTTGGGCACCTAAAAGATCGATTTTCAGTATGTTTTTGACCTGTATTTTGAAAATACTCTAACACGGAGTAGGCATGTACAGATACCTTCTGGGACCTCTAAATCTCGAATTTTCGGATGTTTTGGGACTGAATTTAAGATATCGATTTTTTGGCACCTAAAATGTCGATTTTTAGCATGTTTTTAGCCTATATTTTGAAAATATTCTAGCACTGTGTAGGCATGTACAGATTGCTTCTGGGACCCCAAAATATTGAATTTTCGGGTGTTTTGAGCCTGAATTTGAGATATAAACGGGTACAGAAGATACATGCACATATTGACTTTGGGCATCTAAAATATCGATTTTCAGCATGTTTTGGGCCTGTATTTTTAAAATACTCTAACACTGAGTAGGCATGTACAGATTGCTTCTGGGACCCCAAAATATCGAATTTTCGGGTGTTTTGAGCCTGAATTTGAGATATAAACGGGTACTGAAGATGCATGCACATATCGACTTTTGTGCTCCTAAAAGATCGATTTTCAGTATGTTTTGAGCATGAATTTTGAAAATACTCTAACACGGAGTAGGCATGTACAGATCGCTTCTGGGACCCCTAAATATCGAATTTTCGGGTGTTTTGGGACTGAATTTGAGATATCGACTTTTTGGCACCTAAAAGATCGATTTTTAGCATGTTTTTAGCCTATATTTTGAAAATATTCTAGCACTGAGTAGGCATGTACAGATTGCTTCTGGGACCCCAAAATATTGAATTTTCGGGTGTTTTGAGCCTGAATTTGAGATATAAACGGGTACAGAAGATACATGCACATATTGACTTTGGGCATCTAAAATATCGATTTTCAGCATGTTTTGGGCCTGTATTTTGAAAATACTCTAACACTGAGTAGGCATGTACAGATTGCTTCTGGGACCCCAAAATATTGAATTTTCGGGTGTTTTGAGCCTGAATTTGAGATATAAACGGGTACTGAAGATGCATGCACATATCGACTTTTTGGCACCTAAAAGATCGATTTTCAGCATGTTTTTAGCCTATATTTTGAAAATATTCTAGCACTGAGTAGGCATGTACAGATTGCTTTTGGGACCCCAAAATATTGAATTTTCGGGTGTTTTGAGCCTGAATTTGAGATATAAACGGGTACAGAAGATACATGCACATATTGACTTTGGGCACCAAAAATATCGATTTTCTGCATGTTTTGGGCCTGAATTTTGAAAATACTCTAACACGGAGTAGGCATGTACAGATCGCTTCTGGGACCTCAAAATATCGAATTTTCGGGTGTTTAGGGCCAGAATTTGAGATATAAACGGGTACAGAAGATGCATGCACATATCGACTTTTGGGCACCTAAAAGATCGATTTTCAGTATGTTTTTGGCCTGTATTTTGAAAATACTCTAACACGGAGTAAGCATGTACAGATCGCTTCTGGGATCTCTAAATATCGAATTTTCGGGTGTTTTGGGACTGAATTTGAGATATCGATTTTTTGGCACCTAAAATGTCGATTTTTAGCATGTTTTTAGCCTATATTTTGAAAATATTCTAGCACTGTGTAGGCATGTACAGATTGCTTCTGGGACCCCAAAATATTGAATTTTCGGGTGTTATGAGCCTGAATTTGAGATATAAACGGGTACTGAAGATACATGCACATATTGACTTTGGGCATCTAAAATATCGATTTTCAGTATGTTTTGAGCATGTATTTTGAAAATACTCTAACACGTAGTAGGCATGTACAGATCGCTTCTGGGACCCCTAAATATCGAATTTTCGGGTGTTTTGGGACTGAATTTGAGATATCGACTTTTTGGCACCTAAAAGATCGATTTTTAGCATGTTTTTAGCCTATATTTTGAAAATATTCTAGCATTGAGTAGGCATGTACAGATTGCTTCTGGGACCCCAAAATATTGAATTTTCGGGTGTTTTGAGCCTGAATTTGAGATATAAACGGGTACTGAAGATGCATGCACATATCGACTTTTGTGCACCTAAAAGATCGATTTTCAGTATGTTTTGAGCTTGTATTTTGAAAATACTCTAACACGGAGTAGGCATGTACAGATCGCTTCTGGGACCCCTAAATATCGAATTTTCAGGTGTTTTGGGACTGAATTTGAGATATCGACTTTTTGGCTCCTAAAAGATCGATTTTCAGCATGTTTTTAGCCTATATTTTGAAAATATTCTAGCACTGAGTAGGCATGTACAGATTGCTTCTGGGACCCCAAAATATTGAATTTTCGGGTATTTTGAGCCTGAATTTGAGATATAAACGGGTACAGAAGATACATGCACATATTGACTTTGGGCACCAAAAATATCGATTTTCTGCATGTTTTGGGCCTGAATTTTGAAAATACTCTAACACGGAGTAGGCATGTACAGATCGCTTCTGGGACCCCAAAATATCGAATTTTCGGGTGTTTAGGGCCAGAATTTGAGATATAAACGGGTACAGAAGATGCATGCACATATCGACTTTTGGGCACCTAAAAGATCGATTTTCAGTATGTTTTTGGCCTGTATTTTGAAAATACTCTAACACGGAGTAAGCATGTACAGATACCTTCTGGGACCTCTAAATATCGAATTTTCGGGCGTTTTGGGACTGAATTTGAGATATAGATTTTTTGGCACCTAAAAGATCGATTTTTAGCATGTTTTTAGCCTATATTTTGAAAATATTCTAGCACTGTACAGATTGCTTCTGGGACCCCAAAATATTGAATTTTCGGGTGTTTTGAGCCTGAATTTGAGATATAAACGGGTACAGAAGATACATGCACATATTGACTTTGGGCACCAAAAATATCGATTTTCAGCATGTTTTGGGCCTGAATTTTGAAAATACTCTAACACGGAGTAGGCATGTACAGATCGCTTCTGGGACCCCAAAATATCGAATTTTCGGGTGTTTAGGGCCAGAATTTGAGATATAAACGGGTACACATATCGACTTTTGTGCACCTAAAAGATCGATTTTCAGTATGTTTTTGGCCTGTATTTTGAAAATACTCTAACACGGAGTAGGCATGTACAGATACCTTCTGGGACCTCTAAATATCGAATTTTCGGGTGTTTTGGGACTGAATTTGAGATATCGATTTTTTGGCACCTAAAATGTCGATTTTTAGCATGTTTTTAGCCTATATTTTGAAAATATTCTAGCACTGTGTAGGCATGTACAGATTGCTTCTGGGACCCCAAAATATTGAATTTTCGGGTGTTTTGAGCCTGAATTTGAGATATAAACGGGTACAGAAGATACATGCACATATTGACTTTGGGCATCTAAAATATCGATTTTCAGCATGTTTTGTGCCTGTATTTTGAAAATACTCTAACACGGAGTAGGCATGTACAGATCGCTTCTGGGACCCCTAAATATCGAATTTTCCGGTGTTTTGGGACTGAATTTGAGATATCGACTTTTTGGCACCTAAAAGATCGATTTTTAGCATGTTTTTAGCCTATATTTTGAAAATATTCTAGCACTGAGTAGGCATGTACAGATTGCTTCTGGGACCCCAAAATATTGAATTTTCGGGTGTTTTGAGCCTGAATTTGAGATATAAACGGGTACAGAAGATGCATGCACATATCGACTTTTGGGCACCTAAGAGATCGATTTTCAGTATGTTTTTGGCCTGTATTTTGAAAATACTCTAACACGGAGTAGGCATGTACAGATACCTTCTGGGACCTCTGAATATCGAATTTTCGGGTGTTTTGGGACTGAATTTGAGATATCGATTTTTTGGCACCTAAAATGTCGATTTTTTGCATGTTTTTAGCCTTTATTTTGAAAATATTCTAGCACTGTGTAGGCATGTACAGATTGCTTCTGGGACCCCAAAATATTGAATTTTCGGGTGTTTTGAGCCTGAATTTGAGATATAAACGGGTACAGAAGATAAATGCACATATTGACTTTGGGCATCTAAAATATCGATTTTCAGCATGTTTTGGGCCTGTATTTTGAAAATACTCTAACACTGAGTAGGCATGTACAGATTGCTTCTGGGACCCCAAAATATTGAATTTTCGGGTGTTTTGAGCCTGAATTTGAGATATAAACGGGTACTGAAGATGCATGCACATATCGACTTTTTGGCACCTAAAAGATCGATTTTCAGCATGTTTTTAGCCTATATTTTGAAAATATTCTAGCACTGAGTAGGCATGTACAGATTGCTTTTGGAACCCCAAAATATTGAATTTTCGGGTGTTTTGAGCCTGAATTTGAGATATAAACGGGTACAGAAGACACATGCACATATTGACTTTGGGCACCAAAAATATCGATTTTCTGCATGTTTTGGGCCTGAATTTTGAAAATACTCTAACACGGAGTAGGCATGTACAGATCGCTTCTGGGACCCCAAAATATCGAATTTTCGGGTGTTTAGGGCCAGAATTTGAGATATAAACGGGTACAGAAGATGCATGCACATATCGACTTTTGGGCACCTAAAAGATCGATTTTCAGTATGTTTTTGGCCTGTATTTTGAAAATACTCTAACACGGAGTAAGCATGTACAGATCGCTTCTGGGATCTCTAAATATCGAATTTTCGGGTGTTTTGGGACTGAATTTGAGATATCGATTTTTTGGCACCTAAAATGTCGATTTTTAGCATGTTTTTAGCCTATATTTTGAAAATATTCTAGCACTGTGTAGGCATGTACAGATTGCTTCTAAGACCCCAAAATATTGAATTTTCGGGTGTTTTGAGCCAGAATTTGAGATATAAACGGGTACAGAAGGTACATGCACATATTGACTTTGGGCATCTAAAATATCGATTTTCAGTATGTTTTGAGCATGTATTTTGAAAATACTCTAACACGTAGTAGGCATGTACAGATCGCTTCTGGGACCCCTAAATATCGAATTTTCGGGTGTTTTGGGACTGAATTTGAGATATCGACTTTTTTGGCACCTAAAAGATCGATTTTTAGCATGTTTTTAGCCTATATTTTGAAAATATTCTAGCACTGAGTAGGCATGTACAGATTGCTTCTGGGACCCCAAAATATTGAATTTTCGTGTTTTGAGCCTGAATTTGAGATATAAACGGGTACTGAAGATGCATGCACATATCGACTTTTGTGCACCTAAAAGATCGATTTTCAGTATGTTTTGAGCTTGTATTTTGAAAATACTCTAACACGGAGTAGGCATGTACAGATCGCTTCTGGGACCCCTAAATATCGAATTTTCGGGTGTTTTGGGACTGAATTTGAGATATCGACTTTTTGGCTCCAAAAGATCGATTTTCAGCATGTTTTTAGCCTATATTTTGAAAATATTCTAGCACTGAGTAGGCATGTACAGATTGCTTCTGGGACCCCAAAATATTGAATTTTCGGGTATTTTGAGCCTGAATTTGAGATATAAACGGGTACAGAAGATACATGCACATATTGACTTTGGGCACCAAAAATATCGATTTTCTGCATGTTTTGGGCCTGAATTTTGAAAATACTCTAACACGGAGTAGGCATGTACAGATCACTTCTGGGACCCCAAAATATCGAATTTTCGGGTGTTTAGGGCCAGAATTTGAGATATAAACGGGTACAGAAGATGCATGCACAAATCGACTTTTGGGCACCTAAAAGATCGATTTTCAGTATGTTTTTGGCCTGTATTTTGAAAATACTCTAACACGGAGTAAGCATGTACAGATACCTTCTGGGACCTCTAAATATCGAATTTTCGGGCGTTTTGGGACTGAATTTGAGATATCGATTTTTTGGCACCTAAAAGATCGATTTTTAGCATGTTTTTAGCCTATATTTTGAAAATATTCTAGCACTAAGTAGGCATGTACAGATTGCTTCTGGTACCCCAAAATATTGAATTTTCGGGTGTTTTGAGCCTGAATTTGAGATATAAACGGGTACAGAAGATACATGCACATATTGACTTTGGGCAACAAAAATATCGATTTTCAGCATGTTTTGGGCCTGACTTTTGAAAATACTCTAACACGGAGTAGGCATGTACAGATCGCTTCTGGGACCCCAAAATATCGAATTTTCGGGTGTTTAGGGCCAGAATTTGAGATATAAACGGGTACAGAAGATGCATGCACATATCGACTTTTGGGCACCTAAAAGATCGATTTTCAGTATGTTTTTGGCCTGTATTTTGAAAATACTCTAACACGGAGTAGGCATGTACAAATACCTTCTGGGACCTCTAAATATCGAATTTTTGGGTGTTTTGGGACTGAATTTGAGATATCGATTTTTTGGCACCTAAAATGTCGATTTTTAGCATGTTTTTAGCCTACATTTTGAAAATATTCTAGCACTGTGTAGGCATGTACAGATTGCTTCTGGGACCCCAAAATATTGAATTTTAGGGTGTTTTGAGCCTGAATTTGAGATATAAACGGGTACAGAAGATACATGCACATATTGACTTTGGGCATCTAAAATATCGATTTTCAGCATGTTTTGGGCCTGTATTTTGAAAATACTCTAACACTGAGTAGGCATGTACAGATTGCTTCTGGGACCCCAAAATATCGAATTTTCGGGTGTTTTGAGCCTGAATTTGAGATATAAACGGGTACTGAAGATGCATGCACATATCGACTTTTGGGCACCTAAAAGATCGATTTTCAGTATGTTTTGAGCATGTATTTTGAAAATACTCTAACACGGAGTAGGCATGTACAGATCGCTTCTGGGACCCCTAAATATAGAATTTTCGGGTGTTTTGGGACTGAATTTGAGATATCGACCTTTTGGCACCTAAAAGATCGATTTTTAGCATGTTTTTAGCCTATATTTTGAAAATATTCTAGCACTGAGTAGGCATGTACAGATTGCTTCTGGGACCCCAAAATATTGAATTTTCGGGTGTTTTGAGCCTGAATTTGAGATATAAACGGGTACAGAAGAAACATGCACATATTGACTTTGGGCACCAAAAATATCGATTTTCAGCATGTTTTGGGCCTGAATTTTGAAAATACTCTAACACGGAGTAGGCATGTACAGATCGCTTCTGGGACCCCAAAATATCGAATTTTCGGGTGTTTTGGGCCAGAATTTGAGATATAAACGGGTACAGAAGATACATGCACATATCGACTTTTGGGCACCTAAAAGATCGATTTTCAGTATGTTTTTGGCCTGTATTTTGAAAATACTCTAACACGGAGTAGGCATGTACAGATACCTTCTGGGACCTCTAAATATCGAATTTTCGGGTGTTTTGGGACTGAATTTGAGATATCGATTTTTTGGCACCTAAAATATCGATTTTCAGCATGTTTTTAGCCTATATTTTGAAAATATTCTAGCACTGTGTAGGCATGTACAGATTGCTTCTGGGACCCCAAAATATTGAATTTTCGGGTGTTTTGAGCCTGAATTTGAGATATAAACGGGTACAGAAGATACATGCACATATTGACTTTGGGCATCTAAAATATCGATTTTCAGCATGTTTTGGGCCTGTATTTTGAAAATACTCTAACACTGAGTAGGCATGTACAGATTGCTTCTGGGACCCCAAAATATTGAATTTTCGGGTGTTTTGAGCCTGAATTTGAGATATAAACGGGTACAGAAGATACATGCACATATTGACTTTGGGCACCAAAAATATCGATTTTCAGCATGTTTTGGGCCTGAATTTTGAAAATACTCTAACACGGAGTAGGCATGTACAGATCGCTTCTGGGACCCCAAAATATCGAATTTTCGGGTGTTTTGGGACTGAATTTGAGATATCGACTTTTTGGCACCTAAAAGATCGATTTTTAGCATGTTTTTAGCCTATATTTTGAAAATATTCTAGCACTGAGTAGGCATGTACAGATTGCTTCTGGGACCCCAAAATATTGAATTTTCGGGTGTTTTTAGCCTGAATTTGAGATATAAACGGGTACAGAAGATACATGCACATATTGACTTTGGGCACCAAAAATATCGATTTTCAGCATGTTTTGGGCCTGAATTTTGAAAATACTCTAACACGGAGTAGGCATGTACAGATCGCTTCTGGGACCCCAAAATATCGAATTTTCGGGTGTTTAGGGCCAGAATTTGAGATATAAATGGGTACAGAAGATACATGCACATATCGACTTTTGGGCACCTAAAAGATCGATTTTCAGTATGTTTTTGGCCTGTATTTTGAAAATACTCTAACACGGAGTAGGCATGTACAGATACCTTCTGGGACCTCTAAATATCGAATTTTCGGGTGTTTTGGGACTGAATTTGAGATATCGATTTTTTGGCACCTAAAATGTCGATTTTTAGCATGTTTTTAGCCTATATTTTGAAAATATTCTAGCACTGTGTAGGCATGTACAGATTGCTTCTGGGACCCCAAAATATTGAATTTTCGGGTGTTTTGAGCCTGAATTTGAGATATAAACGGGTACAGAAGATACATGCACATATTGACTTTGGGCATCTAAAATATCGATTTTCAGCATGTTTTGGGCCTGTATTTTGAAAATACTCTAACACTGAGTAGGCATGTACAGATTGCTTCTGGGACCCCAAAATATTGAATTTTTGGGTGTTTTGAGCCTGAATTTGAGATATAAACGGGTACTGATTATGCATGCACATATCGACTTTTGTGCACCTAAAACATCGATTTTCAGTATGTTTTGAGCATGTATTTTAAAAATACTCTAACACGGAGTAGGCATGTACAGATCGGTTCTGGGACCCCTAAATATCGAATTTTCGGGTGTTTGGGACTGAATTTGAGATATCGACTTTTTGGCACCTAAAAGATCGATTTTTAGCATGTTTTTAGCCTATATTTTGAAAATATTCTAGCACTGAGTAGGCATGTACAGATTGCTTCTGGGACCCCAAAATATTGAATTTTTGGGTGTTTTGAGCCTGAATTTGAGATATAAACGGGTACAGAAGATACATGCACATATTGACTTTGGGCACCAAAAATATCGATTTTCAGCATGTTTTGGGCCTGAATTTTGAAAATACTCTAACACGGAGTAGGCATGTACAGATCGCTTCTGGGACCCCAAAATATCGAATTTTCGGGTGTTTAGGGCCAGAATTTGAGATATAAACGGGTACAGAAGATGCATGCACATATCGACTTTTGGGCACCTAAAAAATCGATTTTCAGCATGTTTTGGGCCTGTATTTTGAAAATACTCTAACACTGAGTAGGCATGTACATATACCTTCTGAGACCTCTAAATATCGAATTTTCGGGTGCTTTGGGACTGAATTTGAGATATCAATTTTTTGGCACCTAAAATGTCGATTTTTAGCATGTTTTTAGCCTATATTTTGAAAATATTCTAGCACTGTGTAGGCATGTACAGATTGCTTTTGGGACCCCAAAATATTGAATTTTCGGGTGTTTTGAGCCTGAATTTGAGATATAAACGGGTACAGAAGATACATGCACATATTGACATTGGGCATCTAAAATATCGATTTTCAGCATGTTTTGGGCCTGTATTTTGAAAATACTCTAACACTGAGTAGGCATGTACAGATTGCTTCTGGGACCCCAAAATATCGAATTTTCGGGTGTTTTGAGCCTGAATTTGAGATATAAACGGGTACAGAAGATACATGCACATATTGACTTTGGGCATCTAAAATATCGATTTTCAGCATGTTTTGGGCCTGAATTTTGAAAATACTCTAACACGGAGTAGGCATGTACAGATCGCTTCTGGGTCCCCAAAATATCGAATTTTCGGGTGTTTAGGGCCAGAATTTGAGATATAAACGGGTACAGAAGATGCATGCACATATCGACTTTTGGGCACCTAAAATATCGATTTTCAGTATATTTTTGGCTTGTATTTTGAAAATACTCTAACACGGAGTAGGCATGTACAGATACCTTCTGGGACCTCTAAATATCGAATTTTCGGGTGTTTTGGGACTGAATTTGAGATATCGATTTTTTGGCACCTAAAATGTCGATTTTTAGCATGTTTTTAGCCTATATTTTGAAAATATTCTAGCACTGTGTAGGCATGTACAGATTGCTTCTGGGACCCCTAAATATTGAATTTTCGGGTGTTTTGAGCCTGAATTTGAGATATAAACGGGTACTGAAGATACATGCACATATTGACTTTGGGCATCTAAAATATTGATTTTCAGCATGTTTTGGGCCTGTATTTTGAAAATACTCTAACACTGAGTAGGCATGTACAGATTGCTTCTGGGACCCCAAAATTTTGAATTTTCGGGTGTTTTGAGCCTGAATTTGAGATATAAACGGGTACTGAAGATGCATGCACATATCGACTTTTGTGCACCTAAAAGATCGATTTTCAGTATGTTTTGAGCATGTATTTTGAAAATACTCTAACACGGAGTAGGCATGTACAGATCGCTTCTGGGACCCCTAAATATCGAATTTTCGGGTGTTTTGAGCCTGAATTTGAGATATAAACGGGTACAGAAGATACATGCACATATTGACTTTGGGCATCTAAAATATCGATTTTCAGCATGTTTTGGGCCTGTATTTTGAAAATACTCTAACACTGAGTAGGCATGTACAGATTGCTTCTGGGACCAAAAAATATTGAATTTTCGGGTGTTTTGAGCCTGAATTTGAGATATAAACGGGTACTGAAGATGCATGCACATATCGACTTTTGTGCACCTAAAAGATCGATTTTCAGTATGTTTTGAGCATGTATTTTGAAAATACTCTAACACGGAGTAGGCATGTACAGATCGCTTCTGGGACCCCTAAATATCGAATTTTTGGGTGTTTTGGGACTGAATTTGAGATATCGACTTTTTGGCACCTAAAAGATCGATTTTTAGCATGTTTTAAGCCTATATTTTGAAAATATTCTAGCACTGAGTAGGCATGTACAGATTGCTTCTGGGACCCCAAAATATTAAATTTTCGGGTGTTTTGAGCCTGAATTTAAGATATAAACGGGTACAGAAGATACATGCACATATTGACTTTGGGCACGAAAAATATCGATTTTCAACATGTTTTGGGCCTGAATTTTGAAAATACTCTAACACGGAGTAGGCATGTACAGATCGCTTCTGGGGCCCCAAAATATCGAATTTTCGGGTGTTTAAGGCCAGAATTTGAGATATAAACGGGTACAGAAGATGCATGCACATATCGACTTTTGGGCACCTAAAAGATCGATTTTCAGTATGTTTTTGGCTTGTATTTTGAAAATACTCTAACACGGAGTAGGCATGTACAGATACCTTCTGGGACCTCTAAATATCGAATTTTCGGGTGTTTTGGGACTGAATTTGATATATCGATTTTTTGGCACCTAAAATGTCGATTTTTAGCATGTTTTTAGCCTATATTTTGAAAATATTCTAGCACTGTGTAGGCATGTACAGATTGCTTCTGGGACCCCAAAATATTGAATTTTCGGGTGTTTTGAGCCTGAATTTGAGATATAAACGGGTACAGAAGATACATGCACATATTGACTTTGGGCATCTAAAATATCGATTTTCAGCATGTTTTGGGCCTGAATTTTGAAAATACTCTAACACGGAGTAGGCATGTACAGATCGCTTCTGGGACCCCAAAATATCGAATTTTCGGGTGTTTTGAGCCTGAATTTGAGATATAAACGGGTACTGAAGATGCATGCACATATCGACTTTTGTGCACCTAAAAGATCGATTTTCAGTATGTTTTGAGCATGTATTTTGAAAATACTCTAACACGGAGTAGGCATGTACAGATCGCTTCTGGGACCCCTAAATATCGAATTTTCGGGTGTTTTTGGACTGAATTTGAGATATCGACTTTTTGGCACCTAAAAGATCGATTTTTAGCATGTTTTTATCCTATATTTTGAAAATATTCTAGCAGTGTACAGATTGCTTCTGGGACCCCAAAATATTGAATTTTCGGGTGTTTTGAGCCTGAATTCGAGATATAAACGGGTACAGAAGATACATGCACATATTGACTTTGGGCATCTAAAATATCGATTTTCAGCATGTTTTGGGCCTGTATTTTGAAAATACTCTAACACTGAGTAGGCATGTACAGATTGCATCTGGGACCCCAAAATATTGAATTTTCGGGTGTTTTGAGCATGAATTTGAGATATAAACGGGTACAGAAGATACATGCACATATTGACTTTGGGCATCTAAAATATCGATTTTCAGCATGTTTTGGGCCTGTATTTTGAAAATACTCTAACACTGAGTAGGCATGTACAGATTGCTTCTGGGACCAAAAAATATTGAATTTTCGGGTGTTTTGAGCCTGAATTTGAGATATAAACGGGTACTGAAGATGCATGCACATATCGACTTTTGTGCACCTAAAAGATCGATTTTCAGTATGTTTTGAGCATGTATTTTGAAAATACTCTAACACGGAGTAGGCATGTACAGATCGCTTCTGGGACCCCTAAATATCGAATTTTTGGGTGTTTTGGGACTGAATTTGAGATATCGACTTTTTGGCACCTAAAAGATCGATTTTTAGCATGTTTTTAGCCTATATTTTGAAAATATTCTAGCACTGAGTAGGCATGTACAGATTGCTTCTGGGACCCCAAAATATTAAATTTTCGGGTGTTTTGAGCCTGAATTTAAGATATAAACGGGTACAGAAGATACATGCACATATTGACTTTTTGCACGAAAAATATCGATTTTCAACATGTTTTGGGCCTGAATTTTGAAAATACTCTAACACGGAGTAGGCATGTACAGATCGCTTCTGGGGCCCCAAAATATCGAATTTTCGGGTGTTTAAGGCCAGAATTTGAGATATAAACGGGTACAGAAGATGCATGCACATATCGACTTTTGGGCACCTAAAAGATCGATTTTCAGTATGTTTTTGGCTTGTATTTTGAAAATACTCTAACACGGAGTAGGCATGTACAGATACCTTCTGGGACCTCTAAATATCGAATTTTCGGGTGTTTTGGGACTGAATTTGATATATCGATTTTTTGGCACCTAAAATGTCGATTTTTAGCATGTTTTTAGCCTATATTTTGAAAATATTCTAGCACTGTGTAGGCATGTACAGATTGCTTCTGGGACCCCAAAATATTGAATTTTCGGGTGTTTTGAGCCTGAATTTGAGATATAAACGGGTACAGAAGATACATGCACATATTGACTTTGGGCATCTAAAATATCGATTTTCAGCATGTTTTGGGCCTGAATTTTGAAAATACTCTAACACGGAGTAGGCATGTACAGATCGCTTCTGGGACCCCAAAATATCGAATTTTCGGGTGTTTTGAGCCTGAATTTGAGATATAAACGGGTACTGAAGATGCATGCACATATCGACTTTTGTGCACCTAAAAGATCGATTTTCAGTATGTTTTGAGCATGTATTTTGAAAATACTCTAACACGGAGTAGGCATGTACAGATCGCTTCTGGGACCCCTAAATATCGAATTTTCGGGTGTTTTGGGACTGAATTTGAGATATCGACTTTTTGGCACCTAAAAGATCGATTTTTAGCATGTTTTTAGCCTATATTTTGAAAATATTCTAGCAGTGTACAGATTGCTTCTGGGACCCCAAAATATTGAATTTTCGGGTGTTTTGAGCCTGAATTCGAGATATAAACGGGTACAGAAGATACATGCACATATTGACTTTGGGCATCTAAAATATCGATTTTCAGCATGTTTTGGGCCTGTATTTTGAAAATACTCTAACACTGAGTAGGCATGTACAGATTGCATCTGGGACCCCAAAATATTGAATTTTCGGGTGTTTTGAGCATGAATTTGAGATATAAACGGGTACAGAAGATACATGCACATATTGACTTTGGGCACCAAAAATATCGATTTTCAGCATGTTTTGGGTCTGAATTTTGAAAATACTCTGCATGTACAGATCGCTTCTGGGACCCCAAAATATCGAATTTTCGGGTGTTTTGGGCCAGAATTTGAGATATAAACGGGTACAGAAGATGCATGCACATATCGACTTTTGGGCACCTAAAAGATCGATTTTCAGTATGTTTTTGGCCTGTATTTTGAAAATACTCTAACACGGAGTAGGCATGTACAAATACCTTCTGGGACCTCTAAATATCGAATTTTCGGGTGTTTTGGGACTGAATTTGAGATATCGATTTTTTGGCACCTAAAATGTCGATTTTTAGCATGTTTTTAGCCTATATTTTGAAAATATTTTAGCACTGTGTAGGCATGTACAGATTGCTTCTGGGACCCCAAAATATTGAATTTTCGGGTGTTTTTAGCCTGAATTTGAGATATAAACGGGTACAGAAGATACATGCACATATTGACTTTGGGCATCTAAAATATCGATTTTCAGCATGTTTTGGGACTGTATTTTGAAAATACTCTAACACTGAGTAGGCATGTACAGATTGCTTCTGGGACCCCAAAATATCGAATTTTCGGGTGTTTTGAGCCTGAATTTAAGATATAAACGGGTACTGAAGATGCATGCACATATCGACTTTTGTGCACCTAAAAGATCGATTTTCAGTATGTTTTGAGCATGTATTTTGAAAATACTCTAACACGGAGTAGGCATGTACAGATCGCTTCTGGGACCCCTAAATATCGAATTTTCGGGTATTTTGGGACTGAATTTGAGATATCGAATTTTTGGCACCTAAATTATCGATTTTTAGCATGTTTTTAGCCTATATTTTGAAAATATTCTAGCACTGTGTAGGCATGTACAGATTGCTTCTGGGACCCCAAAATATTGAATTTTCGGGTGTTTTGAGCCTGAATTTGAGATATAAACGGGTACAGAAGATACATGCACATATTGACTTTGGGCATCTAAAATATCGATTTTCAGCATGTTTTGGGCCTGTATTTTGAAAATACTCTAACACTGAGTAGGCATGTACAGATTGCTTCTGGGACCCCAAAATATCGAATTTTCGGGTGTTTTGAGCCTGAATTTGAGATATAAACGGGTACAGAAGATACATGCACATATTGACTTTGGGCACCAAAAATATCGATTTTCAGCATGTTTTGGGCCTGAATTTTAAAAATACTCTAACACGGAGTAGGCATGTACAGATCGCTTCTGGGCCCCCAAAATATCGAATTTTCGGGTGTTTAGGGCCAGAATTTGAGATATAAACGCGTACAGAAGATGCATGCACATATCGACTTTTGGGCACCTAAAAGATCGATTTTCAGTATGTTTTTGGCTTGTATTTTGAAAATACTCTAACACGGAGTAGGCATGTACAGATACCTTCTGGGACCTCTAAATATCGAATTTCCGGGTGTTTTGGGACTGAATTTGAGATATCGATTTTTTGGCAACTAAAATGTCGATTTTTAGCATGTTTTTAGCCTATATTTTGAAAATATTCTAGCACTGTGTAGGCATGTACAGATTGCTTCTGGGACCCCAAAATATTGAATTTTCGGGTGTTTTGAGCCTGAATTTGAGATATAAACGGGTACAGAAGATACATGCACATATTGACTTTGGGCACCAAAAATATCGATTTTCAGCATGTTTTGGGCCTGAATTTTGAAAATACTCTAACACGGAGTAGGCATGTACAGATCGCTTCTGGGACCCCCAAATATCGAATTTTCGGGTGTTTAGGGCCAGAATTTGAGATATAAACGCGTACAGAAGATGCATGCACATATCGACTTTTGGGCACCTAAAAGATCGATTTTCAGTATGTTTTGAGCATGTATTTTGAAAATACTCTAACACGGAGTAGGCATGTACAGATCGCTTCTGGGACCCCTAAATATCGAATTTTCGGGTGTTTTGGGACTGAATTTGAAATATCGACTTTTTGGCACCTAAAAGATCGATTTTTAGCATGTTTTTAGCCTATATTTTGAAAATATTCTAGCACTGTACAGATTGCTTCTGGGACCCCAAAATATTGAATTTTCGGGTGTTTTGAGCCTGAATTTGAGATATAAACGGGTACAGAAGATACATGCACATATTGACTTTGGGCACCAAAAATATCGATTTTCAGCATGTTTTGGGCCTGAATTTTGAAAATATTCTAACACGGAGTAGGCATGTAATGATTGCTTCTGGGACCCCAAAATATTGAATTTTCGGGTGTTTTGAGCCTGAATTTGAGATATAAACGGGTACAGAAGATACATGCACATATTGACTTTGGGCATCTAAATTATCGATTTTCGTCATGTTTTGGGCCTGTATTTTGAAAATACTCTAACACGGAGTAGGCATGTACAGATCGCTTCTTGGACCCCAAAATATCGAATTTTCGGGTGTTTTGGGCCTGAATTTGAGATATCGCCTTTACACACCTAAAATATCGATTTTTAGCATGTTTTGAGCCTATATTTTCAAAATATTCTAGCACTAAATAGGCATGTACAGATCGCTTCTGGGACCCCAAAATATCGAATTTTCGGGTGTTTTGAGCTTGAATTTGAGATATAAACGAGTACAGAAGATGCATGCACATATCGACTTTTGGGAACCTAAAATATCGATTTTGAGCATGTTTTGAGCCTATATTTTGAAAACATTCTAGCACTGAGTAGGCATGTACAGATCGCTTCTGGGACCCAAAAATATCGAATTTTCGGGTGTTTAGGGCCAGAATTTGAGATATAAACGGGTACAGAAGATGCATGCACATATCGACTTTTAAGCACCTAAAAGATCGATTTTCAGTATGTTTTTGGCCTGTATTTTGAAAATACTCTAACACGGAGTAGGCATGTACAGATCGCTTCTGGGATCCCTAAATATCGAATTTTCGGGTGTTTTGGGCCTTAATTTGAGATATCGACTTTTTGGCACCTAAAATATCGATTTTTAGCATGTTTTTAGCCTATATTTTGAAAATATTCTAGCACTGAGTAGGCATGTACAGATTGCTTCTGGGACCTCAAAATATTGAATTTTCGGGTGTTTTGAGCCTGAATTTAAGATATATAAGGGTACAGAAGATACATGCACATATTGACTTTTGGCATCTAAAATATCGATTTTCAGCATGTTTTGGGCATGTATTTTGAAAATACTCTTATAAGGAGTAGGCATGTACAGATCGCTTCTGGGACCCCAAAATATCGAATTTTCGAGTGTTTTGGGCCTGAATTTGAGATATCGACTTTACGTACCTAAAATATCGATTTTTAGCATGTTTTGAGCCTATATTTTGAAAATATTCTAGCACTGAGTAGGCATGTACAGATCGCTTCTGGGACCCCAAAATATCGAATTTTCGGGTGTTTTCAGCTTGAATTTGAGATATAAACGAGTACAGAAGATGCATGCACATATCGACTTTTGGGCACCTAAAATATCGATTTTGAGCATGTTTTGAGCCTATATATTGAAAACATTCTAGCTCTGAGTAGGCATGTACAGATCGCTTCTGGGACCGCAAAATATCAAATTTTCGGGTGTTTAGGGCCAGAATTTGAGATATAAACGAGTACAGAAGATGCATGCACATATCGACTTTTGGGCACCTAAAAGATCGATTTTCAGTATGTTTTGAGCCAGTATTTTGAAAACATTCTAATACTGAGTAGGCATGTACAGATCGCTTCTGGGACCCATAAATATCGAATTTTCGGGTGTTTTGGGCCTTAATTTGAGATATCGACTTTTTGGCACCTAAAATATCGATTTTTAGCATGTTTTTAGCCTATATTTTGAAAATATTCTAGCACTGAGTAGGCATGTACAGATTGCTTCTGGGACCTCAAAATATTGAATTTTCGGGTGTTTTGAGCCTAAATTTGAGATATAAACGGGTACAGAAGATGCATGCACATATCGACTTTTGGGCACCTAAATGATCGATTTTCCGTATGTTTTTGGCCTGTATTTTGAAAATACTCTAACACGGAGTAGGCATGTACAGATCGCTTCTGGGACCCCTAAATATCGAATTTTCGGGTGTTTTGCGACTGAATTTGAGATATCGACTTTTTGGCACCTAAAATGTCGATTTTTAGCATGTTTTTAGCCTATATTTTGAAAATATTCTAGCACTGAGTAGGCATGTACAGATTGCTTCTGGGACCCCAAAATATTGAATTTTCGGGTGTTTTGAGCCTAAATTTGAGATATAAACGGGTACAGAAGATGCATGCACATATCGACTTTTGGGCACCTAAAAGATCGATTTTCAGTATGTTTTTGGCCTGTATTTTGAAAATACTCTAACACGGAGTAGGCATGTACAGATCGCTTCTGGGACCCCAAAATATCGAATTTTCGGGTGTTTTGAGCTTGAATTTCAGATATAAACGAGTACAGAAGATGCATGCACATATCGACTTTTGGGCACCTAAAATATCGATTTTGAGCATGTTTTGAGGCTATATTTTTAAAACATTCTAGCACAGAGTAGGCATGTACAGATTGCTTCTGGGACCCCTAAATATTGAATTTTCGGGCGTTTTGAGCCTGAATTTGAGATATCGACTTTTTGGCACCTAAAATATCGATTTTTAGCATGTTTTGAGCCTAAATTTTCAAAATATTCTAGCACTAAATAGGCATGTACAGATCGCTTCTGGGACCACAAAATATCGAATTTTCGGGTGTTTTGAGCTTGAATTTGAGATATAAACGAGTACAGAAGATGCATGCACATATCGACTTTTGGGAACCTAAAATATCGATTAGAGCATGTTTTGAGCCTATATTTTGAAAACATTCTAGCACTGAGTAGGCATGTACAGATCGCTTCTGGGACCCAAAAATATCGAATTTTCGGGTGTTTAGGGCCAGAATTTGAGATATAAACGGGTACAGAAGATGCATGCACATATCGACTTTTAAGCACCTAAAAGATCGATTTTCAGTATGTTTTTGGCCTGTATTTTGAAAATACTCTAACACGGAGTAGGCATGTACAGATCGCTTCTGGGACCCCTAAATATCGAATTTTCGGGTGTTTTGGGCCTTAATTTGAGATTTCGACTTTTTGGCACCTAAAATATCGATTTTTAGCATGTTTTTAGCCTATATTTTGAAAATATTCTAGCACTGAGTAGGCATGTACAGATTGCTTCTGGGACCCCAAAATATTGACTTTTCGGGTGTTTTGAGCCTGAATTTAAGATACATAAGGGTACAGAATATACATGCACATATTGACTTTTGGCATCTAAAATATCGATTTTCAGCATGTTTTGGGCATGTATTTTGAAAATACTCTAATAAGGAGTAGGCATGTACAGATCGCTTCTGGGACCCCAAAATATCGATTTTTCGAGTGTTTTGGGCCTGAATTTGAGATATCGACTTTACGCACCTAAAATATCGATTTATAGCATGTTTTGAGCCTATATTTTGAAAATATTCTAGCACTGAGTAGGCATGTACAGATCGCTTCTGGGACCCCAAAATATCGAATTTTCGGGTGTTTTGAGCTTGAATTTGAGATATAAACGAGTACAGAAGATGCATGCACATATCGACTTTTGGGCACCTAAAATATCGATTTTGAGCATGTTTTGAGCCTATATTTTGAAAACATTCTAGCTCTGAGTAGGCATGTACAGATCGCTTCTGGGACCGCAAAATATCGAATTTTCGGGTGTTTAGGGCCAGAATTTGAGATATAAACGGGTACAGAAGATGCATGCACATATCGACTTTTGGGCACCTAAAATATCGATTTTGAGCATGTTTTGAGCCTATATTTTGAAAACATTCTAGCACTGAGTAGGCATGTACAGATCGCTTCTGGGACCCCCAAATATCGAATTTTCGGGTGTTTTGAGCCTGAATTTGAGATATAAACGAGTATAAAAGAAGCATACACATATTGACTTTGGGCGCCAAAAATATCGATTTTCAACATGTTTTGGGCCTGAATTTTGAAAATACTCTAACAAGGAGTAGGCATGTACAGATCGCTTCTGTGACCCCAAAATATCGAATTTTTGGGTGTTTAGGGCCAGAATTTGAGATATAAACGGGTACAGAAGATGCATGCACATATCGACTTTTGGGCACCTAAAAGATCGATTTTCAGTATGTTTTTGGCCTGTATTTTGAAAATACTCTAACACGGAGTAGGCATGTACAGATCGCTTCTGGGACCCCTAAATATCGAATTTTCGGGTGTTTTGCGACTGAATTTGAGATATCGACTTTTTGGCACCTAAAATATCGATTTTTAGCATGTTTTTAGCCTATATTTTGAAAATATTCTAGCACTGAGTAGGCATGTACAGATTGCTTCTGGGACCCCAAAATATTGAATTTTCGGGTGTTTTGAGCCTAAATTTGAGATATAAACGGGTACAGAAGATGCATGCACATATCGACTTTTGGGCACCTAAAAGATCGATTTTCAGTATGTTTTTGGCCTGTATTTTGAAAATACTCTAACACGGAGTAGGCATGTACAGATCGCTTCTGGGACCCCAAAATATCGAATTTTCGGGTTTTTTGAGCTTGAATTTCAGATATAAACGAGTACAGAAGATGCATGCACATATCGACTTTTGGGCACCTAAAATATCGATTTTGAGCATGTTTTGAGGCTATATTTTTAAAACATTCTAGCACAGAGTAGGCATGTACAGATCGCTTCTGGGACCCCTAAATATCGAATTTTCGGGTTTTTTGGGCCTTAATTTGAGATAACGACTTTTTGGCACCTAAAATATCGATTTTTAGCATGTTTTTAGCCTATATTTTTAAAATATTCTAGCACTGAGTAGGCATGTACAGATTGCTTCTGGGACCCCTAAATATTGAATTTTCGGGCGTTTCGAGCCTGAATTTGAGATATAAACGGGTACTGAAGATGCATGCACATATTGACTTTTTGGCACCTAAAACATCGATTTTGAGCATGTTTTGGGCCTGTATTTTGAAAATACTCTAACACGGAGTAGGCATGTACAGATCGCTTCTGGGACCCCTAAATATCGAATTTTCGGGTATTTTGGGACTGAATTTGAGATATCGACTTTTTGGCACCTAAAATATCGATTTTTAGCATGTTTTTAGTCTATATTTTGAAAATATTCTAGCACTGAGTAGGCATGTACAGATTGCTTCTGGGACCCCAAAATATTGAATTTTCGGGTGTTTTGAGCCTGAATTTGAGATATAAACGGGTACAGAAGATACATGCACATATTGACTTTGGGCATCTAAATTATCGATTTTCAGCATGTTTTGGGCCTGTAATTTGAAAATACTCTAACACGGAGTAGGCATGTACAGATCGCTTCTGGGACCCCAAAATATCGAATTTTCGGGTGTTTTGAGCCTGAATTTGAGATATAAATGGGTACTGAAGATGCATGCACATATCGACTTTTTGGCACCTAAAACATCGATTTTGAACATGTTTTGGGCCTGTATATTGAAAATACTCTAACACGGAGTAGGCATGTACAGATCGCTTCTGTGACCCCTAAATATCGAATTTTCGGGTGTTTTGGGCCATAATTTGAGATATCGGGATTTTGGCACCTAAAATATCGATTTTTAGCATGTTTTGAGCCTATATTTTGAAAACATTCTAGCACTGAGTAGGCATGTACGGATCGCTTCTTGGACCACAAAATATCGAATTTTCGGGTGTTTTGAGCCTGAATTTGAGATATAAACGAGTATAGAAGAAGCATACACATATTGACTTTGGGCACCAAAAATATCGATTTTCAACATGTTTTGGGCCTGAATTTTGAAAATACTCTAACACGGAGTAGGCATGTACAGATCGCTTCTGGGACCCCAAAATATCGAATTTTTGGGTGTTTAGGGCCAGAATTTGAGATATAAACGGGTACAGAAGATGCATGCACATATCGACTTTTGGGCAACTAAAAGATCGATTTTCAGTATGTTTTTGGCCTGTATTTTGAAAATACTCTAACACGGAGTAGGCATGTACAGATCGCTTCTGGGACCCCAAAATATCGAATTTTCGGGTGTTTAGGGCCTGAATTTGAGATATCGCCTTTACGCACCTAAAATATCGAGTTTTAGCATGTTTTGAGCCTATATTTTGAAAATATTCTAGCACTGAGTAGGCATGTACAGATCGCTTCTGGGACCCCAAAATATCGAATTTTTGGGTGTTTTGAGCTTGAATTTGAGATATAAACGAGTACAGAAGATGCATGCACATATCGACTTTTGGGCACCAAAAATATCGATTTTGAGCATGTTTTGAGCCTATATTTTGAAAACATTCTAGCACTGAGTAGACATGTACAAATCGCTTCTGGGACCCAAAAATATCGAATTTTCGGGTGTTTAGGGCCAGAATTTGAGATATAAACGGGTACAGAAGATGCATGCACATATCGACTTTTAAGCACCTAAAAGATCGATTTTCAGTATGTTTTGGCCTGTATTTTGAAAATACTCTAACACGGAGTAGGCATGTACAGATCGCTTCTGGGACCCCTAAATATCGAATTTTCGGTTGTTTTGAGCCTGAATTTAAGATATATAAGGGTACAGAAGATACATGCACATATTGACTTTGGGCATCTAAAATATCGATTTTCAGAATGTTTTGGGCATGTATTTTGAAAATACTCTAATAAGGAGTAGGCATGTACAGAACGCTTCTGGGACCCCAAAATATCGAATTTTCGGGTGTTTTGAGCCTGAATTTGAGATATAAACGGGTACTGAAAGTGCATGCACATATCGACTTTTTGGCACCTAAAACATCGATTTTGAGCATGTTTTGGGCCTGTATTTTGAAAATACTCTAACACGGAGTAGGCATGTACAGATCGCTTCTGGGACCCCTAAATATCGAATTTTCGGGTGTTTTGGGCCTTAATTTGGGATATCGCCTTTACGCACCTAAAATATCGATTTTTAGCATGTTTGAGCCTATATTTTGAAAATATTCTAGCACTGAGTAGGCATGTACAGATCGCTTCTGGGACCCCAAAATATCGAATTTTCGGGTCTTTTGAGCCTGAATTTGAGATATAAACGAGTACAGAAGATGCATGCACATATTGACTTTTTGGCACCTAAAATATCGATTTTGAGCATGTTTTGAGCCTATATTTTGAAAACATTCTAGCATTGAGTAGACATGTACAGTTCGCTTCTGGGACCCCAAAATATCGAATTTTCGGGTGTTTTGAGCCTGAATTTGAGATATAAACGAGTATAGAAGATGCATACACATATTGACTTTGGGCACCAAAAATATCGATTTTCAGCATGTTTTGGGCCTGAATTTTGAAAATACTATAACACGGAGTAGGCAGGTACAGGTCGCTTCTGGGACCCCAAAATATCGAATTTTCGGGTGTTTAGGGCCAGAATTTGAGATATAAACGGGTACAGAAGATGCATGCACATATCGACTTTTGGGCACCTAGAAGATCGATTTTCAATATGTTTTTGGCCTGTATTTTGAAAATACTCTAACACGGAGTAGGCATGTACAGATCGCTTCTGGGACCCCTAAATATCGAATTTTCGGGTGTTTTGGGACTGAATTTGAGATATCGACTTTTTGGCACCTAAAATATCGATTTTTAGCATGTTTTTAGCCTATATTTTGAAAATATTCTAGCACTGAGTAGGCATGTACATATTGCTTCTGGGACCCCAAAATATAGAATTTTCGGGTGTTTTGAGACTGAATTTGAGATATAAACGAGTACAGAAGATGAATGCACATATCGACTTTTGGGCACCTAAAATATCGATTTTGAGCATGTTTTGAGCCTATATTTTGAAAACATTCTAGCACTGAGTAGTCATGTACGGATCGCTTCTGGGACCACAAAATATCGAATTTTCGGGTGTTTTGAGCCTGAATTTGAGATATAAACGAGTATAGAAGAAGCATACACATATTGACTTTGGGCACCAAAAATATCGATTTTCAACATGTTTTGGGCATGAATTTTGAAAATACTCTAACACGGAGTAGGCATGTACAGATCGCTTCTGGGACCCCAAAATATCGAATTTTTGGGTGTTTAGGGCCAGAATTTGAGATATAAACGGGTACAGAAGATGCATGCACATATCGACTTTTGGGCAACTAAAAGATCGATTTTCAGTATGTTTTTGGCCTGTATTTTGAAAATACTCTAACACGGAGTAGGCATGTACAGATCGCTTCTGGGACCCCAAAATATCGAATGTTCGGGTGTTTAGGGCCTGAATTTGAGATATCTCCTTTACGCACCTAAAATATCGAGTTTTAGCATGTTTTGAGCCTATATTTTCAAAATATTCTAGCACTGAGTAGGCATGTACAGATCGCTTCTGGGATCCCAAAATATCGAATTTTCGGGTGTTTTGAGCTTGAATTTGAGATATAAACGAGTACAGAAGATGCATGCACATATCGACTTTTGGGCACCAAAAATATCGATTTTGAGCATGTTTTGAGCCTATATTTTGAAAACATTCTAGCACTGAGTAGACATGTACAAATCGCTTCTGGGACCCAAAAATATCGAATTTTCGGGTGTTTAGGGCCAGAATTTGAGATATAAACGGGTACAGAAGATGCATGCACATATCGACTTTTAAGCACCTAAAAGATCGATTTTCAGTATGTTTTTGGCCTGTATTTTGAAAATACTCTAACACGGAGTAGGCATGTACAGATCGCTTCTGGGACCCCTAAATATCGAATTTTCGGTTGTTTTGAGCCTGAATTTAAGATATATAAGGGTACAGAAGATACATGCACATATTGACTTTGGGCATCTAAAATATCGATTTTCAGCATGTTTTGGGCATGTTTTTGAAAATACTCTAATAAGGAGTAGGCATGTACAGATCGCTTCTGGGACCCCAAAATATCGAATTTTCGGGTGTTTTGAGCCTGAATTTGAGATATAAACGGGTACTGAAAGTGCATGCACATATCGACTTTTTGGCACCTAAAACATCGATTTTGAGCATGTTTTGGGCCTGTATTTTGAAAATACTCTAACACGGAGTAGGCATGTACAGATCGCTTCTGGGACCCCTAAATATCGAATTTTCGGGTGTTTTGGGCCTTAATTTGGGATATCGCCTTTACGCACCTAAAATATCGATTTTTAGCATGTTTTGAGCCTATATTTTGAAAATATTCTAGCACTGAGTAGGCATGTACAGATCGCTTCTGGGACCCCAAAATATCGAATTTTCGGGTGTTTTGAGCCTGAATTTGAGATATAAACGGGTACTGAAAATGCATGCACATATTGACTTTTTGGCACCTAAAACATCGATTTTGATCATGTTTTGGGCCTGTATTTTGAAAATACTCTAACACGGAGTATTCATGTACAGATCGCTTCTGGGACCCCTAAATATCGAATTTTCGGGTATTTTGGGACTGAATTTGAGATATCGACTTTTTGGCACCTAAAATATCGATTTTTAGCATGTTTTTAGTCTATATTTTGAAAATATTCTAGCACTGAGTAGGCATGTACAGATTGCTTCTGGGACCCCAAAATATTGAATTTTCGGGTGTTTTGAGCCTGAATTTGAGATATAAACGGGTACAGAAGATACATGCACATATTGACTTTGGGCATCTAAATTATCGATTTTCAGCATGTTTTGGGCCTGTAATTTGAAAATACTCTAACACGGAGTAGGCATGTACAGATCGCTTCTGGGACCCCAAAATATCGAATTTTCGGGTGTTTTGAGCCTGAATTTGAGATATAAATGGGTACTGAAGATGCATGCACATATCGACTTTTTGGCACCTAAAACATCGATTTTGAGCATGTTTTGGGCCTGTATTTTGAAAATACTCTAACACGGAGTAGGCATGTACAGATCGCTTCTGTGACCCCTAAATATCGAATTTTCGGGTGTTTTGGGCCATAATTTGAGATATCGGGATTTTGGCACCTAAAATATCGATTTTTAGCATGTTTTTAGCCTATATTTTGAAAATATTCTAGCACTAAGTAGGCATGTACAGATTGCTTCTGGGACCCCAAAATATCAAATTTTCGGGTGTTTTGAGCCTGAATTTGAGATATAAACGAGTACAGAAGATGCATGCACATATCGACTTTTGGGCACCTAAATTTTCGATTTTGAGCATGTTTTGAGCCTATATTTTGAAAACATTCTAGCACTGAGTAGGCATGTACGGATTGCTTCTTGGACCACAAAATATCGAATTTTCGGGTGTTTTGAGCCTGAATTTGAGATATAAACGAGTATAGAAGAAGCATACACATATTGACTTTGGGCACCAAAAATATCGATTTTCAACATGTTTTGGGCCTGAATTTTGAAAATACTCTAACACGGAGTAGGCATGTACAGATCGCTTCTGGGACCCCAAAATATCGAATTTTTGGGTGTTTAGGGCCAGAATTTGAGATATAAACGGGTACAGAAGATGCATGCACATATCGACTTTTGGGCAACTAAAAGATCGATTTTCAGTATGTTTTTGGCCTGTATTTTGAAAATACTCTAACACGGAGTAGGCATGTACAGATCGCTTCTGGGAACCCAAAATATCGAATTTTCGGGTGTTTAGGGCCTGAATTTGAGATATCGCCTTTACGCACCTAAAATATCGAGTTTTAGCATGTTTTGAGCCTATATTTTCAAAATATTCTAGCACTGAGTAGGCATGTACAGATCGCTTCTAAGACCCCAAGATATCGAATTTTCGGGTGTTTTGAGCTTGAATTTGAGATATAAACGAGTACAGAAGATGCATGCACATATCGACTTTTGGGCACCAAAAATATCGATTTTGAGCATGTTTTGAGCCTATATTTTGAAAACATTCTAGCACTGAGTAGACATGTACAAATCGCTTCTGGGACCCAAAAATATCGAATTTTCGGGTGTTTAGGGCCAGAATTTGAGATATAAACGGGTACAGAAGATGCATGCACATATCGACTTTTAAGCACCTAAAAGATCGATTTTCAGTATGTTTTTGGCCTGTATTTTGAAAATACTCTAACACGGAGTAGGCATGTACAGATCGCTTCTGGGACCCCTAAATATCGAATTTTCGGTTGTTTTGAGCCTGAATTTAAGATATATAAGGGTACAGAAGATACATGCACATATTGACTTTGGGCATCTAAAATATCGATTTTCAGCATGTTTTGGGCATGTATTTTGAAAATACTCTAATAAGGAGTAGGCATGTACAGATCGCTTCTGGGACCCCAAAATATCGAATTTTCGGGTGTTTTGAGCCTGAATTTGAGATATAAACGGGTACTGAAAGTGCATGCACATATCGACTTTTTGGCACGTAAAACATCGATTTTGAGCATGTTTTGGGCCTGTATTTTGAAAATACTCTAACACGGAGTAGGCATGTACAGATCGCTTCTGGGACCCCTAAATATCGAATTTTCGGGTGTTTTGGGCCTTAATTTGGGATATCGCCTTTACGCACCTAAAATATCGATTTTTAGCATGTTTGAGCCTATATTTTGAAAATATTCTAGCACTGAGTAGGCATGTACAGATCGCTTCTGGGACCCCAAAATATCGAATTTTCGGGTCTTTTGAGCCTGAATTTGAGATATAAACGAGTACAGAAGATGCATGCACATATTGACTTTTTGGCACCTAAAATATCGATTTTGAGCATGTTTTGAGCCTATATTTTGAAAACATTCTAGCATTGAGTAGACATGTACAGTTCGCTTCTGGGACCCCAAAATATCGAATTTTCGGGTGTTTTGAGCCTGAATTTGAGATATAAACGAGTATAGAAGATGCATACACATATTGACTTTGGGCACCAAAAATATCGATTTTCAGCATGTTTTGGGCCTGAATTTTGAAAATACTCTAACACGGAGTAGGCATGTACAGGTCGCTTCTGGGACCCCAAAATATCGAATTTTCGGGTGTTTAGGGCCAGAATTTGAGATATAAACGGGTACAGAAGATGCATGCACATATCGACTTTTGGGCACCTAGAAGATCGATTTTCAATATGTTTTTGGCCTGTATCTTGAAAATACTCTAACACGGAGTAGGCATGTACAGATCGCTTCTGGGACCCCTAAATATCGAATTTTCGGGTGTTTTGGGACTGAATTTGAGATATCGACTTTTTGGCACCTAAAATATCGATTTTTAGCATGTTTTTAGCCTATATTTTGAAAATATTCTAGCACTGAGTAGGCATGTACATATTGCTTCTGGGACCCCAAAATATAGAATTTTCGGGTGTTTTGAGCCTGAATTTGAGATATAAACGAGTATAGAAGAAGCATACACATATTGACTTTGGGCACCAAAAATATCGATTTTCAACATGTTTTGGGCCTGAATTTTGAAAATACTCTAACACGGAGTAGGCATGTACAGATCGCTTCTGGGACCCCAAAATATCGAATTTTTGGGTGTTTAGGGCCAGAATTTGAGATATAAACGGGTACAGAAGATGCATGCACATATCGACTTTTGGGCAACTAAAAGATCGATTTTCAGTATGTTTTTGGCCTGTATTTTGAAAATACTCTAACACGGAGTAGGCATGTACAGATCGCTTCTGGGACCCCAAAATATCGAATTTTCGGGTGTTTAGGGCCTGAATTTGAGATATCGCCTTTACGCACCTAAAATATCGAGTTTTAGCATGTTTTGAGCCTATATTTTCAAAATATTCTAGCACTGAGTAGGCATGTACAGATCGCTTCTGGGACCCCAAAATATCGAATTTTCGGGTGTTTTGAGCTTGAATTTGAGATATAAACGAGTACAGAAGATGCATGCACATATCGACTTTTGGGCACCAAAAATATCGATTTTGAGCATGTTTTGAGCCTATATTTTGAAAACATTCTAGCACTGAGTAGACATGTACAAATCGCTTCTGGGACCCAAAAATATCGAATTTTCGGGTGTTTAGGGCCAGAATTTGAGATATAAACGGGTACAGGAGATGCATGCACATATCGACTTTTAAGCACCTAAAAGATCGATTTTCAGTATGTTTTTGGCCTGTATTTTGAAAATACTCTAACACGAAGTAGGCATGTACAGATCGCTTCTGGGACCCCTAAATATCGAATTTTCGGTTGTTTTGAGCCTGAATTTAAGATATATAAGGGTACAGAAGATACATGCACATATTGACTTTGGGCATCTAAAATATCGATTTTCAGCATGTTTTGGGCATGTATTTTGAAAATACTCTAATAAGGAGTAGGCATGTACAGATCGCTTCTGGGACCCCAAAATATCGAATTTTCGGGTGTTTTGGGCCTGAATTTGAGATATAAACGGGTACTGAAAGTGCATGCACATATCGACTTTTTGGCACCTAAAACATCGATTTTGAGCATGTTTTGGGCCTGTATTTTGAATATACTCTAACACGGAGTAGGCATGTACAGATCGCTTCTGGGACCCCTAAATATCGAATTTTCGGGTGTTTTGGGCCTTAATTTGGGATATCGCCTTTACGCACCTAAAATATCGATTTTTAGCATGTTTTGAGCCTATATTTTGAAAATATTCTAGCACTGAGTAGGCATGTACAGATCGCTTCTGGGACCCCAAAATATCGAATTTTCGGGTGTTTTGAGCCTGAATTTGAGATATAAACGAGTACAGAAGATGCATGCACATATCGACTTTTGGGCACCTAAAATATCGATTTTGAGCATGTTTTGAGCCTATATTTTGAAAACATTCTAGCATTGAGTAGGGATGTACAGTTCGCTTCTGGGACCCCAAAATATCGAATTTTCGGATGTTTTGAGCCTGAATTTGAGATATAAACGAGTATAGAAGATGCATACACATATTGACTTTGGGCACCAAAAATATCGATTTTCAGCATGTTTTGGGCCTGAATTTTGAAAATACTCTAACACGGAGTAGGCATGTACAAATCGCTTCTGGGACCCCAAAATATCGAATTTTCGGGTGTTTAGGGCCAGAATTTGAGATATAAACGGGTACTGAAAGTGCATGCACATATCGACTTTTTGGCACCTAAAAGATCGATTTTCAGTATGTTTTTGGCCTGTATTTTGAAAATACTCTAACACGGAATAGGCATGTACAAATCGCTTCTGGGACCCCTAAATATCGAATTTTCGTGTGTTTTGGGACTGAATTTGAGATATCGACTTTTTGGCACCTAAAAGATCGATTTTAAGCATGTTTTTAGCCTATATTTTGAAAATATTCTAGCACTGAGTAGGCATGTACAGATTGCTTCTGGGACCCCAAAATATTGAATTTTCGGGTGTTTAGAGCCTGAATTTGAGATATAAACGGGTACAGAAGATACATGCACATATTGACTTTGGGCATCTAAAATATCGATTTTCAGCATGTTTTGGGCATGTATTTTGAAAATACTCTAACACGGCGTAGGCATGTACAGATCGCTTCTGGGACCCCAAAAAATCGAATTTTCGGGTGTTTTGAGCCTGAATTTGAGATATAAACGGGTACTGATGATGCATGCACATATCGACTTTTGGGCACCTAAAACATCGATTTTGAGCATGTTTTGGGCCTGTATTTTGAAAATACTCTAACACGGAGTAGGCATGTACAGATCGCTTCTGGAACCCCAAAATATCGAATTTTCGGGTGTTTTGGGCCTGAATTTGAAATATCGCCTTTACGCACCTAAAATATCGATTTTTAGCATGTTTTGAGCCTATATTTTGAAAATATTCTAGCACTGAGGAGGCATGTACAGATCGCTTCTGGGACCCCTAAATATCGAATTTTCGGGTGTTTTGGGCCTTAATTTGAGATATCGACTTTTTGGCACCTAAAATATCGATTTTTAGCATGTTTTTAGCCTATATTTTTAAAATATTCTAGCACTGAGTAGGCATGTACAGATTGCCTCTGGGACACCAAAATATTGAATTTTCGGGTGTTTTGAGCCTGAATTTGAGATATAAACGGGTACAGAAGATACATGCACATATTGACTTTGGGCATCTAAAATATCGATTTTCAGCATGTTTTGGGCCTGTATTTTGAAAATACTCAAACACGGAGTACGCATGTACAGATCCCTTCCGGGACCCCTAAATATCGAATTTTCGGGTGTTTTGGGACTGAATTTGAGATATCGACTTTTTTGCACCTAAAATATCGATTTTTAGCATGTTTTTAGCCTATATTTTGAAAATATTCTAGCACTGAGTATGCATGTACAGATTACTTCTGGGACCCCAAAATATTGAATTTTCGGGTGTTTTGAGCCTGAATTTGAGATATAAACGGGTATAGAAGATACATGCACATATTGACTTTGGGCACCTAAAATATCGATTTTCAGCATGTTTTGGGCCTGTATTTTGAAAACATTCTAGCACTGAGTAGGCATGTACAGATCGCTTCTGGGACCCAAAAATATCGAATTTTCGGGTGTTTAGGGCCAGAAATTGAGATATAAACGGGTACAGAAGATGCATGCACATATCGACTTTTGGGCACCTAAAAGATCGATTTTCAGTATGTTTTTGGCCTGTATTTTGAAAATACTCTAACACGGAGTAAGCATGTACAGATCGCTTCTGGGACCCCAAAATATCGAATTTTCGGGTGTTTTTTGCCTTAATTTGAGATATCGACTTTACGCACCTAAAATATCGATTTTTAGCATGTTTTGAGCCTATATTTTGAAAATATTCTAGCACTGACTAGGCATGTACAGATCACTTCTGGGACCCCAAAATATCGAATTTTCGGGTGTTTTGAGCCTGAATTTGAGATATAAACGACTACAGAAGATGCATGCACATATCGACTTTTGGGCACCCCAAATATCGATTTTTAGCATGTTTTGAGCCTATATTTTGAAAATATTCTAGCACTGAGTAGGCATGTACAGATTGCTTCTGAAACCCCAAAATATTGAATTTTCGGGTGTTTTGAGCCTGAATTTGAGATATAAACAGGTACAGAAGATACATTCACATATTGACTTTGGGCATCTAAAATATCGATTTCCAGCATGGTTTTGGCCTGTATTTTAAAAATACTCTAACACGGAGTAGGCATGTACAGATCGCTTCTGGAACCCCAAAATATTGAATTTTCGGGTGTTTTGAGCCTGAATTTGAGATATAAAAGGGTACTGAAGATGCATGCACATATCGACATTTTGGCACCTAAAACATCGATTTTGAGCATGTTTTGGGCCTGTATTTTGAAAATACTCTAACACGGAGTAGGCATGTACACATCGCTTATGGGACCCCAAAATATCGAATTTTCGGGTGTTTTGGGCCTGAATTTGAGATATCGCCTTTACGCACCTAAAATATCGATTTTTAGCATGTTTTGAGCCTATATTTTGAAAATATTCTAGCACTGAGTAGGCATGTACAGATCGCTTCTGGGACCCCAAAATATCGAATTTTCGGGTGTTTTGGGCCTTAATTTGAGATATCGACTTTTTGGCACCTAAAATATCGATTTTTAGCATGTTTTTAGCCTATATTTTGAAAATATTCTAGCACTGAGTAGGCATGTACAGATCGCTTCTGGGACCCCTAAATATCGAATTTTCGGGTGTTTTGAGCTTGAATTTGAGTTATAAACGAGTACAGAAGATGCATGCACATATCGACTTTTGGGCACCTAAAATATCGATTTTGAGCATGTTTTGAGCCTATATTTTGAAAACATTCTAGCACTGAGTAGGCATGTACAGTTCGCTTCTGGGACCCCAAAATATTGAATTTTCGAGTGTTTAGGGCCAAAATTTGAGATATAAACGGGTACAGAAGATGTATGCACATATCGACTTTTGGGCACATAAAAGATCGATTTTCAGTATGTTTTTGGCCTGTATTTTGAAAATACTCTAACACGGAGTAGGCATGTACAGATCGCTTCTGGGACCCCTAAATATCGAATTTTCGGGTGTTTTGGGACTGAATTTGAGATATCGACTTTTTGGCACCTAAAATATCTATTTTTAGCATGTTTTTAGCCTATATTTTGAAAATATTCTAGCACTGAGTAGGCATGTACAGATTGCTTCTGGGACCCCAAAATATTGAATTTTCGGGTGTTTTGAGCCTGAATTTGAGATATAAACGGGTACAGAAGATGCATGTACATATCAACTTTTGGGCACCTAAAACATCGATTTTCAGCATGTTTTGGGCCGGTATTTTGTAAATACTCTAACACGGAGTAGGCATGTACAGATCGCTTCTGGGACCCTTAAATATCGAATTTTCGGGTGTTTTGGGCCTTAATTTGAGATATCGACTTTTTGGCACCTAAAATATCGATTTTTAGCATGTTTTTAGCCTATATTTTGAAAATATTCTAGAACTGAGTAGGCATGTACAGATTGCTTCTGGGACCCCAAAATATTGACTTTTGGGGTGTTTTGAGCCTGAATTTAAGATATATAAGGGTACAGAAGATACATGCACATATTGACTTTTGGCATCTAAAATATCGATTTTCAGCATGTTTTGGGCATGTATTTTGAAAATACTCTAATAAGGAGTAGGCATGTACAGATCGCTTCTGGGACCCCAAAATATCGAATTTTCGAGTGTTTTGGGCCTGAATTTGAGATATCGACTTTACGCACCTAAAATATCGATTTTTAGCATGTTTTGAGCCTATATTTTTAAAATATTCTAGCACTGAGTAGGCATGTACAGATCGCTTCTGGGACCCCAAAATATCGAATTTTCGGGTGTTTTGAGCTTGAATTTGAGATATAAACGAGTACAGAAGATGCATGCACATATCGACTTTTGGGCACCTAAAATATCGATTTTGAGCATGTTTTGAGCCTATATTTTGAAAACATTCTAGCTCTGAGTAGGCATGTACAGATCGCTTCTGGGACCGCAAAATATCGAATTTTCGGGTGTTTAGGGCCAGAATTTGAGATATAAACGGGTACTGAAGATACATGCACATATCGACTTTTGGGCACCTAAAAGATCGATTTTCAGTATGTTTTTGGCCAGTATTTTGAAAATACTCTAACACGGAGTAGGCATGTACAGATCGTTTCTGGGACTCCTAAATATCGAATTTTCGGGTGTTTTGGGCCTTAATTTGAGATATCGCCTTTACGCACCTAAAATATCGATTTTAGCATGTTTTTAGCCTATATTTTGAAAATATTCTAGCACTGAGTAGGCATGTACAGATCGCTTCTGGGACCCCAAAATATCGAATTTTCGGGTGTTTTGAACCTGAATTTGAGATATAAACGAGTACAGAAGATGCATGCACATATCGACTTTTGGGCACCTAAAATATCGATTTTGAGCATGTTTTTAGCATATATTTTAAAAACATTCTAGCAATGAGTAGGCATGTACAGATCGCTTCTAGGACCCCAAAATATCAAATTTTCGGGTGTTTTGAGCCTGAATTTAAGATATAAACGAGTACAGAAGATGCATGCACATATCGACTTTTGGGCACCTAAAATATCGATTTTGAGCATGTTTTGAGCCTATATTTTGAAAACATTCTAGCACTGAGTAGGCATGTACAGATCGCTTCTGGGACCCCAAAATATCGAATTTTCGGGTGTTTTGAGCCTGAATTTGAGATATAAACGAGTATAAAAGAAGCATACACATATTGACTTTGGGCACCAAAAATATCGATTTTCAACATGTTTTGGGCCTGAATTTTGAAAATACTCTAACAAGGAGTAGGCATGTACAGATCGCTTCTGGGACCCCAAAATATCGAATTTTTGGGTGTTTAGGGCCAGAATTTGAGATATAAACGGGTACAGAAGATGCATGCACATATCGACTTTTGGGCACCTAAAAGATCGATTTTCAGTATGTTTTTGGCCTGTATTTTGAAAATACTCTAACACGGAGTAGGCATGTACAGATCGCTTCTGGGACCCCTAAATATCGAATTTTCGGGTGTTTTGCGACTGAATTTGAGATATCGACTTTTTGGCACCTAAAATATCGATTTTTAGCATGTTTATAGCCTATATTTTGAAAATATTCTAGCACTGAGTAGGCATGTACAGATTGCTTCTGGGACCCCAAAATATTGAATTTTCGGGTGTTTTGAGCCTAAATTTGAGATATAAACGGGTACAGAAGATGCATGCACATATCGACTTTTGGGCACCTAAAAGATCGATTTTCAGTATGTTTTTGGCCTGTATTTTGAAAATACTCTAACACGGAGTAGGCATGTACAGATCGCTTCTGGGACCCCAAAATATCGAATTTTCGGGTGTTTTGAGCTTGAATTTCAGATATAAACGAGTACAGAAGATGCATGCACATATCGACTTTTGGGCACCTAAAATATCGATTTTGAGCATGTTTTGAGGTTATATTTTTAAAACACTCTAGCACAGAGTAGGCATGTACAGATCGCTTCTGGGCCCCTAAATATCGAATTTTCGGGTTTTTTGGGCCTTAATTTGAGATAACGACTTTTTGGCACCTAAAATATCGATTTTTAGCATGTTTTTAGCCTATATTTTGAAAATATTCTAGCACTGAGTAGGCATGTACAGATTGCTTCTGGGACCCCTAAATATTGAATTTTCGGGCGTTTTGAGCCTGAATTTGAGATATAAACGGGTACAGAAGATACATGCACATATTGACTTTGGGCATCTAATATATCGATTTTCAGCATGTTTTGGGCATGTATTTTGAAAATACTCTAACACGGAGTAGGCATGTACAGATCGCTTCTGGGTCCCCAAAATATCGAATTTTCGGGTGTTTTGAGCTTGAATTTGAGATATAAACGGGTACTGAAGATGCATGCACATATTGACTTTTTGGCACCTAAAACATCGATTTTGAGCATGTTTTGGGCCTGTATTTTGAAAATACTCTAACACGGAGTAGGCATGTACAGATCGCTTCTGGGACCACTAAATATCGAATTTTAGGGTATTTTGGGACTGAATTTGAGATATCGACTTTTTGGCACCTAAAATATCGATTTTTAGCATGTTTTTAGTCTATATTTTGAAAATATTCTAGCACTGAGTAGGCATGTACAGATTGCTTCTGGGACCCCAAAATATTGAATTTTCGGGTGTTTTGAGCCTGAATTTGAGATAAAAACGGGTACAGAAGATACATGCACATATTGACTTTGGGCATCTAAATTATCGATTTTCAGCATGTTTTGGGCCTGTAATTTGAAAATACTCTAACACGGAGTAGGCATGTACAGATCGCTTCTGGGACCCCAAAATATCGAATTTTCGGGTGTTTTGAGCCTGAATTTGAGATATAAATGGGTACTGAAGATGCATGCACATATCGACTTTTTGGCACCTAAAACATCGATTTTGAGCATGTTTTGGGCCTGTATTTTGAAAATACTCTAACACGGAGTAGGCATGTACAGATCGCTTCTGTGACCCCTAAATATCGAATTTTCGGGTGTTTTAGGCCATAATTTGAGATATCGGGATTTTGGCACCTAAAATATCGATTTTTAGCATGTTTTTAACCTATATTTTGAAAATATTCTAGCACTAAGTAGGCATGTACAGATTGCTTCTGGGACCCCAAAATATCAAATTTTCGGGTGTTTTGAGCCTGAATTTGAGATATAAACGAGTACAGAAGATGCATGCACATATCGACTTTTGGGCACCTAAAATATCGATTTTGAGCATGTTTTGAGCCTATATTTTGAAAACATTCTAGCACTGAGTAGGCATGTACGGATCGCTTCTGGGACCACAAAATATCGAATTTTCGGGTGTTTTGAGCCTGAATTTGAGATATAAACGAGTATAGAAGAAGCATACACATATTGACTTTGGGCACCAAAAATATCGATTTTCAACATGTTTTGGGCCTGAATTTTAAAAATACTCTAACACGGAGTAGGCATGTACAGATCGCTTCTGGGACCCCAAAATATCGAATTTTTGGGTGTTTAGGGCCAGAATTTGAGATATAAACGGGTACAGAAGATGCATGCACATATCGACTTTTGGGCAACTAAAAGATCGATTTTCAGTATGTTTTTGGCCTGTATTTTGAAAATACTCTAACACGGAGTAGGCATGTACAGATCGCTTCTGGGACCCCTAAATATCGAATTTTCGGGTGTTTTGGGCCTTAATTTGAGATATCGACTTTTTGGCACCTAAAATATCGATTTTTAGCATGTTTTTAGCCTATATTTTGAAAATATTCTAGCACTGAGTAGGCATGTACAGATTGCTTCTGGGACCCCAAAATATTGACTTTTCGGGTGTTTTGAGCCTGAATTTAAGATATATAAGGGTACAGAAGATACATGCACATATTGACTTTTGGCATCTAAAATATCGATTTTCAGCATGTTTTGGGCATGTATTTTGAAAATACTCTAATAAGGAGTAGGCATGTACAGATCGCTTCTGGGACCCCAAAATATCGAATTTTCGAGTGTTTTGGGCCTGAATTTGAGATATCGACTTTACGCACCTAAAATATCGATTTTTAGCATGTTTTGAGCCTATATTTTGAAAATATTCTAGCACTGAGTAGGCATGTACAGATCGCTTCTGGGACCCCAAAATATCGAATTTTCGGGTGTTTTGAGCTTTAATTTGAGATATAAACGAGTACAGAAGATGCATGCACATATCGACTTTTGGGCACCTAAAATATCGATTTTGAGCATGTTTTGAGCCTATATTTTGAAAACATTCTTGCTCTGAGTAGGCATGTACAGATCGCTTCTGGGACCGCAAAATATCGAATTTTCGGGTGTTTAGGGCCAGAATTTGAGATATAAACGGGTACAGAAGATGCATGCACATATCGACTTTTGGGCACCTAAAATATCGATTTTGAGCATGTTTTGAGACTATATTTTGAAAACATTCTAGCACTGAGTAGGCATGTACAGATCGCTTCTGGGACCCCAAAATATCGAATTTTCGGGTGTTTTGAGCCTGAATTTGAGATATAAACGAGTATAAAAGAAGCATACACATATTGACTTTGGGCACCAAAAATATCGATTTTCAACATGTTTTGGGCCTGAATTTTGAAAATACTCTAACAAGGAGTAGGCATGTACAGATCGCTTCTGGGACCCCAAAAAATCGAATTTTTGGGTGTTTAGGGCCAGAATTTGAGATATAAACGGGTACAGAAGATGCATGCACATATCGACTTTTGGGCACCTAAAAGATCGATTTTCAGTATGTTTTTGGCCTGTATTTTGAAAATACTCTAACACGGAGTAGGCATGTACAGATCGCTTCTGGGACCCCTAAATATCGAATTTTCGGGTGTTTTGGGACTGAATTTGAGATATCGACTTTTTGGCACCTAAAAGATCGATTTTTAGCATGTTTTTAGCCTATATTTTGAAAATATTCTAGTACTGAGTAGGCATGTACAGATTGCTTCTGGGACCCCAAAATATTGAATTTTCGGGTGTTTTGAGCCTAAATTTGAGATATAAACGGGTACAGAAGATGCATGCACATATCGACTTTTGGGCACCTAAAAGATCGATTTTCAGTATGTTTTTGGCCTGTATTTTGAAAATACTCTAACACGGAGTAGGCATGTACAGATCGCTTCTGGGACCCCAAAATATCGAATTTTCGGGTGTTTTGAGCTTGAATTTCAGATTTAAACGAGTACAGAAGATGCATGCACGTATCGACTTTTGGGCACCTAAAATATCGATTTTGAGCATGTTTTGAGGCTATATTTTTAAAACATTCTAGCACAGAGTAGGCATGTACAGATCGCTTCTGGGACCCCTAAATATCGAATTTTCGGGTTTTTTGGGCCTTAATTTGAGATAACGACTTTTTGGCACCTAAAATATCGATTTTTAGCATGTTTTTAGCCTATATTTTGAAAATATTCTAGCAGTGAGTAGGCATGTACAGATTGCTTCTGGGACCCCTAAATATTGAATTTTCGGGGGTTTGGAGCCTGAATTTGAGATATAAACGGGTACAGAAGATACATGCACATATTGACTTTGGGCATCTAATATATCGATTTTCAGCATGTTTTGGGCATGTATTTTGAAAATACTCTAACACGGAGTAGGCATGTACAGATCGCTTCTGGGTCCCCAAAATATCGAATTTTCGGGTGTTTTGAGCCTGAATTTGAGATATAAACGGGTACTGAAGATGCATGCACATATTGACTTTTTGGCACCTAAAACATCAATTTTGAGCATGTTTTGGGCATGTATTTTGAAAATACTCTAACACGGAGTAGGCATGTACAGATCGCTTCTGGGACCCCTAAATATCGAATATTCGGGTATTTTGGGACTGAATTTGAGATATCGACTTTTTGGCACCTAAAATATCGATTTTTAGCATGTTTTTAGTCTATATTTTGAAAATATTCTAGCACTGAGTAGGCATGTACAGATTGCTTCTGGGACCCCAAAATATTTAATTTTCGGGTGTTTTGAGCCTGAATTTGAGATATAAACGGGTACAGAAGATACATGCATATATTGACTTTGGGCATCTAAATTATCGATTTTCAGCATGTTTTGGGCCTGTAATTTGAAAATACTCTAACACGGAGTAGGCATGTACAGATCGCTTCTGGGACCCCAAAATATCGAATTTTCGGGTGTTTTGAGCCTGAATTTGAGATATAAATGGGTACTGAAGATGCATGCACATATCGACTTTTTGGCACCTAAAACATCGATTTTGAGCATGTTTTGGGCCTGTATTTTGAAAATACTCTAACACGGAGTAGGCATGTACAGATCGCTTCTGTGACCCCTAAATATCGAATTTTCGGGTGTTTTGGGCCATAATTTGAGATATCGGGATTTTGGCACCTAAAATATCGATTTTTAGCATGTTTTTAGCCTATATTTTGAAAATATTCTAGCACTAAGTAGGCATGTACAGATTGCTTCTGGGACCCAAAAATATCAAATTTTCGGGTGTTTTGAGCCTGAATTTGAGATATAAACGAGTACAGAAGATGCATGCACATATCGACTTTTGGGCACCTAAAATATCGATTTTGAGCATGTTTTGAGCCTATATTTTGAAAACATTCTAGCTCTGAGTAGGCATGTACAGATCGCTTCTGGGACCGCAAAATATCGAATTTTCGGGTGTTTAGGGCCAGAATTTGAGATATAAACGGGTACAGAAGATGCATGCACATATCGACTTTTGGGCACCTAAAATATCGATTTTGAGCATGTTTTGAGCCTATATTTTGAAAACATTCTAGCACTGAGTAGGCATGTACAGATCGCTTCTGGGACCCCAAAATATCGAATTTTCGGGTGTTTTGAGCCTGAATTTGAGATATAAACGAGTATAAAAGAAGCATACACATATTGACTTTGGGCACCAAAAATATCGATTTTCAACATGTTTTGGGCCTGAATTTTGAAAATACTCTAACAAGGAGTAGGCATGTACAGATCGCTTTTGGGACCCCAAAAAATCGAATTTTTGGGTGTTTAGGGCCAGAATTTGAGATATAAACGGGTACAGAAGATGCATGCACATATCGACTTTTGGGCACCTAAAAGATCGATTTTCAGTATGTTTTTGGCCTGTATTTTGAAAATACTCTAACACGGAGTAGGCATGTACAGATCGCTTGTGGGACCCCTAAATATCGAATTTTCGGGTGTTTTGCGACTGAATTTGAGATATCGACTTTTTGGCACCTAAAATATCGATTTTTAGCATGTTTTTAGCCTATATTTTGAAAATATTCTAGCACTGAGTAGGCATGTACAGATTGCTTCTGGGACCCCAAAATATTGAATTTTCGGGTGTTTTGAGCCTAAATTTGAGATATAAACGGGTACAGAAGATGCATGCACATATCAACTTTTGGGCACCTAAAAGATCGATTTTCAGTATGTTTTTGGCCTGTATTTTGAAAATACTCTAACACGGAGTAGGCATGTACAGATCGCTTCTGGGACCCCAAAATATCGAATTTTCGGGTGTTTTGAGCTTGAATTTCAGATATAAACGAGTACAGAAGATGCATGCACATATCGACTTTTGGGCACCTAAAATATCGATTTTGAGCATGTTTTGAGGCTATATTTTTAAAACATTCTAGCACAGAGTAGGCATGTACAGATCGCTTCTGGGACCCCTAAATATCTTATTTTCGGGTTTTTTGGGCCTTAATTTGAGATAACGACTTTTTGGCACCTAAAATATCGATTTTTAGCATGTTTTTAGCCTATATTTTGAAAATATTCTAGCACTGAGTAGGCATGTACAGATTGCTTCTGGGACCCCTAAATATTGAATTTTCGGGGGTTTGGAGCCTGAATTTGAGATATAAAAGGGTACAGAAGATACATGCACATATTGACTTTGGGCATCTAATATATCGATTTTCAGCATGTTTTGGGCATGTATTTTGAAAATACTCTAACACGGATTAGGCATGTACAGATCGCTTCTGGGTCCCCAAAATATCGAATTTTCGGGTGTTTTGAGCCTGAATTTGAGATATAAACGGGTACTGAAGATGCATGCACATATTGACTTTTTGGCACCTAAAACATCGATTTTGAGCATGTTTTGGGCCTGTATTTTGAAAATACTCTAACACGGAGTAGGCATGTACAGATCGCTTCTGGGACCCCTAAATATCGAATATTCGGGTATTTTGGGACTGAATTTGAGATATCGACTTTTTGGCACCTAAAATATCGATTTTTAGCATGTTTTTAGTCTATATTTTGAAAATATTCTAGCACTGAGTAGGCATGTACAGATTGCTTCTGGGACCCCAAAATATTGAATTTTCGGGTGTTTTGAGCCTGAATTTGAGATATAAACGGGTACAGAAGATACATGCACATATTGACTTTGGGCATCTAAATTATCGATTTTCAGCATGTTTTGGGCCTGTAATTTGAAAATACTCTAACACGGAGTAGGCATGTACAGATCGCTTCTGGGACCCCAAAATATCGAATTTTCGGGTGTTTTGAGCCTGAATTTGAGATATAAATGGGTACTGAAGATGCATGCACATATCGACTTTTTGGCACCTAAAACATCGATTTTGAGCATGTTTTGGGCCTGTATTTTGAAAATACTCTAACACGGAGTAGGCATGTACAGATCGCTTCTGTGACCCCTAAATATCGAATTTTCGGGTGTTTTGGGCCATAATTTGAGATATCGGGATTTTGGCACCTAAAATATCGATTTTTAGCATGTTTTTAGCCTATATTTTGAAAATATTCTAGCACTAAGTAGGCATGTACAGATTGCTTCTGGGACCCCAAAATATCAAATTTTCGGGTGTTTTGAGCCTGAATTTGAGATATAAACGAGTACAGAAGATGCATGCACATATCGACTTTTGGGCACCTAAAATATCGATTTTGAGCATGTTTTGAGCCTATATTTTGAAAACATTCTAGCACTGAGTAGGCATGTACGGATCGCTTCTTGAACCACAAAATATCGAATTTTCGGGTGTTTTGAGCCTGAATTTGAGATATAAACGAGTATAGAAGAAGCATACACATATTGACTTTGGGCACCAAAAATATCGATTTTCAACATGTTTTGGGCCTGAATTTTGAAAATACTCTAACAAGGAGTAGGCATGTACAGATCGCTTCTGGGACCCCAAAAAATCGAATTTTCGGGTGTTTTGAGCCTGAATTTGAGATATAAACGAGTATAGAAGAAGCATACACATATTGACTTTGGGCACCAAAAATATCGATTTTCAGTATGTTTTTGGCCTGTATTTTGAAAATACTCTAACACGGAGTAGGCATGTACAGATCGCTTCTGGGACCCCTAAATATCGAATTTACGGTTGTTTTGAGCCTGAATTTAAGATATATAAGGGTACAGAAGATACATGCACATATTGACTTTGGGCAACTAAAAGATCGATTTTCAGTATGTTTTTGGCCTGTATTTTGAAAATACTCTAATAAGGAGTAGGCATGTACAGATCGCTTCTGGGACCCCAAAATATCGAATTTTCGGGTGTTTTGAGCCTGAATTTGAGATATAAACGGGTACTGAAAGTGCATGCACATATCGACTTTTTGGCACCTAAAACAACGATTTTGAGCATGTTTTGGGCCTGTATTTTGAAAATACTCTAACACGGAGTAGGCATGTACAGATCGCTTCTGGGACCCCTAAATATCGAATTTTAGGGTATTTTGGGACTGAATTTGAGATATCGACTTTTTGGCACCTAAAATATCGATTTTTAGCATGTTTTTAGTCTATATTTTGAAAATATTCTAGCACTGAGTAGGCATGTACAGATTGCTTCTGGGACCCCAAAATATTGAATTTTCGGGTGTTTTGAGCCTGAATTTGAGATAAAAACGGGTACAGAAGATACATGCACATATTGACTTTGGGCATCTAAATTATCGATTTTCAGCATGTTTTGGGCCTGTAATTTGAAAATACTCTAACACGGAGTAGGCATGTACAGATCGCTTCTGGGACCCCAAAATATCGAATTTTCGGGTGTTTTGAGCCTGAATTTGAGATATAAATGGGTACTGAAGATGCATGCACATATCGACTTTTTGGCACCTAAAACATCGATTTTGAGCATGTTTTGGGCCTGTATTTTGAAAATACTCTAACACGGAGTAGGCATGTACAGATCGCTTCTGTGACCCCTAAATATCGAATTTTCGGGTGTTTTAGGCCATAATTTGAGATATCGGGATTTTGGCACCTAAAATATCGATTTTTAGCATGTTTTTAACCTATATTTTGAAAATATTCTAGCACTAAGTAGGCATGTACAGATTGCTTCTGGGACCCCAAAATATCAAATTTTCGGGTGTTTTGAGCCTGAATTTGAGATATAAACGAGTACAGAAGATGCATGCACATATCGACTTTTGGGCACCTAAAATATCGATTTTGAGCATGTTTTGAGCCTATATTTTGAAAACATTCTAGCACTGAGTAGGCATGTACGGATCGCTTCTGGGACCACAAAATATCGAATTTTCGGGTGTTTTGAGCCTGAATTTGAGATATAAACGAGTATAGAAGAAGCATACTCATATTGACTTTGGGCACCAAAAATATCGATTTTCAACATGTTTTGGGCCTGAATTTTAAAAATACTCTAACACGGAGTAGGCATGTACAGATCGCTTCTGGGACCCCAAAATATCGAATTTTTGGGTGTTTAGGGCCAGAATTTGAGATATAAACGGGTACAGAAGATGCATGCACATATCGACTTTTGGGCAACTAAAAGATCGATTTTCAGTATGTTTTTGGCCTGTATTTTGAAAATACTCTAACACGGAGTAGGCATGTACAGATCGCTTCTGGGACCCCTAAATATCGAATTTTCGGGTGTTTTGGGCCTTAATTTGAGATATCGACTTTTTGGCACCTAAAATATCGATTTTTAGCATGTTTTTAGCCTATATTTTGAAAATATTCTAGCACTGAGTAGGCATGTACAGATTGCTTCTGGGACCCCAAAATATTGACTTTTCGGGTGT
Source organism: Petrolisthes cinctipes (assembly GCA_033782935.1). Taxonomy (NCBI): domain Eukaryota; kingdom Metazoa; phylum Arthropoda; class Malacostraca; order Decapoda; family Porcellanidae; genus Petrolisthes; species Petrolisthes cinctipes. The sequence continues at coordinate 1,258,498 of JAWQEG010000930.1, read as the reverse complement.
TTTGAGCCTGAATTTAAGATATATAAGGGTACAGAAGATACATGCACATATTGACTTTTGGCATCTAAAATATCGATTTTCAGCATGTTTTGGGCATGTATTTTGAAAATACTCTAATAAGGAGTAGGCATGTACAGATCGCTTCTGGGACCCCAAAATATCGAATTTTCGAGTGTTTTGGGCCTGAATTTGAGATATCGACTTTACGCACCTAAAATATCGATTTTTAGCATGTTTTGAGCCTATATTTTGAAAATATTCTAGCACTGAGTAGGCATGTACAGATCGCTTCTGGGACCCCAAAATATCGAATTTTCGGGTGTTTTGAGCTTTAATTTGAGATATAAACGAGTACAGAAGATGCATGCACATATCGACTTTTGGGCACCTAAAATATCGATTTTGAGCATGTTTTGAGCCTATATTTTGAAAACATTCTTGCTCTGAGTAGGCATGTACAGATCGCTTCTGGGACCGCAAAATATCGAATTTTCGGGTGTTTAGGGCCAGAATTTGAGATATAAACGGGTACAGAAGATGCATGCACATATCGACTTTTGGGCACCTAAAATATCGATTTTGAGCATGTTTTGAGACTATATTTTGAAAACATTCTAGCACTGAGTAGGCATGTACAGATCGCTTCTGGGACCCCAAAATATCGAATTTTCGGGTGTTTTGAGCCTGAATTTGAGATATAAACGAGTATAAAAGAAGCATACACATATTGACTTTGGGCACCAAAAATATCGATTTTCAACATGTTTTGGGCCTGAATTTTGAAAATACTCTAACAAGGAGTAGGCATGTACAGATCGCTTCTGGGACCCCAAAAAATCGAATTTTTGGGTGTTTAGGGCCAGAATTTGAGATATAAACGGGTACAGAAGATGCATGCACATATCGACTTTTGGGCACCTAAAAGATCGATTTTCAGTATGTTTTTGGCCTGTATTTTGAAAATACTCTAACACGGAGTAGGCATGTACAGATCGCTTCTGGGACCCCTAAATATCGAATTTTCGGGTGTTTTGGGACTGAATTTGAGATATCGACTTTTTGGCACCTAAAAGATCGATTTTTAGCATGTTTTTAGCCTATATTTTGAAAATATTCTAGTACTGAGTAGGCATGTACAGATTGCTTCTGGGACCCCAAAATATTGAATTTTCGGGTGTTTTGAGCCTAAATTTGAGATATAAACGGGTACAGAAGATGCATGCACATATCGACTTTTGGGCACCTAAAAGATCGATTTTCAGTATGTTTTTGGCCTGTATTTTGAAAATACTCTAACACGGAGTAGGCATGTACAGATCGCTTCTGGGACCCCAAAATATCGAATTTTCGGGTGTTTTGAGCTTGAATTTCAGATTTAAACGAGTACAGAAGATGCATGCACGTATCGACTTTTGGGCACCTAAAATATCGATTTTGAGCATGTTTTGAGGCTATATTTTTAAAACATTCTAGCACAGAGTAGGCATGTACAGATCGCTTCTGGGACCCCTAAATATCGAATTTTCGGGTTTTTTGGGCCTTAATTTGAGATAACGACTTTTTGGCACCTAAAATATCGATTTTTAGCATGTTTTTAGCCTATATTTTGAAAATATTCTAGCAGTGAGTAGGCATGTACAGATTGCTTCTGGGACCCCTAAATATTGAATTTTCGGGGGTTTGGAGCCTGAATTTGAGATATAAACGGGTACAGAAGATACATGCACATATTGACTTTGGGCATCTAATATATCGATTTTCAGCATGTTTTGGGCATGTATTTTGAAAATACTCTAACACGGAGTAGGCATGTACAGATCGCTTCTGGGTCCCCAAAATATCGAATTTTCGGGTGTTTTGAGCCTGAATTTGAGATATAAACGGGTACTGAAGATGCATGCACATATTGACTTTTTGGCACCTAAAACATCAATTTTGAGCATGTTTTGGGCATGTATTTTGAAAATACTCTAACACGGAGTAGGCATGTACAGATCGCTTCTGGGACCCCTAAATATCGAATATTCGGGTATTTTGGGACTGAATTTGAGATATCGACTTTTTGGCACCTAAAATATCGATTTTTAGCATGTTTTTAGTCTATATTTTGAAAATATTCTAGCACTGAGTAGGCATGTACAGATTGCTTCTGGGACCCCAAAATATTTAATTTTCGGGTGTTTTGAGCCTGAATTTGAGATATAAACGGGTACAGAAGATACATGCATATATTGACTTTGGGCATCTAAATTATCGATTTTCAGCATGTTTTGGGCCTGTAATTTGAAAATACTCTAACACGGAGTAGGCATGTACAGATCGCTTCTGGGACCCCAAAATATCGAATTTTCGGGTGTTTTGAGCCTGAATTTGAGATATAAATGGGTACTGAAGATGCATGCACATATCGACTTTTTGGCACCTAAAACATCGATTTTGAGCATGTTTTGGGCCTGTATTTTGAAAATACTCTAACACGGAGTAGGCATGTACAGATCGCTTCTGTGACCCCTAAATATCGAATTTTCGGGTGTTTTGGGCCATAATTTGAGATATCGGGATTTTGGCACCTAAAATATCGATTTTTAGCATGTTTTTAGCCTATATTTTGAAAATATTCTAGCACTAAGTAGGCATGTACAGATTGCTTCTGGGACCCAAAAATATCAAATTTTCGGGTGTTTTGAGCCTGAATTTGAGATATAAACGAGTACAGAAGATGCATGCACATATCGACTTTTGGGCACCTAAAATATCGATTTTGAGCATGTTTTGAGCCTATATTTTGAAAACATTCTAGCTCTGAGTAGGCATGTACAGATCGCTTCTGGGACCGCAAAATATCGAATTTTCGGGTGTTTAGGGCCAGAATTTGAGATATAAACGGGTACAGAAGATGCATGCACATATCGACTTTTGGGCACCTAAAATATCGATTTTGAGCATGTTTTGAGCCTATATTTTGAAAACATTCTAGCACTGAGTAGGCATGTACAGATCGCTTCTGGGACCCCAAAATATCGAATTTTCGGGTGTTTTGAGCCTGAATTTGAGATATAAACGAGTATAAAAGAAGCATACACATATTGACTTTGGGCACCAAAAATATCGATTTTCAACATGTTTTGGGCCTGAATTTTGAAAATACTCTAACAAGGAGTAGGCATGTACAGATCGCTTTTGGGACCCCAAAAAATCGAATTTTTGGGTGTTTAGGGCCAGAATTTGAGATATAAACGGGTACAGAAGATGCATGCACATATCGACTTTTGGGCACCTAAAAGATCGATTTTCAGTATGTTTTTGGCCTGTATTTTGAAAATACTCTAACACGGAGTAGGCATGTACAGATCGCTTCTGGGACCCCTAAATATCGAATTTTCGGGTGTTTTGCGACTGAATTTGAGATATCGACTTTTTGGCACCTAAAATATCGATTTTTAGCATGTTTTTAGCCTATATTTTGAAAATATTCTAGCACTGAGTAGGCATGTACAGATTGCTTCTGGGACCCCAAAATATTGAATTTTCGGGTGTTTTGAGCCTAAATTTGAGATATAAACGGGTACAGAAGATGCATGCACATATCAACTTTTGGGCACCTAAAAGATCGATTTTCAGTATGTTTTTGGCCTGTATTTTGAAAATACTCTAACACGGAGTAGGCATGTACAGATCGCTTCTGGGACCCCAAAATATCGAATTTTCGGGTGTTTTGAGCTTGAATTTCAGATATAAACGAGTACAGAAGATGCATGCACATATCGACTTTTGGGCACCTAAAATATCGATTTTGAGCATGTTTTGAGGCTATATTTTTAAAACATTCTAGCACAGAGTAGGCATGTACAGATCGCTTCTGGGACCCCTAAATATCTTATTTTCGGGTTTTTTGGGCCTTAATTTGAGATAACGACTTTTTGGCACCTAAAATATCGATTTTTAGCATGTTTTTAGCCTATATTTTGAAAATATTCTAGCACTGAGTAGGCATGTACAGATTGCTTCTGGGACCCCTAAATATTGAATTTTCGGGGGTTTGGAGCCTGAATTTGAGATATAAAAGGGTACAGAAGATACATGCACATATTGACTTTGGGCATCTAATATATCGATTTTCAGCATGTTTTGGGCATGTATTTTGAAAATACTCTAACACGGATTAGGCATGTACAGATCGCTTCTGGGTCCCCAAAATATCGAATTTTCGGGTGTTTTGAGCCTGAATTTGAGATATAAACGGGTACTGAAGATGCATGCACATATTGACTTTTTGGCACCTAAAACATCGATTTTGAGCATGTTTTGGGCCTGTATTTTGAAAATACTCTAACACGGAGTAGGCATGTACAGATCGCTTCTGGGACCCCTAAATATCGAATATTCGGGTATTTTGGGACTGAATTTGAGATATCGACTTTTTGGCACCTAAAATATCGATTTTTAGCATGTTTTTAGTCTATATTTTGAAAATATTCTAGCACTGAGTAGGCATGTACAGATTGCTTCTGGGACCCCAAAATATTGAATTTTCGGGTGTTTTGAGCCTGAATTTGAGATATAAACGGGTACAGAAGATACATGCACATATTGACTTTGGGCATCTAAATTATCGATTTTCAGCATGTTTTGGGCCTGTAATTTGAAAATACTCTAACACGGAGTAGGCATGTACAGATCGCTTCTGGGACCCCAAAATATCGAATTTTCGGGTGTTTTGAGCCTGAATTTGAGATATAAATGGGTACTGAAGATGCATGCACATATCGACTTTTTGGCACCTAAAACATCGATTTTGAGCATGTTTTGGGCCTGTATTTTGAAAATACTCTAACACGGAGTAGGCATGTACAGATCGCTTCTGTGACCCCTAAATATCGAATTTTCGGGTGTTTTGGGCCATAATTTGAGATATCGGGATTTTGGCACCTAAAATATCGATTTTTAGCATGTTTTTAGCCTATATTTTGAAAATATTCTAGCACTAAGTAGGCATGTACAGATTGCTTCTGGGACCCCAAAATATCAAATTTTCGGGTGTTTTGAGCCTGAATTTGAGATATAAACGAGTACAGAAGATGCATGCACATATCGACTTTTGGGCACCTAAAATATCGATTTTGAGCATGTTTTGAGCCTATATTTTGAAAACATTCTAGCACTGAGTAGGCATGTACGGATCGCTTCTTGAACCACAAAATATCGAATTTTCGGGTGTTTTGAGCCTGAATTTGAGATATAAACGAGTATAGAAGAAGCATACACATATTGACTTTGGGCACCAAAAATATCGATTTTCAACATGTTTTGGGCCTGAATTTTGAAAATACTCTAACAAGGAGTAGGCATGTACAGATCGCTTCTGGGACCCCAAAAAATCGAATTTTCGGGTGTTTTGAGCCTGAATTTGAGATATAAACGAGTATAGAAGAAGCATACACATATTGACTTTGGGCACCAAAAATATCGATTTTCAGTATGTTTTTGGCCTGTATTTTGAAAATACTCTAACACGGAGTAGGCATGTACAGATCGCTTCTGGGACCCCTAAATATCGAATTTACGGTTGTTTTGAGCCTGAATTTAAGATATATAAGGGTACAGAAGATACATGCACATATTGACTTTGGGCAACTAAAAGATCGATTTTCAGTATGTTTTTGGCCTGTATTTTGAAAATACTCTAATAAGGAGTAGGCATGTACAGATCGCTTCTGGGACCCCAAAATATCGAATTTTCGGGTGTTTTGAGCCTGAATTTGAGATATAAACGGGTACTGAAAGTGCATGCACATATCGACTTTTTGGCACCTAAAACAACGATTTTGAGCATGTTTTGGGCCTGTATTTTGAAAATACTCTAACACGGAGTAGGCATGTACAGATCGCTTCTGGGACCCCTAAATATCGAATTTTCGGGTCTTTTGAGCCTGAATTTGAGATATAAACGAGTACAGAAGATGCATGCACATATCGACTTTTTGGCACCTAAAATATCGATTTTGAGCATGTTTTGAGCCTATATTTTGAAAACATTCTAGCATTGAGTAGGCATGTACAGTTCGCTTCTGGGACCCAAAAATATCGAATTTTCGGGTGTTTTGAGCCTGAATTTGAGATATAAACGAGTATAGAAGATGCATACACATATTGACTTTGGGCACCAAAAATATCGATTTTCAGCATGTTTTGGGCCTGAATTTTGAAAATACTCTAACACGGAGTAGGCATGTACAGGTCGCTTCTGGGACCCCAAAATATCGAATTTTCGGGTGTTTAGGGCCAGAACTTGAGATATAAACGGGTACAGAAGATGCATGCACATATCGACTTTTGGGCACCTAGAAGATCGATTTTCAATATGTTTTTGGCCTGTATTTTGAAAATACTCTAACACGGAGTAGGCATGTACAGATCGCTTCTGGGACCCCTAAATATCGAATTTTCGGGTGTTTTGGGACTGAATTTGAGATATTGACTTTTTGGCACCTAAAATATCGATTTTTAGCATGTTTTTAGCCTATATTTTGAAAATATTCTAGCATTGAGTAGGCATGTACATATTGCTTCTGGGACCCCAAAATATAGAATTTTCGGGTGTTTTGAGCCTGAATTTGAGATATAAACGAGTACAGAAGATGCATGCACATATCGACTTTTGGGCACCTAAAATATCGATTTTGAGCATGTTTTGAGCCTATATTTTGAAAACATTCTAGCACTGAGTAGGCATGTACGGATCGCTTCTGGGACCACAAAATATCGAATTTTCGGGTGTTTTGAGCCTGAATTTGAGATATAAACGAGTATAGAAGAAGCATACACATATTGACTTTGGGCACCAAAAATATCGATTTTCAACATGTTTTGGGCCTGAATTTTGAAAATACTCTAACACGGAGTAGGCATGTACAGATCGCTTCTGGGACCCCAAAATATCGAATTTTTGGGTGTTTAGGGCCAGAATTTGAGATATAAACGGGTACAGAAGATGCATGCACATATCGACTTTTGGGCAACTAAAAGATCGATTTTGAGCATGTTTTGAGCCTATATTTTGAAAACATTCTAGCACTGAGTAGACATGTACAAATCGCTTCTGGGACCCAAAAATATCGAATTTTCGGGTGTTTAGGGCCAGAATTTGAGATATAAACGGGTACAGAAGATGCATGCACATATCGACTTTTAAGCACCTAAAAGATCGATTTTCAGTATGTTTTTGGCCTGTATTTTGAAAATACTCTAACACGGAGTAGGCATGTACAGATCGCTTCTGGGACCCCTAAATATCGAATTTTCGGTTGTTTTGAGCCTGAATTTAAGATATATAAGGGTACAGAAGATACATGCACATATTGACTTTGGGCATCTAAAATATCGATTTTCAGCATGTTTTGGGCATGTATTTTGAAAATACTCTAATAAGGAGTAGGCATGTACAGATCGCTTCTGGGACCCCAAAATATCGAATTTTCGGGTGTTTTGAGCCTGAATTTGAGATATAAACGGGTACTGAAAGTGCATGCACATATCGACTTTTTGGCACCTAAAACATCGATTTTGAGCATGTTTTGGGCCTGTATTTTGAAAATACTCTAACATGGTGTAGGCATGTACAGATCGCTTCTGGGACCCCAAAATATCGAATTTTCGGGTGTTTTGAGCCTGAATTTGAGATATAAACGAGTACAGAAGATGAATGCACATATCGACTTTTGGGCACCTAAAATATCGATTTTGAGCATGTTTTGAGCCTATATTTTGAAAACATTCTAGCATTGAGTAGGCATGTACAGTTCGCTTCTGGGACCCCAAAATATCGAATTTTCGGGTGTTTTGAGCCTGAATTTGAGATATAAACGAGTATAGAAGATGCATACACATATTGACTTTGGGCACCAAAAATATCGATTTTCAGCATGTTTTGGGTCTGAATTTTGAAAATACTCTAACAGGGAGTAGGCATGTACAAATCGCTTCTGGGACCCCAAAATATCGAATTTTCGGGTGTTTAGGGCCAGAATTTGAGATATAAACGGGTACTGAAAGTGCATGCACATATCGACTTTTTGGCACCTAAAAGATCGATTTTCAGTATGTTTTTGGCCTGTATTTTGAAAATACTCTAACACGGAATAGGCATGTACAAATCGCTTCTGGGACCCCTAAATATCGAATTTTCGTGTGTTTTGGAACTGAATTTGAGATATCGACTTTTTGGCACCTAAAAGATCGATTTTAAGCATGTTTTTAGCCTATATTTTGAAAATATTCTAGCACTGAGTAGGCATGTACAGATTGCTTCTGGGACCCCAAAATATTGAATTTTCGGGTGTTTAGAGCCTGAATTTGAGATATAAACGGGTACAGAAGATACATGCACATATTGACTTTGGGCATCTAAAATATCGATTTTCAGCATGTTTTGGGCATGTATTTTGAAAATACTCTAACACGGCGTAGGCATGTACAGATCGCTTCTGGGACCCCAAAAAATCGAATTTTCGGGTGTTTTGAGCCTGAATTTGAGATATAAACGGGTACTGATGATGCATGCACATATCGACTTTTGGGCACCTAAAACATCGATTTTGAGCATGTTTTGGGCCTGTATTTTGAAAATACTCTAACACGGAGTAGGCATGTACAGATCGCTTCTGGGACCCCAAAATATCGAATTTTCGGGTGTTTTGGGCCTGAATTTGAAATATCGCCTTTACGCACCTAAAATATCGATTTTTAGCATGTTTTGAGCCTATATTTTGAAAATATTCTAGCACTGAGGAGGCATGTACAGATCGCTTCTGGGACCCCTAAATATCGAATTTTCGGGTGTTTTGGGCCTTAATTTGAGATATCGACTTTTTGGCACCTAAAATATCGATTTTTAGCATGTTTTTAGCCTATATTTTTAAAATATTCTAGCACTGAGTAGGCATGTACAGATTGCCTCTGGGACACCAAAATATTGAATTTTCGGGTGTTTTGAGCCTGAATTTGAGATATAAACGGGTACAAAAGATACATGCACATATTGACTTTGGGCATCTAAAATATCGATTTTCAGCATCTTTTGGGCCTGTATTTTGAAAATACTCAAACACGGAGTACGCATGTACAGATCCCTTCCAGGACCCCTAAATATCGAATTTTCGGGTGTTTTGGGACTGAATTTGAGATATCGACTTTTTTGCACCTAAAATATCGATTTTTAGCATGTTTTTAGCCTATCTTTTGAAAATATTCTAGCACTGAGTAGGCATGTACAGATCGCTTCTGGGACCCCAAAATATCAAATTTTCGGGTGTTTTGAGCCTGAATTTGAGATATTAACGGGTACTGAAGATGCATGCACATATCGACTTTTGGGCACCTAAAACATCGATTTTGAGCATGTTTTGGGCCTGTATTTTGAAAATAATGTAACACGGAGTAGGCATGTACACATCGCTTCTGGGACCCCTAAATATCGAATTTTCGGGTGTTTTGGGACTGAATTTGAGATATCGCCTTTACGCACCAAAAATATCGATTTTTAGCATGTTTTGAGCCTATATTTTGAAAATATTCTAGCACTGAGTATGCATGTACAGATTACTTCTGGGACCCCAAAATATTGAATTTTCGGGTGTTTTGAGCCTGAATTTGAGATATAAACGGGTACTGAAGATACATGCACATATTGACTTTGGGCACCTAAAATATCGATTTTCAGCATGTTTTGGGCCTGTATTTTGAAAACATTTTCGCACTGAGTAGGCATGTACAGATCGCTTCTGGGACCCAAAAATATCGAATTTTCGGGTGTTTAGGGCCAGAAATTGAGATATAAACGGGTACAGAAGATGCATGCACATATCGACTTTTGGGCACCTAAAAGATCGATTTTCAGTATGTTTTTGGCCTGTATTTTGAAAATACTCTAACACGGAGTAAGCATGTACAGATAGCTTCTGGGACCCCAAAATATCGAATTTTCGGGTGTTTTTTGCCTTAATTTGAGATATCGACTTTACGCACCTAAAATATCGATTTTTAGCATGTTTTGAGCCTATATTTTGAAAATATTCTAGCACTGACTAGGCATGTACAGATCACTTCTGGGACCCCAAAATATCGAATTTTCGGGTGTTTTGAGCCTGAATTTGAGATATAAACGACTACAGAAGATGCATGCACATATCGACTTTTGGGCACCCCAAATATCGATTTTTAGCATGTTTTGAGCCTATATTTTGAAAATATTCTAGCACTGAGTAGGCATGTACAGATTGCTTCTGAAACCCCAAAATATTGAATTTTCGGGTGTTTTGAGCCTGAATTTGAGATATAAACAGGTACAGAAGATACATTCACATATTGACTTTGGGCATCTAAAATATCGATTTCCAGCATGGTTTTGGCCTGTATTTTAAAAATACTCTAACACGGAGTAGGCATGTACAGATCGCTTCTGGAACCCCAAAATATTGAATTTTCGGGTGTTTTGAGCCTGAATTTGAGATATAAAAGGGTACTGAAGATGCATGCACATATCGACATTTTGGCACCTAAAACATCGATTTTGAGCATGTTTTGGGCCTGTATTTTGAAAATACTCTAACACGGAGTAGGCATGTACACATCGCTTATGGGACCCCAAAATATCGAATTTTCGGGTGTTTTGGGCCTGAATTTGAGATATCGCCTTTACGCACCTAAAATATCGATTTTTAGCATGTTTTGAGCCTATATTTTGAAAATATTCTAGCACTGAGTAGGCATGTACAGATCGCTTCTGGGACCCCAAAATATCGAATTTTCGGGTGTTTTGGGCCTTAATTTGAGATATCGACTTTTTGGCACCTAAAATATCGATTTTTAGCATGTTTTTAGCCTATATTTTGAAAATATTCTAGCACTGAGTAGGCATGTACAGATCGCTTCTGGGACCCCTAAATATCGAATTTTCGGGTGTTTTGAGCTTGAATTTGAGTTATAAACGAGTACAGAAGATGCATGCACATATCGACTTTTGGGCACCTAAAATATCGATTTTGAGCATGTTTTGAGCCTATATTTTGAAAACATTCTAGCACTGAGTAGGCATGTACAGATCGCTTCTGGGACCCCAAAATATTGAATTTTCGAGTGTTTAGGGCCAAAATTTGAGATATAAACGGGTACAGAAGATGTATGCACATATCGACTTTTGGGCACATAAAAGATCGATTTTCAGTATGTTTTTGGCCTGTATTTTGAAAATACTCTAACACGGAGTAGGCATGTACAGATCGCTTCTGGGACCCCTAAATATCGAATTTTCGGGTGTTTTGGGACTGAATTTGAGATATCGACTTTTTGGCACCTAAAATATCTATTTTTAGCATGTTTTTAGCCTATATTTTGAAAATATTCTAGCACTGAGTAGACATGTACAGATTGCTTCTGGGACCCCAAAATATCGAATTTTCGGGTGTTTTGAGCCTGAATTTGAGATATAAACGGGTACAGAAGATGCATGTACATATCAACTTTTGGGCACCTAAAACATCGATTTTCAGCATGTTTTGGGCCGGTATTTTGTAAATACTCTAACACGGAGAAGGCATGTACAGATCGCTTCTGGGACCCTATAATATCGAATTTTCGGGTGTTTTGGGCCTAAATTTGAGATATCGCCTTTACGCACCTAAAATATCGATTTTTAGCATGTTTCGAGCCTATATTTTGAAAATATTCTAGCACTGAGTAGGCATGTACAGATCGCTTCTTTGACACCAAAATATCTAATTTTCGTGTGTTTTGAGCCTGAATTTGAGATATAAACGAGTACAAAAGATGCATGCACATATCGACTTTTGGGCACCTAAAATATCGATTTTGAGCATGTTTTGAGCCTATATTTTGAAAACATTCTAGCACTGAGTAGGCATGTACAGATTGCTTCTGGGACCCCAAAATATTGAATTTTCGGGTGTTTTGAGCCTGAATTTGAGATATAAACGGGTACAGAAGATGCATGCACATATCGACTTTTGGGCACCTAAAACATCAATTTTTAACATGTTTTGGGCCTGTATTTTGTAAATACTCTAACACGGAGTGGGCATGTACAGATCGCTACTGGGACCCCATAATATCGAATTTTCGGGTGTTTTGAGCCTGAATTTGAGATATAAACGGGTACTGAAGATGCATGCACATATCGACTTTTTGGCACCTAAAACATCGATTTTGAGCATGTTTTGGGCCTGTATTTTGAAAATACTCTAACACGAAGTAGGCATGTACACATCGCTTATGGGACCCCAAAATATCGAATTTTCGGGTGTTTTGGGCCTGAATTTGAGATATCGCCTTTACGCACCTAAAATATCGATTTTTAGCATGTTTTGAGCCTATATTTTGAAAATATTCTAGCACTGAGTAGGCATGTACAGATCGCTTCTGGGACCCCTAAATATCGAATTTTCGGGTGTTTTGAGCTTGAATTTGAGATATAAACGAGTACAGAAGATGCATGCACATATCGACTTTTTGGCACCTAAAATATCGATTTTGAGCATGTTTTGAGCCTATATTTTGAAAACATTCTAGCACTGAGTAGGCATGTACAGATCGCTTCTGGGACCCCAAAATATTGAATTTTCGAGTGTTTAGGGCCAAAATTTGAGATATAAACGGGTACAGAAGATGCATGCACATATCGACTTTTGGGCACATAAAAGATCGATTTTCAGTATGTTTTTGGCCTGTATTTTGAAAATACTCTAACACGGAGTAGGCATGTACAGATCGCTTCTGGGACCCCTAAATATCGAATTTTCGGGTGTTTTGGGACTGAATTTGAGATATCGACTTTTTGGCACCTAAAATATCTATTTTTAGCATGTTTTTAGCCTATATTTTGAAAATATTCTATCACTGAGTAGGCATGTACAGATTGCTTCTGGGACCCCAAAATATTGAATTTTCGGGTGTTTTGAGCCTGAATTTGAGATATAAACGGGTACAGAAGATACATGTACATATCGACTTTTGGGCACCTAAAATATCGATTTTCAGCATGTTTTGGGCCGGTATTTTATAAATACTCTAACACGGAGAAGGCATGTACAGATCGCTTCTGAGACCCTATAATATCGAATTTTCGGGTGTTTTGGGCCTGAATTTGAGATATCGCCTTTACGCACCTAAAATATCGATTTTTAGCATGTTTTGAGCCTATATTTTGAAAATATTCTAGCACTGAGTAGGCATGTACAGATTGCTTCTGGAACCCCATAATATTGAATTTTCGGGTGTTTTGAGCCTGAATTTGAGATATAAACGGGTACAGAAGATACATGCACATATTGACTTTGGGCATCTAAAACATCGATTTTCAGCATGTTTTGGGCATGTATTTTGAAAATACTCTAACACGGAGTAGGCATGTACACATCGCTTCTGGGACCCCAAAATATCGAATTTTCGAGTGTTTTGGGCCTGAATTTGAGATATCGCCCTTACGCACCTAAAATATCGATTTTTAGCATGTTTTTAGCCTATATTTTGAAAATATTCTAGCACTGAGTAGGCATGTACAGATCGCTTCTGGGACCCCAAAATAATGAATTTTCGGGTGTTTTGAGCCTGAATTTGAGATATAAACGGGTACAGAAGATATATGAACATATTGACTTTGGGCATCTAAAATATCGATTTTCAGCATGTTTTGGGCCTGTATTTTGAAAATACTCTAACTCGGAGTAGGCATGTACAGATCGCTTCTGAGACCCCAAAATATCGATTTTTCGGGTGTTTTGAGACTGAATTTGAGATATAAACGGGTACTGAAGATGCATGCACATATCGACTTTTGGGCACCTAAAACATCGATTTTGAGCATGTTTTGGGCCTGTATTTTGAAAATACTCTAACACGGAGTAGGCATGTACAGATCGCTTCTGGGACCCCAAAATATCAAATTTTCGGGTGTTTTGGGCCTTAATTTGAGATATCGCCTTTAAGCACTTAAAATATCGATTTTTAGCATGTTTTAAGCCTATATTTTGAAAATATTTTAGCACTGAGTAGGCATGTACAGATCGCTTCTGGGACCCCAAAATATCGAATTTTCGGGTGTTTTGAGCTTGAATTTGAGATATAAACGAGTACAGAAGATGCATGCACCTATCGACTTTTGGGCACATAAAATATCGATTTTGAGCATGTTTTGAGCCTATATTTTGAAAACATTCTAGCACTGAGTAGGCATGTACAGATCGCTTCTGTGACCCCTAAATATCGAATTTTCGGGTGTTTTGGGCCATAATTTGGGAAATCGAATTTTTGGCACCTAAAATATCGATTTTTAGCATGTTTTTAGCCTATATTTTGAAAATATTCTAGCACTGAGTAGGCATGTACAGATTGCTTCTGGGACCCCAAAATATTGAATTTTCGGGTGTTTTGAGCCTGAATTTGAGATATAAACGGGTACAGAAGATACATGCACATATTGACTTTGGGCATCTAAAATATCGATTTTCAGCATGTTTTGGGCATGTATTTTTAAAATACTCTAACACGGAGTAGGCATGTTCAGATCGCTTCTGGGACCCCAAAATATTGAAATTTCGGGTGTTTTGAGCCTGAATTTGAGATATAAACGGGTACGGAAGATGCATGCACATATCGACTTTTGGACACCTAAACCATCGATTTGGAGCAAATTTTGGGCCTGTATTTTGTAAATACTCTAACACGGAGTAGGCATGTACAGATCGCTTCTGGGACCCCATAATATCGAATTTTCGGGTGTTTTGGGCCTGAATTTGAGATATCGTCTTTACGCACCTAAAAAATCGATTTTTAGCATGTTTTGAGCCAATATTTTGAAAATAATCTAGCACTGAGTAGGCATGTACAGATCGTTTCTGGGACCCCAAAATATCGAATTTTCGGTTGTTTTGAGCCTGAATTTGAGATATAAACGAGTACAGAAGATGCATGCACATAGCGACTTTTGGGCACCTAAAATATCGATTTTGAGCATGTTTTGAGCCTATATTTTGAAAACATTCTAGCACTGAGTAGGCATGTACAGATCGCTTCTGTGACCCCTAAATATCGAATTTTCGGGTGTTTTGGGCCATAATTTGGGAAATCGAATTTTTGGCACCTAAAATATCGATTTTTAGCATGTTTTTAGCCTATATTTTGAAAATATTCTAGCACTGAGTAGGCATGTACAGATTGCTTCTGGGACCCCAAAATATTGAATTTTCGGGTGTTTTGAGCCTGAATTTGAGATATAAACGGGTACAGAAGATACATGCACATATTGACTTTGGGCATCTAAAATATCGATTTTCAGCATGTTTTGGGCATGTATTTTTAAAATACTCTAACACGGAGTAGGCATGTTCAGATCGCTTCTGGGACCCCAAAATACTGAAATTTCGGGTGTTTTGAGCCTGAATTTGAGATATAAACGGGTACGGAAGATGCATGCACATATCGACTTTTGGGCACCTAAAACATCGATTTCGAGCAAATTTTGGGCCTGTATTTTGTAAATACTCTAACACGGAGTAGGCATGTACAGATCGCTTCTGGGACCCCATAATATCGAATTTTCGGGTGTTTTGGGCCTGAATTTGAGATATCGTCTTTACGCACCTAAAAAATCGATTTTTAGCATGTTTTGAGCCAATATTTTGAAAATAATCTAGCACTGAGTAGGCATGTACAGATCGTTTCTGGGACCCCAAAATATCGAATTTTCGGTTGTTTTGAGCCTGAATTTGAGATATAAACAAGTACAGAAGATGCATGCACATAGCGACTTTTGGGCACCTAAAATATCGATTTTGAGCATGTTTTGAGCCTATATTTTGAAAACATTCTAGCACTGAGTAGCCATGTACAGATCGCTTCTGGGACCCCAAAATATCGAATTTTCGGGTGTTTTGACCCTGAATTTGAGATATAAACGAGTATAGAAGATGCATACACATATTGACTTTGGGCACCAAAAATATCTATTTTCAGCATGTTTTGGGCCTGAATTTTGAAAATACTCTAACACGGAGTAGGCGTGTACAGATCGCTTTTGGGACCCCAAAATATCGAATTTTCGGGTCTTTAGGGCCAGAAGTTGAGATATAAACGGGTACAGAAGATGCATGCACATATCGACTTTTTGGCACCTAAAAGATCGATTTTCAGTATGTTTTTGGCCTGTATTTTGAAAATACTCTAACACGGAGTAGGCATGTACAGATCGCTTCTGGGACCCCTAAATATCGAATTTTCGGGTGTTTTGGGACTGAATTTGAGATATCGACTTTTTGGCACCTAAAAGATCGATTTTTAGCATGTTTTTAGCCTATATTTTGAAAATATTCTAGCACTGAGTAGGCATGTACAGATTGCTTCTGGGACCCCAAAATATTGAATTTTCGGGTGTTTTAAGCCTGAATTTGAGATAAACGGGTACAGAAGATACATGCACATATTGACTTTGGGCATCTAAAATATCGATTTTCAGCATGTTTTGGGCATGTATTTTGAAAATACTCTAACACGGAGTAGGCATGTACAGATCGCTTCTGGGACCCCATAATATCGAATTTTCGGGTGTTTTGGGCCTGAATTTGGGATATCGTCTTTACGCACCTAAAATATCGATTTTTAGCATGTTTTGAGCCTATATTTTGAAAATATTCTAGCACTGAGTAGGCATGTACAGATCGTTTCTGGGACCCCAAAATATCGAATTTTCGGGTGTTTTGAGCCTGAATTTGAGATATAAACGAGTACAGAAGATGTATACACATATCGACTTTTGGGCACCTAAAATATCGATTTTGAGCATATTTTGAGCCTATATTTTGAAAACATTCTAGCACTGAGTAGCCATGTAGAGATCGCTTCTGGGACCCCAAAATATCGAATTTTCGGGTGTTTTGAGCTTGAATTTGAGATATAAACGAGTATAGAAGATGCATACACATATTGACTTTGGGCACCAAAAATATCGATTTTCAGCATGTTTTAGGCCTGAATTTTGAAAATACTCTAACACGGAGTAGGCATGTACAGATCGCTTCTTGGACCCCAAAATATCGAATTTTCGGGTGTTTAGGGTCAGAATTTGAGATATAAACGGGTACAGAAGATGCATGCACATATCGACTTTTGGGCACCTAAAAGATCGATTTTTAGTATGTTTTTGGCCTGTATTTTGAAAATACTCTAACACGGAGTAGGCATGTACAGATCCCTTCTGAGACCCCTAAATATAGAATTTTCGGGTGTTTTGGGACAGAATTTGAGATATCGACTTTTTGGCACCTAAAATATCGATTTTTAGCATGTTTTTAGCCTATATTTTGAAAATATTCTAGCACTGAGTAGGCATGTACAGATTGCTTCTGGGACCCCAAAATATTAAATTTTCGGGTGTTTTGAACCTGAATTTGAGATATAAACGGGTACAGAAGATACATGCACATATTGACTTTGGGCATCTAAAATATCGATTTTCAGCATGTTTTGGGCCTGTATTTTGAAAATACTCTAACACGGAGTAGGTATGTACAGATCGCTTCTGGGACCCCAAAATATCGAATTTTCGGGTGTTTTGAGCTTGAATTTGAGATATAAACGAGTACAGAAGATGCATGCACATATCGACTTTTGGGCACCTAAATCATCGATTTTGAGCATGTTTTGAGCCTATATTTTTAAAACATTCTAGCACTGAGTAGGCATGTACAGATCGCTTCTGGGACCCTAAATATCGAATTTTCGGGTGTTTTGGGCCTTAATTTGAGATATTGACTTTTTGGCACCTAAAATATCGATTTTTAGCATGTTTTTATCCTATATTTTGAAAATATTCTAGCACTGAGTAGGCATGTACAGATCGCTTCTGGGACCCCAAAATATCGAATTTTCAGGTGTTTTGAGCCTGAATTTGAGATATAAACGAGTACAGAAGATGCATGCACATATCGACTTTTGGGCACCTAAAATATCGATTTTGAGCATGTTTTGAGCCTATATTTTGAAAACATTCTAGCACTGAGTAGGCTTGTACGGATCGCTTCTGGGACCCCAAAATATTTAATTTTCGGGTGTTTTGAGCCTGAATTTGAGATATAAACGAGTACAGAAGATCCATGCACATATCGACTTTTGGGCACCTAAAAGATCGATTTTCAGTATGTTTTTGGCCTGTATTTTGAAAATACTCTAACACGGAGTAGGCATGTACAGATCGCTTCTGGGACCCCTAAATATCGAATTATCGGGTGTTTTGGGACTGAATTTGAGATATCGACTTTTTGGCACCTAAAATATCGATTTTTAGCATGTTTTGAGCCTATATTTCGACAATATTCTAGCAATGAGTAGGCATGTACAGATTGCTTCTGGGACCCCAAAATATTGAATTTTCGGGTGTTTAGGGCCAGAATTTGAAATATACACGGGTACAGAAGATATATGCACATATCGACTTTTGGGCACCTAAAAGATCGATTTTCAGTATGTTTTTGGCCTGTATTTTGAAAATACTCTAACACGGAGTAGGCATGTACAGATCGCTTCTGGGACCCCTAAATATCGAATTTTCGGGTGTTTTGGGACTGAATTTGAGATATCGACTTTTTAGCACCTAAAAGATCGATTTTGAGCATGTTTTGAGCCTATATTTTGAAAACATTCTAGCACTGAGTAGGCTTGTACAGATCGCTTCTGGGACCCCAAAATATTTAATTTTCGGGTGTTTTGAGCCTGAATTTGAGATATAAACGAGTAAAGAAGATGCATGCACATATCGACTTTTGGGCACCTAAAAGATCGATTTTCAGTATGTTTTTGGCCTGTATTTTGAAAATACTCTAACACGGAGTAGGCATGTACAGATCGCTTCTGGGACCCCTAAATATCGAATTATCGGGTGTTTTGGGACTGAATTTGAGATATCGACTTTTTGGCACCTAAAATATCGATTTTTAGCATGTTTTGAGCCTATATTTCGAAAATATTCTAGCACTGAGTAGGCATGTACAGATTGCTTCTGGGACCCCAAAATATTGAATTTTCGGGTGTTTAGGGCCAGAATTTGAAATATACACGGGTACAGAAGATATATGCACATATCGACTTTTGGGCACCTAAAAGATCGATTTTCAGTATGTTTTTGGCCTGTATTTTGAAAATACTCTAACACGGAGTAGGCATGTACAGATCGCTTCTGGGACCCCTAAATATCGAATTTTCGGGTGTTTTGGGACTGAATTTGAGATATCGACTTTTTAGCACCTAAAAGATCGATTTTTATCATGTTTTTAGCCTATATTTTGAAAATATTCTAGCACTGAGTAGACATGTACAGATTGCTTCTGGGACCCCAAAATATTGAATTTTCGGGTGTTTTGAGCCTGAATTTGAGATAAACGGGTACAGAAGATACATGCACATATTGACTTTGGGCATCTAAAATATCGATTTTCAGCATGTTTTGGGCCTGTATTTTGAAAATACTCTAACACGGAGTAGGCATGTACAGATCGCTTCTGGGACCCCATAATATCGAATTTTCGGGTGTTTTGGGCCTGAATTTGAGATATCGTCTTTACGCACCTAAAATATCGATTTTTAGCATGATTTGAGCCTATATTTTGAAAATATTCTAGCACTGAGTAGGCATGTACAGATCGTTTCTGGGACCCCAAAATATCTAATTTTCGGGTGTTTTGAGCCTGAATTTGAGATATAAACGAGTACAAAAGATGCATACACATATCGACTTTTGGGCACCTAAAATATCGATTTTGAGCATGTTTTGAGCCTATATTTTGAAAACATTCTAGCACTGAGTAGCCATGTACATATCGTTTCTGGGACCCCAAAATATCGAATTTTCGGGTGTTTTGAGCCTGAATTTGAGATATAAACGAGTATAGAAGATGCATACACATATTGACTTTGGGCACCAAAAATATCGATTTTTAGCATGTTTTAGGCCTGAATTTTGAAAATACTCTAACACGGAGTAGGCATGTACAGATCCCTTCTGGGACCCCTAAATATCGAATTTTCGGGTGTTTTGGGACTGAATTTGAGATATCGACTTTTTGGCACCTAAAATATCGATTTTTAGCATGTTTTTAGCCTATATTTTGAAAATATTCTAGCACTGAGTAGACATGTACAGATTGCTTCTGGGACCCCAAAATATTGAATTTTCGGGTGTTTTGAGCCTGAATTTGAGATAAACGGGTACAGAAGATACATGCACATATTGACTTTGGGCATCTAAAATATCGATTTTCAGCATGTTTTGGGCCTGTATTTTGAAAATACTCTAACACGGAGTAGGCATGTACAGATCGCTTCTGGGACCCCATAATATCGAATTTTCGGGTGTTTTGGGCCTGAATTTGAGATATCGTCTTTACGCACCTAAAATATCGATTTTTAGCATGATTTGAGCCTATATTTTGAAAATATTCTAGCACTGAGTAGGCATGTACAGATCGTTTCTGGGACCCCAAAATATCTAATTTTCGGGTGTTTTGAGCCTGAATTTGAGATATAAACGAGTACAGAAGATGCATACACATATCGACTTTTGGGCAACTAAAATATCGATTTTGAGCATGTTTTGAGCCTATATTTTGAAAACATTCTAGCACTGAGTAGCCATGTACATATCGTTTCTGGGACCCCAAAATATCGAATTTTCGGGTGTTTTGAGCCTGAATTTGAGATATAAACGAGTATAGAAGATGCATACACATATTGACTTTGGGCACCAAAAATATCGATTTTTAGCATGTTTTAGGCCTGAATTTTGAAAATACTCTAACACGGAGTAGGCATGTACAGATCCCTTCTGGGACCCCTAAATATCGAATTTTCGGGTGTTTTGGGACTGAATTTGAGATATCGACTTTTTGGCACCTAAAATATCGATTTTTAGCATGTTTTTAGCCTATATTTTGAAATTATTCTAGCACTGAGTAGGCATGTACAGATTGCTTCTGGGACCCCAAAATATTGAATTTTTGGGTGTTTTGAACCTGAATTTGAGATATAAACGGGTACAGAAGATACATGCACATATTGACTTTTGGCATCTAAAATATCGATTTTCAGCATGTTTTGGGCCTGTATTTTGAAAATACTCTAACACGGAGTAGGTATGTACAGATCGCTTCTGGGACCCCAAAATATCGAATTTTCGGGTGTTTTGAGCTTGAATTTGAGATATAAACGAGTACAGAAGATGCATGCACATATCGACTTTTGGGCACCTAAAACATCGATTTTGAGCATGTTTTGAGCCTATATTTTGAAAACATTCTAGTACTGAGTAGGCATGTACAGATCGCTTCTGGGACCCCTAAATATCGAATTTTCGGGTGTTTTGGGCCTTAATTTGAGATATTGACTTTTTGGCACCTAAAATATCGATTTTTAGCATGTTTTTAGCCTATATTTTGAAAATATTCTTGCACTTAGTAGGCATGTACAAATCGCTTCTGGGACCCCAAAATATCGAATTTTCGGGTGTTTTGAGCCTGAATTTGAGATATAAACGAGTATAGAAGAAGCATACACATATTGACTTTGGGCACCAAAAATATCGATTTTGAGCATGTTTTGGGCAGTATCCTGAAAATACTCTAACACTTAGTAGTCATGTACAGATCGCTTCTGGGACCCCAAAATATCGAATTTTCGGGTGTTTAGGGCCAGAATTTGAGATATAAACGGGTACAGAAGATGCATGCACATATCGACTTTTGGGCAACTAAAAGATCGATTTTCAGTATGTTTTTGGCCTGTATTTTGAAAATACTCTAACACGGAGTAGGCATGTACAGATCGCTTCTGGGACCCCTAAATATCGAATTTTCGGGTGTTTTGGGACTGAATTTGAGATATCGACTATTTGGCACCTAAAATATCGATTTTTAGCATGTTTTTAGCCTATATTTTGAAAATATTCTAGCACTGAGTAGGCATGTACAGATTGCTTCTGGGACCCCAAAATATTGAATTTTCGGGTGTTTTGAGCCTGAATTTGAGATATAAACGGGTACAGAAGATACATGCACATATTGACTTTGGGCATCTAAATTATCGATTTTCAGCATGTTTTGGGCCTGTATTTTGAAAATACTCTAACACGGAGTAGACATGTACAGATCGCTTCTGGGACCCCATAATATTGAATTTTCGGGTGTTTTTGGCCTGAATTTGAGATATCGTCTTTACGCACCTAAAAAATCGATTTTAGCATGTTTTGAGCCTATATTTTGAAAATAATCTATCACTGAGTAGGCATGTACAGATCGTTTCAGGGACCCCAAAATATCGAATTTTCGGGTGTTTTGAGCCTGAATTTGAGATATAAACGAGTACAGAAGATGCATGCACATATCGACTTTTGGGCACCTAAAATATCAATTTTGAGCATGTTTTCAGCCTATATTTTGAAAACATTCTAGCACTGAGTAGCCATGTACAGATCGCTTCTGGGACCCCAAAATATCGAATTTTCGGGTGTTTTGAGACTGAATTTGAGATATAAACGAGTATAGAGAATGCATACACATATTGGCTTTGGGCACCAAAAATATCGATTTTCAGTATGTTTTTGGCCTGTATTTTGAAAATACTCTAACACGGAGTAGGCATGTACAGATCCCTTCTGGGACCCCTAAATATCGAATTTTCGGGTGTTTTGGGACTGAATTTGAGATATCGACTTTTTGGCACCTAAAATATCGATTTTTAGCATGTTTTGAGCCTATATTTTGATAATATTCTAGCACTGAGTAGGCATGTACAGATTGCTTCTGGGACCCCAAAATATTGAATTTTCGGGTGTTTAGGGCCAGAATTTGAGATATAAACGGGTACAGAAGATAAATGCACATATCGACTTTTGGGCACCTAAAAGATCGATTTTCAGTATGTTTTTGGCCTGTATTTTGAAAATACTCTAACACGGAGTAGGCATGTACAGATCGCTTCTGGGACCCCTAAATATCGAATTTTCGGGTGTTTTGGGACTGAATTTGAGATATCGACTTTTTGGCACCTAAAAGATCGATTTTTAGCATGTTTTTAGCCTATATTTTGAAAATATTCTAGCACTGAGTAGGCATGTACAGATTGCTTCTGGGACCCCAAAATATTGAATTTTCGGGTGTTTTGAGCTTGAATTTGAGATATAAACGAGTACAGAAGATGCATGCACATATCGACTTTTGGGCACCTAAAATATCGATTTTGAGCATGTTTTGAGCCTATATTTTGAAAACATTCTAGCACTGAGTAGGCATGTACAGATCGCTTCTGGGACCCAAAAATATCGAATTTTAGGGTGTTTAGGGCCAGAATTTGAGATATAAACGGGTACAGAAGATGCATGCACATATCGACTTTTAGGCACCTAAAAGATCGATTTTCAGTATGTTTTTGGCCTGTATTTTGAAAATACTCTAAAACGGAGTAGGCATGTACAGATCTCTTCTGGGACCCCAAAATATCGAATTTTCGGGTGTTTTGAGCCTGAATTTGAGATATAAATGAGTACAGAAGATGCATGCACATATCGACTTTTGGGCACATAAAATATCGATTTTGAGCATGTTTTGAGCCTATATTTTGAAAAAAATCTAGCACTGAGTAGGCATGTACAGATCGCTTCTGGGACCAATAAATATCGAATTTTCGAGTGTTTTGGGCCTTAATTTGAGATATCGACTTTTTGGCACCTAAAATATCGATTTTTAGCATGTTTTTAGCCTATATTTTGAAAATATTCTAGCACTGAGTAGGCATGTACAGATTGCTTCTGGGACCCCAAAATATTGAATTTTCGGGTGTTTTGAGCCTGAATTTGAGATATAAACGGGTACAGATGATACATGCACATACTGACTTTGGGCATCTAAAATATCGATTTTGAGCATGTTTTGAGCCTATATTTTGAAAATACTCTAACACGGAGTAGGCATGTACAGATCGCTTCTGGGACCCCTAAATATCGAATTTTCGGGTGTTTTGGACCTTAATATGAGATATCGCCTTTACGCACCAAAAATATCGATTTTTAGCATGTTTTGAGCCTATATTTTGAAAATATTCTAGCACTGAGTAGGCATGTACAGATCGCTTCTGGGACCCCAAAATATCGAATTTTCGTGTGTTTTGAGCCTGAATTTGAGATATAAACGAGTACAGAAGATGTATGCACATATCGACTTTTTGGCACCTAAAATATCTATTTTTAGAATGTTTTTAGCCTATATTTTGAAAATATTCTAGCACTGAGTAGGCATGTACAGATTGCTTCTGGGACCCCAAAATGTTGAATTTTCGGGTGTTTTGAGCCTGAATTTGAGATATAAACGGGTACAGAAGATACATGCACATATTGACTTTGGGCATCTAAAATATCGATTTTCAGCATGTTTTGGGCATGTATTTTCTAAATACTCTTACAAGGAGTAGGCATGTACTGATCGCTTCTGGGACCCCAAAATATCGAATTTTCGGGTATTTTGAGCCTGAATTTGAGATATAAACGAGTATAGAAGAAGCATACACATATTGACTTTGGGCACCTAAAATATCGATTTTCAGCATGTTTTGGGCCTGAATTTTGAAAATACTCTAACACGGAGTAGGCATGTACAGATCGCTTCTGGGACCCCAAAATATCAAATTTTCGGGTGTTTAGGGCCAGAATTTGAGATATAAACGGGTACAGAAGATGCATGCACATATCGACTTTTGGGCACCTAAAAGATCGATTTTCAGTATGTTTTTGGGCTGTATTTTGAAAATACTCTAACACGGAGTAGGCATGTACAGATCCCTTCTGGGACCCATAAATATCGAATTTTCGGGTGTTTTGTGACTGAATTTGAGATATCGACTTTTTGGCACCTAAAATATCGATTTTTAGCATGTTTTGAGCCTATATTTTGAAAATATTCTAGCACTGAGTAGGCATGTACAGATTGCTTCTGGGACCCCAAAATATCGAATTTTCGGGTGTTTTGAGCCTGAATTTGAGATATAAACGGGTACTGAAGATGCATGCACATATCGACTTTTGGGCACCTAAAACATCGATTTTGAGCATGTTTTGGGCCTGTATTTTGAAAATACTCTAACACGGAGTAGGCATGTACAGATCGCTTCTTTGACCCCAAAATATCGAATTTTCGGGTGTTTTGGCCTTGAATTTGACATATCGCCTTTACGCACTAAAAATATCGATTTTTAGCATGTTTTGAGCCTATATTTTGAAAATATTCTAGCACTGAGTAGGCATGTACAGATCGCTTCTGGGACCCGTAAATATCGAATTTTCGGGTGTTTTGGGCCTTAATTTGAGATATCGACTTTTTGGCACCTAAAATATCGATTTTTAGCATGTTATTAGCCTATAATTTGAAAATATTCTAGCATTGAGTAGGCATGTACAGATTGCTTCTGGGACCCCTAAATATCGAATTTTCGGGTGTTTTGAGCCTGAATTTGAGATATAAACGGGTACAGAAGATACATGCACATATTGACTTTGGGCATCTAAAATATCGATTTTCAGTGTGTTTTGGGCCTGTATTTTGTAAATACTCTAACAAGGAGTAGGCATGTACAGATCGCTTCTGGGACCCCAAAATATAGAATTTTCGGGTGTTTTGAGCCTGAATTTGAGATATAAACGAGTACAGAAGATGCATGCACATATCGACTTTTGGACACCTAAAATATCGATTTTGAGCATGTTTTGAACCTATATTTTGAAAACATTCTAGCACTGAGTAGGCATGTACAGATCGCTTCTGGGACCCCAAAATATCATATTTTCGGGTGTTTTGGGCCTTAATTTGAGATATCGACTTTTTGGCACCTAAAATATCTATTTTTAGCATGTTTTTAGCCTATATTTTGAAAATATTCTAGCACTGAGAAGGCATGTACAGATTGCTTCTGGGACCCCAAAATATTGAATTTTCGGGTGTTTTGACCCTGAATTTGAGATATAAACGGGTACAGAAGATACATGCACATATTGACTTTGGGCATCTAAAATATCGATTTTCAGCATGTTTTGGGCATGTATTTTGTAAATACTCTAACACGGAGTAGGCATGTACAGATCGCTTCTGGGACCCCTAAATATCGAATTTTCGGGTGTTTTGGGCATTAATTTGAGATATCGACTTTTTGGAACCTAAAATATAGATTTTTAGCATGTTTTTAGCCTATATTTTGAAAATATTCTAGCACTAAGTAGGCATGTACAGATTGCTTCTGGGACCCCTAAATATCGAATTTTCGGGTGTTTTGGGCCTTAATTTGAGATATCGCCTTTACGCACCTAAAATATCGATTTTTAGCATGTTTTGAGCCTATATTTTGAAAATATTCTAGCACTGAGTAGGCATGTACAGATCGCTTCTGGGACCCCAAAATATCGAATTTTCGGGTGTTTTGAGCCTGTATTTGAGATATAAACGAGTACAGAAGATGCATGCACATATCGACTTTTGGGCACCTAAAATATCGATTTTGAGCATGTTTTGAGCCTATATTTTGAAAACATTCTAGCACTGAGTAGGCATGTACAGATCGCTTCTAGGACCCCAAAATATCGAATTTTCGGGTGTTTTGGGCCTGAATTTGAGATATAAACGAGTATAGAAGATGCATACACATATTGACTTTCGGCACCAAAAATATCGATTTTCAGCATGGTTTGGGCCTGAATTTTGAAAATACTCTAACACGGATTAGGCATGTACAGATCGCTTCTGGGACCCCAAAATATCGAATTTTTGGGTGTTTAGGGCCAGAATTTGAAATATAAACGGGTTCAGAAGATTCATGCACATTTCGACTTTTGGGCACCTAAAAGATCGATTTTCAGTATGTTTTTGGCCTGTATTTTGAAAATACTCTAACACGGAGTAGGCATGTACAGATCGCTTCTGAGACCCCTAAATATCGAATTTTCGGGTGTTTTGTGACTGAATTTGAGATATCGACTTTTTTGGCACCTAAATTATCAATTTTTAGCATGTTTTTAGCCTATATTTTGAAAATATTCTAGCAGATTGCTTTTGGGACCCCAAAATATTGAATTTTCGGGTGTTTTGAGCCTGAATTTGAGATATAAACGGGTACAGAAGATACATGCACCTAATGACTTTGGGCATCTAAAATATTGATTTTCAGCATGTTTTGGGCCTGTATTTTGAAAATACTTTAACACGGAGTAGGCATGTACAGATCGCTTCTGGGACCCCAAAATATCGAATTTTCGGGTGTTTTGAGCCTGAATTTGAGATATAAACGGGTACTGAAGATGCATGCACATATCGACTTTTGGGCACCTAAAACATCGATTTTGAGCATGTTTTGGGCCTGTATTTTGAAAATACTCTAACACGGAGTAGGCATGTACATATCGCTTCTGGGACCCCAAAATATCGAATTTTTGGGTGTTTTGGGCCTGAATTTGAGGTATCGCCTTTACGCACCTAAAATATCGATTTTTAGCATGTTTTGAGCCTATATTTTGATAATATTCTAGCACTGAGTAGGCATGTACAGATCGCTTCTGGGACCCCAAAATATCGAATTTTCGGGTGTTTTGAGCCTGTATTTGAGATATAAACGAGTACAGAAGATGCATGCACATATCGACTTTTGGGCACCTAAAATATCGATTTTGAGCATGTTTTGAGCCTATATTTTGAAAACATTCTAGCACTGAGTAGGCATGTACAGATCGCTTCTAGGACCCCAAAATATCGAATTTTCGGGTGTTTTGGGCCTGAATTTGAGATATAAACGAGTATAGAAGATGCATACACATATTGACTTTCGGCACCAAAAATATCGATTTTCAGCATGGTTTGGGCCTGAATTTTGAAAATACTCTAACACGGATTAGGCATGTACAGATCGCTTCTGGGACCCCAAAATATCGAATTTTTGGGTGTTTAGGGCCAGAATTTGAAATATAAACGGGTTCAGAAGATTCATGCACATTTCGACTTTTGGGCACCTAAAAGATCGATTTTCAGTATGTTTTTGGCCTGTATTTTGAAAATACTCTAACACGGAGTAGGCATGTACAGATCGCTTCTGAGACCCCTAAATATCGAATTTTCGGGTGTTTTGTGACTGAATTTGAGATATCGACTTTTTTGGCACCTAAATTATCAATTTTTAGCATGTTTTTAGCCTATATTTTGAAAATATTCTAGCAGATTGCTTTTGGGACCCCAAAATATTGAATTTTCGGGTGTTTTGAGCCTGAATTTGAGATATAAACGGGTACAGAAGATACATGCACCTAATGACTTTGGGCATCTAAAATATTGATTTTCAGCATGTTTTGGGCCTGTATTTTGAAAATACTTTAACACGGAGTAGGCATGTACAGATCGCTTCTGGGACCCCAAAATATCGAATTTTCGGGTGTTTTGAGCCTGAATTTGAGATATAAACGGGTACTGAAGATGCATGCACATATCGACTTTTGGGCACCTAAAACATCGATTTTGAGCATGTTTTGGGCCTGTATTTTGAAAATACTCTAACACGGAGTAGGCATGTACATATCGCTTCTGGGACCCCAAAATATCGAATTTTTGGGTGTTTTGGGCCTGAATTTGAGGTATCGCCTTTACGCACCTAAAATATCGATTTTTAGCATGTTTTGAGCCTATATTTTGATAATATTCTAGCACTGAGTAGGCATGTACAGATTGCTTCTGGGACCCCAAAATATTGAATTTTCGGGTGTTTTGAGCCTGAATTTGAGATATAAACGGGTATAGAAGATACATGCACATATTGACTTTGGGCATCTAAAATATCGATTTTCAGCATGTTTTGGGCCTGTATTTTGAAAATACTCTAACACGGAGTAGGCATGTACAGATCGCTTATGGGACCCCAAAATATCGAATTTTCGGGTGTTTTGGGCCTGAATTTGAGATATCGCCTTTATTCACCTAAAATATCGATTTTTAGCATGTTTTGAGCCTATATTTTGAAAATATTCTAGCACTGAGTAGGCATGTACCGATCCCTTCTGGGACCCCTAAATATCGAATTTTCGGGTGTTTTGGGACTGAATTTGAGATATAAATGAGTACAGAAGATGCATGCACATATCGACTTTTGGGCACCTAAAATATCGATTTTGAGCATATTTTGAGCCTATATTTTGAAAACATTCTAGCACTGAGTAGGCATGTACAGATCGCTTCTGGGACCCCTAAATATCGAATTTTCGGGTGTTTTGGGCCTTAATTTGAGATATCGACTTTTTGGCACCTAAAATATCGATTTTTAGCATGTTTTTAGCCTATATTTTGAAAATATTCTAGCACTGAGTAGGCATGTACAGATTGCTTCTGGGACCCCAAAATATTGAATTTTCGGGTGTTTTGAGCCTGAATTTGAGATATAAACGGGTAAAGAAGATGCATGCACATATCGACTTTTGGGCACCTAAAAGATCGATTTTCAGCATGTTTTTAGCCTATATTTTGAAAATATTCTAGCACTGAGTAGGCATGTACAGATTGCTTCTGGGACCCCAAAATATTGAATTTTCGGGTGTTTTGAGCCTGAATTTGAAATATAAACGGGTACAGAAGATACATGCACATATTGACTTTGGGCATCTAAAATATCGATTTTCAGCATGTTTTGGGCCTGTATTTTGAAAATACTCTAACACGGAGTAGGCATTTACAGATAGCTTCTAAGACCCCAAAATATCGAATTTTCGGGTGTTTAGGGCCAGAATTTGAGATATAAACGGGTACAGAATATGCATGCACATATCGACTTTTGGGCACCTAAAAGATCGATTTTCAGTATGTTTTTGGGCTGTATTTTGAAAATATTCTAACACGGAGTAGGCATGTACAGATCCCTTCTGGGACCCATAAATATCGAATTTTCGGGTGTTTCGGGACTGAATTTGAGATATCTTCTTTTTGGCACCTAAAATATCGATTTTTAGCATGTTTTTAGCCTATATTTTGAAAATATTCTAGCACTGAGTAGGCATGTACAGATTGCTTCTGGGACCCCAAAATATTGAATTTTCGGGTTTTTTGAGCATGAATTTGAGATATAAACGGGTACAGAAGATGCATGCACATATTGACTTTGGGCATCTAAACTATCGATTTTCAGCAATTTTTGGGCCTGTATTTTGAAAATACTCTAACACGGAGTAGGCATGTACAGATCGCTTCTGGGACCCCCAAATATCGAATTTTCGGATGTTTTGGGCCTGAATTTGAGATATCATCTTTACGCACCTAAAATATCGATTTTTAGCATGTTTTGAGCCTTTATTTAGAAAATATTCTAGCACTGAGTAGGCATGTACAGATCCCTTCTGGGACCCCAAAATATTGAATTTTCGGGTGTTTTGAGCCTGAATTTGAGATATAAACGGGTACAGAAGATACATGCACATATTGACTTTGGGCATCTAAAATATCGATTTTCAGCATGTTTTGGGCATGTATTTTGAAAATACTCTAACACGGAGTAGGCATGTACAGATCGCTTCTGGGACCCAAAAATATCGAATTTTCGAGGTGTTTTGAGCCTGAATTTGAGATATAAACGGGTACTGAAGATGCATGCACATATCGACTTTTTGGCACCTAAAACACCCGAAAATTCGATATTTTGGGGTCCCAGAAGCGAACTGTACATGCCTACTCTGTGTTAGAGTATTTCCAAAATACAGGCCCAAAACATACTGAAACTCGATCTTTTAGGTGCCCAAAAGTCGATATATGTATGCATCTTATGTACCCGTTTATATCCCAAATTCAACCTCAAAACACCCGAAAATTCGATACTTTTGGGTCCCAGAAGCGATCTGTACATGCCTACTCAGTGCTAGAATATTTTCAAAATATAGGATCAAAACATGCTAAAAATCGATATTTTAGGTACCCAAAGTCGATATCTCAAATTCAGGCCCAAAACACCCAAAAATCCGATATTTTTGGGTCCCAGAATCGATCTGTACATGCCTACTCAGTGCTAGAATGTTTTCAAAATATAGGCTCAAAACACGTTAAAAATCGATATTTTAAGTGTCAAAAGTCGATATGTGCATGAATCATCTGTACCTGTTTATATCTCAAATTCAGGCTCAAAACACCCGAAAATTCGATATTTTGGGGTCCCAGAAGTGATCTGTACATGCCTACTTTGTGCTAGAATATTTTCAAAATATAGGCCCAAAACATGCTAAAAATTGATATTTTAGGTGCCCAAAGTCGATATCTCAAATTTAGGCCCAAAACACCCGAAAATTCGATATTTTGGGGTCCCAGAAGCGACCTGTACATGCCTACTCCGTGTTAGAGTATTTTCAAAATACAGGCCCAAAACATACTGAAAATCGATCTTTTAGGTGCCCAATTGTCGATATTTGCATGCATCTTCTGTACTCGTTTATATCTCAAATTCAGGCTCAAAACACCCGAAAATTCGATATTTTTGGGTCCCAGAAGCGATCTGTACATGCCTACTCAGTGCTAGAATTTTTTCAAGATATAGGCTCAAAACATGCTAAAAATCGATATTTTAAGTGTCCAAAGTCGATATGTGCATCCATCATCTGTACCCGTTTATATCTCAAATTCAGGCTCACAACACCCGAAATTCAATATTTTGGGGTCCCAGAAGCGATCTGTACATGCCTACTTAGTGCTAGAATATTTTCAAAATATAGGCCCAAAACATGCTAAAAATCGATATTTTAGGTGCCCAAAGTCGATATCTCAAATTCAGGCCCAAAACACCCGAAAATTCGATATTTTGGGGTCCCAGAAGCAAACTGTACATGCCTACTCCGTGTTAGAGTATTTTCAAAAATACAGGCCCAAAACATACTGAAAATCGATCTTTTAGGTGCCCAAAAATCGATATATGTATGCATCTTATGTACCCGTTTATATCCCAAATTCAACCTCAAAACACCCGAAAAATCGATATTTTTGGGTCCCAGAACCGATCTGTACATGCCTACTCAGTGCTAGAATATTTTCAAAATATAGGCCCAAAACATGCTAAAAATCGATATTTTAGGTGCCCAAAGTCGATATCTCAAATTCAGGCCCAAAACACCCAAAAATTCAATATTTTGGGGTCCCAGAAGCGATCTGTACATGCCTACTCAGTGCTAGAATGTTTTCAAAATATAGGCTCAAAACATGCTAAAAATCGATATTTTAAGTGTCCAAAGTCGATATGTGCATGCATCATCTGTACCCGTTTATATCTCAAATTCAGGCTCAAAACACCCGAAAATTCGATATTTTGGGGTCCCAGAAGTGATCTGTACATGCCTACTTAGTGCAAGAAAATTTTCAAAATATAGGCCCAAAACATGCTAAAAATCGATATTTTAGGTGCCCAAAGTCGATATCTCAAATTCAGGCCCAAAACACCCGAAAATTCGATATTTTAAGGGTCCCAGAAGCGAACTGTAAGTGTATACTCCGTGTTAGAGTATTTTCAAAATACAGGCCCAAAACATACTGAAAATCGATCTTTTAGGTGCCCAAAAGTCGATATGTGCATGCATCTTCTGTACCCGTTTATATCCCAAATTCAACCTCAAAACACCCGAAAATTCGATACTTTTGGGTCCCAGAAGCGATCTGTACATGCCTACTCAGTGCTAGAATTTTTTCAAAATATATTCTCAAAACATGCTAAAAATCGATATTTTAGGTGTCCAAAGTCGATATGTGCATGCATCATCTGTACCCGTTTATATCTCAAATTCATGCTCAAAACACCCGAAAATTCGATATTTTGGGGTCCCAGAAGCGATCTGTACATGCCTACTTAGTGCTAGAATATTTTCAAAATATAGGTAAAAAACATGCTAAAAATCGATATTTTAGGTGCCCAAAGTCGATATCTCAAATTCAGGCTCAAAATACCCGAAAATTCAATATTTTGGGGTCCCAGAAGCAATCTGTACATGCCTACACAGTGCTAGAATATTTTCAAAATATAGGCTAAAAACATGCTAAAAATCGACATTTTCGGTGCCAAAAAATCGATATCTCAAATTCAGTCCCAAAACACCCGAAAATTCGATATTTAGAGGTCCCAGAAGGTATCTGTACATGCCTACTCAGTGCTAGAATATTTTCAAAATATAGGCTCAAAACATGCTAAAAATCGATATTTTAAGTGTCCAAAGTCGATATGTGCATGCATCATCTGTACCCGTTTATATCTCAAATTCAGGCTCAAAACACCCGAAAATTTGATATTTTGGGGTCCCAGAAGCGATCTGTACATGCCTACTTAGTGCTTGAATATTTTCAAAATATAGGCCCAAAACATGCTAAAAATCGATATTTTAGGTGCCCAAAGTCGATATCTCAATTCAGGCCCAAAACACCCAAAAATTCGATATTTTGGGGTCCCAGAAGCGAACTGTACATGCCTACTCCGTGTTAGAGTATTTTCAAAATACAGGCCCAAAACATACTGAAAATCGATCTTTTAGGTGCCCAAAAGTAGATATGTGCATGCATCTTCTGTACCGTTTATATCTCAAATGCCGGCTCCAAACACCCGAAAATTCGATATTTTGGGGTCCCCGAAGCGATCTGTACATGCCTACTCAGATGCAGGCCCAAAACATGCTGAAAATCGATATTTTAGTTGCCCAAAGTCAACATGTTTATGCATCGTCTGCACTCGTTTATATCTCAAATTCAACCTGAAAGCACCCGAAATTTCGATAATTTTGGGTCCCAGAAGCGATCTGTACATCCTTACTCCTAGTTAGAATGTTTTCAAGATACAGACCCAAAACATGCTCAAAATCGATATATTAGGTGCCCAAAAGTCGATATGTGCATGCATCTTCTGTACCCGTTTATATCTCAAATTCAGGCTCAAAACACCCAAAAATTCGATATTTTTGGGTCCCAGAAGCGATCTGTACATGCCTACTCAGTGCTAGAATATTTTCAAAATATAGGCCCAAAACATGCTAAAAGTCGATATTTTAGGTGCCCAAAGTCGATATCTCAAATTCAGGCCCAAAACACCCGAAAATTCGATATTTTGGGGTCCCAGAAGCGAACTGTACATGCCTACTCCGTGTTAGAGTATTTTCAAAATACAGGCCCAAAACATACTGAAAATCGATCTTTTAGGTGCCCAAAAGTCGATATGTGCATGCATCTTCTGTACCCGTTTATATCCCAAATTCAACCTCAAAACACCCGAAAATTCGATATTTTGGGGTCCCAGAAGCGATCTGTACATGCCTACTTAGTGCTAGAATTTTTTCAAAATATAGGCTCAAAACATGCTAAAAATCGATATTTTAACCCTTGACTACTTAAGTGGTTCCGCACGGACCCACGCTGCGTCACGCGTGACTCCCCCCCCCCCCATACAGATAAGCCACACCCACCAACCAACGGGGAGAAGCGCTCATCAATCATCATTAGTGTACCCAATGTCACTGTGGTTGGTTGTGCTGCTCCTCTTGATCTATTTATTTCTACTACACGTAAGTACACTGGGTCCGGGCGGACCCATTTAAGTAACAATGTTATAAGTGACTAATAGTGAAGTTTATACTACGTAGAGTTGTGTATGCAGTGTAAGGTAGTGTGCTGGGCTAAACTTGTTAGTGGCAGGCTAAATTTGTTCAGTGATAATTGTGCCATATTTCTAAATACTTGCAACAACTTTATATGAGGGTCAAACATTTTTTTACTCCTTTCCTATTCTAGTGTCATCATGCATAGGTCAGAAAAGTTGAGACGGGAACAAATAGAGGAAATGCTGCTACAGACCACAGCAGAACTTATTGGAGAGAGTGAAGTTAGCACAGACAGTGACACTGGAAATGAAGTGGCAACCACACCGGTGGTTAGTGCAAGGCTAGCAGCTGAGGCAGAGAGCGACCTCCACCCACCCCCTCCACACACCTCGCCGAGTGGCTCTGGCCAGCAAGAAATAGTGATTGATTTAGAACATGCAGAAATACTGAATGTATCTACACTACATTCACTCATCACTCACACAACACCTTCACACAACACCTTCACACCTAACGACTCACCTGCAGGTCCTTCCACACGATATATACATAAAAGAAAAGGCGTGGCCTACTCCTCGACGCCTTTTACAGCCAAAAGACGTATTATACATTCCTCAGACTCGGAGGAAGTAGATGATGTCCCTGAGGTTGATGCAACTAGTCCAATAATTGACACTGAAGAATCTGAGAGCCAACTTGACCCCCACGACAGTGATTCTGACCTGGATTACGAACCTCTACCAATGTCACAGTCAGAAACAGAGGAGGAAGAAGGTAGCCAGGAAACCACAACCACACAGCAGTCACCAACACCACAGTCACCAACACCACAGTCACCAACACCACAGTCACCAACACCACAACAGTCAACCACCACCGAGGCCGAAACAAATAAATATATACATAAACTCACTTCAAGTGATCGTCGGGCACCAGACAAGACTCTGTCGTCACGAAAACCATTACCCCCGAAACCCCCACAACAGGCACCGCAGAATTATGAAAAAGGATTGGCTACCAACGAAGCCAAAAATGCGGTCACACCAGGCGATTTCTTGTCACTAATTATTGATGATGACATGATAAACATTATAGTGACATGCACAAATCGCATGATTGAAAAAAAAGCAAGGAAGTACAAGACTGAAGGTTTTGTACATAAGACGTCCTACACTGAAATAAAGGCATTGATTGGAATATTGATTTTGAGTGGTTCAAAGCATGACAATCACCATACAACATTAGAAATGTTCAGCACCCACCATGGAGCACCAATCTACAGATTTGTATGTTCACGCACCAGGTTCACATTTTTATTGGATTGCCTCAGATTTGATAACATCGAGACAAGGGCAGAGAGGCAGGCAACAGACAAATTTGCACCCTTCAGGGACATTTTTGAACGCTTCGTCTCTAATTCTACAAAACACTACACTCCAGGAAATAAACTCACCATTGATGAACAATTACTCTCATTTAGAGGACGATGCCCCTTCAAAATGTATATGCCTATGAAACCGGCTAAGTATGGCCTAAAGATAATAATTATTTGTGATGCTGAGAACTACTATATGTGCAACGCCAAGACGTATTTAGGGAAGGAAACTGTGGGGCGTGGCCGTAACGTCAATATTGCACAAGAAATAACAATGACACTGATGGAGCCCTTCCTAGATGCTGGACGTAATCTCACAATGGATAACTGGTTCACCTCACTCCCTCTGACACGGCAGCTGTATGACCGTAATACCACATGTGTCGGCACGATAAGGAGGAAAGGGTACATTCCTATGGCCATGCTGGGGAAATCCAAACAACGTAAAGTCAACACAAGCGCTTTCCTATTTCAAGAGAATGTGACACTACTGTCTTACAAGGCAAAAAAGAATAAGACAGTTATGTTGATGTCATCATTACACAACGAAGTAAAGATTGGTGACAAAGGGAAAGCATAAATAATCCATTACTATAACAAGACAAAATGTGGTGTAGATGTATTGGATCAAATGTGTGCAACATATAGCATGAGCAGAAAAACAAGAAGATGGCCATGTTGTTTATTTTATGGCATTTTGAATGTTGCCACTATAAACTCATTCATCTTATATAAATTATCTGGTCATGCAACTGGTTCAAAGAGGAATGAAAGAAGGCTCTTCATGCAAGACCTTGCATATGAATTTACGAGACCTTATGCAATACAAAGACTGGAAGTCCCTACACTCAGCAGGTCACTAAAAACACTTATTAGGGACTGCTATAACGTTCCTGAACAACATCTACCACCACCACCTAATCCTCAACCAGCAGAAAGTAGGCAGCGATGCAACATCTGTCATTGGAAGACTGCCTCCAAGTGCAAGACTCGCTGCTTGGAATGTAATAGACCAATATGCCCCACCCACACCCGAATCACCTGTGTAGAGTGCTATCGGTAAGTGAATAAGTCATCTTTTTATAAAACCCAGAATTTTGTTACACATAAGGAAATGTTAGCATGATAAATATGCAGCACCTATATAAAAATATATATTATCTAATGATTGTGTTTTATTTTTGCAGGGACAACCCACAAGAATGAAGACATACTCCATAACGTACTGTATGTACTGTACTGTATGTATGTATTTTTTATAATACATAATTTTTTATGTATTTTTTATTATATATCTCAAAAATATAAAGTATTATTGCAATAGACAGGCTAAATATGTAAATTTCGTTTAGGGCACGTGATGTACCCAAAATCAATGGTTCACTAATTTGTCATTTTCATTTGTTCCAGGCACTTCATATTTTTGGCTGACTGGGGTTGTGTTGGAGTTTTTCATCGATGTCAGTACCTGAATGGTGTATTCCTATAGTTTTTTACTGTTTCCATCCATGTTTTCATGTGCCTTGAGGTCCTACCTCAAACTACCTCAGAGTGAAGGTTTTTTTTTTTTATATACGATATAATAATATCCAAATGTGGTTTAGTTATTAATTTTTTGTATTGATCTCATTCATATAACCCTAATTTTATAGTTTTGTATGGCTACATGGAATAAAATTGTATTTCAATAGGTTTTTTTTCATTTATTCCCTACCGGGTCCGCCTGGACCCACAATAGTATTAACGAAAAAAAAACAAAATTAAGTAAACT
Source organism: Petrolisthes cinctipes (assembly GCA_033782935.1). NCBI lineage: Eukaryota > Metazoa > Arthropoda > Malacostraca > Decapoda > Porcellanidae > Petrolisthes > Petrolisthes cinctipes. Next base: position 1,220,689 of record JAWQEG010000930.1, on the reverse strand, counting down.
AGGCCCAAAGTCGATATCTCAAATTCAGGCCCAAAACACCCGAAAATTCGATATTTTGGGGTCCCAGAAGAGAACTGTACATGCCTACTCCGTGTTAGAGTATTTTCAAAATACAGGCCAAAAACATACTGAAAATCGGTCTTTTAGGTACCCAAAAGTCGATATGTGCATGCATCTTCTGTACCAGTTTATATCCCAAATTCAACTTCAAAACACCCGAAAATTCGATATTTTTGGGTTCCAGAAGCGATCTGTACATGCCTACTCAGTGCTAGAATTTTTTCAAAATATAGGCTCAAAACAAGCTAAAAATCGATATTTTAAGTGTCCAAAGTCGATATGTGCATGCATCATCTGTACCCGTTTATATCTCAAATTCAGGCTCAAAACACCCGAAAATTCGATATTTTGGGGTCCCAGAAGCGATCTGTACATGCCTACTTAGTGCTAGAATATTTTCAAAATATAGGCCCAAAACATGCTATAAATCGATATTTTAGGTGCCCAAAGTCGATATCTCAAATTCAGGCCCGAAACACCCAAAAATTCGATATTTTGGCGTCCCAGAAGCGATCTGTACATGCCTACTCCGTGTTAGAGTATTTTCAATATACAGGCCCAAAACATACTGAAAATCGATCTTTTAGGTGCCCAAAAGTCGATATGTGGATGCATCTTCTGTACCCGTTTATATCTCAAATTCAGGCTCAAAACACCCGAAAATTCGATATTTTGGGGTCCCAGAAGCGAACTGTACATGCCTACTCCGTGTTAGAGTATTTTCAAAATACAGGCCAAAAACATACTGAAAATCGATCTTTTAGGTGCCCAAAAGTCGATATGTGCATGCATCTTCTGTACCCGTTTATATCTCAAATTCAGGCTCCAAACACCCGAAAATTCGATATTTTGGGGTCCCAGAAGCGATCTGTACATGTCTACTGAGATGCAGGCCCAAAACATACTGAAAATCGATATTTTAGGTGACCAAAGTCAACATGTGTATGCATCTTCTGCACTCGTTTATATCTCAAATTCAACGTCAAAACACCCGAAAATTCGATAATTTTGGGTCCCAGAAGCGATCTGCACATGTCTAGTCAGTGCTAGAATTTTTTCAAAATATAGGCACAAAACATGATAAAAATCGATATTTTAAGTGTCCAAAGTCGATATGTGCATGCATCTTCTGTACCCGTTTATATCTCAAATTCAGGCTGAAAACACCCGAAAATTCGATATTTTTGGGTCCCAGATGCGATCTGTACATGCCTACTCCTAGTTAGAGTATTTTCAAAATACAGGCCCAAAACATGCTGAGAATCGATATTTTAGGTGCCCAAAGTCAATATGTGCATGCATCTTCTGTACCCGTTTATATCTCAAATTCAGGCTCAAAACACCCGAAAATTCGGTATTCTTTGGTCCTAGAAGCGATCTGTACATGCCTACTTAGTGCTAGAATATTTTCAAAATATAGGCCCAAAACATGCAAAAAATCGATATTTTAGGTGCCCAAAGTCGATATCTCAAATTCAAGCCCAAAAGACCCGAAAATTCGATATTTTGGGGTCCCAGAAGCGAACTATACATGCCTACTCCGTGTTAGAGTATTTTCAGAATACAGGCCCAAAACATACTGAAAATCGGTCTTTTAGGTACACAAAAGTCGATATGTGTATGCATCTTCTGTACCCGTTTATATCTCAAATTCAGGCTCCAAACACCCAAAAATTCGATATTTTGGGGTCCCAGAAGCGATCTGTACATGTCTACTGAGATGCAGGCCCAAAACATACTGAAAATCGATATTTTAGGTGCCCAAAGTCAACATGTGTATGCATCTTCTGCACTCGTTTATATCTCAAATTCAGGCTCAAAACACCCGAAAATTCGATAATTTTTGGTCCCAGAAGCAATCTGCACATGTCTAGTCAGTGCTAGAATTTTTTCAAAATATAGGCTCAAAACATGCTCAAAATCGATATTTTAAGTGTCCAAAGTCGATATGTGCATGCATCTTCTGTACCCGTTTATATCTCAAATTCAGGCTCAAAACACCCGAAAATTCGATATTTTTGGGTCCCAGAAGCGATCTGTACATGCCTACTCCTAGTTAGAGTATTTTTAAAATACAGGCCCAAAACATGCTGAAAATCGATATTTTAGGTGCCCAAAGTCAATATGTGCATGCATCTTCTGTACCCGTTTATATCTCAAATTCAGGCTCAAAACACCCGAAAATTCGGTATTTTTTGGTCCTAGAAGCGATCTGTACATGCCTACTTAGTGCTAGAATATTTTCAAAATATAGGCCCAAAACATGCAAAAAATCGATATTTTAGGTGCCCAAAGTCGATATCTCAAATTCAAGCCCAAAACACCCGAAAATTCGATATTTTGGGGTCCCAGAAGCGAACTGTACATGCCTACTCCCTGTTAGAGTATTTTCAATATACAGGCCAAAACATACTGAAAATCGGTCTTTTAGGTACCCAAAAGTCGATATGTGCATGCATCTTCTGTACCCGTTTATATCTCAAATTCAGGCTGCAAACACACGAAAATTCGATATTTTGGGGTCCCAGAAGCGATCTGTACATGCCTACTTAGTGCTAGAATATTTTCAAAATATAGGCCCAAAACATGCTAAAAATCGAGATTTTAGGTGCCCAAAGTCGATATCTCAAATTCAGGCCCAAAACACCCGAAAATTCGATATTTTGGGGTCCCAGAAGCGAACTGTACATGCCTACTCCGTGTTAGAGTATTTTCAAAATACAGGCCCAAAACATACTGAAAATCGGTCTTTTAGGTACCCAAAAGTCGATATGTGCATGCATCTTCTGTACCAGTTTATATCCCAAATTCAACTTCAAAACACCCGAAAATTCGATATTTTTGGGTCCCAGAAGCGATCTGTACATGCCTACTCAGTGCTAGAATTTTTTCAAAATATAGGCTTAAAACATGCTAAAAATCGATATTTTAAGTGTCCAAAGTCGATATGTGCATGCATCATCTGTTCCCGTTTATATCTCAAATTTAGGCTCAAAACACCCGAAAATTCGATATTTTGGGGTGCCAGAAGTGACCTGTACATGCCTACTTAGTGCTAGAATATTTTCAAAATATAGGCCCAAAACATGCAAAAAATCGATATTTTAGGTGCCCAAAGTCGATATCTCAAATTCAAGCCCAAAACACCCGAAAATTCGATATTTTGGGGTCCCAGAAGCGAACTGTACATGCCTAGTCCGTGTTAGAGTATTTTCAAAATACAGGCCCAAAACATACTGAAAATCGATCTTTTAGGTGCCCAAAAGTCGATATGTGCATGCATCTTCTGTACCCGTTTATATCCCAAATTCAACCTCAAAACACCCGAAAATTCGAAAACTTTTTGGTCCCAGAAGCGATCTGTACATGTCTAGTCAGTGCTAGAATGTTTTCAAAATATAGGCTCAAAACATGCTAAAAATCGATATTTTAAGTGTCCAAAGTCGATATGTGCATGCATCTTCTGTACCCATTTATATCTCAAATTCAGGCTCAAAACACCCGAAAATTCGATATTTTTGGGTCCCAGATGCGATCTGCACATGTCTAGTCAGTGCTAGAAATTTTGCAAAATATAGGCTCAAAACATGCTAAAAATCGATATTTTAAGTGTCCAAAGTCGATATGTGCATGCATCATCTGTACCCGTTTATATCTCAAATTCAGGCTCAAAACACCCGAAAATTCGATATATGGGGTCCCAGAAGTGATCTGTACATGACTACTTAGTGCTAGAATATTTTCAAAATATAGGCCCAAAACATGCTAAAAATCGATATTTTAAGTGCCCAAAGTCGATATCTCAAATTTAGGCCCAAAACACCCGAAAATTCGATATTTTGGGGTCCCAGAAGCAAACTGTACATGCCTACACCGTGTTAGAGTATTTTCAAAATATAGGCCCAAAACATACTGAAAATCGATGTTTTAGGTGCCCAAAAGTCGATATTTGCATGCATCTTCTGTACATGTTTATATCTCAAATTCAGGCTCAAAACACCCGAAAATTCGATATTTTGGGGTCCCAGAATTGATCTGTACATGCCTACTTAGTGCTATAATATTTTCAAAATATAGGCCCAAAACATACTAAAAATCGATATTTTAGGTGCTCAAAGACGATATCTCAAATTCATGCCCAAAACACCCAAAAATTCGTTATTTTGGGGTCCCAGAAGCGATCTGTACATGCCTACTCCGTGTTTGAGTATTCTCAAATCAGGCCCAAAACATACTGAAAATCGATGTTTTAGGTGCCCAAAAGTCGATATGTGGATGCATCTTTTGCACCCGTTTATATCTCGAATTCAGGCTCAAAACACCCGAAAATTCGATATTTTGGGGTCCCAGAAGCGATCTGTACTTGCCTACTCCGTGTTAGAGTATTTTCAAAATACAGGCCCAAAACAAGCTGAAATTCGATATTTTAGGTGACCAAAGTCAATATGTGGATGCATCTTCTGCACTCGTTTATATCCCAAATTCAACCTCAAAATACCCGAAAATTCGATATTTTGGGGTCCCAGAAGCGAACTGTACATGCCTACTCCGTGTTAGAGTATTTTCAAAATACAGGCCCAAAACATACTGAAAATCGATCTTTTGGTGCCCAAAAGTCGTTATGTGCATGCATCTTCTGTACCCGTTTATATCTCAAATTCATGCTCCAAACACCTGAAAATTCGATATTTTGGGGTCCCAGAAGCGATCTGTACATGCCTACTCAGATGCAGCTTAAAAACATACTAAAAATCGATATTTTAGGTGCCCAAAGTCAACATGTGTATGCATCTTCTGCACTCGTTTATATCTCATATTCAACATCAAACCACCCGAAAATTCGATAATTTTGGGTCCCAGAAGCGATCTGTACATGTCTAGTCAGTGCTAGAATGTTTTTAAAATATAGGATCTTAACATGCTGAAAATCGAATTTTTAGGTGCCCAAAAGTCGATATGTGCATGCATCTTCTGTACCCGTTTATATCTCAAATTCAGGCTCCAAACACCCGAAAATTCGATATTTTGGGGTCTCAGAAGCGATCTGTACATGCCTACTCAGATGCAGGCCCAAAACATGCTGAAAATCGATATTTTAGGTGCCCAATGTCAACATGTGTATGCATCTTCTGCACTCGTTTATGTCTCAAATTCAGGCTCAAAACACCCGAAAATTCGATAATTTTGGGTCCCAGATGCGATCTGTACATGTCTAGTTAGTGCTAGAATGTTTTCAAAATATAGGCTCAAAACATGCTAAAAATCGATATTTTAAGTGTCCAAAGTCGATATATGCATTCATAATCTGTACCCGTTTATATCTCAAATTCAGGCTCAAAACACCCGAAAATTCGGTATTTTTAGGTCCTAGAAGCGATCTGTACACCCCTACTAATAGTTAGAATGTTTTAAAGATACAGACACAAAACATGCTCAAAATCGATATTTTAGGTGTCCAAAAGTCGATATGTGCATGCATCTTCTGTACCCGTTTATATCCCAAATTCAGGCTCAAACCATCCGAAAATTCGATATTTTGGGGTCCCAGAATTAATCTGTACATGCCTACTTAGTGCTAGAATATTTTCAAAATATAGGCCCAAAAAATGCTAAAAATCGATATTTTAGGTGCCCAAAGTCGATATCTCAAATTCAGGCCCAAAACACCCGAAAATTCGATATTTTGGGGTCCCAGAAGCGAACTGTACATGCCTACTCAGTGTAAGAGTATTTTAAAAATACAGGCCCAAAACATACTGAAAATCGATCTATTAGGTGCCCAAAAGTCGATATGTGCATACATCTTCTGTACCCGTTTATATCTCAAATTCAGGCTCCAAACACCCGAAAATTCGATATTTTGGGGTCCCAGAAGCGATCTGTACATGCCTACTGAGTTGCAGGCCCAAAACATGCTGAAAATAGATCTTTTGGGTGCCCAAAGTCAACATGTGTATGCATCTTCTGCACTCGTTTATATCTCAAATTCAACCTCAAAACACCCGAAAATTCGATAATTTTGGGTCCCATAAGCGATCTGTACATATCTAGTCAGTGCTAGAATGTTTTCAAAATATAGGCTGAAAACATACTAAAAATCGATATTTTAAGTGTCCAAAGTCGATATGTGCATGCTTCTTCTGTACCCGTTTATATCTCAATTTCAGGCTCAAAACGCCCGAAAATTCGATATTTTGGGGTCCCAGAAGCGATCCGTACATGCCTACTCGGTGTTAGAGTATTTTCAATATACAGGCCCAAAACATACTGAAAATCGATCTTTTAGGTGCCCAAAAGTCGATATGTGCATGAATCTTCTGTACCCGTTTATATCTCAAATTCAGGCTCAAAACACCCGAAAATTCGATATTTTGGGGTCCCAGAAGCGATCTGTACATGTCTACTGAGATGCAGGCCCAAAACATGCTAAAAATCGATATTTTAGGTGCCCAAAGTCAACATGTGTATGCATCTTCTGCACTCGTTTATATCTCAAATTCAACCTCAAAACACCCGAAAACTCGATAATTATGGGTAACTAAAGCGATCTGCACATGTCTAGTCAGTGCTAGAATTTTTTCAAAATATAGGCTCAAAACATGCAAAAAATCGATATTTTAAGTGTCCAAAGTCGATATGTGCATGCATCTTCTGTACCCGTTTATATCTCAAATTCAGGCTCAAAACACCCGAAAATTCGATATTTTTGGGTCCCAGAAGCGATCTGTACATGCCTACTCCTAGTTAGTATATTTTCAAAATACAGGCCCAAAACATGCTGAAAATCGATATTTTAGGTGCCCAAAGTCAATATGTGCATGCATCTTCTGTACACGTTTATATCCCAAATTCAACCTCAAAACACCCGAAAATTCGATAATTTTGGGTCCCAGAAGCGATCTGTACATGTCTAGTCAGTGCTTGAATTTTTTCAAAATATAGGCTCAAAACATGCTAAAAATCGATATTTTAAGTGTCCAAAGTCGATATGTGCATGCATCATCTGTTCCCGTTTATATCTCAAATTCAGGCTCAAAACACCCGAGAATTCGATATTTTGGGGTGCCAGAAGTGATCTGTACATGCCTACTTAGTGCTAGAATATTTTCAAAATATAGGCCCAAAACATGCAAAAAATCGATATTTTAGTTGCCCAAAGTCGATATCTCAAATTTAAGCCAAAAACACCCGAAAATTCGATATTTTGGGGTCCCAGCAGCGAACTGCACATGCCTACTCCGTGTAAGAGTATTTTAAAAATACAAGCCCAAAACATACTGAAAATCGATCTATTAGGTGCCCAAAAGTCGATATGTGCATACATCTTCTGTACCCGTTTATATCTCAAATTCAGGCTCCAAACACCCGAAAATTCAATATTTTGGGGTCCCAGAAGCGATCTGTACATGCCTACTGAGATGCAGGCCCAAAACATGCTGAAAATCGATCTTTTAGGTGCCCAAAGTCAACATGTGTATGCATCTTCTGCACTCGTTTATATCTCAAATTCAACCTCAAAACACCCAAAAATTCGATAATTTTGGGTCCCATACGCGATCTGTACATGTCTAGTCAGTGCTAGAATGTTTTCAAAATATAGGCTCAAAAACATGCTAAAAATCGATATTTTAAGTGTCCAAAGTCGATATGTGCATGCATCTTCTGTACCCGTTTATATCTCAAATTCAGGCTCAAAACACCCGAAATCTCGATATTTTGGGGTTCCAGAAGCGATCTGTACATGTCTACTGAGATGCAGGTCCAAAACATACTGAAAATCGATATTTTAGGTGCCCAAAGTCAACATGTTTATGCATTTTCTGCACTCGTTTATATCTCAAATTCAACCTGAAAACACCCGAAAATTTGATAATTTTGGGTCCCAGAAGCGATCTGCACATGTCTAGTCAGTGCTAGAAATTTTTCAAAATATAGGCTCAAAACATGCTAAAAATCGATATTTTAAGTGTCCAAAGTCGATATGTGCATGCATCATCTGTACCCGTTTATATCTCAAATTCAGGCTCAAAACACCCGAAAAATCGATATTATTGGGTCCTAGAGGCGATCTGTACATCTCTACTCCTAGTTAGAATGTTTTCAAGATACAGACCCAAAACATGCTCAAAATCGATATTTTAGGTGCCCAAAAGTCGATATGTGCATGCATCTTCTGTACCCGTTTACATCTCAAATTCAGGCTCAAAACACCCGAAAATTCGATATTTTTGGGTCCCAGAAGCGATCTGTACATGCCTACTCCTAGTTAGAGTATTTTTAAAATACAGGCCCAAAACATGTTGAAAATCGATATTTTAGGTGCCCAAAGTCAATATGTGCATCCATCTTCTGTACCCGTTTATATCCCAAATTCAACCTCAAAACACCCGAAAATTCGATAATTTTGGGTCCTAGAAGCGATCTGTACATGTCTAGTCAGTGCTAGAATGTTTTCAAGATACAGACCCAAAACATGCTAAAAATCGATATTTTAAGTGTCCAAAGTCGATATGTGCATGCATCTTCTGTACCCGTTTATATCTCAAATTCAGGCTCAAAACACCCGAAAATTCGATATTTTTGGGTCCCAGAAGCGATCTGTACATGCCTACTTCTAGTTAGAGTATTTTCAAAATACAGGCCAAAAACATGCTGAAAATCGATATTTTAGGTGCCCAAAGTCAATATGTGCATGCATCTTCTGTACCCGTTTATATCTCAAATTCAGGCCTAAAACACCCGAAAATTCGGTATTTTTGGGTCCTAGAAGCGATCTGTACATCCCAACTCAGTGCTAGAATGTTTTCATGATACAGACCCAAAACATGCTCAAAATCGATATTTTAGTCGATATGTGCATACATCTTCTGTACCCGTTTATATCTCAAATTCAGGCTCAAAACACCCGAAAATTCGATATTTTGTAGTCCCAGAATTAATCTGTACATGCCTACTTAGTGCTAGAATATTTTCAAAATATAGGCCCAAAACATGCTAAAAATCGATATTTTAGGTGCCAAAAGTCGATATCACAAATTCACGCCCAAAACACCCGAAAATTCGATATTTTGGGGTCCCAAAAGCGAACTGTACATGCCTACTCAGTGTAAGAGTATTTTCAATATACAGGCCCAAAACATACTGAAAATCGGTCTTTTAGGTACCCAAAAGTAGATATGTGCATACATCTTCTGTACCCGTTTATATCTCAAATTCAGGCTCCAAACAGCCGAAAATTCGATATTTTGGGGTCCTAGAAGCGATCTGTACATGCCTACTGAGATGCAGGCCCAAAACATGCTGCAAATCGATCTTTTAGGTGCCCAAAGTCAACATGTGTATGCATCTTCTGCACTCGTTTATATCTCAAATTCAACCTCAAAACCCGAAAATTCGATAATTTTGGGTCCCAGAAGCGATCTGTACATGTCTAGTCAGTGCTAGAATGTTTTCAAAATATAGGCTCAAAACATGCTAAAAATCGATATTTTAGGTGCCTAAAGTCAACATGTGTATGCATCTTTTGCACTCGTTTATATCTCAAATTCAACCTCAAAACACCCGAAAAGTCGATAATTATAGGTCCCAGAAGCGATCTGCACATGTCTAGTCAGTGCTTGAATTTTTTCAAAATATAGGCTCAAAACATGCTAAAAATCGATATTTTAAGTGTCCAAAGTCGATATGTGAATGCATCTTCTGTACCCGTTAATATCTCAAATTCAGGCTCAAAACACCCGAAAATTCGATATTTTTGGGTCCCAGAAGCGATTTGTACATGCCTACTCCTAGTTAGAGTATTTAAAAAAAAAAGGCCCAAAACATGCTGAAAATCGATATTTTAGGTAACCAAAGTCAATATGTGCATGCATCTTCTGTACCCGTCTATATCTCAAATTCATGCTCAAACCACCCGAAAATTCGATATTTTGGGGTCCCAGAAGCGATCTGTACATGCCTACTGAGATGTAGGCCCAAAACATGCTGAAAATCGATCTTTTAGGTGCCCAAAGTCAACATGTGTATGCATCTTCTGCACTCGTTTATATCTCAAATTCAACTTCAAAACACCCGAAAATACGATAATTTTGGGTCCCATAAACGATCTGTACATGTCTAGTCAGTGCTAGAATGTTTTCAAAATATAGGCTCAAAAACATGCTAGAAATCGATATTTTAAGTGTCCAAAGTCGATATGTGCATGCATCTTCTGTACCCGTTTATATCTCAAATTCAGGCTCAAAACACCCGAAAATTCGATATTTTGGGGTTCCAGAAGCGATCTGTACATGCCTACTCGGTGTTAGAGTATTTTCAATATACAGGCCCAAAACATACTGAAAATCGATCTTTTAGGTGCCCAAAAGTCGATATGTGCATGCATCTTCTGTACCCGTTTATATCTCAAATTCAGGCTCAAAACACCCGAAAATTCGATATTTTGGGGTCCCAGAAGCGTTCTGTACATGTCTACTGAGATGCAGGCCCAAAACATGCTGAAAATCGATATTTTAGGTGCCCAAAGTCAACATGTGTATGCATCTTCTGCACTCGTTTATATCTCAAATTCAACCTCAAAACACCCGAAAATTCGATAATTATTGTTCCCAGAAGCGATCTGCACATGTCTAGTCAGTGCTAGAATTTTTTCAAAATATAGGCTCAAAACATGCTAAAAATCGATATTTTAAGTGTCCAAAGTCGATATGTGCATGCATCTTCTGTACCCGTTTATATCTCAAATTCAGGCTCAAAACACCCGAAAATTCAATATTTTTAGGTCCCAGAAGCGATCTGTACATGCCTACTCCTAGTTAGTATATTTTCAAAATACAGGCCCAAAACATGCTGAAAATCGATATTTTAGGTGCCCAAAGTCAATATGTGCATGCATCTTCTGTACCCGTTTATATCACAAATTCAACCTCAAAACACCCGAAAATTCGATAATTTTGGGTCCCAGAAGCGATCTGTACATGTCTATTTAGTGCTAGAATGTTTTTATGATACAGGCCCAAAACATACTGAAAATCGATCTTTTAGGTGCCCAAAAGTCGATATGTGCATGCATCTTCTGTAACCGTTTATATATCAAATTCAGGCTCAAAACACCCGAAAATTCGATATTTTGGAGTCCCAGAAGCGATCTGTACATGTCTAATGAGATGCAGGCCCAAAACATGCTGAAAATCGATATTATAGGTGCCCAAAGTCAACATGTGTATGCATCTTCTGCACTCGTTTATATCTCAAATTCAACCTCAAAACACCCGAAAATTCGATAATTATGGGTCCCAGAAGCGATCTGCACATGTCTAGTCAGTGCTTGAATTTTTTCGAAATATAGGCTCAAAACATGCTAAAAATCGATATTTTAAGTGTCCAAAGTCGATATGTGCATGTATCTTCTGTACCCGTTTATATCTCAAATTCAGGCTCAAAGCACCCAAAAATTCGATATTTTTGGGTCCCAGAAGCGATCTGTACATGCCTACTCCTAGTTAGAGTATTTTCAAAATACAGGCGCAAAACATGCTGAAAATCGATATTTTAGGTGCCCAAAGTCAATATGTGCATGCATCTTCTGTACCCATTTATATCCGAAATTCAACCTCAAAACACCCGAAAATTCGATAATTTTGGGTCCCAGAAGCGATCTATACATGTCTAGTCAGTGCTAGAATGTTTTCAAGATACAGACCCAAAACATGCTAAAAATCGATATTTTTGGTGCCCAAAGTCAACATGTGTATGCATCTTTTGCACTCGTTTATATCTCAAATTCAACCTCAAAACACCCTAAAATTCGATAATTATGGGTCCCAGAAGCGATCTGCACATGTCTAGTCAGTGCTTGAATTTTTTCAAAATATAGGCTCAAAACATGCTAAAAATCGATATTTTAAGTGTCAAAAGTCGATATGTGAATGCATCTTCTGTACCCGTTTATATCTCAAATTCAGGCTCAAAACACCCGAAAATTCGATATTTTTGGGTCCCAGAAGCGATTTTACTTGCCTACTCCTAGTTAGAGTATCTTAAAAATAAAGGCCCAAAACATGCTGAAAATCGATATTTTAGGTACCCAAAGTCAATATGTGCATTGCATCTTCTGTACCCGTTTATATCCAAAATTCAACCTCAAAACACCATAAAATTCGATAATTTTGGGTCCCAGAAGCGATCTGTACATGTCTAGTCAGTGCTAGAATGTTTTCAAGATACAGACCCAAAACATGCTAAAAATCGATATTTTAAGTGTCCAAAGTCGATATGTGCATGCATCTTCTGTACTCGTTTATATCTCAAATTCAGGCTCAAAACACCCGAAAATTCGATATTTTTGGGTCCCAGAAGCGATCTGTACATGCCTACTTCTAGTTAGAGTATTTTCAAAATACAGGCCAAAAACATGCTGAAAATCGATATTTTAGGTGCCCAAAGTCAATATGTGCATGCATCTTCTGTACCCGTTTATATCTCAAATTCAGGCCTAAAACACCCGAAAATTCGGTATTTTTGGGTCCTAGAAGCGATCTGTACATCCCAACTCAGTGCTAGAATGTTTTCATGATACAGACCCAAAACATGCTCAAAATCGATATTTTAGTCGATATGTGCATACATCTTCTGTACCCGTTTATATCTCAAATTCAGGCTCAAAACACCCGAAAATTCGATATTTTGTAGTCCCAGAATTAATCTGTACATGCCTACTTAGTGCTAGAATATTTTCAAAATATAGGCCCAAAACATGCTAAAAATCGATATTTTAGGTGCCAAAAGTCGATATCACAAATTCACGCCCAAAACACCCGAAAATTTGATATTTTGGGGTCCCAAAAGCGAACTGTACATGCCTACTCAGTGTAAGAGTATTTTCAATATACAGGCCCAAAACATACTGAAAATCGGTCTTTTAGGTACCCAAAAGTAGATATGTGCATACATCTTCTGTACCCGTTTATATCTCAAATTCAGGCTCCAAACACCCGAAAATTCGATATTTTTGGGTCCTAGAAGCGATCTGTACATGCCTACTGAGATGCAGGCCCAAAACATGCTGAAAATCGATCTTTTAGGTGCCCAAAGTCAACATGTGTATGCATCTTCTGCACTCGTTTATATCTCAAATTCAACCTCAAAACACCCGAAAATTCGATAATTTTGGGTCCCAGAAGCGATCTGTACATGTCTAGTCAGTGCTAGAATGTTTTCAAAATATAGGCTCAAAACATGCTAAAAATCGATATTTTAGGTGCCTAAAGTCAACATGTGTATGCATCTTTTGCACTCGTTTATATCTCAAATTCAACCTCAAAACACCCGAAAAGTCGATAATTATAGGTCCCAGAAGCGATCTGCACATGTCTAGTCAGTGCTTGAATTTTTTCAAAATATAGGCTCAAAACATGCTAAAAATCGATATTTTAAGTGTCCAAAGTCGATATGTGAATGCATCTTCTGTACCCGTTAATATCTCAAATTCAGGCTCAAAACACCCGAAAATTCGATATTTTTGGGTCCCAGAAGCAATTTGTACATGCCTACTCCTAGTTAGAGTATTTAAAAAAAAAAGGCCCAAAACATGCTGAAAATCGATATTTTAGGTAACCAAAGTCAATATGTGCATGCATCTTCTGAACCCGTTTATATCCCAAATTCAACCTCAAAACACTCGAAAATTCGATAATTTTGGGTCCCATAAGCGATCTGTACATGTCTAGTCAGTGCTAGAATGTTTTCAAAATATAGGCTCAAAACATGCTAAAAATCGATATTTTAAGTGTCCAAAGTCGATATGTGCATGCATCTTCTGTACCCGTTTATATCTCGAATTCAGGCTCAAAACACCCGAAAATTCGATATTTTGGGGTCCCAGAAGCGATCTGTACATGACTACTTGGTGTTAGAGTATTTTCAATATACAGGCCCAAAACATACTGAAAATCGATCTTTTAGGTGCCCAAAAGTCGATATGTGCATGCATCTTCTGTACCCGTTTATATATCAAATTCAGGCTCAAAACACCCGAAAATTCGATATTTTGGGGTCCCAGAAGCGATCTGTACATGTCTACTGAGATGCAGGCCAAAAACATGCTGAAAATCGATATTATAGGTGCCCAAAGTCAACATGTGTATGCATCTTCTGCACTCGTTTATATCTCAAATTCAACCTCAAAACACCCGAAAATTCGATAATTATGGGTCCCAGAAGCGATCTGCACATGTCTAGTCAGTGCTTGAATTTTTTCAAAATATAGGCTCAAAACATGCTAAAAATCGATATTTTAAGTGTCCAAAGTCGATATGTGCATACATCTTCTGTACCCGTTTATATCTCAAATTCAGGCTCAAAACACCCAAAAATTCGATATTTTTGGGTCCCAGAAGCGATCTGTACATGCCTACTCCTAGTTAGAGTATTTTCAAAATACAGGCCCAAAACATGCTGAAAATCGATATTTTAGGTGCCCAAAGTCAATATGTGCATGCATCTTCTGTACCCGTTTATATCCCAAATTCAATCTCAAAACACCCGAAAATTCGATAATTTTGGGTCCCAGAAGCGATCTGTACATGTCTAGTCAGTGCTAGAATGTTTTCAAGATACAGACCCAAAACATGCTAAAAATCGATATTTTAGGTGCCCAAAGTCAACATGTGTATGCATCTTTTGCACTCGTTTATATTTCAAATTCAACCTCAAAACACCCGAAAATTCGATTATTATGGGTCCCAGAAGCGATCTGCACATGTCTAGTCAGTGCTTGAATTTTTTCAAAATATAGGCTCAAAACATGCTAAAATTCGATATTTTAAGTTTCCAAAGTCGATATGTGAAGGCATCTTCTGTACCCGTTTATATCTCAAATTAAGGCTCAAAACACCCGAAAATTCGATATTTTTGGGTCCCAGAAGCGATTTGTACATGCCTACTCCTAGTTAGAGTATTTTAAAAATAAAGGCCCAAAACATGCTGAAAATCGATATTTTAGGTACCCAAAGTCAATATGTGCATGCATCTTCTGTACCCGTTTATATCCCAAATTCAACCTCAAAACACTCGAAAATTCGATAATTTTGGGTCCCAGAAGCGATCTGTACATGTCTAGTCAGTGCTAGAATGTTTTCAAGATACAGACCCAAAACATGCTAAAAATCGATATTTTAAGTGTCCAAAGTCGATATGTGCATGCATCTTCTGTACCCGTTTATATCTCAAATTCAGGCTCAAAACACCCGAAAATTCGATATTTTTGGGTCCCAGAAGCGATCTGTACATGCCTACTTCTAGTTAGAGTATTTTCAAAATACAGGCCAAAAAAATGCTGAAAATCGATCTATTAGGTGCCCAAAAGTCGATATTTGCATACATCTTCTGTACCCGTCTATATCTCAAATTCATGCTCAAACCACCCGAAAATTCGATATTTTGGGGTCCCAGAAGCGATCTGTACATGCCTACTGAGATGCAGGCCCAAAACATGCTGAAAATCGATCTTTTAGGTGCCCAAAGTCAACATGTGTATGCATCTTCTGCACTCGTTTATATCTCAAATTCAACTTCAAAACACCCGAAAATTCGATAATTTTGGGTCCCATAAACGATCTGTACATGTCTAGTCAGTGCTAGAATGTTTTCAAAATATAGGCTCAAAAACATGCTAGAAATCGATATTTTAAGTGTCCAAAGTCGATATGTGCATGCATCTTCTGTACCCGTTTATATCTCAAATTCAGGCTCAAAACACCCGAAAATTCGATATTTTGGGGTTCCAGAAGCGATCTGTACATGCCTACTCGGTGTTAGAGTATTTTCAATATACAGGCCCAAAACATACTGAAAATCGATCTTTTAGGTGCCCAAAAGTCGATATGTGCATGCATCTTCTGTACCCGTTTATATCTCAAATTCAGGCTCAAAACACCCGAAAATTCGATATTTTGGGGTCCCAGAAGCGTTCTGTACATGTCTACTGAGATGCAGGCCCAAAACATGCTGAAAATCGATATTTTAGGTGCCCAAAGTCAACATGTGTATGCATCTTCTGCACTCGTTTATATCTCAAATTCAACCTCAAAACACCCGAAAATTCGATAATTATGGGTCCCAGAAGCGATCTGCACATGTCTAGTCAGTGCTTGAATTTTTTCGAAATATAGGCTCAAAACATGCTAAAAATCGATATTTTAAGTGTCCAAAGTCGATATGTGCATGTATCTTCTGTACCCGTTTATATCTCAAATTCAGGCTCAAAGCACCCAAAAATTCGATATTTTTGGGTCCCAGAAGCGATCTGTACATGCCTACTCCTAGTTAGAGTATTTTCAAAATACAGGCCCAAAACATGCTGAAAATCGATATTTTAGGTGCCCAAAGTCAATATGTGCATGCATCTTCTGTACCCATTTATATCCGAAATTCAACCTCAAAACACCCGAAAATTCGATAATTTTGGGTCCCAGAAGCGATCTATACATGTCTAGTCAGTGCTAGAATGTTTTCAAGATACAGACCCAAAACATGCTAAAAATCGATATTTTAGGTGCCCAAAGTCAATATGTGCATGCATCTTCTGTACCCATTTATATCCGAAATTCAACCTCAAAACACCCGAAAATTCGATAATTTTGGGTCCCAGAAGCGATCTATACATGTCTAGTCAGTGCTAGAATGTTTTCAAGATACTGACCCAAAACATGTTAAAAATCGATATTTTAAGTGTCCAAAGTCGATATGTGCATGCATCTTCTGTATCCGTTTATATCTCAAATTCAGGCTCAAAACACCCGAAAATTCGATATTTTTTGGTCCCGGAAGCGATCTGTACATGCCTACTTCTAGTTAGAGTATTTTCAAAATACAGGCCAAAAACATGCTGAAAATCGATATTTTAGGTGCCCAAAGTCAATATGTGCATGCATCTTCTGTACCCGTTTATATCTCAAATTCAGGCCTAAAACACCCGAAAATTCGGTATTTTTGGGTCCTAGAAGCGATCTGTACATCCCTACTCAGTGCTAGAATGTTTTCATGATACAGACCCAAAACATGCTCAAAATCGATATTTTAGTCGATATGTGCATACATCTTCTGTACCTGTTTATATCTCAAATTCAGGCTCAAAACACCCGAAAATTCGATATTTTGGGGTCCCAGAAGTGATCTGTACATGCCTACTTAGTGCTAGAATATTTTCAAAATATAAGCCCAAAACATGCTAAAAATCGATATTTTAGGTGTCCAAAGTCGATATCTCAAATTCAGTCCCAAAACACCCGTAAATTCGATATTGTGGGGTCCCAGAAGCGAACTGTACATGCCTACTCCGTGTTAGAGTATTTTCAAAATACAGGCCCAAAACATACTGAAAATCGGTCTTTTAGGTACGCAAAAGTCGATATGTGCATGCATCTTCTGTACCAGTTTATATCCCAAATTCAACTTCAAAACACCCGAAAATTCGATATTTTTGGGTCCCAGAAGTGATCTGTACATGCCTACTCAGTGCTAGAATTTTTTCAAAATATAGGCTCAAAACATGCTAAAAATCGATATTTTAAGTGTCCAAAGTCGATATGTGCATGCATCATCTGTTCCCGTTTATATCTCAAATTCAGGCTCAAAACACCCGAGAATTCGATATTTTGGGGTGCCAGAAGTGATCTGTACATGCCTACTTAGTGCTAGAATATTTTCAAAATATAGGCCCAAAACATGCAAAAAATCGATATTTTAGTTGCCCAAAGTCGATATCTCAAATTTAAGCCCAAAACACCCGAAAATTCGATATTTTGGGGTCCCAGAAGCGATCTGTACTTGCCTACTCCGTGTTAGAGTATTTTCAATATACAGGCCCAAAACATACTGAAAATCGATCTTTTAGGTGTCCAAAAGTCGATATGTGGATGCATCATCTGTTCCCGTTTATATCTCAAATTCAGGCTCAAAACACCCGAAAATTCGATATTTTGGGGTCCCAGAAGCGATCTGTACTTGCCTACTCCGTGTTAGAGTATTTTCAAAATACAGGCCCAAAACAAACTGAAAATCGATATTTTAGGTGACCAAAGTCAATATGTGTATATGCATCTTCTGCACCCGTTTATATCTCAAATTCAACCTCAAAACACACGAAAATTCGATATTTTGG
This sequence comes from Petrolisthes cinctipes, assembly GCA_033782935.1. Lineage (NCBI taxonomy): Eukaryota > Metazoa > Arthropoda > Malacostraca > Decapoda > Porcellanidae > Petrolisthes > Petrolisthes cinctipes. The sequence continues at coordinate 1,202,469 of JAWQEG010000930.1, read as the reverse complement.
GGTCCCAGAGGCGAACTGTATATGCCTACTCCGTGTTAGAGTATTTTAAAAATACAGGCCCAAAACATACTGAAAATCGATCTTTTAGGTGCCCAAAAGTCGATATGTGCTTGCATCTTCTGTACCCGTTTATATCTCAAATTCAGGCTCCAAACACCCGAAAATTCGATATTTTGGGGTCCCAGAAGCGATCTGTACATGCCTACTCAGATGCATTTCAAAAACATGCTAAAAATCGATATTTTAGTTGCCCAAAGTCAACATGTGTACGCATCTTCTGCACTCGTTTATATCTCAAATTCAGGCTCAAAACTACCGAAAATTCGATATTTTGGGGTCCCAGAAGTGATCTGTACATGCCTACTTTGTGCTAGAATATTTTCAAAATATAGGCGCAAAACATGCTATAAATCGATATTTTAGGTGACCAAAGTCGATATCTCAAATTCAGGCCCAAAACACCCGAAAATTCGATATTTTGGGGTCCCAGAAGCGAACTGTACATGCCTAATCCGTGTTAGAGTATTTTCAAAATACAGGCCAAAAACATACTGCAAATCGGTCTTTTAGGTACCCAAAAGTCGATATGTGCATGCATCTTCTGTACCAGTTTATATCCCAAATTCAACTTCAAAACACTCAAAAATTCGATATTTTTGGGTCCCAGAAGCGATCTGTACATGCCTACTCAGTGCTAGAATATTTTCAAAATATAGGCTTAAAACATGCTAAAAATCGATATTTTAAGTGTCCAAAGTCGATATGTGCATGCATTATCTGTTCCCGTTTATATCTCAAATTCAGGCTCAAAACACCCGAAAATTCGATATTTTTGGGTCCCAGAAGCGATTTGTACATGTCTAGTCAGTGCTAGAATGTTTTCAAAATATAGGCTCAAAACATGCTAAAAATCGATATTTTAAGTGTCCAAAGGCGATATGTGCATGAATCTTCAGTACCCATTTATATCTCAAATTCAGGCTCAAAACCCTCGAAAATTCGATATTTTTGGGTCCCAGAAGCGATCTGTACATGCCTACTCCTAGTTAGAGTATTTTCAAAATACAGGCCCAAAACATACTGAAAATCGATCTATTAGGTGCCCAAAGTCAACATGTGTATGCATCTTCTGCACTCGTTTATATCGCAAATTCAACCTCAAAACACCCGAAAATTCGATAATTTTGGGTCCCATAAGCGATCTGTACATGTCTAGTCAGTGCTAGAATGTTTTCAAAATATAGGCTCAAAAACATGCTAGAAATCGATATTTTAAGTGTCCAAAGTCGATATGTGCATGCATCTTCTGTACCCGTTTATATCTCAAATTCAGGCTCAAAACACCCGAAAATTCGATATTTTGGGGTCCCAGAAGCGATCTGTACATGCCTACTTCTAGTTAGAGTATTGTCAAAATACAGGCCAAAAAAATGCTGAAAATCGATCTATTAGGTGCCCAAAAGTCGATATTTGCATACATCTTCTGTACCCGTCTATATCTCAAATTCATGCTCAAACCACCCGAAAATTCGATATTTTGGGGTCCCAGAAGCGATCTGTACATGCCTACTGAGATGCAGGCCCAAAACATGCTGAAAATCGATCTTTTAGGTGCCCAAAGTCAACATGTGTATGCATCTTCTGCACTCGTTTATATCTCAAATTCAACTTCAAAACACCCGAAAATTCGATAATTTTGGGTCCCATAAACGATCTGTACATGTCTAGTCAGTGCTAGAATGTTTTCAAAATATAGGCTCAAAAACATGCTAGAAATCGATATTTTAAGTGTCCAAAGTCGATATGTGCATGCATCTTCTGTACCCGTTTATATCTCAAATTCAGGCTCAAAACACCCGAAAATTCGATATTTTGGGGTTCCAGAAGCGATCTGTACATGCCTACTCGGTGTTAGAGTATTTTCAATATACAGGCCCAAAACATACTGAAAATCGATCTTTTAGGTGCCCAAAAGTCGATATGTGCATGCATCTTCTGTACCCGTTTATATCTCAAATTCAGGCTCCAAACACCCGAAAATTCGATATTTTGGGGTCCCAGAAGCGTTCTGTACATGTCTACTGAGATGCAGGCCCAAAACATGCTGAAAATCGATATTTTAGGTGCCCAAAGTCAACATGTGTAAGCATCTTCTGCACTCGTTTATATCTCAAATTCAGGCTCAAAACAACCGAAAATTCGATATTTTGGGGTCCCAGAAGTGATCTGTACATGCCTACTTTGTGCTAGAATATTTTCAAAATATAGGCGCAAAACATGCTATAAATCGATATTTTAGGTGACCAAAGTCGATATCTCAAATTCAGGCCCAAAACACCCGAAAATTCGATATTTTGGGGTCCCAGAAGCGAACTGTACATGCCTACTCCGTGTTAGAGTATTTTCAAAATACAGGCCAAAAACATACTGAAAATCGGTCTTTTAGGTACCCAAAAGTCGATATGTGCATGCATCTTCTGTACCAGTTTATATCCCAAATTCAACTTCAAAACACTCAAAAATTCGATATTTTTGGGTCCCAGAAGCGATCTGTACATGCCTACTCAGTGCTAGAATATTTTCAAAATATAGGCTTAAAACATGCTAAAAATCGATATTTTAAGTGTCCAAAGTCGATATGTGCATGCATTATCTGTTCCCGTTTATATCTCAAATTCAGGCTCAAAACACCCGAAAATTCGATATTTTTGGGTCCCAGAAGCGATCTGTACATGTCTAGTCAGTGCTAGAATGTTTTCAAAATATAGGCTCAAAACATGCTAAAAATCGATATTTTAAGTGTCCAAAGGCGATATGTGCATGAATCTTCAGTACCCATTTATATCTCAAATTCAGGCTCAAAACCCTCGAAAATTCGATATTTTTGGGTCCCAGAAGCGATCTGTACATGCCTACTCCTAGTTAGAGTATTTTCAAAATACAGGCCCAAAACATACTGAAAATCGATCTATTAGGTGCCCAAAGTCAACATGTGTATGCATCTTCTGCACTCGTTTATATCGCAAATTCAACCTCAAAACACCCGAAAATTCGATAATTTTGGGTCCCATAAGCGATCTGTACATGTATAGTCAGTGCTAGAATGTTTTCAAAATATAGGCTCAAAAACATGCTAGAAATCGATATTTTAAGTGTCCAAAGTCGATATGTGCATGCATCTTCTGTACCCGTTTATATCTCAAATTCAGGCTCAAAACACCCGAAAATTCGATATTTTGGGGTCCCAGAAGCGATCTGTACATGCCTACTTCTAGTTAGAGTATTTTCAAAATACAGGCCAAAAAAATGCTGAAAATCGATCTATTAGGTGCCCAAAAGTCGATATTTGCATACATCTTCTGTACCCGTCTATATCTCAAATTCATGCTCAAACCACCCGAAAATTCGATATTTTGGGGTCCCAGAAGCGATCTGTACATGCCTACTGAGATGCAGGCCCAAAACATGCTGAAAATCGATCTTTTAGGTGCCCAAAGTCAACATGTGTATGCATCTTCTGCACTCGTTTATATCTCAAATTCAACTTCAAAACAACCGAAAATTCGATAATTTTGGGTCCCATAAACGATCTGTACATGTCTAGTCAGTGCTAGAATGTTTTCAAAATATAGGCTCAAAAACATGCTAGAAATCGATATTTTAAGTGTCCAAAGTCGATATGTGCATGCATCTTCTGTACCCGTTTATATCTCAAATTCAGGCTCAAAACACCCGAAAATTCGATATTTTGGGGTTCCAGAAGCGATCTGTACATGCCTACTCGGTGTTAGAGTATTTTCAATATACAGGCCCAAAACATACTGAAAATCGATCTTTTAGGTGCCCAAAAGTCGATATGTGCATGCATCTTCTGTACCCGTTTATATCTCAAATTCAGGCTCAAAACACCCGAAAATTCGATATTTTGGGGTCCCAGAAGCGTTCTGTACATGTCTACTGAGATGCAGGCCCAAAACATGCTGAAAATCGATATTTTAGGTGCCCAAAGTCAACATGTGTACGCATCTTCTGCACTCGTTTATATCTCAAATTCAGGCTCAAAACAACCGAAAATTCGATATTTTGGGGTCCCAGAAGTGATCTGTACATGCCTACTTTGTGCTAGAATATTTTCAAAATATAGGCGCAAAACATGCTATAAATCGATATTTTAGGTGACCAAAGTCGATATCTCAAATTCAGGCCCAAAACACCCGAAAATTCGATATTTTGGGGTCCCAGAAGCGAACTGTACATGCCTACTCCGTGTTAGAGTATTTTCAAAATACAGGCCAAAAACATACTGAAAATCGGTCTTTTAGGTACCCAAAAGTCGATATGTGCATGCATCTTCTGTACCAGTTTATATCCCAAATTCAACTTCAAAACACTCAAAAATTCGATATTTTTGGGTCCCAGAAGCGATCTGTACATGCCTACTCAGTGCTAGAATATTTTCAAAATATAGGCTTAAAACATGCTAAAAATCGATATTTTAAGTGTCCAAAGTCGATATGTGCATGCATTATCTGTTCCCGTTTATATCTCAAATTCAGGCTCAAAACACCCGAAAATTCGATATTTTTGGGTCCCAGAAGCGATCTGTACATGTCTAGTCAGTGCTAGAATGTTTTCAAAATATAGGCTCAAAACATGCTAAAAATCGATATTTTAAGTGTCCAAAGGCGATATGTGCATGAATCTTCAGTACCCATTTATATCTCAAATTCAGGCTCAAAACCCTCGAAAATTCGATATTTTTTGGTCCCAGAAGCGATCTGTACATGCCTACTCCTAGTTAGAGTATTTTCAAAATACAGGCCCAAAACATACTGAAAATCGATCTATTAGGTGCCCAAAGTCAACATGTGTATGCATCTTCTGCACTCGTTTATATCGCAAATTCAACCTCAAAACACCCGAAAATTCGATAATTTTGGGTCCCATAAGCGATCTGTACATGTATAGTCAGTGCTAGAATGTTTTCAAAATATAGGCTCAAAAACATGCTAGAAATCGATATTTTAAGTGTCCAAAGTCGATATGTGCATGCATCTTCTGTACCCGTTTATATCTCAAATTCAGGCTCAAAACACCCGAAAATTCGATATTTTGGGGTCCCAGAAGCGATCTGTACATGCCTACTTCTAGTTAGAGTATTTTCAAAATACAGGCCAAAAAAATGCTGAAAATCGATCTATTAGGTGCCCAAAAGTCGATATTTGCATACATCTTCTGTACCCGTCTATATCTCAAATTCATGCTCAAACCACCCGAAAATTCGATATTTTGGGGTCCCAGAAGCGATCTGTACATGCCTACTGAGATGCAGGCCCAAAACATGCTGAAAATCGATCTTTTAGGTGCCCAAAGTCAACATGTGTATGCATCTTCTGCACTCGTTTATATCTCAAATTCAACTTCAAAACAACCGAAAATTCGATAATTTTGGGTCCCATAAACGATCTGTACATGTCTAGTCAGTGCTAGAATGTTTTCAAAATATAGGCTCAAAAACATGCTAGAAATCGATATTTTAAGTGTCCAAAGTCGATATGTGCATGCATCTTCTGTACCCGTTTATATCTCAAATTCAGGCTCAAAACACCCGAAAATTCGATATTTTGGGGTTCCAGAAGCGATCTGTACATGCCTACTCGGTGTTAGAGTATTTTCAATATACAGGCCCAAAACATACTGAAAATCGATCTTTTAGGTGCCCAAAAGTCGATATGTGCATGCATCTTCTGTACCCGTTTATATCTCAAATTCAGGCTCAAAACACCCGAAAATTCGATATTTTGGGGTCCCAGAAGCGTTCTGTACATGTCTACTGAGATGCAGGCCCAAAACATGCTGAAAATCGATATTTTAGGTGCCCAAAGTCAACATGTGTATGCATCTTCTGCACTCGTTTATATCTCAAATTCAACCTCAAAACACCCGAAAATTCGATAATTATGGGTCCCAGAAGCGATCTGCACATGTCTAGTCAGTGCTAGAATTTTTTCAAAATATAGGCTCAAAACATGCTAAAAATCGATATTTTAAGTGTCCAAAGTCGATATGTGCATGCATCTTCTGTACCCGTTTATATCTCAAATTCAGGCTCAAAACACCCGAAAATTCAATATTTTTAGGTCCCAGAAGCGATCTGTACATGCCTACTCCTAGTTAGTATATTTTCAAAATACAGGCCCAAAACATGCTGAAAATCGATATTTTAGGTGCCCAAAGTCAATATGTGCATGCATCTTCTGTACCCGTTTATATCCCAAATTCAACCTCAAAACACCCGAAAATTCGATAATTTTGGGTCCCAGAAGCGATCTGTACATGTCTATTTAGTGCTAGAATGTTTTTATGATACAGGCCCAAAACATACTGAAAATCGATCTTTTAGGTGCCCAAAAGTCGATATGTGCATGCATCTTCTGTACCCGTTTATATATCAAATTCAGGCTCAAAACACCCGAAAATTCGATATTTTGGAGTCCCAGAAGCGATCTGTACATGTCTAATGAGATGCAGGCCCAAAACATGCTGAAAATCGATATTATAGGTGCCCAAAGTCAACATGTGTATGCATCTTCTGCACTCGTTTATATCTCAAATTCAACCTCAAAACACCCGAAAATTCGATAATTATGGGTCCCAGAAGCGATCTGCACATGTCTAGTCAGTGCTTGAATTTTTTCGAAATATAGGCTCAAAACATGCTAAAAATCGATATTTTAAGTGTCCAAAGTCGATATGTGCATGTATCTTCTGTACCCGTTTATATCTCAAATTCAGGCTCAAAGCACCCAAAAATTCGATATTTTTGGGTCCCAGAAGCGATCTGTACATGCCTACTCCTAGTTAGAGTATTTTCAAAATACAGGCCCAAAACATGCTGAAAATCGATATTTTAGGTGCCCAAAGTCAATATGTGCATGCATCTTCTGTACCCATTTATATCCGAAATTCAACCTCAAAACACCCGAAAATTCGATAATTTTGGGTCCCAGAAGCGATCTATACATGTCTAGTCAGTGCTAGAATGTTTTCAAGATACAGACCCAAAACATGCTAAAAATCGATATTTTTGGTGCCCAAAGTCAACATGTGTATGCATCTTTTGCACTCGTTTATATCTCAAATTCAACCTCAAAACACCCTAAAATTCGATAATTATGGGTCCCAGAAGCGATCTGCACATGTCTAGTCAGTGCTTGAATTTTTTCAAAATATAGGCTCAAAACATGCTAAAAATCGATATTTTAAGTGTCAAAAGTCGATATGTGAATGCATCTTCTGTACCCGTTTATATCTCAAATTCAGGCTCAAAACCCCCGAAAATTCGATATTTTTGGGTCCCAGAAGCGATTTTACTTGCCTACTCCTAGTTAGAGTATCTTAAAAATAAAGGCCCAAAACATGCTGAAAATCGATATTTTAGGTACCCAAAGTCAATATGTGCATTGCATCTTCTGTACCCGTTTATATCCAAAATTCAACCTCAAAACACCATAAAATTCGATAATTTTGGGTCCCAGAAGCGATCTGTACATGTCTAGTCAGTGCTAGAATGTTTTCAAGATACTGACCCAAAACATGTTAAAAATCGATATTTTAAGTGTCCAAAGTCGATATGTGCATGCATCTTCTGTATCCGTTTATATCTCAAATTCAGGCTCAAAACACCCGAAAATTCGATATTTTTTGGTCCCAGAAGCGATCTGTACATGCCTACTTCTAGTTAGAGTATTTTCAAAATACAGGCCAAAAACATGCTGAAAATCGATATTTTAGGTGCCCAAAGTCAATATGTGCATGCATCTTCTGTACCCGTTTATATCTCAAATTCAGGCCTAAAACACCCGAAAATTCGGTATTTTTGGGTCCTAGAAGCGATCTGTACATCCCTACTCAGTGCTAGAATGTTTTCATGATACAGACCCAAAACATTCTCAAAATCGATATTTTAGTCGATATGTGCATACATCTTCTGTACCTGTTTATATCTCAAATTCAGGCTCAAAACACCCGAAAATTCGATATTTTGGGGTCCCAGAAGTGATCTGTACATGCCTACTTAGTGCTAGAATATTTTCAAAATATAAGCCCAAAACATGCTAAAAATCGATATTTTAGGTGTCCAAAGTCGATATCTCAAATTCAGGCCCAAAACACCCGTAAATTCGATATTGTGGGGTCCCAGAAGCGAACTGTACATGCCTACTCCGTGTTAGAGTATTTTCAAAATACAGGCCCAAAACATACTGAAAATCGGTCTTTTAGGTACGCAAAAGTCGATATGTGCATGCATCTTCTGTACCAGTTTATATCCCAAATTCAACTTCAAAACACCCGAAAATTCGATATTTTTGGGTCCCAGAAGAGATCTGTACATGCCTACTCAGTGCTAGAATTTTTTCAAAATATAGGCTCAAAACATGCTAAAAATCGATATTTTAAGTGTCCAAAGTCGATATGTGCATGCATCATCTGTACCCGTTTATATCTCAAATTCAGGCTCAAAACACCCGAAAATTCGATATTTTGGGGTGTCAGAAGCGATCTGTACTTGCCTACTCCGTGTTAGAGTATTTTCAATATACAGGCCCAAAACATACTGAAAATCGATCTTTTAGGTGTCCAAAAGTCGATATGTGGATGCATCATCTGTTCCCGTTTATATCTCAAATTCAGGCTCAAAACACCCGAAAATTCGATATTTTGGGGTCCCAGAAGCGATCTGTACTTGCCTACTCCGTGTTAGAGTATTTTCAAAATACAGGCCCAAAACAAACTGAAAATCGATATTTTAGGTGACCAAAGTCAATATGTGTATGCATCTTCTGCACCCGTTTATATCTCAAATTCAACCTCAAAACACACGAAAATTCGATATTTTGGGGTCCCAGAGGCGAACTGTATATGCCTACTCCGTGTTAGAGTATTTTAAAAATACAGGCCCAAAACATACTGAAAATCGATCTTTTAGGTGCCCAAAAGTCGATATGTGCATGCATCTTCTGTACCCGTTTATATCTCAAATTCAGGCTCCAAACACCCGAAAATTCGATATTTTGGGGTCCCAGAAGCGATCTGTACATGCCTACTCAGATGCATTTCAAAAACATGCTAAAAATCGATATTTTAGTTGCCCAAAGTCAACATGTGTACGCATCTTCTGCACTCGTTTATATCTCAAATTCAGGCTCAAAACAACCGAAAATTCGATATTTTGGGGTCCCAGAAGTGATCTGTACATGCCTACTTTGTGCTAGAATATTTTCAAAATATAGGCGCAAAACATGCTATAAATCGATATTTTAGGTGACCAAAGTCGATATCTCAAATTCAGGCCCAAAACACCCGAAAATTCGATATTTTGGGGTCCCAGAAGCGAACTGTACATGCCTACTCCGTGTTAGAGTATTTTCAAAATACAGGCCCAAAACATACTGAAAATCGGTCTTTTAGGTACCCAAAAGTCGATATGTGCATGCATCTTCTGTACCAGTTTATATCCCAAATTCAACTTCAAAACACTCAAAAATTCGATATTTTTGGGTCCCAGAAGCGATCTGTACATGCCTACTCAGTGCTAGAATATTTTCAAAATATAGGCTTAAAACATGCTAAAAATCGATATTTTAAGTGTCCAAAGTCGATATGTGCATGCATTATCTGTTCCCGTTTATATCTCAAATTCAGGCTCAAAACACCCGAAAATTCGATATTTTTGGGTCCCAGAAGCGATCTGTACACGTCTAGTCAGTGCTAGAATGTTTTCAAAATATAGGCTCAAAACATGCTAAAAATCGATATTTTAAGTGTCCAAAGGCGATATGTGCATGAATCTTCAGTACCCATTTATATCTCAAATTCAGGCTCAAAACCCTCGAAAATTCGATATTTTTGGGTCCCAGAAGCGATCTGTACATGCCTACTCCTAGTTAGAGTATTTTCAAAATACAGGCCCAAAACATACTGAAAATCGATCTATTAGGTGCCCAAAGTCAACATGTGTATGCATCTTCTGCACTCGTTTATATCGCAAATTCAACCTCAAAACACCCGAAAATTCGATAATTTTGGGTCCCATAAGCGATCTGTACATGTCTAGTCAGTGCTAGAATGTTTTCAAAATATAGGCTCAAAAACATGCTAGGAATCGATATTTTAAGTGTCCAAAGTCGATATGTGCATGCATCTTCTGTACCCGTTTATATCTCAAATTCAGGCTCAAAACACCCGAAAATTCGATATTTTGGGGTCCCAGAAGCGATCTGTACATGCCTACTCCGTGTTAGAGTATTTTAAAAATACAGGCCCAAAACATACTGAAAATCGATCTTTTAGGTGCCCAAAAGTCGATATGTGCATGCATCTTCTGTACCCGTTTATATCTCAAATTCAGGCTCCAAACACCCGAAAATTCGATATTTTGGGGTCCCAGAAGCGATCTGTACATGCCTACTCAGATGCATTTCAAAAACATGCTAAAAATCGATATTTTAGTTGCCCAAAGTCAACATGTGTACGCATCTTCTGCACTCGTTTATATCTCAAATTCAGGCTCAAAACAACCGAAAATTCGATATTTTGGGGTCCCAGAAGTGATCTGTACATGCCTACTTTGTGCTAGAATATTTTCAAAATATAGGCGCAAAACATGCTATAAATCGATATTTTAGGTGACCAAAGTCGATATCTCAAATTCAGGCCCAAAACACCCGAAAATTCGATATTTTGGGGTCCCAGAAGCGAACTGTACATGCCTATTCCGTGTTAGAGTATTTTCAAAATACAGGCCCAAAACATACTGAAAATCGGTCTTTTAGGTACCCAAAAGTCGATATGTGCATGCATCTTCTGTACCAGTTTATATCCCAAATTCAACTTCAAAACACTCAAAAATTCGATATTTTTGGGTCCCAGAAGCGATCTGTACATGCCTACTCAGTGCTAGAATATTTTCAAAATATAGGCTTAAAACATGCTAAAAATCGATATTTTAAGTGTCCAAAGTCGATATGTGCATGCATTATCTGTTCCCGTTTATATCTCAAATTCAGGCTCAAAACACCCGAAAATTCGATATTTTTGGGTCCCAGAAGCGATCTGTACATGTCTAGTCAGTGCTAGAATGTTTTCAAAATATAGGCTCAAAACATGCTAAAAATCGATATTTTAAGTGTCCAAAGGCGATATGTGCATGAATCTTCAGTACCCATTTATATCTCAAATTCAGGCTCAAAACCCTCGAAAATTCGATATTTTTGGGTCCCAGAAGCGATCTGTACATGCCTACTCCTAGTTAGAGTATTTTCAAAATACAGGCCCAAAACATACTGAAAATCGATCTATTAGGTGCCCAAAGTCAACATGTGTATGCATCTTCTGCACTCGTTTATATCGCAAATTCAACCTCAAAACACCCGAAAATTCGATAATTTTGGGTCCCATAAGCGATCTGTACATGTCTAGTCAGTGCTAGAATGTTTTCAAAATATAGGCTCAAAAACATGCTAGAAATCGATATTTTAAGTGTCCAAAGTCGATATGTGCATGCATCTTCTGTACCCGTTTATATCTCAAATTCAGGCTCAAAACACCCGAAAATTCGATATTTTGGGGTCCCAGAAGCGATCTGTACATGCCTACTCGGTGTTAGAGTATTTTCAATATACAGGCCCAAAACATACTGAAAATCGATCTTTTAGGTGCCCAAAAGTCGATATGTGCATGCATCTTCTGTACCCGTTTATATCTCAAATTCAGGCTCAAAACACCCGAAAATTCGATATTTTGGGGTCCCAGAAGCGTTCTGTACATGTCTACTGAGATGCAGGCCCAAAACATGCTGAAAATCGATATTTTAGGTGCCCAAAGTCAACATGTGTATGCATCTTCTGCACTCGTTTATATCTCAAATTCAACCTCAAAACACCCGAAAATTCGATAATTATGGGTCCCAGAAGCGATCTGCACATGTCTAGTCAGTGCTAGAATTTTTTCAATATATAGGCTCAAAACATGCTAAAAATCGATATTTTAAGTGTCCATAGTCGATATGTGCATGCATCTTCTGTACCCGTTTATATCTCAAATTCAGGCTCAAAACACCCGAAAATTCAATATTTTTAGGTCCCAGAAGCGATCTGTACATGCCTACTCCTAGTTAGTATATTTTCAAAATACAGGCCCAAAACATGCTGAAAATCGATATTTTAGGTGCCCAAAGTCAATATGTGCATGCATCTTCTGTACCCGTTTATAACCCAAATTCAACCTCAAAACACCCGAAAATACGAAAATTTTGGGTCCCAGAAGCGATCTGTACATGTCTAGTCAGTGCTAGAATGTTTTTATGATACAGCCCCAAAACATACTGAAAATCGATCTTTTAGGTGCACAAAAGTCGATATGTGCATGCATCTTCTGTACCCGTTTATATATCAAATTCAGGCTCAAAACACCCGAAAATTCGATATTTTGGAGTCCCAGAAGCGATCTGTACATGTCTAATGAGATGCAGGCCCAAAACATGCTGAAAATCGATATTATAGGTGCCCAAAGTCAACATGTGTATGCATCTTCTGCACTCGTTTATATCTCAAATTCAACCTCAAAACACCCGAAAATTCGATAATTATGGGTCCCAGAAGCGATCTGCACATGTCTAGTCAGTGCTTTAATTTTTTCGAAATATAGGCTCAAAACATGCTAAAAATCGATATTTTAAGTGTCCAAAGTCGATATGTGAATGTATCTTCTGTACCCGTTTATATCTCAAATTCAGGCTCAAAGCACCCAAAAATTCGATATTTTTGGGTCCCAGAAGCGATCTGTACATGCCTACTCCTAGTTAGAGTATTTTCAAAATACAGGCCCAAAACATGCTGAAAATCGATATTTTAGGTGCCCAAAGTCAATATGTGCATGCATCTTCTGTACCCATTTATATCCCAAATTCAACCTCAAAACACCCGAAAATTCGATAATTTTGGGTCCCAGAAGCGATCTGTACATGTCTAGTCAGTGCTAGAATGTTTTCTAGATACAGACCCAAAACATGCTAAAAATCGATATTTTAGGTGCCCAAAGTCAACATGTGTATGCATCTTTTGCACTCTTTTATATCTCAAATTCAACCTCAAAACACCCTAAAATTCGATAATTTTGGGTCCTAGAAGCGATCTGCACATGTCTAGTCAGTGCTTAAATTTTTTCAAAATATAGGCTAAAAACATGCCAAAAATCGATATTTTAAGTGTCCAAAGTCGATATGTGAATGCATCTTCTGTACCCGTTTATATCTCAAATTCAGGCTCAAAACACCCGAAAATTCGATATTTTTTGGTCCCAGAAGCGATCTGTACATGCCTACTTCTAGTTAGAGTATTTTCAAAATACAGGCCCAAAACATGCTGAAAATCGATATTTTAGGTGCCCAAAGTCAATATGTGCATGCATCTTCTGTACCCGTTTATATCTCAAATTCAGGCCTAAAACACCCGAAAATTCGGTATTTTTGGGTCCTAGAAGCGATCTGTACATCCCTACTCAGTGCTAGAATTTTTTCATGATACAGACCCAAAACATGCTCAAAATCGATATTTTAGTCGATATGTGCATACATCTTCTGTACCTGTTTATATCTCAAATTCAGGCTCAAAACACCCGAAAATTCGATATTTTGGGGTCCCAGAAGTGATCTGTACATGCCTACTTAGTGCTAGAATATTTTCAAAATATAAGCCCAAAACATGCTAAAAATCGATATTTTAGGTGTCCAAAGTCGATATCTCAAATTCAGGCCCAAAACACCCGTAAATTCGATATTGTGGGGTCCCAGAAGCGAACTGTACATGCCTACTCCGTGTTAGAGTATTTTCAAAATACAGGCCCAAAACATACTGAAAATCGGTCTTTTAGGTACCCAAAAGTCGATATGTGCATGCATCTTCTCTACCAGTTTATATCCCAAATTCAACTTCAAAACACCCGAAAATTCGATATTTTTGGGTCCCAGAAGTGATCTGTACATGCCTACTCAGTGCTAGAATTTTTTCAAAAATATAGGCTCAAAACATGCTAAAAATCGATATTTTAAGTGTCCAAAGTCGATATGTGCATGCATCATCTGTTCCCGTTTATATCTCAAATTCAGGCTCAAAACACCCGAGAATTCGATATTTTGGGGTGCCAGAAGTGATCTGTACATGCCTACTTAGTGCTAGAATATTTTCAAAATATAGGCCCAAAACATGCAAAAAATCGATATTTTAGTTGCCCAAAGTCGATATCTCAAATTTAAGCCCAAAACACCCGAAAATTCGATATTTTTGGGTCCCAGAAGCGATCTGTACATACCTACTCCTAGTTAGAGTTTTTTGAAAATACAGGCCCAAAACATACTGAAAATCGATCTTTTAGGTGCCCAAAAGTCGATATGTGCATGCATGTTCTGTACCCGTTTATATCTCAAATTGAACCTCAAAACACCCGAAAATTCGATATTTTGGGGTCCCAGAGGCGAACTGTATATGCCTACTCCGTGTTAGAGTATTATCAAAATACAGGCCCAAAACATACTGAAAATCGATCTTTTAGGTGCCCAAAAGTCGATATGTGCATGCATCTTCTGTACCCGTTTATATCTCAAATTCAGGCTCCAATGACCAGAAAATTCGATATTTTGGGGTCCCAGAAGCGATCTGTACATGCCTACTCAGATGCATTTCAAAAACATGCTAAAAATCGATATTTTAGGTGCCCAAAGACAACATGTGTATGCATCTTCTGCACTCGTTTATATCGCAAATTCAACCTCAAAACACCCGAAAATTCGATAATTTTGGGTCCCATAAGCGATCTGTACATGTCTAGTCAGTGCTAGAATGTTTTCAAAATATAGGCTCAAAAACATGCTAGAAATCGATATTTTAAGTGTCCAAAGTCGATATGTGCATGCATCTTCTGTACCCGTTTATATCTCAAATTCAGGCTCAAAACACCCGAAAATTCGATATTTTGGGGTCCCAGAAGCGATCTGTACATGCCTACTCGGTGTTAGAGTATTTTCAATATACAGGCCCAAAACATACTGAAAATCGATCTTTTAGGTGCCCAAAAGTCGATATGTGCATGCATCTTCTGTACCCGTTTATATCTCAAATTCAGGCTCAAAACACCCGAAAATTCGATATTTTGGGGTCCCAGAAGCGTTCTGTACATGTCTACTGAGATGCAGGCCCAAAACATGCTGAAAATCGATATTTTAGGTGCCCAAAGTCAACATGTGTATGCATCTTCTGCACTCGTTTATATCTCAAATTCAACCTCAAAACACCCGAAAATTCGATAATTATGGGTCCCAGAAGCGATCTGCACATGTCTAGTCAGTGCTAGAATTTTTTCAAAATATAGGCTCAAAACATGCTAAAAATCGATATTTTAAGTGTCCAAAGTCGATATGTGCATGCATCTTCTGTACCCGTTTATATCTCAAAATCAGGCTCAAAACACCCGAAAATTCAATATTTTTAGGTCCCAGAAGCGATCTGTACATGCCTACTCCTAGTTAGTATATTTTCAAAATACAGGCCCAAAACATGCTGAAAATCGATATTTTAGGTGCCCAAAGTCAATATGTGCATGCATCTTCTGTACCCGTTTATAACCCAAATTCAACCTCAAAACACCCGAAAATACGAAAATTTTGGGTCCCAGAAGCGATCTGTACATGTTTAGTCAGTGCTAGAATGTTTTTATGAAACAGGCCCAAAACATACTGAAAATCGATCTTTTAGGTGCCCAAAAGTCGATATGTGCATGCATCTTCTGTACCCGTTTATATATCAAATTCAGGCTCAAAACACCCGAAAATTCGATATTTTGGAGTCCCAGAAGCGATCTGTACATGTCTAATGAGATGCAGGCCCAAAACATGCTGAAAATCGATATTATAGGTGCCCAAAGTCAACATGTGTATGCATCTTCTGCACTCGTTTATATCTCAAATTCAACCTCAAAACACCCGAAAATTCGATAATTATGGGTCCCAGAAGCGATCTGCACATGTCTAGTCAGTGCTTTAATTTTTTCGAAATATAGGCTCATAACATGCTAAAAATCGATATTTTAAGTGTCCAAAGTCGATATGTGCATGTATCTTCTGTACCCGTTTATATCTCAAATTCAGGCTCAAAGCACCCAAAAATTCGATATTTTTGGGTCCCAGAAGCGATCTGTACATGCCTACTCCTAGTTAGAGTATTTTCAAAATACAGGCCCAAAACATGCTGAAAATCGATATTTTAGGTGCCCAAAGTCAATATGTGCATGCATCTTCTGTATCCATTTATATCCCAAATTCAACCTCAAAACACCCGAAAATTCGATAATTTTGGGTCCCAGAAGCGATCTGTACATGTCTAGTCAGTGCTAGAATGTTTTCTAGATACAGACCCAAAACATGCTAAAAATCGATATTTTAGGTGCCCAAAGTCAACATGTGTATGCATCTTTTGCACTCTTTTATATCTCAAATTCAACCTCAAAACACCCTAAAATTCGATAATTTTGGGTCCTAGAAGCGATCTGCACATGTCTAGTCAGTGCTTAAATTTTTTCAAAATATAGGCTCAAAACATGCTAAAAATCGATATTTTAAGTGTCCAAAGTCGATATGTGAATGCATCTTCTGTACCCGTTTATATCTCAAATTCAGGCTCAAAACACCCGAAAATTCGATATTTTTTGGTCCCAGAAGCGATCTGTACATGCCTACTTCTAGTTAGAGTATTTTCAAAATACAGGCCCAAAACATGCTGAAAATCGATATTTTAGGTGCCCAAAGTCAATATGTGCATGCATCTTCTGTACCCGTTTATATCTCAAATTCAGGCCTAAAACACCCGAAAATTCGGTATTTTTGGGTCCTAGAAGCGATCTGTACATCCCCACTCAGTGCTAGAATTTTTTCATGATACAGACCCAAAACATGCTCAAAATCGATATTTTAGTCGATATGTGCATACATCTTCTGTACCTGTTTATATCTCAAATTCAGGCTCAAAACACCCGAAAATTCGATATTTTGGGGTCCCAGAAGTGATCTGTACATGCCTACTTAGTGCTAGAATATTTTCAAAATATAAGCCCAAAACATGCTAAAAATCGATATTTTAGGTGTCCAAAGTCGATATCTCAAATTCAGGCCCAAAACACCCGTAAATTCGATATTGTGGGGTCCCAGAAGCG
The DNA here is from genome assembly GCA_033782935.1 of Petrolisthes cinctipes. Classification (NCBI taxonomy): domain Eukaryota; kingdom Metazoa; phylum Arthropoda; class Malacostraca; order Decapoda; family Porcellanidae; genus Petrolisthes; species Petrolisthes cinctipes. Next base: position 1,185,207 of record JAWQEG010000930.1, on the reverse strand, counting down.
AACTGTACATGCCTACTCCGTGTTAGAGTATTTTCAAAATACAGGCCCAAAACATACTGAAAATCGGTCTTTTAGGTACCCAAAAGTCGATATGTGCATGCATCTTCTCTACCAGTTTATATCCCAAATTCAACTTCAAAACACCCGAAAATTCGATATTTTTGGGTCCCAGAAGTGATCTGTACATGCCTACTCAGTGCTAGAATTTTTTCAAAAATATAGGCTCAAAACATGCTAAAAATCGATATTTTAAGTGTCCAAAGTCGATATGTGCATGCATCATCTGTTCCCGTTTATATCTTAAATTCAGGCTCAAAACACCCGAGAATTCGATATTTTGGGGTGCCAGAAGTGATCTGTACATGCCTACTTAGTGCTAGAATATTTTCAAAATATAGGCCCAAAACATGCAAAAAATCGATATTTTAGTTGCCCAAAGTCGATATCTCAAATTTAAGCCCAAAACACCCGAAAATTCGATATTTTTGGGTCCCAGAAGCGATCTGTACATGCCTACTCCTAGTTAGAGTTTTTTGAAAATACAGGCCCAAAACATACTGAAAATCGATCTTTTAGGTGCCCAAAAGTCGATATGTGCATGCATCTTCTGTACCCGTTTATATCTCAAATTCAACCTCAAAACACCCGAAAATTCGATATTTTGGGGTCCCAGAGGCGAACTGTATATGCCTACTCCGTGTTAGAGTATTTTCAAAATACAGGCCCAAAACATACTGAAAATCGATCTTTTAGGTGCCCAAAAGTCGATATGTGCATGCATCTTCTGTACCCGTTTATATCTCAAATTCAGGCTCCAATGACCAGAAAATTCGATATTTTGGGGTCCCAGAAGCGATCTGTACATGCCTACTCAGATGCATTTCAAAAACATGCTAAAAATCGATATTTTAGGTGCCCAAAGACAACATGTGTATGCATCTTCTGCACTCGTTTATATCTCAAATTGAACCTCAAACCTCCCGAAAATTCAATAATTTTGGGTCCCAGAAGCGATCTGTACATGTCTAGTCAGTGCTAGAATGTTTTCAAAATATAGGATCAAAACATGCTAAAAATCGATATTTTAAGTGACCAAAGTCGATATGTGCATGCATCTTCTGTACCCGTTTATATCCCAAATTCAACCTCAAAACACCCGAAAATTCGATAATTTTGGGTCCCAGAAGCGATCTGTACATGTCTAGTCAGTGCTAGAATGTTTTCAAAATATAGGCTCAAAACATGCTCAAAATCGATATTTTAAGTGTCCAAAGTCGATATGTGCATGCATCTTCTGTACCCGTTTATATCTCAAATTCAGGCTCAAAACACCCGAAAATTTGATATTTTGGGGTCCCAGAAGCGATCTGTACATGCCTACTCCTAGTTAGAGTATTTTAAAAAAACAGGCCAAAAATATGCTGAAAATCGATATTTTAGGTGCCCAAAGTGAATATGTGCTTTCATCTTCTGTACCCGTTTATATCTCAAATTCAGGCTCAAAACACCAGAAAATTCGGTATTTTTGGGTCCTAGAAGCGATCTGTACATCCCTACTCAGTGCTAGAATGTTTTTAATGATACAGACCCAAAACATGCTAAAAATCGATATTTTAGGTGACCAAAGTCGATATCTCAAATTCAGGCCCAAAACACCCGAAAATTCGATATTTTGGGGTCCCAGAAGCGAACTGTACATGCCTACTCCGTGTTAGAGTATTTTCAAAATACAGGCCCAAAACATACTGAAAATCAATCTTTTAGGTGCCCAAAAGTCGATATGTGCATGCATCTTCTGTACCCGTTTATATCCCAAATTCAACCTCAAAACACCCGAAAATTCGATAATTTTTTGGTCCCAGAAGTAATCTGTACATGTCTAGTCAGTGCTAGAATGTTTTCAAAATATAGGCTCAAAACATGCTAAAAATCGATATTTTAAGTGTCCAAAGTCGATATGTGCATGCATCTTCTGTACCCGTTTATATCCCAAATTCAACCTCAAAACACCCAAAAATTCGATATTTTGGGGTCCCAGAAGCGATATATACATGCCTACTCAGTGCTAGAATTTTTTCAAAATATAGGCTCAAAACATGTTAAAAATCGATATTTTAAGTGTCCAAAGTCGATATGTGAATGCATCATCTGTACCCGTTTATATCTCAAATTCAACCTCAAAACACCCGAAAATTCGATATTTTGGGGTCCCAGAAGTGATCTGTACATGCCTAATTAGTGCTAGAATATTTTCAAAATATAGGCCCAAAACATGCTAAAAATCGATATTTTAGGTGCACCAAGTCGATATTTCAAATTCAGGCCCAAAAAACCCGAAAATTCGATATTTTGGGGTCCCAGAAGCGAACTGTACATGCCTACTCCGTGTTAGAGTATTTTCAAAATATAGGCCCAAAACATACTGAAAATCGATCTTTTAGGTGCTCTAAAGTCGATATGTGCATGCATCTTCTGTATCTGTTTATATCTCAAATTCAGGCTCCAAACAACCTAAAATTCGATATTTTGGGGTCATAGAAGCAATCTGTACATGCCTTCTCAGATGCAGGCCCAAAATATGCTGAAAATCGATATTTTAGGTTCCCAAAGTCAACATGAATATGAATCTTGTGCACTCGTTTATATCTCAAATTTAACCTCAAAACACTCAAAATTTCGATAATTTTGGGTCCCAGAAGCGATCTGTACATGTCTAGTTAGTGCTAGAATTTTTTCAAAATATAGGCTCAAAACATGCTGAAAATCGATATTTTAAGTGTCCAAAGTCGATATGTGCATGCATCATCTGTTCCCGTTTATATCTCAAATTCTGGCTCAAAACACCCGAAAATTCGATATTTTGGGGTGCCAGAAGTGATCTGTACATGCCTACTCCTAGTTAGAATATTTTCAAAATACTGACCCAAAACATACTGAAAATCGATATTTTAAGTGTCCAAAGTCGATATGTGCATGCATCATCTGTACCCGTTTATATCTCAAATTCAGGCTCAAAACACCCGAAAATTCGATATTTTGGGGTCCCAGAAGTGATCTGTACATGCCTAATTAGTGCTAGAATATTTTTAAAATATAGGCCCAAAACATGCTAAAAATCGATATTTTAGGTGCCCAAAGTCGATATCTCAAATTCAGGCCCAAAACACCCGGAAATTCGATATTTTGGTGTCCCAGAAGCGAACTGGACATGCCTACTCCGTGTTAGAGTATTTTCAAATTATAGGCCCATAACAAGCTGAAAATCGATATTTTAAGTGTCCAAAGTCGATATGTGCATGCATCTTCTGTACCCGTTTATATCTCAAATTCAGGCTCCAAACAACCTAAAATTCGATATTTTGGGGTCATAGAAGCAATCTGTACATGCCTTCTCAGATGCAGGCCCAAAATATGCTGAAAATCGATATTTTAGGTTCCCAAAGTCAACATGAATATGAATCTTGTGCACTCGTTTATATCTCAAATTTAACCTCAAAACACTCAAAATTTCGATAATTTTGGGTCCCAGAAGCGATCTGTACATGCCTACTCAGTGTTAGAATTTTTTCAAAATATAGGCTCAAAACATGCAAAAAATCGATATTTTAAGTGTCCAAAGTCGATATGTGCATGCATGATCTGTTCCCGTTTATATCTCAAATTCAACCTCAAAACACCCAAAAATTCGATATTTTGGGGTCCCAGAAGCGATATATACATGCCTACTCAGTGCTAGAATTTTTTCAAAATATAGGCTCAAAACATGTTAAAAATCGATATTTTAAGTGTCCAAAGTCGATATGTGAATGCATCATCTGTACCCGTTTATATCTCAAATTCAACCTCAAAACACCCGAAAATTCGATATTTTGGGGTCCCAGAAGTGATCTGTACATGCCTAATTAGTGCTAGAATATTTTCAAAATATAGGCCCAAAACATGCTAAAAATCGATATTTTAGGTGCACCAAGTCGATATTTCAAATTCAGGCCCAAAAAACCCGAAAATTCGATATTTTGGGGTCCCAGAAGCGAACTGTACATGCCTACTCCGTGTTAGAGTATTTTCAAAATATAGGCCCAAAACATACTGAAAATCGATCTTTTAGGTGCTCTAAAGTCGATATGTGCATGCATCTTCTGTATCTGTTTATATCTCAAATTCAGGCTCCAAACACCCGAAAATTCGGTATTTTTGGGTCCTAGAAGCGATCTGTACAACCCTACTCAGTGCTAGAATGTTTTCAAGATACAGACCCAAAACATGCTCAAAATCGATATTTTAGGTGCACAATAGTCGATATGTGCATACATCTTCTGTACCCGTTTATATCTCAAATTCAGGCTCAAAACTCTCGAAAATTCGATATTTTGGGCTCCCAGAAGTGAACTGTACATGCCTACTCCGTGTTAGAGTATTTTCAAAATACAGGCCCAAAACATACTGAAAATCGATCTTTTAGGTACCCAAAACTCGATATGTGCATGCATCTTCTGTACCTGTTTATAACCCAAATTCAACCTCAAAAAACCCGAAAATTCGACAATTTTGGGGCCCAGAAGCGATCTGTACATGTCTAGTTAGTGCTAGAATTTTTTCAAAATATAGGCTCAAAACATGCTGAAAATCGATATTTTAAGTGTCCAAAGTCGATATGTGCATGCATCATCTGTTCCCGTTTATATCTCAAATTCTGGCTCAAAACACCCGAAAATTCGATATTTTGGGGTGCCAGAAGTGATCTGTACATGCCTACTCCTAGTTAGAATATTTTCAAAATACTGACCCAAAACATACTGAAAATCGATATTTTAAGTGTCCAAAGTCGATATGTGCATGCATCATCTGTACCCGTTTATATCTCAAATTCAGGCTCAAAACACCCGAAAATTCGATATTTTGGGGTCCCAGAAGTGATCTGTACATGCCTAATTAGTGCTAGAATATTTTTAAAATATAGGCCCAAAACATGCTAAAAATCGATATTTTAGGTGCCCAAAGTCGATATCTCAAATTCAGGCCCAAAACACCCGGAAATTCGATATTTTGGTGTCCCAGAAGCGAACTGGACATGCCTACTCCGTGTTAGAGTATTTTCAAATTATAGGCCCATAACAAGCTGAAAATCGATATTTTAAGTGTCCAAAGTCGATATGTGCATGCATCTTCTGTACCCGTTTATATCTCAAATTCAGGCTCCAAACAACCTAAAATTCGATATTTTGGGGTCATAGAAGCAATCTGTACATGCCTTCTCAGATGCAGGCCCAAAATATGCTGAAAATCGATATTTTAGGTTCCCAAAGCCAACATGAATATGAATCTTGTGCACTCGTTTATATCTCAAATTTAACCTCAAAACACTCAAAATTTCGATACTTTTGGGTCCCAGAAGCGATCTGTACATGCCTACTCAGTGTTAGAATTTTTTCAAAATATAGGCTCAAAACATGCAAAAAATCGATATTTTAAGTGTCCAAAGTCGATATGTGCATGCATGATCTGTTCCCGTTTATATCTCAAATTCAACCTCAAAACACCCAAAAATTCGATATTTTGGGGTCCCAGAAGCGATATATACATGCCTACTCAGTGCTAGAATTTTTTCAAAATATAGGCTCAAAACATGTTAAAAATCGATATTTTAAGTGTCCAAAGTCGATATGTGAATGCATCATCTGTACCCGTTTATATCTCAAATTCAACCTCAAAACACCCGAAAATTCGATATTTTGGGGTCCCAGAAGTGATCTGTACATGCCTAATTAGTGCTAGAATATTTTCAAAATATAGGCCCAAAACATGCTAAAAATCGATATTTTAGGTGCACCAAGTCGATATTTCAAATTCAGGCCCAAAAAACCCGAAAATTCGATATTTTGGGGTCCCAGAAGCGAACTGTACATGCCTACTCCGTGTTAGAGTATTTTCAAAATATAGGCCCAAAACATACTGAAAATCGATCTTTTAGGTGCTCTAAAGTCGATATGTGCATGCATCTTCTGTATCTGTTTATATCTCAAATTCAGGCTCCAAACACCCGAAAATTCGGTATTTTTGGGTCCTAGAAGCGATCTGTACAACCCTACTCAGTGCTAGAATGTTTTCAAGATACAGACCCAAAACATGCTCAAAATCGATATTTTAGGTGCACAATAGTCGATATGTGCATACATCTTCTGTACCCGTTTATATCTCAAATTCAGGCTCAAAACTCTCGAAAATTCGATATTTTGGGCTCCCAGAAGTGAACTGTACATGCCTACTCCGTGTTAGAGTATTTTCAAAATACAGGCCCAAAACATACTGAAAATCGATCTTTTAGGTACCCAAAACTCGATATGTGCATGCATCTTCTGTACCTGTTTATAACCCAAATTCAACCTCAAAAAACCCGAAAATTCGACAATTTTGGGGCCCAGAAGCGATCTGTACATGTCTAGTTAGTGCTAGAATTTTTTCAAAATATAGGCTCAAAACATGCTGAAAATCGATATTTTAAGTGTCCAAAGTCGATATGTGCATGCATCATCTGTTCCCGTTTATATCTCAAATTCTGGCTCAAAACACCCGAAAATTCGATATTTTGGGGTGCCAGAAGTGATCTGTACATGCCTACTCCTAGTTAGAATATTTTCAAAATACTGACCCAAAACATACTGAAAATCGATATTTTAAGTGTCCAAAGTCGATATGTGCATGCATCATCTGTACCCGTTTATATCTCAAATTCAGGCTCAAAACACCCGAAAATTCGATATTTTGGGGTCCCAGAAGTGATCTGTACATGCCTAATTAGTGCTAGAATATTTTTAAAATATAGGCCCAAAACATGCTAAAAATCGATATTTTAGGTGCCCAAAGTCGATATCTCAAATTCAGGCCCAAAACACCCGGAAATTCGATATTTTGGTGTCCCAGAAGCGAACTGGACATGCCTACTCCGTGTTAGAGTATTTTCAAATTATAGGCCCATAACAAGCTGAAAATCGATATTTTAAGTGTCCAAAGTCGATATGTGCATGCATCTTCTGTACCCGTTTATATCTCAAATTCAGGCTCCAAACAACCTAAAATTCGATATTTTGGGGTCATAGAAGCAATCTGTACATGCCTTCTCAGATGCAGGCCCAAAATATGCTGAAAATTGATATTTTAGGTTCCCAAAGTCAACATGAATATGAATCTTGTGCACTCGTTTATATCTCAAATTTAACCTCAAAACACTCAAAATTTCGATAATTTTGGGTCCCAGAAGCGATCTGTACATGCCTACTCCGTTTTAGAGTATTTTCAAAATACAGGCCCAAAACAAGCTGAAAATCGATATTTTAGGTGACCAAAGTCAATATGTGTATGCATCTTCTGCACCCGTTTATATCCCAAATTCAACCTCAAAAAACCCGAGAATTCGATATTTTTGGTTCCCAGAAGCAATCTGTACATGCCTACTCAGTGCTAGAATGTTTTCAAAATATAGGCTCCAAACATGCTAAAAATCGATATTTTAAGTGTCCAAAGTCGATATGTGCATGCATCATCTGTACTCGTTTATGTCTCAAATTCAGGCCCAATACACCCAAAAATTCGATATTTTGGGGTGCCAGAAGTGATCTGTACATGCCTACTTAGTGCTCGAATATTTTCAAAATATAGGCCCAAAACATGCTAAAAATCGATATTTTAGGTGCCCAAAGTTGATATCTCTAATTCAGGCCCAAAACACCCGAAAATTCGATATTTTGGGGTCCCAGAAGCGAACTGTACATGCCTACTCCGTGTTAGAGTATTTTCAAAATACAGGCCCAAACCATACTGAAAATCGATCTTTTAGGTGCCCAAAAGTCGATATGTGCATGCATCTTCTGTACCCGTTTATATCCCAAATTCAGGCTCAAAACACTCGAAAATTCGATATTTTGGAGTCCATGAAGTGATCTGTACATGCCTACTTAGTGCTAGAATATTTTTAAAATATAAGCCCGAAACATGCTAAAAATCGATATTTTAGGTGCACCAAGTCGATATCTCAAATTCAGGCCCAAAACACCAGAAAATTCGATATTTTGGGGTACCAGAAACGAACTGTACATGCCTACTCCGTGTTAGAGTATTTTCAAAATATAGGCCCAAAACATACTGAAAATCGATCTTTTAGGTGCCCTAAAGTCGATATGTGCATGCATCTTCTGTACCTGTTTATATCTCAAATTCAGGCTCCAAACACCCGAAAATTCTGTATTTTTGGGTCCTAGAAGCGATCTGTACACCCCTACTCAGTGCTAGAATGTTTTCAAGATACAGACCCAAAACATGCTCAAATTCGACATTTTAGGTGCCCAATAGTCGATATGTGCATTCATCTTCTGTACCCGTTTTTATCCCGAATTCAACTTCAAAACACCCGAAAATTCGATATTTTTGGGTCCCAGAAGCGATCTGTACATGCCTACTCAGTGTTAGAATTTTTTCAAAATATAGGCTCAAAACATGCAAAAAATCGATATTTTAAGTGTCCAAAGTCGATATGTGCATGCATGATCTGTTCCCGTTTATATCTCAAATTCTAGCTCAAAACACCCGAAAATTCAATATTTTGGGGTGCCAGAAGTGATCTGTACATGCCTACGCCTAGTTAGAGTATTTTCAAAATACTGACCCAAAACATACTGAAAATCGATATTTTAAGAGTCCAAAGTCGATATGTGCATGCATCATCTGTACCCGTTTATATCTCAAATTCAGGCTCAAAACACCCGAAAATTCGATATTTTGGGGTCCCAGAAGTGATCTGTACATGCCTAATTAGTTCTAGAATATTTTTAAAATATAGGCCCAAAACATGCTAAAAATCGATATTTTAGGTGCCCAAAGTCGATATCTCAAATTCAGGCCCAAAACACCCGAAAATTCGATATTTTGGGGTCCCAGAAGCGAACTGTACATGCCTACTCCCTGTAAGAGTATTTTCAAATTATAGGCCCAAAGCAAGCTGAAAATCGATATTTTAAGTGTCCAAAGTCGATATGTGCATGCATCTTCTGTACCCGTTTATATCTCAAATTCAGGCTCCAAACAACCGAAAATTCGATATTTTGGGGTCATAGAAGCAATCTGTACATGCCTTCTCAGATGCAGGCCCAAAATATGCTGAAAATCGATATTTGAGGTGCCCAAAGTCAACATGTGTATGCATCTTCTGCACTCGTTTATATCTCAAATTTAACCTCAAAACACTCAAAATTTCGATAATTTTGGGTCCCAGTAGCGATCTGTACATGCCTACTCCGTTTTAGAGTATTTTCAAAATACAGGCCCAAAACAAGCTGAAAATCGATATTTTAGGTGACCAAAGTCAATATGTGTATGCATCTTCTGCACCCGTTTATATCCCAAATTCAACCTCAAAAAAACCCGAGAATTCGATATTTTTGGTTCCCAGAAGCAATCTGTACATGCCTACTCATTGCTAGAATGTTTTCAAAATATAGGCTCAAAACATGCTAAAAATCGATATTTTAAGTGTCCAAAGTCGATATGTGCATGCATCATCTGTACTCGTTTATGTCTCAAATTCAGGCCCAAAACACCCAAAAATTCGATATTTTGGGGTGCCAGAAGTGATCTGTACATGCCTACTTAGTGCTCGAATATTTTCAAAATATAGGCCCAAAACATGATAAAAATCGATATTTTAGGTGCCCAAAGTTGATATCTCTAATTCAGGCCCAAAACACCCGAAAATTCGATATTTTGGGGTCCCAGAAGCGAACTGTACATGCCTACTCCGTGTTAGAGTATTTTCAAAATACAGGCCCAAACCATACTGAAAATCGATCTTTTAGGTGCCCAAAAGTCGATATGTGCATGCATCTTCTGTACTCGTTTATATCCCAAATTCAGGCTCAAAACACTCGAAAATTCTATATTTTGGGGTCCCAGAAGTGATCTGTACATGCCTAATTAGTGCTAGAATATTTTCAAAATATAGGCCCAAAACATGCTAAAAATCGATATTTTAGGTGCACCAAGTCGATATCTCAAATTCAGGCCCAAAACACCAGAAAATTCGATATTTTGGGGTACCAGAAGCGAACTGTACATGCCTACTCCGTGTTAGAGTATTTTCAAAATATAGGCCCAAAACATACTGAAAATCGATCTTTTAGGTGCCCTAAAGTCGATATGTGCATGCATCTTCTGTACCTGTTTATATCTCAAATTCAGGCTCCAAACACCCGAAAATTCGGTATTTTTGGGTCCTAGAAGCGATCTGTACACCCCAACCCAGTGCTAGAATGTTTTCAAGATACAGACCCAAAACATGCTCAAAATCGACATTTTAGGTGACCAATAGTCGATATGTGCTTACATCTTCTGTACCCGTTTATATCTCAAATTCAGGCTCAAAACACTCGAAAAATCGATATTTTGGGGTCCCAGAAGTGATCTGTACATGCCTACTTAGTGCTAGAATATTTTTAAAATATAGGCCCGAAACATGCTAAAAATCGATATTTTAGGTGCCCAAAGTCGATATCTCAAATTCAGGCCCAAAACACCCGAAAATTCGATATTTTGGGGTCCCAGAAGCGAACTGTACATGCCTACTCCGTGTTAGAGTATTTTCAAAATACAGGCCGAAAACATACTGAAAATCGATCTTTTAGGTACCCAAAACTCGATATGTGCATGCATCTTCTGTACCCGTTTTTATCCCGAATTCAACTTCAAAACACCCGAAAATTCGATATTTTTGGGTCCCAGAAGTGATCTGTACATGCCTACTCAGTGCTAGAATTTTTTCAAAATATAGGCTCAAAACATGCTAAAAATCGATATTTTAAGTGTCCAAAGTCGATATGTGCATGCATCATCTGTTCCCGTTTATATCTCAAATTCTGGCTCAAAACACCCGAAAATTCGATATTTTGGGGTCCCAGAAGTGATCTGTACATGCCTAATTAGTGCTAGAATATTTTTAAAATATAGGGCCAAAACATGCTAAAAATTGATATTTTAGGTGCCCAAAGTCGATATCTCAAATTTAGGCCCAAAACACCCGAAAATTCGATATTTTGGGGTCCCAGAAGCGAACTGTACATGCCTACTTCGTGTTAGAGTATTTTCAAATTATAGGCCCAAAACAAGCTGAAAATCGATATTTTAAGTGTCCAAAGTCGATATGTGCATGCATCTTCTGTACCTGTTTATATCTCAAATTCAGGCTCCAAACAACCTAAAATTCGATATTTTGGGGTCATAGAAGCAATCTGTACATGCCTTCTCAGATGCAGGCCCAAAATATGCTGAAAATCGATATTTTAGGTGCCCAAAATTCAACATGTGTATGCATCTTCTGCACTCGTTTATATCTCAAATTTAACCTCAAAACACTCAAAATTTCGATAATTTTGGGTCCCAGAAGCGATCTGTACATGCCTACTCCGTTTTAGAGTATTTTCAAAATACAGGCCCAAAACATGCTGAAAATCGATATTTTAGGTGACCAAAATCAATACGTACAGTATGCATCATCTGCACCCGTTTATATCCCAAATTCAACCTCAAAAAACCCGAGAATTCGATATTTTTGGTTCCCAAAAGCAATCTGTACATGCCTACTCAGTGCTAGAATGTTTTCAAAATATAGGCTCAAAACATGCTAAAAATCGATATTTTAAGTGTCCAAAGTCGATATGTGCATGCATCATCTGTACTCGTTTATGTCTCAAATTCAGGCCCAAAACACCCAAAAATTCGATATTTTGGGGTGCCAGAAGTGATCTGTACATGCCTACTTAGTGCTCTAATATTTTCAAAATATAGGCCCAAAACAGGCTAAAAATCGATATTTTAGGTGCCCAAAGTTGATATCTCTAATTCAGGCCCAAAACACCCGAAAATTCGATATTTTGGGGTCCCAGAAGCGAACTGTATATGCCTACTCCGTGTTAGAGTATTTTCAAAATACAGGCCCAAAACATACTGAAAATCGGTCTTTTAGGTACTCAAAAGTCGATATGTGCATGCATCTTCTGTACCAGTTTATATCCCAAATTCAACTTCAGAACACCCGAAAATTCGATATTTTTGGGTCCCAGAAGCGATCTGTACATGCCTACTCAGTGCTAGAATGTTTTCAAAATATAGGCTCAAAACATGCTAAAAATCGATATTTTAAGTGTCCAAAGTCGATATGTGCATGCATCATCTGTACTCGTTTATGTCTCAAATTCAGGCCCAAAACACCCAAAAATTCGATATTTTGGGGTGCCAGAAGTGATCTGTACATGCCTACTTAGTGCTAGAATATTTTCAAAATATAGGCCCAAAACAGGCTAAAAATCGATATTTTAGATGCCCAAAGATGATATCTCTAATTCAGGCCCAAAACACCCGAAAATTCGATATTTTGGGGTCCCAGAAGCGAACTGTATATGCCTACTCCGTGTTAGAGTATTTTCAAAATACAGGCCCGTAACATACTGAAAATCGGTCTTTTAGGTACTCAAAAGTCGATATGTTCATGCATCTTCTGTACCAGTTTATATCCCAAATTCAACTTCAGAACACCCGAAAATTCGATATTTTTGGGTCCCAGAAGCGATCTGTACATGCCTACTCAGTGCTAGAATTTTTTCAAAATATAGGCTCAAAACATGCTAAAAATCGATATTTTAAGTGTCCAAAGTCGATATGTGCATGCATCATCTGTTCCCGTTTACATCTCAAATTCAGGCTCAAAACACCCGAAAATTCGATATTCTGGGGTGCCAGAAGTGATCTGTACATGCCTACTTAGTGCTAGAATATTTTCAAAATATAGGCCCAAAACATGCAAAAAATCGATATTTTAGGTGCCCAAAGTCGATATCTCAAATTCAAGCCCAAAACACCCGAAAATTCGATAATTTGGGGACCCAGGAGCGAACTGTACATGCCTACTCCGTGTTAGAGTATTTTCAAAATACAGGCCCAAAACATAATGAAAATCGATCTTTTAGGTGCCCAAAAGTCGATAGGTGCATGCATCTTCTGTACCCGTTTATATCCCAAATTCAACCTCAAAACACCCGAAAATTCGATAATTTTGGGTCCCAGAAGAAATCTGTACATGTCTAGTCAGTGCTAGAATGTTTTCAAAATATAGGCTCAAAACATGCTAAAAATCGATATTTTAAGTGTCCAAAGTCGATATGTGCATGCATGTTCAGTACCCATTTATATCTCAAATTCAGGCTCAAAACACCTGAAAATTCGATATTTTTGGGTCCCAGAAGCGATCTGTACATGCCTACTCCTAGTTAGAGTATTTAAAAAAAAAAGGCCCAACACATACTGAAAATCGATCTTTTATGTGCCCAAAAGTCGATATGTGCATGTATCATCTGTACCCGTTTATATCTCAAATTCAGGCTCAAAACACCCGAAAATTCGATATTTTGGGGTCCATGAAGTGATCTGTACATGCCTACTTAGTGCTAGAATATTTTTAAAATATAGGCCCGAAACATGCTAAAAATCGATATTTTAGGTGCCCAAAGTCGATATCTCAAATTCAGGCCCAAAACACCCGAAAATTCGATATTTTGGGGTCCCAGAAGCGAACTGTACATGCCTACTCCGTGTTAGAGTATTTTTAAAATATAGGCCCAAAACATACTGAAAATCGATCTTTTAGGTGCCCAAAAGTCGATATGTGCATGCATCTTCTGTACCCGTTTATATCTCAAATTCAGGCTCCAAACACCCAAAAATTCGATATTTTGGGGTCCCAGAAGCGATCTGTACATGCCCAAAACATGCTGAAAATCGATATTTTAGGTGCCCAAAGTCAACATGTGTATGCATCTTCTGCACTCGTTTATATCTCAAATTCAACCTCAAAACACCCGAAAATTCGATAATTTTGGGTCCCAGAAGCGATCTGTACATGTCTAGTCAGTGCTAGAATGTTTTCAAAATATAGGCTCAAAACATGCTAAAAATCGATAATTTAAGTGTCCAAAGTCGATATGTGCATGCATCTTCTGTACCCGTTTATATCTCAAATTCAGGCTCAAAACACCCGAAAATTCGATATTTTTGGGTCCCAGTAGCGATCTGTACATGCCTACTCCTAGTTAGAGTATTTTCAAAATACAGGCCCAAAACATGCTAAAAATCGATATTTTAGGTGCCCAAAGTCAATATGTGCATGCATCTTCTGTACCCGTTTATATCTCAAATTCAGGCTCAAAACACCCGAAAATTCGGTATTTTTGGGTCCTAGAAGCGATCTGTACATCCCTACTCCTAGTTAGAATGTTTTCAAGATACAGACACAAAACATGCTCAAAATCAATATTTTAGGTGCCCAAAAGTCGATATGTGCATGCATCTTCTGTACTCGTTTATATCTCAAATTCAGGCTCAAAACACCCGAAAATTCGATATTTTGGGGTCCCAGAATTGATCTGTACATGCCTACTTAGTGCTAGCATATTTTCAAAATATAGGCCCAAAACATGCTAAAAATCGATATTTTAGGTGCCCAAAGTCGATATCTCAAATTCAAGCCTAAAACACCCGAAAATTCGATATTATGGGGTCCCAGAAGCGAACTGTACATGCCTACTCCGTGTTAGAGTATTTTCAAAATACAGGCTCAAAACATACTGAAAATCGATCTTTTAGGTGGCCAAAAGTCGATATGTGCATGCATCTTCTGTACCCGTTTATATCCCAAATTCAACCTCAAAACATCATAAAATTCGATATTTTTGGGTCCCAGATGCGATCTGTACATGCCTACTCAGTGCTAGAATTTTTTCAAAATATAGGCTCAAAACAAGCTAAAAATCGATATTTTAAGTGTCCAAAGTTGATATGTGCATGCATCATCTGTACCTGTTTATATCTCAAATTCAGGCTCAAAACACCCGAAAATTCGATATTTTTGGGTCCCAGAAGCGATCTGTACATGCCTACTCAGTGCTTGAATATTTTCAAAATATAGGCCAAAAACATGCTAAAAATCGATATTTTAGGTGCCCAAAAGTCGATATGTGCATGCATCTTCTGTACCCGTTTATATCTCAAATTCAGGCTCCAAACACCCGAAAATTCGATATTTTGGGGTCCCAGAAGCGATCTGTACATGCCTACTGAGATGCAGGCCCAAAACATGCTAAAAATCGATATTTTAGGTGCCCAAAGTCAACATGTGTATGCATCTTCTGCACTCGTTTATATCTCAAATTCAACCTCAAAACACTCGAAAATTCGATAATTTTGGGTCCCAGAAGCGATCTGTACATGTCTAGTCAGTGCTAGAATGTTTTCAAAATATAGGCTCAAAACATCCTAAAAATCGATAATTTAAGTGTCCAAAGTCAATATGTGCATGCATCTTCTGTACCCGTTTATATCTCAAATTCAGGCTCAAAACACCCGAAAATTCGATATTTTTGGGTCCCAGTAGCGAACTGTACATCCCTACTCCTAGTTAGAATGTTTTCAAGATTCAGACCCAAAACATGCTCAAAATCGATATTTTAGGTGCCCAAAAGTCGATATGTGCATGCATCTTCTGTACCCGTTTATATCTCAAATTCAGACTCAAAACACCCGAAAATTCGATATTTTGGGGTCCCAGAATTGATCTGTACATGCCTACTTAGTGCTAGCATATTTTAAAAATATAGGCCCAAAACATGCTGAAAATCGATATTTTAGGTGCCCAAAGTCGATATCTCAAATTCAAGCCCAAAACACCCGAAAATTCGATATTATGGGGTCCAAGAAGCGAACTGTACATGAGTACTCCGTGTTAGAGTATTTTAAAAATACAGGCTCAAAACATACTGAAAATCGAACTTTAGGTGGCCAAAAGTCGATATGTGCATGCATCTTCTGTACCCGTTTATATCCCAAATTCAACCTCAAAACATCATAACATTCGATATTTTTGGGTCCCATAAGCGATCTGTACATGCCTACTCAGTGCTAGAATTTTTTCAAAATATAGGCTCAAAACAAGCTAAAAATCGATATTTTAAGTGTCCAAAGTTGATATGTGCATGCTTCATCTGTACCCGTTTATATCTCAAATTCAGGCTCAAAACACCCGAAAATTCGATATTTTGGAGTCCCAGAAGCAATCTGTACATGCCTACTCAGTGCTAGAATATTTTCAAAATATAGGCCCAAAACATGCTAAAAATCGATATTTTAGGTGCCCAAAGTCGATATCTCAAATTCAAGCCCAAAACACCCAAAAATTCGATATTTTGGGGTCCCAGAAGCGATCTGTACATGCCTACTCCGTGTTAGAGTATTTTTAAAATATAGGCCTAAAACATACTGAAAATCGATCTTTTAGGTGCCCAAAAGTCGATATGTGCATGCATCTTCTGTACCCGTTTATATTTCAAATTCAGGCTCCAAACACCCGAAAATTCGATATTTTGAGGTCCCAGAAGCGATCTGTACATGCCTACTGAGATGCAGGCCCAAAACATGCTGAAAATCGATATTTTAGGTGCCCAAAGTCAACATGTTTATGCATCTTCTGCACTCGTTTATATCTCAAATTCAACATCAAAACACCCGAAAATTCGATAATTTTGGGTCCCAGAAGCTATCTGTACATGTCTAGTTAGTCCTAGAATGTTTTCAAAATATAGGCTCAAAACATCCTAAAAATCGATAATTTAAGTGTCCAAAGTCAAAATGTGCATGCATCTTCTGTACCCGTTTATATCTCAAATTCAGGCTCAAAACACCCGAAAATTCGATATTTTTGGGTCCCAGTAGCGATCTGTACATCCCTACTCCTAGTTAGAATGTTTTCAAGATACAGACCCAAAACATGTTTAAAATCGATATTTTAGGTGCCCAAAAGTCGATAAGTGCATGCATCTTCTGTACCCGTTTATATCTCAAATTCAGGCTCAAAACACCCGAAAATTCGGTATTTTTGGGTCCTAGAAGCGATCTGTACATCCCTACTCCTAGTTAGAATGTTTTCAAGATACAGACCCAAATCATGCTCAAAATCGATATTTTAGGTGCCCAAAAGTCGATATGTGCATGCATCTTCTGTACCCGTTTATATCTCAAATTCAGGCTCAAAACACCCGAAAATTCGATATTTTGGGGTCCCAGAATTGATCTGTACATGCCTACTCAGTGCTAGAATTTTTTCAAAATAAAGGCTCAAAACAAGCTAAAAATCGATATTTTAAGTGTCCAAAGTTGATATGTGCATGCATCATTTGTACCCGTTTATATCTCAAATTCAGGCTCAAAACACCCGAAAATTCGATATTTTGGGGTCCCAGAAGCGAACTGTACATGCCTACTCCGTGTTAGAGTATTTTCAAAATACAGGCCCAAAACATACTGAAAATCGATCTTTTAGGTGCCCAAAAGTCGATATGTGCATGCATCTTCTGTACCCGTTTATATCTCAAATTCAGGCTCCAAACACCCAAAAATTCGATATTTTGGGGTCCCAGAAGCGATCTGTACATGCCTACTCAGATGCAGCTTAAAAACATGCTAAAAATAGATATTTTAGGTGCCCAAAGTCAACATGTGTATGCATCTTCTGCACTCGTTTATATCTCAAATTCAACCTCAAACCACCCGAAAATTCGATAATTTTGGGTCCCAGAAGCGATCTGTACAAGTCTAGTCAGTGCTAGAATGTTTTCAAAATATAGGATCAAAACATGTTAAAAATCGATATTTTAAGTGACCAAAGTCGATATGTGCATTGATCTTATGTACTCGTTTATATCTCAAATTCAGGGTCAAAACACTCGAAAATTCGATATTTCTGGGTCCCAGAACCGATCTGTACATGCCTACTCCTGGTTAGAGTATTTTCAAAATACAGGCCAAAAACATGCTGAAAATCGATATGTTAGGTACCCAAAGTCAATATGTGCATGCATCTTCTGTACCCGTTTATATCTCAAATTCAGGCTCAAAACACCCGAAAATTCGGTATTTTGGGGTCCCAGAAGTGATCTGTACAAGACTACTTAGTGCTAGAATATTTTCAAAATATAGGCTAAAAACATGTTAAAAATCGATAATTTAGGTGCCCCAAGTCGATATATCAAATTCAGGCCCAAAACACCCGAAAATTCGATATTTTGGGGTCCCAGAAGCGAACTGTACATGCCTACTCCGTGTCAGAGTATTTTCATAATACAGGCCCAAAACATTCTGAAAATCGATCTTTTAGGTGCCCAAAAGTCTTCTATACCCGTTTTTATCTCAAATTCAGTATCAAAACACCCGAAAATTCGATATTTTGGAGTCCCAGAAGCGATCTGTACATGCCTACTCAGATGCAGGCCCAAAACATGCAGAAAATCGATATTTTAGGTGCCCAAAGTCAACATTTGTATGCATCTTCTGCACTCGTTTATATCTCAAATTCAACCTCAAACCACCAGAAAATTCGATAATTTTGGGTCCCAGAAGCGATCTGTACATCCCTACTCCTAGTTAGAGAATTTTAAAAATACAGGCCCAAAACATGCTGAAAATCGATCTTTTAGGTGCCCAAAGTCAATATGTGCATGCATCTTCTGTACCCGTTTATATCTCAAATTCAGGCTCAAAACACCCGAAAATTCGGTATTTTTGGGTCCTAGAAGCGATCTGTACATCCCTACTCCTAGTTAGAATGTTTTCAAGATAGAGACCCAAAACATGCTCAAAATCGATATTTTAGGTGCCCAAAAGTCGATTTGTGCATGCATCTTCTGTACCCGTTTATATCCCAAATTCAACATCAAAACACCCGAAAATTCGATATTTTTGGGTCCCAGAAGCGATCTGTACATGCCTACTCAGTCCAAGAATTTTTTCAAAATATAGTCTCAAAACATGCTACAAATCGATATTTTAAGTGTCCAAAGTCGATATGTGCATGCATCATCTGTATCCGTTTATATCTCAAATTCAGGCTCAAAACACCCGAAAATTCGATATTTTGGGGTCCCAGAAGTGATCTGTACATGCTTACTTAGAGTTAGAATATTTTCAAAATATAGGCCCAAAATATGCTAAAAATCGATATTTTAGGTGCCCAAAGTCGATATCTCAAATTCAGGCCCAAAACACCCGAAAATTCGATATTTTGGGGTCCCAGAAGCGAATTGTACATGCCTACTCCGTGTTAGAGTATTTTCAAAATACAGGCCCAAAACATACTGAAAATCGATCTTTTAGGTGCCCAAAAGTCGATATGTGCATGCATCTTCTATACCCGTGTATATCTCAAGTTCAGGCTCCAAACACCCGAAAATTCGATATTTTTGGGTCCCAGAAGCGATCTGTACATGCCTACTCAGATGCAGGCCCAAAACATGCTGAAAATCGATATTTTAGGTGCCCAAAGTCAACATGTGTATGCATCTTCTGCACTCGTTTATATCTCAAATTCAACCTCAAACCACCCGAAAATTCGATAATTTTGGGTCCCAGAAGCGATCTGTACATGTCTAGTCAGTGCTAGAATGTTTTTAAAATATAGGATCAAAACATGCTAAAAATCGATATTTTAAGTGACCAAAGTCGATATGTGCATGCATCTTCTGTACCCGTTTATATCTCAAATTCAGGGTCAAAACACTCGAAAATTCGATATTTTTGGGTCCCAGAAGCGATCTCTACATGCCTACTCCTGGTTAGAGTATTTTCAAAATACAGGCCCAAAACATGCTGAAAATCGATATTTTAGGTGCCCAAAGTCAATATGTGCATGCATCTTCTGTACCCGTTTATATCTCAAATTCAGGCTCAAAACACCCGAAAATTCGGTATTTTTGGGTCCTAGAAGCGATCTGTACATCCCTAGTCCTAGTTAGAATGTTTTCAAGATACAGACCCAAAACATGCTCAAAATCGATATTTTAGGTGCCCAAAAGTCGATATGTGCATGCTTCTTCTGTACCCGTTTATATCCCAAATTCAACCTCAAAACACCCGAAAATTCGATATTTTTGGGTCCCAGAAGCGATCTGTACATGCCTACTCAGTCCAAGAATTTTTTCAAAATATAGGCTCAAAACATGCTAAAAATCGATATTTTAAGTGTCCAAAGTCGATATGTGCATGCATCATCTGTACCCGTTTATATCTCAAATTCAGACTCAAAACACCCGAAAATTCGATATTTTGGGGTCCCAGAAGTGATCTGTACATGCTTACATAGTGCTAGAATATTTTCAAAATATAGGCCCAAAATATGCTAAAAATCGATATTTTAGGTGCCCAAAGTCGATATCTCAAATTCAGGCCCAAAACACCCGAAAATTCGATATTTTGGGGTCCCAGAAGCGAATTGTACATGCCTACTCCGTGTTAGAGTATTTTCAAAATACAGGCGCAAAACATACTGAAAATCGATCTTTTAGGTGCCCAAAAGTCGATATGTGCATGCATCTTCTATAACTGTTTATATCTCAAATTCAGGCTCCAAACACCCGAAAATTCGATATTTTTGGGTCCCAGAAACGATCTGTACATGCCTAGTCAGATGCAGGCCCAAAACATGCTGAAAATCGATATTTTAGGTGCCCAAAGTCAACATGTGTATGCATCTTCTGCACTCGTTTATATCTCAAATTCAACCTCAAACCACCCGAAAATTCGATAATTTTGGGTCTCAGAAGCGATCTGTACATGTCTAGTCAGTGCTAGAATGTTTTTAAAATATAGGCTCAAAACATGCTAAAAATCGATATGGTAAGTGACCAAAGTCGATATGTGCATGCATCTTCTGTACCCGTTTATATCTCAAATTCAGGCTCAAAACACCCGAAAATTCGATATTTTGGGGTCCCAGAAGCGATCTGTACTTGCCTACTCCTAGTTAGAGAATTTTCAAAATACAGGCCCAAAACATACTGAAAATCGATCTTTTAGGTGCCCAAAAGTCGATATGTGCATGCATCTTCTATACCCGTGTATATCTCAAGTTCAGGCTCCAAACACCCGAAAATTCGATATTTTTGGGTCCCAGAAGCGATCTGTACATGCCTACTCAGATGCAGGCCCAAAACATGCTGAAAATCGATATTTTAGGTGCCCAAAGTCAACATGTGTATGCATCTTCTGCACTCGTTTATATCTCAAATTCAACCTCAAACCACCCGAAAATTCGATAATTTTGGGTCCCAGAAGCGATCTGTACATGTCTAGTCAGTGCTAGAATGTTTTTAAAATATAGGATCAAAACATGCTAAAAATCGATATTTTAAGTGACCAAAGTCGATATGTGCATGCATCTTCTGTACCCGTTTATATCTCAAATTCAGGCTCAAAACACCCGAAAATTCGATATTTTTGGGTCCCAGAAGCGATCTGTACTTGCCTACTCCTAGTTAGAGAATTTTAAAAATACAGGCTCAAAACATACTGAAAATCGATCCTTTAGGTGGCCAAAAGTCGATATGTGCATGCATCTTCTGTACCCGTTTATATCCCAAATTCAACCTCAAAACATCATAAAATTCGATATTTTTGGGTCCCAGAAGCGATCTGTACATGCCTACTCAGTGCTAGAATTTTTTTCAAAATATAGGCTCAAAACAAGCTAAAAATCGATATTTTAAGTGTCCAAAGTTGATATGTGCATGCTTCATCTGTACCCGTTTATATCTCAAATTCAGGCTCAAAACACCCGAAAATTCGATATTTTGGAGTCCCAGAAGCAATCTGTACATGCCTACTCAGTGCTAGAATATTTTCAAAATATAGGCCCAAAACATGCTAAAAATCGATATTTTAGGTGCCCAAAGTCGATATCTCAAATTCAAGCCCAAAACACCCAAAAATTCGATATTTTGGGGTCCCAGAAGCGATCTGTACATGCCTACTCCGTGTTAGAGTATTTTTAAAATATAGGCCCAAAACATACTGAAAATCGATCTTTTAGGTGCCCAAAAGTCGATATGTGCATGCATCTTCTGTACCCGTTTATATTTCAAATTCAGGCTCCAAACACCCGAAAATTCGATATTTTGGGGTCCCAGAAGCGATCTGTACATGCCTACAGAGATGCAGGCCCAAAACATGCTGAAAATCGATATTTTAGGTGCCCAAAGTCAACATGTGTATGCATCTTCTGCACTCGTTTATATCTCAAATTCAACCTCAAAACACCCGAAAATTCGATAATTTTGGGTCCCAGAAGCTATCTGTACATGTCTAGTCAGTGCTAGAATGTTTTCAAAATATAGGCTCAAAACATCCTAAAAATCGATAATTTAAGTGTCCAAAGTCAAAATGTGCATGCATCTTCTGTACCCGTTTATATCTCAAATTCAGGCTCAAAACACCCGAAAATTCGATATTTTTGGGTCCCAGTAGCGATCTGTACATCCCTACACCTAGTTAGAATGTTTTCAAGATACAGACCCAAAACATGCTCAAAATCGATATTTTAGGTGCCCAAAAGACGATAAGTCCATGCATCTTCTGTACCCGTTTATATCTCAAATTCAGGCTCAAAACACCCGAAAATTCGGTATTTTTGGGTCCTAGAAGCGATCTGTACATCCCTACTCCTTGTTAGAATGTTTTCAAGATACAGACCCAAATCATGCTCAAAATCGATATTTTAGGTGCCCAAAAGTCGATATGTGCATGCATCTTCTGTACCCGTTTATATCTCAAATTCAGGCTCAAAACACCCGAAAATTCGATATTTTGGGGTCCCAGAATTGATCTGTACATGTCTACTTAGTGCTAGCATATTTTCAAAATATAGGCCCAAAACATGCTAAAAATCGATATTTTAGGTGCCCAAAGTCAACATTTGTATGCATCTTCTGCACTCGTTTATATCTCAAATTCAACCTCAAACCACCCGAAAATTCGATAATTTTGGGTGCCAGAAGCGATCTGTACATGTCTAGTCAGTGCTAGAATGTTTTTAAAATATAGGCTCAAAACATGATAAAAATCGATATTGTAAGTGACCAAAGTCGATATGTGCATGCATCTTCTGTACCCGTTTATATCTCAAATTCAGGCTCAAAACACCCGAAAATTCGATATTTTTGGGTCCCAGAAGCGATCTGTACATGCCTACTCCTAGTTAGAGAATTTTAAAAATACAGGCCCAAAACATGCTGAAAATCGATATTTTAGGTGCCCAAAGTCAATATGTGCATGCATCTTCTGTACCCGTTTATATCTCAAATTCAGGCTCAAAACACCCGAAAATTCGGTATTTTTGGGTCCTAGAAGCGATCTGTACATCCCTACTCCTAGTTAGAATGTTTTCAAGATAGAGACCCAAAACATGCTCAAAATCGATATTTTAGGTGCCCAAAAGTCGATATGTGCATGCATCTTCTGTACCCGTTTATATCCCAAATTCAACCTCAAAACACCCGAAAATTCGAAATTTTTGGGTCCCAGAAGCGATCTGTACATGCCTACTCAGTCCAAGAATTTTTTCAAAATATAGGCTCAAAACATGCTAAAAATCGATATTTTAAGTGTCCAAAGTCGATATGTGCATGCATCATCTGTACCCGTTTATATCTCAAATTCAGGCTCAAAACACCCGAAAATTTGATATTTTGGGGTCCCAGAAGTGATCTGTACATGCTTACTTAGTGCTAGAATATTTTCAAAATATAGGCCCAAAATATGCTAAAAATCGATATTTTAGGTGCCCAAATTCGATATCTCAAATTCAGGCCCAAAACACACGAAAATTCGATATTTTGGGGTCCCAGAAGCGAATTGTACATGCCTACTCCGTGTTAGAGTATTTTCAAAATACAGGCCCAAAACATACTGAAAATCGATATTTTAGGTGCCCAAAGTCAAAATGTGTATGCATCTTCTGCACTCGTTTATATCTCAAATTCAACCTCAAACCACAAAAAATTCGATAATTTTGGGTCTCAGAAGCGATCTGTACATGTCTAGTCAGTGCTAGAATGTTTTTAAAATATAGGCTCAAAACATGCTAAAAATCGATATTGTAAGTGACCAAAGTCGATATGTGCATGCATCTTCTGTACCCGTTTATATCTCAAATTCAGGCTCAAAACACCCGAAAATTCGATATTTTTGGGTCCCATAAGCGATCTGTACTTGCCTACTCCTAGTTAGAGAATTTTCATAAATACAGGCCGAAAACATACTGAAAATCGATATTTTAGGTGCCCAAAGTCAATATGTGCATGCATCTTCTGTACCCGTTTATATCTCAAATTCAGGCTCAAAACACCCGAAAATTCGGTATTTTTTGGTCCTAGAAGCGATCTGTACATCCCTACTCAGTGCTAGAATGTTTTCAAGATACAGACCCAAAACATGCTCAAAATCGACATTTTAGGTGCCCAATAGTCGATATGCTCCGTGTTAGAGTATTTTCAAAATACAGGCCCAAAACATACTGAAAATCGATCTTTTAGGTGCTCAAAAGTCGATATGTGCATGCATCTTCTGTACCCGTTTATATCCCAAATTCAACCTCAAAACACCCGAAAATTCGATATTTTTGGGTCCAGAAGCGATCTGTACATGCCTACTCAGTGCTAGAATTTTTTCAAAATAAAGGCTCAAAACAAGCTAAAAATCGATATTTTAAGTGTCCAAAGTCGATATGTGCATGCATCATCTGTACCCGTTTATATCTCAAATTCAGGCTCAAAAACATCCGAATATTCGATATTTTGGGGTCCCAGAAGTGATCTGTACATGCCTACTTAGTGCTAGAATATTTTCAAAATATAGGCTAAAAACATCCTAAAATTCGATATTTTAGGTGCCAAAAGTCGATATCTCAAATTCAGGCCTAAAACACCCGAAAATTCGATATTTTGGGGTCCCAGAAACGAACTGTACATGCCTACTCCGTGTTAGAGTATTTTCAAAATACAGGCCCAAAACATACTGAAAATCGATCTTTTAGGTGCTTAAAAGTCGATATATGCATGTATCTTCTATACCCGTTTATATCTCAAATTCAGGCTCAAAACACCCGAAAATTCGATATTTTGGGGTCCCATAAGCGATCTGTACATCCCTACTCCTTGTTAGAATGTTTTCAAGATACAGACCCAAATCATGCTCAAAATCGATATTTTAGGTGCCCAAAAGTCGATATGTGCATGCATCTTCTGTACCCGTTTATATCTCAAATTCAGGCTCAAAAAACCCGAAAATTCGATATTTTGGGGTCCCAGAATTGATCTGTACATGTCTACTTAGTGCTAGCATATTTTCAAAATATAGGCCCAAAACATGCTAAAAATCGATATTTTAGGTGCCCAAAGTCAACATTTGTATGCATCTTCTGCACTCGTTTATATCTCAAATTCAACCTCAAACCACCCGAAAATTCGATAATTTTGGGTCCCAGAAGCGATCTGTACATGTCTAGTCAGTGCTAGAATGTTTTTAAAATATAGGCTCAAAACATGCTAAAAATCGATATTGTAAGTGACCAAAGTCGATATGTGCATGCATCTTCTGTACCCGTTTATATCTCAAATTCAGGCTCAAAACACCCGAAAATTCGATATTTTTGGGTCCCAGAAGCGATCTGTACATGCCTACTCCTAGTTAGAGAATTTTAAAAATACAGGCCCAAAACATGCTGAAAATCGATATTTTAGGTGCCCAAAGTCAATATGTGCATGCATCTTCTGTACCCGTTTATATCTCAAATTCAGGCTCAAAACACCCGAAAATTCGGTATTTTTGGGTCCTAGAAGCGATCTGTACATCCCTACTCCTAGTTAGAATGTTTTCAAGATAGAGACCCAAAACATGCTCAAAATCGATATTTTAGGAGCCCAAAAGTCGATATGTGCATGCATCTTCTGTACCCGTTTATATCCCAAATTCAACCTCAAAACACCCGAAAATTCGATATTTTTGGGTCCCAGAAGCGATCTGTACATGCCTACTCAGTCCAAGAATTTTTTCAAAATATAGGCTCAAAACATGCTAAAAATCGATATTTTAAGTGTCCAAAGTCGATATGTGCATGCATCATCTGTACCCGTTTATATCTCAAATTCAGGCTCAAAACACCCGAATATTCGATATTTTGGGGTCCCAGAAGTGATCTGTACATGCTTACTTAGTGCTAGAATATTCTCAAAATATAGGCCCAAAATATGCTAAAAATCGATATTTTAGGTGCCCAAAGTCGATATCTCAAATTCAGGCCCAAAACACACGAAAATTCGATATTTTGGGGTCCCAGAAGCGAATTGTACATGCCTACTCCGTGTTAGAGTATTTTCAAAATACAGGCCCAAAACATACTGAAAATCGATATTTTAGGTGCCCAAAGTCAACATGTGTATGCATCTTCTGCACTCGTTTATATCTCAAATTCAACCTCAAACCACCCGAAAATTCGATAATTTTGGGTCTCAGAAGCGATCTGTACATGTCTAGTCAGTGCTAGAATGTTTTAAAAATATAGGCTCAAAACATGCTAAAAATCGATATTGTAAGTGACCAAAGTCGATATGTGCATGCATCTTCTGTACCCGTTTATATCTCAAATTCAGGCTCAAAACACCCGAAAATTCGATATTTTTGGGTCCCAGAAGCGATCTGTACATGCCTACTCCTAGTTAGAGAATTTTAAAAATACAGGCCCAAAACATGCTGAAAATCGATATTTTAGGTGCCCAAAGTCAATATGTGCATGCATCTTTTGTACCCGTTTATATCTCAAATTCAGGCTCAAAACACCCGAAAATTCGGTATTTTTGGGTCCTAGAAGCGATCTGTACATCCCTACTCCTAGTTAGAATGTTTTCAAGATAGAGACCCAAAACATGCTCAAAATCGATATTTTAGGAGCCCAAAAGTCGATATGTGCATGCATCTTCTGTACCCGTTTATATCCCAAATTCAACCTCAAAACACCCGAAAATTCGATATTTTTGGGTCCCAGAAGCGATCTGTACATGCCTACTCAGTCCAAGAATTTTTTCAAAATATAGGCTAAAAACATGCTAAAAATCGATATTTTAAGTGTCCAAAGTCGATATGTGCATGCATCATCTGTACCCGTTTATATCTCAAATTCAGGCTCAAAACACCCGAATATTCGATATTTTGGGGTCCCAGAAGTGATCTGTACATGCTTACTTAGTGCTAGAATATTCTCAAAATATAGGCCCAAAATATGCTAAAAATCGATATTTTAGGTGCCCAAAGTCGATATCTCAAATTCAGGCCCAAAACACACGAAAATTCGATATTTTGGGGTCCCAGAAGCGAATTGTACATGCCTACTCCGTGTTAGAGTATTTTCAAAATACAGGCCCAAAACATACTGAAAATCGATATTTTAGGTGCCCAAAGTCAACATGTGTATGCATCTTCTGCACTCGTTTATATCTCAAATTCAACCTCAAACCACCCGAAAATTCGATAATTTTGGGTCTCAGAAGCGATCTGTACATGTCTAGTCAGTGCTAGAATGTTTTTAAAATATAGGCTCAAAACATGCTAAAAATCGATATTGTAAGTGACCAAAGTCGATATGTGCATGCATCTTCTGTACCCGTTTATATCTCAAATTCAGGCTCAAAACACCCGAAAATTCGATATTTTTGGGTCCCAGAAGCGATCTGTACTTGCCTACTCCTAGTTAGAGAATTTTCAAAATACAGGCCCAAAACATACTGAAAATCGATATTTTAGGTGCCCAAAGTCAATATGTGCATGCATCTTCTGTACCCGTTTATATCTCAAATTCAGGCTCAAAACACCCGAAAATTCGGTATTTTTGGGTCCTAGAAGCGATCTGTAAATCCCTACTCAGTGCTAGAATGTTTTCAAGATACAGACCCAAAACATGCTCAAAATCGACATTTTAGGTGCCCAATAGTCGATATGCTCCGTGTTAGAGTATTTTCAAAATACAGGCCAAAAACATACTGAAAATCGATCTTTTAGGTGCTCAAAGTCAATATGTGCATGCATCTTCTGTACCCGTTTATATCCCAAATTCAACCTCAAAACACCCGAAAATTCGATATTTTTGGGTCCAGAAGCGATCTGTACATGCCTACTCAGTGCTAGAATTTTTTCAAAATAAAGGCTCAAAAGAAGCTAAAAATCGATATTTTAAGTGTCCAAAGTCGATATGTGCATGCATCATCTGTACCCGTTTATATCTCAAATTCAGGCTCAAAAACACCCGAATATTCGATATTTTGGGGTCCCAGAAGTGATCTGTACATGCCTACTTAGTGCTAGAATATTTTCAAAATATAGGCTAAAAACATCCTAAAATTCGATATTTTAGGTGCCCAAAGTCGATATCTCAAATTCAGGCCTAAAACACCCGAAAATTCGATATTTTGGGGTCCCAGAAACGAACTGTACATGCCTACTCCGTGTTAGAGTATTTTCAAAATACAGGCCCAAAACATACTGAAAATCGATCTTTTAGGTGCTTAAAAGTCGATATGTGCATGTATCTTCTATACCCGTTTATATCTCAAATTCAGGCTCCAAACACCCGAAAATTCGATATTTTGGGGTCCCATAAGCGATCTGTACATGCCTACTCAGATGCAGGCCCAAAACATGCTGAAAATCGTTATTTTAGGTGCCCAAAGTCAACATGTGTATGCATCTTCTGCACTCGTTCATATCTCAAATTCAACCTCAAACCACCCGAAAATTCGATAATTTTGGGCCCCAGAAGCGATCTGTACATGTCTAGTCAGTGCTAGAATGTTTTCAAAATATAGGATCAAAACATGCTAAAAATCGATATTTTAAGTGACCAAAGTCGACATGTGCATGCATCTTCTGTACCCGTTTATATCTCAAATTCAGGCTCAAAATACCCGAAAATTCGATATTTTTGGGTCCCAGAAGCGATCTGTACATGCCTACTCCTGGTTAGAGTATTTTAAAAATACAGGCCCAAAACATACTGAAAATCGATCTTTTAGGTGCCCAAAAGTCGATATGTGCATGCATCTTCTGTACCCGTTTATATCCCAAATTCAACCTCAAAACACCCGAAAATTCGATATTTTTGGGTCCCAGAAGCTATCTGTACATGCCTACGCAGTGCTAGAATTTTTTCAAAATAAAGGCTCAAAACAAGCTAAAAATCGATATTTTAAGTGTCCAAAGTCGATATGTGCATGCATCATCTGTACCCGTTTATATCTCAAATTCAGGCTCAAAACACCCGAATAATCGATATTTTGGGGTCCCAGAAGTGATCTGTACATGCCTACTTAGTGCTAGAACATTTTCAAAATATAAGCTAAAAACATGCTAAAAATCGATATTTTAGGTGCCCAAAGTCGATATCTCAAATTCAGGCCCAAAACACCCTAAAATTCGATATTTTGGGGTCCCAGAAACGAACTGTACATGCCTACTCCGCGTTAGATTATTTTCAAAATACAGGCCCAAAACATACTGAAAATCTATCTTTTAGGTGCCCAAAAGTCGATATGTGCATGCATCTTCTATACCCGTTTATATCTCAAGTTCAGGCTCCAAACACCCGAAAATTCGATATTTTGGGGTCCCAGAAGCGATCTGTACATGCCTACTCAGATGCAGGCCTAAAACATGCTGAAAATCGATATTTTAGGTGCCCAAAGTCAACATGTGTATGCATCTTCTGCACTCGTTTATATCTCAAATTCAACCTCAAACCACCCAAAAATTCGATAATTTTGGGCCCCAGAAGCGATCTGTACATGTCTAGTCAGTGCTAGAATGTTTTCAAAATATAGGATCAAAACATGCTAAAAATCGATATTTTAAGTGACCAAAGTCGATATGTGCATGCATCTTCTGTACCCGTTTATATCTCAAATTCAGGCTCAAAATACCCGAAAATTCGATATTTTTGGGTCCCAGAAGCGATCTGTACATGCCTACTCCTGGTTAGAGTATTTTCAAATTACAAGCCAAAAACATGCTGAAAATATATATTTTAGGTGCCCAAAGTCAATATGTGCATGCATCTTCTGTGCCCGTTTATATCTCAAATTCAGGCTCAAAACACCCGAAAATTCGGTATTTTTGGGTCCTAGAAGCGATCTGTACATCCCTACTCAGTGCTAGAATGTTTTCAAGATACAGACCCAAAACATGCTCAAAATCAATATTTTAGGTGCCCAATAGTCGATATGCTCCGTGTTAGAGTATTTTAAAAATACAGGCCCAAAACATACTGAAAATCGATCTTTTAGGTGCCCAAAAGTAGATATGTGCATGCATCTTCTGTACCCGTTTATATCCCAAATTCAACCTCAAAACACCCGAAAATTCGATATTTTTGGGTCCGAGAAGCGATCTGTACATGCCTACTCAGTGCTAGAATTTTTTCAAAATAAAGGCTCAAAATAAGCTAAAAATCGATATTTTAAGTGTCCAAAGTCGATATGTGCATGCATCATCTGTACCCGTTTATATCTCAAATTCAGGCTCAAAACACCCGAATATTCGATATTTTGGGGTCCCAGAAGTGATCTGTACATGCCTACTTAGTGCTAGAATATTTTCAAAATATAGGCTAAAAACATGCTAAAAATCGATATTTTAGGTGCCCAAAGTCGATATCTCAAATTCAGGCCCAAAACACCCTAAAATTCGATATTTTGGGGTCCCAGAAACAAACTGTACATGCCTACTCCGTGTTAGATTATTTTCAAAATACAGGCCCAAAACATACTGAAAATCGATCTTTAAGGTGCCCAAAAGTCGATATGTGCATGCATCTTCTATACCCGTTTATATCTCAAGTTCAGGCTCCAAACACCCGAAAATTCGATATTTTGGGGTCCCAGAAGCGATCTGTACATGCCTACTCAGATGCAGGCCCAAAACATGCTGAAAATCGATATTTTAGGTGCCCAAAGTCAACATGTGTATGCATCTTCTGCACTCGTTTATATCTCAAATTCAACCTCAAACCACCCGAAAATTCGATAATTTTGGGTCATAGAAGCAATCTGTACATGTCTAGTCAGTGCTAGAATGTTTTTGAAATATAGGCTCAAAACATGCTAAAAATCGATATTTTAAGTGACCAAAGTCGATATGTGCATGCATCTTCTGTACCCGTTTATATCTTAAATTCAGGCTCAAAACAACCGAAAATTCGATATTTTAGGGTCCCAGAAGCGATCTGTACATGCCTACTCCTAGTTAGAGAATTTACAAAATACAGGCAAAAAACATACTGAAAATCGATATTTTAGGTGCCTAAAGTCAATATGTGCATGCATCTTCTGTACCCGTTTATATCTCAAATTCAGGCTCAAAACACCCGAAAATTCCGTATTTTTGGGTCCTAAAAGCGATCTGTACATCCCTACTCCTAGTTAGAATGTTTTCAAGATAGAGACCCAAAACATGCTCAAAATCGATATTTTAGGTGCCCAAAAGTCGATATGTGCATGCATCTTCTGTACCCGTTTATATCCCAAATTCAACCTCAAAACACCCGAAAATTCGATATTTTTGGGTCCCAGAAGTGATCTGTACATGCTTACTTAGTGCTAGAATATTTTCAAAATATAGGCCCAAAATATGCTAAAAATCGATATTTTAGGTGCCCAAAGTCAATATGTGCATGCATCTTCTGTACCCGTTTATATCTCAAATTCAGGCTCAAAACACCCGAAAATTCTGTATTTTTGGGTCCTAGAAGCGATCTGTACATCCATACTCCTAGTTAGAATGTTATCAAGATACAGACCCAAAACATGCTCAAAATCGATATTTTAGGTGCCCAAAAGTCGATATGTGCATGCATCTTCTGTACCCGTTTATATCCCAAATTTAACCTCAAAACACCCGAAAATTCGATATTTTTGGGTCCCAGAAGCGATCTGTACATGCCTACTCAGTCCAAGAATTTTTTCAAAATATAGGCTCAAAACATGCTAAAAATCGATATTTTAAGTGTCCAAAGTCGATAAGTGCATGCATCATCTGTACCCGTTTATATCTCAAATTCAGGCTCAAAACACCCGAAAATTCAATATTTTGGGGTCCCAGAAGTGATCTGTACATGCTTACTTAGTGCTAGAATATTTTCAAAATATAGGCCCAAAATATGCTAAAAATCGATATTTTAGGTGCCCAAAGTCGATATCTCAAATTCAGGCCCAAAACACCCGAAAATTCGATATTTTGGGGTCCCAGAAGCGATCTGTACATGCCTACTCAGATGCAGGCCCAAAACATGCTGAAAATCGATATTTTAGGTGCCCAAAGTCAACATGTGTATTCATCTTCTGCACTCGTTTATATCTCAAATTTAACCTCAAAACACCCGAAAATTCAATAATTTTGGGTCCCAGAAGCGATCTGTACATGTCTAGTCAGTGCTAGAATGTTTTCAAAATATAGGCTCAAAACTTGCTAAAAATCGATATTTTAAGTGTCCAAAGTCGATATGTGCATGCATCTTCTGTACCCGTTTATATCTCAAATTCAGGCTCAAAACACCCGAAAATTCGATATTTTTGGGTCCCAGTAGCGATCTGTACATGCCTACTCATAGTTAGAATGTTTTCAAGATACAGACCCAAAACATGCTCAAAATCAATATTTTAGGTGCCCAAAGTCAATATGTGCATGCATCATATGAACCCGATTATATCTCAAATTCAGGCTCAAAACACCCGAAAATTCGGTATTTTGGGGTCATAGAAGCTATCTGTACATCCCTACTCCTAGTTAGAATGTTTTCAAGATACAGACCCAAAACATGCTAAAAATCGATATTTTAAGTGTCCAAAGTCGATATGTGCATGCATCATCTGTACCCGTTTATATCTCAATTTCAGGCTGAAAACACCCGAAAATTCGATATTTTGGGGTCCCAGAAGTGATCTGTACATGCCTACTTAGTGCTAGAATATTTTCAAAATATAGGCACAAAACATGCTAAAAATCGATCTTTTAGGTGCCCAAAAGTCGATATGTGCATGCATCTTCTGTACACGTTTATATCTCAAATTCAACCTCAAACCATCCGAAAATTCGATCATTTAGGGTCCCAGAAGCGATCTGTACATGTCTAGTCAGTGCTAGAATGTTTTCAAAATATAGGCTCAAAACATGCTAAAAATCGATATTTTAAGTGTCCAAAGTCGATATGTGCATGCATCTTCTTTAGCCGTTTATATCTCAAATTCAGGCTCAAAACACCCGAAAATTCCGTATTTTGGGGTTCTAGAAGCGATCTGTACATCCCTACTCCTAGTTAGAATGTTTTCAAGATACAGACCCAAAACATGCTAAAAATCGATATTTTAAGTGTCCAAAGTCGATATGTGCATGCATCATCTGTACCCGTTTATATCTCAAATTCAGGCTCAAAACACCCGAAAATTCGATATTTTGGGGTCCCAGAAGTGATTTTTACATGCCTACTTAGTGCTAGAATATTTTCAAAATATAGGCACAAAACATGCTAAAAATCGATATTTTAAGTGTCCAAAGTCGATATTTGCATGCATCTTCTGTACCCGTTTATATCTCAAATTCAGGCTCAAAACACCCGAAAATTCGATATTTTTGGGTCCCAGAAGCGATCTGTACATGCTTACTCCTAGTTAGAATGTTTTCAAGATACAGACCCAAAACATGCTCAAAATCGATATTTTAGGTGCCCAAAGTCAATATGTGCATGCATCTTCTGTTCCCGATTATATCTCAAACTCAGGCTCAAAACACCCGAAAATTCGGTATTTTTGGGTCCTAGAAGTGATCTGTACATCCCTACTCCTAGTTAGAATGTTTTCAAGATACAGACCCAAAACATGCTAAAAATCGATATTTTAAGTGTCCAAAGTCGATATGTGTATGCATCATCTGTACCCGTTTATATCTCAAATTCAGGCTCAAAATACCCTAAAATTCGATATTTTGGGGTCCCAGAAGTGATCTGTACATGCCTACTTAGCACTATAATATTTTCAAAATATAGGCACAAAACATGCTAAAAATCGATATTTTAGGTGCCCAAAGTCGATATCTCAAATTCAGGCCCAAAACACCCGAAAAATCGATATTTTGGAGTCCCAGAAGCGAACTGTACATGGCTACTCCGTGTTAGAGTATTTCCATAATATTGGCCCAAAACATACTGAAAATCGATCTTTTAGGTGCCCAAAAGTCGATATGTGCATGCATCTTCTGTATTCGTTTATATCCCAAATTCAACCTCAAAACACCCAAAAATTCGATATTTTTGGGTCCCAGAAGCGATCTATACATGCCTACACAGTGCTAGAATTTTTACAAAATATAGGCTCAAAACATGCTAAAAATCGATATTTTAAGTGTCCAAAGTCGATATGTGCATTTATCTTCTGTACTCGTTTATATCTCAAATTCGGGCTCAAAACACCCGAAAATTCGATATTTTGGGGTCCCAGAAGTGATCTGTACATGCCTACTTAGTGCTAGAATATTCTCAAAATATAGGCCAAAAACATGCTAAAAATCGATATTTTAGGTGCCCAAAGTCGATATCTCAAATTCAGGCCTAAAACACCCGAAAATTCGATATTTTGGGGTCCCAGAAACGAACTGTACATGCCTACTCCGTGTTAGAGTATTTTCAAAATACAGGCCTAAAACATACTGAAAATCGATCTTTTAGGTGCCCAAAAGTCAATATGTGCATGCATCTTCTATACCCGTTTATATCTCAAATTCAGGCTCCAAACACCCGAAAATTCGATATTTTGGGGTCCCAGAAGCGATCTGTAGATGCATACTCAGATGCAGGCCCAAAACAAGCTGAAAATCGATATTTTAGGTGCCCAAAGTCAACATGTGTATGCATCTTCTGCACTTGTTTATATCTCAAATTCAACCTCAAAACACCTGAAAACTCGATAATTTTGGGTCCCAGAAGCGATCTGTACATGTCTAGTCGGTGGTAGAATGTTTTCAAAATATAGGTTTAAAACATGCTAAAAATCGATATTTTAAGTGTCCAAAGTCGATATGTGTATGCATCTTCTGTACCCGTTTATATCTCAAATTCAGGCTCAAAACACCCGAAAATTCGATATTTTGGGGTCCCAGAAGCGATCTGTACTTGCCTACTCCGTGTTAGAGTTATTTCAAAATACAGGCCCAAAACATACTAAAAATCGATCTTTTAGGTGCCTAAAAGTCGATATGTGCATGCATCTTCTGTACCCGTTTATATCTCAA
Source organism: Petrolisthes cinctipes (assembly GCA_033782935.1). Lineage (NCBI taxonomy): Eukaryota > Metazoa > Arthropoda > Malacostraca > Decapoda > Porcellanidae > Petrolisthes > Petrolisthes cinctipes. Next base: position 1,149,975 of record JAWQEG010000930.1, on the reverse strand, counting down.
ATTCAGGCTCAAAACACCCCAAAATTCGGTATTTTTGGGTCCTAGAAGCGGTCTGTACATCCCTACTTAGTGTTAGAATATTTTCAAAATATAGGCCCAAAACATGCTAAAAATCGATATTTTAGGTGCCCAAAGTCGATATCTCAAATTCAAGCCCAAAAACACCCCAAAATTCGATATTTTGGGGTCCCAGAAGCGATCTGTACATGCCTACTCCGTGTTAGAGTATTTTCAATATACAGGCCCAAAACATACTGAAAATCGATCTTTTAGGTGCCCAAAAGTCGATATGTGGATGCATCTTCTGTAACCGTTTATATCTCAAATTCAGGCCCAAAACACCCGAAAATTCGATATTTTGGGGTCCCAGAAGCGAACTGTACATGCCTACTCCTTGTTAGAGTATTTTCAAAATACAGGCCCAAAACATACTGAAAATCGATCTTTTAGTTGCCCAAAAGTTGATATGTGCATGCATCTTCTGTATTCGTTTATATCCCAAATTCAACCTCAAAACACCCAAAAATTCGATATTTTTGGGTCCCAGAAGCGATCTATACATGCCTACACAGTGCTAGAATTTTTACAAAATATAGGCTCAAAACATGCTAAAAATCGATATTTTAAGTGTCCAAAGTCGATATGTGCATTCATCTTCTGTACTCGTTTATATCTCAAATTCAGGCTCAAAACACAAGAAAATTCGATATTTTGGGGTCCCAGAAGTGATCTGTACATGCCTACTTAGTGCTAGAATATTCTCAAAATATAGGCCAAAAACATGCTAAAAATCGATATTTTAGGTGCCCAAAGTCGATATCTCAAATTCAGGCCTAAAACACCGGAAAATTCGATATTTTGGGGTCCCAGAAGCGAACTGTACATGCCTACTCCGTGTTAGAGTATTTTCAAAATACAGGCCTAAAACATACTGAAAATCGATCTTTTAGGTGCCCAAAAGTCAATATGTGCATGCATCTTCTATACCCGTTTATATCTCAAATTCAGGCTCCAAACACCCGAAAATTCGATATTTTGGGGTCCCAGAAGCGATCTGTAGATGCATACTTAGATGCAGGCCCAAAACAAGCTGAAAATCGATATTTTAGGTGCCCAAAATCAACATGTGTATGCATCTTCTGCACTTGTTTATATTTCAAATTCAACCTCAAAACACCTGAAAATTCGATAATTTTGGGTCCCAGAAGCGATCTGTACATGTCTAGTCAGTGCTAGAATGTTTTCAAAATATAGGCTCAAAACATGCTAAAAATCGATATTTTAAGTGTCCAAAGTCGATATGTGTATGCATCTTCTGTACGCGTTTATATCTCAAATTCAGGCTCAAAACACCCGAAAATTCGATATTTTTGGGTCCCAGAAGCGATCTGTACATGCCTACTCCTAGTTAGAATGTTTTCAAGATACAGACCCAAAACATGCTAAAAATCGATATTTTAAGTGTCCAAAGTCGATATGTGCATGCATCATCTGTACCCGTTTATATCTCAAATTCAGGCTCAAAACACCCGAAAATTCGATATTTTGGGGCCCCAGAAGTGATTTTTACATGCCTACTTAGTGCTAGAATATTTTCAAAATATAGGCACAAAACATGCTAAAAATCGATATTTTAAGTGTCCAAAGTCGATATTTGCATGCATCTTCTGTACCCGTTTATATCTCAAATTCAGGCTCAAAACACCCGAAAATTCGATATTTTTGGGTCCCAGAAGCGATCTGTACATGCTTACTCCTAGTTAGAATGTTTTCAAGATACAGACCCAAAACATGCTCAAAATCGATATTTTAGGTGCCCAAAGTCAATATGTGCATGCATCTTCTGTTCCCGATTATATCTCAAACTCAGGCTCAAAACACCCGAAAATTCGGTATTTTTGGGTCCTAGAAGTGATCTGTACATCCCTACTCCTAGTTAGAATGTTTTCAAGATACAGACCCAAAACATGCTAAAAATCGATATTTTAAGTGTCCAAAGTCGATATGTGTATGCATCATCTGTACCCGTTTATATCTCAAATTCAGGCTCAAAATACCCTAAAATTCGATATTTTGGGGTCCCAGAAGTGATCTGTACATGCCTACTTAGCACTATAATATTTTCAAAATATAGGCACAAAACATGCTAAAAATCGATATTTTAGGTGCCCAAAGTCGATATCTCAAATTCAGGCCCAAAACACCCGAAAAATCGATAATTTGGAGTCCCAGAAGCGAACTGTACATGGCTACTCCGTGTTAGAGTATTTCCATAATATTGGCCCAAAACATACTGAAAATCGATCTTTTAGGTGCCCAAAAGTCGATATGTGCATGCATCTTCTGTATTCGTTTATATCCCAAATTCAACCTCAAAACACCCAAAAATTCGATATTTTTGGGTCCCAGAAGCGATCTATACATGCCTACACAGTGCTAGAATTTTTACAAAATATAGGCTCAAAACATGCTAAAAATCGATATTTTAAGTGTCCAAAGTCGATATGTGCATTCATCTTCTGTACTCGTTTATATCTCAAATTCAGGCTCAAAACACCCGAAAATTCGATATTTTGGGGTCCCAGAAGTGATCTGTACATGCCTACTTAGTGCTAGAATATTCTCAAAATATAGGCCAAAAACATGCTAAAAATCGATATTTTAGGTGCCCAAAGTCGATATCTCAAATTCAGGCCTAAAACACCCGAAAATTCGATATTTTGGGGTCCCAGAAACGAACTGTACATGCCTACTCCGTGTTAGAGTATTTTCAAAATACAGGCCTAAAACATACTGAAAATCGATCTTTTAGGTGCCCAAAAGTCAATATGTGCATGCATCTTCTATACCCGTTTATATCTCAAATTCAGGCTCCAAACACCCGAAAATTCGATATTTTGGGGTCCCAGAAGCGATCTGTAGATGCATACTCAGATGCAGGCCCAAAACAAGCTGAAAATCGATATTTTAGGTGCCCAAAGTCAACATGTGTATGCATCTTCTGCACTTGTTTATATCTCAAATTCAACCTCAAAACACCTGAAAATTCGATAATTTTGGGTCCCAGAAGCGATCTGTACATGTCTAGTCAGTGGTAGAATGTTTTCAAAATATAGGTTTAAAACATGCTAAAAATCGATATTTTAAGTGTCCAAAGTCGATATGTGTATGCATCTTCTGTACCCGTTTATATCTCAAATTCAGGCTCAAAACACCCGAAAATTCGATATTTTGGGGTCCCAGAAGCGATCTGTACTTGCCTACTCCGTGTTAGAGTTATTTCAAAATACAGGCCCAAAACATACTAAAAATCGATCTTTTAGGTGCCTAAAAGTCGATATGTGCATGCATCTTCTGTACCCGTTTATATCTCAAATTCAGGCTCAAAACACCCCAAAATTCGGTATTTTTGGGTCCTAGAAGCGGTCTGTACATCCCTACTTAGTGTTAGAATATTTTCAAAATATAGGCCCAAAACATGCTAAAAATCGATATTTTAGGTGCCCAAAGTCGATATCTCAAATTCAAGCCCAAAAACACCCCAAAATTCGATATTTTGGGGTCCCAGAAGCGATCTGTACATGCCTACTCCGTGTTAGAGTATTTTCAATATACAGGCCCAAAACATACTGAAAATCGATCTTTTAGGTGCCCAAAAGTCGATATGTGGATGCATCTTCTGTAACCGTTTATATCTCAAATTCAGGCCCAAAACACCCGAAAATTCGATATTTTGGGGTCCCAGAAGCGAACTGTACATGCCTACTCCTTGTTAGAGTATTTTCAAAATACAGGCCCAAAACATACTGAAAATCGATCTTTTAGTTGCCCAAAAGTTGATATGTGCATGCATCTTCTGTATTCGTTTATATCCCAAATTCAACCTCAAAACACCCAAAAATTCGATATTTTTGGGTCCCAGAAGCGATCTATACATGCCTACTCAGTGCTAGAATTTTTACAAAATATAGGCTCAAAACATGCTAAAAATCGATATTTTAAGTGTCCAAAGTCAATATGTGCATTCATCTTCTGTACTCGTTTATATCTCAAATTCAGGCTCAAAACACCCGAAAATTCGATATTTTGGGGTCCCAGAAGTGATCTGTACATGCCTACTTAGTGCTAGAATATTCTCAAAATATAGGCCAAAAACATGCTAAAAATCGATATTTTAGGTGCCCAAAGTCGATATCTCAAATTCAGGCCTAAAACACCGGAAAATTCGATATTTTGGGGTCCCAGAAGCGAACTGTACATGCCTACTCCGTGTTAGAGTATTTTCAAAATACAGGCCTAAAACATACTGAAAATCGATCTTTTAGGTGCCCAAAAGTCAATATGTGCATGCATCTTCTATACCCGTTTATATCTCAAATTCAGGCTCCAAACACCCGAAAATTCGATATTTTGGGGTCCCAGAAGCGATCTGTAGATGCATACTTAGATGCAGGCCCAAAACAAGCTGAAAATCGATATTTTAGGTGCCCAAAATCAACATGTGTATGCATCTTCTGCACTTGTTTATATTTCAAATTCAACCTCAAAACACCTGAAAATTCGATAATTTTGGGTCCCAGAAGCGATCTGTACATGTCTAGTCAGTGCTAGAATGTTTTCAAAATATAGGCTCAAAACATGCTAAAAATCGATATTTTAAGTGTCCAAAGTCGATATGTGTATGCATCTTCTGTACGCGTTTATATCTCAAATTCAGGCTCAAAACACCCGAAAATTCGATATTTTTGGGTCCCAGAAGCGATCTGTACATGCCTACTCCTAGTTAGAATGTTTTCAAGATACAGACCCAAAACATGCTCAAAATTGATATTTTTGGTGCCCAAAGTCAATATGTGCATGCATCTTCTGTACCCGTTTATATCTCAAATTCAGGCTCAAAACACCCGAAAATTCGATATTTTGGGGTCCCAGAAGTGATCTGTACATGCCTACTTAGTGCTAGAATATTTTCAAAATATAGGCACAAAACATGCTAAAAATCGATATTTTAGGTGCCCAAAGTCGATATCTCAAATTCAGGCCCAAAACACCCGACAATTTGGTATTTTTGGGTCCTAGAAGCGATCTGTACATCCCTACTCCTAGTTAGAATGTTTTCAAGATACAGACCCAAAACATGCTCAAAATCGATATTTTTGGTGCCCAAAGTCAATATGTGCATGCATCTTCTGTACCCGTTTATATCTCAAATTCAGGCTCAAAACACCCGAAAATTCGGTATTTTTGGGTCCTAGAAGCGATCTGTACATCCCTACTCTTAGTTAGAATGTTTTCAAGATACACACTCAAAACATGCTCAAAATCGATATTTTAGTTGCCCAAAAGTCGATATGTCCATGCATCTTCTGTACCCGTTTATATCCCAAATTCAGGCCCAAAACACCCAAAAATTCGATATTTTGGGGTCCCAGAAGCGATCTGTACATGCCTACTCCGTGTTAGAGTATTTTCAATATACAGGCCCAAAACATACTGAAAGTCGATCTTTTAGGTGCCCAAAAGTCGATATGTGGATGCATCTTCTGCACCCGTTTATATCCCAAATTCAGGCTCAAAACACCCGAAAATTCGATATTTTGGGGTCCCAAAAGCGATCTGTACATGCCTTCTCAGTGCTAGAATGTTTTCAAAATATAGGCTCAAAACCTGCTAAAAATCGATATTTTAAGTGTCCAAAGTCGATATGTGCTTGCATCATCTATACCCGTTTATATCTCAAATTCAGGCTCAAAACACCCGAAAATTCGATATTTTGGGGTCCCAGAAGTGATCTGTACATGCCTACTTAGTGCTAGAATATTTTCAAATTATAGACCCAAAACATGCTAAAAATTGATATTTTAGGTGCCCAAAGTCGATGTTTAAAATTCAGGCTCAAAAACACCCGAAAATTCGATATTTTAGGATCCCAGAAGCGAACTGTACCTGCCTACTCCGTGTTAGAGTATTTTCAAAATATAGGCCCAAAACATACTGAAAATCGATCTTTTAGGTGCCCAAAAGTCGATATGTGCATGCATCTTCTATACCCGTTTATATCTCAAATTCAGGCTCAAAACACCCGAAAATTTGATATTTTTGGGTCCCAGAAGCGATCTGTACATGTCTAGTCAGTGCTAGAATGTTTTCAAAATATAGGCTCAAAACATGCCAAAAATCGATATTTTACGTGTCCAAAGTCGATATGTACATGCATCTTGTGTACCCGTTTATATCTCAAATTCAGGCTCAAAACACCCGAAAATTCGATATTTTTGGGCCCAGAAGCGATCTGTACATGCCTACTCCTAGATAGAGTATTTTCAAATTACAGGCCCAAAACATTCTGAAAATCGATATTTTAGGTGCCCAAAGTCAATATGTGCGTGCATCTTCTATACCCGTTTATATCTCAAATTCAGGCTCAAAACACCCGAAAATTCGGTATTTTTGGGTCATAGAAGCGATCTGTACATCCCTACTCCTAGTTAGAATGTTTTCAAGATACAGATCCAAAACATGCTCAAAATCGATATTTTAGGTGCCCAAAAGTCGATATGTGCATGCATCTTCTGTACCCGTTTATATCCCAAATTCAACCTCAAAACACCCGAAAATTCGATATTTTTGGGTCCCAGAAGCCATATGTACATGCCTACTCTGTGCAAGAATATTTTCAAAATATAGGCCCAAAACATGCTAAAAATCGATATTTTAGGTGCCCAAAGTCGATATCTCAAATTCAGGCCCAAAACACCCGAAAATTCGATATTTTTGGGTCCCAGAAGTGATCTGTACATGCCTACTCCTAGTTAGAGTATTTTCAAAATACAGGCCCATAACATACTGAAAATCGATATTTTAGGTGCCCAAAGTCAATATGTGCATGAATCTTCTGTACCCGTTTATATCTCAAATTCAGGCTCAAAACACCCGAAAATTCGGTATTTTTGGGTCCTAGAAGCGATCTGTACATCCCTACTAATATTTAGAATGTTTTCAAGATACAGACCTAAAACATGCTCAAAATCGATATTTTATGTGCCCAAAGTCGATATGTGCATGCATCTTCTGTACCCGTTTATATCTCAAATTCAGACTCAAAACACCCGAAATTTCGATATTTTTGGGTCCCAGAACCAATCTGTACATGCCTACTTAGTGCTAGAATATTTTCAAAATATAGGCCCAAAACATGCTAAAAATCGATATTTATGGTGCCCAAAGTCGATACCTCAAATTCAAGCCCAAAACACCCGAAAATTCGGTATTTTGGGGTCCCAGAAGCGAACTGTACATGCCTACTCCGTGTAAGAGTATTTTCAAATTACAGGCCCAAAACATACTGAAAATCGATCTTTTAGGTGCCCAAAAGTCGATATGTGCATGCATCTTCTGTACCCGTTTATATCACAAATTCAACCTCAAAACACCCGAAAATTCGATATTTTTGGGTCCCAGAAGCGATATCTACATGCCTACTCAGTGCTAGAATTATTTCATAATATAGGCTCAAAACAAGCTAAAAATCGATATTTTATGTGTCCAAAGTCGATATGTGCATGCATCATCTGTACCCGTTTATATCTCAAATTCAGGCTCAAAACACCCGAAAATTCGATATTTTGGGGTCGCAGAAGTGATCTGTACATGCCTACTTAGTGCTAGAATATTTTCAAAATATAGCGCCAAAACATGCTAAAAATCGATATTTTAGGTGCCCAAAGTCGATATCTCAAATTCAGGCCCAAAACACCCGAAAATTCGATATTTTGGGGTCCCAGAAGCGATCTGTACATGCCTACTAAGTGCTAGAATTTTTTCAAAATATAGGCTCAAAACAAGCTAAAAATCGATATTTTAAGTGTCCAAAGTCGATATGTGCATGCATCATCTGTACCCGTTTATATCTCAAATTCAGGCTCAAAACACCCAAAAATTCGATATTTTGGGGTCCCAGAAGTGATCTATACATGCCTACTTAGTGCTAGAATATTTTCAAAATATAGGCCCAAAACATGCTAAAAATCGATATTTATGGTGCCCAAAGTCGATACCTCAAATTCAAGCCCAAAACACCCGAAAATTCGATATTTTGGGGTCCCAGAAGCGAACTGTACATGCCTACTCCGTGTGAGAGTATTTTCAAAATACAGGCCCAAAACATACTGAAAATCGATCTTTTATGTGCCCAAAAGTCGATATGTGCATGCATCTTCTGTACCCGTTTATATCTCAAATTCAGACTCAAAACACCCGAAATTTCGATATTTTAGGGTCCCAGAATTAATCTGTACATGCCTACTTAGTGCTAGAATATTTTCAAAATATAGACCCAAAACATGCTAAAAATCGATATTTTAGGTGCCCAAAGTCGATATCTCAAATTCTGGCCCAAAACACCCGAAAATTCGATATTTTGGGGTCCCAGAAGCGATCTGTACATGCCTACTAAGTTCTAGAATTTTTTCAAAATATAGGCTCAAAACAAGCTAAAAATCGATATTTTAAGTGTCCAAAGTCGATATGTGCATGCATCTTCTGTACCCGTTTATATCTCAAATTCAGGCTCCAAACACCCGAAAATTCGATATTTTGGGTTCCCAGAAGCGATCTGTACATGCCTACTGAGATGCAGGCCCAAAACATGCTGAAAATCGATCTTTTAGGTTCCCAAAGTCAACATGTGTATGCATCTTCTGCACTCGTTTATATCTCAAATTCAACCTCAAAACACCCGAAAATTCGATAATTTTCGGTCCCATAAACGATCTGTACATGTCTAGTCTGTCCTAGAATGTTTTCAAAATATAGGCTCAAAACATGCTACAAATCGATATTTTAAGTGTCCAAAGTCGATATGTGCATGCATCTTCTGTACCCGTTTATATCTCAAATTCAGGCTCAAAACACCCGAAAATACGATATTTTTGGGTCCCAAAACCAATCTGTACATGCCTACTTAGTGCTAGAATATTTTCAAAATATAGGCCCAAAACATGCTAAAAATCGATATTTATGGTGCCCAAAGTCGATACCTCAAATTCAAGCCCAAAACACCCGAAAATTCGGTATTTTGGGGTCCCAGAAGCGAACTGTACATGCCTACTCCGTGTAAGAGTATTTTCAAATTACAGGCCCAAAACATACTGAAAATCGATCTTTTAGGTGCCCAAAAGTCGATATGTGCATGCATCTTCTGTACCCGTTTATATCACAAATTCAACCTCAAAACACCCGAAAATTCGATATTTTTGGGTCCCAGAAGCGATATCTACATGCCTACTCAGTGCTAGAATTATTTCATAATATAGGCTCAAAACAAGCTAAAAATCGATATTTTATGTGTCCAAAGTCGATATGTGCATGCATCATCTGTACCCGTTTATATCTCAAATTCAGGCTCAAAACACCCGAAAATTCGATATTTTGGGGTCGCAGAAGTGATCTGTACATGCCTACTTAGTGCTAGAATATTTTCAAAATATAGCGCCAAAACATGCTAAAAATCGATATTTTAGGTGCCCAAAGTCGATATCTCAAATTCAGGCCCAAAACACCCGAAAATTCGATATTTTGGGGTCCCAGAAGCGATCTGTACATGCCTACTAAGTGCTAGAATTTTTTCAAAATATAGGCTCAAAACAAGCTAAAAATCGATATTTTAAGTGTCCAAAGTCGATATGTGCATGCATCATCTGTACCCGTTTATATCTCAAATTCAGGCTCAAAACACCCAAAAATTCGATATTTTGGGGTCCCAGAAGTGATCTATACATGCCTACTTAGTGCTAGAATATTTTCAAAATATAGGCCCAAAACATGCTAAAAATCGATATTTATGGTGCCCAAAGTCGATACCTCAAATTCAAGCCCAAAACACCCGAAAATTCGATATTTTGGGGTCCCAGAAGCGAACTGTACATGCCTACTCCGTGTGAGAGTATTTTCAAAATACAGGCCCAAAACATACTGAAAATCGATCTTTTATGTGCCCAAAAGTCGATATGTGCATGCATCTTCTGTACCCGTTTATATCTCAAATTCAGACTCAAAACACCCGAAATTTCGATATTTTAGGGTCCCAGAATTAATCTGTACATGCCTACTTAGTGCTAGAATATTTTCAAAATATAGACCCAAAACATGCTAAAAATCGATATTTTAGGTGCCCAAAGTCGATATCTCAAATTCTGGCCCAAAACACCCGAAAATTCGATATTTTGGGGTCCCAGAAGCGATCTGTACATGCCTACTAAGTTCTAGAATTTTTTCAAAATATAGGCTCAAAACAAGCTAAAAATCGATATTTTAAGTGTCCAAAGTCGATATGTGCATGCATCTTCTGTACCCGTTTATATCTCAAATTCAGGCTCCAAACACCCGAAAATTCGATATTTTGGGTTCCCAGAAGCGATCTGTACATGCCTACTGAGATGCAGGCCCAAAACATGCTGAAAATCGATCTTTTAGGTTCCCAAAGTCAACATGTGTATGCATCTTCTGCACTCGTTTATATCTCAAATTCAACCTCAAAACACCCGAAAATTCGATAATTTTCGGTCCCATAAACGATCTGTACATGTCTAGTCTGTCCTAGAATGTTTTCAAAATATAGGCTCAAAACATGCTACAAATCGATATTTTAAGTGTCCAAAGTCGATATGTGCATGCATCTTCTGTACCCGTTTATATCTCAAATTCAGGCTCAAAACACCCGAAAATACGATATTTTTGGGTCCCAGAACCAATCTGTACATGCCTACTTAGTGCTAGAATATTTTCAAAATATAGGCCCAAAACATGCTAAAAATCGATATTTATGGTGCCCAAAGTCGATACCTCAAATTCAAGCCCAAAACACCCGAAAATTCGGTATTTTGGGGTCCCAGAAGCGAACTGTACATGCCTACTCCGTGTAAGAGTATTTTCAAATTACAGGCCCAAAACATACTGAAAATCGATCTTTTAGGTGCCCAAAAGTCGATATGTGCATGCATCTTCTGTACCCGTTTATATCACAAATTCAACCTCAAAACACCCGAAAATTCGATATTTTTGGGTCCCAGAAGCGATATCTACATGCCTACTCAGTGCTAGAATTATTTCATAATATAGGCTCAAAACAAGCTAAAAATCGATATTTTATGTGTCCAAAGTCGATATGTGCATGCATCATCTGTACCCGTTTATATCTCAAATTCAGGCTCAAAACACCCGAAAATTCGATATTTTGGGGTCGCAGAAGTGATCTGTACATGCCTACTTAGTGCTAGAATATTTTCAAAATATAGCGCCAAAACATGCTAAAAATCGATCTTTTAGGTGCCCAAAGTCGATATCTCAAATTCAGGCCCAAAACACCCGAAAATTCTATATTTTTGGGTCCCAGAAGCGATCTGTACATGCCTACTCCTAGTTAGAGTATTTTCAAAATACAGGCCCATAACATACTAAAAATCGATATTTTAGGTGCCCAAAGTCAATATGTGCATGCATATTCTGTACCCGTTTATATCTCAAATTCAGGCTCAAAACACCCGAAAATTCGGTGTTTTTGGGTCCTAGAAGCGACCTGTACATCCCTACTAATATTTAGAATGTTTTCAAGATACAGACCCAAAACATGCTCAAAATCGATATTTTATGTGCCCTAAAGTCGATATGTGCATGCATCTTCTGTTCCAGTTTATATCTCAAATTCAGACTCAAAACACCCGAAAAATCTATATTTTGGGGTCCCAGAATTGATCTGTACATGCCTACTTAGTGCTAGAATATTTTCAAAATATAGGCCCAAAACATGCTAAAAATCGATCTTTTAGGTGCCCAAAAGTCGATATGTGCATGCATTTTCTGTACCTGTTTTTATCTCAAATTCAACCTCAAAACACCCCAAAATTCGATATTTTGGGGTCCCAGAAGTGATCTGTACTTGCCTAATCCGTGTTAGAGTATTTTCAAAATACAGGCCGAAAACATACTGAAAATCGATATTTTAGGTGCCCAAAAGTCGATTTTGTGCATGCATCTTCTGTACCCGTTTATATCTCAAATAAAGGCTCCAAACACCCGAAAATTCGATACTTTTTGGGTCCCAGAAGCGATCTGTACATGCCTACTGAGATGCAGGCCAAAAACATGATGAAAATCGATATTTTAGGTGCCCAAAGTCAACATGTGTATGCATCTTCTGCACTCGTTTATATCTCAAATTTAACCTCTAAACACCCGAAAATTCGATAATTTTGGATTCCAGAAGCGATCTGTACATGTCTAGTCAGTGCTAGAATGTTTTCAAAATATAGGCTCAAAACATGCTAAAAATCGATATTTTAAGTGTCCAAAGTCGATATGTGAATGCATTATCTGTACCCGTTTATATCAAAAATTCAGGCTCAGAACACCCGAAAATTCGATATTTTGGGGTCCCAGAAGTGATCTGTACATGCCTACTTAGTGCTAGAATATTTCCAAAATATAGGCCCAAAACATGCTAAAAATCGATATTTTAGGTGCCCAAAGTCGATGTTTAAAATTCAGGCCCAAAACACCCGAAAATTCGATATTTTGGGGTCCCAGAAGCGAACTGTACCTGCCTACTCCGTGTTAGAGTATTTTCAAAATACAGGCCCAAAACATACTGAAAATCGATCTTTTAGGTGCCCAAAAGTCGATATGTGCATGCATCTTCTGTACCCGTTTATATCCCAAATTCAACCTCAAAACACCCGAAAATTCGATATTTTTGGGTCCGAGAAGCGATCTGTACATGTCTAGTCAGTGCTAGAATGTTTTCAAAATATAGGCTCAAAACATGCTAAAAATCGATATTTTAAGTATCCAAAGTCGATATGTACATGCATCTTGTGTACCCGTTTATATCTCAAATTCAGGCTCAAAACACCCGAAAATTCGATATTTTTGGGTCCCAGAAGCGATCTGTACATGCCTACTCCTAGTTAGAGTAATTTTAAATTACAGGCCCAAAACATTCTGAAAATCGATATTTTAGGTGCCCAAAGTCAATATGTGCATGCATCTTCTGTACCCGTTTATATCTCAAATTCAGGCTCAAAACACCCGAAAATTCGGTATTTTTGGGTCCTAGAAGCGATCTGTACATCCCTACTAATATTTAGAATGTTTTCAAGATACAGACCTAAAACATGCTCAAAATCGATATTTTATGTGCCCAAAAGTCGATATGTGCATGCATCTTCTGTACCCGTTTATATCTCAAATTCAGACTCAAAACACCCGAAATTTCGATATTTTAGGGTCCCAGAATTAATCTGTACATGCCTACTTAGTGTTAGAATATTTTCAAAATATAGGCCCAAAACATGCTAAAAATCGATATTTTAGGTGCCCAAAGTCGATATCTCAAATTCAGGCCCAAAACACCCGAAAATTCGATATTTTGGGGTCCCAGAAGCGATCTGTACATGCCTACTAAGTGCTAGAATTTTTTCAAAATATAGGCTCAAAACAAGCTAAAAATCGATATTTTAAGTGTCCAAAGTCGATATGTGCATGCATCATCTGTACCCGTTTATATCTCAAATTCAGGCTCAAAACACCCAAAAATTCGATATTTTGGGGTCCCAGAAGTGATCTGTACATGCCTACTTAGTGCTAGAATATTTTCAAAATATAGGCCCAAAACATGCTAAAAATCGATATTTATGGTGCCCAAAGTCGATACCTCAAATTCAAGCCCAAAACACCCGAAAATTCGATATTTTGGGGTCCCAGAAGCGAACTGTACATGCCTACTCCGTGTAAGAGTATTTTCAAAATACAGGCCCAAAACATACTGAAAATCGATCTTTTATGTGCCCAAAAGTCGATATGTGCATGCATCTTCTGTACCCGTTTATATCTCAAATTCAGACTCAAAACACCCGAAATTTCGATATTTTAGGGTCCCAGAATTAATCTGTACATGCCTACTTAGTGTTAGAATATTTTCAAAATATAGGCCCAAAACATGCTAGAAATCGATATTTTAGGTGCCCAAAGTCGATATCTCAAATTCTGGCCCAAAACACCCGAAAATTCGATATTTTGGGGTCCCAGAAGCGATATGTACATGCCTACTAAGTGCTAGAATTTTTTCAAAATATAGGCTCAAAACAAGCTAAAAATCGATATTTTAAGTGTCCAAAGTCGATATGTGCATGCATCATCTGTACCCGTTTATATCTCAAATTCAGGCTCAAAACACCCGAAAATTCGATATTTTGGGGTCCCAGAATTGATCTGTACATGCCTACTTAGTGCTAGAATATTTTCAAAATATAGACCCAAAACATGCTAAAAATCGATATTTATGGTGCCCAAAGTCGATACCTCAAATTCAAGCCCAAAACACCCGAAAATTCGATATTTTGGGGTCCCAGAAGCGAACTGTACATGCCTACTCCGTGTAAGAGTATTTTCAAAATACAGGCCCAAAACATACTGAAAATCGATCTTTTAGGTGCCCAAAAGTCGATATGTGCATGCATCTTCTGTACCCGTTTATATCTCAAATTCAGGCTCCAAACACCCGAAAATTCGATATTTTGGGTTCCCAGAAGCGATCTGTACATGCCTACTGAGATGCAGGCCCAAAACATGCTGAAAATCGATCTTTTAGGTTCCCAAAGTCAACATGTGTATGCATCTTCTGCACTCGTTTATATCTCAAATTCAACCTCAAAACACCCGAAAATTCGATAATTTTCGGTCCCATAAGCGATCTGTACATGTCTAGTCTGTCCTAGAATGTTTTCAAAATATAGGCACAAAACATGCTACAAATCGATATTTTAAGTGTCCAAAGTCGATATGTGCATGCATCTTCTGTACCCGTTTATATCTCAAATTCAGGCTCAAAACACCCGAAAATACGATATTTTTGGGTCCCAGAACCAATCTGTACATGCCTACTTAGTGCTAGAATATTTTCAAAATATAGGCCCAAAACATGCTAAAAATCGATATTTATGGTGCCCAAAGTCGATACCTCAAATTCAAGCCCAAAACACCCGAAAATTCGGTATTTTGGGGTCCCAGAATCGAACTGTACATGCCTACTCCGTGTAAGAGTATTTTCAAATTACAGGCCCAAAACATACTGAAAATCGATCTTTTAGGTGCCCAAAAGTCGATATGTGCATGCATCTTCTGTACCCGTTTATATCACAAATTCAACCTCAAAACACCCGAAAATTCGATATTTTTGGGTCCCAGAAGCGATATCTTCATGCCTACTCAGTGCTAGAATTTTTTCATAATATAGGCTCAAAACAAGCTAAAAATCGATATTTTATGTGTCCAAAGTCGATATGTGCATGCATCATCTGTACCCGTTTATATCTCAAATTCAGGCTCAAAACACCTGAAAATTCGATATTTTGGGGTCGCAGAAGTGATCTGTACATGCCTACTTAGTGCTAGAATATTTTCAAAATATAGCGCCAAAACATGCTAAAAATCGATATTTTAGGTGCCCAAAGTCGATATCTCAAATTCAGGCCCAAAACACCCGAAAATTCTATATTTTTGGGTCCCAGAAGCGATCTGTACATGCCTACTCCTAGTTAGAGTATTTTCAAAATACAGGCCCATAACATATAAAAATCGATATTTTAGGTGCCCAAAGTCAATATGTGCATGCATCTTCTGTACCCGTTTATATCTCAAATTCAGGCTCAAAACACCCGAAAATTCGGTGTTTTTGGGTCCTAGAAGCGACCTGTACATCCCTACTAATATTTAGAATGTTTTCAAGATACAGACCCAAAACATGCTCAAAATCGATATTTTATATGCCCTAAAGTCGATATGTGCATGCATCTTCTGTTCCAGTTTATATCTCAAATTCAACCTCAAAACACCCCAAAATTCGATATTTTGGGGTCCCAGAAGTGATCTGTACTTGCCTAATCCGTGTTAGAGTATTTTCAAAATACAGGCCGAAAACATACTGAAAATCGATATTTTAGGTGCCCAAAAGTCGATTTTGTGCATGCATCTTCTGTACCCGTTTATATCTCAAATAAAGGCTCCAAACACCCGAAAATTCGATACTTTTTGGGTCCCAGAAGCGATCTGTACATGCCTACTGAGATGCAGGCCAAAAACATGATGAAAATCGATATTTTAGGTGCCCAAAGTCAACATGTGTATGCATCTTCTGCACTCGTTTATATCTCAAATTTAACCTCTAAACACCCGAAAATTCGATAATTTTGGATTCCAGAAGCGATCTGTACATGTCTAGTCAGTGCTAGAATGTTTTCAAAATATAGGCTCAAAACATGCTAAAAATCGATATTTTAAGTGTCCAAAGTCGATATGTGAATGCATTATCTGTACCCGTTTATATCAAAAATTCAGGCTCAAAACACCCGAAAATTCGATATTTTGGGGTCCCAGAAGTGATCTGTACATGCCTACTTAGTGCTAGAATATTTCCAAAATATAGGCCCAAAACATGCTAAAAATCGATATTTTAGGTGCCCAAAGTCGATGTTTAAAATTCAGGCCCAAAACACCCGAAAATTCGATATTTTGGGGTCCCAGAAGCGAACTGTACCTGCCTACTCCGTGTTAGAGTATTTTCAAAATACAGGCCCAAAACATACTGAAAATCGATCTTTTAGGTGCCCAAAAGTCGATATGTGCATGCATCTTCTGTACCCGTTTATATCCCAAATTCAACCTCAAAACACCCGAAAATTCGATATTTTTGGGTCCGAGAAGCGATCTGTACATGTCTAGTCAGTGCTAGAATGTTTTCAAAATATAGGCTCAAAACATGCTAAAAATCGATATTTTAAGTGTCCAAAGTCGATATGTACATGCATCTTGTGTACCCGTTTATATCTCAAATTCAGGCTCAAAACACCCGAAAATTCGATATTTTTGGGTCCCAGAAGCGATCTGTACATGCCTACTCCTAGTTAGAGTAATTTTAAATTGCAGGCCCAAAACATTCTGAAAATCGATATTTTAGGTGCCCAAAGTCAATATGTGCATGCATCTTCTGTACCCGTTTATATCTCAAATTCAGGCTCAAAACACCCGAAAATTCGGTATTTTTGGGTCTTAGAAGCGATCTGTACATCCCTACTCCTTGTTAGAATGTTTTCAAGATACAGATCCAAAACATGCTCAAAATCGATATTTTAGGTGCCCAAAAGTCGATATGTGCATGCATTATCTGTACCCGTTTATATCCCAAATTCAACCTCAAAACACACGAAAATTCGATATTTTTGGGTCCGAGATGCGATCTGTACATGTCTAGTCAGTGCTAGAATATTTTCAAAATATAGGCTCAAAACATGCTAAAAATCGATATTTTAAGTGTCCAAACTCGATATGTACATAAATCTTGTGTACCTGTTAATATCTCAAATTCGGGCTCAGAACACCCAAAAATTCGATATTTTTGGATCCCAGAAGCGATCTGTACATGCCTACTCCTAGTTAGAGTATTTTCAAATTACAGGCCCAAAACATTCTGAAAATCGATATTTTAGGTGCACAAAGTCAATATGTGCATGCATCTTCTGTACCCGTTTATATCTCAAATTCAGGCTCAAAACACCCGAAAATTCGGTATTTTTGGGTCCTAGAAGCGATAAGTACATCCCTACTCCTAGTTAGAATGTTTTCAAGATACAGATCCAAAACATGCTCAAAATCGATATTTTAGGTGCCCAAAAGTCGATATGTGCATGCATTATCTGTACCCGTTTATATCCCAAATTCAATCTCAAAACACCCTAAAATTCGATATTTTTGGGTCCCAGAAGCGATATGTACATGCTTACTCAGTGCTAGAATATTTTCAAAATATAGGGTCAAAACATGCTAAAAATCGATATTTTAGGTGCCCAAAGTCGATGTTTAAAATTCAGGCCCAAAACACCCGAAAATTCGATATTTTGGGGTCCCAGAAGCGAACTGTACATGCCTACTCCGTGTTAGAGTATTTTCAAAATACAGGCCCAAAACATACTGAAAATCGATCTTTTAGGTGCCCAAAAGTCGATATGTGCATGCATCTTCTGTACCCGTTTATATCCCAAATTCAACCTCAAAACACCCGAAAATTCGATATTTTTGGGTCCCAAAAGCGATATCTACATGCCGACTCAGTGCTAGAATATTTTCATAATATAGGCTCAAAACATGCTAAAAATCGATATTTTAAGTGTCCAAAGTCGATATGTGCATGCATCATCTGTACCCGTTTATATCTCCAATTCAACCTCAAAACACCCGAAAATTCGATAATTTTGGGTCCCAGAAGCGATCTGTACATGTCTAGTCTGTCCTAGAATCTTTTCAAAAAATAGGCTCAAAACATGGTAAAAATCGATATTTTAAGTGTCCAAAGTCGATATGTGCATGCATCTTTTGTACCCGTTTATATCTCTAATTCAGGCTCAAAACACCCGAAAATTCGATATTTTTGGGTTCCAGAAGCGATCTGTACATGCCTACTCCTACTTAAGAGTATTTTCAAAATACAGGCCCAAAACATGCTAAAAATCGATATTTTAAGTGTCCAAAGTCGATATGTGCATGCATCTTCTGTACCCGTTTACTTCTCAAATTCAGGCTCCAAACACCCGAAAATTCGATATTTTGGGGTCCCAGTAGCGATCTGTACATGCCTACTCAGATGCAGGCACAAAACATGCTGAAAATCGATATTTTAGGTGCCCAAAGTCAACATGTGTATGCATCTTCTGCACTCGTTTATATCTCAAATTTAACCTCAAAACACCTGAAAATTCGATAAATTTGGATTCCAGAAGCGATCTGTACATGTCTAGTCAGTGCTAGAATGTTTTCAAAATATAGGCTCAAAACATGCTAAAAATCGATATTTTAAGTGTCCAAAGTCGATATGTGCATGCATCTTCTGTACCCGTTTATATCTCAAATTCAGGCTCTAAACACCCGAAAATTCGATAACTTAGAGTCCCACAAGCGATCTGTACATGCCTACTCAGAAGAAGGCACAAAACATGCTGAAAATCGATATTAAAGGTGCCTAAATTCAACATGTGTATGTATCTTCTGCACTCGTTTATATCTCAAATTTAACCTCAAAACACCAGAAAATTCGATAATTTTGGATTCTAGAAGCGATCTGTACATGTCTAGTCAGTGCTGGAATGTTTTCAAAATATAGGCTCAAAACATGCTAAAAATCGATATTTTAAGTGTCCAAAGTCGATATGTGCATGCATCTTCTGTACCCGATTATATCTCAAATTCAGGCTCAAAACTCCCGAAAATTCGATGTTTTTGGGTCCCAGAAGCGAACTGTACATGCCTACTTAGTGCTAGAATATTTTCAAAATATAGGCCCAAAACATGCTAAAAATCGATATTTTAGGTGCCCAAAGTCGATATCTAAAATTCAGGCCCAAAACACCCAAAAATTCGATATTTTGGGGTCCCTGAAGCGATCTGTACATGCCTACTCCGTGTTAGAGTATTTTCAAAATACAGGCCCAAAACAAGCTGAAAATCGATATTTTAGGTGACCAAAGTCAACATGTGTATGCATCTTCTGCACTCGTTTATATATCAAATTTAACCTCAAAACACCCGTAAATTCGATAATTTTGGGTCCCAGAAGCGATATGTACATGTCTATTCAGTGCTAGAATGTTTTCAAAATATAGGCTCAAAACATGTTAAAAATCGATATTTTAAGTGTCCAAAGTCGATATGTGCATGCATCTTCTGTACCCGTTTATATCTCAAATTCAGGCTCAAAACACTCGAAAATTCGATATTTTGGGGTCTCAGAAGCGATCTGTACATGCCTACTCAGTGCTAGAATTTTTTCATAATATAGGCCCAAAACATGCTAAAAATCGATATTTTAGGTGCCCAAAGTCGATATCTCAAATTCAGGCCCAAAACACCCAAAAATTCGATATTTTGGGGTCCCAGAAGCGATCTGTACATGCCTACTCCGAGTTAGAGTATTTTCAATATACAGGCCCAAAATATACTGAAAATCGATCTTTTAGGTGCCCAAAAGTCGATATGTGGATGCATCTTCTGTACCCGTTTTATCTCAAATTCAGGCTCAAAACACCCGAAAATTCGATATTTTGGGGTCCCAGAAGCGATCTGTAATTGCCTACTCCGTGTTAGAGTATTTTCAAAATACAGGCCCATAACATACTACAAATCGATATTTTAGGTGCCCAAAGTCAATATGTGCATGCATCTTCTGTACCCGTTTATATCTCAAATTCAGGCTCAAAACACCCGAAAATTCGGTATTTTTTGGTCCTAGAAGCGACATGTACATCCCTACTAATATTTAGAATGTTTTCAAGATACAGACCCAAAACATGCTCAAAATCGATATTTTATGTGCCCAAAAGTCGATATGTGCATGCATCTTCTGTACCCGTTTATATCTCAAATTCAGAATCAAAACACCCGAAAATTCGATATTTTGGGGTCCCAGAATTGATCTGTACATGCCTACTTAGTGCTAGAATATTTTCAAAATATAGGCCTAAAACATGCTAAAAATCGATATTTTAAGTGTCCAAAGTCGATATGTGCATGCATCATCTGTACCCGTTTATATCTCAAATTCAGGCTCAAAACACCCGAAAATTCGATATTTTGGGGTCCCAGAAGTGATCTGTACATGCCTTCTCAGAAGAAGGCCCAAAACATGCTGAAAATCGATATTTAAGGTGCTTAAAGTCAACATGTGTATGCATCTTCTGCACTCGTTTATATCTCAAATTTAACCTCAAAACACCCGAAAATTCGATAATTTTGGATTCCAGAAGCGATCTGTACATGTCTAGTCAGTGCTAGAATGTTTTCAAAATATAGGCTCAAAACATGCTAAAAATCGATATTTTAAGTGTCCAAAGTCGATATGTGCATGCATTTTCTGTACCCGTTTATATCTCAAATTCAGGCTCAAAACACCCGAAAATTCGATGTTTTTGGGTCCCAGAAGCGAACTGTTTATGCCTACTTAGTGCTAGAATATTTTCAAAATATAGGCCCAAAACATGCTAAAATCGATATTTTAGGTGCCCAAAGTCGATATCTCAAATTCAGGCCCAAAACACCCGAAAATTCGATATTTTGTGGTCCCTGAAGCGATCTGTACATGCCTACTCCGTGTTAGAGTATTTTCAAAATACAGGCCCAAAACAAGCTGAAAATCGATATTTTAGGTGACCAAAGTCAACATGTGTATGCATCTTCTGCTCTCGTTTATATCTCAAATTTAACCTCAAAACACCCGAAAATTCGATAATTTTGGGTCCCAGAAGCGATATGTACATGTCCATTCAGTGCTAGAATGTTTTCAAAATATAGGCTCAAAACATGTTAAAAATCGATATTTTAAGTGTCCAAAGTCGATATGTGCATGCATCTTCTGTACTCGTTTATATCTCAAATTCAGGCTCAGAACACCCGAAAACTCGATATTTTGGGGTCCCAGAAGCGATCTGTACATGCCTACTCAGTGCTAGAATTTTTTCATAATATAGGCCCAAAACATGCTAAAAATCGATATTTTAGGTGCACAAAGTCGATATCTCAAATTCAGGCCCAAAACACCCAAAAATTCGATATTTTGGGGTCCCAGAAGCGATCTGTACATGCCTACTCCGTGTTAGAGTATTTTCAATATACAGGCCCAAAATATACTGATAATCGATCTTTTAGGTGCCCAAAAGTCGATATGTGGATGCATCTTCTGTACCCGTTTTATCTCAAATTCAGGCTCAAAACACCCGAAAATTCGATATTTTGGGGTCCCAGAAGCGATCTGTAATTGCCTACTCCGTGTTAGAGTATTTTTAAAATACAGGCCCAAAACAAGCTGAAAATCGATATTTTAGGTGACAAAGTCAATATGTGTATGCATCTTCTGTACCCGTTAATAACCCAAATTTAACCTCAAAACACCCGAAAATTCGATGTTTTTCGGTCCCAGCAGCGATCTGTACATGTCTAGTTAGTGCTAGAATGTTTTATAAAATATAGGCTCAAAACATGCTAAAAATCGATATTTTAAGTGTCCAAAGTCGATATGTGCATGCATCTTCTGTACCCGTTTATATCTCAAATTCAGACTCCAAACACCCGAAAATTCGATATTTTGGGGTCCCAGAAGCGATCTGTACATGCCTACTCAGATGCAGGCCCAAAACATGCTGAAAATCGATAATTTAGGTGACCAAAGTCAATATGTGTATGCATCTTCTGTACCCGTTTATATCTCAAATTTAACCTCAAAACATCCGAAAATTCGATAATTTTGGGTCCCAGAAGCGATCTGTACATGTCTAGTCAGTGCTGGAATGTTTTCAAAATATAGGCTCAAAACATGTTAAAAATCGATATTTTAAGTGTCCAAAGTCGATATGTGCATGCATCTTCTGTACCCGTTTATATCTCAAATTCAGTCTCAAAACACCCGAAAATTCGATATTTTTGGGTCCCAGAAGCGATCTATACATGCCTACTTAGTGCTAGAATATTTTCAAAATATATAGGCCCAAAACATGCTAAAAATCGATATTTTAGGTGCCCAAAGTCGATATCTAAAATTCAGGCCAAAAAAACACCCGAAAATTCGATATTTTGGGGTCCCTGAAGCGATCTGTACATGCCTACTCCGTGTTAGAGTATTTTCAAAATACAGGCCAAAAACAAGCTGAAAATCTATATTTTAGGTGACCAAAGTCAACATGTGTATGCATCTTCTGCATTCGTTTATATCTCAAATTTAACCTCAAAACACCCGAAAATTCGATGATTTTGGTTCCCAGAAGCGATCTGTACATGTCTAGTCAGTGCTAGAATGTTTTTAAAATATAGGCTCAAAACATGCTAAAAATCGATATTTTAAGTGTCCAAAGTCGATATGTGCATGCATCTTCTGTACCCGTTTATATCTCAAATTCAGGGTGAAAACACCAGAAATATCGATATTTTGGGGTCCCAGAAGCGATCTGTACATGCCTACTCAGTGCTAGAATATTTTCAAAATATAGGCTCAAAACATGCTAAAAATCGATATTTTAAGTGTCCAAAGTCGATATGTGAATGCATCATCTGTACCCGTTTATATCTCAAATTCAGGCTCAAAACACCCGAAAATTCTATATTTTGGGGTCCCAGAAGCGATCTGTACATGCCTACTCAGTGCTAGAATTTTTTCATAATATAGTCCCAAAACATGCTAAAAATCGATATTTTAGGTGCACAAAGTCGATATCTCAAATTCAGGCCCAAAACACCCAAAAATTCGATATTTTGGGGTCCCAGAAGCGATCTGTACATGCCTACTCCGAGTTAGAGTATTTTCAATATACAGGCCCAAAATATACTGAAAATCGATCTTTTAGGTGCCCAAAAGTCGATATGTGGATGCATCTTCTGTACCCGTTTTATCTCAAATTCAGGCTCAAAACACCCGAAAATTCGATATTTTGGGGTCCCAGAAGCGATCTGTAATTGCCTACTCCGTGTTAGAGTATTTTTAAAATACAGGCCCAAAACAAGCTGAAAATCGATATTTTAGGTGACAAAGTCAATATGTGTATGCATCTTCTGTACCCGTTAATAACCCAAATTTAACCTCAAAACACCCGAAAATTCGATGTTTTTCGGTCCCAGCAGCGATCTGTACATGTCTAGTCAGTGCTAGAATGTTTTATAAAATATAGGCTCAAAACATGCTAAAAATCGATATTTTAAGTGTCCAAAGTCGATATGTGCATGCATCTTCTGTACCCGTTTATATCTCAAATTCAGACTCCAAACACCCGAAAATTCGATATTTTGGGGTCCCAGAAGCGATCTGTACATGCCTACTCAGATGCAGGCCCAAAACATGCTGAAAATCGATAATTTAGGTGACCAAAGTCAATATGTGTATGCATCTTCTGTACCCGTTTATATCTCAAATTTAACCTCAAAACATCCGAAAATTCGATAATTTTGGGTCCCAGAAGCGATCTGTACATGTCTAGTCAGTGCTGGAATGTTTTCAAAATATAGGCTCAAAACATGTTAAAAATCGATATTTTAAGTGTCCAAAGTCGATATGTGCATGCATCTTCTGTACCCGTTTATATCTCAAATTCAGTCTCAAAACACCCGAAAATTCGATATTTTTGGGTCCCAGAAGCGATCTGTACATGCCTACTTAGTGCTAGAATATTTTCAAAATATATAGGCCCAAAACATGCTAAAAATCGATATTTTAGGTGCCCAAAGTCGATATCTAAAATTCAGGCCAAAAAAACACCCGAAAATTCGATATTTTGGGGTCCCTGAAGCGATCTGTACATGCCTACTCCGTGTTAGAGTATTTTCAAAATACAGGCCCAAAACAAGCTGAAAATCTATATTTTAGGTGACCAAAGTCAACATGTGTATGCATCTTCTGCATTCGTTTATATCTCAAATTTAACCTCAAAACACCCGAAAATTCGATAATTTTGGTTCCCAGAAGCGATCTGTACATGTCTAGTCAGTGCTAGAATGTTTTTAAAATATAGGCTCAAAACATGCTAAAAATCGATATTTTAAGTGTCCAAAGTCGATATGTGCATGAATCTTCTGTACCCGTTTATATCTCAAATTCAGGGTGAAAACACCAGAAATATCGATATTTTGGGGTCCCAGAAGCGATCTGTACATGCCTACTCAGTGCTAGAATATTTTCAAAATATAGGCTCAAAACATGCTAAAAATCGATATTTTAAGTGTCCAAAGTCGATATGTGAATGCATCATCTGTACCCGTTTATATCTCAAATTCAGGCTCAAAACCCCCGAAAATTCTATATTTTGGGGTCCCAGAAGCGATCTGTAATTGCCTACTCCGTGTTAGAGTATTTTCAAAATACAGGCCCATAACATACTACAAATCGATATTTTAGGTGCCCAAAGTCAATATGTGCATGCATCTTCTGTACCCGTTTATATCTCAAATTCAGGCTCAAAACACCCGAAAATTCGGTATTTTTTGGTCCTAGAAGCGACATGTACATCCCTACTAATATTTAGAATGTTTTCAAGAGTACAGACTCAAAACATGCTCAAAATCGATATTTTATGTGCCCAAAAGTCGATATGTGCATGCATCTTCTGTACCCGTATATATCTCAAATTCAGAATCAAAACACCCGAAAATTCGATATTTTTTGGTCCTAGAAGCGACATGTACATCCCTACTAATATTTAGAATGTTTTCAAGATACAGACCCAAAACATGCTCAAAATCTATATTTTATGTGCCCAAAAGTCGATATGTGCATGCATCTTCTGTACCCGTTTATATCTCAAATTCAGAATCAAAACACCCGAAAATTCGATATTTTGGGGTCCTAGAATTGATCTGTACATGCCTACTTAGTGCTAGAATATTTTCAAAATATAGGCCTAAAACATGTTAAAAATCGATATTTTAAGTGTCCAAAGTCGATATGTGCATGCATCTTCTGTACTCGTTTATATCTCAAATTCAGGCTCAAAACACCCGAAAATTCGATATTTTGGGGTCCCAGAAGCGATCTGTACATGCCTACTCCGAGTTAGAGTATTTTCAATATACAGGCCCAAAATATACTGAAAATCGATCTTTTAGGTGCCCAAAAGTCGATATGTGGATGCATCTTCTGTACCCGTATATATCTCAAATTCAGAATCAAAACACCCGAAAATTCGATATTTTTTGGTCCTAGAAGCGACATGTACATCCCTACTAATATTTAGAATGTTTTCAAGATACAGACTCAAAACATGCTCAAAATCGATATTTTATGTGCCCAAAAGTCGATATGTGCATGCATCTTCTGTACCCGTATATATCTCAAATTCAGAATCAAAACACCCGAAAATTCGATATTTTTTGGTCCTAGAAGCGACATGTACATCCCTACTAATATTTAGAATGTTTTCAAAATACAGGCCAAAAACAAGCTGAAAATCTATATTTTAGGTGACCAAAGTCAACATGTGTATGCATCTTCTGCATTCGTTTATATCTCAAATTTAACCTCAAAACACCCGAAAATTCGATAATTTTGGTTCCCAGAAGCGATCTGTACATGTCTAGTCAGTGCTAGAATGTTTTTAAAATATAGGCTCAAAACATGCTAAAAATCGATATTTTAAGTGTCCAAAGTCGATATGTGCATGCATCTTCTGTACCCGTTTATATCTCAAATTCAGGGTGAAAACACCAGAAATATCGATATTTTGGGGTCCCAGAAGCGATCTGTCCATGCCTACTCAGTGCTAGAATATTTTCAAAATATAGGCTCAAAACATGCTAAAAATCGATATTTTAAGTGTCCAAAGTCGATATGTGAATGCATCATCTGTACCCGTTTATATCTCAAATTCAGGCTCAAAACACCCGAAAATTCTATATTTTGGGGTCCCAGAAGCGATCTGTACATGCCTACTCAGTGCTAGAATTTTTTCATAATATAGTCCCAAAACATGCTAAAAATCGATATTTTAGGTGCACAAAGTCGATATCTCAAATTCAGGCCCAAAACACCCAAAAATTCGATATTTTGGGGTCCCAGAAGCGATCTGTACATGCCTACTCCGAGTTAGAGTATTTTCAATATACAGGCCCAAAATATACTGAAAATCGATCTTTTAGGTGCCCAAAAGTCGATATGTGGATGCATCTTCTGTACCCGTTTTATCTCAAATTCAGGCTCAAAACACCCGAAAATTCGATATTTTGGGGTCCCAGAAGCGATCTGTAATTGCCTACTCCGTGTTAGAGTATTTTTAAAATACAGGCCCAAAACAAGCTGAAAAT
This sequence comes from Petrolisthes cinctipes, assembly GCA_033782935.1. Classification (NCBI taxonomy): domain Eukaryota; kingdom Metazoa; phylum Arthropoda; class Malacostraca; order Decapoda; family Porcellanidae; genus Petrolisthes; species Petrolisthes cinctipes. Next base: position 1,123,104 of record JAWQEG010000930.1, on the reverse strand, counting down.
CGATATTTTAGGTGACAAAGTCAATATGTGTATGCATCTTCTGTACCCGTTAATAACCCAAATTTAACCTCAAAACACCCGAAAATTCGATGTTTTTCGGTCCCAGCAGCGATCTGTACATGTCTAGTCAGTGCTAGAATGTTTTATAAAATATAGGCTCAAAACATGCTAAAAATCGATATTTTAAGTGTCCAAAGTCGATATGTGCATGCATCTTCTGTACCCGTTTATATCTCAAATTCAGACTCCAAACACCCGAAAATTCGATATTTTGGGGTCCCAGAAGCGATCTGTACATGCCTACTCAGATGCAGGTCCAAAACATGCTGAAAATCGATAATTTAGGTGACCAAAGTCAATATGTGTATGCATCTTCTGTACCCGTTTATATCTCAAATTTAACCTCAAAACATCCGAAAATTCGATAATTTTGGGTCCCAGAAGCGATCTGTACATGTCTAGTCAGTGCTGGAATGTTTTCAAAATATAGGCTCAAAACATGTTAAAAATCGATATTTTAAGTGTCCAAAGTCGATATGTGCATGCATCTTCTGTACCCGTTTATATCTCAAATTCAGTCTCAAAACACCCGAAAATTCGATATTTTGGGGTCCCTGAAGCGATCTGTACATGCCTACTCCGTGTTAGAGTATTTTCAAAATACAGGCCCAAAACAAGCTGAAAATCTATATTTTAGGTGACCAAAGTCAACATGTGTATGCATCTTCTGCATTCGTTTATATCTCAAATTTAACCTCAAAACACCCGAAAATTCGATAATTTTGGTTCCCAGAAGCGATCTGTACATGTCTAGTCAGTGCTAGAATGTTTTTAAAATATAGGCTCAAAACATGCTAAAAATCGATATTTTAAGTGTCCAAAGTCGATATGTGCATGCATCTTCTGTACCCGTTTATATCTCAAATTCAGGGTGAAAACACCAGAAATATCGATATTTTGGGGTCCCAGAAGCGATCTGTACATGCCTACTCAGTGCTAGAATATTTTCAAAATATAGGCTCAAAACATGCTAAAAATCGATATTTTAAGTGTCCAAAGTCGATATGTGAATGCATCATCTGTACCCGTTTATATCTCAAATTCAGGCTCAAAACACCCGAAAATTCTATATTTTGTGGTCCCAGAAGCGATCTGTAATTGCCTACTCCGTGTTAGAGTATTTTCAAAATACAGGCCCATAACATACTACAAATCGATATTTTAGGTGCCCAAAGTCAATATGTGCATGCATCTTCTGTACCCGTTTATATCTCAAATTCAGGCTCAAAACACCCGAAAATTCGGTATTTTTTGGTCCTAGAAGCGACATGTACATCCCTACTAATATTTAGAATGTTTTCAAGATACAGACTCAAAACATGCTCAAAATCGATATTTTATGTGCCCAAAAGTCGATATGTGCATGCATCTTCTGTACCCGTATATATCTCAAATTCAGAATCAAAACACCCGAAAATTCGATATTTTTTGGTCCTAGAAGCGACATGTACATCCCTACTAATATTTAGAATGTTTTCAAGATACAGACCCAAAACATGCTCAAAATCTATATTTTATGTGCCCAAAAGTCGATATGTGCATGCATCTTCTGTACCCGTTTATATCTCAAATTCAGAATCAAAACACCCGAAAATTCGATATTTTGGGGTAATAGAATTGATCTGTACATGCCTACTTAGTGCTAGAATATTTTCAAAATATAGGCCTAAAACATGTTAAAAATCGATATTTTAAGTGTCCAAAGTCGATATGTGCATGCATCTTCTGTACTCGTTTATATCTCAAATTCAGGCTCAAAACACCCGAAAATTCGATATTTTGGGGTCCCAGAAGCGATCTGTACATGCTTACTCAGATGCAGGCCCAAAACATGCTGAAAATCGATATTTTAGGTGACCAAAGTCAATATGTGTATGCATCTTCTGTACCCGTTTATATCTCAAATTTAACCTCAAAACACCCGAAAATTCGATAATTTTGGGTCCCAGAAGCGATCTGTACATGTCTAGTCAGTGCTAGAATGTTTTCAAAATATAGGCTCAAAACATGTTAAAAATCGATATTTTAAGTGTCCAAAGTCGATATGTGCATGCATCTTCTGTACCCGTTTATATCTCAAATTCAGTCTCAAAACACCCAAAAATTCGATGTTTTTGGGTCCCAGAAGCGAACTGTACATGCCTACTTAGTGCTAGAATATTTTCAAAATATAGGCCCAAAACATGCTAAAAATCGATATTTTAGGTGACCAAAGTCGATATCTCAAATTCAGGCCCAAAACACCCGAAAATTCGATATTTTGTGGTCCCTGAAGCGATCTGTACTTGTCTACTCCGTGTTAGAGTATTTTCAAAACACAGGCCCAAAACAAGCTGAAAATCGATATTTTAGGTGACCAAAGTCAACATGTGTATGCATCTTCTGCTCTCGTTTATATCTCAAATTTAACCTCAAAACACCCGAAAATTCGATAATTTTGGGTCCCAGAAGCGATATGTACATGTCCATTCAGTGCTAGAATGTTTTCAAAATATAGGCTCAAAACATGTTAAAAATCGATATTTTAAGTATCCAAAGTCGATATGTGCATGCATCTTCTGTACTCGTTTATATCTCAAATTCAGGCTCAAAACACCCGAATATTCGATATTTTGGGGTCCCAGAAGCGATCTGTACATGCCTACTCAGTGCTATATTTTTTTCATAATATAGGCCCAAAACATGCTAAAAATCGATATTTTAGGTGCACAAAGTCGATATCTCAAATTCAGGCCCAAAACACCCAAAAATTCGATATTTTGGGGTCCCAGAAGCGATCTGTACATGCCTACTCCGTGTTAGAGTATTTTCAATATACAGGCCCAAAATATACTGAAAATCGATCTTTTAGGTGCCCAAAAGTCGATATGTGGATGCATCTTCTGTACCCGTTTTATCTCAAATTCAGGCTCAAAACACCCAAAAATTCGATATTTTGGGGTCCCAGAAGCGATCTGTAATTGCCTACTCCGTGTTAGAGTATTTTTAAAATACAGGCCCAAAACAAGCTGAAAATCGATATTTTAGGTGACCAAAGTCAATATGTGTATGCATCTTCTGTACCCGTTTATAACCCAAATTTAACCTCAAAACACCCGAAAATTCGATGTTTTTGGGTCCCAGCAGCGATCTGTACATGTCTAGTCAGTGCTAGAATGTTTTATAAAATATAGGCTCAAAACATGCAAAAAATCGATATTTTAAGTGTCCAAAGTCGATATGTGCATGCATCTTCTGTACCCGTTTATATCTCAAATTCAGACTCCAAACACCCAAAAATTCGATATTTTGGGGTCCCAGAAGCGATCTGTACATGCTTACTCAGATGCAGGCCCAAAACATGCTGAAAATCGATATTTTAGGTGACCAAAGTCAATATGTGTATGCATCTTCTGTACCCGTTTATATCTCAAATTTAACCTCAAAACACCCGAAAATTCGATAATTTTGGGTCGCAGAAGCGATCTGTACAGGTCTAGTCAGTGCTAGAATGTTTTCAAAATACAGGCTCAAAACATGTTAAAAATCGATATTTTAAGTGTCCAAAGTCGATATGTGCATGCATCTTCTGTACCCGTTTATATCTCAAATTCAGTCTCAAAACACCCGAAAATTCGATGTTTTTGGGTCCCAGAAGCGAACTGTACATGCCTACTTAGTGCTAGAATAATTTCAAAATATAGGCCCAAAACATGCTAAAAATCGATATTTTAGGTGCCCAAAGTCGATATCTCAAATTCAGGCCCAAAACACCCGAAAATTCGATATTTTGGGGTCCCTGAAGCGATCTATACATGCCTACTCCGTGTTAGAGTATTTTCAAAATACAGGCCCACAACAAGCTGAAAATCGATATTTTAGGTGACCAAAGTCAACATGTGTATGCATCTTCTGCTCTCGTTTATATCTCAAATTTAACCTCAAAACACCCGAAAATTCGATAATTTTGGGTCCCAGAAGCGATATGTACATGTCCATTCAGTGCTAGAATGTTTTCAAAATATAGGCTCAAAACATGTTAAAAATCGATATTTTAAGTGTCCAAAGTCGATATGTGCATGCATCTTCTGTACTCGTTTATATCTCAAATTCAGGCTCAAAACACCCGAAAATTCGATATTTTGGGGTCCCAGAAGCGATCTGTACATGCCTACTCAGTGCTAGAATTTTTTCATAATATAGGCCCAAAACATGCTAAAAATCGATATTTTAGGTGCACAAAGTCGATATCTCAAATTCAGGCCCAAAACACCCAAAAATTCGATATTTTGGGGTCCCAGAAGCGATCTGTACATGCCTACTCCGTGTTAGAGTATTTTCAATATACAGGCCCAAAATATACTGAAAATCGATCTTTTAGGTGCCCATAAGTCGATATGTGGATGCATCTTCTGTACCCGTTTTATCTCAAATTCAGGCTCAAAACACCCGAAAATTCGATATTTTGGGGTCCCAGAAGCGATCTGTAATCGCCTACTCCGTGTTAGAGTATTTTTAAAATACAGGCCCAAAACAAGCTGAAAATCGATATTTTAGGTGACCAAAGTCAATATGTGTATGCATCTTCTGTACCCGTTTATAACCCAAATTTAACCTCAAAACACCCGAAAATTCGATGTTTTTGGGTCCCAGCAGCGATCTGTACATGTCTAGTCAGTGCTAGAATGTTTTATAAAATATAGGCTCAAAACATGCTAAAAATCGAAATTTTAAGTGTCCAAAGTCGATATGTGCATGCATCTTCTGTACCCGTTTATATCTCAAATTCAGACTCCAAACACCCGAAAATTCGATATTTTGGGGTCCCAGAAGCGATCTGTACATGCTTACTCAGATGCAGGCCCAAAACATGCTGAAAATCGATATTTTAGGTGACCAAAGTCAATATGTGTATGCATCTTCTGTACCCGTTTATATCTCAAATTTAACCTCAAAACACCCGAAAATTCGATAATTTTGGGTCCCAGAAGCGATCTGTACATGTCTAGTCAGTGCTAGAATGTTTTCAAAATATAGGCTCAAAACATGTTAAAAATCGATATTTTAAGTGTCCAAAGTCGATATGTGCATGCATCTTCTGTACCCGTTTATATCTCAAATTCAGTCTCAAAACACCCAAAAATTCGATGTTTTTGGGTCCCAGAAGCGAACTGTACATGCCTACTTAGTGCTAGAATATTTTCAAAATATAGGCCCAAAACATGCTAAAAATCGATATTTTAGGTGACCAAAGTCGATATCTCAAATTCAGGCCCAAAACACCCGAAAATTCGATATTTTGGGGTCCCTGAAGCGATCTGTACATGCCTACTCCGTGTTAGAGTATTTTCAAAATACAGGCCCAAAACAAGCTGAAAATCGATATTTTAGGTGACCAAAGTCAACATGTGTATGCATCTTCTGCTCTCGTTTATATCTCAAATTTAACCTCAAAACACCCGAAAATTCGATATTTTGGGGTCCCAGAAGCGATCTGTACATGCCTACTCAGTGCTAGAATTTTTTCATAATATAGGCCCAAAACATGCTAAAAATCGATATTTTAGGTGCACAAAGTTGATATCTCAAATTCAGGCCCAAAACACCCAAAAAGTCGATATTTTGGGGTCCCAGAAGCGATCTGTACATGCCTACTCCGTGTTAGAGTATTTTCAATATACAGGCCCAAAATATACTGAAAATCGATCTTTTAGGTGCCCAAAAGTCGATATGTGGATGCATCTTCTGTACCCGTTTTATCTCAAATTCAGGCTCAAAACACCCAAAAATTCAATATTTTGGGGTCCCAGAAGCGATCTGTAATTGCCTACTCCGTGTTAGAGTATTTTTAAAATACAGGCCCAAAACAAGCTGAAAATCGATATTTTAGGTGACCAAAGTCAATATGTGTATGCATCTTCTGTACCCGTTTATAACCCAAATTTAACCTCAAAACACCTGAAAATTCGATGTTTTTGGGTCCCAGCAGCGATCTGTACATGTCTAGTCAGTGCTAGAATGTTTTATAAAATATAGGCTCAAAACATGCTAAAAATCGATATTTTAAGTGTCCAAAGTCGATATGTGCATGCATCTTCTGTACCCGTTTATATCTCAAATTCAGACTCCAAACACCCGAAAATTCGATATTTTGGGGTCCCAGAAGCGATCTGTACATGCCTACTCAGATGCAGGCCCAAAACATGCTTAAAATCGATATTTTAGGTGACCAAAGTCAATATGTGTATGCATCTTCTGTACCCGTTTATATCTCAAATTTATCCTCAAAACACCCGAAAATTCGATAATTTTGGGTCCCAGAAGTGATCTGTACATGTCTAGTCAGTGCTAGAATGTTTTCAAAATATAGGCTCAAAACATGTTAAAAATCGATATTTTAAGTGTCCAAAGTCGATATGTGCATGCATCTACTGTACCCGTTTATATCTCTAATTCAGTCTCAAAACACCCGAAAATTCGATATTTTTGGGTCCCAGAAGCGATCTGTACATGCCTACTTAGTGCTAGAATATTTTCAAAATATATAGTCCCAAAACATGCTAAAAATCGATATTTTGGGTGCCCAAAGTCGATATCTAAAATTCAGGCCAAAAAAACACCCGAAAATTCGATATTTTGGGGTCCCTGAAGCGATCTGTACATGCCTACTCCGTGTTAGAGTATTTTCAAAATACAGGCCCAAAACAAGCTGAAAATCTATATTTTAGGTGACCAAAGTCAACATGTGTATGCATCTTCTGCACTCGTTTATATCTTAAATTTAACCTCAAAACACCCGAAAATTCGATAATTTTGGGTCCCAGAAGCGATCTGTACATGTCTAGTCAGTGCTAGAATGTTTTTAAAATATAGGCTCAAAACATGTTAAAAATCGGTATTTTAAGTGTCCAAAGTCGATATGTGCATGCATCTTCTGTACCCGTTTATATCTCAAATTCAGGGTGAAAACACCAGAAATATCGATATTTTGGGGTCCCAGAAGCGATCTGTAAATGCCTACTCAGTGCTAGAATATTTTCAAAATATAGGCTCAAAACATGCTAAAAATCGATATTTTAAGTGTCCAAAGTCGATATGTGAATGCATCATCTGTACCCGTTTATATCTCAAATTCAGGCTCAAAACACCCGAAAATTCTATATTTTGGGGTCCCAGAAGCGATCTGTACATGCCTACTCAGTGCTAGAATTTTTTCATAATATAGGCCCAAAACATGCTAAAAATCGATATTTTAGGTGCCCAAAGTCGATATCTCAAATTCAGGCCCAAAACACCCAAAAATTCGATATTTTGGGGTCCCAGAAGCGATCTGTACATGCCTACTCCGAGTTAGAGTATTTTCAATATACAGGCCCAAAATATACTGAAAATCGATCTTTTATGTGCCCAAAAGTCGATATGTGGATGCATCTTCTATACCCGTTTTATCTCAAATTCAGGCTCAAAACACCCGAAAATTCGATATTTTGGGGTCCCAGAAGCGATCTGTAATTGCCTACTCCGTGTTAGAGTATTTTCAAAATACAGGCCCATAACATACTACAAATCGATATTTTAGGTGCCCAAAGTCAATATGTGCATGCATCTTCTGTACCCGTTTATATCTCAAATTCAGGCTCAAAACACCCGAAAATTCGATATTTTGGGGTCCCATAAGTGATCTGTACATGCCTTCTCAGAAGAAGGCCCAAAACATGCTGAAAATCGATATTTAATGTGCCTAAAGTCAACATGTGTATGCATCTTCTGCACTCGTTTATATCTCAAATTTAACCTCAAAACACCCGAAAATTCGATAATTTTGGATTCCAGAAGCGATCTGTACATGTCTAGTCAGTGCTAGAATGTTTTCAAAATATAGGCTCAAAACATGCTAAAAATCGATATTTTAAGTGTCCAAAGTCGATATGTGCATGCATTTTCTGTACCCGTTTATATCTCAAATTCAGGCTCAAAACACCCGAAAATTCGATGTTTTTGGGTCCCAGAAGCGAACTGTACATGCCTACTTAGTGCTAGAATATTTTCAAAATATAGGCCCAAAACATGCTAAAAATCGATATTTTAGGTGCCCAAAGTCGATATCTCAAATTCAGGCCCATAACACCCGAAAATTCGATATTTTGGGGTCCCTGAAGCGATCTGTACATGCCTACTCCGTGTTAGAGTATTTTCAAAATACAGGCCCAAAACAAGCTGAAAATCGATATTTTAGGTGACCAAAGTCAACATGTGTATGCATCTTCTGCTCTCGTTTATATCTCAAATTTAACCTCAAAACACCCGAAAATTCGATAATTTTGGGTCCCAGAAGCGATATGTACATGTCCATTCAGTGCTAGAATGTTTTCAAAATATAGGCTCAAAACATGTTAAAAATCGATATTTTAAGTGTCCAAAGTCGATATGTGCATGCATCTTCTGTACTCGTTTATATCTCAAATTCAGGCTCAAAACACCCGAAAATTCGATATTTTGGGGTCCCAGAAGCGATCTGTACATGCCTACTCAGTGCTAGAATTTTTTCAAAATATAGGCTCAAAACATGCTAAAAATCGATATTTTAAGTGTCCATAGTCGATATGTGCATGCATCTTCTGTACCCGTTTATATCTCAAATTCAGACTCCAAACACCCGAAAATTCGATATTTTGTGGTCCCAGAAGCAATCTGTACATGCCTACTCCGTGTTAGAGTATTTTCAATATACAGGCCCAAAATATACTGAAAATCGATCTTTTAGGTGCCCAAAAGTCGATATATGGATGCTTCTTCTGTACCCGTTTTATCTCAAATTCAGGCTCAAAACACCCGAAAATTCGATATTTTGGGGTCCCAGAAGCGATCTGTAATTGCCTACTCCGTGTTAGAGTATTTTTAAAATACAGGCCCAAAACAAGCTGAAAATCGATATTTTAGGTGACCAAAGTCAATATGTGTATGCATCTTCTGTACCCGTTTATAACCCAAATTTAACCTCAAAACACCCGAAAATTCGATGTTTTTGGGTCCCAGCAGCGATCTGTACATGTCTAGTCAGTGCTAGAATGTTTTATAAAATATAGGCTCAAAACATGCAAAAAATCGATATTTTAAGTGTCCAAAGTCGATATGTGCATGCATCTTCTGTACCCGTTTATATCTCAAATTCAGACTCCAAACACCCGAAAATTCGATATTTTGTGGTCCCAGAAGCGATCTGTACATGCCTACTCAGATGCAGGCCCAAAACATGCTGAAAATCGATATTTTAGGTGACCAAAGTCAATATGTGTATGCATCTTCTGTACCCGTTTATATCTCAAATTTAACCTCAAAACACCCGAAAATTCGATAATTTTGGATCCCAGAAGCGATCTGTACATGTCTAGTCAGTGCTAGAATGTTTTCAAAATATAGGCTCAAAACATGTTAAAAATCGATATTTTAAGTGTCCAAAGTCGATATGTGCATGCATCTTCTGTACCCGTTTATATCTCAAATTCAGTCTCAAAACACCCGAAAATTCGATATTTTTGGGTCCCAGAAGCGATCTGTACATGCCTACTTAGTGCTAGAATATTTTCAAAATATATAGGCCCAAAACATGCTAAAAATCGATATTTTAGGTGCCCAAAGTCGATATCTAAAATTCAGGCCAAAAAAACACCTGAAAATTCGATATTTTGGGGTCCCTGAAGCGATCTGTACATGCCTACTCCGTGTTAGAGTATTTTCAAAATACAGGCCCAAAACAAGCTGAAAATCTATATTTTAGGTGACCAAAGTCAACATGTGTATGCATCTTCTGCACTCGTTTATATCTCAAATTTAACCTCAAAACACCCGAAAATTCGATAATTTTGGGTCCCAGAAGCGATCTGTACATGTCTAGTCAGTGCTAGAATGTTTTATAAAATATAGGCTCAAAACATGCTAAAAATCGATATTTTAAGTGTCCAAAGTCGATATGTGCATGCATCTTCTGTACCCGTTTATATCTCAAATTCAGACTCCAAACACCCGAAAATTCGATATTTTGGGGTCCCTGAAGCGATCTGTACATGCCTACTCCGTGTTAGAGTATTTTCAAAATACAGGCCAAAAACAAGCTGAAAATCTATATTTTAGGTGACCAAAGTCAACATGTGTATGCATCTTCTGCACTCGTTTATATCTCAAATTTAACCTCAAAACACCCGAAAATTCTATAATTTTGGGTCCCAGAAGCGATCTGTACATGTCTAGTCAGTGCTAGAAGGTTTTTAAAATATAGGCTCAAAACATGTTAAAAATCGGTATTTTAAGTGTCCAAAGTCGATATGTGCATGCATCTTCTGTACCCGTTTATATCTCAAATTCAGGGTGAAAACACCAGAAATATCGATATTTTGGGGTCCCAGAAGCGATCTGTACATGCCTACTCAGTGCTAGAATATTTTCAAAATATAGGCTCAAAACATGCTAAAAATCGATATTTTAAGTGTCCAAAGTCGATATGTGAATGCATCATCTGTACCCGTTTATATCTCAAATTCAGGCTCAAAACACTCGAAAATTCTATATTTTGGGGTCCCAGAAGCGATCTGTACATGCCTACTCAGTGCTAGAATTTTTTCATAATATAGGCCCAAAACATGCTAAAAATCGATATTTTAGGTGCCCAAAGTCGATATCTCAAATTCAGGCCCAAAACACCAAAAAATTCGATATTTTGGGGTCCCAGAAGCGATCTGTACATGCCTACTCCGTGTTAGAGTATTTTCAATATACAGGCCCAAAATATACTGAAAATCGATCTTTTAGGTGCCCAAAAGTCGATATGTGCATGCATCTTCTGTACCCGTTTATATCTCAAATTCAGGCTAAAAACACCCGAAAATTCGATATTTTTGGGTCCCAGAAGCGATCTGTACATGCCTACTCCTAGTTAGGAGTATTTTCAAAATATAGGCCCAAAACATGCTAAAAATCGATATTTTAAGTGTCCAAAGTCGATATGTGCATGCATCTTCTGTACCCGTTTATATCTCAAATTCAGGCTCCAAACACCCGAAAAATCGATATTTTGGGGTCCGAGAAGCGATCTGTACATGCCTACTCAGATGCAGGCTCAAAACATGCTGAAAATCGATATTTTAGGTGCCCAAAGTCAATATGTGTATGCATCTTCGGCACTCGTTTATATCTTAAATTTAACCTCAAAACACCCGAAAATTCGATAATTTTGAGTCCCAGAAGCGATCTGTACATGTCTAGTCAGTGCTAGAATGTTTTCAAAATATAGGCTCAAAACATGTTAAAAATCGATATTTTAAGTGTCCAAAGTCGATATGTGCATGCATCTTCTGTACCCGTTTATATCTCAAATTCAGGCTCAAAACACCCGAAAATTCGATATTTTTGGGTCCCAGAAGCGATCTGTACATGCCTACTTAGTGCTAGAATATTTTCAAAATATAGGCCCAAAACATGCTAAAATCGGTATTTTATGTGCCCAAAGTCGATATCTAAAATTCAGGCCCAAAACACCCGAAAATTCGATATTTTGGGGTCCCTGAAGCGATCTGTACATGCCTACTCCGTGTTAGAGTATTTTCAAAATACAGGCCCAAAACAAGCTGAAAATCTATATTTTAGGTGACCAAAGTCAATATGTGTATGCATCTTCTGTACCCGTTTATATCCCAAATTTAACCTCAAAACACCCGAAAATTCGATATTTTGCGGTCCCAGAAGCGATCTGTACTTGCCTACTCTGTGTTAGAGTATTTTCAAAATACAGGACCAAAACAAGCTGAAAATCGATATTTTAGGTGACCAAAGTCAATATGTGTATTCATCTTCTGTGCCCGTTTATATCCCAAATTTAACCTCAAAACACCCGAAAATTCGATATTTTGGGGTCCCAGAAGCGATATGTACATGTCTAGTCAGTGCTAGAATGTTTTATAAAATATAGGCTCAAAACATGCTAAAAATCGATATTTTAAGTGTCCAAAGTCGATATGTGCATGCATCTTCTGTACCCGTTTATATCTCAAATTCAGGGTCAAAACACCCGAATATTCGATATTTTGGGGTCCCAGAAGCGATCTGTACATGCCTACTCAGTTCTAGAATATTTTTAAAATATAGGCCCAAAACATGCAAAAAATCGATATTTTAGGTGCCCAAACTCGATATCTCAAATTCAGGCCCAAAATACCCAAAAAATTCGATATTTTGGGGTCCCAGAAGCGATCTGTACATGCCTACTCCGTGTTAGAGTATTTTCAACATACAGGCCCAAAATATACTGAAAATTGATCTTTTAGGTGCCCAAAAGTCGATATATGGATGCATCTTCTGTACCCGTTTATATCTCAAATTCAGGCTCAAAACACCCGAAAATTCGATATTTTGGTGTCCCAGAAGCGATCTGTACATGCCTACTCAGATGCAGGCCCAAAACATGCTGAAAATCGATATTTTAGGTGCCCAAAGTCAACATGTGTATCCATCTTCTGCACTCGTTTATATCTCAAATTTATCCTCAAACTACCCGAAAATTCGATAATTTTGGATTCCAGAAGCGATCTGTACATGTCTAGTCAGTGCTAGAATGTTTTCAAAATATAGGCTCAAAACATGCTAAAAATCGATATTTTAAGTGTCCAAAGTTGATATGTGCATGCATCTTCTGTACCCGTTTATATCTCAAATTCAGGCTTCAAACACCCGAAAATTCGATATTTTGGAGTCCCATTAGCGATCTGTACATGCCTACTCAGAAGAAGTCCTAAAACATGCTGAAAATCGATATTTTTGGTGCCCAAAGTCAACATGTGTATGCATCTTCGGCACTCCTTTATATCTCAAATTTAACCTCAAAACACCCGAAAATTCGATAATTTTGGGTCCCAGAAGCGATCTGTACATGTCTAGTCAGTGCTAGAATGTTTTCAAAATATAGGCTCAAAACATGTTAAAAATCGATATTTTAAGTGTCCAAAGTCGATATGTGCATGCATCTTTTGTACCCGTTTATATCTCAAATTCAGGCTCAAAACCCCCAAAACATGCTGAAAATCGATATTTTAGGTGACCAAAGTCAATATGTGTATGCATCTTCTGTACCCGTTTATATCCCAAATTTAACCTCAAAACACCCGAAAATTCGATATTTTTGGGTCCAGCAGCGATCTGTACATGTCTAGTCAGTGCTAGAATGTTTTATAAAATATAGGCTCAAAACATGCTAAAAATCGATATTTTAAGTGTCCAAAGTCGATATGTGTATGCATCTTCTGTACCCGTTTATATCTCAAATTCAAGCTCAAAACACCCGAAAATTCGATATTTTGGGGTCCCAGAAGCGATCTGTACATGCCTACTCAGTTCTAGAATATTTTTAAAATATAGGCCCAAAACATGCAAAAAATCGATATTTTAGGTGCCCAAAGTCGATATCTCAAATTCAGGCCCAAAATACCCAAAAAATTCGATATTTTGGGGTCCCAGAAGCGATCTGTACATGCCTACTCCGTGTTAGAGTATTTTCAATATACAGGCCCAAAATATACTGAAAATTGATCTTTTAGGTGCCCAAAAGTCGATATATGGATGCATCTTCTGTACCCGTTTATATCTCAAATTCAGGCTCCAAACACCCGAAAATTCGATATTTTGGGGTCCCAGAAGCGATCTGTACATGCCTACTCAGATGCAGGCCCAAAATATGCTGAAAATCGATATTTTAGGTGCCCAAAGTCAACATGTGTATGCATCTTTGGCACTCGTTTATATCTCAAATTTAACCTCAAAACACCCGAAAATTCGATAATTTTGGGTCCCAGAAGCGATCTGTACATGTCTAGTCAGTGCTAGAATGTTTTCAAAATATAGGCTGAAAACATGTTAAAAATCGATATTTTAAGTGTCCAAAGTCGATATGTGCATGCATCTTCTGTACCCGTTTATATCTCAAATTCAGGCTCAAAACACCCGAAAATTCGATATTTTTGGGTCCCAGAAGCGATCTGTACATGCCTACTTAGTGCTAGAATATTTTCAAAATATAGGCCCAAAACATGCTAAAAATCGATATTTTAGGTGCCCAAAGTCGATATCTAAAATTCAGGCCCAAAACACCCGAAAATTCGATATTTTGGGGTCCCTGAAGTGATCTGTACATGCCTACTCCGTGTTAGAGTATTTTCAAAATACAGGCCCAAAACAAGCTGAAAATCTATATTTTAGGTGACCACAGTCAACATGTGTATGCATCTTCTGCACTCGTTTATATCTCAAATTTAATCTCAAAACACCCGAAAATTCGATAATTTTGGGTCCCAGAAGCGATCTGTACATGTCTAGTCAGTGCTAGAATGTTTTTAAAATATAGGCTCAAAACATGCTAAAAATCGATATTTTAAGTGTCCAAAGTCGATATGTGCATGCATCATCTGTTCCCGTTTATATCTCAAATTCAGGCTCAAAACACCCGAAAATTCGATATTTTGGGGTCCCAGAAGAGATCTGTACATGCCTACTTAGTGCTAGAATATTTTCAAAATATAGCCCCAAAACATGAAAAAAATCGATATTTTAGGTGCCCAAAGTCGATATCTCAAATTCAGGTCCAAAACACCCGAAAATTCGATATTTTGGGGTCCCAGAAGCGAACTGTACATGCCTTCTCCGTGATAGAGTATTTTCAAGATACAGGCCCAAAACATACTGAAAATCGATCTTTTAGGTGCCCAAAAGTCGATATGTGCATGCATCTTTTGTACCCGTTTATATCCCAAATTCAACCTCAAAACACCCGAAAATTCGGTATTTTTGGGTCCCAGAAGCGATCTGTACATGCCTACTCAGTGCTAGAATTTTTTCAAAATATAGGCTCAAAACATGCTAAAAATCGATATTTTAAGTGTCCAAAGTCGATATGTGCATGCATCGTCTGTTCCCGTTTATATCTCAATTTCAGGCTCAAAACATCCGAAAATTCGATATTTTGGGGTCCCAGAAGTGATCTGTACATGCCTACTTAGTGCTAGAATATTTTCAAAATATTGGCCCAAAACATGCTAAAAATCGATATTTTAGGTGCCCAAAGTCGATATCTCAAATTCAGGCCCAAAACACCCGAAAATTCGATATTTTGGGGTCCCAGAAGCGAACTGTACATGCCTGCACTCAGTGTTAGAGTATTTTCAAAATACAGGCCCAAATCATACTGAAAATCGATCTTTTAGGTATACAAAAGTCTATATGTGCATGCATCTTCTGTACCCGTTTATATCCCAAATTCAACCTCAAAACACACGAAAATTCGATATTTTGGGGTCCCGGAAGCGAGATGTACATGCCTACTGAGATGCAGGCCCAAAACATGCTGAAAATCGATATTTTAGGTGCCTAAAGTCAATATGTTCATGCATCTTCTGTACCCGTTTATATCTCAAAATCAGGCTCAAAACACCCGAAAATTCGATATTTTGGGGTCCCAGAAGTGATCTGTACAAGCCTACTTAGTGCTAAAATATTTTCAAAATATAGACCCAAAACATGCTAAAAATCGATATTTTAGGTGCCCAAAGTCGATATCTCAAATTCAGGCCCAAAACACCCGAAAATTCGATATTATGGGGTCCCAGAAGCGAACTGTACATGCCTACTCCGTGTTAGAGTATTTTCAAAATACAGGCCCAAAACATGCTAAAAATCGATATTTTAGGTGTCCAAAGTCGATATGTGAATGCATCTGGTGTATCCGTTTTTATCTCAAATTCAGGCTCAAGATACCCAAAAATTTGATATTTTTGGGTCCCAGAAGCGATCTGTACATGCCTACTCCTAGTTAGAGTATTTTCAAAATACAGGCCAAAAACATACTGAAAATCGATATTTTAGGTGCCTAAAGTCAATGTGTGCATGCATCTTCTGTACCCGTTTATATCTCAAATTCAGGCTCAAAACACCCGAAAATTCGGTATTTTTGGGTCCTAGAAGCGATCTGTACATCCTTACTCCTAGTTAGAATGTTTTCAAGATACAGACCCAAAACATGCTCAAAATCGATATTTTAGGTGACCAAAAGTTGATATGTGCATACATCTTCTGTACCCGTTTATATCCCAAATTCAACTTCAAAACACCCGAAAATTCGATATTTTTGTGTCCCAGAAGCGATCGGTACATGCCTACTCAGTGCTAGAATTTTTTTAAAATATAGTCTCAAAACATGCTAAAAATCGATATTTTAAGTGTCCAAAGTCGATATGGGCATGCATCATCTGTTCCCGTTTATATCTCAAATTCAGGCTCAAAACACCCGAAAATTCGATATTTTGGGGTCCCAGAAGTGATCTGTACATGCCTACTTAGTGCTAGAATATTTTCAAAATATAGGCCCAAAACATACTAAAAAATCGATATTTTAGGTGCCCAAAGTTGATATCACAAATTCAGGCCCAAAACACCCAAAAATTCGATATTTTGGGGTCCCAGAAGCGAACTGTACATGCCTACTCCGTGTTAGAGTATTTTCAAAATACAGGCCCAAAACATACTGAAAATTGATCTCTTAGGTGCCCAAAAGTCGATATGTGCATGCATCTTCTGTACCCATTTATATCCCAAATTCAACCTCAAAACACCCGAAAATTCGATATTTTTGGGTCCCAGAAGCGATCTGTACATGCCTACTCAGTGCTAGAATTTTTTCAAAATATAGGCTCAAAACATGCTAAAAATCGATATTTTAAGTGTCCATAGTCGATATGTGCATGCATCATCTGTTCCCGTTTATATCTCAAATTCAGGCTCAAAACACCCAAAAATTCGATATTTTGGGGTCCCAGAAGCGATCTGTACATGCCTACTCCGTGTTAGAGTATTTTCAATATACAGGCCCAAAATATATTGAAAATCGATCCTTTAGGTGCCCAAAAGTCGATATGGGGATGCATCTTCTGTACCCGTTTTATCTCAAATTCAGGCTCAAAACACCCGAAAATTCGATATTTTGGGGTCCCAGAAGCGATCTGTACTTGCCTACTCTGTGTTAGAGTATTTTCAAAATACAGGCCCAAAACAAGCTGAAAATCGATATTTTAAGTGTCCAAAGTCAATATGTGTATGCATCTTCTGTACCCGTTTATAACCCAAATTTAACCTCAAAACACCCGAAAATTCTATATTTTTGGGTCCCAGCAGCGATCTGTACATGTCTAGTCAGTGCTAGAATGTTTTCAAAATATAGGCTCAAAACATGTTAAAAATCGATATTTTAAGTGTCCAAAGTCGATATGTGCATGCATCTTCTGTACCCGTTTATATCTCAAATTCAGGCTCAAAACACCCGAAAATTCGATAATTTGGGGTCCCAGAAGCGATCTGTACATGCCTACTCAGTGCTAGAATATTTTCAAAATATAGGTTTAAAACATGCTAAAAATCGATATTTTAAGTGTCCAAAGTCGATATGTGCATGCATCATCTGTACCCGTTTATATCTCAAATTCAGGCTCAAAACACTCGAAAATTCGATATTTTGGGGTCCCAGAAGCGATCTGTACATGCCTACTCAGTGCTAGAATATTTTTAAAAAATAGGCCCAAAACATGCAAAAAATCGATATTTTAGGTGCCCAAAGTCGATATCTCAAATTCAGGCCCGAAATACCCAAAAATTCGATATTTTGGGGTCCCAGAAGCGATTTGTACATGCCTACTCCGTGTTAGAGTATTTTCAAAATACAGGCCCAAAATATACTGAAAATTGATCTTTTAGGTGCCCAAAAGTCGATATGGGGATGCATCTTCTGTACCTGTTTATATCTCAAATTCAGGCTCATAACACCCGAAAATTCGATATTTTGGGGTCCCAGAAGCGATCTGTACATGCCTACTCAGTGCTAGAATATTTTTAAAATATAGGCCCAAAACATGCAAAAAATCGATATTTTAGGTGCCCAAAGTCGATATCTCAAATTCAGGCCCAAAATACCCAAAAATTCGATATTTTGGGGTCCCAGAAGCGATCTGTACATGCCTACTCAGATGCAGGCCCAAAACATGCTGAAAATCGATATTTTAGGTGCCCAAAGTCAACATGTGTATCCATCTTCTGCACTCGTTTATATCTCAAATTTATCCTCAAACCACCCGAAAATTCGATAATTTTGGATTCCAGAAGCGATCTGTACATGTCTAGTCAGTGCTAGAATGTTTTCAAAATATAGGCTCAAAACATGCTAAAAATCGATATTTTAAGTGTCCAAAGTTGATATGTGCATGCATCTTCTGTACCCGTTTATATCTCAAATTCAGGCTTCAAACACCCGAAAATTCGATATTTTGGAGTCCCATTAGCGATCTGTACATGCCTACTCAGAAGAAGTCCTAAAACATGCTGAAAATCGATATTTTTGGTGCCCAAAGTCAACATGTGTATGCATCTTCGGCACTCCTTTATATCTCAAATTTAACCTCAAAACACCCGAAAATTCGATAATTTTGGGTCCCAGAAGCGATCTGTACATGTCTAGTCAGTGCTAGAATGTTTTCAAAATATAGGCTCAAAACATGTTAAAAATCGATATTTTAAGTGTCCAAAGTCGATATGTGCATGCATCTTTTGTACCCGTTTATATCTCAAATTCAGGCTCAAAACCCCCAAAACATGCTGAAAATCGATATTTTAGGTGACCAAAGTCAATATGTGTATGCATCTTCTGTACCCGTTTATATCCCAAATTTAACCTCAAAACACCCGAAAATTCGATATTTTTGGGTCCAGCAGCGATCTGTACATGTCTAGTCAGTGCTAGAATGTTTTATAAAATATAGGCTCAAAACATGCTAAAAATCGATATTTTAAGTGTCCAAAGTCGATATGTGTATGCATCTTCTGTACCCGTTTATATCTCAAATTCAAGCTCAAAACACCCGAAAATTCGATATTTTGGGGTCCCAGAAGCGATCTGTACATGCCTACTCAGTTCTAGAATATTTTTAAAATATAGGCCCAAAACATGCAAAAAATCGATATTTTAGGTGCCCAAAGTCGATATCTCAAATTCAGGCCCAAAATACCCAAAAAATTCGATATTTTGGGGTCCCAGAAGCGATCTGTACATGCCTACTCCGTGTTAGAGTATTTTCAATATACAGGCCCAAAATATACTGAAAATTGATCTTTTAGGTGCCCAAAAGTCGATATATGGATGCATCTTCTGTACCCGTTTATATCTCAAATTCAGGCTCCAAACACCCGAAAATTCGATATTTTGGGGTCCCAGAAGCGATCTGTACATGCCTACTCAGATGCAGGCCCAAAATATGCTGAAAATCGATATTTTAGGTGCCCAAAGTCAACATGTGTATGCATCTTTGGCACTCGTTTATATCTCAAATTTAACCTCAAAACACCCGAAAATTCGATAATTTTGGGTCCCAGAAGCGATCTGTACATGTCTAGTCAGTGCTAGAATGTTTTCAAAATATAGGCTGAAAACATGTTAAAAATCGATATTTTAAGTGTCCAAAGTCGATATGTGCATGCATCTTCTGTACCCGTTTATATCTCAAATTCAGGCTCAAAACACCCGAAAATTCGATATTTTTGGGTCCCAGAAGCGATCTGTACATGCCTACTTAGTGCTAGAATATTTTCAAAATATAGGCCCAAAACATGCTAAAAATCGATATTTTAGGTGCCCAAAGTCGATATCTAAAATTCAGGCCCAAAACACCCGAAAATTCGATATTTTGGGGTCCCTGAAGTGATCTGTACATGCCTACTCCGTGTTAGAGTATTTTCAAAATACAGGCCCAAAACAAGCTGAAAATCTATATTTTAGGTGACCACAGTCAACATGTGTATGCATCTTCTGCACTCGTTTATATCTCAAATTTAATCTCAAAACACCCGAAAATTCGATAATTTTGGGTCCCAGAAGCGATCTGTACATGTCTAGTCAGTGCTAGAATGTTTTTAAAATATAGGCTCAAAACATGCTAAAAATCGATATTTTAAGTGTCCAAAGTCGATATGTGCATGCATCATCTGTTCCCGTTTATATCTCAAATTCAGGCTCAAAACACCCGAAAATTCGATATTTTGGGGTCCCAGAAGAGATCTGTACATGCCTACTTAGTGCTAGAATATTTTCAAAATATAGCCCCAAAACATGAAAAAAATCGATATTTTAGGTGCCCAAAGTCGATATCTCAAATTCAGGTCCAAAACACCCGAAAATTCGATATTTTGGGGTCCCAGAAGCGAACTGTACATGCCTTCTCCGTGATAGAGTATTTTCAAGATACAGGCCCAAAACATACTGAAAATCGATCTTTTAGGTGCCCAAAAGTCGATATGTGCATGCATCTTTTGTACCCGTTTATATCCCAAATTCAACCTCAAAACACCCGAAAATTCGGTATTTTTGGGTCCCAGAAGCGATCTGTACATGCCTACTCAGTGCTAGAATTTTTTCAAAATATAGGCTCAAAACATGCTAAAAATCGATATTTTAAGTGTCCAAAGTCGATATGTGCATGCATCGTCTGTTCCCGTTTATATCTCAATTTCAGGCTCAAAACATCCGAAAATTCGATAATTTGGGGTCCCAGAAGTGATCTGTACATGCCTACTTAGTGCTAGAATATTTTCAAAATATTGGCCCAAAACATGCTAAAAATCGATATTTTAGGTGCCCAAAGTCGATATCTCAAATTCAGGCCCAAAACACCCGAAAATTCGATATTTTGGGGTCCCAGAAGCGAACTGTACATGCCTGCACTCAGTGTTAGAGTATTTTCAAAATACAGGCCCAAATCATACTGAAAATCGATCTTTTAGGTATACAAAAGTCGATATGTGCATGCATCTTCTGTACCCGTTTATATCCCAAATTCAACCTCAAAACACACGAAAATTCGATATTTTGGGGTCCCGGAAGCGAGATGTACATGCCTACTGAGATGCAGGCCCAAAACATGCTGAAAATCGATATTTTAGGTGCCTAAAGTCAATATGTTCATGCATCTTCTGTACCCGTTTATATCTCAAATTCAGGCTCAAAACACCCGAAAATTCGGTATTTTTGGGTCCTAGAAGCGATCTGTACATCCTTACTCCTAGTTAGAATGTTTTCAAGATACAGACCCAAAACATGCTCAAAATCGATATTTTAGGTGACCAAAAGTTGATATGTGCATACATCTTCTGTACCCGTTTATATCCCAAATTCAACTTCAAAACACCCGAAAATTCGATATTTTTGTGTCCCAGAAGCGATCGGTACATGCCTACTCAGTGCTAGAATTTTTTTAAAATATAGTCTCAAAACATGCTAAAAATCGATATTTTAAGTGTCCAAAGTCGATATGGGCATGCATCATCTGTTCCCGTTTATATCTCAAATTCAGGCTCAAAACACCCGAAAATTCGATATTTTGGGGTCCCAGAAGTGATCTGTACATGCCTACTTAGTGCTAGAATATTTTCAAAATATAGGCCCAAAACATACTAAAAAATCGATATTTTAGGTGCCCAAAGTCGATATCACAAATTCAGGCCCAAAACACCCAAAAATTCGATATTTTGGGGTCCCAGAAGCGAACTGTACATGCCTACTCCGTGTTAGAGTATTTTCAAAATACAGGCCCAAAACATACTGAAAATTGATCTCTTAGGTGCCCAAAAGTCGATATGTGCATGCATCTTCTGTACCCATTTATATCCCAAATTCAACCTCAAAACACCCGAAAATTCGATATTTTTGGGTCCCAGAAGCGATCTGTACATGCCTACTCAGTGCTAGAATTTTTTCAAAATATAGGCTCAAAACATGCTAAAAATCGATATTTTAAGTGTCCATAGTCGATATGTGCATGCATCATCTGTTCCCGTTTATATCTCAAATTCAGGCTCAAAACACCCAAAAATTCGATATTTTGGGGTCCCAGAAGCGATCTGTACATGCCTACTCCGTGTTAGAGTATTTTCAATATACAGGCCCAAAATATATTGAAAATCGATTCTTTAGGTGCCCAAAAGTCGATATGGGGATGCATCTTCTGTACCCGTTTTATCTCAAATTCAGGCTCAAAACACCCGAAAATTCGATATTTTGGGGTCCCAGAAGCGATCTGTACTTGCCTACTCTGTGTTAGAGTATTTTCAAAATACAGGCCCAAAACAAGCTGAAAATCGATATTTTAAGTGTCCAAAGTCAATATGTGTATGCATCTTCTGTACCCGTTTATAACCCAAATTTAACCTCAAAACACCCGAAAATTCTATATTTTTGGGTCCCAGCAGCGATCTGTACATGTCTAGTCAGTGCTAGAATGTTTTCAAAATATAGGCTCAAAACATGTTAAAAATCGATATTTTAAGTGTCCAAAGTCGATATGTGCATGCATCTTCTGTACCCGTTTATATCTCAAATTCAGGCTCAAAACACCCGAAAATTCGATAATTTGGGGTCCCAGAAGCGATCTGTACATGCCTACTCAGTGCTAGAATATTTTCAAAATATAGGTTTAAAACATGCTAAAAATCGATATTTTAAGTGTCCAAAGTCGATATGTGCATGCATCATCTGTACCCGTTTATATCTCAAATTCAGGCTCAAAACACTCGAAAATTCGATATTTTGGGGTCCCAGAAGCGATCTGTACATGCCTACTCAGTGCTAGAATATTTTTAAAAAATAGGCCCAAAACATGCAAAAAATCGATATTTTAGGTGCCCAAAGTCGATATCTCAAATTCAGGCCCGAAATACCCAAAAATTCGATATTTTGGGGTCCCAGAAGCGATTTGTACATGCCTACTCCGTGTTAGAGTATTTTCAAAATACAGGCCCAAAATATACTGAAAATTGATCTTTTAGGTGCCCAAAAGTCGATATGGGGATGCATCTTCTGTACCTGTTTATATCTCAAATTCAGGCTCATAACACCCGAAAATTCGATATTTTGGGGTCCCAGAAGCGATCTGTACATGCCTACTCAGTGCTAGAATATTTTTAAAATATAGGCCCAAAACATGCAAAAAATCGATATTTTAGGTGCCCAAAGTCGATATCTCAAATTCAGGCCCAAAATACCCAAAAATTCGATATTTTGGGGTCCCAGAAGCGATCTGTACATGCCTACTCAGATGCAGGCCCAAAACATGCTTAAAATCGATATTTTAGGTGCCCAAAGTCAACATGTGAATGCATCTTCTGCACTCGTTTATATCTCTAATTTAACCTCAAAACACCCGAAAATTCGATAATTTTGGGTTCCAGAAGCGATCTGTACATGTCTAGTCAGTGCTAGAATGTTTTCATAATATAGGCTCAAAACATGCTAAAAATCGATATTTTAAGTGTCCAGAGTCGATATGTGCATGCATCTTCTGTAACCGTTTATATCTCAAATTGAGGCTCCAAAAACCTGAAAATTCGATATTTTGGAGTCCCATAAGCGATCTCTACATGTCTACTCAGAAGAAGGCCCAAAACATGCTGAAAATCGATATTTTAGGTGCCTAAAGTCAACATGTGTTTGCATCTTCTGCACTCGTTTATATCTCAAATTTAACCTCAAAAACACCCGAAAATTCGATAATTTTTGGTCCCAGAAGCGATCTGTACATGTCTAGTCAGTGCTAGAATGTTTTCAAAATATAGGATCAAAATATGTTAAAAATCGATATTTTAAGTGTCCAAAGTCGATATGTGCATGCATCTTCTGTACTCGTTTATATCTCAAATTCAGGCTCAAAACACCCGAAAATTCGATATTTTTGGGTCCCAGAAGCGATCTGTACATGCCTACTCAGTGCTAGAATTTTTTCAAAATATAGGCTCAAAACAAGCTAAAAATCGATATTTTAAGTGTCCAAAGTCGATATGGGCATGCATCATCTGTTCCCGTTTATATCTCAAATTCAGGCTGAAAACACCCGAAAATTCGATATTTTGTGGTCCCAGAAGTGATCTGTACATGCCTACTTAGTGCTAGAATATTTTCAAAACATAGGCCCAAAACATACTAAAAAATCGATATTTTAGGTGCCCAAAGTCGATATCTCAAATTCAGGCCCAAAACACCCGAAAATTCGATATTTTGGGGTCCCAGAAGCGAACTGTACATGCCTACTCCGTGTTAGAGTATTTTCAAAATACAGGCCCAAAACATAATGAAAATTGATCTTTTAGGTGCCCAAAAGTCGATATGTACATTCATCTTCTGTACCCGTTTATATCCCAAATTCAACCTCAAAACACCCGAAAATTCGATATTTTTGGGTCCCAGAAGCGATCTGTACATGCCTACTCAGTGCTAGAATTTTTTTAAAATATAGGCTCAAAACATGTTAAAAATCGATATTTTAAGTGTCCAAAGTCGATATGGGCATGCATCATCTGTTCCCGTTTATATCTCAAATTCAGGCTCAAAACACCCGAAAATTCGATATTTTGGGGTCCCAGAAGTGATCTGTACATGCCTACTTAGTGCTAGAATATTTTCAAAATATAGGCCCAAAACATACTAAAAAATCGATATTTTAGGTGCCCAAAGTCGATATCTCAAATTCAGGCCCAAAACACCCGAAAATTCGATATTTTGGGGTCCAAGAAGCGAACTGTACATGCCTACTCCGTGTTAGAGTATTTTCAAAATACAGGCCCAAAACATACTGAAAATTGATCTTTTAGGTGCCCAAAAGTCGATATGTGCATGCATCTTCTGTACCCGTTTATATCCCAAATTCAACCTCAAAACACCCGAAAATTCGATATTTTTGGGTCCCAGAAGCGATCTGTACATGCCTACTCAGTGCTAGAATTTTTTCAAAATATAGGCTCAAAACATGCTAAATATCGATATTTTAAGTGTCCATAGTCGATATGTGCATGCATCATCTGTTCCCGTTTATATCTCAAATTCAGGCTCAAAACACCCAAAAATTCGATATTTTGGGGTCCCAGAAGCGATCTGTACATGCCTACTCCGTGTTAGAGTATTTTCAATATACAGGCCCAAAATATACTGAAAATCGATCCTTTAGGTGCCCAAAAGTCGATATGGGGATGCATCTTCTGTACCCGTTTTATCTCAAATTCAGGCTCAAAACACCCGAAAATTCGATATTTTGGGGTCCCAGAAGCGATCTGTACTTGCCTACTCCGTGTTAGAGTATTTTCAAAATACAGGCCCAAAACAAGCTGAAAATCGATGTTTTAGGTGACAAAAGTCAATATGTGTATGCATCTTCTGTACCCGTTTATAACCCAAATTTAACCTCAAAACACCCGAAAATTCGATATTTTTGGGTCCCAGCAGCGATCTGTACATGTTTAGTCAGTGCTAGAATGTTTTCCAAATATAGGCTCAAAACATGTTAAAAATCGATATTTTAAGTGTCCATAGTCGATATGTGCATGCATCTTCTGTACCCGTTTATATCTCAAATTCAGGCTCAAAACACCCGAAAATTCGATAATTTGGGGTCCCAGAAGCGATCTGTACATGCCTACTCAGTGCTAGAATATTTTCAAAATACAGGCTCAAAACATGCTAAAAATCGATATTTTAAGTGTCCAAAGTCGATATGTGCATGCATCATCTGTACCCGTTTATATCTCAAATTCAGGCTCAAAACACTCGAAAATTCTATATTTTGGGGTCCCAGAAGCGATCTGTACATGCCTACTCAGTGCTAGAATATTTTTAAAATATAGGCCCAAAACATGCAAAAAATCGATATTTTAGGTGCCCAAACTCGATAACTCAATTTCAGGCCCAAAATACCCAAAAATTCGATATTTTGGGGTCCCAGAAGCGATTTGTACATGCCTACTCCGTGTTAGAGTATTTTCAATATACAGGCCCAAAATATACTGAAAATTGATCTTTTAGGTGCCCAAAAGTCGATATGTGGATGCATCTTCTGTACCTGTTTATATTTTAAATTCAGGCTCAAAACACCCGAAAATTCGATATTTTGGGGTCCCAGAAGCGATCTGTACATGCCTACTCAGTGCTAGAATATTTTTAAAATATAGGCCCAAAATATGCAAAAAATCGATATTTTAGGTGCCCAAAGTCGATATCTCAAATTCAGGCCCAAAATACCCAAAAATTCGATATTTTGGGGTCCCAGAAGCGATCTGTACATGCCTACTCAGATGCAGGCACAAAACATGCTTAAAATCGATATTTTAGGTGCCCAAAGTCAACATGTGTATGCATCTTCTGCACTCGTTTATATCTCAAATTTAACCTCAAAACACCCGAAAATTCGATAATTTTGGGTTCCAGAAGCGATCTGTACATGTCTAGTCAGTGCTAGAATGTTTTCATAATATAGGCTCAAAACATGCTAAAAATCGATATTTTAAGTGTCAAGAGTCGATATGTGCATGCATCTTCTGTACCCGTTTATATCTCAAATTGAGGCTCCAAACACCCGAAAATTCGATATTTTGGAGTCCCATAAGCGATCTGTACATGCTTACTCAGAAGAAGGCCCAAAACATGCTGAAAATCGATATTTTAGGTGCCTAAAGTCAACATGTGTTTGCATCTTCTGCAATCGTTTATATCTCATATTTAACCTCAAAACACCCGGAAATTCGATAATTTTGGGTCCCAGAAGCGATCTGTACATGTCTAGTCAGTGCTAGAATGTTTTCAAAATTTATGCTCAAAACAAGCTAAAAATCGATATTTTAAGTGTCCAAAGTCGATATGTGTATGCATCATCTGTACCCGTTTATATCTCAAATTCAGGCTCAAAACACCCGAAAATTCGATATTTTTGGGTCCCAGAAGCGATCTGTACATGCCTACGTAGTGCTAGAATATTTTCAAAATATAGGCCCAAAACATGCTAAAAATCGATATTTTAGGTGCCCAAAGTCGATATCTCAAATTCAGGCCCAAAACACCCTAAAATTCGATATTTTTGGGTCCCAGAAGCGAACTGTACATGCCTACTCCGTGTTAGAGTATTTTCAAAATACAGGCCTAAAACATATTGAAAATCGATCTTTTAGGTGCCCAAAAGTCGATAAGTGCATGCATCTTCTATACCCGTTTATATCCCAAATTCAACCTCAAAACACCCGAAAATTCGATAATTTTGGGTACCAGAAGCGATCTGCACATGTCTAGTCAGTGCTAGAATGTTTTCAAAATATAGGATCAGAACATGCTAAAAATCGATATTTTAAGTGTCCAAACTCGATATGTGCATGCATCTTCTGTTCCCGTTTATATCTCAAATTCTGGCTCAAAACACCCGAGAATTCAATATTTTGGGGTCCCAGAAGTTATCTGTACATGCCTACTTAGTGCTAAAATATTTTCAAAATATAGGCCCAAAACATGCTAAAAATCGATATTTTAGGTGCCCAAAGTCGATATCTCAAATTCAGGCCCAAAACACCTGAAAATTTGATATTTTGGGGTCCCAGAAGCGAACTGTACATGCCTACTCCGTGTTAGAGTATTTTCAAAATACAAGCCCAAAACATACTGAAAATCGATCTTTTAGATGCCCAAAAGTCGATATGTGCTTGCATCTTCTGTACCCGTTTATATCCCAAATTCAACCTTAAAACACCCGAAAATTCGATATTTTTGGGTCCCAGAAGCGATCTGTACATGCCTACTCAGTGCTAGAATTTTTTCAAAATATAGGCTCAAAACATGCTAAAAATCGATATTTTAAGTGTCCAAAGTCGATATGTGCATGCATCATCTGTTCCTGTTTATATCTCAAATTCAGGCTCAAAACACCCGAAAATTCGATATTTTGGGGTGCCAGAAGTGATCTGTAGATGCCTACTTAGTGCTAGAATATTTTCAAAATATAGGCCCTAAACATGCAAAAAATCGATATTTTAGGTGCCCAAAGTCGATATCTCAAATTCAGGCCCAAAATACCCGAAAATTCGATATTTTGGGGTCCCAGAAGCGAACTGTATATGCCTTCTCCGAGTTAGAGTATTTTCAAAATACAGGCCCAAAACATACTGAAAATCGATCTTTTAGGTGCCCAAAAGTCGATATGTGCATGCATCTTTTCTACCCGTTTATATCCCAAATTCAACCTCAAAACACCCGAAAATTCGGTATTTTTGGTTCCCAGAAGCGATCTGTTCATGCCTACTCAGTGCTAGATTTTTTTCAAAATATAGGCTCAAAACATGCTAAAAATCGATATTTTAAGTGTCCAAAGTCGATATGTGCATGCATCATCTGTTCCCGTTTATATTTCAAATTCAGGCTCAAAACACCCGAAAATTCGATATTTTGGAGTCCCAGAAGCGATCTGTACATGCCTACTCAGAAGAAGGCCCAAAACATGCTGAAAATCGAAATTTTAGGTGCCCAAAGTCAACATGTGTATGCATCTTCTGCACTCGTTTATATCTCAAATTTAACTTAAAAACACCCGAAAATTCGATAATTTTGGGTCCCAGAAGCGATCTGTACATGTCTAGTCAGTGCTAGAATGTTTTCAAAATATAGGCTTAAAACATGTTAAAAATCGATATTTTAAGTGTCCAAAGTCGATATGTGCATGCATCTTCTGTACCCGTTTATATCTCAAATTCAGGCTCAAAACACCCGAAAATTCGATATTTTTGGGTCCCAGAAGCGATCTGTACATGCCTACTTAGTGCTAGAATATTTTCAAAATATAGGCTCAAAACATGCTAAAAATCGATATTTTAGGTGCCCAAAGTCGATATCTCAAATTCAGGCCCAAAACACCCGAAAATTCGATATTTTGGGGTCCCAGAAGCGATCTGTACATGCCTACTCCGTATTAGAGTATTTTCAAAATACAGGCCCAAAACAAGCTGAAAATCGATATTTTAGGTGAACAAAGTCAATATGTGTATGCATCTTCTGTACCCGTTTATATCCCAAATTCAACCTCAAAACATCCCAAAAATCGATATTTTTGGGTCCCAGAAGCGATCTGTACATGCCTACTCAGTGCTAGAATGTTTTCAAAATATAGGCTCAAAACATGCTAAAAATCGATATTTTAAGTGTCCAAAGTTGATATGTGCATGCATCATCGGTACCCGTTTATATCTCAAATTCAGGCTCAAAACACCCAAAAATTCGATATTTTGGGGTGCCAGAAGTGATCTGTACATGCCTACTTAGTGCTAGAATATTTTCAAAATATAGGCCCAAAACATGCAAAAAATCGAAATTTTAGGTGCCCGAAGTCGATATCTCAAATTCAGGCCCAGAACACCCGAAAATTCGATATTTTGGGGTCCCAGAAGCGAACTGTACATGCCTACTCCGTGTTAGAGTATTTTCAAAATACAGGCCTAAAACATACTGAAAATCGATCTTTTAGGTCCCCAAAAGTCGATATGTGCATGCATCTTCTATACCCGTTTATATCCCAAATTCAACCTCAAAACACCCGAAAATTCGATAATTTTTGGTACCAGAAGCGATCTGCACATGTCTAGTCAGTGCTAGAATGTTTTCAAAATATAGGATCAAAACATGCTAAAAATCGATATTTTAAGTGTCCAAAGTCGATATGTGCATGCATCTTCTTTACCAGTTTATATCTCAAATTCAGGCTCAAAACACTTGAAAATTCGGTATTTTTGGGTCCTAGAAGCGATCTGTGCATCCCTACTCCTAGTTAGAATGTTTTCAAGATACAGACCCAAAACATGCTAAAAATCGATATTTTAAGTGTCCAAAGTCGATATGTGCATGCGTCATCTGTTCCCGTTTATATCTCAAATTTAGGCTCAAAACACCCGAAAATTCGATATTTTGGGGTTCCAGAAGTGATCTGTACATGCCTACTTAGTGCTAGAATATTTTCAAAATATAGGCCCAAAACATGCAAAAAATCGATATTTTAGGTGCCCAAAGTCGATATCTCAAATTCAGGCCCAAAACACCCGAAAATTCGATATTTTGGGGTCCCAGAAGCGAACTGTACATGCCTTCTCCGTGTTAGAGTATTTTCATAATACAGGCCCAAAACATACTGAAAATCGATCTTTTAGGTGCCCAAAAGTCGATATGTGCATGCATCTTTTGTACCCGTTTATATCCTAAATTCAACCACAAAACACCCGAAAATACGGCATTTTTGGGTCCCAGAAGCGATCTGTACATGTCTAGTCAGTGCTGGAATGTTTTCAAAATATAGGCTCAAAACATGCTAAAAATCAATATTTTAAGTGTCCAAAGTCGGTATGTGCATGCATCTTCTGTACCCGTTTATATTTCAAATTCAGGCTCAAAACACCCGAAAATTCGGTATTTTTGGGTCCTAGAAGCGATCTGTACATGCCTACTCCTAGTTAGACTATTTTCAAAATACAAGCCCAAAACATGCTGAAAATCGATATTTTAGGTGCCCAAAGTCAATATGTGCATGCATCTTCTGTACCCGTTTATATCTCAAATTCAGGCTCAAAACACCCGAAAATTCGGTATTTTTGGGTCCTAGAAGCGATCTGTACATCCCTACTCCTAGTTGGAATGTTTTCAAGATACAGACCCAAAACATGCTCAAAATCGATATTTTATGTGCCCAACAGTTAATATGTTCATACATTTTCTGTACCCGTTTATATCTCAAATTCAGGCTCAAAACACCTGAAAATTCGATATTTTGGATTCCCAGAAGTGACCTGTACATGCCTACTTAGTTCTAGAATATTTTCAAAATATAGGCCCAAAACATGCTAAAATTCGATATTTTAGGTGCCCAAAGTCGATATCTCAAATTCAGGCCCAAAACACCCGAAAATTCGATATTTTGGGGTCCCAGAAGCGATCTGTACATGCCTACTTAGTGCTAGAATTTTTTCAAAATATAGGCCCAAAACATGCTAAAAATCGATATTTTAGGTGCTCAAATTCGATATCTCAAATTCATGCCCAAAACACCAGAAAACTCGATATTTTGGGGTCCCAGAAGCGAACTGTACATGCCTACTCCGTTTTAGAGTATTTTCAAAATACAGGCCCAAAACATACTGAAAACCAATCTTTTAGGTGCCCAAAAGTCGATATGTGCATGCATCTTCTGTACTCGTTTATATCCCAAATTCAACCTCAAAACACCCGAAAATTCGATATTTTTGGTTCCCAGAAGCGATCTGTACATGCCTACACAGTGCTAGAATTTTTTCAAAATATAGGCTCAAAACATGCTAAAAATCGATATTTTAAGTGTCCAAAGTCGATATGTGCATGCATCTTCTGTACCCGTTTATATCCCTAATTCAACCTCAAAATACACGAAAAATCGATATTTTGGGGTCCCAGAAGCGAGATGTACATGCCTACTGAGATGCAGGCCCAAAACATGATGAAAATCGATATTTTAGGTGCCCAAAGTCGATATGTGCATGCATCTTCAGTACCCGTTTATATTTCAAATTCAGGCTCAAAACACCCGAAAATTCGATATTTTTGGGACCAAGAAGCGATCTGTACTTGCCTACTCCTAGTTAGAGTATTTTCAAAATACAGGCCAAAAACATGCTGAAAATCGATATTTTAGGTGCCCAAAGTCAATATGTTCATGCATCTTCTGTACCCGTTTATATCTCAAGTTCAGGCTCAAATCACCGGAAAATTCGGTATTTTTGGGTCCTAGAAGCGATCTGTATATCCCTACTCCTAGTTAGAATGTTTTCAAGATACAGACCCAAAACATGCTCAAAATCGATATTTTAGGTGCCCAAAAGTTGATATGTGCATACATCTTCTGTACCCGTTTATATCTCAAATTCAGGCTCAAAACACCCGAAAATTCGATATTTTGGGGTCCCAGAAGTGATCTGTACAAGCCTACTTAGTGCTAAAATATTTTCAAAATATAGACCCAAAACATGCTAAAAATCGATATTTTAGGTGCCCAAAGTCGATATCTCAAATTCAGGCCCAAAACACCCGAAAATTCGATATTATGGGGTCCCAGAAGCGAACTGTACATGCCTACTCCGTGTTAGAGTATTTTCAAAATACAGGCCCAAAACATGCTAAAAATCGATATTTTAGGTGCCTAAAGTCAATATGTGCATGCATCTTCTGTACCCGTTTATATCTCAAATTCAGGCTCAAAACACCCGAAAATTCGGTATTTTTGGGTCCTAGAAGCGATCTGTACATCCCTACTCCTAGTTAGAGTATTTTCAAAATACAGGCCAAAAACATGCTAAAAATCGATATTTTAGGTGCCCAAAGTCAATATGTGCATGCATCTTCTGTACCCGTTTATATCTCAAATTAAGGCTCAAAACACCCGAAAATTTGGTATTTTTGGGTCCTAGAAGCGATCTGTACATCCCTACTCCTAGTTAGAATGTTTTCAAGATACAGACCCAAAACATGCTCAAAATCGATATTTTAGGTGCCCAAAAGTTGATATGTGCATACATCTACTGTACCCGTTTATATCCCAAATTCAACTTCAAAAAACCCGAAAATTCGATATTTTTGGGTCCCAGAAGCGATCTGTACATACCTACTCAGTGCTAGAATTTTTTCAAAATATACGCTCAAAACATGCTAAAAATCGATATTTTAATTAAGTGTCCAAAGTCGATATGTGAATGCATCATCTGTTCCTGTTTATATCTCAAATTCAGGCTCAAAACACCCGAAAATTCGATATTTTGGGGTGCCAGAAGTGATCTGTACATGCCTACTTAGTGCTAGAATATTTTCAAAATATACGCCCAAAATATGCAAAAAATCGATATTTTAGGTGCCCAATGTCGATATCTCAAATTAAGGCCCAAAACACCCGAAAATTCGATATTTTAGGGTCCCAGAAGCGAACTGTACATGCCTTCTCCGTGTTAGAGTATTATCTAAATACAGGCCCAAAACATACTGAAAATCGATCTTTTAGGTGCCCAAAAGTCGATATGTGCATGCATCTTTTGTACCCGTTTATATCCCAAATTCAACCTCAAACACCCGAAAATTCGGTATTTTTGGGTCCCAGAAGCGATCTGTACATGCCTACTTAGTGCTAGAATTTTTTCAAAATATAAGCTCAAAACATGCTAAAAATCGATATTTTAAGTGTCCAAAGTCGATATGGGCATGCATCATCTGTACCCGTTTATATCTCAAAGTCAGGCTTAAAACCCCCGAAAATTCGATATTTTGGGGTCCCAGAAGCGAACTGTACATGCCTACTCCGTGTTAGAGTATTTTCAAAATACAGGCCCAAAACATACTGAAAATCGATCTTTTAGGTACCCAAAAGTCGATATGTGCATGCATCTTCTGTACCCGTTTATATCTCAAATTCAACCTCAAAACACCCGAAAATTCGATATTTTTGGGTCCCAGAAGCGATCTGTACCTGCCTACTCCTAGTTAGAGTATTTTCAAAATACGGGCCAAAAACATGCTGAAAATTGATATTTTAGGTGCCCAAAGTCAATATGTGCATGCTTCTTCTGTACCCGTTTATATCTCAAATTCAGGCTCAAAACACCCGAAAATTCGGTATTTTTGGGTCCTAGAAGTGATCTGTACATGCCTACTCAGTGCTAGAATTTTTTCAAAATATAGGCTCAAAACATGCTAAAAATCGATATTTAAATTAAGTGTCCAAAGTCGATATGTGCATGCATTATCTGTTCCCGTTTATATTTCAAATTCAGGCTCAAAACACCCGAAAATTCGATATTTTGGGGTCCCAGAAGTGATCTGTACATGCCTACTTAGTGCTAGAATATTTTCATAATATAGGCCCAAAACATGCTAAAAAATCAATATTTTAGGTGCCCAAAGTCGATATCTCAAATTCAAACCCAAAACACCCGAAAATTCGATATTTTGGGGTCCCAGAAGCGAACTGTACATGCCTTCTCCGTGTTAGAGTATTTTCAAGATACAGGCCCAAAACAAACTGAAAATCGATCTTTTCGGTGCCCAAAAGTCGATATGTGCATGCATCTTTTGTACCCGTTTATATCCCAAATTCAACCTCAAAATACCTGAAAATTCGGTATTTTTGGGCCCCAGAAGCGATCTGTACATGCCTACTCAGTGCTAGAATTTTTTCAAAATATAGGCTCAAAACATGCTAAAAATCGATATTTTAAGTGTCCAAAGTCGATATGTTCATGCATCATCGGTTCCCGTTTATATCTCAGATTCAGGCTCAAAACACCCGAAAATTCGATATTTTGGGGTGCCAGAAGTGATCTGTACATGCCTACTTAGTGCTAGAATATTTTCAAAATATTGGCCCAAAACATGCTAAAAATCGATATTTTAGGTACCCAAAGTCGATATCTCAAATTCAGGCACAAAACACCCGAAAATTCGATATTTTGTGGTCCCAGAAGCGAACTGTACATGCCTGCACTTAGTGTTAGAGTATTTTCAAAATACAGGCCCAAAACATACTGAAAATCGATCTTTTCGGTACCCAAAAGTCGATATGTGCATGCATCTTCTGTACCCGTTTATATCCCAAATTCAACCTCAAAACACACGAAAATTCGATATTTTGGGGTCCCAGAAGCGACCTGTACATGCCTACTGAGATGCAGGCCCAAAACATGCTGAAAATCGATATTTTAGGTGCCCAAAGTCGATATGTGCATGCATCTTCTGTACCCGTTTATATTTGAAATTCAGGCTCAAAACACCCGAAAATTCGATATTTTTGGGTCCAAGAAGTGATCTGTACATGCCTACCCCTAGTTAGAGTATTTTCAAAATATAGGCTCAAAACATGCTAAAAATCGATATTTTAGGTGTCCAAAGTCGATATGTGCATGCATCTTCTGTACCCGTTTATATCTCAAAGTCAGGCTCAAAACACCCGAAAATTCGGTATTTTTGGGTCCTAGAAGCGATCTGTACATCCCTACTCCTAGTTAGAATGTTTTCAAGATACAGACCCAAAACATGCTCAAAAATCGATATTTTAGGTGCCCAAAGTCGATATCACAAATTCAGGCCCAAAACACCCGAAAATTCGATATTTTGGGGTCCCAGAAGCGAACTGTACATGCCTGCACTTAGTGTTAGAGTATTTTCAAAATACAGGCCCAAAACATACAGAAAATCGATCTTTTAGGTACCCAAAAGTCGATATGTGCATGCATCTTCTGTACCCGTTTATATCCCAAATTCAACCTCAAAACACACGAAAATTCGATATTTTGGGGTCCCAGAAGCGATCTGTACATGCCTACTGAGATGCAGGCCCAAAACATGCTGAAAATCGATCTTTTAGGTGCCCAAAAGTCGATATGTGTATTCATCTTTTGTACCCGTTTATATCCCAAATTCAACCTCAAAACACCCGAAAATTCGGTATTTTTGGGTCCCAGAAGCGATCTGTACATGCCTACTCAGTGCTAGAATTTTTTCAAAATATAGGCTCAAAACATGCTAAAAATCGATATTTTAAGTGTCCAAAGTCGATATGTGCATGCATCATCTGTTCCCGTTTATATCTCAAATTCAGGTTCAAAACACCCAAAAATTCGATATTTTGGGGTCCCAGAAGTGATCTGTACATGCCTACTTAGTGCTAGAATATTTTCAAAATATAGGCCCAAAACATGCTAAAAATCGATATTTTAGGTGCCCAAAGTCGATATCTCAAATTCAGACCCAAAACACCCGAAAATTCGATAGTCCCAGAAGCGACCTGTACATGCCTGCACTCAGTGTTAGAGTATTTTCAAAATACAGGCCCAAAACATACTGAAAATCGATCTTTTAGGTACCCAAAAGTCGATATGTGCATGCATCTTCTGTACCCGTTTATATCCCAAATTCAACCTCAAAACACACGAAAATTCGATATTTTGGGGTCCCAGAAGCGATCTGTACATGCCTACTCCTAGTTAGAGTATTTTCAAAATACAGGCCCAAAACATAATGAAAATCGATATTTTAGGAGCCCAAAGTCAATATGTGCATGCATCTTCTGTACCCGTTTATATCTCAAATTCAGGCTCAAAACACCCGAAAATTCGGTATTTTTGGGTCATAGAAGCGATCTGTACATCCCTACTCCTAGTTAGAATGTTTTCAAGATACAGACCCAAAACATGCTCAAAATCGATATTTTACGTGCCCAAAAGTCGATATGGGCATGCATCATCTGTACCCGTTTATATCTCAAATTCAGGCTCAAAACACCCGAAAATTCTATATGTGTATTCATCTTTTGTACCCGTTTATATCCCAAATTCAACCTCAAAACACCCGAAAATTCGGTATTTTTGGGTCCCAGAAGCGATCTGTACATGCCTACTCAGTGCTAGAATTTTTTCAAAATATAGGCTCAAAACATGCTAAAAATCGATATTTTAAGTGTCCAAAGTCGATATGTGCATGCATCATCTGTTCCCGTTTATATCTCAAATTCAGGTTCAAAACACCCAAAAATTCGATATTTTGGGGTCCCAGAAGTGATCTGTACATGCCTACTTAGTGCTAGAATATTTTCAAAATATAGGCCCAAAACATGCTAAAAATCGATATTTTAGGTGCCCAAAGTCGATATCTCAAATTCAGACCCAAAACACCCGAAAATTCGATAGTCCCAGAAGCGACCTGTACATGCCTGCACTCAGTGTTAGAGTATTTTCAAAATACAGGCCCAAAACATACTGAAAATCGATCTTTTAGGTACCCAAAAGTCGATATGTGCATGCATCTTCTGTACCCGTTTATATCCCAAATTCAACCTCAAAACACACGAAAATTCGATATTTTGGGGTCCCAGAAGCGATCTGTACATGCCTACTCCTAGTTAGAGTATTTTCAAAATACAGGCCCAAAACATAATGAAAATCGATATTTTAGGAGCCCAAAGTCAATATGTGCATGCATCTTCTGTACCCGTTTATATCTCAAATTCAGGCTCAAAACACCCGAAAATTCGGTATTTTTGGGTCATAGAAGCGATCTGTACATCCCTACTCCTAGTTAGAATGTTTTCAAGATACAGACCCAAAACATGCTCAAAATCGATATTTTACGTGCCCAAAAGTCGATATGGGCATGCATCATCTGTACCCGTTTATATCTCAAATTCAGGCTCAAAACACCCGAAAATTCTATATTTTGGGGTCCCAGAAGTGATCTGTACATGCCTACTTAGTGCTAGAATATTTTCAAAATATAGGCCCAAAACATGCTAAAAATCGATATTTTAGGTGCCCAAAGTCGATATGTCTAATTCAGGCCCAAAACACCCGAAAATTCGATATTTTGGGGTCCCAGAAGCGAACTGTACATGCCTACTCCGTGTTAGAGTATTTTCAAAATACAGGCCAAAAACATACTGAAAATCGATATTTTAGGTACCCAAAAGTCGATATGTGCATGAATCTTCTGTACCCGTTTATATCCCAAATTCAACCTCAAAACACCTGAAAATTCGATATTTTTGGGTCCCAGAAGCGATCTGTACATGCCTACTTAGTGCTAGAATTTTTTCAAAATGCAGTCTCAAAACATGCTAAAAATCGATATTTTAAGTGTCCAAAGTCGATATGTGCATGCATTATCTGTTCCCGTTTATATTTCAAATTCAGGCTCAAAACAACCGAAATTCGATATTTTGGGGTCCTAGAAGTGATCTGTACATGCCTACTTAGTGCTAGAATATTTTCAAAATATAGGCCCAAAACAAGCTAAAATATCGATATTTTAAGTGCCCAAAGTCGATATCTCAAATTCAGGCCCAAAACACCCGAAAATTCGATATTTTGGGGTCCCAGAAGCGAACTGTACATGCCTACTCCGTGTTAGAGTATTTTCAAAATACAGGCCCAAAACATACTGAAAATCGATCTTTTAGGTGCCCAAAAGTCGATATGTGCATGCATCTTTTGTACCGGTTTATATCCCAAATTAAACATCAAAACACCCGAAAATTCGGTATTTTTGGGTCCCAGAAGCGATCTGTACATGCCTACTTAGTGCTAGAATTTTTTCAAAATATAGGCTCAAAACATGCTAAAAATCGATATTTTAAGTGTCAAAGTCGATATGTGCATGCATCATCTGTTCCCGTTTATATCTCAAATTCAGGCTCAAAACACCCGAAAAATCGATATTTTTGGGTCCCAGAAGTGATCTGTACATGCCTACTTAGTGCTAGAATATTTTCAAAATGTAGGCCCAAAACAAACTTAGAATCGATATTTTAGGTGCCCAAAGTCGATATCTCAAATTCAGGCCCAAAACACCCGAAAATTCGATATTTTGGGGTCCCAGAAGCGAACTGTACATGCCTGCACTCCGTGTTAGAGTATTTTCAAAATACAGGCCCAAAACATACTGAAAATCGATCTTTTAGGTACCCAAAAGTCGATATGTGCATGCTTCTTCTGTACCCGTTTATATCCCAAATTCAACCTCAAAACACACGAAAATTCGATATTTTTGGGTCCCAGAAGCGATCTGTACATGCCTACTCCTAGTTAGAGTATTTTCAAAATACAGTATCAAAGCATGCTGAAAATCGATATTTTAGGTGCCCAAAGTCAATATGTGCATGCATCCTCTGTACCCGTTTATATCTCAAATTCAGGCTCAAAACACCCGAAAATTCGGTATTTTTGGGTCATAGAAGTGATCTGTACATCCCTACTCCTAGTTAGAATGTTTTCAAGATACAGACCCAAAACATGCTCAAAATCGATATTTTACGTGCCCAAAAGTCGATATGGGCATGCATCATCTGTACCCGTTTATATCTCAAAGTCAGGCTCAAAACACCCGAAAATTCGATATTTTGGGGTCCCAGAAGTGATCTGTACATGCCTCTTTAGTGCTAGAATATTTTCAAAATATAGGCCCAAAACATGCTAAAAATCGATATTTTAGGTGCCCAAAGTCAATATCTCAAATTCAGGCCCAAAACGCCCGAAAATTCGATATTTTGGGGTCCCAGAAGCGAACTGTACATGCCTACTCCGTGTTAGAGTATTTTCAAAATACAGGCCCAAAACATACTGAAAATCGATCTTTTAGGTACCCAAAAGTCGATATGTGCATGCATCTTCTGTACCCGTTTATAATTCAAATTCAACCTCAAAACACCCGAAAATTCGATATTTTTGGGTCCCAGAAGCGATCTGTACATGCCTACTCCTAGTTAGAGTATTTTCAAAATACAGGTCCAAAACATGCTGAAAATCGATATTTTAGGTGCCCAAAGTCAATATGTGCATGCATCTTTTGTACCCGTTTATATCTCAAATTCAGGCTCAAAACACCCGAAAATTCGATATTTTGGGGTCCCAGAAGTGATCTGTACATGCCTACTTAGTGCTAGAATATTTTCAAAATATAGGCCCAAAACATGCTAAAAATCGATATTTTAGGTGCCCAAAGTCGATATCTCAAATTCAGGCCCAAAACACCCGAAAATTCGATATTTTGGGGTCCCAGAAGCGAACTGTACATGCCTACTTTGTGTTAGAGTATTTTCAAAATACAGGCCCAAAACATACTGAATATCGATCTTTTAGGTACCCAAAAGTCGATATGTGCATGCATCTTCTGTACCCGTTTATATCCCAAATTCAACCTCAAAACACACGAAAATTCGATATTTTTGGGTCCCAGAAGCGATCTGTACATGCCTACTCCTAGTTAGAGTATTTTCAAAATACAGGCCCAAAACACGCTGAAAATCGATATTTTAGGTGCCCAAAGTCAATATGTGCATGCATCTTCTGTACCCGTTTATATCTCAAATTCAGGCTCAAAACACACGAAAATTCGGTATTTTTGGGTCATAGAAGCGATCTGTACATCCCTACTCCTAGTTAGAATGTTTTCAAGATACAGACCCAAAACATGCTCAAAATCGATATTTTACGTGCCCAAAAGTCGATTTGGGCATGCATCATCTGTACCCGTTTATATCTCAAATTCAGGCTCAAAACACCCGAAAATTCTATATTTTGGGGTCCCAGAAGTGATCTGTACATGCCTACTTAGTGCTAGAATTTTTTCAAAATGCAGGCTCAAAACATGCTAAAAATCGATATTTTAAGTGTCCAAAGTCGATATGTCCATGCATCTGGTGTACCCGTTTATATCTCCAATTTAGGCTCAAAACACCCGAAAATTTGATATTTTTGGGTCCCAGAAACGATCTGTACATGCCTACTCCTAGTTAGAGTATTTTCAAAATACAGGCCAAAAACATGCTGAAAATCGTTATTATAGGTGCCCAAAGTCAATATGTGCATGCATCTTCTGTACCCGTTTATATCTCAAATTCAGGCTCAAAACACCCGAAAATTTGGTATTTTTGGGTCCTAGAAGCGATCTGTACATCCCTACTCCTAGTTAGAATGTTTTCAAGATACAGACCCAAAACATGCTCAAAATCGATATTTTAGGTGCCCAAAAGTTGATATGTGCATACATCTTCTGTACCCGTTTATATCCCAAATTCTCCTTCAAAACACCCGAAAATTCGGTATTTTTGGGTCCCAGAAGCGATCTGTACATGCCTACTCAGTGCTAGAATTTTCTCAAAATATAGGCACAAAACAAGCTAAAATCGATATTTTAAGTAAGTGTCCAAAGTCGATATGTGCATGCATTATCTGTTCCCGTTTATATTTCAAATTCAGGCTCAAAACACCCGAAAATTCGATATTTTGGGGTCCCAGAAGTGATCTGTACATGCCTACTTAGTGTTAGAATATTTTCAATAAATAGGCCCAAAACATGCTAAAAAATCGATATTTTAGGTGCCCTAAGTCGATATCTCAAATTCAGGCCCAAAACACCCGAAAATTCGATATTTTGGGGTCCCAGAAGCGAACTGTACATGCCTACTCCGTGTTAGAGTATTTTCAAAATACAGGCCCTAAACATACTGAATATCGATCTTTTAGGTGCCCAAAAGTCGATATGTGCATGCATCTTCTGTACCCGTTTATATCCCAAATTCAACCTCAAAACACCCGATAATTCGATATTTTTGGGTCCCAGAAGCGATCTGTACATGCCTACTCAGTGCTAGAATTTTTTCAAAATATAGGCTCAAAACTTGCTAAAAATCGATATTTTAAGTGTCCAAAGTCGATATGTGCATGCATCATCTGTACCCGTTTATATCTCAAATTCAGGCTCAAAACACCCGAAAACTCGATATTTTGGGGTCCCAGAAGTGATCTGTACATGCCTACTTAGTGCTAGAATATTTTCAAAATATAGGCCCAAAACATGCAAAAAAATCGATATTTTAGGTGCCCAAAGTCGATATCTCAAATTCAGGCCCAAAACACCCGAAAATTCGATATTTTGGGTTCCCAGAAGCGAACTGTACATGCCTTCTCCGTGTTAGAGTATTTTCAAGATACAGGCCCAAAACATACTGAAAATCGATCTTTTAGGTGCCCAAATGTCGATATGTGCATGCATCTTTTGTACCCGTTTATATCCCAAATTCAACCTCAAAACACCTGAAAATTCGATATTTTTGGGTCCCAGAAGCGATCTGTACATGCCTACTCAGTGCTAGAATTTTTTCAAAATATAGGCTCAAAACATGCTAAAAATCGATATTTTAATTAAATGTCCAAAGTCGATATGTGCATGCATTATCTGTTCCCGTTTATATTTCAAATTCAGGCTCAAAACACCCGAAAATTTGATATTTTTGGGTCCCAGAAGCGATCTGTACATGCCTACTCCTAGTTAGAGTATTTTCAAAATACAGGCCAAAAACATGCTGAAAATCGATATTTTAGGTTCCCAAAGTCAATATGTGCATGCATCTTCTGTACCCGTTTATATCTCAAATTCAGGCTCAAAACACCCGAAAATTTGGTATTTTTGGGTCCTAGAAGCGATCTGTACATCCCTACTCCTAGTTAGAATGTTTTCATTATACAGACCCATAACATGCTCAAAATCGATATTTTAGGTGCCCAAAAGTTGATATGTGCATACATCTTCTGTACCCGTTTATATCCCAAATTCAACTTCAAAACACCCGAAAATTCGATATTTTTGGGTCCCAGAAGCTATCTGTACATGCCTACTCAGTACTAGAATTTTTTTCAAAATATAGGCTCAAAACATGCTAAAAATCGATATTTTAATTAAGTGTCCAAAGTCGATATGTGCATGCATTATCTGTTCCCGTTTATATTTCAAATTCAGGCTCAAAACACCCGAAAATTCGATATTTTGGGGTCCCAGAAGTGATCTGTACATGCCTACTTAGTGCTAGAATATTTTCAAAATATTGGCCCAAAACATGCTAAAAAATCGATATTTTAGGTGCCCAAAGTCGATATCTCAAATTCAGGCCCAAAACATCCGAAAATTCGATATTTTGGGGTCCCAGAAGCGAACTGTACATGCCTACTCCGTGTTAGAGTATTTTCAAAATACAGGCCCAAAACATACTGAAAATCGATCTTTTAGGTGCCCAAAAGTCGATATGTGCATGCATCTTTTGTACCCGTTTATATCCCAAATTCAACCTCAAAACACCCGAAAATTCGGTATTTTTGGGTCCCAGAAGCGATCTGTACATGCCTACTTAGTGCTAGAATTTTTTCAAAATATAGGCTCAAAACATGCTAAAAATCGATATTTTAAGTGTCCAAAGTCGATATGGGCATGCATCATCTGTACCCGTTTATATCTCAAATTCAGGCTCAAAACACTCGAAAATTCAATATTTTGGGGTCCCAGAAGTGATCTGTACATGCCTACTTAGTGCTAGAATATTTTAAAAATATAGGCCCAAAACATGCAAAAAATCGATATTTTAGGTGCCCAAAGTCGATATCTCAAATTCAGGCCCAAAACACCCGAATATTCGATATTTTGGGGTCCCAGAAGTGAACTGTACATGCCTATTCCGTGTTAGAGTATTTTCAAAATACAGGCCCAAAACATACTGAAAATCGATCTTTTAGGTACCCAAAAGTCGATATGTGCATGCATCTTCTGTACCCGTTTATATCTCAAATTCAACCTCAAAACACCCGAAAATTCGATATTTTTGGGTCCCAGAAGCGATCTGTACCTGCCTACTCCTAGTTAGAGTATTTTCAAAATACAGGCCAAAAACATGCTGAAAATTGATATTTTAGGTGCCCAAAGTCAATATGGGCATGCTTCTTCTGTACCCGTTTATATCTCAAATTCAGGCTCAAAACACCCGAAAATTCTGTATTTTTGGGTCCTAGAAGTGATCTGTACATGCCTACTCAGTGCTAGAATGTTTTAAAAATATAGGCTCAAAACATGCTAAAAATCGATATTTTAAGTGTCCAAAGTCGATATGTGCATGCATCATCTGTACCCGTTTATATCTCAAATTCAGGCTCAAAACACCCGAAAATTCGATATTTTGGGGTGCCAGAAGTGATCTGTACATGCCTACTTAGTGCAAGAATATTTTTAAAATATAGGCCCAAAACATGCTAAAAATCAATATTTTAGGTGCCCAAAGTCGATATCTCAAATTCAGGCCCAAAACACCCGAAAATTCAATATTTTTGGGTCCCAGAAGCGATCTGTACATGCCTACTGAGATGCAAGGCCAAAACATGTTGAAAATCGATATTTTAGGTGCCCAAAGTCAACATGTGTATGCATCTTCTGCACTCGTTTATATCTCAAATTCAACCTCAAAACACCCGAAAATTCGATAATTTTGGGTCCCAGAAGCGATCTGTACATGTCTAGTCAGTGCTAGAATGTTTTCAAAATATAGGCTCAAAACATGCTAAAAATCGATATTTTTAGTGTCCAAAGTCGATATGTGCATTCATCTTCTGTACCCGTTTATATCTCAAATTCAGGATCAAAACACCCGAAAATTCGATATATTTGGGTCCCAGAAGCGATCTGTACATGCCTACTCCTAGTTAGAGTATTTTCAAAATATAGGCCCAAAACATGCTGAAAATCGATATTTTAGGTGCCCAAAGTCAATATGTGCATGCATCTTCTGTACCCGTTTATATCTCAAATTCAGGCTCAAAACACCCTAAAATTTGGTATTTTTGGGTCATAGAAGCGATCTGTACATCACTACTCCTAGTTAGAATGTTTTTAAGATACAGACCCAAAACATGCTCTAAATCGATATTTTACGTGCCGAAAAGTCGATATGGACATGCATCATCTGTACCCGTTTATATCTCAAATTCAGGCTCAAAACTCCCGAAAATTCGATATTTTGGGGTCCCAGAAGTGATCTGTACATGCCTACTTAGTGC
Source organism: Petrolisthes cinctipes (assembly GCA_033782935.1). Taxonomy (NCBI): domain Eukaryota; kingdom Metazoa; phylum Arthropoda; class Malacostraca; order Decapoda; family Porcellanidae; genus Petrolisthes; species Petrolisthes cinctipes. The sequence goes on along the minus strand of JAWQEG010000930.1, from coordinate 1,078,779 downwards.
TAGAATATTTTCAAAATATAGGCTCAAAACATGATAAAAATCGATATTTTAGGTACCCAAAGTCGATATATCAAATTCATTCTCAAAACACCCGAAAATTCGATAATTTGGTGTCCCAGAAGCGAACTGTACATGCCTACTCCGTGTTAGAGTATTTTCAAAATACAGGACCAAAACATACTGAAAATTGATCTTTTAGGTGCCCAAAAGTCGATATGTTCATGCATCTTCTGTACCCGTTTATATCTCAAATTCAAACTCGAAACACCCGAAAATTCGATAATATTGGGTCCCATAAGCGATCTGTACATGCCTACTCAGTGCTAGAATTTTTTCATAATACAGGCACAAAACATGTTAAAAATCGATATTTTAAGTATCCAAAGTCGATATGTGCATGCATCTTCTGTACCCGTTTATATCTCAAATTCAGGCTCAAAACACCCGAAAATTTGATATTTTTGGGTCCCAGAAGCGATCTGTACATGCCTACTCCGTGTTAGAGTATTTTCAAAATAAAGGCCAAAAACATGCTGAAAATCGATATTTTAGGTGCCCAAAGTCAATATGTGCATGCATCTTCTGTACCCGTTTATATCTCAAATTCAGGCTCAAAAAACCCGAAAATTCGGTATTTTTGGGTCCTAGAAGCGATATGTACATCCCTACTCCTAGTTAGAATGTTTTCAAGATACAGACCCAAAACATGCTCAAAATCGATATTTTAGGTGCTCAAAAGTTGATATGTGCATCCATCTTCTGTACCCGTTTATATCTCAAATTCAACCTCAAAACACCCGAAAATTCGATATTTTGGGGTCCCAGAAGTGATCTGTACATGCCTACTTAGTTCTAGAATTTTTTCAAAATATAGGCCCAAAACATGCTAAAATCGATATTTTATGTGCCCAAAGTCGATATCACAAATTCAGGCCCAAAACACCCGAAAATTCGATATTTTGGGGTCCCAGAAGCGAACTGTACATGCCTACTCCGTGTTAGAGTATTTTCAAAATACAGGCCCAAAACATACTGAAAATCGATCTTTTAGGTGCCCAAAAGTCGATATGTGCATGCATCTTCTATACCCGTTTATATCTCAAATTCAGGCTTCAAACACCCGAAAATTCGATATTTTGGGGTCCCAGAAGCGATCTGTACATGCCTACTCAGATGCAGGCCCAAAACATGCTGAAAACCGATATTTTAGGTGCCCAAAGTCAACATGTGCATGCATCTTCTGTACCCGTTTATATCTCAAATTCAACCTCAAAACACCCGAAAATTCGATATTTTTGGGTCCTAGAAGCGATCTGTACATGCCTACTCAGTGCTAGAATATTTTCAAAATATAGTCTCAAAACATGCTAAAAATCGATATTTTAAGTGTCCAAAGTCGATATGTGCATGCATCATCTGTACCCGTTTATATCTCAAATTCAGGCTCAAAACACCCGAAAATTCGATATTTTGGGGTCCCAGAAGTGATCTGTACATGCATACTTAGTGCTAGAATATTTTCAAAATATAGGCCCAAAACATGCAAAAAATCGATATTTTAGGTGCCCAAAGTCGATATGTGCATGCATCTTCTGTACCCGTTTTTATCTCAAATTCAACCTCAAACCACCCGAAAATTCGATATTTTTAAGTCCCAGAAGCGATCTGTACATGTCTAGTCAGTGCTAGAATGTTTTCAAAATATAGGATCAAAACATGCTAAAAATCGATATTTCAAGTGCCCAAAGTCGATATGTGCATGCATCATCTGTACCCGTTTATATCTCAAATTCACGCTCAAAACACCCGAAAATTCGATATTTTGGGGTCCCAGAAGCGATCTGTACATGCCTACTCAGTGCTAGAATATTTTCAAAATATAGGCCCAAAACATGCTATAAATCGATATTTTAGGTGCCCAAAGTCGATATCTCAAATTCAGGCCCAAAAACACCCCAAAATTCGATATTTTGGGGTCCCAGAAGCGATCTGTACATGCCTACTCCGTGTAAGAGTATTTTCAATATACAGGCCCAAAACATACTGAAAATTGATCTTTTAGGTGCCCAAAAGTCGATATGTGGATACATCTTCTGTACCCGTTTATATCTCAAATTAAGGCCCAAAACACCCGAAAATTCGATATTTTGGTGTCCCAGAAGCGAACTGTACATGCCTACTCCGTGTTAGAGTATTTTCAAAATACAGGCCCAAAACATACTGAAAATCGATCTTTTAGTTGCCCAAAAGTCGATATGTGCATGCATCTTCTGTACCCGTTTATATCCCAAATTCAACCTCAAAACACCCGAAAATTCGATATTTTTGGGTCCCAGAAGCGATCTGTACATGCCTACTCAGTGCTTGAATTTTTACAAAATATAGGTTTAAAACATGCTAAAAATCGATATTTTAAGAGTCCAAAGTCGATATGTGCATGCATCATCTGTACTCGTTTATATCTCAAATTCAGGCTCAAAACACCCGAAAATTCGATATTTTGTGGTCCCAGAAGTGACCAGTACATGCCTACTTAGTGCTAGAATATTTTCAAAATATAGGAACAAAACATGCTAAAAAACGATATTTTAGGTGCCTAAAGTCGATATCTCAAATTCAGGCCCAAAACACCCGAAAATTCGATATTTTGGGGTCCCACAAGCGAACTGTACATGCCTACTCCGTGTTAGAATATTTTCAAAATACAGGCCCAAAATATACTGAAAATCGATCTTTTAGGTGCCCAAAAGTCAATATGTGCATGCATCTTCTATACTTGTTTATATCTCAAATTCAGGCTCCAAACACCCGAAAATTCGATATTTTGGGGTCCCAGAAGCTATCTGTACATGCCTACTCAGATGCAGGCCCAAAACAAGCAGAAAATCGATATTTTAGGTGCCCAAAGTCAACATGTGTATGCATATTCTGCACGCACTCGTTTATATCTCAAATTCAACCTCAAAACACCTGAAAATTCGGTATTTTTGGGTCCTAGAAGCGATCTGTACATGCCTACTCCGTGTTAGAGTATTTTCAATATACAGGCCCAAAACATACTGAAAATCGATCTTTTAGGTGCCCAAAAGTCGATATGTGGATGCATCTTCTGTACCCGTTTATATCTCAAATTCAACCTCAAAACACCCCAAAATTCGATATTTTGGGGTCCCAGAAGCGATCTGTACTTGCCTACTTCGTGTTAGAGTATGTTCCAAATACAGGCCCAAAACATACTAAAAATCGATATTTTAGGTGCCCAAAAGTCGATATGTGGATGCCTCTTCTGTACCCGTTTATATCTCAAATTCAGGCTCAAAACACCCAAAAATTCGATATTTTGAGGTCCCAGAAGCGATCTGTACTTGCCTACTCCGTGTTAAAGTATTTTCAAAATACAGGCCCAAAACATACTGAAAATCGATATTTTAAGTTTCCATAATCGATATGTGCATGCATCATCTGTACCCGTTTATATCTCAAATTCAGGCTCAAAACACCCGAAAATTCGATATTTTGGGGTCCCAGAAGTGATATGTACATGCCTACTTAGTGCTAGAATATTTTCAAAATATAGGCCCAAAACATGTTAAAAATCGATATTTTAGGTGCCCAAAGTCGATGTTTAAAATTCAGTCCCGAAAACACCCGTAAATTCGATATTTTGGGGTCCCAGAAGCGAACTATACCTGCCTACTCCGTGTTAGAGTATTTTCAAAATACAGGCCCAAAACATACTGAAAATCGATCTTTTAGGTGCCCAAAAGTCGATATGTGCATGCATCTTCTGTACCCGTTTATTTCCCAAATTCAACCTCAAAACACCCGAAAATTCGATATTTTTGGGTCCTAGAAGCGATTTGTACATGTCTAGTCAGTGCTAGAATGTTTTCAAAATATAGGCTCAAAACATGCTAAAAATCGATATTTTAAGTGTCCACAGTCGATATGTGCATTCATCTTGTGTACCCGTTTATATCTCAAATTCAGGCTCAAAACACCAGTAAATTCGATATTTTTGGGTCACAGAAGCGATCTGTACATGCCTACTCCTAGTTAGAGTATTTTCAAAATACAGGCCCATAACATACTGAAAATCGATGTTTTAGGTGCCCAAAGTCAATATGTGCATGCATCTTCTGTACCCGTTTATATCTCAAATTCAGGCTCAAAACACCCAAAAATTCGGTATTTTTGGGTCCTAGAAGCGATCTGTACATCCCTACTAAAATTTAGAATGTTTTCAAGATACAGACCCAAAACATGCTCAAAATCGATATTTTATGTGACCAAAAGTCGATATGTGCAGGCATCTTCTGTACCCGTTTATAACTCAAATTCAGACTTAAAACACTCGAAAATTCGATATTTTGGGGTCCCAGAATTGATCTGTACATGCCTACTAAGTGCTAGAATTTTTTCAAAATATAGGCCCAAAACATACTGAAAATCGATCTTTTAGGTGCAAAAAGTCGATATGTGCATGCATCTTCTGTACCCGTTTATATCCCAAATTCAACCTCAAAATACCCGAAAATTCGATATTTTGGGGTCCCAGAAGCGATCTGTACATGTCTAGTCAGTGCTAGAATGTTTTCAAAATATAGGCTCAAAACATGCTAAAAATCGATATTTTAAGTGTCCAAAGTCGATATGTGCATGCATCTTGTGTACCCGTTTATATCTCAAATTCAGGCTCAAAACACCCGAAAATTCGATATTTTTCGGTCCCAGAAGCGAAATGTACATCCCTACTAATATTTAGAATGTTTTCAAGATACAGACCCAAAACATGCTCAAAATCGATATTTTATGTGCCTAAATGTCGATATGTGTATGGATCTTCTGCATTCGTTTATATCTCAAATTCAACCTCAAAACACCCGAAAATTCGATAATTTTGGGTCCCAGAAGCGATCTGTACACGTCTAGTCTGTCCTAGAATGTTTTCAAATTATAGGCTTAAAACATGCTAAAAATCGATATTTTAAGTGTCCAAAGTCGATATGTGCATGCATCTTCTGTACCCGTTTATATCTCAAATTCAGGCTCAAAACACCCGAAAATACGATATTTTTGGGTCCCAGAAGCAATCTGTACATGCCTACTTAGTGCAAGAATATTTTCAAAATATAGGCCCAAAACATGCTATAAATCGATAATTTAGGTGCCCAAAGTCTATATCTCAAATTCAGGCTCAAAACACTCGAAAATTCGATATTTTGGGGTCCCAGAAGCGATCTGTACATGCCTACTCCTAGTTAGAGTATTTCCAAATTACAGGCCCAAAACATGCTGAAAATCGATATTTTAGGTGCCCAAAGTCAATATGTGCATGCATCTTCTGTACCCGTTTATATCTCAAATTCAGGCTCAAAACACCCGAACATTCGGTATTTTTGGGTCCCAGAAGCGATATCTACATGCCTACTCAGTGCTAGAATATTTTCAAAATATAGGCCCAAAACATGCTAAAAATCGTTATTTTAGGTGCCCAAAGTCGATATCTCAAATTCAGGCCCAAAAACACCCCAAAATTCGATATTTTGGGGTCCCAGAAGCGATCTGTACATGCCTACTCCGTGTTAGAATATTTTCAAATTACAGGCCCAAAACATACTGAAAATCGATCTTTTAGGTGCCCAAAAGTCAATATGTGTATGCATCTTCTATACCCGTTTATATCTCAAATTCAGGCTCCTAACACCCGAAAATTCGATATTTTGGGGTCCCAGAAGCGATCTGTACATGCCTACTCAGATGCAGGCCCAAAACAAGCTGAAAATCGATATTTTAGGTGCCCAAAGTCAACATGTGTATACATCTTCTGCACTCGTTTATATCTCAAATTCAACCTCAAAACACCTGAAAATTCGATAATTTTGGGTCCCAGAAGCGATCTGTACATGTCTAGTCAGTGCTAGAATATTTTCAAAATATAGGCTCAAAACATGCTAAAAATCGATATTTTAAGTGTCCAAAGTCGATATGTGCATGCATCTTCTGTACTCGTTTATATCTCAAATTCAGGCTCAAAACACCCGAAAATTCGATATTTTTGGGTCACAGAAGCGTTCTGTACATGCCTACTCCTAGTTAGAGTATTTTCAAAATACAGGCCCATAACATACTGAAAATCGATGTTTTAGGTGCCCAAAGTCAATATGTGCATGCATCTTCTGTACCCGTTTATATCTCAAGTTCTGGCTCAAAACACCCGAAAAATCGGTATTTTTGGGTCCTAGAAGCGATCTGTACATCCCTACTAAAATTTAGAATGTTTTCAAGATACAGACCCAAAACATGCTCAAAATCGATATTTTATGTGACCAAAAGTCGATATGTGCATGCATCTTCTGTACCCGTTTATAACTCAAATTCATACTCAAAACACCCGAAAATTCGATATTTTGGGGTCCCAGAATTGATCTGTACATGCCTACTAAGTGCTAGAATTTTTTCAATATACAGGCCCAAAACATACTGAAAATCGATCTTTTAGGTGCAAAAAGTCGATATGTGCATGCATCTTCTGTACCCGTTTATATCCCAAATTCAACCTCAAAATACCCGAAAATTCGATATTTTGGGGTCCCAGAAGCGATCTGTACATGTCTAGTCAGTGCTAGAATGTTTTCAAAATATAGGCTCAAAACATGCTAAGAATCGATATTTTAAGTGTCCAAAGTCGATATGTGCATGCATCTTGTGTACCCGTTTATATCTCAAATTCAGGCTCAAAACACCCGAAAATTCGATATTTTTCGGTCCCAGAAGCGAAATGTACATCCCTACTAATATTTAGAATGTTTTCAAGATACAGACCCAAAACATGCTTAAAATCGATATTTTATGTGCCTAAAAGTCGATATGTGTATGGATCTTCTGCACTCGTTTATATCTCAAATTCAAACTCAAAACACCCGAAAATTCGATAATTTTGGGTCCCAGAATCGATCTGTACACGTCTAGTCTGTCCTAGAATGTTTTCAAATTATAGGCTTAAAACATGCTAAAAATCGATATTTTAAGTGTCCAAAGTCGATATGTGCATGCATCTTCTGTACCCGTTTATATCTCAAATTCAGGCTCAAAACACCCGAAAATACGATATTTTTGGTTCCCAGGAGCAATCTGTACATGCCTACTTAGTGCTAGAATATTTTCAAAATATAGGCCCAAAACATGCTATAAATCGATATTTTAGGTGCCCAAAGTCGATATCTCAAATTCAGGCTCAAAACACCCGAAAATTCGATATTTTGGGGTCCCAGAAGCGATCTGTACATGCCTACTCCGTGTTAGAGTATTTTCAAATTACAGGCCCAAAACATACTGAAAATCGATCTTTTAGGTGCCCAAAAGTCAATATGTGCATGCATCTTCTATACCCGTTTATATCTCAAATTCAGGCTCCTAACACCCGAAAATTCGATATTTTGGGGTCCCAGAAGCGATTTGTACATGCCTACTCAGATGCAGGCCAAAAACAAGCTGAAAATCGATATTTTAGGTGCCCAAAGTCAACATGTGTATGTATCTTCTGCACTCGTTTATATCTCAAATTCAACCTCAAAACACCTGAAAATTCGATAATTTTGGGTCCCAGAAGCGATCTGTACATGTCTAGTTAGTGCTAGAATATTTTCAAAATATAGGCTCAAAACATGCTAAAAATCGATATTTTAAGTGTCCAAAGTCGATATGTGCATCCATCTTCTGTACTCGTTTATATCTCAAATTCAGGCTCAAAACACCCGAAAATTCGATATTTTTGGGTCCCAGAAGCGATCTGTACATGCCTACTCCTAGTTAGAATGTTTTCAAGATACAGACCCAAAACATGCTCAAAATCGATATTTTTGGTGCCCAAAGTCAAAATGTGCATGCATCTTCTGTACCCGTTTATATCTCAAATTCAGGCTCAAAACACCCAAAAATTCGATATTTTGGGGTCCCAGAAGTGATCTGTACATGCCTACTTAGGGCTAGAATATTTTCAAAATATAAGCACAAAACATGCTAAAAATCGATATTTTAGGTGCCCAAAGTCGATATCTCAAATTCAGGCCCAATACACCCGACAATTTGGTATTTTTAGGTCCTAGAAGCGATCTGTACATCCCTACTCCTAGTGAGAATGTTTTCAAGATACGGACCCAAAACATGCTCAAAATCGATATTTTAGGTGCCAAAAGTCAATATGTGCATGCATCTTTTGTACTCGTTTATATCTCAAATTCAGGCTCAAAACACCCGAAAATTCGGTATTTTTGGGTCCTAGAAGCGATCTGTACATCCCTACTCTTAGTTAGAATGTTTTCAAGATACAGACCCAAAACATGCTCAAAATCGATATTTTAGTTGCCCAAAAGTCGATTTGTGGATGCATTTTCTGTACCCGTTTATATCTCAAATTCAGGCTCAAAACACCCGAAAATTCGATATTTTGGGGTCCCAGAAGCGATATGTACTTGCCTACACCGTGTTAGAGTATCTTCAAAATACAGGCCCAAAACATACTGAAAAACGATCTTTTAGGTGCCCAAAAGTCGATATGTGGATGCCTCTTCTGTACCCGTTTATATCTCAAATTCAGGCTCAAAACACCCGAAAATTCGACATTTTGGGGTCCCAGAAGCGATCTGTATTTGCCTACTCCGTGTTAGAGTATTTTCAAAATACAGGCCCAAAACATACTGAAAATCGATATTTTAAGTGTCCATAATCGATATGTGCATGCATCATCTGTACCCGTTTATATCTCAAATTCAGGCTCAAAACACCCGAAAATTCGATATTTTGGGGTCCCAGAAATGATCTGTACATGCCTACTTAGTTCTGGAATATTTTCAAAATATAGGCCCAAAACATGTTAAAAATCGATATTTTAGGTGCCCAAAAGTCGATATGTGCATGCATCTTCTGTACCCGTTTATATCCCAAATTCAACCTCAAAATACCCGAAAATTCGATATTTTGGGGTCCCAGAAGCGATCTGTACATGCCTACTCCTAGTTAGAGTATTTTCAAAATACAGGCCCAAAACATACTGAAAAACGATCTTTTAGGTGCCCAAAAGTCGATATGTGGATGCCTCTTCTGTACCCGTTTATATCTCAAATTCAGGCTCAAAACACCCGAAAATTCGACATTTTGGGGTCCCAGAAGCGATCTGTATTTGCCTACTCCGTGTTAGAGTATTTTCAAAATACAGGCCCAAAACATACTGAAAATCGATATTTTAAGTGTCCATAATCGATATGTGCATGCATCATCTGTACCCGTTTATAACTCAAATTCAGACTCAAAACACCTGAAAATTCGATATTTTGGGGTCCCAGAATTGATCTGTACATGCCTACTAAGTGCTAGAATTTTTTCAAAATATAGGCCCAAAACATACTGAAAATCGATCTTTTAGGTGCCCAAAAGTCGATATGTGCATGCATCTTCTGTACCCGTTTATATCCCAAATTCAACCTCAAAATACCCGAAAATTCGATATTTTGGGGTCCCAGAAGCGATCTGTACATGTCTAGTCACTGCTAGAATGTTTTCAAAATATAGGCTCAAAACATGCTAAAAATCGATATTTTAAGTGTCCAAAGTCGATATGTGCATGCATCATCTGTACCCGTTTTTATCTCAAATTCAGGCTCAAAACACCCAAAAATTCGATATTTTGGGGTCCCAGAAGTGATCTGAACATGCCTACTTAGTGCTAGAATATTTTCAAAATATAGGAACAAAACATGCTAAAAATCGATATTTTAGGTGCCCTAAGTCGATATCTCAAATTCAGGCTCAAAACACCCAAAAATTCGATATTTTGGGGTCCCAGAAGTGATCTGAACATGCCTACTTAGTGCTAGAATATTTTCAAAATATAGGAACAAACCATGCTCAAAATCGATATTTTAGGTGCCAAAAGTCAATATGTGCATGCATCTTTTGTACCCTTTTATATCTCAAATTCAGGCTCAAAACCACCGAAAATTCGGTATTTTTGGGTCCTAGAAGCGATCTGTACATCCCTACTCTTAGTTAGAATTATTTCAAGATACAGACCCAAAACATGCTCAAAATCGATATTTTAGTTGCCCAAAAGTCGATATGTGCATGCATCTTCTGTACCCGTTTATATCTCAAATTCAACCTCAAAACACCCCAAAATTCGATATTTTGGGGTCCCAGAAGCGATCTGTACATGCCTACTCCGTGTTAGAGCATTTTCAATATACAGGCCCAAAACATACTGAAAATCGATATTTTAGGTGCCCAAAAGTCGATATGTGGATGCCTGTTCTGTACCCATTTATATCTCAAATTCAGGCTCAAAACACCCGAAAATTCGATATTTTGGGGTCCCAGAAGCGATCTGTACTTGCCTACTCCGTGTTAGAGTATTTTCAAAATACAGGCCCAAAACATACTGAAAATCGATATTTTAAGTGTCCATAATCGATATGTGCATGCATCATCTGTACCCGTTTATATCTCAAATTCAGGCTCAAAACACCCGAAAATTCGATATTTTGTGGTCCCAGAAGTGATCTGTACATGCCTACTTAGTGCTAGAATATTTTCAAAATATAGGCCCAAAACATGTTAAAAATCGATATTTTAGGTGCCCAAAGTCGATGTTTAAAATTCAGGCCCAAAACACCCGAAAATTCGATGTTTTGGGGTCCCAGAAGCGAACTGTAACTGCCTACTCCGTGTTAGAGTATTTTCAAAATACAGGCCCAAAACATACTGAAAATCGATCTTTTAGGTGCCCTAAAGTCGATATGTGCATGCATCTTCTGTACCCGTTTATATCCCAAATTCAACCTCAAAACACCCGAAAATTCGATATTTTTTGGTCCCAGAAGCGATCTGTACATGTCTAGTCAGTGCTAGAATGTTTTCAAAATATAAGCTCAAAACATGCTAAAAATCGATATTTTAAGTGTCCAAAGTCGATATGTGCATTCATCTTGTGTACCCGTTTATATCTCAAATTCAGGCTCAAAACACCCGAAAATTCGATATTTTTGGGTCCCAGAAGCGATCTGTACATGCCTACTCCTAGTTAGAGTATTTTCAAAATACAGGCCCAAAACATACTGAAAATCGATATTTTAGGTGCCCAAAGTCAATATGTGCATGCATCTTCTGTACCCGTTTATATCTCAAATTCAGGCTCAAAACACCCGAAAATTCGGTATTTTTGGGTCCTAGAGGCGATCTGTACATCCCTACTAATATTTAGAATGTTTTCAAGATACAGACCCAAAACATGCTCAAAATCGATATTTTATGTGCCCAAAAGTCGATATGTGCATGCATCTTCTGTACCCGTTTATAACTCAAATTCAGACTCAAAACTCCCGAAAATTCGATATTTTGGGGTCCCAGAATTGATCTGTACATGCCTACTTAGTGCTAGAAAATTTTCAAAATATAGGCCCAAAACATGCTAAAAATCGATATTATAGGCGCACAAAGTCGATATCTCAAATTCAGGCCCAAAACACCCGAAAATTCGATATTTTGGAGTCCCAGAAGCGATCTGTAGATGCCTACTAAGTGCTAGAAATTTTTCAAAATATAGGCCCAAAACATACTGAAAATCGATCTTTTAGGTGCAAAAAGTCGATATGTGCATGCATCTTCTGTACCCGTTTATATCCCAAATTCAACCTCAAAATACCCGAAAATTCGATATTTTGGGGTCCCAGAAGCGATCTGTACATGTCTAGTCAGTGCTAGAATGTTTTCAAAATATAGGCTCAAAACATGCTAAAAATCGATATTTTAAGTGTCCAAAGTCGATATGTGCATGCATCATCTGTACCCGTTTTTATCTCAAATTCAGGCTCAAAACACCCAAAAATTCGATATTTTGGGGTCCCAGAAGTGATCTGAACATGCCTACTTAGTGCTAGAATATTTTCAAAATATAGGAACAAAACATGCTAAAAATCGATATTTTAGGTGCCCTAAGTCGATATCTCAAATTCAGGCTCAAAACACCCGACAATTTGGTATTTTTGGGTCCTAGAAGCGATCTGTACATCACTACTCCTAGTAAGAATGTTTTCAAGATACGGACCCAAACCATGCTCAAAATCGATATTTTAGGTGCCAAAAGTCAATATGTGCATGCATCTTTTGTACCCTTTTATATCTCAAATTCAGGCTCAAAACCACCGAAAATTCGGTATTTTTGGGTCCTAGAAGCGATCTGTACATCCCTACTCTTAGGTAGAATGTTTTCAAGATACAGACCCAAAACATGCTCAAAATCGATATTTTAGTTGCCCAAAAGTCGATATGTGCATGCATCTTCTGTACCCGTTTATATCTCAAATTCAACCTCAAAACACCCCAAAATTCGATATTTTGGGGTCCCAGAAGCGATCTGTACATGCCTACTCCGTGTTAGAGCATTTTCAATATACAGGCCCAAAACATACTGAAAATCGATATTTTAGGTGCCCAAAAGTCGATATGTGGATGCCTCTTCTGTACCCATTTATATCTCAAATTCAGGCTCAAAACACCCGAAAATTCGATATTTTGGGGTCCCAGAAGCGATCTGTACTTGCCTACTCCGTGTTAGAGTATTTTCAAAATACAGGCCCAAAACATACTGAAAATCGATATTTTAAGTGTTCATAATCGATATGTGCATGCATCATCTGTACCCGTTTATATCTCAAATTCAGGCTCAAAACACCCGAAAATTCGATATTTTGTGGTCCCAGAAGTGATCTGTACATGCCTACTTAGTGCTAGAATATTTTCAAAATATAGGCCCAAAACATGTTAAAAATCGATATTTTAGGTGCCCAAAGTCGATGTTTAAAATTCAGGCCCAAAACACCCGAAAATTCGATATTTTGGGGTCCCAGAAGCGAACTGTAACTGCCTACTCCGTGTTAGAGTATTTTCAAAATACAGGCCCAAAACATACTGAAAATCGATTTTTTAGGTGCCCTAAAGTCGATATGTGCATGCATCTTCTGTACCCGTTTATATCCCAAATTCAACCTCAAAACACCCGAAAATTCGATATTTTTTGGTCCCAGAAGCGATCTGTACATGTCTAGTCAGTGCTAGAATGTTTTCAAAATATAAGCTCAAAACATGCTAAAAATCGATATTTTAAGTGTCCAAAGTCGATATGTGCATTCATCTTGTGTACCCGTTTAAATCTCAAATTCAGGCTCAAAACACCCGAAAATTCGATATTTTTGGGTCCCAGAAGCGATCTGTACATGCCTACTCCTAGTTAGAGTATTTTCAAAATACAGTCCCAAAACATACTGAAAATCGATATTTTAGGTGCCCAAAGTCAATATGTGCATGCATCTTCTGTACCCGTTTATATCTCAAATTCAGGCTCAAAACACCCGAAAATTCGGTATTTTTGGGTCCTAGAGGCGATCTGTACATCCCTACTAATATTTAGAATGTTTTCAAGATACAGACCCAAAACATGCTCAAAATCGATATTTTATGTGCCCAAAAGTCGATATGTGCATGCATCTTCTGTACCCGTTTATAACTCAAATTCAGACTCAAAACTCCCGAAAATTCGATATTTTGGGGTCCCAGAATTGATCTGTACATGCCTACTTAGTGCTAGAAAATTTTCAAAATATAGGCCCAAAACATGCTAAAAATCGATATTATAGGCGCCCAAAGTCGATATCTCAAATTCAGGCCCAAAACACCCGAAAATTCGATATTTTGGAGTCCCAGAAGCGATCTGTAGATGCCTACTAAGTGCTAGAAATTTTTCAAAATATAGGCCCAAAACATACTGAAAATCGATCTTTTAGGTGCAAAAAGTCGATATGTGCATGCATCTTCTGTACCCGTTTATATCCCAAATTCAACCTCAAAATACCCGAAAATTCGATATTTTGGGGTCCCAGAAGCGATCTGTACATGTCTAGTCAGTGCTAGAATGTTTTCAAAATATAGGCTCAAAACATGCTAAAAATCGATATTTTAAGTGTCCAAAGTCGATATGTGCATGCATTCTGTGTACCAGTTTATATCTCAAATTCAGGCTCAAAACACCCGAAAATTCGATATTTTTGGGTCCCAGAAGCGATCTGTACATCCCTACTAATATTTAGAATGTTTTCAAGATACAGACCCAAAACATGCTCAAAATCGATATTTTATGTGCCCAAAAGTCGATATGTGTATGCATCTTCTGCACTCGTTTATATCTCAAATTCAACCTCAAAACACCCGAAAATTCGATAATTTTGGGTCCCAGAAGCGATCTGTACATGTCTAGTCTGTCCTAGAATGTTTTCAAAATATATGCTTAAAACATGCTAAAAATCAATATTTTAAGTGTCCAAAGTCGATATGTGCATGCATCTTCTGTACCCGTTTATATCTCAAATTCAGACTCAAAACACCCGAAAATACGATATTTTTGGGTCCCAGAAGCAATCTGTACATGCCTACTTAGTGCTAGAATATTTTCAAAATATAGGGCCAAAACATGCTAAAAATCGATATTTTAGGTGCCCAAAGTCGATATCTCAAATTCAGGCCCAAAACACCCGAAAATTCGATATTTTGGGGTCCCAGAAGCGAACTGTACATGCCTACTCCGTGTTAGAGTATTTTCAAAATACAGGCCCAAAACATACTGAAAATCGATCTGTTAGGTGACCAAAAGTCGATATGTGCATGCATCTTCTGTACCCGTTTATATCCCAAATTCAACCTCAAAATACCCGAAAATTCGATATTTTGGGTCCCAGAAGCGATATATACATGCCTACTCAGTGCTAGAATTTTTTCATAATATAGGCTCAAAACATGCTAAAAATCGATATTTTAGGTGCCCAAAGTCAATATATGTGCATGCATCTTCTGTACCCGTTTATATCTCAAATTCAGGCTCAAAACACCCGAAAATTCGGTATTTTTGGGTCCTAGAAGCGATCTGTACATCCCTACTAATATTTAGAATGTTTTCAAGATACAGACCCAAAACATGCTCAAAATCGATATTTTATGTGCCCAAAAGTCGATATGTGCATGCATCTTCTGTACCCGTTTATATCTCAAATTCAGGCCCAAAACACCCGAAAATTCGATATTTTGTGGTCCCAGAAGCGATCTGTACATGCCTACTAAGTGCTAGAATTTTTTAAAATATAGGCTCAAAACAAGCTAAAAATCGATATTTTAAGTGTCCAAAGTCGATATGTGCATGCATCATCTGTACCCGATTATCTCTCAAATTCAGGCTCAAAACACCCGAAAATTCAATATTCTGGGGTCCCAGAAGTTATCTGTACATGCCTACTTAGTGCTAGAATATTTTCAAAATATAGGCCCAAAACATGATAAAAATCGATATTTATGGTGCCCAAAGTCGATATCTCAAATTCAGGCCCAAAACACCCGAAAATTCGATATTTTGGGGTCCCAGAAGCGAACTGTACATGCCTACTCCGTGTAGGAGTATTTTCAAAATACAGGCCCAAAACATACTGAAAATCGATCTTTTAGGTGCCAAAAGTCGATATGTGCATGCATCTTCTGTACCCGTTTATATCTCAAATTCAGGCTCCAAACACCCGAAAAATCAATATTTTGGGGTCCCAGAAGCGATCTGTACATGCCTACTCCTAGTTAGAGTATTTTCAAAATACAGGGCCAAAACATGCTAAAAATCGATATTTAAGTGCCAAAAGTCAATATGTGCATGCATCTTCTGTACCCGTTTTTATCTCAAATTCAGGCTCAAAACACCCGAAAATTCGGTATTTTTGGGTCCTAAAAGCGATCTGTACATCCCTACTCCTAGTTAGAATGTTTTTTTAAGATTCAGACCCAAAACATGCTCAAAATCGATATTTTAGGTGCACAAAAGTCGATATGTGCATGCATCTTCTGTATCCGTTTATATCTCAAATTCAGGCTCAAAACACCCGAAAATTCGATATTTTGGGGTCCCAGAAGCGATAAGTACATGCCTACTCAGTGCTAGAATATTTTCAAAATATAGGCCCAAAACATGCTAAAAATCGATATTTGGGTGCCCAAAATCGATATTTCAAATTCAGGCCCAAAACACCCAAAAATTAGATATTTTGGGGTCCCAGAAGCGATCTGTACATGCCTACTCCGTGTTAGAGTATTTTTAATGTACAGGCCCAAAACATACTGAAAATCGATCTTTTAGGTGCCAAAAACTCGATATGTGGATGCATCTTCTGTACCCGTTTATATCTCAAATTCAGGCTCAAAACACCCGAAAATTCGATATTTTGGGGTCCCAGAAGCGATCTGTAATTGCCTACTCCGTGTTAGAGTATTTTCAAAATACAGGCCCAAAACAAGCTGAAAATCGATATTTTAGGTGACCAAAGTCAATATGTGTATGCATCTTCTGTACCCGTTTATATCCCAAATTCAACCTCAAAACACCCGAAAATTCGATTTTTTGGGGTCCCAGAAGCGATCTGTACATGTCTAGTCAGTGCTAGAATTTTTTCAAAATATAAGCTCAAAACATGCTAAAAATCGATATTTTAAGTGTCCAAAGTCGATATGTGCATGCATCATCTGTACCCGTTTATATCTCAAATTCAGGCTCAAAACACCCGAAAAATCGATATTTTGGGGTCCCAAAAGTGATCTGTACATGCCTACTTAGTGCTAGAATATTTTCAAAATATAGGCCCAAAACATGCTACAAATCGATATTTTAGGTGCCCAAAGTCGATATCTCAAATTCAGGCCCAAAACACCCGAAAATTCGATATTTTGGGGTCCCAGAAGCGAACTGTACATGCCTACTCCGTGTAGGAGTATTTTCAAAATACAGGCCCAAAACATACTGAAAATCGATCTTTTAGGTGCCAAAAGTCGATATGTGCATGCATCTTCTGTACCCGTTTATATCTCAAATTCAGGCTCCAAACACCCGAAAAATCAATATTTTGGGGTCCCAGAAGCGATCTGTACATGCCTACTCCTAGTTAGAGTATTTTCAAAATACAGGGCCAAAACATGCTAAAAATCGATATTTAAGTGCCAAAAGTCAATATGTGCATGCATCTTCTGTACCCGTTTTTATCTCAAATTCAGGCTCAAAACACCCGAAAATTCGGTATTTTTGGGTCCTAAAAGCGATCTGTACATCCCTACTCCTAGTTAGAATGTTTTTTTAAGATTCAGACCCAAAACATGCTCAAAATCGATATTTTAGGTGCACAAAAGTCGATATGTGCATGCATCTTCTGTATCCGTTTATATCTCAAATTCAGGCTCAAAACACCCGAAAATTCGATATTTTGGGGTCCCAGAAGAGATAAGTACATGCCTACTCAGTGCTAGAATATTTTCAAAATATAGGCCCAAAACATGCTAAAAATCGATATTTGGGTGCCCAAAATCGATATTTCAAATTCAGGCCCAAAACACCCAAAAATTAGATATTTTGGGGTCCCAGAAGCGATCTGTACATGCCTACTCCGTGTTAGAGTATTTTTAATGTACAGGCCCAAAACATACTGAAAATCGATCTTTTAGGTGCCAAAAACTCGATATGTGGATGCATCTTCTGTACCCGTTTATATCTCAAATTCAGGCTCAAAACACCCGAAAATTCGATATTTTGGGGTCCCAGAAGCGATCTGTAATTGCCTACTCCGTGTTAGAGTATTTTCAAAATACAGGTCCAAAACAAGCTGAAAATCGATATTTTAGGTGACCAAAGTCAATATGTGTATGCATCTTCTGTACCCGTTTATATCCCAAATTCAACCTCAAAACACCCGAAAATTCGATTTTTTTGGGTCCCAGAAGCGATCTGTACATGTCTAGTCAGTGCTAGAATTTTTTCAAAATATAAGCTCAAAACATGCTAAAAATCGATATTTTAAGTGTCCAAAGTCGATATGTGCATGCATCATCTGTACCCGTTTATATCTCAAATTCAGGCTCAAAACACCCGAAAAATCGATATTTTGGGGTCCCAGAAGTGATCTGTACATGCCTACTTAGTGCTAGAATATTTTCAAAATATAGGCCCAAAACATGCTACAAATCGATATTTTAGGTGCCCAAAGTCGATATCTCAAATTCAGGCCCAAAACACCCGAAAATTCGATATTTTGGGGTCCCAGAAGCGAACTGTACATGCCTACTCCTAGTTAGAGTATTTTCAAAATACAGGCCCAAAACATGCTGAAATTCGATATTTTAGGTGCCCAAAGTCAATATAAGCATCTTCTGTACCCGTTTATATCTCGAATTCAGTCTCAAAACACCCAAAAATTCGGTATTTTTGGGTCCTAGAAGCGATCTGTACATCCCTACTCTTAGTAAGAATGTTTTCAAGATACAGACCCAAAACATGCTCAAAATCAATATTTTAGGTGACCAAAAGTCGATACGTGCATGCATCTTCTGTACCCGTTTATATCTCAAATTCAGGCTTAAAACCCCCGAAAATTTGATATTTTGAGGCCCAGAAGCGATCTGTACATGCCTACTCAGTGCTAGAATATTTTCAAAAAATAGGCCCAAAACATGCTAAAAATGGATATTTTAGGTGCCCAAAGTCGATATCTCAAATTCAAGCCCAAGACACCCAAAAATTCGATATTTTTAGGTCCCAGAAGCGATCTGTACATGCCTACTCCGTGTTAGAGTATTTTCAATATACAGGCCCAAAATATACTGAAAATCGATCTTTTAGGTGCCCAAAAGTCAATATGTGCATGCATCTTCTGTACCCGTTTATATCTGAAATTCAGGCTCAAAACACCCGAAAATTCGATATTTTGGGGTCCCAGAAACGATCTGTACTTGCCTACTCCGTGTTAGAGTATTTTCAAAATACAGGCCCAAAACAAGCTGAAAATCGATATTTTAGGTGACCAAAGTCAATATGTGTATGCATCTTCTGTACCCGTTTATATCCCAAATTTAACCTCAAAACACCCGAAAATTCGATATTTTTGGGTCCCAGCAGCGATCTGTACATGTCTAGTCAGTGCTAGAATGTTTTATAAAATATAGGCTCAAAACATGCTAAAAATCGATATTTTAAGTGTCAAAAGTCGATATGTGCATGCATCTTCTGTACCTGTTTATATCTCTAATTCAGGCTCAAAACACCCGAAAATTCGATATTTTTGAGTTCCAGAAGCGATCTGTACATGCCTACTCCTAGTTAGGAGTATTTTCAAAATACAGGCCCAAAACATGCTAAAAATCGATATTTTAGGTGCCCAAAGTCGATATGTGCATGCATCTTCTGTACCCGTTTATATCTCAAATTCAGGCTCAAAACACCCGAAAATTCGGTATTTTTGGGTCCTAAAAGCGATCTGTACATCCCTACTCCTAGTTAGAATGTTTTTTTAAGATTCAGACCCAAAACATGCTCAAAATCGATATTTTAGGTGCACAAAAGTCGATATGTGCATGCATCTTCTGTATCCGTTTATATCTCAAATTCAGGCTCAAAACACCCGAAAATTCTATATTTTGGGGTCCCAGAAGAGATAAGTACATGCCTACTCAGTGCTAGAATATTTTCAAAATATAGGCCCAAAACATGCTAAAAATCGATATTTGGGTGCCCAAAATCGATATTTCAAATTCAGGCCCAAAACACCCAAAAATTAGATATTTTGGGGTCCCAGAAGCGATCTGTACATGCCTACTCCGTGTTAGAGTATTTTTAATGTACAGGCCCAAAACATACTGAAAATCGATCTTTTAGGTGCCAAAAACTCGATATGTGGATGCATCTTCTGTACCCGTTTATATCTCAAATTCAGGCTCAAAACACCCGAAAATTCGATATTTTGGGGTCCCAGAAGCGATCTGTAATTGCCTACTCAGTGTTAGAGTATTTTCAAAATACAGGCCCAAAACAAGCTGAAAATCGATATTTTAGGTGACCAAAGTCAATATGTGTATGCATCTTCTGTACCCGTTTATATCCCAAATTCAACCTCAAAACACCCGAAAATTCGATTTTTTTGGGTCCCAGAAGCGATCTGTACATGTCTAGTCAGTGCTAGAATTTTTTCAAAATATAAGCTCAAAACATGCTAAAAATCGATATTTTAAGTGTCCAAAGTCGATATGTGCATGCATCATCTGTACCCGTTTATATCTCAAATTCAGGCTCAAAACACCCGAAAAATCGATATTTTGGGGTCCCAGAAGTGATCTGTACATGCCTACTTAGTGCTAGAATATTTTCAAAATATAGGCCCAAAACATGCTACAAATCGATATTTTAGGTGCCCAAAGTCGATATCTCAAATTCAGGCCCAAAACACCCGAAAATTCGATATTTTGGGGTCCCAGAAGCGAACTGTACATGCCTACTCCGTGTTAGAGTATTTTCAAAATACAGGCCCAAAACATACTGAAAATCGATCTTTTAGGTGCCCCAAAGTCGATATGTGCATGCATATTCTGTACCCGTGTATATCTCAAATTCAGGCTCCAAACACCCGAAAATTTGATATTTTGGGGTCCCAGAAGCGATCTGTACATGCCTACTGAGATGCAGGACCAACACATGCTGAAAATCGATATTTTAGGTGCCCAAAGTCAACATGTGTATGCATCTTCTGCACTCGTTTATATCTCAAATTCAACCTCAAAACACCCGAAAATTCGATAAATTTGGGTCCCAGAAGCGATCTATACATGTCTAGTCAGTGCTAGAATGTTTTCAAAATAAAGGCTTAAAACATGCTAAAAATCGATATTTTAAGTGTCCAAAGTCGATATGTGCATGCATCTTCTGTACCCGTTTATATCTCAAATTCAGGCTCAAAACACCCGAAAATTCGATATTTTTGGGTCACATAAGCGATCTGTACATGCCTACTCCTAGTTAGAGTATTTTCAAAATACAGGCCCAAAACATGCTGAAATTCGATATTTTAGGTGCCCAAAGTCAATATAAGCATCTTCTGTACCCGTTTATATCTCGAATTCAGTCTCAAAACACCCGAAAATTCGGTATTTTTGGGTCCTAGAAGCGATCTGTACATCCCTACTCTTAGTAAGAATGTTTTCAAGATACAGACCCAAAACATGCTCAAAATCAATATTTTAGGTGACCAAAAGTCGATACGTGCATGCATCTTCTGTACCCGTTTATATCTCAAATTCAGGCTTAAAACCCCCGAAAATTTGATATTTTGAGGCCCAGAAGCGATCTGTACATGCCTACTCAGTGCTAGAATATTTTCAAAAAATAGGCCCAAAACATGCTAAAAATCGATATTTTAGGTGCCCAAAGTCGATATCTCAAATTCAAGCCCAAAACACCCAAAAATTCGATATTTTTAGGTCCCAGAAGCGATCTGTACATGCCTACTCCGTGTTAGAGTATTTTCAATATACAGGCCCAAAATATACTGAAAATCGATCTTTTAGGTGCCCAAAAGTCAATATGTGAATGCATCTTCTGTACCCGTTTATATCTGAAATTCAGGCTCAAAACACCCGAAAATTCGATATTTTGGGGTCCCAGAAACGATCTGTACTTGCCTACTCCGTGTTAGAGTATTTTCAAAATACAGGCCCAAAACAAGCTGAAAATCGATATTTTAGGTGACCAAAGTCAATATGTGTATGCATCTTCTGTACCCGTTTATATCCCAAATTTAACCTCAAAACACCCGAAAATTCGATATTTTTGGGTCCCAGCAGCGATCTGTACATGTCTAGTCAGTGCTAGAATGTTTTATAAAATATAGGCTCAAAACATGCTAAAAATCGATATTTTAAGTGTCAAAAGTCGATATGTGCATGCATCTTCTGTACCTGTTTATATCTCTAATTCAGGCTCAAAACACCCGAAAATTCGATATTTTTGAGTTCCAGAAGCGATCTGTACATGCCTACTCCTAGTTAGGAGTATTTTCAAAATACAGGCCCAAAACATGCTAAAAATCGATATTTTAGGTGCCCAAAGTCGATATGTGCATGCATCTTCTGTACCCGTTTATATCTCAAATTCAAACTCAAAACACCCGAAAATTCGATATTTTTGGGTCCCAGAATTGATCTGTACATGCCTACTTAGTGCTAGAATATTTTCAAATTATAGGCCCAAAACATGCTAAAAATCGATATTTTAGGTGCCCAAAGTCGATATCTCAAATTCAGGCCCAAAACATCCGAAAATTCGATATTTTGGGGTCCCAGAAGCGATCTGTACATGCCTACTAAGTGCTAGAATTTTTTCAAAATATAGGCTCAAAACAAGCTAAAAATCGATATTTTAAGTGTCCGAAGTCGATATGTGCATGCATCATCTGTACCCGTTTATATCTCAAATTCAGGCTCAAAACACCCGAAAATTCGATATTTTGGGGTCCCAGAAGTGATCTGTACATGCCTACTTAGTGCTAGAATATTTTCAAAATATAGGCCCAAAACATGCTAAAAATCGATATTTATGGTGCCCAAAGTCGATATTTTAAATTCAGGCCCAAAACACCCGAAAATTCGATATTTTGGGGTCCCAGAAGCGAACTGTACATGCCTACTCCGTGTAAGAGTATTTTCAACATACAGGCCCAAAACATACTGAAAATCGATCTTTTAGGTGCCCAAAAGTCGATATGTGCATGCATCTTCTGTACCCGTTTATATTTCAAATTCAGGCTCCAAACACCCGAAAATTCGATATTTTGGGGTCCCAGAAGCGATCTGTATATGCCTACTGAGATGCAGGCCCAAAACATGCTGAAAATCGATCTCTTAGGTGCCAAAAGTCAACATGTGTATGCATCTTCTGCACTCGTTTATATCTCAAATTCAACCTCAAAACACCCGAAAATTCGATATTTTGGGGTCCCAGAAGCGATCTGTACATGCCTACTCCGTGTTAGTGTATTTTCAATGTACAGGCCCAAAACATCCTGAAAATCGATATTTTACGTGCCAAAAAGTCGATATGTGGATGCATCTTCTGTACCCGTTTATATCTCAAATTCAGGCTCAAAATACCCGAAAAATCGATATTTTGGGGTCCCAGAAGCGATCTGTACTTGCCTACTCCGTGTTAGAGTATTTTCAAAATACAGGCCCAAAACATACTGAAAATCGATCTTTTAGGTGCCCAAAAGTCGATATGTGCATGCATCTTCTGTACCCGTGTATATATCAAATTCAGGCTCCAAACACCCGAAAATTCGATATTTTGGGTTCCCAGAAGCGATCTGTACATACCTACTGAGATGCAGGCCCAACACATGCTGAAAATCGATATTTTAGGTGCCCAAAGTCAACATGTGTATGCATCTTCTGCACTCGTTTATATCTCAAATTAATCCTCAAAAACACCCGAAAATTCGATAATTTTGGGTCCCAGAAGCGATCTGTACATGTCTAGTCAGCGCTAGAATGTTTTCAAAATATAGGCTCAAAACATGCTAAAAATCGATATTTTAAGTGTCCAAAGTCGATATGTGCATGCATCTTCTGTACCCGTTTATATCTCAAATTCAGGCTCAAAACACCCGAAAATTCGATATTTTTGGGTCACAGAAGCGATCTGTACATGAATACTCCTAGTTAGAGTATTTTCAAAATACAGGCCCAAAACATGCTGAAAATCGATATTTTAGGTGCCCAAAGTCAATATGTGCAAGCATCTTCTGTACCCGTTTATATCTCAAATTCAGGCTCAAAACACCCGAAAATTCGCTATTTTTGTGTCCTAGAAGCGATCTGTACATCCCTACTCCTAGTAAGATTGTTTTCAAGATACAGACCCAAAACATGCTCAAAATCGATATTTTAGGTGCCCAAAAGTCGATACGTGCATGCATCTTCTGTACCCGTTTATATCTCAAATTAAGGCTTAAAACACCCGAAAATTCGATATTTTGGGGTCCCAGAAGCGATCTGTACATGCCTACTCAGTGCTAGAATATTTTCAAAATATAGGCCCAAAACATGCTAAAAATCGATATTTTAGGTGCCCAAAGTCGATATCTCAAATTAAAGCCCAAAAAACCCAAAAATTCGATATTTTGGGGTCCCAGAAGCGATCTGTACATGCCTAATCAGTGTTAGAGTATTTTCAATATACAGGCCCAAAATATACTGAAAATCGATCTTTTGGGTGCCCAAAAGTCGATATGTGGATGCATCTTCTGTACCCGTTTATATCTGAAATTCAGGCTCAAAACACCCGAAAATTCGATATTTTGGGGTCCCAGAAGCGATCTGTACTTGCCTACTCCGTGTTAGAGTATTTTCAAAATACAGGCCCAAAACAAGCTGAAAATCGATATTTTAGGTGACCAAAGTCAATATGTGTATGCATCTTCTGTACCCGTTTATATCCCAAATTTAACCTCAAAACACCCGAAAATTCGATATTTTTGGGTCCCAGCAGCGATCTGTACATGTCTAGTCGGTGCTAGAATGTTTTATGAAATATAGGCTCAAAACATGCTAAAAATCGATATTTTAAGTGTACAAAGTCGATATGTGCATGCATCTTCTGTACTTGTTTATATCTCTAATTCAGGCTCAAAACACCCGAAAATTCGATATTTTTGGGTTCCAGAAGCGATCTGTACATGCCTACTCCTAGTTAGGAGTATTTTCAAAATACAGGCCCATAACATGCTAAAAATCGATATTTTAAGTGTCCAAAGTCGATATGTGAATGCATGTTCTGTACCCGTTTATATCTCAAATTCAGGCTCCAAACACCCGAAAATTCGATAATTTTAAGTTCCAGAAGTAATCTGTACATGTCTAGTCAGTGCTAGAATGTTTTCAAAATATAGGCTCAAAACATGCTAAAAATCGATATTTTATGGGGACACCACACTCCAACACCCTATCTGCGCTCCTGTTAATTTTAGAAGCAAAATCTTTTTGCCATCGTAATTCTCGTTTGGTTTTACATAAACTGATTAATTTTCATTACAATCGAGCAACAAATAATATTTTTCCCAACATTTTAAAAAATATTTTGTAAACAAATAATTAAATAAGAACAATGTTTCAGAATTGCATAAGATTTATGTGGACTATCCTCTGATATATAGCAACACTGCTCATGACGAAAGAGTCCATTATCACTGCTATAAATGGGAAAATTCCTCGCCTGAGATTGTTGAACAAATTTTTCGCCAGAAATGTTTGGAAAAAAATTCGCCAAAAAAAAAAAAGACCCTTTTAGATCGAAATCCAAACGACAAACTGTGCTCATATATACGTATATCACGTGTGAATATTATTCATTGATAAAACGTCAATACCCTTCGTGTTGTTAGCTTTTTTAGTGGAGAAATTTGAAAAAAAATACAAAAAAATGACTTTGAAACTAAAATCAGTAGGAAATGCTTTAGTTGGTGCTCTACACTTCCATTCTCTTCGGCATGGACTAGACTATAGAGCATGTGGAGAAGTGGCTGTATATAGGGGTAACTATTGATTTTTGGTGATTATTTTAATGCGAAAATTTTTTTTGTTTCTGCTTCTCGTGCTTTATGACATAAGGTAGTGTGGTGTCCTCTTAAGTGTCCAAAGTCAATATGTGCATGCATCTTCTGTACCCGTTTATATCTCAAATTCAGGCTCCAAACACCGAAAATTCGATATTTTGAAGTCACATAAGCGATCTGTACATGCCTACTCAGAGGAAGGCCCAAAACATGCTGAAAATCGATATTTTAGGTGCCTAAAGTCAACATGTGTATGCATCTTCTGCACTCGTTTATATCTCAAATTTAACCTCAAAACACCCGAAAATTCGATAATTTTGGGTCCCAGAAGCGATCTGTACATGTCTAGTCAGTGCTAGAATGTTTTCAAAATATAGGCTCAAAACATGTTAAAAATCGATATTTTAAGTGTCCAAAGTCGATATGCGCATGCATCTTCTGTACCCGTTTATATCTCAAATTCAGGCTCAAAACACCCGAAAATTCGATATTTTTGGGTCCCAGAAGCGATCTGTACATGCCTACTTAGTGCTAGAATATTTTCAAAATATAGGCCCAAAACATGCTAAAAATCGATATTTTAGGTGCCCAAAGTCCATATCTCAAATTCAGGCCCAAAACACCCGAAAATTCGATATTTTGGGGTCCCTGAAGCGATCTGTACATGCCTACTCCGTGTTAGAGTATTTTCAAATTACATGCCCAAAACAAGCTGAAAATCGATATTTTAGGTGACCAAAGTCAACATGTGTATGCATCTTCTGCACTCGTTTATATCTCAAATTTAACCTCAAAACACCCGAAAATTCGATAATTTTGGGTCCCAGAAGCGATCTGTACATGTCTAGTCAGTGCTAGAATTTTTTCAAAATATAGGCTCAAAACATGTTAAAAAATCGATATTTTAAGTGTCCAAAGTCGATATGTGCATGCATCTTTTGTACCCGTTTATATATCAAATTCAGGCTCAAAACACCCGAAAATTCGATATTTTTGGGTCCCAGAAGCGATCTGTACATGCCTACTCAGTGCTAGAATGTTTTCAAAATATAGGCTCAAGACATGCTAAAAATCGATATTTTAAGTGTCCGAAGTCGATATGTGCATGCATCATCTGTACCCGTTTATATCTCAAATTCAGGCTCAAAACACCCGAAAATTCGATATTTTGGGGTTCCAGAAGCGATCTGTACATGCCTACTCAGTGCTAGAATATTTTCAAAATATAGGCCCAAAACATGCTAAAAATCGATATTTTAGGTGCCCAAAGTCGATATCTCAAATTTAAGCCCAAAACACCCAAAAATTCGATATTTTGGGGTCCCAGAAGCGATCTGTACATGCCTACTCCGTGTTAGAGTATTTTCAATATACAGGCCCAAAATATACTGAAAATCGATCTTTTAGGTGCCGAAAAGTCGATATATGGATGCATCTTCTGTACCCGTTTATATCTGAAATTCAGGCTCAAAACACCCGAAAATTCGATATTTTGGGGTCCCAGAAGCGATCTGTACTTGCCTACTCCGTGTTAGAGTATTTTCAAAATACAGGCCAAAAACAAGCTGAAAATCGATATTTTAGGTGATCAAAGTCAATATGTGTATGCATCTTCTGTACCCGTTTATATCCCAAATTTAACCTCAAAACACCAGAAAATTCGATATTGTTGGGTCCCAGCAGCGATCTGTACATGTCTAGTCAGTGCTAGAATGTTTTATAAAATATAGGCTCAAAAAATGCTAAAAATCGATATTTTAAGTGTCCAAAGTCGATATGTGCATGCATCTTCTGTACCCGTTTATATCTCTAATTCAGGCTCAAAACACCCGAAAATTCTATATTTTTAGGTTCCAGAAGCGATCCGTACATGCCTAGTCCTACTTAGGAGTATTTTCAAAATACAGGCCCAAAACATGCTGAAAATCGATATTTTAGGTGCCCAAAGTCGATGTTTAAAATTAAGGCCCAAAATACCCGAAAATTCGATATTTAGGGGTCCCAGAAGCGATCTGTACTTGCCTACTCCGTGTTAGAGTATTTTCAAAATACAGGCCCAAAACATACTGAAAATCGATCTTTTAGGTGCCCCAAAGTCGATATGTGCATGCATCTTCTGTACCCGTTTATATCCCAAATTCAACCTCAAAACACCCGAAAATTCGATATTTTTTGGTCCCAGAAGCGATCTGTACATGTCTAGTCAGTGCTAGAATGTTTTCAAAATATAAGCTCAAAACATGCTAAAAATCGATATTTTAAGTGTCCAAAGTCGATATGTGCATTCATCTTGTGTACCCGTTTATATCTCAAATTCAGGCTCAAAACACCCGAAAATTCGATATTTTTGGGTCCCAGAAGCGATCTGTACATGCCTACTCCTAGTTAGAGTATTTTCAAAATACAGGCCCAAAACATACTGAAAATCGATATTTTAGGTGCCCAAAGTCAATATGTGCATGCATCTTCTGTACCCGTTTATATCTCAAATTCAGGCTCAAAACACCCGAAAATTCGGTATTTTTGGGTCCTAGAGGCGATCTGTACATCCCTACTAATATTTAGAATGTTTTCAAGATACAGACCCAAAACATGCTCAAAATCGATATTTTATGTGCCCAAAAGTCGATATGTGCATGCATCTTCTGTACCCGTTTATAACTCAAATTCAGACTCAAAACTCCCGAAAATTCGATATTTTGGGGTCCCAGAATTGATCTGTACATGCCTACTTAGTGCTAGAAAATTTTCAAAATATAGGCCCAAAACATGCTAAAAATCGATATTATAGGCGCCCAAAGTCGATATCTCAAATTCAGGCCCAAAACACCCGAAAATTCGATATTTTGGAGTCCCAGAAGCGATCTGTAGATGCCTACTAAGTGCTAGAAATTTTTCAAAATATAGGCCCAAAACATAATGAAAATCGATCTTTTAGGTGCCCAAAAGTCGATATGTGCATGCATCTTCTGTACCCGTTTATATCCCAAATTCAACCTCAAAATACCCGAAAATTCGATATTTTGGGGTCCCAGAAGCGATCTGTACATCCCTACTAATATTTAGAATGTTTTCAAGATACAGACCCAAAACATGCTCAAAATCGATATTTTATGTGCCCAAAAGTCGATATGTGTATGCATCTTCTGCACTCGTTTATATCTCAAATTCAACCTCAAAACACCCGAAAATTCGATAATTTTGGGTTCCAGAAGCGAACTGTACATGTCTAGTCTGTCCTAGAATGTTTTCAAAATATATGCTTAAAACATGCTAAAAATCGATATTTTAAGTGTCCAAAGTCGATATGTGCATGCATCTTCTGTACCCGTTTATATCTCAAATTCAGACTCAAAACACCCGAAAATACGATATTTTTGGGTCCCAGAAGCAATCTGTACATGCCTACTTAGTGCTAGAATATTTTCAAAATATTGGGCCAAAACATGCTAAAAATCGATATTTTAGGTGCCCAAAGTCGATATCTCAAATTCAGGCCCAAAACACCCGAAAATTCGATATTTTGGGGTCCCAGAAGCGAACTGTACATGCCTACTCCGTGTTAGAGTATTCTCAAAATACAGGCCCAAAACATACTGAAAATCGATCTTTTAGGTGCCCAAAAGTCGATATGTGCATGCATCTTCTGTACCCGTGTATATCTCAAATTCAGGCTCCAAACACCCGAAAATTCGATATGTTGGGGTCCCAGAAGCGAACTGTACATGCCTACTCCGTGTAAGAGTATTTTTAAAATACAGGCCCAAAACATACTGAAAATCGATCTTTTAGGTGCCCAAAAGTCGATATGTGCATGCATCTTCTGTACCCGTGTATATCTCAAATTCAGGCTCCAAACACCCATAAATTCGATATTTTGGGGTCCCAGAAGCGATCTGTACATGCCTACAGAGATGCAGGCCCAACACATGCTGAAAATCGATATTTTAGGTGCCCAAATTCAACATGTGTATGCCTCTTCTGCACTCGTTTATATCTCAAATTAAACCTCAAAAACACCCGAAAATTCGATAATTTTGGGTCCCAGAAGCGATCGGTACATGTCTAGTCAGTGCTAGAATGTTTTCAAAATATAGGCTCAAAACATGCTAAAAATCGATATTTTAAGTGTCCAAAGTCGATATGTGCATGCATCTTCTGTACCCGTTTATATCTCAAATTCAGGCTCAAAACACCCGAAAATTCGATATTTTTGGGTCACAGAAGCGATCTGTACATGCCTACTCCTAGTTAGAGTATTTTCAAAATACAGGCCCAAAACATGCTGAAAATCGATATTTTAGGTGCCCAAAGTCAATATGTGCAAGCATCTTCTGTACCCGTTTATATCTCAAATTCAGGCTCAAAACACCTGAAAATTCGCTATTTTTGTGTCCTAGAAGCGATCTGTACATCCCTACTCCTAGTAAGAATGTTTTCAAGATACAGACCCAAAACATGCTCAAAATCGATATTTTAGGTGCCCAAAAGTCGATACGTGCATGCATCTTCTGTACCCGTTTATATCTCAAATTAAGGCTTAAAACACCCGAAAATTCGATATTTTGGGGTCCCAGAAGCGATCTGTACATGCCTACTCAGTGCTAAAATATTTTCAAAATATAGGCCCATAACATGCTAAAAATCGATATTTTAGGTGCCCAAAGTCGATATCTCAAATTAAAGCCCAAAAAACCCGAAAATCCGATATTTTGGGGTCCCAGAAGCGATCTGTACTTGCCTACTTCGTGTTAGAGTATTTTCAAAATACAGGCCCAAAACAAGCTGAAAATCGATATTTTAGGTGACCAAAGTCAATATGTGTATGCATCTTCTGTACCCGTTTATATCCCAAATTTAACCTCAAAACACCCGAAAATTCGATATTTTTGGGTCCCAGCAGCGATCTGTACATGTCTAGTCAGTGCTAGAATGTTTTATAAAATATAGGCTCAAAACATGCTGAAAATCGATATTTTAAGTGTACAAAGTCGATATGTGCATGCATCTTCTGTACTTGTTTATATCTCTAATTCAGGCTCAAAACACCCG
The DNA here is from genome assembly GCA_033782935.1 of Petrolisthes cinctipes. Lineage (NCBI taxonomy): Eukaryota > Metazoa > Arthropoda > Malacostraca > Decapoda > Porcellanidae > Petrolisthes > Petrolisthes cinctipes. The sequence continues at coordinate 1,048,234 of JAWQEG010000930.1, read as the reverse complement.
AAAATTCGATATTTTTGGGTTCCAGAAGCGATCTGTACATGCCTACTCCTAGTTAGGAGTATTTTCAAAATACAGGCCCATAACATGCTAAAAATCGATATTTTAAGTGACCAAAGTCGATATGTGCATGCATGTTCTGTACCCTTTTATATCTCAAATTCAGGCTCCAAACACCCGAAAATTCGATAATTTTAAGTTCCAGAAGCGATCTGTACATGTCTAGTCAGTGCTAGAATGTTTTCAAAATATAGGCTCAAAACATGCTAAAAATCGATATTTTATGGGGACACCACACTCCAACACCCTATCTGAGCTCCTGTTAATTTTAGAAGCAAAATCTTTTTGCCATCGTAATTCTCGTTTGGTTTTACATAAACTGATTAATTTTCATTACAATCGAGCAACAAATAATATTTTTCCCAACATTTTAAAATTTATTTTGTAAAAAATTAACTAAATAAGAACAATGTTTCAGAATTGCATAAGATTTATGTGGACTATCCTCTGATATATAGCAACACAGCTCATGACGAAAGAGTCCATTATCACTGCTATAAATGGGAAAATTCCTCGCCTGAGATTGTTGAAAAAAATTTTCGCCAGAAATGTTTGGGAAAAAATTCGCCAAAAATAAAATAACCCTTTTAGATCAAAATCCAAACAACAAACTGTGCTCATATATACGTATATCACGTGTGAATATTATTCATTGATAAAACGTCAATACCCTTCGTGTTGTTAGCTTTTTTAGTGGAGAAATTTGAAAAAAAATACAAAAAAATGACTTTGAAACTAAAATCAGTAGGAAATGCTTTAGTTGGTGCTCTACACTTTCATTCTCTTCGGCATGGACTAGACTATAGAGCATGAAGAAGTGGCTGTATATAGGGGTAACTATTATTTTTGGTGATTATTTTAATGCGAAAAATTTATTTGTTTCTGCTTCTCGTGTTTTATGACATAAGGTAGTGTGGTGTCCTCTTCAGTGTCCAAAGTCGATATGTGCATGCATCTTCTGTACCCGTTTATATCTCAAATTCAGGCTCCAAACACCCGAAAATTCGATATTTTGGAGTCACATAAGCGACCTGTACATGCCTACTCGGAAGAAGGCCCAAAACATGCTGAAAATCGATATTTTAGGTGCCTAAAGTCAACATGTGTATGCATCTTCTGCACTCGTTTATATCTCAAATTTAACCTCAAAACACCCGAAAATTCGATAATTTTGGGTCCCAGAAGCGATTTGTACATGTCTAGTCAGTGCTAGAATGTTTTCAAAATATAGGCTCAAAACATGTTAAAAATCGATATTTTAAGTGTCCAAAGTAGATATGTGCATGCATCATCTGTACCTGTTTATATCTCAAATTCAGGCTCAAAACACCCGAAAATTCGATATTTTGGGGTCCCAGAAGCGATCTGTACATGCCTACTCAGTGCTGGAATATTTTCAAAATATAGGCCCAAAACATACTAAAAATCGATATTTTAGGTGCCCAAAGTCGATATCTCAAATTTAAGCCCAAAACACCCAAAAATTCGATATTTTGGGGTCCCAGAAGCGATCTGTACATGCCTACTCCGTGTTAGAGTATTTCCAATATACAGGCCCAAAATATACTGAAAATCGATCTTTTAGGTGCCGAAAAGACGATATATGGATGAATCTTCTGTACCCGTTTATATCTGAAATTCAGGCTCAAAACACCCGAAAATTCGATATTTTAGGGTCCCAGAAGCGATCTGTACTTGCCTACTCCGTGTTAGAGTATTTTCAAAATACAGGCCCAAAACAAGCTGAAAATCGATATTTTAGGTGACCAAAGTCAATATGTGTATGCATCTTCTGTACCCGTTTATATCCCAAATTTAACCTCAAAACACCCGAAATTCCGATATTGTTGGGTCCCAGCAGCGATCTGTACATGTCTAGTCAGTGCTAGAATGTTTTATAAAATATAGGCTCAAAACATGCTAAAAATCGATATTTTAAGTGTCCAAAGTCGATATGTGCATGCATCTTCTGTACCCGTTTATATCTCTAATTCAGGCTCAAAACACCCGAAAATTCTATATTTTTAGGTTCCAGAAGCGATCCGTACATGCCTACTCCTACTTAGGAGTAATTTCAAAATACAGGCCCAAAACATGCTCAAAATCGATATTTTAGGTGTCCAAAGTCGATATGTGCATGCATCTTCTGTACCCGTTTATATCTCAAATTCAGGCTCCAAACACCCGAAAATTCGATATTTTGGGGTCCCAGAAGCGATCTGTACATGCCTACTCAGATGCAGGCCCAAAACATGCTGAAAATCGATATTTTAGGTGCCCAAAGTCAACATGTGTATGCATCTTCTGCACTCGTTTATATCTCAAATTTAACCTCAAAACACCCGAAAATTCGATAATTTTGGGTTCCAGAAGCGATCTGTACATGTCTAGTTAGTGCAAGAATTTTTTCAAAATATATGCTCAAAACATGCTAAAAATCGATATTTAAGTGTCCAAAGTCGATATGTGCATGCATCTTCTGTACCCGTTTATATCTCAAATTCAGGCTCCAAGCACTCGAAAATTCGATATTTTGGAGTCCCATAAGCGATCTGTACATGCCTACTCAGAAGAAGGCCCAAAACATGCTGAAAATCGATATTTTAGGTGCCTAAAGTCAACATGTGTATGCATCTTCTGCACTCGTTTATATCTCAAATTTAACCTCAAAACACCCGAAAATTCGATAATTTTGGATTCCAGAAGCGATCTGTACATGTCTAGTCAGTGCTAGAATGTTTTCAAAATATAGGCTCAAAACATGCTAAAAATCGATATTTTAAGTGTCCAAAGTCGATATGTGCATGCATCTTCTGTTCCCGTTTATATCTCAAATTCAGGCTCCAAACACCTTAAAATTCGATATTTTGGAGTCCCATAAGCGATCTGTACATGCCTACTCAGAAGAAGGCCCAAAACATGCTGAAAATCGATATTTTAGGTGCCTAAAGTCAACATGTGTATGCATCTTCTGCACTCGTTTATATCTCAAATTTAAGCTCAAAACACCCGAAAATTCGATAATTTTGGGTCCCAGAAGCGATCTGTACATGTCTAGTCAGTGATAGAATATTTTCAAAATATAGGCCCAAAACATGCTAAAAATCGATAATTTAGGTGCCCAAAGTCGATATCTCAAATTCAGGCCCAAAACACCCGAAAATTCGATATTTTGGGGTCCCAGAAGCGATCTGTACATGCCTACTCAGTGCTAGAATGTTTTCAAAATATAGGCTCAAAACATGCTAAAAATCGATATTTTAATTGTCCAAAGTCGATATGTGCATGCATCATCTGTTTCCGTTTATATCTCAAATTCAGGCTCAAAACACCCGAAAATTCGATATTTTGGGGTGCCAGAAGTGATCTGTACATGCCTACTTAGTGGTAGAATATTTTCAAAATATAGGCCCAAAACATGCTAAAAATCGATATTTTAGGTGCCCAAAGTCGATATCTCAAATTCAGTCCCAGAACAACCGAAAATTCGATAATTTGGGGTCCCAGAAGCGAACTGCACATGCCTACTCCGTGTTAGAGTATTTTCAAAATACAGGCCCAAAACATACTGAAAATCGTTCTTTTAGGTGCCGCAAAAGTCGATATGTGCATCCATCTTCTGTACCCGTTTATATCTCAAATTCAGGCTCCAAACACCCGAAAATTCGATATTTTGGAGTCCCAGAAACGATCTGTACATGCTACTCAGAAGAAGGCCCAAAACATGCTGAAAATCGATATTTTAGGTGCCCAAAGTCAACATGTGTATACATCTTCTGCACTCGTTTATATCTCAAATTTAACCTCAAAACACCCGAAAATTCGATAATTTTGAGTCCCAGAAGCGATCTGTACATGTCTAGTCAGTGCTAGAATGTTTTCAAAATATAGGCTTGAAATATGTTAAAAATCGATATTTTAAGTGTCCAAAGTCGATATGTGCATGCATCTTCTGTACCCGTTTATATCTCAAATTCAGGCTCAAAACACCCGAAAATTCGATATTTTTGGGTCCCAGAAGCGATCTATACATGCCTACTTAGTGCTAGAATATTTTCAAAATATAGGCCCAAAACATGCTAAAAATCGATATTTTAGGTGCCCAAAGTCGATATCTCAAATTCAGGCCCAAAACACCCTAAAATTCCATATTTTGGGGTCCCAGAAGCGATCTGTACATGCCTACTCCGTGTTAGAGTAGTTTCAAAATACAGGCCGAAAACAAGCTGAAAATCGATATTTTAGGTGACCAAAGTCAATATGTGTATGTATCTTCTGCACCCGTTAATATCCCAAATTCAACCTCAAAACATCCGAAAATTCGAGATTTTTGGGTCCCAGAAGCGATCTGTACATGCCTACTGAGTGCTAGAATGTTTTTGAAATATAGGCTCAAAACATGCTAAAAATCGATATTTTAAGTGTCCAAAGTTGATATGTGCATGCATCATCTGTTCCCGTTAATATCTCAAATTCAGGCCCAGAACACCCGAAAATTCAATATTTTTGGGGTCCCAGAAGAGAACTGTACATGCCTACTCCGTGTTAGAGTATTTTCAAAATACAGGCCTAAAACATACTGAAAATCGATTTTTTAGGTGCCCAAAAGTCGATATGTGCATGCATCTTCTGTACCCGTTTATATCCCAAATTCAACCTCAAAACACCCGAAAATTCGATATTTTTGGGTCCCAGAAGTGATCTGTACATGCCTACTTAGTGCTAGAATATTTTCAAAATATAGGCCCAAAACATGCTAAAAATCGATATTTTAGGTGCCCAATGTCGATATCTCAAATTCAGGCCTAAACACCCTAAAATTCGATATTTTGGGGTCCCAGAAGCGAACTGTACATGTCTACTCCGTGTTAGAGTATTTTCAAAATACAGGCCAAAAACATACTGAAAATCGAACTTTTAGGTACCCAAAAGTCGATATGTGCATGCATCTTCTGTTCCCGTTTATATCTCAAATTATACCTCAAAACACCCGAAAATTAAATATATTTTTGGGTCCCAGAAGCGATCTGTACATGCCTACTCAGCGCTAGAATTTTTTCAAAATATAGGCTTAAAACATGCTAAAAATCGATATTTTAAGTGCCCAAAGTCGATATGTGCATGCATCATCTCTTCCCGTTTATATCTCAAATTCAGGCTCAAAACACCCGAAAATTCGATATTTTGGGGTGCCAGAGGTGATCTGTACATGCCTACTTAGTGCTAAAATATTTTCAAAATATAGGCCAAAAACATGCTAAAAATCAATATTTTAGGTGACCAAAGTCGATGTCTAAAATTCAGGCCCAAAATACCCGAAAATTCGATATTTTGGGGTCCCAGAAGCGAACTGTACATGCCTACTCCGTGTTAGAGTATTTTCAAAATACAGGCCCAAAACATGCTGAAAATCGATATTTTAGGTGCCCAAAGTCAAGATGTGTATGCATCTTCTGCACTCGTTTATATCTCAAATTCAACCTCAAAACACCCGAAAATTCGATAATTTTTGGTCCCAGAAGCGATATGTACATGTCTAGTCAGTGCTAGAATGTTTTCAAAATACAGGCTCAAAACATGCTAAAAATCGATATTTTAAATGTCCAAAGTCGATATGTTCATGCATCTTCTGTACCCGTTTATATCTCAAATTCAGGCTCAAAACATCCGAAAATTCGATATTTTTGGGTCCCAGAAGTGATCTGTACATGCCTACTTAGTGCTAGAATATTTTCAAAATATAGGCCCAAAACATGCTAAAAAACGATATTTTAGGTGCCCAAAGTCGATATCTCAAATTCAGGCCCAAAACACCCGAAAATTCGATATTTTGGGGTCCCAGAAGCGAACTGTACATGCCTACTCCGTGTTAGAGTATTTTTAAAATACAGGCCCAAAACATACTGAAAATCGATCTGTTGGTGCCCAAAAGTCGATATGTGCATGCATCTTCTGTACCCGTTTATATCCCAAATTCAACCTCAAAACACCCGAAAATTCGATAATTTTGGGTCCCAGAAGCGATCTGTACATGTCTAGTTAGTGCTTGAATGTTTTCAAAATACAGGCCAAAAACATGCTGAAAATCGATATTTTAGGTGCACAAAGTCAATATGTGCATGCATCTTCTGTACCCGTTTATATCTCAAATTCAGGCTCAAAACACCCGAATATTCGGTATTCTTGGGTCCTAGAAGTGATCTGTACATGCCTACTCAGTGCTAGAATGTTTTAAAAATATAGGCTCAAAACATGCTAAAAATCGATATTTTAAGTGTCCAAAGTCGATTCGTGCATGCATCATCTGTACCCGTTTATATCTCAAATTCAGGCTCAAAACACCCGAAAATTCAATATTTTTGGGTGCCAAAAGTGATCTGTACATGCCTACTTAGTGCTAGAATATTTTCAAAATATAGGCCCAAAACATGCAAAAAATCGATATTTTAGGTGCCCAAAGTCGATATCTCAAATTCAGGCCCAAAACACCCGAAAATTCGATATTTTGGGGTCCCAGAAGCGAACTGTACATGCCTACTCCGTGTTAGAGTATTTTTAAAATACAGGCCCAAAACATACTGAAAATCGATCTTTTAGGTGCCCAAAAGTCGATATGTGCATGCATCTTCTGAACCCGTTTATATCCCAAATTCAACCTCAAAACACCCGAAAATTCGATAATTTTGGGTCCCAGAAGCGATCTGTACCTGTCTAGTTAGTGCTAGAATGTTTTCAAAATATAGGCTCAAAACATGCTAAAAATCGATATTTTAAGTGTCCAAAGTCGATATGTGCATGCATCTTCTGTTCCCGTTTATATCTCAAATTCAGGCTCCAAACACCTTAAAATTCGATATTTTGGAGTCCCATAAGCGATCTGTACATGCCTACTCAGAAGAAGGCCCAAAACATGCTGAAAATCGATATTTTAGGTGCCTAAAGTCAACATGTGTATGCATCTTCTGCACTCGTTTATATCTCAAATTTAAGCTCAAAACACCCGAAAATTCGATAATTTTGGGTCCCAGAAGCGATCTGTACATGTCTAGTCAGTGATAGAATATTTTCAAAATATAGGCCCAAAACATGCTAAAAATCGATAATTTAGGTGCCCAAAGTCGATATCTCAAATTCAGGCCCAAAACACCCGAAAATTCGATATTTTGGGGTCCCAGAAGCGATCTGTACATGCCTACTCAGTGCTAGAATGTTTTCAAAATATAGGCTCAAAACATGCTAAAAATCGATATTTTAATTGTCCAAAGTCGATATGTGCATGCATCATCTGTTTCCGTTTATATCTCAAATTCAGGCTCAAAACACCCGAAAATTCGATATTTTGGGGTGCCAGAAGTGATCTGTACATGCCTACTTAGTGGTAGAATATTTTCAAAATATAGGCCCAAAACATGCTAAAAATCGATATTTTAGGTGCCCAAAGTCGATATCTCAAATTCAGTCCCAGAACAACCGAAAATTCGATAATTTGGGGTCCCAGAAGCGAACTGCACATGCCTACTCCGTGTTAGAGTATTTTCAAAATACAGGCCCAAAACATACTGAAAATCGTTCTTTTAGGTGCCGCAAAAGTCGATATGTGCATCCATCTTCTGTACCCGTTTATATCTCAAATTCAGGCTCCAAACACCCGAAAATTCGATATTTTGGAGTCCCAGAAACGATCTGTACATGCTACTCAGAAGAAGGCCCAAAACATGCTGAAAATCGATATTTTAGGTGCCCAAAGTCAACATGTGTATACATCTTCTGCACTCGTTTATATCTCAAATTTAACCTCAAAACACCCGAAAATTCGATAATTTTGAGTCCCAGAAGCGATCTGTACATGTCTAGTCAGTGCTAGAATGTTTTCAAAATATAGGCTTGAAATATGTTAAAAATCGATATTTTAAGTGTCCAAAGTCGATATGTGCATGCATCTTCTGTACCCGTTTATATCTCAAATTCAGGCTCAAAACACCCGAAAATTCGATATTTTTGGGTCCCAGAAGCGATCTATACATGCCTACTTAGTGCTAGAATATTTTCAAAATATAGGCCCAAAACATGCTAAAAATCGATATTTTAGGTGCCCAAAGTCGATATCTCAAATTCAGGCCCAAAACACCCTAAAATTCCATATTTTGGGGTCCCAGAAGCGATCTGTACATGCCTACTCCGTGTTAGAGTAGTTTCAAAATACAGGCCGAAAACAAGCTGAAAATCGATATTTTAGGTGACCAAAGTCAATATGTGTATGTATCTTCTGCACCCGTTAATATCCCAAATTCAACCTCAAAACATCCGAAAATTCGAGATTTTTGGGTCCCAGAAGCGATCTGTACATGCCTACTGAGTGCTAGAATGTTTTTGAAATATAGGCTCAAAACATGCTAAAAATCGATATTTTAAGTGTCCAAAGTTGATATGTGCATGCATCATCTGTTCCCGTTAATATCTCAAATTCAGGCCCAGAACACCCGAAAATTCAATATTTTTGGGGTCCCAGAAGAGAACTGTACATGCCTACTCCGTGTTAGAGTATTTTCAAAATACAGGCCTAAAACATACTGAAAATCGATTTTTTAGGTGCCCAAAAGTCGATATGTGCATGCATCTTCTGTACCCGTTTATATCCCAAATTCAACCTCAAAACACCCGAAAATTCGATATTTTTGGGTCCCAGAAGTGATCTGTACATGCCTACTTAGTGCTAGAATATTTTCAAAATATAGGCCCAAAACATGCTAAAAATCGATATTTTAGGTGCCCAATGTCGATATCTCAAATTCAGGCCTAAACACCCTAAAATTCGATATTTTGGGGTCCCAGAAGCGAACTGTACATGTCTACTCCGTGTTAGAGTATTTTCAAAATACAGGCCAAAAACATACTGAAAATCGAACTTTTAGGTACCCAAAAGTCGATATGTGCATGCATCTTCTGTTCCCGTTTATATCTCAAATTATACCTCAAAACACCCGAAAATTAAATATATTTTTGGGTCCCAGAAGCGATCTGTACATGCCTACTCAGCGCTAGAATTTTTTCAAAATATAGGCTTAAAACATGCTAAAAATCGATATTTTAAGTGCCCAAAGTCGATATGTGCATGCATCATCTCTTCCCGTTTATATCTCAAATTCAGGCTCAAAACACCCGAAAATTCGATATTTTGGGGTGCCAGAGGTGATCTGTACATGCCTACTTAGTGCTAAAATATTTTCAAAATATAGGCCAAAAACATGCTAAAAATCAATATTTTAGGTGACCAAAGTCGATGTCTAAAATTCAGGCCCAAAATACCCGAAAATTCGATATTTTGGGGTCCCAGAAGCGAACTGTACATGCCTACTCCGTGTTAGAGTATTTTCAAAATACAGGCCCAAAACATGCTGAAAATCGATATTTTAGGTGCCCAAAGTCAAGATGTGTATGCATCTTCTGCACTCGTTTATATCTCAAATTCAACCTCAAAACACCCGAAAATTCGATAATTTTTGGTCCCAGAAGCGATATGTACATGTCTAGTCAGTGCTAGAATGTTTTCAAAATACAGGCTCAAAACATGCTAAAAATCGATATTTTAAATGTCCAAAGTCGATATGTTCATGCATCTTCTGTACCCGTTTATATCTCAAATTCAGGCTCAAAACATCCGAAAATTCGATATTTTTGGGTCCCAGAAGTGATCTGTACATGCCTACTTAGTGCTAGAATATTTTCAAAATATAGGCCCAAAACATGCTAAAAAACGATATTTTAGGTGCCCAAAGTCGATATCTCAAATTCAGGCCCAAAACACCCGAAAATTCGATATTTTGGGGTCCCAGAAGCGAACTGTACATGCCTACTCCGTGTTAGAGTATTTTTAAAATACAGGCCCAAAACATACTGAAAATCGATCTGTTGGTGCCCAAAAGTCGATATGTGCATGCATCTTCTGTACCCGTTTATATCCCAAATTCAACCTCAAAACACCCGAAAATTCGATAATTTTGGGTCCCAGAAGCGATCTGTACATGTCTAGTTAGTGCTTGAATGTTTTCAAAATACAGGCCAAAAACATGCTGAAAATCGATATTTTAGGTGCACAAAGTCAATATGTGCATGCATCTTCTGTACCCGTTTATATCTCAAATTCAGGCTCAAAACACCCGAATATTCGGTATTCTTGGGTCCTAGAAGTGATCTGTACATGCCTACTCAGTGCTAGAATGTTTTAAAAATATAGGCTCAAAACATGCTAAAAATCGATATTTTAAGTGTCCAAAGTCGATTCGTGCATGCATCATCTGTACCCGTTTATATCTCAAATTCAGGCTCAAAACACCCGAAAATTCAATATTTTTGGGTGCCAAAAGTGATCTGTACATGCCTACTTAGTGCTAGAATATTTTCAAAATATAGGCCCAAAACATGCAAAAAATCGATATTTTAGGTGCCCAAAGTCGATATCTCAAATTCAGGCCCAAAACACCCGAAAATTCGATATTTTGGGGTCCCAGAAGCGAACTGTACATGCCTACTCCGTGTTAGAGTATTTTTAAAATACAGGCCCAAAACATACTGAAAATCGATCTTTTAGGTGCCCAAAAGTCGATATGTGCATGCATCTTCTGAACCCGTTTATATCCCAAATTCAACCTCAAAACACCCGAAAATTCGATAATTTTGGGTCCCAGAAGCGATCTGTACCTGTCTAGTTAGTGCTAGAATGTTTTCAAAATATAGGCTCAAAACATGCTAAAAATCGATATTTTAAGTGTCCAAAGTCGATATGTGCATGCATCTTCTGTACCCGTTTATATTTCAAATTCAGGCTCAAAACACCCGAAAATTCGATTTTTTGGGGTCCCAGAAGCAATCTGTACATGCCTACTCCTAGTTAGAGTATTTTCAAAATAAAGTCCAAAAACATGCTGAAAATCGATATTTTAGGTGCCCAAAGTCAATATGTGCATGCATCTTCTGTACCCGTTTATATCTCAAATTCAAGCTCAAAACACACGAAAATTCGATATTTTGGGGTCCCAGAAGTGATCTGTACATGCCTACTTAGTGCTAGAATATTTTCAAAATATAGGCCCTAAACATGCTAAAAATCGATATTTTAGGTGCCCAAAGTCGATATGTGCATGCATCTTCTGTACCCGTTTATATCTCAAGTTCAGGCTCAAAACACCCGAAAATTCGATATTTTTGGTCCCAGAAGCGATCTGTACATGCCTACTCCTAGTTAGAGTATTTCCAAAATAGAGGCCAAAAACATGCTGAAAATCGATATTTTAGGTGCACAAAGTCAATATGTGCATGTATCATCTGTACCCGTTTATATCTCAAATTCAGGCTCAAAACACCCGAAAATTCAATATTTTGGGGTGCCAAAAGTGATCTGTACATGCCTACTTAGTGCTAGAATATTTTCAAAATATAGGCCCAAAACATGCAAAAAATCGATATTTTAGGTGCCCAAAGTCGATATCTCAAATTCAGGTCCAAAACACCCGAAAATTCGATATTTTGGGGTCCCAGAAGCGAACTGTACATGCCTACTCCGTGTTAGAGTATTTTCAAAAACAGGCCCAAAACATATTGAAAATCGATCTTTTAGGTACCCTCAAGTCGATATGTGCATGCTTCTTCTGTACTCGTTTATATCCCAAATTCAACCTCAAAATACCCGAAAATTCGATAATTTTGGGTCCCAGAAGCGATCTGTACATGTCTAGTCAGTGCAAGAATTTTTTCAAAATATAGGCTCAAAACATGCTAAAAATCGATATTTTAAGTGTCCAAAGTCAATATGTGCATGCATCTTCTGTACCCGTTTATATCTCAAATTCAGGCTCAAAACACCCGAAAATTCGGTATTTTTGGGTCCTAGAAGCGATCTGTACATTCCTACTCCTAGTTAGAATGTTTTCAAGATACAGGCCCAAAACATGCTCAAAATCGATATTTTTGGTGCCCAAAAGTTGATATGTGCATACATCTTCTGTACCCGTTTATATCCCAAATTCAACTTCAAAACACCCAAAAATTCGATATTTTTGGGTCCCAGAAGCGATCTGTACATGCCTACTCAGTGCTAGAATTTTTTCAAAATATAGGCCCATAACATGCTAAAAATCGATATTTTAAGTGTCCAAAGTCGATACGTGCATGCATTATCTGTTCCCGTTTATATCTCAAATTCAGGCTCAAAACACCTGAAAATTCGATATTTTGGAGTCCCATAAGCGATCTGTACATGCCTACTCAGAAGAAGGCCCAAAACATGCTGAAAATCGATATTTTAGGTGCCTAAAGTCAACATGTGTATGCATCTTCTGCACTCGTTTATATCTCAAATTTAAGCTCAAAACACCCGAAAATTCGATAATTTTGGGTCCCAGAAGCGATCTGTACATGTCTAGTCAGTGATAGAATATTTTCAAAATATAGGCCCAAAACATGCTAAAATCGATAATTTAGGTGCCCAAAGTCGATATCTCAAATTCAGGCCCAAAACACCCGAAAATTCGATATTTTGGGGTCCCAGAAGCGATCTGTACATGCCTACTCAGTGCTAGAATGTTTTCAAAATATAGGCTCAAAACATGCTAAAAATCGATATTTTAATTGTCCAAAGTCGATATGTGCATGCATCATCTGTTTCCGTTTATATCTCAAATTCAGGCTCAAAACACCCGAAAATTCGATATTTCGGGGTGCCAGAAGTGATCTGTACATGCCTACTTAGTGGTAGAATATTTTCAAAATATAGGCCCAAAACATGCTAAAAATCGATATTTTAGGTGCCCAAAGTCGATATCTCAAATTCAGTCCCAGAACACCCGAAAATTCGATAATTTGGGGTCCCAGAAGCGAACAGCACATGCCTACTCCGTGTTAGAGTATTTTCAAAATACAGGCCCAAAACATACTGAAAATCGTTCTTTTAGGTGCCGCAAAAGTCGATATGTGCATCCATCTTCTGTACCCGTTTATATCTCAAATTCAGGCTCCAAACGCCCGAAAATTCGATATTTTGGAGTCCCAGAAACGATCTGTACATGCTACTCAGAAGAAGGCCCAAAACATGCTGAAAATCGATATTTTAGGTGCCCAAAGTCAACATGTGTATGCATCTTCTGCACTCGTTTATATCTCAAATTTAACCTCAAAACACCCGAAAATTCGATAATTTTGAGTCCCAGAAGCGATCTGTACATGTCTAGTCAGTGCTAGAATGTTTTCAAAATATAGGCTTGAAATATGTTAAAAATCGATATTTTAAGTGTCCAAAGTCGATATGTGCATGCATCTTCTGTACCCGTTTATATCTCAAATTCAGGCTCAAAACACCCGAAAATTCGATATTTTTGGGTCCCAGAAGCGATCTATACATGCCTACTTAGTGCTAGAATATTTTCAAAATATAGGCCCAAAACATGCTAAAAATCGATATTTTAGGTGTCCAAAGTCGATATCTCAAATTCAGGCCCAAAACACCCTAAAATTCCGTATTTTGGGGTCCCAGAAGCGATCTGTACATGCCTACTCCGTGTTAGAGTAGTTTCAAAATACAGGCCGAAAACAAGCTGAAAATCGATATTTTAGGTGACCAAAGTCAATATGTGTATGTATCTTCTGCACCCGTTAATATCCCAAATTCAACCTCAAAACATCCGAAAATTCGAGATTTTTGGGTCCCAGAAGCGATCTGTACATGCCTACTGAGTGCTAGAATGTTTTTGAAATATAGGCTCAAAACATGCTAAAAATCGATATTTTAAGTGTCCAAAGTTGATATGTGCATGCATCATCTGTTCCCGTTTATATCTCAAATTCAGGCCCAGAACACCCGAAAATTCAATATTTTTGGGGTCCCAGAAGAGAACTGTACATGCCTACTCCGTGTTAGAGTATTTTCAAAATACAGGCCTAAAACATACTGAAAATCGATTTTTTAGGTGCCCAAAAGTCGATATGTGCATGCATCTTCTGTACCCGTTTATATCCCAAATTCAACCTCAAAACACCCGAAAATTCGATATTTTTGGGTCCCAGAAGTGATCTGTACATGCCTACTTAGTGCTAGAATATTTTCAAAATATAGGCCCAAAACATGCTAAAAATCGATATTTTAGGTGCCCAATGTCGATATCTCAAATTCAGGCCTAAACACCCTAAAATTCGATATTTTGGGGTCCCAGAAGCGAACTGTACATGTCTACTCCGTGTTAGAGTATTTTCAAAATACAGGCCCAAAACATACTGAAAATCGATCTTTTAGGTACCCAAAAGTCGATATGTGCATGCATCTTCTGTTCCCGTTTATATCTCAAATTATACCTCAAAACACCCGAAAATTAAATATATTTTTGGGTCGCAGAAGCGATCTGTACATGCCTACTCAGCGCTAGAATTTTTTCAAAATATAGGCTTAAAACATGCTAAAAATCGATATTTTAAGTGCCCAAAGTCGATATGTGCATGCATCATCTCTTCCCGTTTATATCTCAAATTCAGGCTCAAAACACCTGAAAATTCGATATTTTGGAGTCCCATAAGCGATCTGTACATGCCTACTCAGAAGAAGGCCCAAAACATGCTGAAAATCGATATTTTAGGTGCCTAAAGTCAACATGTGTATGCATCTTCTGCACTCGTTTATATCTCAAATTTAAGCTCAAAACACCCGAAAATTCGATAATTTTGGGTCCCAGAAGCGATCTGTACATGTCTAGTCAGTGATAGAATATTTTCAAAATATAGGCCCAAAACATGCTAAAATCGATAATTTAGGTGCCCAAAGTCGATATCTCAAATTCAGGCCCAAAACACCCGAAAATTCGATATTTTGGGGTCCCAGAAGCGATCTGTACATGCCTACTCAGTGCTAGAATGTTTTCAAAATATAGGCTCAAAACATGCTAAAAATCGATATTTTAATTGTCCAAAGTCGATATGTGCATGCATCATCTGTTTCCGTTTATATCTCAAATTCAGGCTCAAAACACCCGAAAATTCGATATTTCGGGGTGCCAGAAGTGATCTGTACATGCCTACTTAGTGGTAGAATATTTTCAAAATATAGGCCCAAAACATGCTAAAAATCGATATTTTAGGTGCCCAAAGTCGATATCTCAAATTCAGTCCCAGAACACCCGAAAATTCGATAATTTGGGGTCCCAGAAGCGAACAGCACATGCCTACTCCGTGTTAGAGTATTTTCAAAATACAGGCCCAAAACATACTGAAAATCGTTCTTTTAGGTGCCGCAAAAGTCGATATGTGCATCCATCTTCTGTACCCGTTTATATCTCAAATTCAGGCTCCAAACGCCCGAAAATTCGATATTTTGGAGTCCCAGAAACGATCTGTACATGCTACTCAGAAGAAGGCCCAAAACATGCTGAAAATCGATATTTTAGGTGCCCAAAGTCAACATGTGTATGCATCTTCTGCACTCGTTTATATCTCAAATTTAACCTCAAAACACCCGAAAATTCGATAATTTTGAGTCCCAGAAGCGATCTGTACATGTCTAGTCAGTGCTAGAATGTTTTCAAAATATAGGCTTGAAATATGTTAAAAATCGATATTTTAAGTGTCCAAAGTCGATATGTGCATGCATCTTCTGTACCCGTTTATATCTCAAATTCAGGCTCAAAACACCCGAAAATTCGATATTTTTGGGTCCCAGAAGCGATCTATACATGCCTACTTAGTGCTAGAATATTTTCAAAATATAGGCCCAAAACATGCTAAAAATCGATATTTTAGGTGTCCAAAGTCGATATCTCAAATTCAGGCCCAAAACACCCTAAAATTCCGTATTTTGGGGTCCCAGAAGCGATCTGTACATGCCTACTCCGTGTTAGAGTAGTTTCAAAATACAGGCCGAAAACAAGCTGAAAATCGATATTTTAGGTGACCAAAGTCAATATGTGTATGTATCTTCTGCACCCGTTAATATCCCAAATTCAACCTCAAAACATCCGAAAATTCGAGATTTTTGGGTCCCAGAAGCGATCTGTACATGCCTACTGAGTGCTAGAATGTTTTTGAAATATAGGCTCAAAACATGCTAAAAATCGATATTTTAAGTGTCCAAAGTTGATATGTGCATGCATCATCTGTTCCCGTTTATATCTCAAATTCAGGCCCAGAACACCCGAAAATTCAATATTTTTGGGGTCCCAGAAGAGAACTGTACATGCCTACTCCGTGTTAGAGTATTTTCAAAATACAGGCCTAAAACATACTGAAAATCGATTTTTTAGGTGCCCAAAAGTCGATATGTGCATGCATCTTCTGTACCCGTTTATATCCCAAATTCAACCTCAAAACACCCGAAAATTCGATATTTTTGGGTCCCAGAAGTGATCTGTACATGCCTACTTAGTGCTAGAATATTTTCAAAATATAGGCCCAAAACATGCTAAAAATCGATATTTTAGGTGCCCAATGTCGATAACTCAAATTCAGGCCTAAACACCCTAAAATTCGATATTTTGGGGTCCCAGAAGCGAACTGTACATGTCTACTCCGTGTTAGAGTATTTTCAAAATACAGGCCCAAAACATACTGAAAATCGATCTTTTAGGTACCCAAAAGTCGATATGTGCATGCATCTTCTGTTCCCGTTTATATCTCAAATTATACCTCAAAACACCCGAAAATTAAATATATTTTTGGGTCCCAGAAGCGATCTGTACATGCCTACTCAGCGCTAGAATTTTTTCAAAATATAGGCTTAAAACATGCTAAAAATCGATATTTTAAGTGCCCAAAGTCGATATGTGCATGCATCATCTCTTCCCGTTTATATCTCAAATTCAGGCTCAAAACACCCGAAAATTCGATATTTTGGGGTGCCAGAGGTGATCTGTACATGCCTACTTAGTGCTAAAATATTTTCAAAATATAGGCCAAAAACATGCTAAAAATCAATATTTTAGGTGACCAAAGTCGATGTCTAAAATTCAGGCCCAAAATACCCGAAAATTCGATATTTTGGGGTCCCAGAAGCGAACTGTACATGCCTACTCCGTGTTAGAGTATTTTCAAAATACAGGCCCAAAACATGCTGAAAATCGATATTTTAGGTGCCCGAAGTCAAGATGTGTATGCATCTTCTGCACTCGTTTATATCTCAAATTCAACCTCAAAACACCCGAAAATTCGATAATTTTTGGTCCCAGAAGCGATATGTACATGTCTAGTCAGTGCTAGAATGTTTTCAAAATACAGGCTCAAAACATGCTAAAAATCGATAGTTTAAATGTCCAAAGTCGATATGTTCATGCATCTTCTGTACCCGTTTATATCTCAAATTCAGGCTCAAAACACCCGAAAATTCGATATTTTTGGGTCCCAGAAGTGATCTGTACATGCCTACTTAGTGCTAGAATATTTTCAAAATATAGGCCCAAAACATGCTAAAAAACGATATTTTAGGTGCCCAAAGTCGATATCTCAAATTCAGGCCCAAAACACCCGAAAATTCGATATTTTGGGGTCCCAGAAGCGAACTGTACATGCCTACTCCGTGTTAGAGTATTTTTAAAATACAGGCCCAAAACATACTGAAAATCGATCTGTTGGTGCCCAAAAGTCGATATATGCATGCATCTTCTGTACCCGTTTATATCCCAAATTCAACCTCAAAACACCCGAAAATTCGATAATTTTGGGTCCCAGAAGCGATCTGTACATGTCTAGTTAGTGCTTGAATGTTTTCAAAATATAGGCTAAAAACATGCTAAAAATCGATATTTTAAGTGTCCAAAGTCGATATTTGCATGCATCTTCTGTACCCGTTTATATCTCAAGTTCAGGCTCAAAACACCCGAAAATTCGATATTTTTGGTCCCAGAAGCGATCTGTACATGCATACTCCTAGTTAGAGTATTTTCAAAATACAGGCCAAAAACATGCTGAAAATCGATATTTTAGGTGCACAAAGTCAATATGTGCATGCATCTTCTGTACCCGTTTATATCTCAAATTCAGGCTCAAAACACCCGAATATTCGGTATTCTTGGGTCCTAGAAGTGATCTGTACATGCCTACTCAGTGCTAGAATGTTTTAAAAATATAGGCTCAAAACATGCTAAAAATCGATATTTTAAGTGTCCAAAGTCGATTCGTGCATGCATCATCTGTACTCGTTTATATCTCAAATTCAGGCTCAAAACACCCGAAAATTCAATATTTTTGGGTGCCAAAAGTGATCTGTACATGCCTACTTAGTGCTAGAATATTTTCAAAATATAGGCCCAAAACATGCTAAAAATCGATATTTTAGGTGCCCAAAGTCGATATCTCAAATTCAGTCCCAGAACACCCGAAAATTCGATAATTTGGGGTCCCAGAAGCGAACAGCACATGCCTACTCCGTGTTAGAGTATTTTCAAAATACAGGCCCAAAACATACTGAAAATCGTTCTTTTAGGTGCCGCAAAAGTCGATATGTGCATCCATCTTCTGTACCCGTTTATATCTCAAATTCAGGCTCCAAACGCCCGAAAATTCGATATTTTGGAGTCCCAGAAACGATCTGTACATGCTACTCAGAAGAAGGCCCAAAACATGCTGAAAATCGATATTTTAGGTGCCCAAAGTCAACATGTGTATGCATCTTCTGCACTCGTTTATATCTCAAATTTAACCTCAAAACACCCGAAAATTCGATAATTTTGAGTCCCAGAAGCGATCTGTACATGTCTAGTCAGTGCTAGAATGTTTTCAAAATATAGGCTTGAAATATGTTAAAAATCGATATTTTAAGTGTCCAAAGTCGATATGTGCATGCATCTTCTGTACCCGTTTATATCTCAAATTCAGGCTCAAAACACCCGAAAATTCGATATTTTTGGGTCCCAGAAGCGATCTATACATGCCTACTTAGTGCTAGAATATTTTCAAAATATAGGCCCAAAACATGCTAAAAATCGATATTTTAGGTGTCCAAAGTCGATATCTCAAATTCAGGCCCAAAACACCCTAAAATTCCGTATTTTGGGGTCCCAGAAGCGATCTGTACATGCCTACTCCGTGTTAGAGTAGTTTCAAAATACAGGCCGAAAACAAGCTGAAAATCGATATTTTAGGTGACCAAAGTCAATATGTGTATGTATCTTCTGCACCCGTTAATATCCCAAATTCAACCTCAAAACATCCGAAAATTCGAGATTTTTGGGTCCCAGAAGCGATCTGTACATGCCTACTGAGTGCTAGAATGTTTTTGAAATATAGGTTTAAAACATGCTAAAAATCGATATTTTAAGTGTCCAAAGTTGATATGTGCATGCATCATCTGTTCCCGTTTATATCTCAAATTCAGGCCCAGAACACCCGAAAATTCAATATTTTTGGGGTCCCAGAAGAGAACTGTACATGCCTACTCCGTGTTAGAGTATTTTCAAAATACAGGCCTAAAACATACTGAAAATCGATTTTTTAGGTGCCCAAAAGTCGATATGTGCATGCATCTTCTGTACCCGTTTATATCCCAAATTCAACCTCAAAACACCCGAAAATTCGATATTTTTGGGTCCCAGAAGTGATCTGTACATGCCTACTTAGTGCTAGAATATTTTCAAAATATAGGCCCAAAACATGCTAAAAATCGATATTTTAGGTGCCCAATGTCGATATCTCAAATTCAGGCCTAAACACCCTAAAATTCGATATTTTGGGGTCCCAGAAGCGAACTGTACATGTCTACTCCGTGTTAGAGTATTTTCAAAATACAGGCCCAAAACATACTGAAAATCGATCTTTTAGGTACCCAAAAGTCGATATGTGAATGCATCTTCTGTTCCCGTTTATATCTCAAATTATACCTCAAAACACCCGAAAATTAAATATATTTTTGGGTCCCAGAAGCGATCTGTACATGCCTACTCAGCGCTAGAATTTTTTCAAAATATAGGCTTAAAACATGCTAAAAATCGATATTTTAAGTGCCCAAAGTCGATATGTGCATGCATCATCTCTTCCCGTTTATATCTCAAATTCAGGCTCAAAACACCCGAAAATTCGATATTTTGGGGTGCCAGAGGTGATCTGTACATGCCTACTTAGTGCTAAAATATTTTCAAAATATAGGCCAAAAACATGCTAAAAATCAATATTTTAGGTGACCAAAGTCGATGTCTAAAATTCAGGCCCAAAATACCCGAAAATTCGATATTTTGAGGTCCCAGAAGCGAACTGTACATGCCTACTCCGTGTTAGAGTATTTTCAAAATACAGGCCCAAAACATGCTGAAAATCGATATTTTAGGTGCCCGAAGTCAAGATGTGTATGCATCTTCTGCACTCGTTTATATCTCAAATTCAACCTCAAAACACCCGAAAATTCGATAATTTTTGGTCCCAGAAGCGATATGTACATGTCTAGTCAGTGCTAGAATGTTTTCAAAATACAGGCTCAAAACATGCTAAAAATCGATAGTTTAAATGTCCAAAGTCGATATGTTCATGCATCTTCTGTACCCGTTTATATCTCAAATTCAGGCTCAAAACACCCGAAAATTCGATATTTTTGGGTCCCAGAAGTGATCTGTACATGCCTACTTAGTGCTAGAATATTTTCAAAATATAGGCCCAAAACATGCTAAAAAACGATATTTTAGGTGCCCAAAGTCGATATCTCAAATTCAGGCCCAAAACACCCGAAAATTCGATATTTTGGGGTCCCAGAAGCGAACTGTACATGCCTACTCCGTGTTAGAGTATTTTTAAAATACAGGCCCAAAACATACTGAAAATCGATCTGTTGGTGCCCAAAAGTCGATATATGCATGCATCTTCTGTACCCGTTTATATCCCAAATTCAACCTCAAAACACCCGAAAATTCGATAATTTTGGGTCCCAGAAGCGATCTGTACATGTCTAGTTAGTGCTTGAATGTTTTCAAAATATAGGCTAAAAACATGCTAAAAATCGATATTTTAAGTGTCCAAAGTCGATATTTGCATGCATCTTCTGTACCCGTTTATATCTCAAGTTCAGGCTCAAAACACCCGAAAATTCGATATTTTTGGTCCCAGAAGCGATCTGTACATGCATACTCCTAGTTAGAGTATTTTCAAAATACAGGCCAAAAACATGCTGAAAATCGATATTTTAGGTGCACAAAGTCAATATGTGCATGCATCTTCTGTACCCGTTTATATCTCAAATTCAGGCTCAAAACACCCGAATATTCGGTATTCTTGGGTCCTAGAAGTGATCTGTACATGCCTACTCAGTGCTAGAATGTTTTAAAAATATAGGCTCAAAACATGCTAAAAATCGATATTTTAAGTGTCCAAAGTCGATTCGTGCATGCATCATCTGTACTCGTTTATATCTCAAATTCAGGCTCAAAACACCCGAAAATTCAATATTTTTGGGTGCCAAAAGTGATCTGTACATGCCTACTTAGTGCTAGAATATTTTCAAAATATAGGCCCAAAACATGCAAAAAATCGATATTTTAGGTGCCCAAAGTCGATATATCAAATTCAGGCCCAAAACACCCGAAAATTCGATATTTTGGGGTCCCAGAAGAGAACTGTACATGCCTACTCCGTGTTAGAGTATTTTTAAAATACAGGCCCAAAACATACTGAAAATCGATCTTTTAGGTGCCCAAAAGTCGATATGTGCATGCATCTTCTGTACCCGTTTATATCCCAAATTCAACCTCAAAACACCCGAAAATTCTATAATTTTGGGTCCCAGAAGCGATCTGTACCTGTCTAGTTAGTGCTAGAATGTTTTCAAAATATAGGCTCAAAACATGCTAAAAATCGATATTTTAAGTGTCCAAAGTCGATATGTGCATGCATCTTCTGTACCCGTTTATATTTCAAATTCAGGCTCAAAACACCCGAAAATTCGATATTTTGGGGTCCCAGAAGCGATCTGTACATGCCTACTCCTAGTTAGAGTATTTTCAAAATACAGTCCAAAAACATGCTGAAAATCGATATTTTAGGTGCCCAAAGTCAATATGTGCATGCATCTTCTGTACCCGTTTATATCTCAAATTCATGCTCAAAACACACGAAAATTCGATATTTTGGGGTCCCAGAAGTGATCTGTACATGCCTACTTAGTGCTAGAATATTTTCAAAATATAGGCCCAAAACATGCTAAAAATCGATATTTTAGGTGCCCAAAGTCGATATGTGCATGCATCTTCTGTACCCGTTTATATCTCAAGTTCAGGCTCAAAACACCCGAAAATTCGATATTTTTGGTCCCAGATGCAATCTGTACATGCCTACTCCTAGTTAGAGTATTTCCAAAATAGAGGCCAAAAACATGCTGAAAATCGATATATTAGGTGCACAAAGTCAATATGTGCATGTATCATCTGTACCCGTTTATATCTCAAATTCAGGCTCAAAACACCCGAAAATTCAATATTTTGGGGTGCCAAAAGTGATCTGTACATGCCTACTTAGTGCTAGAATATTTTCAAAATATAGGCCCAAAACATGCAAAAAATCGATATTTTAGGTACCCAAAGTCGATATCTCAAATTCAGGTCCAAAACACCCGAAAATTCGATATTTTGGGGTCCCAGAAGCGAACTGTACATGCCTACTCCGTGTTAGAGTATTTTCAAAAACAGGCCCAAAACATATTGAAAATCGATCTTTTAGGTACCCTCAAGTCGATATGTGCATGCTTCTTCTGTACTCGTTTATATCCCAAATTCAACCTCAAAATACCCGAAAATTTGATAATTTTGGGTCCCAGAAGCGATCTGTACATGTCTAGTCAGTGTAAGAATTTTTTCAAAATATAGGCTCAAAACATGCTAAAAATCGATATTTTAAGTGTCCAAAGTCGATATGTGCATGCATCTGGTGTACCCGTATATATCTCAAATTCAGGCTCAAAACACCCGAAAATTTGATATTTTTGGGTCCCAGAAGCGATCGGTACATGCCTACTCCTAGTTAGAGTATTTTCAAAATACAGGCCAAAAACATGCTGAAAATCGATATTTTAGGTGCCCAAAGTCAATATGTGCATGCATCTTCTGTACCCGTTTATATCTCAAATTCAGGCTCAAAACACCCGAAAATTCGGTATTTTTGGGTCCTAGAAGCGATCTGTACATTCCTACTCCTAGTTAGAATGTTTTCAAGATACAGGCCCAAAACATGCTAAAAATCGATATTTTTGGTGCCCAAAAGTTGATATGTGCATACATCTTCTGTACCCGTTTATATCCCAAATTCAACTTCAAAACACCCAAAAATTCGATATTTTTGGGTCCCAGAAGCGATCTGTACATGCCTACTCAGTGCTAGAATTTTTTCAAAATATAGGCTCAAAACATGCTAAAAATCGATATTTTAAGTGTCCAAAGTCGATACGTGCATGCATTATCTGTTCCCGTTTATATCTCAAATTCAGGCTCAAAACACCCGAAAATTCGATATTTTAGGGTCCCAGAAGTGATCTGTACATGCCTACTTAGTGCTAGAATATTTTCAAAATATAGGCCCAAAACATGCTAAAAATGGATATTTTAGGTGCCCAAATTCGGTATCTCAAATTCAGGCTCAAAACACCCGAAAATTCGATATTTTGGGGTCCCAGAAGCGAACTGTACATGCCTACCCCGTGTTAGAGTATTTTCAAAATACAGGCCCAAAACATACTATAAAACGATCTTTTTGGTGCCCAAAAGTCGATATTTGTACCCGTTTATATCCCAAATTCAATCTCAAAACACCCGAAAGTTCGATATTTTTGGGTCCCAGAAGCGATCTGTACATGCCTACTCAGTGCTATAATTTTTTCTAAATACAGGATCAAAACATGCTAAAAATCGATATTTTAAGTGTCCAAAGTCTAATTGTGCATGCATCATCTGTTCCCATTTATATCTCA
This sequence comes from Petrolisthes cinctipes, assembly GCA_033782935.1. NCBI lineage: Eukaryota > Metazoa > Arthropoda > Malacostraca > Decapoda > Porcellanidae > Petrolisthes > Petrolisthes cinctipes. The sequence goes on along the minus strand of JAWQEG010000930.1, from coordinate 1,024,275 downwards.
AATTCAGGCTCAAAACACCCAAAAATTCGATATTTTGGGGTCCCAGAAGTCATCTGTACATGCCTACTTAGTGCTAGAATATTTTCAAAATATAGGCCCAAAACATGCTAAAAATCGATATTTAAGGTGCCCAAAGTCGATATATCAAATTCAGGCCCAAAACACCCGAAAATTCGATATTTTGGGGTCCCAGAAGCGAACTATACATGCCTACTCCGTGTTAGAGTATTTTCAAAATACAGGCCCAAAACATATTGAAAATCGATCTTTTAGGTACCCAAAAGTCGATATGTGCATGCATCTTCTGTACCCGTTTATATCCCAAATTCAACCTCAAAACACGCGAAAATTCGGTATTTTTGGGTCCCAGAAGCGATCTGTACATACCTACTCAGTGCTAGATTTTTTTCAAAATATAGGCTCAAAACATGCTAAAAATCGATATTTTAAGTGTTCAAAGTCGATGTGTGCATGCATCGTCTGTTCCCGTTTATATCTCAAATTCAGGCTCAAAACACCCGAAAATTCGATATTTTGGGGTGCCAGAAGTGATTTGTACATGCCTACTTAGTGCTAGAATATTTTCAAAATATAGGCCCAAAACATGCAAAAAATCGATATTTTAGGTGCCCAAAGTCGATATCTCAAATTCAGGCCTAAAACACCCGAAAATTCGATATTTCGGGGTCCCAGAAGCAAACTGTACATGCCTTCTCCGTGTTAGAGTATTTTCAAAATAATGGCCCAATTATACTGGTGCCCAAAGGTCGATATGTGCATGCATCTTTTGTACCCGTTTATATCCCAAATTCAACCTCAAAACACCCGAAAATTCGGTATTTTTGGGTCCCAGAAGCGATCTGTACATGCCTACGCAGTACTAGAAATTTTTCAAAATATAGGCTCAAAACATACTAAAAATCGATATTTTAAGTGTTCAAAGTCGATATATGCATGCATCATCTGTTCCCGTTTATATCTCAAATTCAGGCTCAAAACACCCGAAAATTTGATATTTTGGGGTCCCAGAAGTGATCTGTACATGCCTACTTAGTGCTAGAATATTTTCAAAATATAGGCCCAAAACATGCTAAAAATCGATATTTTAGGTGTCCAAAGTCGATATGTGCATGAATCATCTGTTCCCGTTTATATCTCAAATTCAGGCTCAAAACACCCGAAAATTCTATATTTTTGGATCCCAGAAGCGATCTGTACATGCCTACTCCTAGTTAGAGTATTTTCAAAATACAGGCCAAAAACATGCTGAAAATCGATATTTTAGGTGCCCAAAGTCAATATGTGCATGCATCTTCTGTACCCGTTTATATCCCAAATTCAACCTCAAAACACCCGAAAATTCGATAATTTTGGGTCCCAGAAGCGATCTGTACATGTCTAGTTAGTGCTAGAATGTTTTCAAAATATAGGCTCAAAACATGCTAAAAATCGATATTTTAAGTGTCCAAAGTCGATATGTTCATGCATCTTCAGTACCCGTCTATATTTCAAATTCAGGCTCAAAACACCCGAAAATTCGATATTTTTGGGTCCCAGAAGCGATCTGTACATGCCTACTCCTAGTTAGAGTATTTTCAAAATACAGGCCAAAAACATGCTGAAAATCGATATTTTAGGTGCCCAAAAGTCGATATGTGCATGCATCTTCTGTACCCGTTTATATTTCAAATTCAGGCTCAAAACACCCGAAAATTCGATATTTTTGTTTCCCTGAAGCGATCTGTACATGCCTACTCCTACTTAGAGTATTTTCAAAATACAGTACAAAAACATGCTGAAAATCGATATTTTAGGTGCCCAAAGTCAATATGTGCATGCATCTTCTGTACCCGTTTATATATCAAATTCAGGCTCAAAACACCCGAAAATTCGGTATTTTTGGGTCCTAGAAGCGATCTGTACATCCCTACTCCTAGTTAGAATGCTTTCAAGATACAGACCCAAAACATGCTCAAAATCGATATTTTAGGTGCCCAAAAGTTGATATTTGCATACATCTTCTGTACCCGTTTATATCTCAAATTCAGGCTCAAAACACACGAAAATTCGATATTTTTGGGTCCCAGAAGTGATCTGTACATGCCTACTTAGTGCTAGAATATTTTCAAAATATAGGCCCAAAACATGCTACAAAATCGATATTTTAGGTGCCCAAAGTCGATATCTCAAATTCAGGTCCAAAACACCCAAAAATTCGATATTTTGGGGTCCCAGAAGCGAACTGTACATGCCTACTCCGTGTTAGAGTATTTTCAAAAACAGGCCCAAAACATACTGAAAATCGATCTTTTAGGTACCCTCAAGTCGATATGTGCATGCTTCTTCTGTACTCGTTTATATCCCAAATTCAACCTCAAAATACTCGAAAATTCGATAATTTTGGGTCCCAGAAGCGATCTGTACATGTCTAGTCAGTGCAAGAATTTTTTCAAAATATAGGCTCAAAACATGCTAAAAATCGATATTTTAAGTGTCCAAAGTCGATATGTGCATGCATCTGGTGTACCCGTTTATATCTCAAATTCAGGCTCAAAACACCCGAAAATTCGGTATTTTTGGGTCCTAGAAGCGATCTGTACATCCCTACTCCTAGTTAGAATGTTTTCAAGATACAGACCCAAAACATGCTCAAAATCGATATTTTTGGTGCCCAAAAGTTGATATGTGCATACATCTTCTGTACCCGTTTATATCCCAAATTCAACTTCAAAACGCCCAAAAATTCGATATTTTTGGGTCCCAGAAGCGATCTGTACATGCCTACTCAGTGCTAGAATTTTTTCAAAATATAGGCTCAAAACATGCTAAAAATCAATATTTTAAGTGTCCAAAGTCGATACGTGCATGCATTATCTGTTCCCGTTTATATCTCAAATTCAGGCTCAAAACACCCGAAAATTCGATATTTTAGGGTCCCAGAAGTGATCTGTACATGCCTACTTAGTGCTAGAATATTTTCAAAATATAGACCCAAAACATGCTAAAAATGGATATTTTAGGTGCCCAAATTCGGTATCTCAAATTCAGGCTCAAAACACCCGAAAATTCGATATTTTGGTGTCCCAGAAGCGAACTGTACATGCCTACCCCGTGTTAGAGTATTTTCAAAATACAGGCCCAAAACATACTGAAAATCGATCTTTTAGGTGCCCAAAAGTCGATATTTGTACCCGTTTATATCCCAAATTCAATCTCAAAACACCCGAAAATTCGATATTTTTGGGTCCCAGAAGCGATCTGGACATGCCTACTCAGTGCTATAATTTTTTCTAAATACAGGTTCAAAACATGCTAAAAATCGATATTTTAAGTGTCCAAAGTCGATTTGTGCATGCATCATCTGTTCCCATTTATATATCAAATTCAGGCTCAAAACACCCAAAAATTCGATATTTTGGGGTCCCAGAAGTGATCTGTATATGCCTACTTAGTGCTAGAATATTTTCAAAATATAGGCCCAAAACATGCTAAAAATCGATATTTAAGGTGCCCAAAGTCGATATATCAAATTCAGGCCCAAAACACCCGAAAATTCGATATTTTGGGGTCCCAGAAGCGAACTATACATGCCTACTCCGTGTTAGAGTATTTTCAAAATACAGGCCCAAAACATATTGAAAATTGATCTTTTAGGTACCCAAAAGTCGATATGTGCATGCATCTTCTGTACCCGTTTATATCCCAAATTCAACCTCAAAACACGCGAAAATTCGGTATTTTTGGGTCCCAGAAGCGATCTGTACATGCCTACTCAGTGCTAGATTTTTTTCAAAATATAGGCTCAAAACATGCTAAAAATCGATATTTTAAGTGTCCAAAGTCGATATGTGCATGCATCATCTGTTCCCGTTTATATCTCAAATTCAGGCTCAAAACACCCGAAAATTCGATATTTTGGGGTCCCAGAAGTGATCTGTACATGCCTACATAGTGCTAGAATATTTTCAAAATATAGGCCCAAAACATGCAAAAAATCGATATTTTAGGTGCCCAAAGTCGATATCTCAAATTCAGGCCTAAAACACCCGAAAATTCGATATTTCGGGGTCCCAGAAGCAAACTGTACATGCCTTCTCCGTGTTAGAGTATTTTCAAAATAATGGCCCAATTATACTGGTGCCCAAAGGTCGATATGTGCATGCATCTTTTGTACCCGTTTATATCCCAAATTCAACCTCAAAACACCCGAAAATTCGGTATTTTTGGGTCCCAGAAGCGATCTGTACATGCCTACGCAGTACTAGAAATTTTTCAAAATATAGGCTCAAAACATACTAAAAATCGATATTTTAAGTGTTCAAAGTCGATATATGCATGCATCATCTGTTCCCGTTTATATCTCAAATTCAGGCTCAAAACACCCGAAAATTTGATATTTTGGGGTCCCAGAAGTGATCTGTACATGCCTACTTAGTGCTAGAATATTTTCAAAATATAGGCCCAAAACATGCTAAAAATCGATATTTTAGGTGTCCAAAGTCGATATGTGCATGAATCATCTGTTCCCGTTTATATCTCAAATTCAGGCTCAAAACACCCGAAAATTCTATATTTTTGGATCCCAGAAGCGATCTGTACATGCCTACTCCTAGTTAGAGTATTTTCAAAATACAGGCCAAAAACATGCTGAAAATCGATATTTTAGGTGCCCAAAGTCAATATGTGCATGCATCTTCTGTACCCGTTTATATCCCAAATTCAACCTCAAAACACCCGAAAATTCGATAATTTTGGGTCCCAGAAGCGATCTGTACATGTCTAGTTAGTGCTAGAATGTTTTCAAAATATAGGCTCAAAACATGCTAAAAATCGATATTTTAAGTGTCCAAAGTCGATATGTTCATGCATCTTCAGTACCCGTCTATATTTCAAATTCAGGCTCAAAACACCCGAAAATTCGATATTTTTGGGTCCCAGAAGCGATCTGTACATGCCTACTCCTAGTTAGAGTATTTTCAAAATACAGGCCAAAAACATGCTGAAAATCGATATTTTAGGTGCCCAAAAGTCGATATGTGCATGCATCTTCTGTACCCGTTTATATTTCAAATTCAGGCTCAAAACACCCGAAAATTCGATATTTTTGTTTCCCTGAAGCGATCTGTACATGCCTACTCCTACTTAGAGTATTTTCAAAATACAGTACAAAAACATGCTGAAAATCGATATTTTAGGTGCCCAAAGTCAATATGTGCATGCATCTTCTGTACCCGTTTATATATCAAATTCAGGCTCAAAACACCCGAAAATTCGGTATTTTTGGGTCCTAGAAGCGATCTGTACATCCCTACTCCTAGTTAGAATGCTTTCAAGATACAGACCCAAAACATGCTCAAAATCGATATTTTAGGTGCCCAAAAGTTGATATGTGCATACATCTTCTGTACCCGTTTATATCTCAAATTCAGGCTCAAAACACACGAAAATTCGATATTTTTGGGTCCCAGAAGTGATCTGTACATGCCTACTTAGTGCTAGAATATTTTCAAAATATAGGCCCAAAACATGCTACAAAATCGATATTTTAGGTGCCCAAAGTCGATATCTCAAATTCAGGTCCAAAACACCCAAAAATTCGATATTTTGGGGTCCCAGAAGCGAACTGTACATGCCTACTCCGTGTTAGAGTATTTTCAAAAACAGGCCCAAAACATACTGAAAATCGATCTTTTAGGTACCCTCAAGTCGATATGTGCATGCTTCTTCTGTACTCGTTTATATCCCAAATTCAACCTCAAAATACTCGAAAATTCGATAATTTTGGGTCCCAGAAGCGATCTGTACATGTCTAGTCAGTGCAAGAATTTTTTCAAAATATAGGCTCAAAACATGCTAAAAATCGATATTTTAAGTGTCCAAAGTCGATATGTGCATGCATCTGGTGTACCCGTTTATATCTCAAATTCAGGCTCAAAACACCCGAAAATTCGGTATTTTTGGGTCCTAGAAGCGATCTGTACATCCCTACTCCTAGTTAGAATGTTTTCAAGATACAGACCCAAAACATGCTCAAAATCGATATTTTTGGTGCCCAAAAGTTGATATGTGCATACATCTTCTGTACCCGTTTATATCCCAAATTCAACTTCAAAACGCCCAAAAATTCGATATTTTTGGGTCCCAGAAGCGATCTGTACATGCCTACTCAGTGCTAGAATTTTTTCAAAATATAGGCTCAAAACATGCTAAAAATCGATATTTTAAGTGTCCAAAGTCGATACGTGCATGCATTATCTGTTCCCGTTTATATCTCAAATTCAGGCTCAAAACACCCGAAAATTCGATATTTTAGGGTCCCAGAAGTGATCTGTACATGCCTACTTAGTGCTAGAATATTTTCAAAATATAGACCCAAAACATGCTAAAAATGGATATTTTAGGTGCCCAAATTCGGTATCTCAAATTCAGGCTCAAAACACCCGAAAATTCGATATTTTGGTGTCCCAGAAGCGAACTGTACATGCCTACCCCGTGTTAGAGTATTTTCAAAATACAGGCCCAAAACATACTGAAAATCGATCTTTTAGGTGCCCAAAAGTCGATATTTGTACCCGTTTATATCCCAAATTCAATCTCAAAACACCCGAAAATTCGATATTTTTGGGTCCCAGAAGCGATCTGGACATGCCTACTCAGTGCTATAATTTTTTCTAAATACAGGTTCAAAACATGCTAAAAATCGATATTTTAAGTGTCCAAAGTCGATTTGTGCATGCATCATCTGTTCCCATTTATATATCAAATTCAGGCTCAAAACACCCAAAAATTCGATATTTTGGGGTCCCAGAAGTGATCTGTATATGCCTACTTAGTGCTAGAATATTTTCAAAATATAGGCCCAAAACATGCTAAAAATCGATATTTAAGGTGCCCAAAGTCGATATATCAAATTCAGGCCCAAAACACCCGAAAATTCGATATTTTGGGGTCCCAGAAGCGAACTATACATGCCTACTCCGTGTTAGAGTATTTTCAAAATACAGGCCCAAAACATATTGAAAATTGATCTTTTAGGTACCCAAAAGTCGATATGTGCATGCATCTTCTGTACCCGTTTATATCCCAAATTCAACCTCAAAACACGCGAAAATTCGGTATTTTTGGGTCCCAGAAGCGATCTGTACATGCCTACTCAGTGCTAGATTTTTTTCAAAATATAGGCTCAAAACATGCTAAAAATCGATATTTTAAGTGTCCAAAGTCGATATGTGCATGCATCATCTGTTCCCGTTTATATCTCAAATTCAGGCTCAAAACACCCGAAAATTCGATATTTTGGGGTCCCAGAAGTGATCTGTACATGCCTACATAGTGCTAGAATATTTTCAAAATATAGGCCCAAAACATGCAAAAAATCGATATTTTAGGTGCCCAAAGTCGATATCTCAAATTCAGGCCTAAAACACCCGAAAAATCGATATTTCGGGGTCCCAGAAGCAAACTGTACATGCATTCTCCGTGTTAGAGTATTTTCAAAATAATGGCCCAATTATACTGGTGCCCAAAAGTCGATATGTGCATGTATCTTTTGTACCCGTTTATATCCCAAATTCAACCTCAAAACACCCGAAAATTCGCTATTTTAGGGTCCCAGAAGCGATCTGTACATGCCTACGCAGTACTAGAAATTTTTCAAAATATAGGCTCAAAACATGCTAAAAATCGATATTTTAAGTGTCCAAAGTCGATATATGCATGCATCATCTGTTCCCGTTTATATCTCAAATTCAGGCTCAAAACACCCGAAAATTCGATATTTTGGGGTCCCAGAAGTGATCTGTACATGCCTACTTAGTGCTAGAATATTTTCAAAATATAGGCCCAAAACATGCTAAAAATCGATATTTTAGGTGTCCAAAGTCGATATGTGCATGAATCATCTGTTCCCGTTTATATCTCAAATTCAGGCTCAAAACACCCGAAAATTCTATATTTTTGGATCCCAGAAGCGATCTGTACATGCCTACTCCTAGTTAGAGTATTTTCAAAATACAGGCCAAAAACATGCTGAAAATCGATATTTTAGGTGCCCAAAGTCAATATGTGCATGCATCTTCTGTACCCGTTTATATCCCAAATTCAACCTCAAAACACCCGAAAATTCTATAATTTTGGGTCCCAGAAGCGATCTGTACATGTCTAGTTAGTGCTAGAATGTTTTCAAAATATAGGCTCAAAACATGCTAAAAATCGATATTTTAAGTGTCCAAAGTCGATATGTTCATGCATCTTCAGTACCCGTCTATATTTCAAATTCAGGCTCAAAACACCCGAAAATTCGATATTTTTGGGTCCCAGAAGCGATCTGTACATGCCTACTCCTAGTTAGAGTATTTTCAAAATACAGGCCAAAAACATGCTGAAAATCGATATTTTAGGTGCCCAAAAGTCGATATGTGCATGCATCTTCTGTACCCGTTTATATTTCAAATTCAGGCTCAAAACACCCGAAAATTCGATATTTTTGTTTCCCTGAAGCGATCTGTACATGCCTACTCCTACTTAGAGTATTTTCAAAATACAGTACAAAAACATGCTGAAAATCGATATTTTAGGTGCCCAAAGTCAATATGTGCATGCATCTTCTGTACCCGTTTATATATCAAATTCAGGCTCAAAACACCCGAAAATTCGGTATTTTTGGGTCCTAGAAGCGATCTGTACATCCCTACTCCTAGTTAGAATGCTTTCAAGATACAGACCCAAAACATGCTCAAAATCGATATTTTAGGTGCCCAAAAGTTGATATGTGCATACATCTTCTGTACCCGTTTATATCTCAAATTCAGGCTCAAAACACACGAAAATTCGATATTTTTGGGTCCCAGAAGTGATCTGTACATGCCTACTTAGTGCTAGAATATTTTCAAAATATAGGCCCAAAACATGCTACAAAATCGATATTTTAGGTGCCCAAAGTCGATATCTCAAATTCAGGTCCAAAACACCCAAAAATTCGATATTTTGGGGTCCCAGAAGCGAACTGTACATGCCTACTCCGTGTTAGAGTATTTTCAAAAACAGGCCCAAAACATACTGAAAATCGATCTTTTAGGTACCCTCAAGTCGATATGTGCATGCTTCTTCTGTACTCGTTTATATCCCAAATTCAACCTCAAAATACTCGAAAATTCGATAATTTTGGGTCCCAGAAGCGATCTGTTCATGTCTAGTCAGTGCAAGAATTTTTTCAAAATATAGGCTCAAAACATGCTAAAAATCGATATTTTAAGTGTCCAAAGTCGATATGTGCATGCATCTGGTGTACCCGTTTATATCTCAAATTCAGGCTCAAAACACCCGAAAATTCGGTATTTTTGGGTCCTAGAAGCGATCTGTACATCCCTACTCCTAGTTAGAATGTTTTCAAGATACAGACCCAAAACATGCTCAAAATCGATATTTTTGGTGCCCAAAAGTTGATATGTGCATACATCTTCTGTACCCGTTTATATCCCAAATTCAACTTCAAAACGCCCAAAAATTCGATATTTTTGGGTCCCAGAAGCGATCTGTACATGCCTACTCAGTGCTAGAATTTTTTCAAAATATAGGCTCAAAACATGCTAAAAATCGATATTTTAAGTGTCCAAAGTCGATACGTGCATGCATTATCTGTTCCCGTTTATATCTCAAATTCAGGCTCAAAACACCCGAAAATTCGATATTTTAGGGTCCCAGAAGTGATCTGTACATGCCTACTTAGTGCTAGAATATTTTCAAAATATAGACCCAAAACATGCTAAAAATGGATATTTTAGGTGCCCAAATTCGGTATCTCAAATTCAGGCTCAAAACACCCGAAAATTCGATATTTTGGTGTCCCAGAAGCGAACTGTACATGCCTACCCCGTGTTAGAGTATTTTCAAAATACAGGCCCAAAACATACTGAAAATCGATCTTTTAGGTGCCCAAAAGTCGATATTTGTACCCGTTTATATCCCAAATTCAATCTCAAAACACCCGAAAATTCGATATTTTTGGGTCCCAGAAGCGATCTGGACATGCCTACTCAGTGCTATAATTTTTTCTAAATACAGGTTCAAAACATGCTAAAAATCGATATTTTAAGTGTCCAAAGTCGATTTGTGCATGCATCATCTGTTCCCATTTATATATCAAATTCAGGCTCAAAACACCCAAAAATTCGATATTTTGGGGTCCCAGAAGTGATCTGTATATGCCTACTTAGTGCTAGAATATTTTCAAAATATAGGCCCAAAACATGCTAAAAATCGATATTTAAGGTGCCCAAAGTCGATATATCAAATTCAGGCCCAAAACACCCGAAAATTCGATATTTTGGGGTCCCAGAAGCGAACTATACATGCCTACTCCGTGTTAGAGTATTTTCAAAATACAGGCCCAAAACATATTGAAAATTGATCTTTTAGGTACCCAAAAGTCGATATGTGCATGCATCTTCTGTACCCGTTTATATCCCAAATTCAACCTCAAAACACGCGAAAATTCGGTATTTTTGGGTCCCAGAAGCGATCTGTACATGCCTACTCAGTGCTAGATTTTTTTCAAAATATAGGCTCAAAACATGCTAAAAATCGATATTTTAAGTGTCCAAAGTCGATATGTGCATGCATCATCTGTTCCCGTTTATATCTCAAATTCAGGCTCAAAACACCCGAAAATTCGATATTTTGGGGTCCCAGAAGTGATCTGTACATGCCTACATAGTGCTAGAATATTTTCAAAATATAGGCCCAAAACATGCAAAAAATCGATATTTTAGGTGCCCAAAGTCGATATCTCAAATTCAGGCCTAAAACACCCGAAAAATCGATATTTCGGGGTCCCAGAAGCAAACTGTACATGCATTCTCCGTGTTAGAGTATTTTCAAAATAATGGCCCAATTATACTGGTGCCCAAAAGTCGATATGTGCATGTATCTTTTGTACCCGTTTATATCCCAAATTCAACCTCAAAACACCCGAAAATTCGCTATTTTAGGGTCCCAGAAGCGATCTGTACATGCCTACGCAGTACTAGAAATTTTTCAAAATATAGGCTCAAAACATGCTAAAAATCGATATTTTAAGTGTCCAAAGTCGATATATGCATGCATCATCTGTTCCCGTTTATATCTCAAATTCAGGCTCAAAACACCCGAAAATTCGATATTTTGGGGTCCCAGAAGTGATCTGTACATGCCTACTTAGTGCTAGAATATTTTCAAAATATAGGCCCAAAACATGCTAAAAATCGATATTTTAGGTGTCCAAAGTCGATATGTGCATGAATCATCTGTTCCCGTTTATATCTCAAATTCAGGCTCAAAACACCCGAAAATTCTATATTTTTGGATCCCAGAAGCGATCTGTACATGCCTACTCCTAGTTAGAGTATTTTCAAAATACAGGCCAAAAACATGCTGAAAATCGATATTTTAGGTGCCCAAAGTCAATATGTGCATGCATCTTCTGTACCCGTTTATATCCCAAATTCAACCTCAAAACACCCGAAAATTCTATAATTTTGGGTCCCAGAAGCGATCTGTACATGTCTAGTTAGTGCTAGAATGTTTTCAAAATATAGGCTCAAAACATGCTAAAAATCGATATTTTAAGTGTCCAAAGTCGATATGTTCATGCATCTTCAGTACCCGTCTATATTTCAAATTCAGGCTCAAAACACCCGAAAATTCGATATTTTTGGGTCCCAGAAGCGATCTGTACATGCCTACTCCTAGTTAGAGTATTTTCAAAATACAGGCCAAAAACATGCTGAAAATCGATATTTTAGGTGCCCAAAAGTCGATATGTGCATGCATCTTCTGTACCCGTTTATATTTCAAATTCAGGCTCAAAACACCCGAAAATTCGATATTTTTGTTTCCCTGAAGCGATCTGTACATGCCTACTCCTACTTAGAGTATTTTCAAAATACAGTACAAAAACATGCTGAAAATCGATATTTTAGGTGCCCAAAGTCAATATGTGCATGCATCTTCTGTACCCGTTTATATATCAAATTCAGGCTCAAAACACCCGAAAATTCGGTATTTTTGGGTCCTAGAAGCGATCTGTACATCCCTACTCCTAGTTAGAATGCTTTCAAGATACAGACCCAAAACATGCTCAAAATCGATATTTTAGGTGCCCAAAAGTTGATATGTGCATACATATTCTGTACCCGTTTATATCTCAAATTCAGGCTCAAAACACACGAAAATTCGATATTTTTGGGTCCCAGAAGTGATCTGTACATGCCTACTTAGTGCTAGAATATTTTCAAAATATAGGCCCAAAACATGCTACAAAATCGATATTTTAGGTGCCCAAAGTCGATATCTCAAATTCAGGTCCAAAACACCCAAAAATTCGATATTTTGGGGTCCCAGAAGCGAACTGTACATGCCTACTCCGTGTTAGAGTATTTTCAAAAACAGGCCCAAAACATACTGAAAATCGATCTTTTAGGTACCCTCAAGTCGATATGTGCATGCTTCTTCTGTACTCGTTTATATCCCAAATTCAACCTCAAAATACTCGAAAATTCGATAATTTTGGGTCCCAGAAGCGATCTGTACATGTCTAGTCAGTGCAAGAATTTTTTCAAAATATAGGCTCAAAACATGCTAAAAATCGATATTTTAAGTGTCCAAAGTCGATATGTGCATGCATCTGGTGTACCCGTTTATATCTCAAATTCAGGCTCAAAACACCCGAAAATTCGGTATTTTTGGGTCCTAGAAGCGATCTGTACATCCCTACTCCTAGTTAGAATGTTTTCAAGATACAGACCCAAAACATGCTCAAAATCGATATTTTTGGTGCCCAAAAGTTGATATGTGCATACATCTTCTGTACCCGTTTATATCCCAAATTCAACTTCAAAACGCCCAAAAATTCGATATTTTTGGGTCCCAGAAGCGATCTGTACATGCCTACTCAGTGCTAGAATTTTTTCAAAATATAGGCTCAAAACATGCTAAAAATCGATATTTTAAGTGTCCAAAGTCGATACGTGCATGCATTATCTGTTCCCGTTTATATCTCAAATTCAGGCTCAAAACACCCGAAAATTCGATATTTTAGGGTCCCAGAAGTGATCTGTACATGCCTACTTAGTGCTAGAATATTTTCAAAATATAGACCCAAAACATGCTAAAAATGGATATTTTAGGTGCCCAAATTCGGTATCTCAAATTCAGGCTCAAAACACCCGAAAATTCGATATTTTGGTGTCCCAGAAGCGAACTGTACATGCCTACCCCGTGTTAGAGTATTTTCAAAATACAGGCCCAAAACATACTGAAAATCGATCTTTTAGGTGCCCAAAAGTCGATATTTGTACCCGTTTATATCCCAAATTCAATCTCAAAACACCCGAAAATTCGATATTTTTGGGTCCCAGAAGCGATCTGGACATGCCTACTCAGTGCTATAATTTTTTCTAAATACAGGTTCAAAACATGCTAAAAATCGATATTTTAAGTGTCCAAAGTCGATTTGTGCATGCATCATCTGTTCCCATTTATATATCAAATTCAGGCTCAAAACACCCAAAAATTCGATATTTTGGGGTCCCAGAAGTGATCTGTATATGCCTACTTAGTGCTAGAATATTTTCAAAATATAGGCCCAAAACATGCTAAAAATCGATATTTAAGGTGCCCAAAGTCGATATATCAAATTCAGGCCCAAAACACCCGAAAATTCGATATTTTGGGGTCCCAGAAGCGAACTATACATGCCTACTCCGTGTTAGAGTATTTTCAAAATACAGGCCCAAAACATATTGAAAATTGATCTTTTAGGTACCCAAAAGTCGATATGTGCATGCATCTTCTGTACCCGTTTATATCCCAAATTCAACCTCAAAACACGCGAAAATTCGGTATTTTTGGGTCCCAGAAGCGATCTGTACATGCCTACTCAGTGCTAGATTTTTTTCAAAATATAGGCTCAAAACATGCTAAAAATCGATATTTTAAGTGTCCAAAGTCGATATGTGCATGCATCATCTGTTCCCGTTTATATCTCAAATTCAGGCTCAAAACACCCGAAAATTCGATATTTTGGGGTCCCAGAAGTGATCTGTACATGCCTACATAGTGCTAGAATATTTTCAAAATATAGGCCCAAAACATGCAAAAAATCGATATTTTAGGTGCCCAAAGTCGATATCTCAAATTCAGGCCTAAAACACCCGAAAATTCGATATTTCGGGGTCCCAGAAGCAAACTGTACATGCCTTCTCCGTGTTAGAGTATTTTCAAAATAATGGCCCAATTATACTGGTGCCCAAAGGTCGATATGTGCATGCATCTTTTGTACCCGTTTATATCCCAAATTCAACCTCAAAACACCCGAAAATTCGGTATTTTTGGGTCCCAGAAGCGATCTGTACATGCCTACGCAGTACTAGAAATTTTTCAAAATATAGGCTCAAAACATACTAAAAATCGATATTTTAAGTGTTCAAAGTCGATATATGCATGCATCATCTGTTCCCGTTTATATCTCAAATTCAGGCTCAAAACACCCGAAAATTTGATATTTTGGGGTCCCAGAAGTGATCTGTACATGCCTACTTAGTGCTAGAATATTTTCAAAATATAGGCCCAAAACATGCTAAAAATCGATATTTTAGGTGTCCAAAGTCGATATGTGCATGAATCATCTGTTCCCGTTTATATCTCAAATTCAGGCTCAAAACACCCGAAAATTCTATATTTTTGGATCCCAGAAGCGATCTGTACATGCCTACTCCTAGTTAGAGTATTTTCAAAATACAGGCCAAAAACATGCTGAAAATCGATATTTTAGGTGCCCAAAGTCAATATGTGCATGCATCTTCTGTACCCGTTTATATCCCAAATTCAACCTCAAAACACCCGAAAATTCGATAATTTTGGGTCCCAGAAGCGATCTGTACATGTCTAGTTAGTGCTAGAATGTTTTCAAAATATAGGCTCAAAACATGCTAAAAATCGATATTTTAAGTGTCCAAAGTCGATATGTTCATGCATCTTCAGTACCCGTCTATATTTCAAATTCAGGCTCAAAACACCCGAAAATTCGATATTTTTGGGTCCCAGAAGCGATCTGTACATGCCTACTCCTAGTTAGAGTATTTTCAAAATACAGGCCAAAAACATGCTGAAAATCGATATTTTAGGTGCCCAAAAGTCGATATGTGCATGCATCTTCTGTACCCGTTTATATTTCAAATTCAGGCTCAAAACACCCGAAAATTCGATATTTTTGTTTCCCTGAAGCGATCTGTACATGCCTACTCCTACTTAGAGTATTTTCAAAATACAGTACAAAAACATGCTGAAAATCGATATTTTAGGTGCCCAAAGTCAATATGTGCATGCATCTTCTGTACCCGTTTATATATCAAATTCAGGCTCAAAACACCCGAAAATTCGGTATTTTTGGGTCCTAGAAGCGATCTGTACATCCCTACTCCTAGTTAGAATGCTTTCAAGATACAGACCCAAAACATGCTCAAAATCGATATTTTAGGTGCCCAAAAGTTGATATGTGCATACATCTTCTGTACCCGTTTATATCTCAAATTCAGGCTCAAAACACACGAAAATTCGATATTTTTGGGTCCCAGAAGTGATCTGTACATGCCTACTTAGTGCTAGAATATTTTCAAAATATAGGCCCAAAACATGCTACAAAATCGATATTTTAGGTGCCCAAAGTCGATATCTCAAATTCAGGTCCAAAACACCCAAAAATTCGATATTTTGGGGTCCCAGAAGCGAACTGTACATGCCTACTCCGTGTTAGAGTATTTTCAAAAACAGGCCCAAAACATACTGAAAATCGATCTTTTAGGTACCCTCAAGTCGATATGTGCATGCTTCTTCTGTACTCGTTTATATCCCAAATTCAACCTCAAAATACTCGAAAATTCGATAATTTTGGGTCCCAGAAGCGATCTGTACATGTCTAGTCAGTGCAAGAATTTTTTCAAAATATAGGCTCAAAACATGCTAAAAATCGATATTTTAAGTGTCCAAAGTCGATATGTGCATGCATCTGGTGTACCCGTTTATATCTCAAATTCAGGCTCAAAACACCCGAAAATTCGGTATTTTTGGGTCCTAGAAGCGATCTGTACATCCCTACTCCTAGTTAGAATGTTTTCAAGATACAGACCCAAAACATGCTCAAAATCGATATTTTTGGTGCCCAAAAGTTGATATGTGCATACATCTTCTGTACCCGTTTATATCCCAAATTCAACTTCAAAACGCCCAAAAATTCGATATTTTTGGGTCCCAGAAGCGATCTGTACATGCCTACTCAGTGCTAGAATTTTTTCAAAATATAGGCTCAAAACATGCTAAAAATCGATATTTTAAGTGTCCAAAGTCGATACGTGCATGCATTATCTGTTCCCGTTTATATCTCAAATTCAGGCTCAAAACACCCGAAAATTCGATATTTTAGGGTCCCAGAAGTGATCTGTACATGCCTACTTAGTGCTAGAATATTTTCAAAATATAGACCCAAAACATGCTAAAAATGGATATTTTAGGTGCCCAAATTCGGTATCTCAAATTCAGGCTCAAAACACCCGAAAATTCGATATTTTGGTGTCCCAGAAGCGAACTGTACATGCCTACCCCGTGTTAGAGTATTTTCAAAATACAGGCCCAAAACATACTGAAAATCGATCTTTTAGGTGCCCAAAAGTCGATATTTGTACCCGTTTATATCCCAAATTCAATCTCAAAACACCCGAAAATTCGATATTTTTGGGTCCCAGAAGCGATCTGGACATGCCTACTCAGTGCTATAATTTTTTCTAAATACAGGTTCAAAACATGCTAAAAATCGATATTTTAAGTGTCCAAAGTCGATTTGTGCATGCATCATCTGTTCCCATTTATATATCAAATTCAGGCTCAAAACACCCAAAAATTCGATATTTTGGGGTCCCAGAAGTGATCTGTATATGCCTACTTAGTGCTAGAATATTTTCAAAATATAGGCCCAAAACATGCTAAAAATCGATATTTAAGGTGCCCAAAGTCGATATATCAAATTCAGGCCCAAAACACCCGAAAATTCGATATTTTGGGGTCCCAGAAGCGAACTATACATGCCTACTCCGTGTTAGAGTATTTTCAAAATACAGGCCCAAAACATATTGAAAATTGATCTTTTAGGTACCCAAAAGTCGATATGTGCATGCATCTTCTGTACCCGTTTATATCCCAAATTCAACCTCAAAACACGCGAAAATTCGGTATTTTTGGGTCCCAGAAGCGATCTGTACATGCCTACTCAGTGCTAGATTTTTTTCAAAATATAGGCTCAAAACATGCTAAAAATCGATATTTTAAGTGTCCAAAGTCGATATGTGCATGCATCATCTGTTCCCGTTTATATCTCAAATTCAGGCTCAAAACACCCGAAAATTCGATATTTTGGGGTCCCAGAAGTGATCTGTACATGCCTACATAGTGCTAGAATATTTTCAAAATATAGGCCCAAAACATGCAAAAAATCGATATTTTAGGTGCCCAAAGTCGATATCTCAAATTCAGGCCTAAAACACCCGAAAAATCGATATTTCGGGGTCCCAGAAGCAAACTGTACATGCATTCTCCGTGTTAGAGTATTTTCAAAATAATGGCCCAATTATACTGGTGCCCAAAAGTCGATATGTGCATGTATCTTTTGTACCCGTTTATATCCCAAATTCAACCTCAAAACACCCGAAAATTCGCTATTTTAGGGTCCCAGAAGCGATCTGTACATGCCTACGCAGTACTAGAAATTTTTCAAAATATAGGCTCAAAACATGCTAAAAATCGATATTTTAAGTGTCCAAAGTCGATATATGCATGCATCATCTGTTCCCGTTTATATCTCAAATTCAGGCTCAAAACACCCGAAAATTCGATATTTTGGGGTCCCAGAAGTGATCTGTACATGCCTACTTAGTGCTAGAATATTTTCAAAATATAGGCCCAAAACATGCTAAAAATCGATATTTTAGGTGTCCAAAGTCGATATGTGCATGAATCATCTGTTCCCGTTTATATCTCAAATTCAGGCTCAAAACACCCGAAAATTCTATATTTTTGGATCCCAGAAGCGATCTGTACATGCCTACTCCTAGTTAGAGTATTTTCAAAATACAGGCCAAAAACATGCTGAAAATCGATATTTTAGGTGCCCAAAGTCAATATGTGCATGCATCTTCTGTACGCGTTTATATCCCAAATTCAACCTCAAAACACCCGAAAATTCTATAATTTTGGGTCCCAGAAGCGATCTGTACATGTCTAGTTAGTGCTAGAATGTTTTCAAAATATAGGCTCAAAACATGCTAAAAATCGATATTTTAAGTGTCCAAAGTCGATATGTTCATGCATCTTCAGTACCCGTCTATATTTCAAATTCAGGCTCAAAACACCCGAAAATTCGATATTTTTGGGTCCCAGAAGCGATCTGTACATGCCTACTCCTAGTTAGAGTATTTTCAAAATACAGGCCAAAAACATGCTGAAAATCGATATTTTAGGTGCCCAAAAGTCGATATGTGCATGCATCTTCTGTACCCGTTTATATTTCAAATTCAGGCTCAAAACACCCGAAAATTCGATATTTTTGTTTCCCTGAAGCGATCTGTACATGCCTACTCCTACTTAGAGTATTTTCAAAATACAGTACAAAAACATGCTGAAAATCGATATTTTAGGTGCCCAAAGTCAATATGTGCATGCATCTTCTGTACCCGTTTATATATCAAATTCAGGCTCAAAACACCCGAAAATTCGGTATTTTTGGGTCCTAGAAGCGATCTGTACATCCCTACTCCTAGTTAGAATGCTTTCAAGATACAGACCCAAAACATGCTCAAAATCGATATTTTAGGTGCCCAAAAGTTGATATGTGCATACATCTTCTGTACCCGTTTATATCTCAAATTCAGGCTCAAAACACACGAAAATTCGATATTTTTGGGTCCCAGAAGTGATCTGTACATGCCTACTTAGTGCTAGAATATTTTCAAAATATAGGCCCAAAACATGCTACAAAATCGATATTTTAGGTGCCCAAAGTCGATATCTCAAATTCAGGTCCAAAACACCCAAAAATTCGATATTTTGGGGTCCCAGAAGCGAACTGTACATGCCTACTCCGTGTTAGAGTATTTTCAAAAACAGGCCCAAAACATACTGAAAATCGATCTTTTAGGTACCCTCAAGTCGATATGTGCATGCTTCTTCTGTACTCGTTTATATCCCAAATTCAACCTCAAAATACTCGAAAATTCGATAATTTTGGGTCCCAGAAGCGATCTGTACATGTCTAGTCAGTGCAAGAATTTTTTCAAAATATAGGCTCAAAACATGCTAAAAATCGATATTTTAAGTGTCCAAAGTCGATATGTGCATGCATCTGGTGTACCCGTTTATATCTCAAATTCAGGCTCAAAACACCCGAAAATTTGATATTTTTGGGTCCCAGAAGCGATCGGTACATGCCTACTCCTAGTTAGAGTATTTTCAAAATACAGGCCAAAAACATGATGAAAATCGATATTTTAGGTGCCCAAAGTCATTATGTGCATGCATCTTCTGTACCCGTTTATATCTCAAATTCAGGCTCAAAACACCCGAAAATTCGGTATTTTTGGGTCCTAGAAGCGATCTGTACATCCCTACTCCTAGTTAGAATGTTTTCAAGATACAGACCCAAAACATGCTCAAAATCGATATTTTTGGTGCCCAAAAGTTGATATGTGCATACATCTTCTGTACCCGTTTATATCCCAAATTCAACTTCAAAACGCCCAAAAATTCGATATTTTTGGGTCCCAGAAGCGATCTGTACATGCCTACTCAGTGCTAGAATTTTTTCAAAATATAGGCTCAAAACATGCTAAAAATCGATATTTTAAGTGTCCAAAGTCGATACGTGCATGCATTATCTGTTCCCGTTTATATCTCAAATTCAGGCTCAAAACACCCGAAAATTCGATATTTTAGGGTCCCAGAAGTGATCTGTACATGCCTACTTAGTGCTAGAATATTTTCAAAATATAGACCCAAAACATGCTAAAAATGGATATTTTAGGTGCCCAAATTCGGTATCTCAAATTCAGGCTCAAAACACCCGAAAATTCGATATTTTGGTGTCCCAGAAGCGAACTGTACATGCCTACCCCGTGTTAGAGTATTTTCAAAATACAGGCCCAAAACATACTGAAAATCGATCTTTTAGGTGCCCAAAAGTCGATATTTGTACCCGTTTATATCCCAAATTCAATCTCAAAACACCCGAAAATTCGATATCTTTGGGTCCCAGAAGCGATCTGGACATGCCTACTCAGTGCTATAATTTTTTCTAAATACAGGTTCAAAACATGCTAAAAATCGATATTTTAAGTGTCCAAAGTCGATTTGTGCATGCATCATCTGTTCCCATTTATATATCAAATTCAGGCTCAAAACACCCAAAAATTCGATATTTTGGGGTCCCAGAAGTGATCTGTATATGCCTACTTAGTGCTAGAATATTTTCAAAATATAGGCCCAAAACATGCTAAAAATCGATATTTAAGGTGCCCAAAGTCGATATATCAAATTCAGGCCCAAAACACCCGAAAATTCGATATTTTGGGGTCCCAGAAGCGAACTATACATGCCTACTCCGTGTTAGAGTATTTTCAAAATACAGGCCCAAAACATATTGAAAATTGATCTTTTAGGTACCCAAAAGTCGATATGTGCATGCATCTTCTGTACCCGTTTATATCCCAAATTCAACCTCAAAACACGCGAAAATTCGGTATTTTTGGGTCCCAGAAGCGATCTGTACATGCCTACTCAGTGCTAGATTTTTTTCAAAATATAGGCTCAAAACATGCTAAAAATCGATATTTTAAGTGTCCAAAGTCGATATGTGCATGCATCATCTGTTCCCGTTTATATCTCAAATTCAGGCTCAAAACACCCGAAAATTCGATATTTTGGGGTCCCAGAAGTGATCTGTACATGCCTACATAGTGCTAGAATATTTTCAAAATATAGGCCCAAAACATGCAAAAAATCGATATTTTAGGTGCCCAAAGTCGATATCTCAAATTCAGGCCTAAAACACCCGAAAAATCGATATTTCGGGGTCCCAGAAGCAAACTGTACATGCATTCTCCGTGTTAGAGTATTTTCAAAATAATGGCCCAATTATACTGGTGCCCAAAAGTCGATATGTGCATGTATCTTTTGTACCCGTTTATATCCCAAATTCAACCTCAAAACACCCGAAAATTCGCTATTTTAGGGTCCCAGAAGCGATCTGTACATGCCTACGCAGTACTAGAAATTTTTCAAAATATAGGCTCAAAACATGCTAAAAATCGATATTTTAAGTGTCCAAAGTCGATATATGCATGCATCATCTGTTCCCGTTTATATCTCAAATTCAGGCTCAAAACACCCGAAAATTCGATATTTTGGGGTCCCAGAAGTGATCTGTACATGCCTACTTAGTGCTAGAATATTTTCAAAATATAGGCCCAAAACATGCTAAAAATCGATATTTTAGGTGTCCAAAGTCGATATGTGCATGAATCATCTGTTCCCGTTTATATCTCAAATTCAGGCTCAAAACACCCGAAAATTCTATATTTTTGGATCCCAGAAGCGATCTGTACATGCCTACTCCTAGTTAGAGTATTTTCAAAATACAGGCCAAAAACATGCTGAAAATCGATATTTTAGGTGCCCAAAGTCAATATGTGCATGCATCTTCTGTACCCGTTTATATCTCAAATTCAGGCTCAAAACACCCGAAAATTCGGTATTTTTGGGTCCTAGAAGCGATCTGTACATTCCTACTCCTAGTTAGAATGTTTTCAAGATACAGGCCCAAAACATGCTCAAAATCGATATTTTTGGTGCCCAAAAGTTGATATGTGCATACATCTTCTGTACCCGTTTATATCCCAAATTCAACTTCAAAACACCCAAAAATTCGATATTTTTGGGTCCCAGAAGCGATCTGTACATGCCTACTCAGTGCTAGAATTTTTTCAAAATATAGGCTCAAAACATGCTAAAAATCGATATTTTAAGTGTCCAAAGTCGATACGTGCATGCATTATCTGTTCCCGTTTATATCTCAAATTCAGGCTCAAAACACCCGAAAATTCGATATTTTAGGGTCCCAGAAGTGATCTGTACATGCCTACTTAGTGCTAGAATATTTTCAAAATATAGACCCAAAACATGCTAAAAATGGATATTTTAGGTGCCCAAATTCGGTATCTCAAATTCAGGCTCAAAACACCCGAAAATTCGATATTTTGGGGTCCCAGAAGCGAACTGTACATGCCTACCCCGTGTTAGAGTATTTTCAAAATACAGGCCCAAAACATACTATAAAACGATCTTTTAGGTGCCCAAAAGTCGATATTTGTACCCGTTTATATCCCAAATTCAATCTCAAAACACCCGAAAATTCGATATTTTTGGGTCCCAGAAGCGATCTGGACATGCCTACTCAGTGCTATAATTTTTTCTAAATACAGATTCAAAACATGCTAAAAATCGATATTTTAAGTGTCCAAAGTCGATTTGTGCATGCATCATCTGTTCCCATTTATATCTCAAATTCAGGCTCAAAACACCCAAAAATTCGATATTTTGGGGTCCCAGAAGTGATCTGTACATGCCTACTTAGTGCTAGAATATTTTCAAAATATAGGCCCAAAACATGCTAAAAATCGATATTTAAGGTGCCCAAAGTCGATATATCAAATTCAGGCCCAAAACACCCGAAAATTCGATATTTTGGGGTCCCAGAAGCGAACTATACATGCCTACTCCGTGTTAGAGTATTTTCAAAATACAGGCCCAAAACATATTGAAAATTGATCTTTTAGGTACCCAAAAGTCGATATGTGCATGCATCTTCTGTACCCGTTTATATCCCAAATTCAACCTCAAAACACGCGAAAATTCGGTATTTTTGGGTCCCAGAAGCGATCTGTACATGCCTACTCAGTGCTAGATTTTTTTTCAAAATATAGGCTCAAAACATGCTAAAAATCGATATTTTATGTGTCCAAAGTCGATATGTGCATGCATCATCTGTTCCCGTTTATATCTCAAATTCAGGCTCAAAACACCCGAAAATTCGATATTTTGGGGTGCCAGAAGTGATCTGTACATGCCTACTTAGTGCTAGAATATTTTCAAAATTTAGGCCCAAAACATGCAAAAAATCGATATTTTAGGTGCCCAAAGTCGATATCTCAAATTCAGGCCTAAAACACCCGAAAAATCGATATTTCAGGGTCCCAGAAGCAAACTGTACATGCCTTCTCCGTGTTAGAGTATTTTCAAAATAATGGCCCAATTATACTGGTGCCCAAAAGTCGATATGTGCATGCATCTTTTGTACCCGTTTATATCCCAAATTCAACCTCAAAACACCCAAAAATTCGATATTTTGGGGTCCCAGAAGTGATCTGTACATGCCTACTTAGTGCTAGAATATTTTCAAAATATAGGCCCAAAACATGCTAAAAATCGATATTTTAGGTGTCCAAAGTCGATATGTGCATGAATCATCTGTTCCCGTTTATATCTCAAATTCAGGCTCAAAACACCCGAAAATTCTATATTTTTGGATCCCAGAAGCGATCAGTACATGCCTACTCCTAGTTAGAGTATTTTCAAAATACAGGCCAAAAACATGCTGAAAATCGATATTTTAGGTGCCCAAAGTCAATATGTGCATGCATCTTCTGTACCCGTTTATATCTCAAATTCAGGCTCAAAACACCCGAAAATTCGGTATTTTTGGGTCCTAGAAGTGATCTGTACATTCCTACTCCTAGTTAGAATGTTTTCAAGATACAGGCCCAAAACATGCTCAAAATCGATATTTTTGGTGCCCAAAAGTTGATATGTGCATACATCTTCTGTACCCGTTTATATCCCAAATTCAACTTCAAAACACCCAAAAATTCGATATTTTTGGGTCCCAGAAGCGATCTGTACATGCCTACTCAGTGCTAGAATTTTTTCAAAATATAGGCTCAAAACATGCTAAAAATCGATATTTTAAGTGTCCAAAGTCGATACGTGCATGCATTATCTGTTCCCGTTTATATCTCAAATTCAGGCTCAAAACACCCGAAAATTCGATATTTTAGGATCCCAGAAGTGATCTGTACATGCCTACTTAGTGCTAGAATATTTTCAAAATATAAGCCCAAAACATGCTAAAAATGGATATTTTAGGTGCCCAAATTCGGTATCTCAAATTCAGGCTCAAAACACCCGAAAATTCGATATTTTGGGGTCCCAGAAGCGAACTGTACATGCCTACCCCGTGTTAGAGTATTTTCAAAATACAGGCCCAAAACATACTATAAAACGATCTTTTAGGTGCCCAAAAGTCGATATTTGTACCCGTTTATATCCCAAATTCAATCTCAAAACACCAGAAAATTCGATATTTTTGGGTCCCAGAAGCGATCTGGACATGCCTACTCAGTGCTATAATTTTTTCTAAATACAGGTTCAAAACATGCTAAAAATCGATATTTTAAGTGTCCAAAGTCGATTTGTGCATGCATCATCTGTTCCCATTTATATCTCAAATTCAGGCTCAAAACACCCAAAAATTCGATATTTTGGGGTCCCAGAAGTGATCTGTACATGCCTACTTAGTGCTAGAATATTTTCAAAATATAGGCCCAAAACATGCTAAAAATCGATATTTAAGGTGCCCAAAGTCGATATATCAAATTCAGGCCCAAAACACCCGAAAATTCGATATTTTGGGGTCCCAGAAGCGAACTATACATGCCTACTCCGTGTTAGAGTATTTTCAAAATACAGGCCCAAAACATATTGAAAATTGATCTTTTAGGTACCCAAAAGTCGATATGTGCATGCATCTTCTGTACCCGTTTATATCCCAAATTCAACCTCAAAACACTCGAAAATTCGGTATTTTTGGGTCCCAGAAGCGATCTGTACATGCCTACTCAGTGCTAAATTTTTTTCAAAATATAGGCTCAAAACATGCTAAAAATCGATATTTTAAGTGTCCAAAGTCGATATGTGCATGCATCATCTTTTCCCGTTTATATCTCAAATTCAGTCTCAAAACACCCGAAAATTCGATATTTTGGGGTGGCAGAAGTGATCTGTACATGCCTACTTAGTGCTAGAATATTTTCAAAATATAGGCCCAAAACATGCAAAAAATCGATATTTTAGGTGCCCAAAGTCGATATCTCAAATTCAGGCCTAAAACACCCGAAAAATCGATATTTCGGGGTCCCAGAAGCAAACTGTACATGCCTTCTCCGTGTTAGAGTATTTTCAAAATAATGGCCCAATTATACTGGTGCCCAAAAGTCGATATGTGCATGCATCTTTTGTACCCGTTTATATCCCAAATTCAACCTCAAAACACCCGAAAATTCGCTATTTTTGGGTCCCAGAAGAGATCTGTACATGCCTACGCAGTACTAGAAATTTTTCAAAATATAGGCTCAAAACATGCTAAAAATCGATATTTTAAGTGTCCAAAGTCGATATATGCATGCATCATCTGTTCCCGTTTATATCTCAAATTCAGGCTCAAAACACCCGAAAATTCGATATTTTGGGGTCCCAGAAGTGATCTGTACATGCCTACTTAGTGCTAGAATATTTTCAAAATATAGGCCCAAAACATGCTAAAAATCGATATTTTAGGTGTCCAAAGTCGATATGTGCATGAATCATCTGTTCCCGTTTATATCTCAAATTCAGGCTCAAAACACCCGAAAATTCTATATTTTTGGATCCCAGAAGCGATCTGTACATGCCTACTCCTAGTTAGAGTATTTTCAAAATACAGGCCAAAAACATGCTGAAAATCGATATTTTAGGTGCCCAAAGTCAATATGTGCATGCATCTTCTGTACCCGTTTATATCTCAAATTCAGGCTCAAAACACCCGAAAATTCGGTATTTTTGGGTCCTAGAAGCGATCTGTACATTCCTACTCCTAGTTAGAATGTTTTCAAGATACAGGCCCAAAACATGCTCAAAATCGATATTTTTGGTGCCCAAAAGTTGATATGTGCATACATCTTCTGTTCCCGTTTATATCCCAAATTCAACTTCAAAACACCCAAAAATTCGATATTTTTGGGTCCCAGAAGCGATCTGTACATGCCTACTCAGTGCTAGAATTTTTTCAAAATATAGGCTCAAAACATGCTAAAAATCGATATTTTAAGTGTCCAAAGTCGATACGTGCATGCATTATCTGTTCCCGTTTATATCTCAAATTCAGGCTCAAAACACCCGAAAATTCGATATTTTAGGGTCCCAGAAGTGATCTGTACATGCCTACTTAGTGCTAGAATATTTTCAAAATATAGGCCCAAAACATGCTAAAAATGGATATTTTAGGTGCCCAAATTCGGTATCTCAAATTCAGGCTCAAAACACCCGAAAATTCGATATTTTGGGGTCCCAGAAGCGAACTGTACATGCCTACCCCGTGTTAGAGTATTTTCAAAATACAGGCCCAAAACATACTATAAAACGATCTTTTAGGTGCCCAAAAGTCGATATTTGTACCCGTTTATATCCCAAATTCAATCTCAAAACACCCGAAAATTCGATATTTTTGGGTCCCAGAAGCGATCTGGACATGCCTACTCAGTGCTATAATTTTTTCTAAATACAGGTTCAAAACATGCTAAAAATCGATATTTTAAGTGTCCAAAGTCGATTTGTGCATGCATCATCTGTTCCCATTTATATCTCAAATTCAGGCTCAAAACACCCAAAAATTCGATATTTTGGGGTCCCAGAAGTCATCTGTACATGCCTACTTAGTGCTAGAATATTTTCAAAATATAGGCCCAAAACATGCTAAAAATCGATATTTAAGGTGCCCAAAGTCGATATATCAAATTCAGGCCCAAAACACCCGAAAATTCGATATTTTGGGGTCCCAGAAGCGAACTATACATGCCTACTCCGTGTTAGAGTATTTTCAAAATACAGGCCCAAAACATATTGAAAATCGATCTTTTAGGTACCCAAAAGTCGATATGTGCATGCATCTTCTGTACCCGTTTATATCCCAAATTCAACCTCAAAACACGCGAAAATTCGGTATTTTTGGGTCCCAGAAGCGATCTGTACATAAATACTCAGTGCTATATTTTTTTCAAAATATAGGCTCAAAACATGCTAAAAATCGATATTTTAAGTGTCCAAAGTCGATGTGTGCATGCATCGTCTGTTCCCGTTTATATCTCAAATTCAGGCTCAAAACACCCGAAAATTCGATATTTTGGGGTGCCAGAAGTGATCTGTACATGCCTACTTAGTGCTAGAATATTTTCAAAATATAGGCCCAAAACATGCAAAAAATCGATATTTTAGGTGCCCAAAGTCGATATCTCAAATTCAGGCCTACAACACCCGAAAATTCGATATTTCGGGTCCCAGAAGCAAACTGTACATGCCTTCTCCGTGTTAGAGTATTTTCAAAATAATGGCCCAATTATACTGGTGCCCAAAGGTCGATATGTGCATGCATCTTTTGTACCCGTTTATATCCCAAATTCAACCTCAAAACACCCGAAAATTCGGTATTTTTGGGTCCCAGAAGCGATCTGTACATGCCTACGCAGTACTAGAAATTTTTCAAAATATTGGCTCAAAACATACTAAAAATCGATATTTTAAGTGTCCAAAGTCGATATATGCATGCATCATCTGTTCCCGTTTATATCTCAAATTCAGGCTCAAAACACCCGAAAATTCGATATTTTGGGGTCCCAGAAGTGATCTGTACATGCCTACTTAGTGCTAGAATATTTTCAAAATATAGGCCCAAAACATGCTAAAAATCGATATTTTAGGTGTCCAAAGTCGATATGTGCATGAATCATCTGTTCCCGTTTATATCTCAAATTCAGGCTCAAAACACCCGAAAATTCTATATTTTTGGATCCCAGAAGCGATCTGTACATGCCTACTCCTAGTTAGAGTATTTTCAAAATACAGGCCAAAAACATGCTGAAAATCGATATTTTAGGTGCCCAAAGTCAATATGTGCATGCATCTTCTGTACCCGTTTATATCCCAAATTCAACCTCAAAACACCCAAAAATTTGATAATTTTGGGTCCCAGAAGCGATCTGTACATGTCTAGTTAGTGCTAGAATGTTTTCAAAATATAGGCTCAAAACATGCTAAAAATCGATATTTTAAGTGTCCAAAGTCGATATGTTCATCCATCTTCTGTACCCGTTTATATTTCAAATTCAGGCTCAAAACACCCGAAAATTCGATATTTTTGGGTCCCAGAAGCGATCTGTACATGCCTACTCCTAGTTTGAGTATTTTCAAAATACAGGCCAAAAACATGCTGAAAATCGATATTTTAGGTTCCCAAAGTCGATATGTGCATGCATCTTCTGTACCCGTTTATATTTCAAATTCAGGCTCAAAACACCCGAAAATTCGATATTTTTGGGTCCCTGAAGCGATCTGTACATGCCTACTCCTACTTAGAGTATTTTCAAAATACAGTACAAAAACATTCTGAAAATCGATATTTTAAGTGCCCAAAGTCAATATGTGCATGCATCTTCTGTACCCGTTTATATCTCAAATTCAGGCTCAAAACACCCGAAAAATTTGATATTTTTGGGTCCCAGATGCGATCGGTACATGCCTACTCCTAGTTAGAGTATTTTCAAAATACACGCCAAAAACATGCTGAAAATCGATATTTTAGGTGCCCAAAGTCAATATGTGCATGCATCTTCAGTACCCGTTTATATCTCAAATTCAGGCTCAAAACACCCGAAAATTCGGTATTTTTTGGTCCTAGAAGTGATCTGTACATCCCTACTCCTAGTTAGAATGTTTTCAAGATACAGACCCAAAACATGCTCAAAATCGATATTTTAGGTTCCCAAAAGTTGATATGTGCATACATCTTCTGTACCCGTTTATATCCCAAATTCAACTTCAAAACACCCAAAAATTCGATGTTTTTGGGTCCCAGAAGCGATCTGTACATGCCTACTCAGTGCTATAATTTTTTCAAATATAGGCTCAAAACATGCTAAAAATCGATATTTTAAGTGTCCAAAGTCGATTTGTGCATGTATTATCTGTTCCCGTTTATATCTCAAATTCAGGCTCAAAACACCCGAAAATTCGATATTTTAGGGTCCCAGAAGTGATCTGTACATGCCTACTTAGAGGTAGAATATTTTCAAAATATAGGCCCAAAATATGCAAAAAATCGATATTTTAGGTGCCCAAATTCGATATCTCAAATTCAGGCCCAAAACACCCGAAAATTCGATATTTTCGGGTCCCAGAAGTGAACTGTACATGTCTACTACGTGTTAGAGTATTTTCAAAATACAGGCCCAAAACATACTGAAAATCGATCTTTTAAGTGCCCAAAAGTCGATATGTGTACCCGTTTATATCCCAAATTCAATCTCAAAACACCCGAAAATTCGATATTTTTGGGTCCCAGAAGCGATCTGTACATGCCTACTCAGTGCTATAGTTTTTTCTAAATATAGGCTTAAAACATGATAAAAATCGATATTTTAAGTGTCCAAAGTCGATTTGTGCATGCATCATCTGTTCCCGTTTATATCTCAAATTCAGGCTCAAAACACCCGAAAATTCGATATGTTGGGGTCCCAGAAGTGATCTGAACATGCCTACTTAGTGCTAGAATATTTTCAAAATATTGGCCTAAAACATGCTAAAAATCAATATTTTAGGTGCCCAAAGTCGATATCACAAATTCAGGCCCAAAACACCCGAAAATTCGATATTTTGGGGTCCCAGAAGCGAACTGTACATGCCTGCACTCAGTGTTAGAGTATTTTCAAAATACAGGCCCAAAACATACTGAAAATCGATCTTTTAGGTACCCAAAAGTTGATATGTGCATGCATCTTCTGTACCCGTTTATATCCCAAATTCAACCTCAAAACACACGAAAATTCGATATTTTGGGGTCCTAGAAGCGATCTGTACATGCCTACTGAGATGCAGGCCCAAAACATGCTGAAAATCGATATTTTAGGTGCCCAAAGTCAACATGTGTATGCATCTTCTGCACTCGTTTATATCTCAAATTCAACCTCTAAACACACGAAAATTCGATAATTTTGGGTCCCAGAAGCGATCTGTACATGTCTAGTCAGTGCTAGAATGTTTTCATAATATAGGCTCAAAACATGCTAAAAATCGATATTTTAAGTGTCCAAAGTCGATATGTGCATGCATCTTCTGTACCCGTTTATATCTCAAATTCAGGCTCAAAACACCCTAAAATTTGATATTTTTGGGTCCCAGAAGCGATCGGTACATGCCTACTCCTAGTTAGAGTATTTTCAAAATACAGGCCAAAAACATGCTGAAAATCGATATTTTAGGTGCCCAAAGTCAATATGTGCATGCATCTTCTGTACCCGTTTATATCTCAAATTCAGGCTCAAAACACCCGAAAATTCGGTATTTTTGGATCATAGAAGCGATCTGTACATCCCTACTCCTAGTTAGAATGTTTTCAAGATACAGACCCAAAACATGCTCAAAATCGATATTTTAGGTGCCCAAAAGTTGATATGTGCATACATCTTCTGTACCCGTTTATATCCCAAATTCAACTTCTAAACACCCAAAAATTCGATATTTTTGGGTCCCAGAAGCGATCTGTACATGCCTACTCAATGCTAGAATTTTTTCAAAATATAGGCTCAAAACATGCTAAAAATCGATATTTTAAGTGTCCAAAGTCGATATGTGCATGCATTATCTGTTCCCGTTTAAATCTCAAATTCAGGCTCAAAACACCCGAAAATTCAATATTTTAGGGTCCCAAAAGTGATCTTTACATGCCTACCTAGTGCTAGAATATTTTCAAAATATAGGCCCAAAACATGCTAAAAATCGATATTTTAGGTGCCCAAATTCGATATCTCAAATTCAGGCCCAAAACTCCCGAAAATTCGATATTTTGCGGTCCCAGAAGCGAACTGTACATGCCTACTCCGTTTTAGAGTATTTTCAAAATACAGGCCCAAAACATACTGAAAATCGATCTTTTAGGTGCCCAAAAGTCGATATGTGCATGCATCTTCTGTACCCGTTTATATCCCATATTCAACATTAAAACACCCGAAAATTCGATAATTTTGGGTCCCAGAAGCGATCTGTACATGTCTAGTCAGTGCTAGAATGTTTTCAAAATAAAGGCACAAAACATGCTAAAAATCGATATTTTAAGTGTCCAAAGTCGATATGTGCATGCATCTTTTGTACCCGTTTATATTTCAAATTCAGGCTCAAAACACCCGAAAATTCGATATTTTTGGGTCCCATAAGCGATCTGTACATGCCTACTCCTAGTTAGAGCATTTTCAAAATGCAGGCCAAAAACATGCTGAAAATCGATATTTTAGGTGCCCAAAGTCAATATGTGCATGCATCTTCTGTACCCGTTTATATCTCAAATTCAGGCTCAAAACACCCGAAAATTCGGTATTTTTGGGTCCTAGAAGCGATCTGTACATCCCTACTCCTAGTTAGAATGTTTTCAAGTTACAGACACAAAACATGCTCAAAATCGTTATTTTAGGTGCCCAAAAGTTGATATGTGCATACATCTTCTGTACCCGTTTATATCTCAAATTCAGGCTCAAAACACCCGAAAATTCGATATTTTAGGTGCCCAAAGTCGATATCCCATATTAAACCTTAAAACACCCGAAAATTCGATAATTTTGGGTCCCAGAAGCGATCTGTACATGTCTAGTCAGTGCTAGAATGTTATCAAAATATAGGCTAAAAACATGCTAAAATCGATATTTTAAGTGTCCAAAGTCGATATGTGCATGCATCTTTTGTACCCGTTTATATTTCAAATTCAGGCTCAAAACACCCGAAAATTCGATATTTTTGGGTCCCAGAAGCGATCTGTACATACCTATTCCTAGTTAGAGTATTTTCAAAATACAGGCCCAAAACATACTGAAAATCGATCATTTAGGTACCCAAAAGTCGATATGTGCATGCATCTTCTGTACCCGTTTATATCCCAAATTCAACCTCAAAACAACCGAAAATTCGATAATTTTGCGTCCCAGAAGCGATCTGTACATGTCTAGTCAGTGCTACAATTTTTTCAAAATATAGGCTCAAAACATGCTAAAAATCGATATTTTAAGTGTCCAAAGTCGATATGTGCATGTATCATCTGTTCCCGTTTATGTCTCAAATTCAGGCTCAAAACACCCGAAAATTCGATATTTTGGGGTGCCAAAAGTGATCTGTACATGCCTACTTAGTGCTAGAATATTTTCAAAATATAGGCCCAAAACATGCAAAAATTCGATATTTTAGGTGCCCAAAGTCGATATCTCAAATTCAGGCCCAAAACACCCGAAAATTCGATATTTTGGGGTCCCAGAAGCGAACTGTACATGCCTTCTCCGTGTTAGAGTATTTTCAAAATAATGGCCCAATTATACTGGTGCCCAAAAGTCGATATGTGCATGCATCTTTTGTACCCGTTTATATCCCAAATTCAACCTCAAAAAACCCGAAAATTCGGGATTTTTGGGTCCCAGAAGCGATCTGTACATGCCTACTCAGTGATAGATTTTTTTCAAAATATAGGCTCAAAACATGCTAAAAATCGATATTTTAAGTGTCCAAAGTCGATATGTGCATGCATCATCTGTTCCCGTTTATTTCTCAAATTTAGGCTCAAAACACCCGAAAATTCGATATTTTGGGGTCCCAGAAGTGATCTGTACATGCCTACTTAGTGCTAGAATATTTTCAAAATATAGGCCCAAAACATGCTAAAAATCGATATTTTAGGTGCCCAAAGTCGATATCTCAAATTCAGGCCCAAAACACCCGAAAAATCGATATTTTGGGGTCCCAGAAGCGAACTGTACATGCCTGCACTCAGTGTTAGAGTATTTTCAAAATACAGGCCAAAACATACTGAAAATCGATCTTTTAGGTACTCAAAAGTCGATATGTGCATGCATCTTCTGTACCCGTTTATATCCCAAATTCAACCTCAAAACACACGAAAATCCGATATTTTGGGGTCCCAGAAACGATCTGTACATGCCTACTGAGATGCAGGATCAAAACATGCAGAAAATCGATATTTTAGGTGCCCAAAGTCAACATGTGTATGCATCTTCTGCACTCGTTTATATCTCAAATTCAACCTCAAAACACCCGAAAATTCGATAATTTTTGGTCCCAGAAGCGATCTGTACATGTCTAGTCAGTGCTAGAATGTTTTCAAAATATAGGCTCAAAACATGCTAAAAATCGATATTTTAAATGTCCAAAGTCGATATGTGCATGCATCTTTTGTACCCGTTTATATCTCTTTTTCAGGCTCAAAACACCTAAAAATTCAAAATTTTTGGGTCCCAGAAGCGATCTGTACATGCCTACTCCTAGTTAGAGTATTTTCAAAATAAAGTCCCAAAACATGCTGAAAATCGATATTTTAGGTGCCCAAAGTCAATATGTGCATGCATCTTCTGTACCCGTTTATATCTCAAATTCAGGCTCAAAACACCCGAAAATTCGGTATTTTTGGGTCCTAGAAGCGATCTGTACATCCCTACTCCTAGTTAGAATGTTTTCAAAATACAGACCCAAAACATGCTCAAAATCGATATTTTAGGTGCCCAAAAGTTGATATGTGCATACATCTTCTGTACCCGTTTATATCTCAAATTCAGGCTCAAAACACACGAAAATTCGATATTTTTGGGTCCCAGAAGTGATCTGTACATGCCTACTTAGTGCTAGAATATTTTCAAAATATAGGCCCAAAACATGCTACAAAATCGATATTTTAGGTGCCCAAAGTCGATATCTCAAATTCAGGTCCAAAACACCCGAAAATTCGATATTTTGGGGTCCCAGAAGCGAACTGTACATGCCTACTCCGTGTTAGAGTATTTTCAAAAACAGGCCCAAAACATACTGAAAATCGATCTTTTAGGTACCCTCAAGTCGATATGTGCATGCTTCTTCTGTACTCGTTTATATCCCAAATTCAACCTCAAAATACTCGAAAATTCGATAATTTTGGGTCCCAGAAGCGATCTGTACATGTCTAGTCAGTGCTAGAATGTTTTCAAAATAAAGGCACAAAACATGCTAAAAATCGATATTTTAAGTGTCCAAAGTCGATATGTGCATGCATCTTTTGTACCCGTTTATATTTCAAATTCAGGCTCAAAACACCCGAAAATTCGATATTTTTGGGTCCTAGAAGCGATCTGTACATCCCTACTCCTAGTTAGAGCATTTTCAAAATGCAGGCCAAAAACATGCTGAAAATCGATATTTTAGGTGCCCAAAGTCAATATGTGCATGCATCTTCTGTACCCGTTTATATCTCAAATTCAGGCTCAAAACACCCGAAAATTCGGTATTTTTGGGTCCTAGAAGCGATCTGTACATACCTATTCCTAGTTAGAGTATTTTCAAAATACAGGCCCAAAACATACTGAAAATCGATCATTTAGGTACCCAAAAGTCGATATGTGCATGCATCTTCTGTACCCGTTTATATCCCAAATTCAACCTCAAAACAACCGAAAATTCGATAATTTTGCGTCCCAGAAGCGATCTGTACATGTCTAGTCAGTGCTACAATTTTTTCAAAATATAGGCTCAAAACATGCTAAAAATCGATATTTTAAGTGTCCAAAGTCGATATGTGCATGTATCATCTGTTCCCGTTTATGTCTCAAATTCAGGCTCAAAACACCCGAAAATTCGATATTTTGGGGTGCCAAAAGTGATCTGTACATGCCTACTTAGTGCTAGAATATTTTCAAAATATAGGCCCAAAACATGCAAAAATTCGGTATTTTAGGTGCCCAAAGTCGATATCTCAAATTCAGGCCCAAAACACCCGAAAATTCGATATTTTGGGGTCCCAGAAGCGAACTGTACATGCCTTCTCCGTGTTAGAGTATTTTCAAAATAATGGCCCAATTATACTGGTGCCCAAAAGTCGATATGTGCATGCATCTTTTGTACCCGTTTATATCCCAAATTCAACCTCAAAAAACCCGAAAATTCGGTATTTTTGGGTCCCAGAAGCGATCTGTACATGCCTACTCAGTGATAGAATTTTTTCAAAATATAGGCTCAAAACATGCTAAAAATCGATATTTTAAGTGTCCAAAGTCGATATGTGCATGCATCATCTGTTCCCGTTTATTTCTCAAATTTAGGCTCAAAACACCCGAAAATTCGATATTTTGGGGTCCCAGAAGTGATCTGTACATGCCTACTTAGTGCTAGAATATTTTCAAAATATAGGCCCAAAACATGCTAAAAATCGATATTTTAGGTGCCCAAAGTCGATATCTCAAATTCAGGCCCAAAACACCCGAAAAATCGATATTTTGGGGTCCCAGAAGCGAACTGTACATGCCTGCACTCAGTGTTAGAGTATTTTCAAAATACAGGCCAAAACATACTGAAAATCGATCTTTTAGGTACTCAAAAGTCGATATGTGCATGCATCTTCTGTACCCGTTTATATCCCAAATTCAACCTCAAAACACACGAAAATCCGATATTTTGGGGTCCCAGAAACGATCTGTACATGCCTACTGAGATGCAGGATCAAAACATGCAGAAAATCGATATTTTAGGTGCCCAAAGTCAACATGTGTATGCATCTTCTGCACTCGTTTATATCTCAAATTCAACCTCAAAACACCCGAAAATTCGATAATTTTTGGTCCCAGAAGCGATCTGTACATGTCTAGTCAGTGCTAGAATGTTTTCAAAATATAGGCTCAAAACATGCTAAAAATCGATATTTTAAATGTCCAAAGTCGATATGTGCATGCATCTTTTGTACCCGTTTATATCTCTTTTTCAGGCTCAAAACACCTAAAAATTCAAAATTTTTGGGTCCCAGAAGCGATCTGTACATGCCTACTCCTAGTTAGAGTATTTTCAAAATAAAGTCCCAAAACATGCTGAAAATCGATATTTTAGGTGCCCAAAGTCAATATGTGCATGCATCTTCTGTACCCGTTTATATCTCAAATTCAGGCTCAAAACACCCGAAAATTCGGTATTTTTGGGTCCTAGAAGCGATCTGTACATCCCTACTCCTAGTTAGAATGTTTTCAAAATACAGACCCAAAACATGCTCAAAATCGATATTTTAGGTGCCCAAAAGTTGATATGTGCATACATCTTCTGTACCCGTTTATATCTCAAATTCAGGCTCAAAACACACGAAAATTCGATATTTTTGGGTCCCAGAAGTGATCTGTACATGCCTACTTAGTGCTAGAATATTTTCAAAATATAGGCCCAAAACATGCTACAAAATCGATATTTTAGGTGCCCAAAGTCGATATCTCAAATTCAGGTCCAAAACACCCAAAAATTCGATATTTTGGGGTCCCAGAAGCGAACTGTACATGCCTACTCCGTGTTAGAGTATTTTCAAAAACAGGCCCAAAACATACTGAAAATCGATCTTTTAGGTACCCTCAAGTCGATATGTGCATGCTTCTTCTGTACTCGTTTATATCCCAAATTCAACCTCAAAATACTCGAAAATTCGATAATTTTGGGTCCCAGAAGCGATCTGTACATGTCTAGTCAGTGCAAGAATTTTTTCAAAATATAGGCTCAAAACATGCTAAAAATCGATATATTAAGTGTCCAAAGTCGATATGTGCATGCATCTGGTGTACCCGTTTATATCTCAAATTCAGGCTCAAAACACCCGAAAATTTGATATTTTTGGGTCCCAGAAGCGATCGGTACATGCCTACTCCTAGTTAGAGTATTTTCAAAATACAGGCCAAAAACATGCTGAAAATCGATATTTTAGGTGCCCAAAGTCATTATGTGCATGCATCTTCTGTACCCGTTTATATCTCAAATTCAGGCTCAAAACACCCGAAAATTCGGTATTTTTGGGTCCTAGAAGCGATCTGTACATCCCTACTCCTAGTTAGAATGTTTTCAAGATACAGACCCAAAACATGCTCAAAATCGATATTTTTGGTGCCCAAAAGTTGATATGTGCATACATCTTCTGTACCCGTTTATATCCCAAATTCAACTTCAAAACGCCCAAAAATTCGATATTTTTGGGTCCCAGAAGCGATCTGTACATGCCTACTCAGTGCTAGAACTTTTTCAAAATATAGGCTGAAAACATGCTAAAAATCGATATTTTAAGTGTCCAAAGTCGATACGTGCAAGCATTATCTGTTCCCGTTTATATCTCAAATTCAGGCTCAAAACACCCGAAAATTCGATATTTTAGGGTCCCAGAAGTGATCTGTACATGCCTACTTAGTGCTAGAATATTTTCAAAATATAGACCCAAAACATGCTAAAAATGGATATTTTAGGTGCCCAAATTCGGTATCTCAAATTCAGGCTCAAAACACCCGAAAATTCGATATTTTGGTGTCCCAGAAGCGAACTGTACATGCCTACCCCGTGTTAGAGTATTTTCAAAATACAGGCCCAAAACATACTGAAAATCGATATTTTAGGTGCCCAAAAGTCGATATTTGTACCCGTTTATATCCCAAATTCAATCTCAAAACACCAGAAAATTCGATATTTTTGGGTCCCAGAAGCGATCTGTACATGCCTACTCAGTGCTATAATTTTTTCTAAATACAGGTTCAAAACATGCTTAAAATCGATATTTTAAGTGTCCAAAGTCGATTTGTGCATGCATCATCTGTTCCCATCTATATCTCAAATTCAGGCTCAAAACACCCAAAAATTCGATATTTTGGGGTCCCAGAAGTGATCTGTACATGCCTACTTAGTGCTAGAATATTTTCAAAATATAGGCCCAAAACATGCTAAAAATCGATATTTAAGGTGCCCAAAGTCGATATTTCAAATTCAGGCTCAAAACACCCGAAAATTCGATATTTTTGGGTCCCAGAAGCGATCTGTACATGCCTACTCCTAGTTAGAGCATTTTCAAAATACAGGCCAAAAACATGCTGAAAATCGATATTTTAGGTGCCCAAAGTCAATATGTGCATGCATCTTCTGTACCCGTTTATATCTCAAATTCAGGCTCAAAACACTCGAAAATTCGGTATTTTTGGGTCCTAGAAGCGATCTGTACATCCCTACTCCTAGTTAGAATGTTTTCAAGTTACAGACACAAAACATGCTCAAAATCGTTATTTTAGGTGCCCAAAAGTTGATATGTGCATACATCTTCTGTACCCGTTTATATCTCAAATTCAGGCTCAAAACACCCGAAAATTCGATATTTTAGGTGCCCAAAGTCGATATCCCATATTAAACCTTAAAACACCCGAAAATTCGATAATTTTGGGTCCCAGAAGCGATCTGTACATGTCTAGTCAGTGCTAGAATGTTATCAAAATATAGGCTAAAAACATGCTAAAATCAATATTTTAAGTGTCCAAAGTCGATATGTGCATGCATCTTTTGTACCCGTTTATATTTCAAATTCAGGCTCAAAACACCCGAAAATTCGATATTTTTGGGTCCCAGAAGCGATCTGTACATGCCTACTCCTAGTCAGAGTATTTTCAAAATACAGGCTCAAAACATACTGAAAATCGATCATTTAGGTACCCAAAAGTCGATATGTGCATGCATCTTCTGTACCCGTTTATATCCCAAATTCAACCTCAAAACACCCGAAAATTCGATAATTTTGCGTCCCAGAAGCGATCTGTACATGTCTAGTCAGTGCTACAATTTTTTCAAAATATAGGCTCAAAACATGCTAAAAATCGATATTTTAAGTGTCCAAAGTCGATATGTGCATGTATCATCTGTTCCCGTTTATGTCTCAAATTCAGGCTCAAAACACCCGAAAATTCGATATTTTGGGGTGCCAAAAGTGATCTGTACATGCCTACTTAGTGCTAGAATATTTTCAAAATATAGGCCCAAAACATGCAAAAATTCGATATTTTAGGTGCCCAAAGTTGATATCTCAAATTCAGGCCCAACACACCCGAAAATTCGATATTTTGGGGTCCCAGAAGCGAACTGTACATGCCTTCTCCGTGTTAGAGTATTTTCAAAATAATGGCCCAATTATACTAGTGCCCAAAAGTCGATATGTGCATGCATCTTTTGTACCCGTTTATATCCCAAATTCAACCTCAAAAAACCCGAAAATTCGGTATTTTTGGGTCCCAGAAGCGATCTGTACATGCCTACTCAGTGATAGAATTTTTTCAAAATATAGGCTCAAAACATGCTAAAAATCGATATTTTAAGTGTCCAAAGTCGATATGTGCATGCATCATCTGTTCCCGTTTATTTCTCAAATTTAGGCTCAAAACACCCGAAAATTCGATATTTTGGGGTCCCAGAAGTGATCTGTACATGCCTACTTAGTGCTAGAATATTTTCAAAATATAGGCCCAAAACATGCTAAAAATCGATATTTTAGGTGCCCAAAGTCGATATCTCAAATTCAGGCCCAAAACACCCGAAAAATCGATATTTTGGGGCCCCAGAAGCGAAATGTACATGCCTGCACTCAGTGTTAGAGTATTTTCAAAATACAGGCCAAAACATACTGAAAATCGATCTTTTAGGTACTCAAAAGTCGATATGTGCATGCATCTTCTGTACCCGTTTATATCCCAAATTCAACCTCAAAACACACGAAAATCCGATATTTTGGGGTCCCAGAAGCGATCTGTACATGCCTACTGAGATGCAGGATCAAAACATGCAGAAAATCGATATTTTAGGTGCCCAAAGTCAACATGTGTATGCATCTTCTGCACTCGTTTATATCTCAAATTCAACCTCAAAACACCCGAAAATTCGATAATTTTTGGTCCCAGAAGCGATCTGTACATGTCTAGTCAGTGCTAGAATGTTTTCAAAATATAGGCTCAAAACATGCTAAAAATAGATATTTTAAATGTCCAAAGTCGATATGTGCATGCATCTTTTGTACCCGTTTATATCTCTTTTTCAGGCTCAAAACACCTAAAAATTCAAAATTTTTGGGTCCCAGAAGCGATCTGTACATGCCTACTCCTAGTTAGAGTATTTTCAAAATAAAGTCCCAAAACATGCTGAAAATCGATATTTTAGGTGCCCAAAGTCAATATGTGCATGCATCTTCTGTACCCGTTTATATCTCAAATTCAGGCTCAAAACACCCGAAAATTCGGTATTTTTGGGTCCTAGAAGCGATCTGTACATCCCTACTCCTAGTTAGAATGTTTTCAAAATACAGACCCAAAACATGCTCAAAATCGATATTTTAGGTGCCCAAAAGTTGATATGTGCATACATCTTCTGTACCCGTTTATATCTCAAATTCAGGCTCAAAACACACGAAAATTCGATATTTTTGGGTCCCAGAAGTGATCTGTACATGCCTACTTAGTGCTAGAATATTTTCAAAATATAGGCCCAAAACATGCTACAAAATCGATATTTTAGGTGCCCAAAGTCGATATCTCAAATTCAGGTCCAAAACACCCAAAAATTCGATATTTTGGGGTCCCAGAAGCGAACTGTACATGCCTACTCCGTGTTAGAGTATTTTCAAAAACAGGCCCAAAACATACTGAAAATCGATCTTTTAGGTACCCTCAAGTCGATATGTGCATGCTTCTTCTGTACTCGTTTATATCCCAAATTCAACCTCAAAATACTCGAAAATTCGATAATTTTGGGTCCCAGAAGCGATCTGTACATATCTAGTCAGTGCAAGAATTTTTTCAAAATATAGGCTCAAAACATGCTAAAAATCGATATATTAAGTGTCCAAAGTCGATATGTGCATGCATCTGGTGTACCCGTTTATATCTCAAATTCAGGCTCAAAACACCCGAAAATTTGATATTTTTGGGTCCCAGAAGCGATCGGTACATGCCTACTCCTAGTTAGAGTATTTTCAAAATACAGGCCAAAAACATGCTGAAAATCGATATTTTAGGTGCCCAAAGTCATTATGTGCATGCATCTTCTGTACCCGTTTATATCTCAAATTCAGGCTCAAAACACCCGAAAATTCGGTATTTTTGGGTCCTAGAAGCGATCTGTACATCCCTACTCCTAGTTAGAATGTTTTCAAGATACAGACCCAAAACATGCTCAAAATCGATATTTTTGGTGCCCAAAAGTTGATATGTGCATACATCTTCTGTACCCGTTTATATCCCAAATTCAACTTCAAAACGCCCAAAAATTCGATATTTTTGGGTCCCAGAAGCAATCTGTACATGCCTACTCAGTGCTAGAACTTTTTCAAAATATAGGCTGAAAACATGCTAAAAATCGATATTTTAAGTGTCCAAAGTTGATACGTGCAAGCATTATCTGTTCCCGTTTATATCTCAAATTCAGGCTCAAAACACCCGAAAATTCGATATTTTATGGTCCCAGAAGTGATCTGTACATGCCTACTTAGTGCTAGAATATTTTCAAAATATAGACCCAAAACATGCTAAAAATGGATATTTTAGGTGCCCAAATTCGGTATCTCAAATTCAGGCTCAAAACACCCGAAAATTCGATATTTTGGTGTCCCAGAAGCGAACTGTACATGCCTACCCCGTGCTAGAGTATTTTCAAAATACAGGCCCAAAACATACTGAAAATCGATCTTTTAGGTTCCCAAAAGTCGATATTTGTACCCGTTTATATCCCAAATTCAATCTCAAAACACCAGAAAATTCGATATTTTTGGGTCCCAGAAGCGATCTGTACATGCCTACTCAGTGCTATAATTTTTTCTAAATACAGGTTCAAAACATGCTAAAAATCGATATTTTAAGTGTCCAAAGTCGATTTGTGCATGCATCATCTGTTCCCATCTATATCTCAAATTCAGGCTCAAAACACCCAAAAATTCGATATTTTGGGGTCCCAGAAGTGATCTGTACATGTCTACTTAGTGCTAGAATATTTTCAAAATATAGGCCCAAAACATGCTAAAAATCGATATTTAAGGTGCCCAAAGTCGATATATCAAATTCAGGCCCAAAACACCCGAAAATTCGATATTTTGGGGTCCCAGAAGCGAACTATACATGCCTACTCCGTGTTAGAGTATTTTCAAAATACAGGCCCAAAACATATTGAAAATTGATCTTTTAGGTACCCAAAAGTCGATATGTGCATGCATCTTCTG
Source organism: Petrolisthes cinctipes (assembly GCA_033782935.1). Classification (NCBI taxonomy): domain Eukaryota; kingdom Metazoa; phylum Arthropoda; class Malacostraca; order Decapoda; family Porcellanidae; genus Petrolisthes; species Petrolisthes cinctipes. The sequence continues at coordinate 982,016 of JAWQEG010000930.1, read as the reverse complement.
TACCCGTTTATATCCCAAATTCAACCTCAAAACACGCGAAAATTCGGTATTTTTGGGTCCCAGAAGCGATCTGTACATGCCTACTCAGTGCTAGATTTTTTTCAAAATATAGGCTCAAAACATGCTAAAAATCGATATTTTAAGTGTCCAAAGTCGATATGTGCATGCATCATCTGTTCCCGTTTATATCTCAAATTCAGGCTCAAAACACCCTAAAATTCGATATTTTGGGGTGCCAGAAGTGATCTGTACATGCCTACTTAGTGCTAGAATATTTTCAAAATATAGGCCCAAAACATGCAAAAAATCGATATTTTAGGTGCCCAAAGTCGATATCTCAAATTCAGGCCTAAAACACCCGAAAAATCGATATTTCGGGGTCCCAGAAGCAAACTGTACATGCCTTCTCCGTGTTAGAGTATTTTCAAAATAATGGCCCAATTATACTGGTGCCCAAAAGTCGATATGTGCATGCATCTTTTGTACCCGTTTATATCCCAAATTCAACCTCAAAACACCCGAAAATTCGGTATTTTTGGGTCCCAGAAGCGATCTGTACATGCCTACGCAGTACTAGAAATTTTTCAAAATATAGGCTCAAAACATGCTAAAAATCGATATTTTAAGTGTCCAAAGTCGATATATGCATGCATCATCTGTTCCCGTTTATATCTCAAATTCAGGCTCAAAACACCCGAAAATTCGATATTTTGGGGTCCCAGAAGTGATCTGTACATGCCTACTTAGTGCTAGAATATTTTCAAAATATAGGCCCAAAACATGCTAAAAATCGATATTTTAGGTGTCCAAAGTCGATATGTGCATGAATCATCTGTTCCCGTTTATATCTCAAATTCAGGCTCAAAACTCCCGAAAATTCTATATTTTTGGATCCCAGAAGCGATCTGTACATGCCTACTCCTAGTTAGAGTATTTTCAAAATACAGGCCAAAAACATGCTGAAAATCGATATTTTAGGTGCCCAAAGTCAATATGTGAATGCATCTTCTGTACCTGTTTATATATCAAATTCAGGCTCAAAACACCCGAAAATTCGGTATTTTTGGGTCCTAGAAGCGATCTGTACATCCCTACTCCTAGTTAGAATGTTTTCAAGATACAGACCCAAAACATGCTCAAAATCGATATTTAAGGTGCCCAAAAGTTGATATGTGATTACATCTTCTGTACCCGTTTATATCTCAAATTCAGGCTCAAAACACACGAAAATTCGATATTTTGGGGTCCCAGAAGTGATCTGTACATGCCTACTTAGAGCTAGAATTTTTTCAAAATAAAGGCTCAAAACATGCTAAAAATCGATATTTTAAGTGTCCAAAGTCGATATATGCATGCATCATCTGTTCCCGTTTATATCTTAAATTAAGGCTCAAAACACCCGAAAATTCGATATTTTGGGGTCCCAGAAGTGATCTGTACATGCCTACTTAGTGTTAGAATATTTTCAAAATATAGGCCCAAAACATGCTAAAAATCGATATTTTAGGTGTCCAAAGTCGATATGTGCATGCATCATCGGTTCCCGTTTATATCTCAAATTCAGGCTCAAAACACCCGAAAATTCGGTATTCTTGGGTCCTAGAAGTGATCTGTACATGCCTACTCAGTGCTAGAATGTTTTCAAAATATAGGCCCAAAACATGCTAAAAATCGATATTTTAGGTGTCCAAAGTCGATATGTGCATGCATCATCTGTTCCCGTTTATATCTCAAATTCAGGCTCAAAACACCCGAAAATTCGGTATTTTTGGGTCCTAGAAGCGATCTGTACATCCCTACTCCTAGTTAGAATGTTTTCAAGATACAGACCCAAAACATGCTCAAAATCGATATTTAAGGTGCCCAAAAGTTGATATGTGATTACATCTTCTGTTCCCGTTTATATCTCAAATTCAGGCCCAAAACACCCGAAAATTCGATATTTTGGGGTCCCAGAAGCGAACTGTACATGCCTACTCCGTGTTAGAGTATTTTTAAAATACAGGCCCAAAACATACTGAAAATCGATCTTTTAGGTGCCCAAAAGTCGATATGTGCATGCATCTTCTGTACCCGTTTATATCCCAAATTCAACCTCAATACACCCGAAAATTCGATAATTTTGGGTCCCAGAAGCGATCTGTACATGTCTAGTTAGTGCTAGAATGTTTTCAAAATATAGGCTCAAAACATGCTAAAAATCGATATTTTAAGTGTCCAAAGTCGATATGTGCATGCATCTTCTGTACCCGTTTATATTTCAAATTCAGGCTTAAAACACCCGAAAATTCGATATTTTTGGGTCCCAGAAGCGATCTGTACATGCCTACTCCTAGTTAGAGTATTTTCAAAATACACGCCAAAAACGTGCTGAAAATCGATATTTTAGGTGCCCAAAGTCAATATGTGCATGCATCTTCTGTACCCGTTTATATCTCAAATTCAGGCTCAAAACACTCGAAAATTCGGTATTTTTGGGTCCTAGAAGCGATCTGTACATCCCTACTCCTAGTTAGAATGTTTTCAAGATACAGACCCAAAACATGCTCAAAATCGATATTTAAGGTGCCCAAAAGTTGATATGTCCATACATCTTCTGTACCCGATTATATCTCAAATTCAGGCTCAAAACACACGAAAATTCGATATTTTGGGGTCCCAGAAGTGATCTGTACATGCCTACTTAGTGCTAGAATATTTTCAAAATATAGGCCCAAAACATGCAAAAACTCGATATTTTAGGTGCCCAAAAGTCGATATGTGCATGCATCTTCTGTACCCGTTTATATCCCAAATTCAACCTTAAAACACCTGAAAATTCGATAATTTTGGGTTCCAGAAGCGATCTGTACATGTCTAGTCAGTGCTAGAATTTTTTCAAAATATAGGCTCAAAACATGCTAAAAATCGATATTTTAAGTGTCCAAAGTCGATATGTGCATGCATCTGGTGTACCCGTTTATATCTCAAATTCAGGCTCAAAACACCCGAAAAATTTGATATTTTTGGGTCCCAGATGCGATCGGTACATGCCTACTCCTAGTTAGAGTATTTTCAAAATACACGCCAAAAACATGCTGAAAATCGATATTTTAGGTGCCCAAAGTCAATATGTGCATGCATCTTCAGTACCCGTTTATATCTCAAATTCAGGCTCAAAACACCCGAAAATTCGGTATTTTTTGGTCCTAAAAGTGATCTGTACATCCCTACTCCTAGTTAGAATGTTTTCAAGATACAGACCGAAAACATGCTCAAAATCGATATTTTAGGTTCCCAAAAGTTGATATGTGCATACATCTTCTGTACCCGTTTATATCCCAAATTCAACTTCAAAACACCCAAAAATTCGATGTTTTTTGGTCCCAGAAGCGATCTGTACATGCCTACTCAGTGCTATAATTTTTTCAAATATAGGCTCAAAACATGCTAAAAATCGATATTTTAAGTGTCAAAAGTCGATATGTGCATGTATTATCTGTTCCCGTTTATATCTCAAATTCAGGCTCAAAACACCCGAAAATTCGATATTTTAGGGTCCCAGAAGTGATCTGTACATGCCTACTTAGAGGTAGAATATTTTCAAAATATAGGCCCAAAATATGCAAAAAATCGATATTTTAGGTGCCCAAATTCGATATCTCAAATTCAGGCCCAAAACACCCGAAAATTCGATATTTTCGGGTCCCAGAAGTGAACTGTACATGCCTACTACGTGTTAGAGTATTTTCAAAATACAGGCCCAAAACATACTGAAAATCGATCTTTTAGGTGCCCAAAAGTCGATATGTGTACCCGTTTATATCCCAAATTCAACCTCAAAACACCCGAAAATTCGATATTTTTGGGTCCCAGAAGCGATCTGTACATGCCTACTCAGTGCTATAGTTTTTTCTAAATATAGGCTTAAAACATGATAAAAATCGATATTTTAAGTGTCCAAAGTCGATTTGTGCATGCATCATCTGTTCCCGTTTATATCTCAAATTCAGGCTCAAAACACCCGAAAATTCGATATGTTGGGGTCCCAGAAGTAATCTGTACATGCCTACTTAGTGCTAGAATATTTTCAAAATATTGGCCTAAAACATGCTAAAAATCGATATTTTAGGTGCCCTAAGTCGATATCACAAATTCAGGCCCAAAACACCCGAAAATTCGATATTTTGGGGTCCCAGAAGCGAACTGTACATGCCTGCACTCAGTGTTAGAGTATTTTCAAAATACAGGCCCAAAACATACTGAAAATCGATCTTTTAGGTACCCAAAAGTCGATATGTGCATGCATCTTCTGTACCCGTTTATATCCCAAATTCAACCTCAAAAAAACACACGAAAATTCGATATTTTGGGGTCCTAGAAGCGATCTGTACATGCCTACTGAGATGCAGGCCCAAAACATGCTGAAAATCGATATTTTAGGTGCCCAAAGTCAACATGTGTATGCATCTTCTGCACTCGTTTATATCTCAAATTCAACCTCTAAACACACGAAAATTCGATAATTTTTGGTCCCAGAAGCGATCTGTACATGTCTAGTCAGTGCTAGAATGTTTTCATAATATAGGCTCAAAACATGCTAAAAATCGATATTTTAGGTGCCCAAAGTCAATATGTGCATGCATCTTCTGTACCCGTTTATATCTCAAATTCAGGCTCAAAACACCCGAAAATTCGGTATTTTTGGGTCATAGAAGCGATCTGTACATCCCTACTCCTAGTTAGAATGTTTTCAAGATACAGACCCAAAACATGCTCAAAATCGATATTTTAGGTGCCCAAAAGTTGATATGTGCATACATCTTCTGTACCCGTTTATATCCCAAATTCAACTTCAAAACACCCAAAAATTCGATATTTTTGGGTCCCAGAAGCGATCTGTACATGCCTACTCAATGCTAGAATTTTTTCAAAATATAGGCTCAAAACATGCTAAAAATCGATATTTTAAGTGTCCAAAGTCGATATGTGCATGCATTATCTGTTCCCGTTTATATCTCAAATTCAGGCTCAAAACACCCGAAAATTCAATATTTTAGGGTCCCAGAAGTGATCTTTACATGCCTACCTAGTGCTAGAATATTTTCAAAATATAGGCCCAAAACATGCTAAAAATCGATATTTTAGGTGCCCAAATTCGATATCTCAAATTCAGGCCCAAAACACCCGAAAATTCGATATTTTGCGGTCCCAGAAGCGAACTGTACATGCCTACTCCGTGTTAGAGTATTTTCAAAATACAGGCCCAAAACATACTGAAAATCGATCTTTTAGGTGCCCAAAAGTCGATATGTGCATGCATCTTCTGTACCCGTTTATATCCCATATTCAACATTAAAACACCCGAAAATTCGATAATTTTGGGTCCCAGAAGCGATCTGTACATGTCTAGTCAGTGCTAGAATGTTTTCAAAATAAAGGCTCAAAACATGCTAAAAATCGATATTTTAAGTGTCCAAAGTCGATATGTGCATGCATCTTTTGTACCCGTTTATATTTCAAATTCAGGCTCAAAACACCCGAAAATTCTATATTTTTGGGTCCCAGAAGCGATCTGTACATGCCTACTCCTAGTTAGAGTATTTTCAAAATACAGGCCAAAAACATGCTGAAAATCGATATTTTAGGTGCCCAAAGTCAATATGTGCATGCATCTTCTGTACCCGTTTATATCTCAAATTCAGGCTCAAAACACCCGAAAATTCGGTATTTTTGGGTCCTAGAAGCGATCTGTACATCCCTACTCCTAGTTAGAATGTTTTCAAGTTACAGACACAAAACATGCTCAAAATCGTTATTTTAGGTGCCCAAAAGTTGATATGTGCATACATCTTCTGTACCCGTTTATATCTCAAATTCAGGCTCAAAACACCCGAAAATTCGATATTTTGGGGTCCCAGAAGTGATCTGTACATGCCTACTTAGTGCTAGAATATTTTCAAAATATAGGCCCAAAACATGCTAAAAATCGATATTTTAGGTGCCCAAAGTCGATATCCCATATTAAACCTTAAAACACCCGAAAATTCGATATTTTTGGGTCCCAGAAGCGATCTGTACATGCCTACTCCTAGTTAGAGTATTTTCAAAATACAGGCCCAAAACATACTGAAAATCGATCATTTAGGTACCCAAAAGTCGATATGTGCATGCATCTTCTGTACCCGTTTATATCCCAAATTCAACCTCAAAACACCCGAAAATTCGATAATTTTGCGTCCCAGAAGCGATCTGTACATGTCTAGTCAGTGCTACAATTTTTTCAAAATATAGGCTCAAAACATGCTAAAAATCAATATTTTAAGTGTCCAAAGTCGATATGTGCATGTATCATCTGTTCCCGTTTATGTCTCAAATTCAGGCTCAAAACACCCGAAAATTCGATATTTTGGGGTGCCAAAAGTGATCTGTACATGCCTACTTAGTGCTAGAATATTTTCAAAATATAGGCCCAAAACATGCAAAAAATCGATATTTTAGGTGCCAAAGTCGATATCTCAAATTCAGGCCCAAAACACCCGAAAATTCGATATTTTGGGGTTCCAGAAGCGAACTGTACATGCCTTCTCCGTGTTAGAGTATTTTCAAAATAATGGCCCAATTATACTGGTGCCCAAAAGTCGATATGTGCATGCATCTTTTGTACCCGTTTATATCCCAAATTCAACCTCAAAAAACCCGAAAATTCGGTATTTTTGGGTCCCAGAAGCGATCTGTACATGCCTACTCAGTGATAGAATTTTTTCAAAATATAGGCACAAAACATGCTAAAAATCGATATTTTAAGCGTCCAATGTCGATATGTGCATGCATCATCTGTTCCCGTTTATTTCTCAAATTTAGGCTCAAAACACCCGAAAATTCGATATTTTGGGGTCCCAGAAGTGATCTGTACATGCCTACTTAGTGCTAGAATATTTTCAAAATATAGGCCCAAAACATGCTAAAAATCGATATTTTAGGTGCCCAAAGTCGATATCTCAAATTCAGGCCCAAAACACCCGAAAAATCGATATTTTGGGGTCCCAGAAGCGAACTGTACATGCCTGCACTCAGTGTTAGAGTATTTTCAAAATACATGCCAAAACATACTGAAAATCGATCTTTTAGGTACTTAAAAGTCGATATGTGCATGCATCTTCTGTACCCGTTTATATCCCAAATTCAACCTCAAAACACACGAAAATCCGATATTTTGGGGTCCCAGAAGCGATCTGTACATGCCTACTGAGATGCAGGATCAAAACATTCAGAAAATCGATATTTTAGGTGCCCAAAGTCAACATGTGTATGCATCTTCTGCACTCGTTTATATCTCAAATTCAACCTCAAAACACCCGAAAATTCGATAATTTTTGGTCCCAGAAGCGATCTGTACATGTCTAGTCAGTGCTAGAATGTTTTCAAAATATAGGCTCAAAACATGCTAAAAATCGATATTTTAAATGTCCAAAGTCGATATGTGCATGCATCTTTTGTACCCGTTTATATCTCTTTTTCAGGCTCAAAACACCTGAAAATTCAAAATTTTTGGGTCCCAGAAGCGATTTGTACATGCCTACTCCTAGTTAGAGTATTTTCAAAATAAAGTCCCAAAACATGCTGAAAATCGATATTTTAGGTGCCCAAAGTCAATATGTGCATGCATCTTCTGTACCCGTTTATATCTCAAATTCAGGCTCAAAACACCCGAAAATTCGGTATTTTTGGGTCATAGAAGCGATCTGTACATCCCTACTCCTAGTTAGAATGTTTTCAAGATACAGACCCAAAACATGCTCAAAATCGATATTTTACGTGCCCAAAAGTCGATATGACCATGCATCATCTGTACCCGTTTATATCTCAAATTCAGGCTCAAAACACCCGAAAATTCGATATTTTGGGGTCCCAGAAGCGATCTGTACATGCCTACTCAGTGCTAGAAATTTTTCAAAATATAGGCTCAAAACATGCTCAAAATCGATATTTTAGGTGCCCAAAAGTTGATATGTGCATACATCTTCTGTACCCGTTTATATCTCAAATTCAGGCTCAAAACACCCGAAAATTCGATATTTTGGGGTGCCAGAGGTGATCTGTACATGCCTACTTAGTGCTAGAATATTTTCAAAATATAGGCCCAAAACATGCAAAAAATCGATATTTTCGGTGCCCAAAGTCGATATCTCAAATTCACGCCCAAAACACCCGAAAATTCGATATTTTGGGGTCCCAGAAACGAACTGTACATGCCTTCTCCGTGTTAGAGTATTTTCAAAATACAGGCCCAAAACATACTGATAATCGATCTTTTAGGTGCCCAAAAGTCGATATGTGCATGTATCTTTTGTACCCGTTTAAATCCCAAATTCAACCTCAAAACACCCGAAAATTCGGTATTTTTGGGTCCCAGAAGCGATCTGTACATGCCTACTCAGTGCTAGAATGTTTTAAAAATATAGGCTCAAAACATGCTAAAAATCGATATTTTAAGTGTCCAAAGTCGATATGTGCATGCATCATCTGTACCCGTTTATATCTCAAATTTAGGCTCAAAACACCCGAAAATTCGATATTTTGGGGTGACAGAAGTGATCTGTACATGCCTACTTAGTGCTAGAATATTTTTAAAATATAGGCCAAAAACATGCAAAAAATCGATATATTAGGTGCCCAAAGTCGATATCTCAAATTCAGGCCCAAAACACCCGAAAATTCGATATTTTGGGGTCCCAGAAGCGAACTGTACATGCATGCGGAGACTCCGTGTTAGAGTATTTTCAAAATACAGGTCCAAAACATACTGAAAATCGATCTTTTAGGTACCCAAAAGTCGATATGTGCATGCATCTTCTGTACCCGTTTATATCCCAAATTCAACCTCAAAACACACGAAAATTCGATATTTTGGGGTCCCAGAAGCGATCTGTATATGCCTACTGAGATGGAGGCCCAAGACATGCTGAAAATCGATATGTTAGGTGCCCAAAGTCAACATGTGTATGCATCTTCTGAACTCGTTTATATATCAAATATATTCTCAAAACACCCGAAAATTCGATAATTTTTGGTCCCAGAAGCGATCTGTACATGTCTAGTCAGTGCTAGAATGTTTTCAAAATATAGGCTCAAAACATGCTAAAAATCGATATTTTAAGTGTCCAAAGTCTTTATGTGCATGCATTTTCTGTACCCGTTTATATCTCAAATTCAGGCTCAAAACACCCGAAAATTCGATATTTTTGGGTCCCAGAAGCGATCTGTACATGCCTACTCCTAGTTAGAGTATTTTCAAAATACAGTCCCAAAACATGCTGAAAATCGATATTTTAGGTGCCCAAAGTCAATATGTGCATGCATCATCTGTACCCGTTTATATCTCAAAGTCAGGCCCAAACACCCGAAAATTCGAAATTTTGGGGTCCCAGAAGCGATCTGTACATGCCTACTCCGTGTTAGAGTATTTTCAAAATAAAGGCCCAAAACATACTGAAAATCGATCTTTTAAATACCCAAAAGTCGATATGTGCATGCATCTTCTGTACCCGTTTATATCCCAAATTCAACCTCAAAACACCCGAAAATTCGATATTTTTGGGTCCCAGAAGCGATCTGTACATGCCTCCTCCTAGTTAGAGTCTTTTCAAAATACAGGCCCAAAACATGCTGAAAATCGATATTTTAGGTGCCCAAAGTCAATATGTGCATACATCTTCTGTACCTGTTTATATCTCAAATTCAGGCTCAAAACACCCGAAAATTCGATATTTTGGGGTGCCAGAAGTGATCTGTACATGCCTACTTAGTGCTCGAATATTTTTAAAATATAGGCCAAAAACATGCAAAAAATCGATATTTTAGGTGCCCAAAGTCGATATCTCAAATTCAGGCCCAAAACACCCGAAAATTCGATATTTTGGGGTCCCAGAAGCGATCTGTACATGCCTACTGAGATGCAGGCCCCAAACATGCTGAAAATCGATTTTTTAGGTGCCCAAAGTCAAAATGTGTATGCATCTTCTGTACCCGTTTATATCCCAAATTCAACCTCAAAACACACGAAAATTTGATATTTTGGGGTCCAAGAAGCGATCTGTACATGCCTACTGAGATGCAGGCCCAAAACATGCTGAAAATCGATATTTTAGGTGCCCAAATTCAACATGTGTATGCATCTTCTGAACTCGTTTATATCTCAAATTCAACCTCAAAACACCCGAAAATTCGATAATTTTTGGTTCCAGAAGCGATCTGTACATGTCTAGTCAGTGCTGGAATGTTTTCAAAATATAGGCTCAAAACATGCTAAAAATCGATATTTTAAGTGTCCAAAGTCTTTATGTGCATGCATTTTCTGTACCCGTTTATATCTCAAATTCAGGCTCAAAACACCCGAAAATTCGATATTTTTGGGTCCCAGAAGCGATCTGTACATGCCTACTAATAGTTAGAGTATTTTCAAAATACAGTCCCAAAACATGCTGAAAATCGATATTTTAGGTGCCCAAAGTCAATATGTGCATGCATCATCTGTACCCGTTTATATCTCAAAGTCAGGCTCAAAACACCCGAAAATTCGATATTATGGGGTCCCAGAAGCGATCTGTACATGCCTACTCCGTGTTAGAGTATTTTCAAAATAAAGGCCCAAAACATACTGAAAATCGATCTTTTAAATACCCAAAAGTCGATATGTGCATGCATCTTCTGTACCCGTTTATATCCCAAATTCAACCTCAAAACACCCGAAAATTCGATATTTTTGGGTCCCAGAAGCGATCTGTACATGCCTCCTCCTAGTTAGAGTCTTTTTAAAATACAGGCCCAAAACATGCTGAAAATCGATATTTTAGGTGCCCAAAGTCAATATGCGCATACATCTTCTGTACCTGTTTATATCTCAAATTCAGGCTCAAAACACCCGAAAATTCGATATTTTGGGGTGCCAGAAGTGATCTGTACATGCCTACTTAGTGCTCGAATATTTTTAAAATATAGGCCAAAAACATACACAAAAATCGATATTTTAGGTGCCCAAAGTCGATATCTCAAATTCAGGCCCAAAACACCCGAAAATTCGATATTTTGGGGTTCCAGAAGCGATCTGTACATGCCTACTGAGATACAGGCCCAAAACATGCTGAAAATCGATTTTTTAGGTGCCCAAAGTCAACATGTGTATGCACATTCTGTACCCGTTTATATCCCAAATTCAACCTCAAAACACACGAAAATTCGATATTTTGGGGTCCCAGAAGCGATCTGTACATGCCTACTGAGATGCAGGCCCAAAACATGCTGAAAATCGATATTTTAGGTGCCCAAATTCAACATGTGTATGCATCTTCTGAACTCGTTTATATCTCAAATTCAACCTCAAAACACCCGAAAATTCGATAATTTTTGTTTCCAGAAGCGATCTGTACATGTCTAGTCAGTGCTGGAATGTTTTCAAAATATAGGCTCAAAACATGCTAAAAATCGATATTTTAAGTGTCCAAAGTCGATATGTGCATGAATCTTCTGTACCCGTTTATATCTCAAATTCAGGCTCAAAACACCCGAAAATTCGATATTTTTGGGTCCCAGAAGCGATCTGTACATGCCTACTCCTAATTAGAGAATTATCAAAATACTGGCCCAAAACATGTTGAAAATCGATATTTTAGGTGCCCAAAGTCAATATGTGCATGCATATTCTGTACCCATTTATATCCCAAATTCAACCTCAAAACACCCGAAAATTCGATAATTTTGGGTCCCAGAAGCGATATGTACATGTCTAGTCAGTGCTAGAATGTTTTCAAAATATGGGCTCAAAACATACTGAAAATCGATCTTTTAAATACCCAAAAGTCGATATGTGCATGCATCTTCTGTACCCGTTGTATCCCAAATTCATCCTCAAAACACCCGAAAATTCGATATTTTTGGGTCCCAGAAGCGACCTGTACATGCCTACTCCTAGATAGAGTATTTTCAAAATACAGGCCAAAAACATGCTGAAAATCGATATTTTAGGTGCCCAAAGTCAATATGTGCATGCATCAACTGAACCCGTTTATATCTCAAATTCAGGCTCAAAACACCCGAAAATTCGGTATTTTTGGGTCCTATAAGTGATCTGTACATGCCTACTTAGTGCTAGAATATTTTTAAAATATAGGCCCAAAACATGCAAAAAATCGATATTTTAGGTGCCCAAAGTCGATATCTCAAATTCAGGCCCAAAACAACCGAAAATTCGATATTTTGGGGTCCCAGAAGCGATCTGTACATGCCTACTGAGATGCAGGCCCAAAAAATGCTGAAAATCGATATTTTAGGTGCCCAAAGTCAACATGTGTATGCATCTTCTGTACCCGTTTATATCCCAAATTCATCCTCAAAACACACAAAAATTCGATATTTTGGGGTCCCAGAAGCGATCTGTACATGCCTACTGAGATTCAGGCCCAAAACATGCTGTAAATCGATATTTTAGGTGCCCAAAGTCAACATGTGTATGCATCTTCTGCACTCGTTTATATCTCAAATTCAAACTCAAAACACCCGAAAATTCGATAATTTTTGGTCACAGAAGCGATCTGTACATGTCTAGTCAGTGCTAGAATGTTTTCAAAATATATGCTCAAAACATGCTAAAAATCGATATTTTAAATGTCAAAAGTCGATATGTGCATGCATCTTCTGTACCCGTTTTTATCTCAAATTCAGGCTCAAAACACCCGAAAATTAAAAAAAATTGGGTCCCAGAAGCGATCTGTACATGCCTACTCCTAGGTAGAGTATTTTCAAAAGACAGGCCCAAAACATGCTGAAAATCGATATTTTAGGTGCCCAAAGTCAATATGTGCATGCATCTTCTGTACCCGTTTATATCTCAAATTCAGGCTCAAAACACCCGAAAATTCGGTATTTTTGGGTCATAGAAGCGATCTGTACATCCCTACTCCTAGTTAGAATGTTTTCAAGATACAGACCCAAAACATGCTCAAAATCGATATTTTACGTGCCCAAAAGTCGATATGGGCATGCATCATCTGTACCCGTTTATATCTCAAATTCAGGCTCAAAACACCCGAAAATTCGATATTTTGGGGTCCCAGAAGTGATCTGTACATACCTACTTAGTGCTAGAATATTTTCAAAATATAGGCCCAAAACATGCTAAAAATCGATATTTTAGGTACCCAAAGTCGATATCTCAAATTCAGGCCCAAAACACCCTAAAATTCGATATTTTGGGGTCCCAGAAGCGAACTGTACATGCCTACTCCGTGTTAGAGTATTTTAAAAAAACAGGCCAAAAACATGCTGAAAATCGATATTTTAGGTGCCCAAAGTCAATATGTGCATTCATTTTCTGTACCCGTTTATATCTCAAATTCAGGCTCAAAACACCCGAAAATTCGATATTTTTGGGTCCTAGAAGTGATCTGTACATGCCTACTCAGTGGTAGAATGTTTTAAAAATATAGGCTCAAAACATGCTAAAAATCGATATTTTAAATGTCCAAAGTCGATATCTCAAATTTAGGCCCAAAACACCCGAAAATTCGATATTTTGGGGTCCCAGAAGCGAACTGTACATGCCTACTCCGTGTTGGAGTATTTTTAAAATACAGGCCCAAAACATACTGAAAATCGATCTTTTAGGTGCCCAAAAGTCGATATGTGCATGCATCTTCTGTACCCATTTATATCCCAAATTCAACCTCAAAACACCCGAAAATTCGATAATTTTGGGTCCCAGAAGCGATCTGTACATGCCTACTCCTAGTTAGAGTATTTTCAAAATACAGGCCAAAAACATGCTGAAAATCGATATTTTAGGTGCCCTAAGTCAATATGTGCATGCATCTTCTGTACCCGTTTATATCTCAAATTCAGGCTCAAAACACCCAAAAATTCGGTATTTTTTGGTCCTAGAAGTGATCTGTACATGCCTACTCAGTGCTAGAGTGTTTTCAAAATATAGGCTCAAAACATGCTAAAAATCGATATTTTAAGTGTCCAAAGTCGATATGTGCATGAATCATCTGTTCCCGTTTATATCTCAAATTCAGGCTCAAAACACCCGAAAAAACGATAATTTGGGGTACCAGAAGTGATCTGTACATGCCTACTTAGTGCTAGAATATTTTCAAAATATAGGCCCAAAACATGCAAAAAATCGATATTTTAGGTGCCCAAAGTCGATATCTCAAATTCAGGCCCAAAACATCCGAATTTTCGATATTTTGGGGTCCCAGAAGCGAACTGTACATGCCTACTCCGTGTTAGAGTATTTTTAAAATACAAGCCCAAAACGTACTGAAAATCGATATTTTAGGTGCCCAAAGTCAATATGTGCATGCATTTTCTGTACCCGTTTATATCTCAAATTCAGGCTCAAAACACCCGAAAATTCGCTATTTTTGGGTCCTAGAAGTGATCTCTACATGCCTACTCAGTGCTAGAATGTTTTCAAAATATAGGCTCAAAACATGCTAAAAATCGATATTTAAAGTGTCCAAAGTCGATATCTCAAATTTAGGCCCAAAACACCCGAAAATTTGATATTTTTGGGTCCCAGAAGCGATCTGTACATGCCTACTCCGTGTTAGAGTATTTTCAAAATACAGGCCTAAAACATACTGAAAATCGATCTTTTAGGTGCCCAAAAGTCGATATGTGCATGCATCTTCTGTACCCGTTTATATCCCAAATTCAACCTTAAAACACCCAAAAATTCGATAATTTTGGGTCCCAGAAGCGATCTGTACATGTCTAGTCAGTGCTAGAATGTTTTCAAAATATAGGCTCAAAACATGCTAAAAATCGATATTTTAAGTGTCCAAAGTCGATTTGTTCATGCATCTTTTGTACCCGTTTATATTTCAAATTCAGGCTCAAAACACCCGAAAGTTCGATATTTTTGGGTCAAAGAAGCGATCTGTACATGCCTACTCCTAGTTAGAATGTTTTCAAGATACAGACCCAAAACATGCTCAAAATCGATATTTTAGGTGCCCAAAAGTTGATATGTGCATACATCTTCTGTACCCGTTTATATCTCAAATTCAGGCTCAAAACACCCGAAAATTCGATATTTTGGGGTCCTAGAAGCGAACTGTACATGCCTACTCCGTGTTAGAGTATTTTCAAAATACAGGCCTAAAACATACTGAAAATCGATCTTTTAGGTGCCCAAAAGTCGATATGTGCATGCATCTTCTGTACCCGTTTATATCCCAAATTCAACCTTAAAACACCCAAAAATTCGATAATTTTGGGTCCCAGAAGCGATCTGTACATGTCTAGTCAGTGCTAGAATATTTTCAAAATATAGGCTCAAAACATATTAAAAATCGATATTTTAAGTGTCCAAAGTCGATATGTGCATGCATCTTTTGTACCCGTTTATATTTCAAATTCAGGCTCAAAACACCCGAAAATTCGATATTTTTGGGTCCCAGAAGCGATCTGTACATGCCTACTCCTAGTTAGAATGTTTTCATGATACAGACCCAAAACATGCTCAAAATCGATATTTTAGGTGCCCAAAAGTTGATATGTGCATACATCTTCTGTACCCGTTTATATCTCAAATTCAGGCTCAAAACACCCGAAAATTCGATATTTTGGGGTCCTAGAAGTGATCTGTACATGCCTACTTAGTGCTAGAATATTTTCAATATATAGGCCAAAAACATGCTAAAAATCGATATTTTAGGTGACCAAAGTCGATATCTCAAATTCAGGCCCAAAACACCCGAAAATTCGATATTTTGGGGTCCCAGAAGCGAACTGTACATGCCTACTCCGTGTTAGAGTAATTTCAAAATACAGGCCCAAAACATACTGAAAATCGATCTTTTAGGTGCCCAAAAGTCGATATGTGCATGCATCTTCTGTACCCATTTATATCCCAAATTCAACCTCAAAACACCCGAAAATTCGATAATTTTTGGTCCCAGAAGCGATCTGTACATGTTTAGTCAGTGCTAGAATGTTTTCAAAATACAGGCTCAAAACATGCTAAAAATCGATATTTTAAGTGTCCAAAGTCGATATGTCCATGCATCTTCTGTACCCGTTTATATCTCAAATTCAACCTCAAAACACCCGAAAATTTGATGTTTTTGGGTCCCAGAAGCGATCTGTACATGCCTACTCCTAGTTAGAGTATTTGCAAAATACAGGCCAAAAACATGCTGAAAATCGATATTTTAGGTGCCCAAAGTCAATATGTGCATGCATCTTCTGTACCCGTTTATATCTAAAATTCAGGCTCAAATCACCCGAAAATTCGGTATTTTTGGGTCCTATAAGTGATCTGTACATGTCTACTCAGTGCTAGAATGTTTTAAAAATATAGGCTCAAAACATGCTAAAAATCGATATTTTAAGTGTCCAAAGTCGATATGTGCATGAATCATCTGTACCCGTTTATATCTCAAATTCAGGCTCAAAACACCCGAAAATTCGATAATTTGTGGTACCAGAAGTGATCTGTACATGCCTACTTAGTGCTAGAATATTTTTAAAATATAGGCCCAAAACATGCAAAAAATCGATATTTTAGGTGCCCTAAGTCGATATCTCAAATTCAGGCCCAAAACACCCGAAAATTCGATATTTTGGGGTCCCAGAAGCGAATTGTACATGCCTACTCCGTGTTAGAGTATTTTTATAATACAGGCCCAAAACATACTGAAAATCGATCTTTTAGGTGCCCAAAAGTCGATATGTGCATTCATCTTCTGTACCCGTTTATATCCCAAATTCAACCTTAAAATACCCGAAAATTCGATAATTTTGAGTCCCAGAAGCGATCTGTACATGTCTAGTCAGTGCTAGAATGTTTTCAAAATATAGGCTCAAAACATGCTAAAAATCGATATTTTAAGTGTCCAAAGTCGATATGCGCATGCATCTTTTGTACCCGTTTATATTTCAAATTCAGGCTCAAAACACCCGAAAATTCGATATTTTGGGGTCCCAGAAGCGATCTGTACATGCCTACTCCTAGTTAGAGTATTTGCAAAATACAGGCCAAAAACATGATGAAAATCGATATTTTAGGTGCCCAAAGTCAATATGTGCATGCATCTTCTGTACCCGTTTATATCTAAAATTCAGGCTCAAAACACCCGAAAATTCGGTATTTTTGGGTCCTAGAAGTGATCTGTACATGACTACTCAGTGCTAGAATGTTTTCAAAATATAGGCTCAAAACATGCTAAAAATCGATATTTTAAGTGTCCAAAGTCGATATGTGCATGAATCATCTGTACCCGTTTATATCTCAAATTCAGGCTCAAAACACCCGAAAATTCGATAATTTGGGGTACCAGAAGTGATCTGTACATGCCTACTTAGTGCTAGAATATTTTCAAAATATAGGCCCAAAACATGCTAAAAATCGATATTTTAGGTGACCAAAGTCGATATCTCAAATTCAGGCCCAAAACACCCGAAAATTCGATATTTTGGGGTCCTAGAAGCGAACTGTACATGCCTACTCCGTGTTAGAGTATTTTCAAAATACAGGCCTAAAACATACTGAAAATCGATCTTTTAGGTGCCCAAAAGTCGATATGTGCATGCATCTTCTGTACCCGTTTATATCCCAAATTCAACCTTAAAACACCCAAAAATTCGATAATTTTGGGTCCCAGAAGCGATCTGTACATGTCTAGTCAGTGCTAGAATGTTTTCAAAATATAGGCTCAAAACATGCTAAAAATCGATATTTTAAGTGTCCAAAGTCGATATGTGCATGCATCTTTTGTACCCGTTTATATTTCAAATTCAGGCTCAAAACACCCGAAAATTCGATATTTTTGGGTCCCAGAAGCGATCTGTACATGCCTACTCCTAGTTAGAATGTTTTCATGTTACAGACCCAAAACATGCTCAAAATCGATATTTTAGGTGCCCAAAAGTTGATATGTGCATACATCTTCTGTACCCGTTTATATCTCAAATTCAGGCTCAAAACACCCGAAAATTCGATATTTTGGGGTCCTAGAAGTGATCTGTACATGCCTACGTAGTGCTAGAATATTTTCAAAATATAGGCCAAAAACATGCTAAAAATCGATATTTTAGGTGACCAAAGTCGATATCTCAAATTCAGGCCCAAAACACCCGAAAATTCGATATTTTGGGGTCCCAGAAGCGAACTGTACATGCCTACTCCGTGTTAGAGTAATTTCAAAATACAGGCCCAAAACATACTGAAAATCGATCTTTTAGGTGCCCAAAAGTCGATATGTGCATGCATCTTCTGTACCCATTTATATCCCAAATTCAACCTCAAAACACCCGAAAATTCGATAATTTTTGGTCCCAGAAGCGATCTGTACATGTCTAGTCAGTGCTAGAATGTTTTCAATATATAGGCTCAAAACATGCTAAAAATCGATATTTTAAGTGTCCAAAGTCGATATGTCCATGCAGCTTCTGTACCCGTTTATATCTCAAATTCAACCTCAAAACACCCGAAAATTTGATATTTTTGGGTCCCAGAAGCGATCTGTACATGCCTACTCCTAGTTAGAGTATTTGCAAAATACAGGCCAAAAACATGCTGAAAATCGATATTTTATGTGCCCAAAGTCAATATGTGCATGCATCTTCTGTACCCGTTTATATCTAAAATTCAGGCTCAAATCACCCGAAAATTCGGTATTTTTGGGACCTATAAGTGATCTGTACATGTCTACTCAGTGCTAGAATGTTTTAAAAATATAGGCTCAAAACATGCTAAAAATCGATATTTTAAGTGTCCAAAGTCGATATGTGCATGAATCATCTGTACCCGTTTATATCTCAAATTCAGGCTCAAAACACCCGAAAATTCGATAATTTGTGGTACCAGAAGTGATCTGTACATGCCTACTTAGTGCTAGAATATTTTTAAAATATAGGCCCAAAACATGCAAAAATTCGATATTTTAGGTGCCCAAAGTCGATATCTCAAATTCAGGCCCAAAACACCCGAATTTTCGATATTTTGGGGTCCCAGAAGCGAACTGTACATGCCTACTCCGTGTTAGAGTATTTTTAAAATACAGGCCCAAAACATACTGAAAATCGATCTTTTAGGTGCCCAAAAGTCGATATGTGCATGCATCTTCTGTACCCGTTTATATCCCAAATTCAACCTTAAAACACCCAAAAATTCGATAATTTTGGGTCCCAGAAGCGATCTGTACATGTCTAGTCAGTGCTAGAATGTTTTCAAAATATAGGCTCAAAACATGCTAAAAATCGATATTTTAAGTGTCCAAAGTCGATATGCGCATGCATCTTTTGTACCCGTTTATATTTCAAATTCAGGCTCAAAACACCCGAAAATTCGATATTTTTGGATCCCAGAAGCGATCTGTACATGCCTACTCCTTGTTAGAATGTTTTTAAGATACAGACCCAAAACATGCTCAAAATCGATATTTTAGGTGCCCAAAAGTTGATATGTGCATACATCTTCTGTACCCGTTTATATCTCAAATTCAGCCTCAAAACACCCGAAAATTCGATATTTTGGGTTCCTAGAAGTGATCTGTACATGCCTACTTAGTGCTAGAATATTTTCAAAATATAGGCCCAAAACATGTTAAAAATCGACATTTTAGGTGACCAAAGTCGATATCTCAAATTCAGGCCCAAAACACCCGAAAATCCGATATTTTGGGGTCCCAGAAGCGAACTGTACATGCCTACTCCGTGTTAGAGTATTTTCAAAATACAGGCCCAAAACAAACTGAAAATCGATCTTTTAGGTACCCAAAAGTCGATATGTGCATTCATCTTCTATACCCGTTTATATCCCAAATTCAACCTCAAAACACCCGAAAATTCGATAATTTTGGGTCCCAGAAGCGATCTGTACATGTCTAGTCAGTGATAGAATTTTTTCAAAATATAGGCTCAAAACATGCTAAAAATCGATATTTTAAGTGTCCAAAGTCGATATGTGCATGCATCTGGTGTACCCGTTTATATCTCAAATTCAGGCTCAAAACACCCGAAAATTTGATATTTTTGGGTACCAGAAGCGATCTGTACATGCCTACTCCTAGTTAGAGTATTTTCAAAATACAGGCCAAAAACATGCTGAAAATCGATATTTTAGGTGCCCAAAGTCAATATGTGCATGCATCTTCTGTACCCGTTTATATCTCAAATTCAGGCTCAAAACACCCGAAAATTCGATATTTTGGGGTCCCAGAAGCGATCTGTACATGCCTACTCCTAGTTAGAGTATTTTCATAATACAGGCGAAAAACATGCTAAAAATCGATATTTTAGGTGCCCAAAGTCAATATGTGCACACATATTCTGTACCCGTTTATATCTCAAATTCAGGCTCAAAACACCCGAAAATTCGGTATTTTTGGGTCCTAGAAGAGATCTGTACATGCCTACTCAGTGCTAGAATGTTTTAAAAATATAGGCTCAAAACATGCGAAAAATCGATATTTTAGGTGCCCAAAGTCGATATCACAAATTCAGGCCCAAAACACCCGAAAATTCGATATTTTGGGGTCCCAGAAGCGAACTTTACATGCCTCCTCCGTGTTAGAGTATTTTTAAAATACAGGCCCAAAACATACTGAAAATCGATCTTTTAGGTGCCCAAAAGTCGATATGTGCATGCATCTTCTGTACCCGTTTATATCCCAAATTCAACCTTAAAACACCCAAAAATTCGATAATTTTGGGTCCCAGAAGCGATCTGTACATGTCTAGTCAGTGCTAGATTGTTTTCAAAATATAGGCTCAAAACATGCTAAAAATCGATATTTTAAGTGTCCAAAGTCGATATGTGCATGCATCTTTTGTACCCGTTTATATTTCAAATTCAGGCTCAAAACACCCGAAAATTCGATATTTTTGGGTCCCAGAAGCGATCTGTACATGCCTACTCCTAGTTAGAATGTTTTCATGATACAGAACCAAAACATGCTCAAAATCGATATTTTAGGTGCCCAAAAGTTGATATGTGCATACATATTCTGTACCCGTTTATATCTCAAATTCAGGCTCAAAACACCCGAAAATTCGATAGTTTCGGTTCCTAGAAGTGATCTGTACATGCCTACTTAGTGCTAGAATATTTTCAAAATATAGGCCCAAAACATGCTAAAAATCGATATTTTAGGTGACCAAAGTCGATATCTCAAATTCAGGCCCAAAACACCCGAAAATTCGATATTTTGGGGTCCCAGAAGCGAACTGTACATGCCTACTCCGTGTTAGAGTAATTTCAAAATACAGGCCCAAAACATACTGAAAATCGATCTTTTAGGTGCCCAAAAGTCGATATGTGCATGCATCTTCTGTACCCATTTATATCCCAAATTCAACCTCAAAACACCCGAAAATTCGATAATTTTGGGTCCCAGAAGCGATCTGTACATGTCTAGTCAGTGCTAGAATGTTTTCAAAATATAGGCTCAAAACATGCTAAAAATCGATATTTTAAGTGTCCAAAGTCGATATGTGCATGCTTCTTCTGTACCCGTTTATATCTCAAATTCAGGCTCAAAACACCCGAAAATTTGATATTTTTGGGTCCCAGAAGCGATCTGTACATGCCTACTCCTAGTTAGAGTATTTGCAAAATACAGGCCAAAAACATGCTGAAAATCGATATTTTAGGTGCCCAAAGTCAATATGTGCATGCATCTTCTGTACCCGTTTATATCTAAAATTCAGGCTCAAAACACCCGAAAATTCGGTATTTTTGGGTCCTAGAAGTGATCTGTACATGACTACTCAGTGCTAGAATGTTTTCAAAATATAGGCTCAAAACATGCTAAAAATCGATATTTTAAGTGTCCAAAGTCGATATGTGCATGAATCATCTG
Organism: Petrolisthes cinctipes; assembly: GCA_033782935.1. Lineage (NCBI taxonomy): Eukaryota > Metazoa > Arthropoda > Malacostraca > Decapoda > Porcellanidae > Petrolisthes > Petrolisthes cinctipes. The sequence continues at coordinate 960,168 of JAWQEG010000930.1, read as the reverse complement.
TACCCGTTTATATCTCAAATTCAGGCTCAAAACACCCGAAAATTCGATAATTTGGGGTACCAGAAGTGATCTGTACATGCCTACTTAGTGCTAGAATATTTTCAAAATATAGGCCCAAAACATGCGAAAAATCGATATTTTAGGTGCCCAAAGTCGATATCTCAAACTCAGGCCCAAAACACCCGAAAATTCGATAATTTTGGGGCCCAGAAGCGATCTGTACATGTCTAGTCAGTACTAGAATGTTTTCAAAATATAGGCTCAAAACATGCTAAAAATCGATCTTTTAGGTGCCCAAAAGTCGATATGTGCATGCATCTTCTGTACCCGTTTATATCTCAAATTCAACCTCAAAACATACGAAAATTCGGTATTTTGGGGTCTCAGAAGTGATCTGTACATGCCCACTTAGTGCTAGAATATCTTAAAAATATAGGCCCAAAACATGCTAAAAATCGATATTTTAGGTGCCCAAAGTCGATTCTCAAATTCAGGCTCAAAACACCCGAAAATTCGATATTTTGGGGTCCCAGAAGCGAACTGTACATGCCTACTCCGTGTTAGAGTATTTTCAAAATGCAGGCCCAAAACATACTGAAAATCGATCTTTTAGGTACCCAAAAGTCGATATGTGCATGCATCTTCTGTACCCGTTTATATCCCAAATTCAACCTCAAAACATACGAAAATTCGATATTTTTGGGTCCCAGAAGCGATCTGTACATGTCTAGTCAGTGCTAGAATTTTTTCAAAATATAGGCTCAAAACATGCTAAAAATCGATATTTTAAGTGTCCAAAGTCGATATGTGCATGCATCTGGTGTACCCGTTTATATCTCAAATTCAGGCTCAAAACACCCGAAAATTTGATATTTTTTGGTCCCAGAATCGATCTGTACATGCCTACTCCTAGTTAGAGTATTTTCAAAATACAGGCCAAAAACAAGCTGAAAATCGATATTTTAGGTGCCCAAAGTCAATATGTGCATGCATCTTCTGTACCCGTTTATATCTCAAATTCAGGCTCAAAACAAACGAAAATTCGGTATTTTTGGGTCCTAGAAGCGATCTGTACATCCCTACTCCTAGTTAGAATGTTTTCAAGATTCAGACCCAAAACATGCTCAAAATCGATATTTTAGGTGCCCAAAAGTTGATATGTGAATACATCATCTGTACCCGTTTATATCTCAAATTAAGGCTCAAAACACCCGAAAATTCGATATTTTGGGGTCCCAAAAGTGATCTGTACATGCCTACTTAGTGCTAAAATATTTTTAAAATATAGGCCCAAAACATGCGAAAAATCGATATTTTAGGTGCCCAAAGTCGATATCTCAAATTCAGGCCCAAAACACCCGAAAATTCAATAATTATGGGTCCCAGAAGCGATCTGTACATGTCTAGTCAGTACTAGAATGTTTTCAAAATATAGGCTGAAAACATGCTAAAAATCGATCTTTTAGGTGCCCAAAAGTCGATATGTGCATGCATCTTTTGTACCCGTTTATATCCCAAATTCAACCTTTAAAACATCCGAATATTCGATAATTTTGGGTCCCAGAAGCGATCTGTACATGTCTAGTCAGTGTTAGAATGTTTTCAAAATATAGGCTCAAAACATGCTAAAAATCAATATTTCAAGTGTCCAAAGTCGATATGTGCATGCATCTTCTGTACCCGTTTATATCTCAAATTCAGGCTCAAAACACCCGAAAATTTGATATTTTTGAGTCCCAGAAGCGATCTGTACATGCCTACTCCTAGTTAGATTATTTTCAAAATACAGGCCCAAAACATGCTGAAAATCGATATTTTAGGTGCCCAAAGTCAATATGTGCATGCATCTTCTGTACCCGTTTATATCTCAAATTCAGGCTCAAAACACCCGAAAATTCGGTATTTTTGGGTCATAGAAGCGATCTGTACATCCCTACTCCTAGTTAGAATGTTTTCAAGATACAGACCCAAAACATGCTCAAAATCGATATTTTAGGAGCCCAAAAGTCGATATGTGCATGCATCTTCTGTACCCGTTTATATCTCAAATTCAGTCTCAAAACACCCGAAAATTCGATATTTTGGGGTCTCAGAAGTGATCTGTACATGCCTACTTAGTGCTAGAATATTTTAAAAATATAGGCCCAAAACATGCTAAAAATCGATATTTTAGGTGCCCAAAGTCGATATCTCAAATTCAGGCCCAAAACACCCGAAAATTCGATATTTTGGGGTCCCAGAAGCGAACTGTACATGCCTACTCCGTGTTAGAGTATTTTCAAAATGCAGGCCCAAAACATACTGAAAATCGATCTTTTAGGTACCCAAAAGTCGATATGTGCATGCATCTTCTGTACCCGTTTATATCCCAAATTCAACCTCAAAACACACGAAAATTCGATATTTTTGGGTCCCAGAAGCGATCTGTACATGCCTACTGAGATGGAGGCCCAAAACATGCTAAAAATCGTTATTTTAAGTGTCCAAAGTCGATATGTGCATGCACCTTCTGTACCCGTTTATATCCCATATTCAACCTCAAAACACCCGAAAATTCGATAAATTTGGGTCCCAGAAGCAATCTGTACATGTCTAGTCAGTGCTAGAATGTTTCAAAATATAGGCTCAAAACATGCTAAAAATCGATATTTTAAGTGTCCAAAGTCGATATGTGCATGCATCTTCTGTACTCGTTTATATCTCAAATTCAGGGTCAAAACACCCGAAAATTCGATATTTTTGGGTGCCAGAAGCGATCTGTACATGCCTACTCCTAGTTAGAGTATTATAAAAATACAGGCCAAAAACATGCTGAAAATCGATATTTTAGGTGCCCAAAGTCAATATGTGCATGCATCTTCTGTACCCGTTTATATCTCAAATTCAGGCTCAAAACACCCGAAAATTCGGTATTTTTGGGTCCTAGAAGCGATCTGTACATCCCTACTCCTAGTTAGAATGATTTCAAGATACAGACCCAAAACATGCTCAAAATCGATATTTTAGGTGCCCAAAAGTAGATATGTGCATTCATCTTCTGTACCCGTTTATATCTCAAATTCAGGCTCAAAACACCCAAAAATTCGATATTTTGGGGTCCCAGAAGTGATCTGTACATGCCTACTTAGTGCTAGAATATTTTCAAAATATAGGCCCAAAACATGCTGAAAATCGATATTTTAGGTGCACAAAGTCGATATGTGCATGCATCTGGTGTACCCGTTTATATCTCAAATTCAGGCTCAAAACACCCGAAAATTTGATATTTTTGGGTACCAGAAGCGATCTGTACATGCCTACTCCGTGTTAGAGTATTTTCAAAATACAGGCCCAAAACATACTGAAAATCGATCTTTTAGGTACCCAAAGTCAATATGTGCATGCATCTTCTGTACCCGTTTATATCTCAAATTCAGGCTCAAAACACCCGAAAATTCGGTATTTTTGGGTCATAGAAGCGATCTGTACATCCCTACTCCTAGTTAGAATGTTTTCAAGATACAGACCCAAAACATGCTCAAAATCGATATTTTACGTGCCCAAAAGTCGATATGGGCATGCATCATCTGTACCCGTTTATATCTCAAATTCAGGCTCAAAACACCCGAAAATTCGATATTTTGGGGTCCCAGAAGTGATCTGTACATACCTACTTAGTGCTAGAATATTTTCAAAATATAGGCCCAAAACATGCTAAAAATCGATATTTTAGGTACCCAAAGTCGATATCTCAAATTCAGGCCCAAAACACCCTAAAATTCGATATTTTGGGGTCCCAGAAGCGAACTGTACATGCCTACTCCGTGTTAGAGTATTTTCAAAAAACAGGCCAAAAACATGCTGAAAATCGATATTTTAGGTGCCCAAAGTCAATATGTGCATTCATTTTCTGTACCCGTTTATATCTCAAATTCAGGCTCAAAACACCCGAAAATTCGATATTTTTGGGTCCTAGAAGTGATCTGTACATGCCTACTCAGTGGTAGAATGTTTTAAAAATATAGGCTCAAAACATGCTAAAAATCGATATTTTAAATGTCCAAAGTCGATATCTCAAATTTAGGCCCAAAACACCCGAAAATTCGATATTTTGGGGTCCCAGAAGCGAACTGTACATGCCTACTCCGTGTTGGAGTATTTTTAAAATACAGGCCCAAAACATACTGAAAATCGATCTTTTAGGTGCCCAAAAGTCGATATGTGCATGCATCTTCTGTACCCATTTATATCCCAAATTCAACCTCAAAACACCCGAAAATTCGATAATTTTGGGTCCCAGAAGCGATCTGTACATGCCTACTCCTAGTTAGAGTATTTTCAAAATACAGGCCAAAAACATGCTGAAAATCGATATTTTAGGTGCCCAAAGTCAATATGTGCATGCATCTTCTGTACCCGTTTATATCTAAAATTCAGGCTCAAAACACTCAAAAATTCGGTATTTTTTGGTCCTAGAAGTGATCTGTACATGCCTACTCAGTGCTAGAGTGTTTTCAAAATATAGGCTCAAAACATGCTAAAAATCGATATTTTAAGTGTCCAAAGTCGATATGTGCATGAATCATCTGTTCCCGTTTATATCTCAAATTCAGGCTCAAAACACCCGAAAAAACGATAATTTGGGGTACCAGAAGTGATCTGTACATGCCTACTTAGTGCTAGAATATTTTCAAAATATAGGCCCAAAACATGCAAAAAATCGATATTTTAGGTGCCCAAAGTCGATATCTCAAATTCAGGCCCAAAACACCCGAATTTTCGATATTTTGGGGTCCCAGAAGCGAACTGTACATGCCTACTCCGTGTTAGAGTATTTTTAAAATACAAGCCCAAAACATACTGAAAATCGATATTTTAGGTGCCCAAAGTTTATATGTGCATGCATTTTCTGTACCCGTTTATATCTCAAATTCAGGCTCAAAACACCCGAAAATTCGCTATTTTTGGGTCCTAGAAGTGATCTCTACATGCCTACTCAGTGCTAGAATGTTTTCAAAATATAGGCTCAAAACATGCTAAAAATCGATATTTAAAGTGTCCAAAGTCGATATCTCAGATTTAGGCCCAAAACACCCGAAAATTTGATATTTTTGGGTCCTAGAAGCGAACTGTACATGCCTACTCCTAGTTAGAATGTTTTCAAGATACAGACCCAAAACATGCTCAAAATCGATATTTTAGGTGCCCAAAAGTTGATATGTGAATACATCTTCTGTACCCGTTTATATCTCAAATTCAGGCTCAAAACACCCGAAAATTCGATATTTTGGGGTCCTAGAAGTGATCTGTACATGCCTACTTAGTGCTAGAATATTTTCAAAATATAGGCCCAAAACATGCTAAAAATCGATATTTTAGGTGACCAAAGTCGATATCTCAAATTCAGGCCCAAAACACCCGAAAATTCGATATTTTGGGGTCCTAGAAGCGAACTGTACATGCCTACTCCGTGTTAGAGTATTTTCAAAATACAGGCCTAAAACATACTGAAAATCGATCTTTTAGGTGCCCAAAAGTCGATATGTGCATGCATCTTCTGTACCCGTTTATATCCCAAATTCAACCTTAAAACACCCAAAAATTCGATAATTTTGGGTCCCAGAAGCGATCTGTACATGTCTAGTCAGTGCTAGAATGTTTTCAAAATATAGGCTCAAAACATGCTAAAAATCGATATTTTAAGTGTCCAAAGTCGATATGTGCATGCATCTTTTGTACCCGTTTATATTTCAAATTCAGGCTCAAAACACCCGAAAATTCGATATTTTTGGGTCCCAGAAGCGATCTGTACATGCCTACTCCTAGTTAGAATGTTTTCATGATACAGACCCAAAACATGCTCAAAATCGATATTTTAGGTGCCCAAAAGTTGATATGTGCATACATCTTCTGTACCCGTTTATATCTCAAATTCAGGCTCAAAACACCCGAAAATTCGATATTTTGGGGTCCTAGAAGTGATCTGTACATGCCTACTTAGTGCTAGAATATTTTCAAAATATAGGCCAAAAACATGCTAAAAATCGATATTTTAGGTGACCAAAGTCGATATCTCAAATTCAGGCCCAAAACACCCGAAAATTCGATATTTTGGGGTCCCAGAAGCGAACTGTACATGCCTACTCCGTGTTAGAGTAATTTCAAAATACAGGCCCAAAACATACTGAAAATCGATCTTTTAGGTGCCCAAAAGTCGATATGTGCATGCATCTTCTGTACCCATTTATATCCCAAATTCAACCTCAAAACACCCGAAAATTCGATAATTTTTGGTCCCAGAAGCGATCTGTACATGTCTAGTCAGTGCTAGAATTTTTTCAAAATATAGGCTCAAAACATGCTAAAAATCGATATTTTAAGTGTCCAAAGTCGATATGTCCATGCATCTTCTGTACCCGTTTATATCTCAAATTCAACCTCAAAACACCCGAAAATTTGATATTTTTGGGTCCCAGAAGCGATCTGTACATGCCTACTCCTAGTTAGAGTATTTGCAAAATACAGGCCAAAAACATGCTGAAAATCGATATTTTATGTGCCCAAAGTCAATATGTGCATGCATCTTCTGTACCCGTTTATATCTAAAATTCAGGATCAAATCACCCGAAAATTCGGTATTTTTGGGTCCTATAAGTGATCTGTACATGTCTACTCAGTGCTAGAATGTTTTAAAAATATAGGCTCAAAACATGCTAAAAATCGATATTTTAAGTGTCCAAAGTCGATATGTGCATGAATCATCTGTACCCGTTTATATCTCAAATTCAGGCTCAAAACACCCGAAAATTCGATAATTTGTGGTACCAGAAGTGATCTGTACATGCCTACTTAGTGCTAGAATATTTTTAAAATATAGGCCCAAAACATGCAAAAAATCGATATTTTAGGTGCCCAAAGTCGATATCTCAAATTCAGGCCCAAAACACCCGAATTTTCGATATTTTGGGGTCCCAGAAGCGAACTGTACATGCCTACTCCGTGTTAGAGTATTTTTAAAATACAGGCCCAAAACATACTGAAAATCGATCTTTTAGGTGCCCAAAAGTCGATATGTGCATGCATCTTCTGTACCCGTTTATATCCCAAATTCAACCTTAAAACACCCAAAAATTCGATAATTTTGGGTCCCAGAAGCGATCTGTACATGTCTAGTCAGTGCTAGAATGTTTTCAAAATATAGGCTCAAAACATGCTAAAAATCGATATTTTAAGTGTCCAAAGTCGATATGCGCATGCATCTTTTGTACCCGTTTATATTTCAAATTCAGGCTCAAAAGACCCGAAAATTCGATATTTTTGGATCCCAGAAGCGATCTGTACATGTCTACTCCTTGTTAGAATGTTTTTAAGATACAGACCCAAAACATGCTCAAAATCGATATTTTAGGTGCCCAAAAGTTGATATGTGCATACATCTTCTGTACCCGTTTATATCTCAAATTCAGGCTCAAAACACCCGAAAATTCGATATTTTGGGGTCCTAGAAGTGATCTGTACATGCCTACTTAGTGCTAGAATATTTTCAAAATATAGGCCCAAAACATGTTAAAAATCGACATTTTAGGTGACCAAAGTCGATATCTCAAATTCAGGCCCAAAACACCCGAAAATCCGATATTTTGGGGTCCCAGAAGCGAACTGTACATGCCTACTCCGTGTTAGAGTATTTTCAAAATACAGGCCCAAAACAAACTGAAAATCGATCTTTTAGGTACCCAAAAGTCGATATGTGCATTCATCTTCTATACCCGTTTATATCCCAAATTCAACCTCAAAACACCCGAAAATTCGATAATTTTGGGTCCCAGAAGCGATCTGTACATGTCTAGTCAGTGATAGAATTTTTTCAAAATATAGGCTCAAAACATGCTAAAAATCGATATTTTAAGTGTCCAAAGTCGATATGTGCATGCATCTGGTGTACCCGTTTATATCTCAAATTCAGGCTCAAAACACCCGAAAATTCGATATTTTTGGGTCCCAGAAGCGATCTGTACATGCCTACTCCTAGTTAGAGTATTTTCAAATTACAGGCGAAAAACATGCTAAAAATCGATATTTTAGGTGCCCAAAGTCAATATGTGCACACATATTCTGTACCCGTTTATATCTCAAATTCAGGCTCAAAACACCCGAAAATTCGGTATTTTTGGGTCCTAGAAGAGATCTGTACATGCCTACTCAGTGCTAGAATGTTTTAAAAATATAGGCTCAAAACATGCGAAAAATCGATATTTTAGGTGCCCAAAGTCGATATCACAAATTCAGGCCCAAAACACCCGAAAATTCGATATTTTGGGGTCCCAGAAGCGAACTTTACATGCCTCCTCCGTGTTAGAGTATTTTTAAAATACAGGCCCAAAACATACTGAAAATCGATCTTTTAGGTGCCCAAAAGTCGATATGTGCATGCATCTTCTGTACCCGTTTATATCCCAAATTCAACCTTAAAACACCCAAAAATTCGATAATTTTGGGTCCCAGAAGCGATCTGTACATGTCTAGTCAGTGCTAGATTGTTTTCAAAATATAGGCTCAAAACATGCTAAAAATCGATATTTTAAGTGTCCAAAGTCGATATGTGCATGCATCTTTTGTACCCGTTTATATTTCAAATTCAGGCTCAAAACACCCGAAAATTCGATATTTTTGGGTCCCAGAAGCGATCTGTACATGCCTACTCCTAGTTAGAATGTTTTCATGATACAGAACCAAAACATGCTCAAAATCGATATTTTAGGTGCCCAAAAGTTGATATGTGCATACATCTTCTGTACCCGTTTATATCTCAAATTCAGGCTCAAAACACCCGAAAATTCGATAGTTTCGGTTCCTAGAAGTGATCTGTACATGCCTACTTAGTGCTAGAATATTTTCAAAATATAGGCCAAAAACATGCTAAAAATCGATATTTTAGGTGACCAAAGTCGATATCTCAAATTCAGGCCCAAAACACCCGAAAATTCGATATTTTGGGGTCCCAGAAGCGAACTGTACATGCCTACTCCGTGTTAGAGTAATTTCAAAATACAGGCCCAAAACATACTGAAAATCGATCTTTTAGGTGCCCAAAAGTCGATATGTGCATGCATCTTCTGTACCCATTTATATCCCAAATTCAACCTCAAAACACCCGAAAATTCGATAATTTTGGGTCCCTGAAGCGATCTGTACATGTCTAGTCAGTGCTAGAATGTTTTCAAAATATAGGCTCAAAACATGCTAAAAATCGATATTTTAAGTGTCCAAAGTCGATATGTGCATGCTTCTTCTGTACCCGTTTATATCTCAAATTCAGGCTCAAAACACCCGAAAATTTGATATTTTTGGGTCCCAGAAGCGATCTGTACATGCCTACTCCTAGTTAGAGTATTTGCAAAATACAGGCCAAAAACATGCTGAAAATCGATATTTTAGGTGCCCAAAGTCAATATGTGCATGCATCTTCTGTACCCGTTTATATCTAAAATTCAGGCTCAAAACACCCGAAAATTCGGTATTTTTGGGTCCTAGAAGTGATCTGTACATGACTACTCAGTGCTAGAATGTTTTCAAAATATAGGCTCAAAACATGCTAAAAATCGATATTTTAAGTGTCCAAAGTCGATATGTGCATGAATCATCTGTACCCGTTTATATCTCAAATTCAGGCTCAAAACACCCGAAAATTCGATAATTTGGGGTACCAGAAGTGATCTGTACATGCCTACTTAGTGCTAGAATATTTTTAAAATATAGGCCCAAAACATGCAAATAATCGATATTTTAGGTGCCCAAAGTCGATATCTCAAATTCAGGCCCAAAACACCCGAAAATTCGATATTTTGGGGTCCCAGAAGCGAACTGTACATGCCTACTCCGTGTTAAAGTATTTTTAAAATACAGGCCCAAAACATACTGAAAATCGATCTTTTAGGTGCCCAAAAGTCGATATGTGCATGCATCTTCTGTACCCGGTTATATCCCAAATTCAACCTTAAAACACCGAAAAATTCGATAATTTTGGGTCCCAGAAGCGATCTGTACATGGCTAGTCAGTGCTAGAATGATTTCAAAATATAGGCTCAAAACATGCTAAAAATCGATATTTTAAGTGTCCAAAGTCGATATGCGCATGCATCTTTTGTACCCGTTTATATTTCAAATTCAGGCTCAAAACACCCGAAAATTCGATATTTTTGGATCCCAGAAGCGATCTGTACATGCCTACTCCTTGTTAGAATGTTTTCAAGATACAGACCCAAAACATGCTCAAAATCGATATTTTAGGTGCCTAAAAGTTGATATGTGCATACATATTCTGTACCCGTTTATATCTCAAATTCAGGCTCAAAACACCCGAAAATTCGATATTTTGGGGTCCTAGAAGTGATCTGTACATGCCTACTTAGTGCTAGAATATTTTCAAAATATAGGCCCAAAACATGCTAAAAATCGATATTTTAGGTGACCAAAGTTGATATCTCAAATTCAGGCCCAAAACACCCGAAAATTCGATATTTTGGGGTCTCAGAAGCGAACTGTACATGCCTACTCCGTGTTAGAGTATTTTCAAAATACAGGCCCAAAACATACTGAAAATCGATCTTTTAGGTACCCAAAAGTCGATATGTGCACTCATCTTCTATACCCGTTTATATCCCAAATTCAACCTCAAAACACCCGAAAATTCGATATATTTGGGTCCCAGAAGCGATCTGTACATGTCTAGTCAGTGCTAGAATTTTTTCAAAATATTGGCTCAAAACATGCTAAAAATCGATATTTTAAGTGTCCAAAGTCGATATGTGCATGCATCTGGTGTACCCGTTTATATCTCAAATTCAGGCTCAAAACACCCGAAAATTTGATATTTTTGGGTACCAGAAGCGATCTGTACATGCCTACTCCGTGTTAGAGTATTTTCAAAATACAGGCCCAAAACATACTGAAAATCGATCTTTTAGGTACCCAAAAGTCGATATGTGCATTCATCTTCTATACCCGTTTATATCCCAAATTCAACCTCAAAACACCCGAAAATTCGATAATTTTGGGTCCCAGAAGCGATCTGTACATGTCTAGTCAGTGCTAGAATTTTTTCAAAATATTGGCTCAAAACATGCTAAAAATCGATATTTTAAGTGTCCAAAGTCGATATGTGCATGCATCTGGTGTACCCGTTTATATCTCAAATTCAGGCTCAAAACACCCGAAAATTTGATATTTTTGGGTACCAGAAGCGATCTGTACATGCCTACTCCTAGTTAGAGTATTTTCAAAATACAGGCCAAAAACATGCTGAAAATCGATATTTTAGGTGCCCAAAGTCAATATGTGCATGCATCTTCTGTACCCGTTTATATCTCAAATTCAGGCTCAAAACACCCGAAAATTCGGTATTTTTGGGTCCTAGAAGCGATCTGTACATCCCTACTCCTAGTTAGAATGTTTTCAAGATACAGACCCAAAACATGCTCAAAATCGATATTTTAGGAGCCCAAAAGTCGATATGTGCATACATCTTCTGTACCCGTTTATACCTCAAATTCAGTCTCAAAACACCCGAAAATTCGAAATTTTGGGGTCCCAGAAGTGATCTGTACATGCCTACTTAGTACTAGAATATTTTCAAAATATAGGCCCAAAACATGCTAAAAATCGATATTTTAGGTGCCCAAAGTCGATACCTCAAATTCAGGCCCAAAACACCCGAAAATTCGATATTTTGGGGTCCCAGAAGCGAACTGTACATGCCTACTCCGTGTTGGAGTATTTTCAAAATACAGGCCCAAAACATACTGAAAATCGATCTTTTAGGTACCCAAAAGTCGATATGTGCATGCATCTTCTGTACCCGATTTATATCCCAAATTCAACCTCAAAACACCCGAAAATTCGATGATTTTTAGTCCCAGAAGCGATCTGTACATGTCTAGTCAGTGCTAGAATTTTTTCAAAATATAGGCTCAAAACATGCTAAAAATCGATATTTTAAGTGTCCAAAGTCGATATGTGCATGCATCTGGTGTACCCGTTTATATCCCAAATTCAGGCTCAAAACATTCGAAAAATCGATATTTTTGGGTCCCAGAAGCGATCTGTACATGCCTACTCCTAGTTAGAGTATTTTCAAAATACAGGCCAAAAACATGCTGAAAATCGATATTTTAGGTGCCAAAAGTCAATAAGTGCATGCATCTTCTGTACCCGTTTATATCTCAAATTCAGGCTCAAAACAAACGAAAATTCGGTATTTTTGGGTCCTAGAAGCGATCTGCACATCCCTACTCCTAGTTAGAATGTTTTCAAGATTCAGACCCAAAACATGCTCAAAATCGATATTTTAGGTGCCCAAAAGTTGATATGTGCATACATCTTTTGTACCCGTTTATATCTCAAATTAAGGCTCAAAACACCCGAAAATTCGATATTTTGGGGGCCCAAAAGTGATCTGTACATGCCTACTTAGTGCTAGAATATTTTCAAAATATAGGCCCAAAACATGCGAAAAATCGATATTTTAGGTGCCCAAAGTCGATATCTCAAACTCAGGCCCAAAACACCCGAAAATTCGATAATTTTGGGTCCCAGAAGCGATCTGTACATGTCTAGTCAGTACTAGAATGTTTTCAAAATATAGGCTCAAAACATGCTAAAAATCGATCTTTTAGGTGCCCAAAAGTCGATATGTGCATGCATCTTCTGTACCCGTTTATATCTCAAATTCAACCTCAAAACATACGAAAATTCGGTATTTTGGGGTCTCAGAAGTGATCTGTACATGCCCACTTAGTGCTAGAATATCTTAAAAATATAGGCCCAAAACATGCTAAAAATCGATATTTTAGGTGCCCAAAGTCGATTCTCAAATTCAGGCTCAAAACACCCGAAAATTCGATATTTTGGGGTCCCAGAAGCGAACTGTACATGCCTACTCCGTGTTAGAGTATTTTCAAAATGCAGGCCCAAAACATACTGAAAATCGATCTTTTAGGTACCCAAAAGTCGATATGTGCATGCATCTTCTGTACCCGTTTATATCCCAAATTCAACCTCAAAACATACGAAAATTCGATATTTTTGGGTCCCAGAAGCAATCTGTACATGTCTAGTCAGTGCTAGAATTTTTTCAAAATATAGGCTCAAAACATGCTAAAAATCGATATTTTAAGTGTCCAAAGTCGATATGTGCATGCATCTGGTGTACCCGTTTATATCTCAAATTCAGGCTCAAAACACCCGAAAATTTGATATTTTTTGGTCCCAGAAGCGATCTGTACATGCCTACTCCTAGTTAGAGTATTTTCAAAATACAGGCCAAAAACAAGCTGAAAATCGATATTTTAGGTGCCCAAAGTCAATATGTGCATGCATCTTCTGTACCCGTTTATATCTCAAATTCAGGCTCAAAACAAACGAAAATTCGGTATTTTTGGGTCCTAGAAGCGATCTGTACATCCCTACTCCTAGTTAGAATGTTTTCAAGATTCAGACCCAAAACATGCTCAAAATCGATATTTTAGGTGCCCAAGAGTTGATATGTGAATACATCATCTGTACCCGTTTATATCTCAAATTAAGGCTCAAAACACCCGAAAATTCGATATTTTGGGGTCCCAAAAGTGATCTGTACATGCCTACTTAGTGCTAAAATATTTTTAAAATATAGGCCCAAAACATGCGAAAAATCGATATTTTAGGTGCCCAAAGTCGATATCTCAAATTCAGGCCCAAAACACCCGAAAATTCAATAATTATGGGTCCCAGAAGCGATCTGTACATGTCTAGTCAGTACTAGAATGTTTTCAAAATATAGGCTGAAAACATGCTAAAAATCGATCTTTTAGGTGCCCAAAAGTCGATATGTGCATTCATCTTTTGTACCCGTTTATATCCCAAATTCAACCTTTAAAACATCCGAATATTCGATAATTTTGGGTCCCAGAAGCGATCTGTACATGTCTAGTCAGTGTTAGAATGTTTTCAAAATATAGGCTCAAAACATGCTAAAAATCAATATTTCAAGTGTCCAAAGTCGATATGTGCATGCATCTTCTGTACCCGTTTATATCTCAAATTCAGGCTCAAAACACCCGAAAATTTGATATTTTTGAGTCCCAGAAGCGATCTGTACATGCCTACTCCTAGTTAGATTATTTTCAAAATACAGGCCCAAAACATGCTGAAAATCGATATTTTAGGTGCCCAAAGTCAATATGTGCATGCATCTTCTGTACCCGTTTATATCTCAAATTCAGGCTCAAAACACCCGAAAATTCGGTATTTTTGGGTCATAGAAGCGATCTGTACATCCCTACTCCTAGTTAGAATGTTTTCAAGATACAGACCCAAAACATGCTCAAAATCGATATTTTAGGAGCCCAAAAGTCGATATGTGCATGCATCTTCTGTACCCGTTTATATCTCAAATTCAGTCTCAAAACACTCGAAAATTCGATATTTTGGGGTCTCAGAAGTGATCTGTACATGCCTACTTAGTGCTAGAATATTTTAAAAATATAGGCCCAAAACATGCTAAAAATCGATATTTTAGGTGCCCAAAGTCGATATCTCAAATTCAGGCCCAAAACACCCGAAAATTCGATATTTTGGGGTCCCAGAAGCGAACTGTACATGCCTACTCCGTGTTAGAGTATTTTCAAAATGCAGGCCCAAAACATACTGAAAATCGATCTTTTAGGTACCCAAAAGTCGATATGTGCATGCATCTTCTGTACCCGTTTATATCCCAAATTCAACCTCAAAACACACGAAAATTCGATATTTCTGGGTCCCAGAAGCGATCTGTACATGCCTACTGAGATGGAGGCCCAAAACATGCTAAAAATCGTTATTTTAAGTGTCCAAAGTCGATATGTGCATGCACCTTCTGTACCCGTTTATATCCCAAATTCAACCTCAAAACACCCGAAAATTCGATAATTTTGGGTCCCAGAAGCAATCTGTACATGTCTAGTCAGTGCTAGAATGTTTCAAAATATAGGCTCAAAACATGCTAAAAATCGATATTTTAAGTGTCCAAAGTCGATATGTGCATTCATCTTCTGTACCCGTTTATATCTCAAATTCAGGCTCAAAACACCCGAAAATTTGATATTTTTGGGTCCCTGAAGCGATCTGTACATGCCTACTCCTAGTTAGAGTATTTTCAAAATACAGGCCCAAAACATGCTGAAAATCGATATTTTAGGTGCCCAAAGTCAATATGTGCATGCATCTTCTGTACCCGTTTATATCTCAAATTCAGGCTCAAAACACCCGAAAATTCGGTATTTTGGGGTCATAGAAGCGATCTGTACATCCCTACTCCTAGTTAGAATGTTTTCAAGATACAGACCCAAAACATGCTCAAAATCGATATTTTAAGATCCCAAAAGACGATATGTGCATGTATCTTCTGTACCTGTTTATATCTCAAATTCAGGCTGAAAACACCCGAAAATTCGATATTTTGGGGTCTCAGAAGTGATCTGTACATGCCTACTTAGTGCTAGAATATTTTAAAAATATAGGCCCAAAACATGCTAAAAATCGATATTTTAGGTGCCCAAAGTCGATATCTCAAATTCACGCCGAAAACCCCGTAAATTCGATATTTTGGGGTCCCAGAAGCGAACTGTACATGCCTACTCCGTGTTAGAGTATTTTCAAAATGCAGGTCCAAAACATACTGAAAATCGATCTTTTAGGTACCCAAAAGTCGATATGTGCATGCATCTTCTGTACCCGTTTATATCCCAAATTCAACCTCAAAACACACGAAAATTCGATATTTTTGGGTCCCAGAAGCGATCTGTACATGCCTACTCAGATGGAGGCCCAAAACATGCTAAAAATCGATATTTTAAGTGTCCAAAGTCGATATGTGCATGCATCTTCTGTAACTGTTTATATCTCAAATTCAGGTTAAAAACGCTAGAAAATTTGATATTTTTGGGTCCCAGAAGCGATCTGTACATGCCTACTTCTAGTTAGAGTGTTTTCAAAATACAGGCCCAAAACATGCTGAAAATCGATATTTTAGGTGCCCAAAGTCAATATGTGCATGCATCTTCTGTACCCGTTTATATCTCAAATTCAGGCTCAAAACACCCGAAAATTCGGTATTTTTGGGTCATAGAAGCGATCTGTACATCCCTATTCCTAGTTAGAATGTTTTTTTAGATACAGACCCAAAACATGCTCAAAATCGATATTTTACGTGCCCAAAAGTCGATATGTGCATGCATCATCTGTACCCGTTTATATCTCAAATTAAGGCTCAAAACACCTGAAAATTCGATATTTTGGGGTCCCAGAAGTAATCTGTACATGCCTACTTAGTGCTAGAATATTTTCAAAATATAGGCCCAAAACATGCTAAAAATCGATATTTTAGGTGCCCAAAGTCGATATCTCAAATTCAGGCCCAAAACACCCGATAATTCGATATTTTGGGGTCCCAGAAGCGAACTGTACATGCCTACTCCGTGTTGGAGTATTTTCAAAATACAGGCCCAAAACATACTGAAAATCGATTTTTTAGGTGCCCAAAAGTCGATATGTGCATGCATCTTCTGTACCCGTTTATATCCCAAATTGAACCTCAAAACACCCGAAAATTCGATAATTTTGGGTCCCAGAAGCAATCTGTACATGTCTAGTCAGTGCTAGAATGTTTTCAAAATATAGGCTCAAAACATGCTAAAAATTGATATTTTAAGTGTCCAACGTCGATATGTGCATGCATCATCTGTACCCGTTTATATCTCAAATTAAGGCTCAAAACACCCGAAAATTCTATATTTTTGGGTCCCAGAAGCGATCTGTACATGCCTACTCCTAGTTAGAGGATTTTCAAAATACAGGCCCAAAACATGCTGAAAATCGATATTTTAGGTGCCCAAAGTCAATATGTGCATGCATCTTCTGTACCCGTTTATATCTCAAATTCAGGCTCAAAACACCCGAAAATTCGGTATTTTTGGGTCCTAGAAGCGATCTGTAAATCCCTACTCCTAGTTAGAATGATTTTAAGATACAGACCCAAAACATGCTCAAAATCGATATTTTAGGTGCCCAAAAGTTGATATGTTCATACATCTTCTGTACCCGTTTATATCTCAAATTCAGGCTCAAAACACCCGAAAATTCGATATTTTGGGGTCCCAGAAGTGATCTGTACATGCCTACTTAGTGCTAGAATATTTTCAAAATATAGGCCCAAAACATATTGAAAATCGATCTTTTAGGTACCCAAAAGTCGATATGTGAATGCATCTTCTGTACCCGTTTATATCCCAAATTCAACCACAAAACACCCGAAAATTCGATATTTTTGGGTCCCAGAAGCGATCTGTACATGCCTACTCCGTGTTAGAGTATTTTCGAAATACAGGCCCAAAACATATTGAAAATAGATCTTTTAGGTACCCAAAAGTCGATATGTGCATGCATCTTCTGTACCCGTTTATATCCCAAATTCAACCACAAAACACCCGAAAATTCGATATTTTTGGGTCCCAGAAGCGATCTGTACATGCCTACTCAGTGCTAGAATTTTTTCAAAATATAGGCTCAAAACATGCTAAAAATCGATATTTTAAGTGTCCAAAGTCGATAAGTGCATGCATCATCTGTTCCCGTGTATATCTTAAATTCAGGCTCAAAACACCCGAAAATTCGATATTTTGGGGTCCCAGAAGTGATCTGTACATGCCTACTTAGTGCTAGAATATTTTCAAAATATAGGCCCAAAACATGCAAAAAATCTATATTTTTGGTGCCCAAAGTCGATATCTCAAATTCAGGCCCAAAACACCCGAAAATTCGATATTTTGGGGTCCCAGAAGCAAACTGTCCATGCCTACTCCGTGTTAGAGTATTTTCAAAATACAGGCCAAAAACATGCTGAAAATCGATATTTAAGTGCCCAAAGGTCGATATGCGCATGCATCTTCTGTACCCGTTTATATCCCAAATTCAGGCTTAAAACACCCGAAAATTCGATATTTTGGGTCCCAGAAGCGATCTGTACATGCCTAGTGAGATGCAGGCCCAAAACATGCTAAAAATCGATATTTTAGGTGCCCAAGGTCAACATGTGTATGCATCTTCGGCACTCGTTTATATCTCAAATTCAACCTCAAAACAACCGAAAATTCGATAATTTTGGGTCCCAGAAGCGATCTGTACATGTCTAGTCAGTGCTAGAATGTTTTCAAAATATAGGCTCAAAACATGCTAAAAATCGATATTTTAAGTGTCCAAAGTCGATATGTGCATGCATCTTCTGTACCCGTTTATATCTCAAATTCAGGCTCAAAACACCCGAAAATTCGATATTTTTGGGTCCCAGAAGCGATCTGTACATGCCTACTCCTAGTTAGAGTATTTTCAAAATACAGGCCAAAAACATGCTGAAAATCGATATTTTAGGTGCCCAATGTCAATATGTGCATGCATCTTCTGTACCCGTTTATATCTCAATTTCAGGCTCAAAACACCCGAAAATTCGGTATTTTTGGGTCATAGTAGCGATCTGTACATCCCTACTCCTAGTTAGAATGTTTTCAAGATTCAGACCCAAAACATGATCAAAATCGATATTTTACGTGCCCAAAAGTCGATATGTGAATGCATCTTCTGTACCCGTTTATATCTCAAATTCAGGCTCAAAACACCCGAAAATTCGGTATTTTTGGGTCATAGAAGCGATCTGTACATCCCTACTCCTAGTTAGAATGTTTTCAAGATACAGACCCAAAACATGCTCAAAATCGATATTTTAGGTGCCCAAAGTCGATATCTCAAATTCAGGCCCAAAACACCCGAAAATTCGATATTTTGGGGTCCCAGAAGCGATCTGTACAGGCCTACTCCGTGTTAGAGTACTTTCAAAATACAGCCCAAAACAAGCTGAAAATCAATATTATAGGTGACCAAAGTCAATATGTGTATGCATCTTCTGCACCCGTTTATATCCCAAATTCAACCTCAAAACACCCGAAAATTCGATATTTTTGGGTCCCAAAAGCGATCGGTACATGCCTACTCAGTGCTAGAATGTTTTCAAAATATAGGTTCAAAACATGCTTAAAATCGATATTTTATGTGTCCAAAGTAGATATGTGCATGCATCATCTGTACCCGTTTATATCTCAAATTCGTGCTCAAAACACCCGAAAATTCGATATTTTGGTGTCCCAGAAGCGAACTGTACATGCCTACTCCGTGTTAGAGTATTTTCAAAATGCAGGCCCAAAACATACTGAAAATCGATCTTTTAGGTAGGCCCTATCCAAAAGTCGATATATGCATGCATCTTCTGTACCCGTTTATATCCCAAATTCAACCTCAAAACACCCGAAAATTCTATATTTTTGGGTCCCAGAAGCGATCTGTACATGCCTACTGAGATGCAGGCCCAAAACATTCTGAAAATCGATATTTTAGGTGCCCAAAGTTGATATCTCAAATTCAGGCCAAAATCACCCGAAAATTCGATATTTTGGGGTCCCAGAAGTGATCTGTACATGCCTATATAGTGCTAGAATATTTTCAAAATATAGGCACAAAACATTCTGAAAATCGATCTTTTAGGTGCCCAAAAGTCGATATGTGCATGCATTTTCCGTACCCGTTTATATCCCAAATTCAACCTCAAAACACCCGAAAATTCGATAATTTTGGGTCCCAGAAGCGATCTGTACATGTCTAGTCAGTGCTAGAATGTTTTCAAAATATAGGCTCAAAACATGCTAAAAATCGATATTTTAAGTGTCCAAAGTCGATGTGTGCATGCATCTACTGTACCCGTTTATATCTCAAATTCATGCTCAAAAAACTCGAAAATTCGATATTTTTGGGTCCCAGAAGCGATCTGTACATGCCTACTCCTAATTAGAGTATTTTCAAAATACAGCCCCAAAACATGCTGAAAATCGATATTTTAGGTGCCCAAAGTCAATATGTGCATGCATCTTCTGTACCCGTTTATATCTCAAATTCAGGCTCAAAACACGCGAAAATTCGGTATTTTTGGGTCCTAGAAGCGATCTGTACATCCCTACTCCTAGTTAGAATGTTTTCAAGATACAGACCCAAAACATGCTCAAAATCGATATTTTAGGTGCCCAAAAGTTGATATGTGCATACATCTTCTGTACCTGTTTATATCTCAAATTCAGGCTCAAAACACCCGAAAATTCGATATTTTGGGGTCCCAGAAGCGATCTGTACATGCCTACTTAGTGCTAGAATATTTTCAAAATATAGGCCCAAAACATGCAAAAATTCGATATTTTACGTGCCCAAAGTCGATATCTCAAATTCAGGCCCAAAATACCCGAAAATTCGATATTTTGGGGTCCCAGATGCGAACTGTACATTCCTACTCCGTGTTAGAGTATTTTCAAAATACAGTCCCAAAACATACTGAAAATCGATCTTTTAGGTGCCCAAAAGTCGATATTTGCATGCATCTTTTGTACCCGTTTATATCCCAAATTCAACCTCAAAACAACCGAAAATTCGATATTTTTAGGTCCCAGAAGAGATCTGTACATGCCTACTCAGTGCTAGAATTTTTTCAAAATATAGGCTCAAAACATGCTAAAAATCGATATTTTAAGTGTCCAAAATCGTTATGTGCATGCATCATCTGTTCGAGTTTATATCTCAAATTCAGGCTCAAAACACACGAAAATTCGATATTTTGGGGTGCCAGAAGTTATCTGTACATGCCTACTTAGTGCTAGAATAATTTCAAAATATAGGCCCAAAACATGCAAAAAATCGATATTTTAGGTGCCCAAAGTCGATATCTCAAATTCAGGCTCAAAACACCCGAAAATTCGATATTTTTGGGTCCTAGAAGCGATCTGTACATCCCTAGTCCTAGTTAGAATCTTTTCAAGATACAGGCCCAAAACATGCTGAAAATCGATATTTTAGGTGCCCAAAAGGCGATATGTGAATGCATCTTCTATACCCGTTTATATCTCAAATTCAGGCTCAAAACACCAGAAAATTCGTTATTTTGGGGTCCCAGAAGTGATCTGTACATGCCTACTTAGTGCTAGAATATTTTCAAAATATAGGCCCAAAACATGCTAAAAATCGATATTTTAGGTGCCCAAAGTCGATATCTCAAATTCAGGCCCAAAACACCCTAAAATTCGATATTTTGGGGTCCCAGAAGCGAACTGTACATGCCTACTCCGTGTTAGAGTATTTTCAAAATACAAGCCCAAAACATACTGAAAATCGATCTTTTAGGTACCCAAAAGTCGTTATGTGCATGCATCTTCTGTACCCGTTTATATCCCAAATTCAACCTCAAAACACACGAAAATTCGATATTTTGGGGTCCCAGAAGCGATCTGTACATGTTTACTCAGTGCTAGAATTTTCTCAAAAAATAGGCTCAAAACATGCTAAAAATCGATATTTTAAGTGTCCAAAGTCGATACGTACATGCATCTTCTGTTCCCGTTTATATCTCAAATTCAGGCTCAAAA
Organism: Petrolisthes cinctipes; assembly: GCA_033782935.1. Lineage (NCBI taxonomy): Eukaryota > Metazoa > Arthropoda > Malacostraca > Decapoda > Porcellanidae > Petrolisthes > Petrolisthes cinctipes. The sequence goes on along the minus strand of JAWQEG010000930.1, from coordinate 938,665 downwards.
CAACCGAAAATTCGATATTTTGGGGTCCCAGAAGTGATCTGTACATGCCTACTTAGTGCTAGAATATTTTCAAAACATAGGCCAAAACATGCAAAAAATCGATATTTTACGTGCCCAAAGTCGATATCTCAAATTCAGGCCCAAAACACCCGAAAATTCGATATTTTGGGGTCCCAGAAGCGAATTGTACATGCCTACTCCGTGTTAGAGTATTTTCAAAATACAGGCCCAAAACATGCTGAAAATCGATATTTTAGGTGCCCAAAGTCAATATGTGCATGCATCTTCTGTACCCGTTTATATCTCAAATTCAGGCTCAAAACACCCGAAAATTCGGTATTTTTGGGTCATAGAAGCGATCTGTACATCCCTATTCCTAGTTAGAATGTTTTCAAGATACAGACCCAAAACATGCTCAAAATCGATATTTTACGTGCCCAAAAGTCAATATGTGCATGCATCATCTGTACCCGTTTATATTTCAAATTAAGGCTCAAAACACCTGAAAATTCGATATTTTGGGATCCCAGAAGTAATCTGTACATGCCTACTTAGTGCTAGAATATTTTCAAAATATAGGCCCAAAACATATTGAAAATCGATCTTTTAGGTACCCAAAAGTCGATATGTGCATGCATCTTCTGTACCCGTTTATATCAAAAATTCAACCACAAAACACCCGAAAATTCGATATTTTTGGGTCCCAGAAGCGATCTGTACATGCCTACTCCGTGTTAGAGTATTTTCGAAATACAGGCCCAAAACATATTGAAAATCGATCTTTTAGGTACCCAAAAGTCGATATGTGTATGCATCTTCTGTACCCGTTTATATCCCAAATTCAACCACAAAACACCCGAAAATTCGATGTTTTTGGGTCCCAGAAGCGATCTGTACATGCCTACTCAGTGCAAGAACTTTTTCAAAATATAGGCTCAAAACATGCTAAAAATCGATATTTTAACTGTCCAAAGTCGATAAGTGCATGCATCATCTGTTCCCGTTTATATCTTAAATTCAGGCTCAAAACACCCGAAAATTCGATATTTTGGGGTCCCAGAAGTGATCTGTACATGCCTACTTAGTGCTAGAATATTTTCAAAATATAGGCCCAAAACATGCAAAAAATCGATATTTTAGGTGCCCAAAGTCGATATCTCAAATTCAGGCCCAAAACACCCGAAAATTCTATATTTTGGGGTCCCAGAAGCGAACTGTCCATACCTACTCCGTGTTAGAGTATTTTCAAAATACAGGCCCAAAACATACTGAAAATCGATCTGTTAGGTGCCCAAAAGTCGATATGTGCATGCTTCTTTTGTACCCGTTTATATCCCAAATTCAACCTCAAAACACCCGAAAATTCGATAATTTTGGGTCCCAGAAGCGATCTGTACATGTCTAGGCAGTGCTAGAATTTTTTCAAAATATAGGCTCAAAACATGCTAAAAATCGATATTTTAAGTGTCCAAAGTCGATATGTGCATGCATCTTCTGTACCCGTTTATATCACAAATTCGGGCTCAAAACACCCGAAAATTCGATATTTTTGGGTCTTAGAAGCGATCTGTACATCCCTACTCCTAGTTAGAATGATTTCAAGATACAGACCCAAAACATGCTCAAAATCGATATTTTAGGTGCCCAAAAGTTGATATGTGCATACATCTTTTGTACCCGTTTATATCTCAAATTCAGGCTCAAAACACCCGAAAATTCGATATTTTGGGGTCCCAGAAGTGATCTGTACATACCTACATAGTGCTAGAATATTTTCAAAATATAGGCCCAAAACATGCTAAAAATCGATATTTTAGGTGCCCAAAGTCGATATCTCAAATTCAGGCCCAAAACACCCGAAAATTCGATATTTTGGGGTCCCAGAAGCGAACTGTACATGCCTACTCCGTGTTAGAGTATTTTCGAAATACAGGCCCAAAACATACTGAAAATCGATCTTTTAGGTACCCAAAAGTCGATATGTGCATGCATCTTCTGTACCCATTTATATCCCAAATTCAACCACAAAACACCCGAAAATTCGATATTTTTGGGTCCCAGAAGCGATCTGTACATGCCTACTCAGTGCTAGAATTTTTTCAAAATATAGGCTCAAAACATGCTAAAAATCGATATTTTAAGTGTCCAAAGTCGATATGTGCATGCATCATCTGTTCCCGTTTATATCTCAAATTCAGGCTCAAAACACCGAAAATTCGATATTTTGAGGTCCCAGAAGTGATCTGTACATGCCTACTTAGTGCTAGAATATTTTTCAAAATATAGGCCCAAAACATGCAAAAAATCGATATTTTAAGAGCCCAAAGTCGATATCTCAAATTCAGTCCCAAAACACCCGATAATTCGATATTTTGGGGTCCCAGAAGCGAACTGTCCATGCCTACTCCGTGTTAGAGTATTTTTAAAATACAGGCCCAAAACATACTGAAAATCGATCTGTTAGGTGCCCAAAAGTCGATATGTGCATGCTTCTTTTGTACCCGTTTATATCCCAAATTCAACCTCAAAGCACCCGAAAATTCGATAATTTTGGGTCTCAGAAGCGATCTGTACATGTCTAGTCAGTGCGAGAATTTTTTCAAAATATAGGCTCAAAACATGCTAAAAATCGATATTTTAAGTGTCCAAAGTCGATATGTGCATGCATCTTCTGTACCCGTTTATATCTCAAATTCGGGCTCAAAACACCCGAAAATTCGATATTTTTGGGTCCCAGAAGCGATCTGTACATGCCTACTCCTAGTTAGAGTATTTTCAAAATACAGGCCAAAAACATTCTAAAAATCGATATTTAAGTGCCCAAAGTCAATATGTGCATGCATCTTCTGTACCCGTTTATATCTCAAATTCAGGCTTAAAACACCCGAAATTTCGATATTTTGGGGTCCCAGAAGCGATCTGTACATGCCTAGTGAGATGCAGGCCCAAAACATGCTAAAAATCGATATTTTAGGTGCCCAAGGTCAACATGTGTATGCATCTTCGGCACTCGTTTATATCTCAAATTCAACCTCAAAACAACCGAAAATTCGATAATTTTGGGTCCCAGAAGCGATCTGTACATGTCTAGTCAGTGCTAGAATGTTTTCAAAATATAGGCTCAAAACATGCTAAAAATCGATATTTTAAGTGTCCAAAGTCGATATGTGCATGCATCTTCTGTACACGTTTATATCTCAAATTCAGGCTCAAAACACCCGAAAATTCGATATTTTTGGGTCCCAGAAGCGATCTGTACATGCCTACTCCTAGTTAGAGTATTTTCAAAATACTGGCCAAAAACATGCTGAAAATCGATATTTTAGGTGCCCAATGTCAATATGTGCATGCATCTTCTGTACCCGTTTATATCTCAAATTCAGGCTCAAAACACCCGAAAATTCGGTATTTTTGGGTCATAGAAGCGATCTGTACATCCCTACTCCTAGTTAGAATGTTTTCAAGATACAGACCCAAAACATGCTCAAAATCGATATTTTACGTGCCCAAAAGTCGATATGTGAATGCATCATCTGTACCCGTTTATATCTCAAATTCAGGCTCAAAACACCCAAAAATTCGATATTTTGGGGTCCCAGAAGTATTCTGTACATGCCTACTTAGTGCTAGAATATTTTCAAAATATAGGCCCATAACATGCTAAAAATCGATATTTTAGGTGCCCAAAGACGATATCTCAAATTCAGGCCCAAAACACTCGAAAATTCGATATTTTGGGGTCCCAGAAGCGAACTGTACATGCCTACTCCGTGTTAGAGTATTTTCAAAATACAGGCCCAAAACATCCTGAAAAGCGATCTTTTAGGTGCAAAAAAGTCGATATGTGCATGCATCTTCTGTACCCGTTTATATCCCAAATTCAACCTCAAAACACCCGAAAATTCGATAATTTTGGGTCCCAGAAGCGATCTGTACATGTCTAGTCAGTGCTAGAATTTTTTCAAAATATAGGCTCAAAACATGCTAAAAATCGATATTTTAAGTGTCCAAAGTCGATATGTGCAGGTATCTTCCGTACCCGTTTATATCTCAAATTCAGGCTCAAAACAACAGAAAATTCGATATTTTTGGGTCCCAGAAGCGATATGTACATGCCTACTCCTAGTTAGAGTATTTTCAAAATACAGGCCAAAAACATGCTGAAAATCGATATTTTAGGTGCCCAAAGTCAATATGTGCATGCATCTTCTGTACCAGTTTATATCTCAAATTCAGGCTCGAAACACCCGAAAATTCGGTATTTTTGGGTCCTAGAAGCGATCTGTACATCCCTACTCCTAGTTAGAATGTTTTCAAGATACAGACCCAAAACATGCTCAAAATCGATATTTTAGGTGCCCAAAGTCGATATCTCAAATTCAGGCCCAAAACACCCGAAAATTCGATATTTTGGGGTCCCAGAAGCGATCTGTACAGGCCTACTCCGTGTTAGAGTACTTTCAAAATACAGGACCAAAACAAGCTGAAAATCAATATTATAGGTGACCAAAGTCAATATGTGTATGCATCTTCGGCACCCGTTTATATCCCAAATTCAACCTCAAAACACCCGAAAATTCGATATTTTTGGGTCCCAAAAGCGATCGGTACATGCCTACTCAGTGCTAGAATGTTTTCAAAATATAGGTTCAAAACATGCTTAAAATCGATATTTTATGTGTCCAAAGTAGATATGTCCATGCATCATCTGTACCCGTTTATATCTCAAATTCGTGCTCAAAACACCCGAAAATTCGATATTTTGGGGTCCCAGAAGCGAACTGTACATGCCTACTCCGTGTTAGAGTATTTTCAAAATGCAGCCCCAAAACCTACTGAAAATCGATCTTTTAGGTAGGCCCTATCCAAAAGTCGATATGTGCATGCATCTTCTGTACCCGTTTATATCCCAAATTCAACCTCAAAACACACGAAAATTCGATATTTTTGGGTCCCAGAAGCGATCTGTACATGCCTACTGAGATGCAGGCCCAAAACATTCTGAAAATCGATATTTTAGGTGCCCAAAGTCGATATCTCAAATTCAGGCCAAAAACACCCGAAAATTCGATATTTTGGGGTCCCAGAAGTGATCTGTACATGCCTACTTAGTGCTAGAATATTTTCAAAACATAGGCCCAAAACATGCAAAAAATCGATATTTTACGTGCCCAAAGTCGATATCTCAAATTCAGGCCCAAAACACCCGAAAATTCGATATTTTGGGGTCCCAGAAGCGAATTGTACATGCCTACTCCGTGTTAGAGTATTTTCAAAATGCAGGCCCAAAACATACTGAAAATCGATCTTTTAGGTGCCCAAAAGTCGATATGTGCATGCATCTTTTGTACCCGTTTATATCCCAAATTCTACCTTAAAACACCCGAAAATTCGATATTTTGGGGTCCCAGAAGCGATCTGTACATGCCTACTCAGTGCTAGAATATTTTCAAAATATAGGCTCAAAACATGCTAAAAATCGATATTTTAAGTGTCCAAGGTCGATATGTGGATGCATCATCTGTTCCCGTTTATATCTCAAATTCAGGCTCAAAACACCCGAAAAATCGATATTTTGGGGTTCCAGAAGTGATCTGTACATGCCTACTTAGTGCTAGAATATTTTCAAAATTTAGGCCCAAAACATGCAAAAAATCGATATTTTAGGTGCCCAAAGTCGATATCTCAAATTTAGGCTCAAAACACCCGAAAATTCGATATTTTTGGGTCCCAGAAGCGATCTGTACATGCCTACTCCTAGTTAGAGTATTTTCAAAATACAGGCCAAAAACATGCTGAAAATCGATATTTTAGGTGCCCAAAGTCAATATGTGCATGCATCTTCTGTACCCGTTTATATCTCAAATTCAACCTCAAAACACCCTAAAATTCGATAATTTTAGGTCCCAGAAACGATCTGTACATGTCTAGTCAGTGCTAGAATGTTTTCAAAATATAGGCTCAAAACATGCTAAAAATCGATATTTTAAGTGTCCAAAGTCGATGTGTGCATGCATCTACTGTACCCGTTTATATCTCAAATTCAGGTTAAAAAAACTCGAAAATTCGATATTTTTGGGTCCCAGAAGCGATCTGTACATGCCTACTCCTAGTTAGAGTATTTTCAAAATACAGCCCCAAAACATGCTGAAAATCGATATTTTAGGTGCCCAAAGTAAATATGTGCATGCATCTTCTGTACCCGTTTATATCTCAAATTCAGGCTCAAAACACCCTAAAATTCGATATTTTGGGGTCCTAGAAGCGATCTGTATATCCCTAGTCCTAGTTAGAATCTTTTCAAGATACAGGCCCAAAACATGCTGAAAATCGATATTTTAGGTGCCCAAAAGGCGATATCTCAAATTCAGGCCCAAAACACCCTAAAATTCGATATTTTGTGGTCCCAGAAGCGAACTGTACATGCCTACTCCGTGTTAGAGTATTTTCAAAATACAGGCCCGAAACATACTGAAAATCGATCTTTTAGGTACCCAAAAGTCGGTATGTGCATGCATCTTCTGTACCCGTTTATATCCCAAATTCAACCTCAAAACACACGAAAATTCGATATTTTGGGGTCCCAGAAGCGATCTGTACATGTTTACTCAGTGCTAGAATTTTTTCAAAAAATAGGCTCAAAATATGCTAAAAATCGATATTTTAAGTGTCCAAAGTCGATACGTACATGCATCTTCTGTTCCCGTTTATATCTCAAATTCAGGCTCAAAACAACCGAAAATTCGATATTTTGGGGTCCCAGAAGTGATCTGTACATGCCTACTTAGTGCTAGAATATTTTCAAAACATAGGCCCAAAACATGCAAAAAATCGATATTTTACGTGCACAAAGTCGATATCTCAAATTCAGGCCCAAAACACCCGAAAATTCGATATTTTGGGGTCCCAGAAGCGAATTGTACATGCCTACTCCGTGTTAGAGTATTTTCAAAATACAGGCCCAAAACATACTGAAAATCGATCTTTTAGGTGCCCAAAAGTCGATATGTGCATGCATCTTTTGTACCCGTTTATATCCCAAATTCTACCTTAAAACACCCGAAAATTCGATATTTTTGGGTCCCAGAAGCGATCTGTACATGCCTACTCAGTGCTAGAATATTTTCAAAATATTGGCTCAAAACATGCTAAAAATCGATATTTTAAGTGTCCAAGGTCGATATGTGGATGCATCATCTGTTCCCGTTTATATCTCAAATTCAGGCTCAAAACACCCGAAAAATCGATATTTTGGGGTTCCAGAAGTGATCTGTACATGCCTACTTAGTGCTAGAATATTTTAAAAATTTAGGCCCAAAACATGCAAAAAATCGATATTTTAGGTGCCCAAAGTCGATATCTCAAATTTAGGCTCAAAACACCCGAAAATTCGATATTTTTGGGTCCCAGAAGCGATCTGTACATGCCTACTCCTAGTTAGAGTATTTTCAAAATACAGGCCAAAAACATACTGAAAATCGATATTTTAGGTGCCCAAAGTCAATATGTGCATGCATCTTCTGTACCCGTTTATATCTCAAATTCAGGCTCAAAACACCCGAAAATTCGGTATTTTTGGGTCCTAGAAGCGATCTGTACATTCCTACTCCTAGTTATAATGTTTTCAAGATACAGACCCAAAACATGCTCAAAATCGATATTTTAGGTGACCAAAAGTCGATATGTGCATGCATTATCTGTACCCGTTTATATCTCAAATTTAGGCTCAAAACACCCAAAAATTCGATATTTTGGGGTCCCAGAAGTGATCTGTACATGCCTACTTAGTGCTAGAATATTTTCAAAATATAGGCCCATAACATGCTAAAAATCGATATTTTAGGTGCCCAAAGTCGATATCTCAAATTCTGGACCAAAACACCCGAAAATTCGATATTTTGAGGTATTATAAGCGAACTGTACATGCCTACTCCGTGTTAGAGTATTTTCAAAATACAGGCCCAAAACATACTGAAAATCGATCTTTTAGGTACCCAAAAGTCGATATGTGCATGCATCTTCTGTACCCGTTTATATCCAAAATTCAACCTCAAAACACCCGAAAAGTCGATATTTTGGGGTCCCAGAAGCGATCTGTACATGCCTACTGAGATGCAGCCCCCAAACATGCTGAAAATCGATATTTTAGGTGCCCAAAGTCAACATGTGTATGCATCTTCTGCACTTGTTTATATCTCAAATTCAACCTCAAAACACCCGAAAATTCGATAATTTTGGGTCCCAGAAGCGATCTGTACATGTCTAGTCAGTGCTAGAATGTTTTCAAAATATAGGCTCAAAACATGCTAAAAATCGATATTTTAAGTGTCTAAAGTCGATATGTGCATGCATCTTCTGTACCCTTTTATATCTCAAATTCAGGCTCAAAACACCCGAAAATTCGATATTTTGGGGTCCCAGAAGCGATCTGTACATGCCTACTCCTAGTTAGAGTATTTTCAAAATGCAGGCCAAAAACATGCAAAAAATCGATATTTTAGGTGCCCAAAGTCAATATGTGCATGCATCTTCTGTACCCGTTTATATCTCAAATTCAGGCTCAAAACTCCCGAAAATTCGGTATTTTTGGGTCCTAGAAGCGATCTGTACATCCCTACTCCTAGTTAGAATGTTTTCAAGATACAGACCCAAAACATGCTCAAAATCGATATTTTAGGTGCCCAAAAGTTGATATGTGCATACATCTTCTGTACCCGTTTATATCTCAAATTCAGGCTCAAAACACCCGAAAATTCGATATTTTGGGGTCCCGGAAGTGATCTGTACATGCCTACTTAGTGCTAGAATATTTTCAAAATATAGGCCCAAAACATGCTAAAAATCGATATTTTAGGTGCCCAAAGTCGATATCTCAAATTCAGGCCCAAAACAACCGAAAATTCGATATTTTGGGGTCCCAGAAGCGAACTGTACATGCCTACTCCGTGTTAGAGTATTATCGAAATACAGGCCCAAAACATACTGAAAATCGATCTTTTACTTACCCAAAAGTCGATATGTGCATGCATCTTCTGTACCCGTTTATATCCCAAATTCAACCTCAAAACACCCGAAAATTCGATATTTTGGGGTCCCAGAAGTGATCTGTACATGCCTACTTAGTGCTAGAATATTTTCAAAATATAGGCTCAAAACATGCTAAAAATCAATATTTTAGGTGCAAAAGTCGATATCTCAAATTCAGGCCCAAAACACCCGAAAATTCGATATTTTTGGGTCCCAGAAGCGATCTGTACATGCCTACTCAGTGCTAGAATTTTTTCAAAATATAGGCTTAAAACATGCTAAAAATCGATATTTTAAGTGTCCAAAGTCGATATGTGCATGCATCATCTGTTCCCGTTTATATCTCAAATTCTGGCCCAAAACTCCCGAAAATTTGATATTTTGGGGTCCCAGAAGCGATCTGTACATGCCTACTTAGTGCTAGAATATTTTCAAAATATAGGCCCAAAACATGCTAAAAATCAATATTTTAGGTGCCCAAAGTCGATATCTCAAATTCAGGCCCAAAACACCCGAAAATTCGATATTTTGGGGTCCCAGAAGCGAATTGTACATGCCTACTCCGTGTTAGAGTATTTTCGAAATAGAGGCCCAAAACATACTGAAAATCGATCTTTTATGTACCCAAAAGTCAATATGTGCATGCATCTTCTGTACCCGTTTATATCCCAAATTCAACCTCAAAACACACGAAAATTCGATATTTTGGGGTCCCAGAAGCGATCTGTACATGTTTACTCAGTGCTAGAATTTTTTCAAAAAATAGGCTCAAAATATGCTAAAAATCGATATTTTAAGTGTCCAAAGTCGATACGTACATGCATCTTCTGTTCCCGTTTATATCTCAAATTCAGGCTCAAAACAACCGAAAATTCGATATTTTGGGGTCCCAGAAGTGATCTGTACATGCCTACTTAGTGCTAGAATATTTTCAAAACATAGGCCCAAAACATGCAAAAAATCGATATTTTACGTGCACAAAGTCGATATCTCAAATTCAGGCCCAAAACACCCGAAAATTCGATATTTTGGGGTCCCAGAAGCGAATTGTACATGCCTACTCCGTGTTAGAGTATTTTCAAAATACAGGCCCAAAACATACTGAAAATCGATCTTTTAGGTGCCCAAAAGTCGATATGTGCATGCATCTTTTGTACCCGTTTATATCCCAAATTCTACCTTAAAACACCCGAAAATTCGATATTTTTGGGTCCCAGAAGCGATCTGTACATGCCTACTCAGTGCTAGAATATTTTCAAAATATTGGCTCAAAACATGCTAAAAATCGATATTTTAAGTGTCCAAGGTCGATATGTGGATGCATCATCTGTTCCCGTTTATATCTCAAATTCAGGCTCAAAACACCCGAAAAATCGATATTTTGGGGTTCCAGAAGTGATCTGTACATGCCTACTTAGTGCTAGAATATTTTAAAAATTTAGGCCCAAAACATGCAAAAAATCGATATTTTAGGTGCCCAAAGTCGATATCTCAAATTTAGGCTCAAAACACCCGAAAATTCGATATTTTTGGGTCCCAGAAGCGATCTGTACATGCCTACTCCTAGTTAGAGTATTTTCAAAATACAGGCCAAAAACATACTGAAAATCGATATTTTAGGTGCCCAAAGTCAATATGTGCATGCATCTTCTGTACCCGTTTATATCTCAAATTCAGGCTCAAAACACCCGAAAATTCGGTATTTTTGGGTCCTAGAAGCGATCTGTACATTCCTACTCCTAGTTATAATGTTTTCAAGATACAGACCCAAAACATGCTCAAAATCGATATTTTAGGTGACCAAAAGTCGATATGTGCATGCATTATCTGTACCCGTTTATATCTCAAATTTAGGCTCAAAACACCCAAAAATTCGATATTTTGGGGTCCCAGAAGTGATCTGTACATGCCTACTTAGTGCTAGAATATTTTCAAAATATAGGCCCATAACATGCTAAAAATCGATATTTTAGGTGCCCAAAGTCGATATCTCAAATTCTGGACCAAAACACCCGAAAATTCGATATTTTGAGGTATTATAAGCGAACTGTACATGCCTACTCCGTGTTAGAGTATTTTCAAAATACAGGCCCAAAACATACTGAAAATCGATCTTTTAGGTACCCAAAAGTCGATATGTGCATGCATCTTCTGTACCCGTTTATATCCAAAATTCAACCTCAAAACACCCGAAAAGTCGATATTTTGGGGTCCCAGAAGCGATCTGTACATGCCTACTGAGATGCAGCCCCCAAACATGCTGAAAATCGATATTTTAGGTGCCCAAAGTCAACATGTGTATGCATCTTCTGCACTTGTTTATATCTCAAATTCAACCTCAAAACACCCGAAAATTCGATAATTTTGGGTCCCAGAAGCGATCTGTACATGTCTAGTCAGTGCTAGAATGTTTTCAAAATATAGGCTCAAAACATGCTAAAAATCGATATTTTAAGTGTCTAAAGTCGATATGTGCATGCATCTTCTGTACCCTTTTATATCTCAAATTCAGGCTCAAAACACCCGAAAATTCGATATTTTGGGGTCCCAGAAGCGATCTGTACATGCCTACTCCTAGTTAGAGTATTTTCAAAATGCAGGCCAAAAACATGCAAAAAATCGATATTTTAGGTGCCCAAAGTCAATATGTGCATGCATCTTCTGTACCCGTTTATATCTCAAATTCAGGCTCAAAACTCCCGAAAATTCGGTATTTTTGGGTCCTAGAAGCGATCTGTACATCCCTACTCCTAGTTAGAATGTTTTCAAGATACAGACCCAAAACATGCTCAAAATCGATATTTTAGGTGCCCAAAAGTTGATATGTGCATACATCTTCTGTACCCGTTTATATCCCAAATTCAGGCTCAAAACACCCGAAAATTCGATATTTTGGGGTCCCGGAAGTGATCTGTACATGCCTACTTAGTGCTAGAATATTTTCAAAATATAGGCCCAAAACATGCTAAAAATCGATATTTTAGGTGCCCAAAGTCGATATCTCAAATTCAGGCCCAAAACAACCGAAAATTCGATATTTTGGGGTCCCAGAAGCGAACTGTACATGCCTACTCCGTGTTAGAGTATTATCGAAATACAGGCCCAAAACATACTGAAAATCGATCTTTTACTTACCCAAAAGTCGATATGTGCATGCATCTTCTGTACCCGTTTATATCCCAAATTCAACCTCAAAACACCCGAAAATTCGATATTTTGGGGTCCCAGAAGTGATCTGTACATGCCTACTTAGTGCTAGAATATTTTCAAAATATAGGCTCAAAACATGCTAAAAATCAATATTTTAGGTGCAAAAGTCGATATCTCAAATTCAGGCCCAAAACACCCGAAAATTCGATATTTTTGGGTCCCAGAAGCGATCTGTACATGCCTACTCAGTGCTAGAATTTTTTCAAAATATAGGCTTAAAACATGCTAAAAATCGATATTTTAAGTGTCCAAAGTCGATATGTGCATGCATCATCTGTTCCCGTTTATATCTCAAATTCTGGCCCAAAACTCCCGAAAATTTGATATTTTGGGGTCCCAGAAGCGATCTGTACATGCCTACTTAGTGCTAGAATATTTTCAAAATATAGGCCCAAAACATGCTAAAAATCAATATTTTAGGTGCCCAAAGTCGATATCTCAAATTCAGGCCCAAAACACCCGAAAATTCGATATTTTGGGGTCCCAGAAGCGAATTGTACATGCCTACTCCGTGTTAGAGTATTTTCGAAATAGAGGCCCAAAACATACTGAAAATCGATCTTTTATGTACCCAAAAGTCAATATGTGCATGCATCTTCTGTACCCGTTTATATCCCAAATTCAATCTCAAAACACCCGAAAATTCGATATTTTGGGGTCCCATAAGCGATCTGTACATGCCTACTGAGGTGCAGGCCCAAAACATGCTGAAAATCGATATTTTAGGTGCCAAAAGTCAACATGTATATGCATCTTCTGCACTCGTTTATATCTCAAATTCAACATCAAAACACCCGAAAATTCGATAATTTTGGGTCCCAGAAGCGATCTATACATGTCTAGTCAGTGCTAGAATATTTTCAAAATATAGGCCCAAAACATGCTAAAAATCAATATTTTACGTGCCCAAAGTCGATATCTCAAATTCAGGCTCAAAACACCCGAAAATTCGATATTTTGGGGTCCCAGAAGCGATCTGTACATGCCTACTCCTAGTTAGAGTATTTTCAAAATGCAGGCCAAAAACATGCAAAAAATCGATATTTTAGGTGCCCTAAGTCAATATGTGCATGCATCTTCTGTACCCGTTTATATCTCAAATTCAGGCTCAAAACTCCCGAAAATTCGGTATTTTTAGGTCCTAGAAGCGATATGTACATCCCTACTCCTAGTTAGAATGTTTTCAAGATACAGACCCAAAACATGCTCAAAATCGATATTTTAGGTGCCCAAAAGTTAATATGTGCATACATCTTCTGTACCCGTTTATATCTCAAATTCAGGCTCAAAACACCCGAAAATTCGATATTTTGGGGTCCCAGAAGTGATCTGTACATGCATACTTAGTGCTAGAATATTTTCAAAATATAGGCCCAAAACATGCTAAAAATCAATATTTTAGGTGCCCAAAGACGATATCTCAAATTCAGGCCCAAAACACCCGAAAATTCGATATTTTGGGGTCCCAGAAGCGAACTGTACATGCCTACTCCGTGTTAGAGTATTTTCGAAATACAGGCCCAAAACTTACTGAAAATCGATCTTTTACTTACCCAAAAGTCGATATGTGCATGCATCTTCTGTACCCGTTTATATCCCAAATTCAACCACAAAACCCCCGAAAATTCGATATTTTTGGGTCCCAGAAGCGATCCGTACATGCCTACTCAGTGCTAGAATTTTTTCAAAATATAGGCTCAAAACATGCTAAAAATCGATATTTTAAGTGTCCAAGGTCGATATGTGCATGCATCATCTGTTCCCGTTTATATCTCAAATTCAGGCTCAAAACACCCGAAAATTCGGTATTTTTGGGTGCCAGAAGTGATCTGTACATGCCTACTTAGTGCTAGAATATTTTCAAAATATAGGCCCAAAACATGCAAAAAATCGATATTTTAGGTGCCCAAAGTCGATATCTCAAATTCAGGCTCAAAACACCCGAAAATTCGATATTTTTGAGTCCCAGAAGCGATCTGTACATGCCTACTCCTAGTTAGAATATCTTCAAAATACAGGCCCAAATCATGTTGAAAATCGATATTTTAGGTGCCCAAAGTCAATATGTGCATGCATCTTCTGTACCCGTTTATATCTCAAATTCAGGCTCAAAACACCCGAAAATTCGGTATTTTTGGGTCATAGAAGCGATCTGTACATCCCTACTCCTAGTTAGAATGTTTTCAAGATACAGACCCAAAACATGCTCAAAATTGATATTTTAGGTGCCCAAAAGTCGATATGTGCATGCATCATCTGTACCCGTTTATATTTCAAATTCGGGCTCAAAACACCCGAAAAGTCAATATTTTGGGGTCCCAGAAGTGATCTGTACATGCCAACTTAGTTCTAGAATATTTTCAAAATATAGGCCCAAAACATGCAAAAAATCAATATTTTATGTGCCCAAAGTCGATATCTCAAATTTAGGCCCAAAACACCCGAAAATTCGAAATTTTGGGGTCCCAGAAGCAAACTGTACATCCCTACTCCTAGTTAGAATGTTTTCAAGATACAGACCCAAAACATGCTCAAAATCGATATTTTAGGTGCCCAAAAGTTGATATGTGCATAAATCTTCTGTACCCGTTTATATCTCAAATTCAGGGTCAAAACTCCCGAAAATTCGATATTTTTGGGTCCCAGAAGTGATTTGTACATGCCTACTTAGTGCTAGAATATTTTCAAAAAATAGGCACAAAACATGCTAAAAATCAATATTTTAGGTGCCCAAAGTCGATATCTCAAATTAAGGCCCAAAACACCCGAAAATTCGATATTTTGGGGTCCCAGAAGCGAATTGTACATGCCTACTCCGTGTTAGAGTATTTTCGAAATACAGGCCCAAAACATGCTGAAAATCGATCTTTTAGGTACCCAAAAGTCAATATGTGTATGCATCTTCTGTAACCGTTTATATCCCAAATTCAACCTCAAAACACACGAAAATTCGATATTTTGGGGTCCTATAAGCGATCTGTACATGCCTACTGAGGTGCAGGCCCAAAACATGCTGAAAATCGATATTTTAGGTGACAAAAGTCAACATGTATATGCATCTTCTGCACTAGTTTATATCTCAAATTCAACATCAAAACACCCGAAAATTCGATAATTTTGGGTCCCAGAAGCGATCTGTACATGTCTAGTCAGTGCTGGAATGTTTTCAAAATATAGACTTAAAACATGCTAAAAATCGAAATTTTAAGTGCCCAAAGTCGATATGTGCATGAATCTTCTGTACCCGTTTATATCTCAAATTTAGGCTCAAGACACCCGAAAATTCGATATTTTGGGGTCCCAGAAGCGATCTGTACATGCCTACTTAGTGCTAGAATATTTTCAAAATATAGGCCCAAAACATGCTAAAAATCGATAGTTTAGGTGCCCAAAGTCGATATCTCAAATTCAGGCCCAAAACACCCGAAAATTCGATATTTTGGGGTCCCAGAAGCGAACTGTAGATGCCTACTCCGTGTTAGAGTATTTTCAAAATACAGGCCCAAAACATACTGAAAATCGATCTTCTAGGTACCCAAAATTCGATATGTGCATGCATCTTCTGTACCCGTTTATATCCCAAATTCAACCTCAAAACACATGAAAATTCGATATTTTTGGGTCCCTGAAGCGATCTGTACATGCCTACTCAGTGCTAGAATTTTTTCAAAATATAGGCTCAAAACATGCTAAAAATCGATATTTTAAGTGTCCAAAGTCGATATGTGCATGCATCATCTGTACCCGTTTATATCTCAAATTCAGGCTCAAAACTCCCGAAAATTCGGTATTTTTGGGTCCTAGAAGCGATCTGTACATCCCTACTCCTAGTTAGAATGTTTTCAAGATACAGACCCAAAACATGCTCAAAATCGATATTTTAGGTGCCCAAAAGTTGATATGTGCATACATCTTCTGTACCCGTTTATATCTCAAATTCAGGCTCAAAACACCCGAAAATTCGATATTTTGGGGTCCCAGAAGTGATCTGTACATGCCTACTTAGTGCTAGAATATTTTCAAAATATAGGCCCAAAACATGCTAAAAATCGATATTTTAGGTGCCCAAAGTCGATATCTCAAATTCAGGCCCAAAACACCCGAAAATTCGATATTTTGGGGTCCCAGAAGCGAACTGTACATGCCTACTCCGTGTTAGAGTATTATCGAAATACAGGCCCAAAACATACTGAAAATCGATCTTTTACTTACCCAAAAGTCGATATGTGCATGCATCTTCTGTACCCGTTTATATCCCAAATTCAACCTCAAAACACCCGAAAATTCGATATTTTGGGGTCCCAGAAGTGATCTGTACATGCCTACTTAGTGCTAGAATATTTTCAAAATATAGGCTCAAAACATGCTAAAAATCAATATTTTAGGTGCAAAAAGTCGATATCTCAAATTCAGGCCCAAAACACCCGAAAATTCGATATTTTTGGGTCCCAGAAGCGATCTGTACATGCCTACTCAGTGCTAGAATTTTTTCAAAATATAGGCTTAAAACATGCTAAAAATCGATATTTTAAGTGTCCAAAGTCGATATGTGCATGCATCATCTGTTCCCGTTTATATCTCAAATTCTGGCCCAAAACTCCCGAAAATTTGATATTTTGGGGTCCCAGAAGCGATCTGTACATGCCTACTTAGTGCTAGAATATTTTCAAAATATAGGCCCAAAACATGCTAAAAATCAATATTTTAGGTGCCCAAAGTCGATATCTCAAATTCAGGCCCAAAACACCCGAAAATTCGATATTTTGGGGTCCCAGAAGCGAATTGTACATGCCTACTCCGTGTTAGTGTATTTTCGAAATAGAGGCCCAAAACATACTGAAAATCGATCTTTTATGTACCCAAAAGTCAATATGTGCATGCATCTTCTGTACCCGTTTATATCCCAAATTCAATCTCAAAACACCCGAAAATTCGATATTTTGGGGTCCCATAAGCGATCTGTACATGCCTACTGAGGTGCAGGCCCAAAACATGCTGAAAATCGATATTTTAGGTGCCAAAAGTCAACATGTATATGCATCTTCTGCACTCGTTTATATCTCAAATTCAACATCAAAACACCCGAAAATTCGATAATTTTGGGTCCCAGAAGCGATCTATACATGTCTAGTCAGTGCTAGAATATTTTCAAAATATAGGCCCAAAACATGCTAAAAATCAATATTTTAGGTGCCCAAAGTCGATATCTCAAATTCAGGCTCAAAACACCCGAAAATTCGATATTTTGGGGTCCCAGAAGCGATCTGTACATGCCTACTCCTAGTTAGAGTATTTTCAAAATGCAGGCCAAAAACATGCAAAAAATCGATATTTTAGGTGCCCTAAGTCAATATGTGCATGCATCTTCTGTACCCGTTTATATCTCAAATTCAGGCTCAAAACTCCCGAAAATTCGGTATTTTTAGGTCCTAGAAGCGATATGTACATCCCTACTCCTAGTTAGAATGTTTTCAAGATACAGACCCAAAACATGCTCAAAATCGATATTTTAGGTGCCCAAAAGTTATTATGTGCATACATCTTCTGTACCCGTTTATATCTCAAATTCAGGCTCAAAACACCCGAAAATTCAATATTTTGGGGTCCCAGAAGTGATCTGTACATGCATACTTAGTGCTAGAATATTTTCAAAATATAGGCCCAAAACATGCTAAAAATCAATATTTTAGGTGCCCAAAGACGATATCTCAAATTCAGGCCCAAAACACCCGAAAATTCGATATTTTGGGGTCCCAGAAGCGAACTGTACATGCCTACTCCGTGTTAGAGTATTTTCGAAATACAGGCCCAAAACTTACTGAAAATCGATCTTTTACTTACCCAAAAGTCGATATGTGCATGCATCTTCTGTACCCGTTTATATCCCAAATTCAACCTCAAAACCCCCGAAAATTCGATATTTTTGGGTCCCAGAAGCGATCCGTACATGCCTACTCAGTGCTAGAATTTTTTCAAAATATAGGCTCAAAACATGCTAAAAATCGATATTTTAAGTGTCCAAGATCGATATGTGCATGCATCATCTGTTCCCGTTTATATCTCAAATTCAGGCTCAAAACACCCGAAAATTCGGTATTTTTGGGTGCCAGAAGTGATCTGTACATGCCTACTTAGTGCTAGAATATTTTCAAAATATAGGCCCAAAACATGCAAAAAATCGATATTTTAGGTGCCCAAAGTCGATATCTCAAATTCAGGCTCAAAACACCCGAAAATTCGATATTTTTGAGTCCCAGAAGCGATCTGTACATGCCTACTCCTAGTTAGAATATCTTCAAAATACAGGCCCAAATCATGTTCAAAATCGATATTTTAGGTGCCCAAAGTCAATATGTGCATGCATCTTCTGTACCCGTTTATATCTCAAATTCAGGCTCAAAACACCCGAAAATTCGGTATTTTTGGGTCATAGAAGCGATCTGTACATCCCTACTCCTAGTTAGAATGTTTTCAAGATACAGACCCAAAACATGCTCAAAATTGATATTTTAGGTGCCCAAAAGTCGATATGTGCATGCATCATCTGTACCCGTTTATATTTCAAATTCGGGCTCAAAACACCCGAAAAGTCAATATTTTGGGGTCCCAGAAGTGATCTGTACATGCCAACTTAGTTCTAGAATATTTTCAAAATATAGGCCCAAAACATGCAAAAAATCAATATTTTATGTGCCCAAAGTCGATATCTCAAATTTAGGCCCAAAACACCCGAAAATTCGAAATTTTGGGGTCCCAGAAGCAAACTGTACATCCCTACTCCTAGTTAGAATGTTTTCAAGATACAGACCCAAAACATGCTCAAAATCGATATTTTAGGTGCCCAAAAGTTGATATGTGCATAAATCTTCTGTACCCGTTTATATCTCAAATTCAGGGTCAAAACTCCCGAAAATTCGATATTTTTGGGTCCCAGAAGTGATTTGTACATGCCTACTTAGTGCTAGAATATTTTCAAAAAATAGGCACAAAACATGCTAAAAATCAATATTTTAGGTTCCCAAAGTCGATATCTCAAATTCAGGCCCAAAACACCCGAAAATTCGATATTTTGGGGTCCCAGAAGCGAATTGTACATGCCTACTCCGTGTTAGAGTATTTTCGAAATACAGGCCAAAAACATGCTGAAAATCGATCTTTTAGGTACCCAAAAGACAATATGTGTATGCATCTTCTGTACCCGTTTATATCCCAAATTCAACCTCAAAACACACGAAAATTCGATATTTTGGGGTCCTATAAGCGATCTGTACATGCCTACTGAGGTGCAGGCCCAAAACATGCTGAAAATCGATATTTTAGGTGACAAAAGTCAACATGTATATGCATCTTCTGCACTAGTTTATATCTCAAATTCAACATCAAAACACCCGAAAATTCGATAATTTTGGGTCCCAGAAGCGATCTGTCCATGTCTAGTCAGTGCTGGAATGTTTTCAAAATATAGACTTAAAACATGATAAAAATCGAAATTTTAAGTGCCCAAAGTCGATATGTGCATGAATCTTCTGTACCCGTTTATATCTCAAATTTAGGCTCAAGACACCCGAAAATTCGATATTTTGGGGTCCCAGAAGCGATCTGTACATGCCTACTTAGTGCTAGAATATTTTCAAAATATAGGCCCAAAACATGCTAAAAATCGATAGTTTAGGTGCCCAAAGTCGATATCTCAAATTCAGGCCCAAAACACCCGAAAATTCGATATTTTGGGGTCCCAGAAGCGAACTGTAGATGCCTACTCCGTGTTAGAGTATTTTCAAAATACAGGCCCAAAACATACTGAAAATCGATCTTCTAGGTACCCAAAATTCGATATGTGCATGCATCTTCTGTACCCGCTTATATCCCAAATTCAACCTCAAAACACATGAAAATTCGATATTTTTGGGTCCCTGAAGCGATCTGTACATGCCTACTCAGTGCTAGAATTTTTTCAAAATATAGGCTCAAAACATGCTAAAAATCGATATTTTAAGTGTCCAAAGTCGATATGTGCATGCATCATCTGTTCCCGTTTATATCTCAAATTCAGGCTCAAAACACCCGAAAATTCGGTATTTTTGTGTCCTAAAAGCGATCTGTACATCCCTACTCCTAGTTAGAATGTTTTCAAGATACAGACCCAAAACATGCTCAAAATCGATATGTTAGGTGCCCAAAAGTTGATATGTGCATACATCTTCTGTACCCGTTTATATCTCAAATTCAGGCTCAAAACACCCGAAAATTCGATATTTTGGGGTCCCAGAAGTGATCTGTACATGCCTACTTAGTGCTAGAATATTTTCAAAATATAGGCCCAAAACATGCTAAATATCAATATTTTAGGTGCCCAAAGTCGATATCTCAAATTCAGGCCCAAAACACCCGAAAATTCGATATTTTGGGGTCCCAGAAGCGAACTGTACATGCCTACTCCGTGTTAGAGTATTTTCGAAATACAGGCCCAAAACATACTGAAAATCGATCTTTTACTTACCCAAAAGTCGATATGTGCATGCATCTTCTGTACCCGTTTATATCCAAAATTCAACCTCAAAACACCCGAAAATTCGATATTTTTGGGTCCCAGAAGCGATCTGTACATGCCTACTCAGTGCTAGAATTTTTTCAAAATATAGGCTCAAAACATGCTAAAAATCGATATTTTAAGTGTCCAAGGTCGATATGTGCATGCATCATCTGTTCCCGTTTATATCTCAAATTCAGGCTCAAAACACCCGAATATTCGATAATTTTGGGTCCCAGAAGCGATCTGTACATGTCTAGTCAGTTTTAGAATGTTTTCAAAAAAATGGCTCAAAACATGCTAAAAATCGATATTTTAGGTGCCCAAAGTCAATATGTGCATGCATCTTCTGTACCAGTTTATATCTCAAATTCAGGCTCAAAACACCCGAAAATTCGGTATTTTTGGGTCCCAGAAGCGATATGTACATCCCTACTCCTAGTTATAATGTTTTCAAGATACAGACACAAAACATGCTCAAAATCGATATTGTAGGTGCCCAAAAGTTGATATGTGCATACATCTTCTGTACCCGTTTATATCTCAAAATCAGGCTCAAAACACCCGAAAATTCGATATTTTGGGGTCCCAGAAGTGATCTGTACATGCCTACTTAGTGCTAGAATATTTTCAAAAAAATAGGCCCAAATCATGCAAATAATCGATATTTTACGTGCCCAAAGTCGATATCTCAAATTCAGGCCCAAAACACCCGAAAATTCGATATTTTGGGGTCCCAGAAGCGAACTGTACATGCCTACTCCGTGTTAGAGTATTTTCAAAATACAGGCCCAAAACATACTGAAAATCGATCTTTCAGGTGCCCAAAAGTCGATATGTGCATGCATCTTTTGTACCCGTTTATGTCCCAAATTCTACCTTAAAACACCCGAAAAATCGATAATTTTGGGTCCCAGAAGCGATCTGTACATGCCTACTCAGTGCTAGAATATTTTCAAAATATAGGCTCAAAACATGCTAAAAATCGATATTTTAAGTGTCCAAGGTCGATATGTGGATGCATCATCTGTTCCCGTTTATATCTCAAATTCAGGCTCAAAACACCCGAAAATTCGATATTTTGGGGTTCCAGAAGTGATCTGTACATGCCTACATAGTGCTAGAATATTTTAAAAATTTAGGCCCAAAACATGCAAAAAATTGATATTTTAGGTGCCCTAAGTCGATATCTCAAATTTAGGCTCAAAACACCCGAAAATTCGATATTTTTGGGTCCCAGAAGCGATCTGTACATGCCTACTCCTAGTTAGAGTATTTTCAAAATACAGGCCAAAAACATGCTGAAAATCGATATTTTAGGTGCCCAAAGTCAATATGTGCATGCATCTTCTGTACCCGTTTATATCTCAAATTCAGGCTCAAAACACCCGAAAATTCGGTATTTTTGGGTCCTAGAAGCGATCTGTACATCCCTACTCCTAGTTAGAATGTTTTCAAGATACAGACCCAAAACATACTCAAAATCGATATTTTAGGTGCCCAAAAGTCGATATGTGCATGCATCATCTGTACCCGTTTATATCTCAAATTCAGGCTCAAAACACCCGAAAATTCGATATTTTGGGGTCCCAGAAGTGATCTGTACATGCCTACTTCGTGTTAGAATATTTTCAAAATATAGGCCCAAAACATGCTAAAAATCGATATTTTAGGTGCCCAAAGTCGATATCTCAAATTTAGGCCCAAAACACCCGAAAATTCGATATTTTGGGGTATTATAAGAGAACTGTACATGCCTACTCCGTGTTAGAGTATTTTCAAAATACAGGCCCAAAACATACTGAAAATCGATCTTTTAGGTACCCAAAAGTCGATATGTGCATGCATCTTCTGTACCCGTTTATATCCCAAATTCAACCTCAAAACACACGAAAATTCGATATTTTGGGGTCCCAGAAGCGATCTGTACATGCCTACTGAGATGCAGGCCCAAAACATACTGAAAATCGATCTTTTAGGTGCCCAAAAGTCGATATGTGCATGCATCTTCTGTACCCGTTTATATCCCAAATTAAACCTCAAAACACCCGAAAATTCGATATTTTTGGGTCCCATAAGCGATCTGTACATGCCTACTCAGTGCTAGAATTTTTTCAAATTATAGGCGCAAAACATGCTAAAAATTAATATTTTAAATGTCCAAAGTCGATATGTTCATGCATCATCTGTTCCCGTTTATATCTCAAATTTAGGCTCAAAACACCCGAAAATTCGATATTTTGGGGTGCCAGAAGCGATCTGTACATGCCTACTTAGTGCTAGAATATTTTCAAAATATAGGCCCAAAACATGCAAAAAATCGATATTTTATGTGCCCAAAGTCGATATCTCAAATTCAGGCTCAAAAGACCCGAAAATTCGATATTTTTGGGTCCCAGAAGCGATCTGTACATGCCTACTCCTAGTTAGAGTATTTTCAAAATACAGGCCAAAAACATGCTGAAAATCGATATTTTAGGTGCCTAAAGTCAATATGTGCATGCATCTTCTGTACCCGTTTATATCTCAAATGCAGGCTCAAAACACCCGAAAATTCGGTATTTTTGGGTCCTAGAAGCGATCTGTACATCCCTAATCCTAGTTAGAATGTTTTCAAGATACAGACCTAAAACATGCTCAAAATCGATATTTTAGGTGCCCGAAAGTCGATATGTGCATGCATCTTCTGTACCCGTTTATATCTCAAATTCAGGCTCAAAACACCCGAAAATTCTATATTTTGGGGTCCCAGAAGTGATCTGTACATGCCTACTTAGTGCTAGAATATTTTCAAAATATAGGCCCAAAACATGCTAAAAATCGATATTTTAGGTGCCCAAAGTCGATATCTCAAATTCAGGCCAAAAACACCCGAAAAATTCGATATTTTGGGGTCTTAGAAGCGATCTGTACATGCCTACTCCTAGTTAGAGTATTTTCAAAATACAGGCAAAAAACATGCTGAAAATCGATATTTTAGGTGCCTAAAGTCAATATGTGCATGCATCTTCTGTACCCGTTTATATCTCAAATTCAGGCTCAAAACACCCGAAAATTCGGTATTTTTGGGTCCTAGAAGCGATCTGTACATCCCTACTCCTAGTTAGAATGTTTTCAAGATACAGACCCAAAACATGCTTAAAATCGATATTTTAGGTGCCCGAAAGTCGATATTTGCATGCATCTTCTGTACCCGTTTATATCTCAAATTCAGGCTCAAAACACCCGAAAATTCTATATTTTGGGGTCCCAGAAGTGATCTGTACATGCCTACTTAGTGCTAGAATATTTTCAAAATATAAGCCCAAAACATGCTAAAAATCGATATTTTAGGTGCCCAAAGTCTATATCTCAAATTCAGGCCAAAAACACCCGAAAAAATCGATATTTTGGGGTCTTAGAAGCGAACTGTACATGCCTACTCCGTGTTAGAGTATTTTCAAAATACAGGCCCAAAACATAATGAAAATCGATCTTTTAGGTACCCAAAAGTCGATATGTGCATGCATCATCTGTTCCCGTTTATATCTCAAATTTAGGCTCAAAACACCCGAAAATTCGATATTTTGGGGTGCCAGAAGCGATCTGTACATGCCTACTTAGTGCTAGAATATTTTCAAAATATAGGCCCAAAACATGCAAAAAATCGATATTTTAGGTGCCCAAAGTCGATATCTCAAATTCAGGCTCAAAACACCCGAAAATTCGATATTTTTGGGTCCCAGAAGCGATCTGTACATGCCTACTCCTAGTTAGAGTATTTTCAAAATACAGGCCAAAAACATGCTGAAAATCGATATTTTAGGTGCCTAAAGTCAATATGTGCATGCATCTTCTGTACCCGTTTATATCTCAAATTCAGGCTCAAAACACCCGAAAATTCGGTATTTTTGGGTCCTAGAAGCGATCTGTACATCCCTAATCCTAGTTAGAATGTTTTCAAGATACAGACCTAAAACATGCTCAAAATCGATATTTTAGGTGCCCGAAAGTCGATATGTGCATGCATCTTCTGTACCCGTTTATATCTCAAATTCAGGCTCAAAACACCCGAAAATTCTATATTTTGGGGTCCCAGAAGTGATCTGTACATGCCTACTTAGTGCTAGAATATTTTCAAAGTATAGGCCCAAAACATGCTAAAAATCGATATTTTAGGTGCCCAAAGTCGATATCTCAAATTCATGCCAAAAACACCCGAAAAATTCGATATTTTGGGGTCTTAGAAGCGATCTGTACATGCCTACTCCTAGTTAGAGTATTTTCAAAATACAGGCCAAAAACATGCTGAAAATCGATATTTTAGGTGCCTAAAGTCAATATGTGCATGCATCTTCTGTACCCGTTTATATCTCAAATTCAGGCTCAAAACACCCGAAAATTCGGTATTTTTGGGTCCTAGAAGCGATCTGTACATCCCTACTCCTAGTTAGAATGTTTTCAAGATACAGACCCAAAACATGCTTAAAATCGATATTTTAGGTGCCCGAAAGTCGATATGTGCATGCATCTTCTGTACCCGTTTATATCTCAAATTCAGGCTCAAAACACCCGAAAATTCTATATTTTGGGGTCCCAGAAGTGATCTGTACATGCCTACTTAGTGCTAGAATATTTTCAAAATATAAGCCCAAAACATGCTAAAAATCGATATTTTAGGTGCCCAAAGTCGATATCTCAAATTCAGGCCAAAAACACCCGAAAAAATCGATATTTTGGGGTCTTAGAAGCGAACTGTACATGCCTACTCCGTGTTAGAGTATTTTCAAAATACAGGCCCAAAACATAATGAAAATCGATCTTTTAGGTACCCAAAAGTCGATTTGTGCATACATCTTCTGTACCCGTTTATATCCCAAATTCAACCTCAAAACACACGAAAATTCGATATTTTGGGGTCCCAGAAGCGATCTGCACATGCCTACTGAGATGCAGGCCCAAAACATGCTGAAAATCGATATTTTAGGTGCCCAAAGTCAACATGTGTATGCATCTTCTGCACTCGTTTATATCTCATATTCAACCTCAAAACACCCGAAAATTCGATAATTTTGGGTCCCAGAAGCGATCTGTACATGTCTAGTCAGTGCTAGAATATTTTCAAAATATAGGCTCAAAACATGCTAAAAATCGATATTTTAAGTGTCCAAAGTCGATATGTGCATGCATCTTCTGTACCCGTTTATATCTCAAATTCAGGCTCAAAACACCCTAAAATTCGATATTTTTGGGTCCCAGAAGCGATCTGTACATGCCTACTCCTATTTAGATCATTTTCAAAATACAGGCCAAAAACATGCTGAAAATCGATATTTTTGGTGCCCAAAGTCAATATGTGGATGCATCTTCTGTACCCGTTTATATCTCAAATTCAACCTCAAAACACCCGAAAATTCGGTATTTTTGGGTCCTAGAAGCGATCTCTACATCCCTACTCCTAGTTAGAATGTTTTCAAGATACAGACCCAAAACATGCTCTAAATCGATATTTTAGGTGCCCAAAAGTCGATATGTGCATACATCTTCTGTACCCGTTTATATCTCAAATTCAGGCTCAAAACACCCGAAAATTCGATATTTTTGGGTCACAGAAGTGATCTGTACATGCCTACTTAGTGCTAGAATATTTTCAAAATATAGGCCCAAAACATGCTAAAAATCGATATTTTAGGTGCCCAAAGTCGATATCTCTAATTCAGGCCCAAAACACCCGAAAATTCGATATTTTGGGGTCTTAGATGCGAACTGTACTTGCCTACTCCGTGTTAGAGTATTTTCAAAATACAGGCCCAAAACATACTGAAAATCGATCTTTTAGGTACCCAAAAGTCGATTTGTGCATGCATCTTCTGTACCCGTTTATATCCCAAATTCAACCTCAAAACACACGAAAATTCGATATTTTGCGGTCCCAGAAGCGATCTGTACATGCCTATTGAGATGCAGGCCCAAAACATGATGAAAATCGATATTTTAGGTGCCCAAAGTCAATATGTGCATGCATCTTCTGTACCCGTTTATATCTCAGATTCAGGCTCAAAACACCCGAAAATTCGGTATATTAGGGTCCTAGAAGTGATCTGTACATGACTACTCAGTGCTAGAATGTTTTCAAAATATAGGCTCAAAACATGCTAAAAATCGATATTTTAAGTGTCCAAAGTCGATATGTGGATGCATAATCTGTACCCGTTTATATCTCAAATTCAGGCTCAAAACACCCGAAATTTCGATATTTTGCGGTGCCAGAAGTGATCTGTACATTCCTACTTAGTGCTAGAATATTTTCAAAATATAGGCCCAAAACATGGAAAAAATCGATATTTTAGGTGCCCAAAGTCGATATCTCAAATTCAGGCCCAAAACACCCGAAAATTCGATATTTTGGGGTCCCAGAAGCGAACTGTACATGCCTACTCCGTGTTAGAGTATTTTTAAAATACAGGCCCAAAACATACTGAAAATCGATCTTTTAGGTGCCCAAAAGTCGATATGTGCATGCATCTTCTGTACTCGTTTATATCCCAAATTCAACCTCAAAACACCCGAAAATTCGATAATTTTGGGTCCCAGAAGCGATCTGTACATGTTTAGTCAGTGCTAGAAGTTTTTCAAAATATAGGCTCAAAACATGCTAAAAATCGATATTTTAAGTGTCCAAAGTCGATATGTGCATGCATCTTCTGTACCCGTTTATATCTCAAATTCAGGCTCAAAACACCCGAAAATTCGGTATTTTTGGGTCATAGAAGCGATCTGTACATCCCTACTCCTAGTTAGAATGTTTTCAAGATACAGACCCAAAACATGCTCAAAATCGATATTTTAGGTGCCCAAAAGTTGATATGTGCATACATCTTCTGTACCCGTTTATATATCAATTCAGGCTCCAAACACCCGAAAATTCGATATTTTGGGGTCCCAGAAGTGATCTCTACATGCCTACTTAGTGCTAGAATATTTTCAAAATATAGGCCCAAAACATGCTAAAAATCGATATTTTAGGTGCCCAAAGTCGATATCTCAAATTCAGGCCCAAAACACCCGAAAATTCGATATTTTGAGTTCCTAGAAGCGAATTGTACATGCCTACTCCGTGTTAGAGTATTTTAAAATACAGGTCCAAAACATACTATAAATCGATCTTTTAGGTACCCAAAAGTCGATATGTGCATGCATCTTCTGTATCCGTTTATATCCCAAATTCAACCTCAAAACACCCGAAAATTCGATATTTTTGGGTCTCAGAAGCGATCTGTACATGCCTACTCAGTGCTAGAATTATTTCAAAATATAGGCCCAAAACATGCTAAAAATCGATATTTTAAGTGTCCAAAGTCGATATGTGCATGCATCATCTGTTCCCGTTTATATCTCAAATTCAGGCTCAAAACACCCGAAAATTCGATATTTTGGGGTCCCAGAAGTGAACTGTACAAGCCTACTCCGTGTTAGAGTATTTTCAAAATACAGGCCCAAAACTTACTGAAAATCAGTCTGTTAGGTACCCAAAAGTCGATATGTGTATGCATCTTCTGTACCCGTTTATATCCCAAATTCAACCTCAAAACACCCGAAAATTCGATATTTTTGGGTCCCAGAAGCGATCTGTACATGCCTACTCAGTGCTAGAATTTTTTCAAAATATAGGCTCAAAACATGCTAAAAATCGATATTTTAAGTGTCCAAAGTCGATATGTGCATGCATCATCTGTTCCCGTTTATATCTCAAATTCAGGCTCAAAACACCCGAAAATTCGATATTTTGGGGTCCCAGAAGAGATCTGTACATGCCTACTTAGTGCAAGAATATTTTCAAAATATAGGCCCAAAACATGCAAAAAATCGATATTTTAGGTGCCCAAAGTCGATATCTCAAATTCAGGCCCAAAACACCTTAAAATTCGATTTTTGGGGGTCCCAGAAGCGAACTGTACATGCCTACTCCGTGTTAGAGTATTTTCAAAATACAGGCCCAAAACATACTGAAAATCGATCTTTTAGGTGCCCAAAAGTTGATATGTGCATACATCTTCTGTACCCGTTTATATCTCAAATTCAGGCTCAAAACACCCGAAAATTCGATATTTTGGGGTCCCAGAAGTGATCTGTACATGCCTACCTAGTGCTAGAATATTTTCAAAATATAGGCCCAAAACATGCTAAAAATCGATATTTTAGGTGCCCAAAGTCGATATCTCAAATTTAGGCCCAAAACACCCGAAAATTCGATATTTTGGGGTCCCAGAAGCGAACTGTACATGCCTACTCCGTGTTAGAGTGTTTTCAAAATACAGGCCCAAAACATACTGAAAATCGATCTTTTAGGTACCCAAAATTCGATATGTGCATGCATCTTCTGTACCCGTTTATATCCCAAATTCAACCTTATAAAACACAAAAATTAGATATTTTGGGGTCCCAGAAGCGATCTGTACATGCCTACTGAGATGCAGGACCAAAACATGCTGAATATCGATTTTTTAGGTGCCCAAAGTCAATATGTGCATGCATCTTCTGTACCCGTTTTTATCTCAAATTCAGGCTCAAAACACCCGAAAATTCGGTATTTTTGGGTCCTAGAAGCGATCTGTACATCCCTACTCCTAGTTAGAATATTTTCAAGATACAGACCCAAAACATACAGAAAATCGATCTTTTAGTTGCCCAAAAGTTAATATGTGCATACATCATCTATACCCGTTTATATCTCAAATTCAGGCTCAAAACACCCGAAAATTCGATATTTTGGGGTCCCAGAAGTGATCTGTACATGCCTACTTAGTGCTAGAATATTTTCAAAATATAGGCCCAAAACATGCTAAAAATCGATATTTTAGGTGCCCCAAGTGGATATATCTAATTCAGGCCCAAAACACCCGAAAATTCGATATTTTGGGGTCCCAGAAGCGAACCGTACATGCCTACTCCGTGTTAGAGTATTTTCAAAATACAGGCCCAAAACATACTGAAAATCGATCTTTTATGTACCCAAAAGTCGATATGTGCATGCATCTTCTGTACCCGTTTATATCCCAAATTCAACCTCAAAACACCCGAAAATTCGATATTTTTGGGTCCCAGAAGCGATCTGTACATGCCTACTCTTAGTTAGAGTATTTTCAAAATACAGGCCAAAAACATGCTGAAAATCGATATTTTAGGTGCCCAAAGTCAATATGTGCATGCATCTTCTGCACCCGTTTATATCTCAAATGAGGCTCAAAACACCCGAAAATTCGGTATTTTTGGGTCATAGAAGCGATCTGTACATCCCTACTCCTAGTTAGAATGTTTTCAAGATACAGACCCAAAACATGCTCAAAATCGATATTTTAGGTGCCCAAAAGTTGATATGTGCATACATCTTCTGTACACGTTTATATATCAAATTCAGGCTCAAAACACCCGAAAATTCGATATTTTGGGGTCCCAAAAGTGATCTGTACATGCCTACTTAGTCCTAGAATATTTTCAAAATATAGGCCCAAAACATGCTAAAAATCGATATTTTAGGTGCCCAAAGTCGATATCTCAAATTCAGTCCCAAAACACCCGAAAATTCGATATTTTGGGGTCCCAGAAGCGAACTGTACATGCCTACTCCGTGTTAGAGTATTTTCAAAATACAGGCCCAAAACATACTGCAAATCGATCTTTTAGGTGCCCAAAAGTCGATATGTGCATGCATCTTTTGTACCCGTTTATATCCCAAATTCAACCACAAAACACCCGAAAATTCGATAATTTTGGGTCCCAGAAGCGATCTGTACAAGTCTAGACAGTGTTAGAATGTTTTCAAAATAAAGGCTCAAAACATGCTAAAAATCGATATTTTAAGTGTCCAAAGTCGATATGTGCATGCATCTTCTGTACCCGTTTATATCTCAAATTCAGGCTCAAAACACCCGAAAATTCGGTATTTTTGGGTCCTAGAAGCGATCTGTACATCCCTACTCCTAGTTAGAATGTTTTCAAGATACAGACCCAAAACATGCTCAAAATCGATATTTTAGGAGCCCAAAAGTCGATATGTGCATGCATCTTCTGTAAACGTTTATATCTCAAATTCAGGCTCAAAACACCCGAAAATTCGGTATTTTTGGGTCCTAGAAGCGATCTGTACATCCCTACTCCGAGTTAGAATGTTTTCAAGATACAGACCCAAAACATGCTCAAAATCGATATTTTAGGTGCCCAAAAGTCGATATGTGCATGCATCTTCTGTACCCGTTTATATCTCAAATTCAGGCTCAAAACACCCGAAAATTCGATATTTTGGGGTCCCAGAAGTGATCTGTACATGCCTACTTAGTGCTAGAATATTTTCAAAATATAGGCCCAAAACATGCAAAAAATCGATATTTTAGGTGCCCAAGGTCGATATCTCAAATTCAGGCCCAAAACACCTTAAAATTCGATATTTTGGGGTCCCAGAAGCGAACTGTACATGCCTACTCCGTGTTAGAGTATTTTCAAAATACAGGCCCAAAACATACTGAAAATCGATCTTTTAGGTGCCCAAAAGTTGATATGTGCATACATCTTCTGTACCCGTTTATATCTCAAATTCAGGCTCAAAACACCCGAAAATTCGATATTTTGGGGTCCCAGAAGTGATCTGTACATGCCTACTTAGTGCTAGAATATTTTCAAAATATAGGCCCGAAACATGCTAAAAATCGATATTTTAAGTGCCCAAAGTCGATATCTCAAATTCAGGCCCAAAACACCCGTAAATTCGATATTTTGGGGTCCCAGAAGCAAACTGTACATGCCTACTCCGTGTTAGAGTATTTTCAAAATACAGGCCCAAAACATACTGAAAATCGATCTTTTAGGTACCCAAAAGTCGATATGTGCATGCATCATCTGTACCCGTTTATATCCCAAATTCAACCTCAAAACACACGAAAATTCGATATTTTGGGGTACCAGAAGCAATCTGTACATGCCTACTGAGATGCAGGACCAAAACATGCTGAATATCGATTTTTTAGGTGCCCAAAGTCAATATGTGCATGCATCTTCTGTACCCGTTTATATCTCAAATTCAGGCTCAAAACACCCGAAAATTCGGTATTTTTGGGTCTTAGAAGCGATCTGTACATCCCTACTCCTAGTTAGAATGTTTTCAAGATACAGACCCAAAACATGCTCAAAATCGATATTTTAGGTGCCCAAAAGTCAATATGTGCATGCATCTTCTGTACCCGTTTATATCTCAAATTCAGGCTCAAAACACCCGAAAATTCGATATTTTGGGGTCCCAGAAGTGATCTGTACATGCCTACTTAGTGCTAGAATATTTTCAAAATATAGGCCCAAAACATGCAAAAAATCGATATTTTAGGTGCCCAAAGTCGATATCTCAAATTCAGGCCCAAAACACCTTAAAATTCGATATTTTGGGGTCCCAGAAGCGAACTGTACATGCCTACTCCGTGTTAGAGTATTTTCAAAATACAGGCCCAAAACATACTGAAAATCGATCTTTTAGGTGCCCAAAAGTTGATATGTGCATACATCTTCTGTACCCGTTTATATCTCAAATTCAGGCTCAAAACACCCTATAATTCGATATTTTGGGGTCCCAGAAGTGATCTGTACATGCCTACTTAGTGCTAGAATATTTTCAAAATATAGGCCCAAAACATGCTAAAAATCGATATTTTAAGTGCCCAAAGTCGATATCTCAAATTCAGGCCCAAAACACCCGAAAATTTGATATTTTGGGGTCCCAGAAGCGAACTGTACATGCCTACTCCGTTTTAGAGTATTTTCAAAATACTGGCCAAAAACATATTGAAAATCAGTCTGTTAGGTACCCAAAAGTCGATATGTGTATGCATCTTCTGTACACGTTTATATCCCAAATTCAACCTCAAAACACCCGAAAATTCGATATTTTTGGGTCCCAGAATCGATCTGTACATGCCTACTCAGTGCTAGAATTTTTTCAAAATATAGGCTCAAAACATGCTAAAAATCGATATTTTAAGTGTCCAAAGTCGATATGTGCATGCATCATCTGTTCCCGTTTATATCTCAAATTCAGGCTCAAAACACCCGAAAATTCGATATTTTGGGGTCCCAGAAGTGATCTGTACATGCCTACTTAGTGTTAGAATATTTTCAAAATATAGGCCCAAAACATGCAAAAAATCGATATTTTAGGTGCCCAAAGTCGATATCTCAAATTCAGGCCCAAAACACCTTAAAATTCGATATTTTGGGGTCCCAGAAGCGAACTGTACATGCCTACTCCGTGTTAGAGTATTTTCAAAATACAGGCCCAAAACATACTGAAAATCGATCTTTTAGGTGCCCAAAAGTTGATATGTGCATACATCTTCTGTACCCGTTTATATCTCAAATTCAGGCTCAAAACACCCGAAAATTCGATATTTTGGGGTCCCAGAAGTGATCTGTACATGCCTACTTAGTGCTAGAATATTTTCAAAATATAGGCCCGAAACATGCTAAAAATCGATATTTTAAGTGCCCAAAGTCGATATCTCAAATTCAGGCCCAAAACACCCGTAAATTCGATATTTTGGGGTCCCAGAAGCAAACTGTACATGCCTACTCCGTGTTAGAGTATTTTCAAAATACAGGCCCAAAACATACTGAAAATCGATCTTTTAGGTACCCAAAAGTCGATATGTGCATGCATCTTCTGTACCCGTTTATATCCCAAATTCAACCTCAAAACACACGAAAATTCGATATTTTGGGGTACCAGAAGCGATCTGTACATGCCTGCTGAGATGCAGGACCAAAACATGCTGAATATCGATTTTTTAGGTGCCCAAAGTCAATATGTGCATGCATCTTCTGTACCCGTTTATATCTCAAATTCAGGCTCAAAACACCCGAAAATTCGGTATTTTTGGGTCTTAGAAGCGATCTGTACATCCCTACTCCTAGTTAGAATGTTTTCAAGATACAGACCCAAAACATGCTCAAAATCGATATTTTAGGTGCCCAAAAGTCGATATGTGCATGAATCTTCTGTACCCGTTTATATCTCAAATTCAGGCTCAAAACACCCGAAAATTCGATATTTTGGGGTCCCAGAAGTGATCTGTACATGCCTACTTAGTGCTAGAATATTTTCAAAATATAGGCCCAAAACATGCTAAAAATCGATATTTTAGGTGCCCCAAGTCGATATCTCAAATTCAGGCCCAAAACACCCGAAAATTCGATATTTTGGGGTCCCAGAAGCGAACTGTACATGCCTACTCCGTGTTAGAGTATTTTCAAAATACAGGCCCAAAACATACTGAAAATCGATCTTTTAGGTGCCCAAAAGTCGATATGTGCATGCATCTTTTGTACCCGTTTATATCCCAAATTCAACCTCAAAACACCCGAAAATTCGATATTTTTGGGTCCCAGAAGCGATCTGTACATGCCTACTCGGTGCTAGAATTTTTTCAAAATATAGGCACAAAACATGCTAAAAATCGATATTTTAAGTGTCCAAAGTCAATATGTGCATGCATCATCTGTTCCCGTTTATATCTCAAATTCAGGCTCAAAACACCCGAAAATTCGATATTTTGGGGTCCCAGAAGTGATCTGTACATGCCTACTTAGTGCTAGAATATTTTCAAAATATAGGCCCAAAACATGCAAAAAATCGATATTTTAGGTGCCCAAAGTCGATATCTCAAATTCAGGCCCAAAACACCTTAAAATTCGATATTTTGGGGTCCCAGAAGCGAACTGTACATGCCTACTCCGTGTTAGAGTATTTTCAAAATACAGGCCCAAAACATACTGAAAATCGATCTTTTAGGTGCCCAAAAGTTGATATGTGCATACATCTTCTGTACCCGTTTATATCTCAAATTCAGGCTCAAAACACCCGAAAATTCGATATTTTGGGGTCCCAGAAGTGATCTGTACATGCCTACTTAGTGCTAGAATATTTTCAAAATATAGGCCCAAAACATGCTAAAAATCGATATTTTAAGTGCCCAAAGTCGATATCTCAAATTCAGGCCTAAAACACCCGTAAATTCGATATTTTGGGGTCCCAGAAGCGAACTGTACATGCCTAATCCGTGTTAGAGTATTTTCAAAATACAGGCCCAAAACATACTGAAAATCGATCTTTTAGGTATCCAAAAGTCGATATGTGCATGCATCTTCTGTACCCGTTTATATCCCAAATTCAACCTCAGAACACACGAAAATTCGATAGTTTGGGGGTACCAGAAGCGATCTGTACATGCCTACTGAGATGCAGGACCAAAACATGCTGAATATCGATTTTTTAGGAGCCCAAAGTCAATATGTGCATGCATCTTCTGTACCCGTTTATATCTCAAATTCAACCTCAAAACACCCGAAAATTCGTATTTAAGGGTCTTAGAAGCGATCTGTACATCCCTACTCCTAGTTAGAATGTTTTCAAGATACAGACCCAAAACATGCTCAAAATCGATATTTTAGGTGCCCAAAAGTCGATATGTGCATGCATCTTCTGTACCCGTTTATATCTCAAATTCAGGCTCAAAACACCCAAAAATTCGATATTTTGGGGTCCCAGAAGTGATCTGTACATGCCTACTTAGTGCTAGAATATTTTCAAAATATAGGCCCAAAACATGCTAAAAATCGATATTTTAGGTGCCCCAAGTCGATATCTCAAATTCAGGCCCAAAACACCCGAAAATTCGATATTTTGGGGTCCCAGATGCGAACTGTACATGCCTACTCCGTGTTAGAGTATTTTCAAAATACAGGCCCAAAACATACTGAAAATCGATCTTTTAGGTGCCTAAAAGTCGATATGTGCATGCATCTTTTGTACCCGTTTATATCCCAAATTCAAAAACAAAACACACGAAAATTCGATAATTTTGGGTCCCAGTAGCGATCTGTACATGTCTAGTCAGTGTTAGAATGTTTTCAAAATATAGGCTCAAAACATGCAAAAAATCGATATTTTAAGTGTCCAAAGTCGATATGTGCATGCATCTTTTGTACCCGTTTATATCCCAAATTAAACCTCAAAACACCCGAAAAATCGATATTTTTGGGTCCCAGAAGCGATCTGTACATGCCTACTCAGTGCTAGAATTTTTTCAAAATATAGGCTCAAAACATGCTAAAAATCGATATTTTAAGTATCCAAAGTCGATATGTGCATGCATCATCTGTACCCGTTTATATCTCAAATTCAGGCTCAAAACACCCGAAAATTCGATATTTTGGGGTCCCAGAAGTGATCTGTACATGCCTACTTAGTGCTAGAATATTTTCAAAATATAGGCCCAAAACATGCAAAAAATCGATATTTTAGGTGCCCAAAGTCGATATCTCAAATTCAGGCCCAAAACACCTTAAAATTCGATATTTTGTGGTCCCAGAAGCGAACTGTACATGCCTACTCCGTGTTAGAGTATTTTCAAAATACAGGCCCAAAACATACTGAAAATCGATCTTTTAGGTGCCCAAAAGTTGATATGTGCATACATCTTCTGTACCCGTTTATATCTCAAATTCAGGCTCAAAACACCCGAAAATTCGATATTTTGGGGTCCCAGAAGTGATCTGTACATGCCTACTTAGTGCTAGAATATTTTCAAAATATAGGCCCAAAACATGCTAAAAATCGATATTTTAAGTGCCCAAAGTTGATATATCAAATTCAGGCCCAAAACACCCGTAAATTTGATATTTTGGGGTCCCAGAAGCGAACTGTACATGCCTACTCCGTGTTAGAGTATTTTCAAAATACAGGCCCAAAACATACTGAAAATCGATCTTTTAGGTACCCAAAAGTCGATATGTGCATGCATCTTCTGTACCCGTTTATATCCCAAATTCAACCTCAAAACACACGAAAATTCGATATTTTGGGGTACCAGAAGCGATCTGTACATGCCTACTGAGATGCAGGACCAAAACATGCTGAATATCGATTTCTTAGGTGCCCAAAGTCAATATGTGCATGCATCTTCTGTACCCGTTTATATCTCAAATTCAGGCTCAAAACACCCGAAAATTCGGTATTTTAGGGTCTTAGAAGCGATCTGTACATCCCTACTCCTAGTTAGAATGTTTTCAAGATACAGATCCAAAACATGCTCAAAATCGATATTTTAGGTGCCCAAAAGTCGATATGTGCATACATCTTCTGTACCCGTTTATATCTCAAATTCAGGCTCAAAACACCCGAAAATTCGATATTTTGGGGTCCCAGAAGTGATCTGTACATGCCTACTTAATGCTAGAATATTTTAAAAATATAGGCCCAAAACATGCAAAAAATCGATATTTTAGGTGCCCAAGTCGATATCTCAAATTCAGGCTCAAAACACCCGAAAATTTGATAATTTGGGGTCCCAGAAGCGAACTGTACATGCCTACTCCGTGTTAGAGTATTTTCAAAATACAGGCCCAAAACATATTGAAAATCGATCTTTTAGGTACCCAAAAGTCGATATGTGCATGCATCTTCTGTACCCGTTTATATCCCAAATTCAACCTCAAAACACACGAAAATTCGATATTTTGAGGTACCAGAAGCGATCTGTACATGCCTACTGAGATGCAGGACCAAAACATGCTGAATATCGATTTTTTAGGTGCCCAAAGTCAATATGTGCATGCATCTTCTGTACCCGTTTATATCTCAAATTCAACCTCAAAACACCCGAAAATTCGGTATTTAAGGGTCTTAGAAGCGATCTGTACATCCCTACTCCTAGTTAGAATGTTTTCAAGATACAGACCCAAAACATGCTCAAAATCGATATTTTAGGTGCCCAAAAGTCGATATGTGCATGCATCTTCTGTACCCGTTTATATCTCAAATTCAGGCTCAAAACACCCGAAAATTCGATATTTTGGGGTCCCAGAAGTGATCTGTACATGCCTACTTAGTGCTAGAATATTTTCAAAATATAGGCCCAAAACATGCAAAAAATCGATATTTTAGGTGCCCAAAGTCGATATCTCAAATTCAGGCCCAAAACACCTTAAAATTCGATATTTTGGGGTCCCAGAAGCGAACTGTACATGCCTACTCCGTGTTAGAGTATTTTCAAAATACAGGCCCAAAACATACTGAAAATTGATCTTTTAGGTGCCCAAAAGTTGATATGTGCATACATCTTCTGTACCCGTTTATATCTCAAATTCAGGCTCAAAACACCCGAAAATTCGATATTTTGGGGTCCCAGAAGTAATCTGTACATGCCTACTTAGTGCTAGAATATTTTCAAAATATAGGCCCAAAACATGCTAAAAATCGATATTTTAAGTGCCCAAAGTTGATATATCAAATTCAGGCCCAAAACACCCGTAAATTCGATATTTTGGGGTCCCAGAAGCGAACTGTACATGCCTACTCCGTGTTAGAGTATTTTCAAAATACAGGCCCAAAACATACTGAAAATCGATCTTTTAGGTACCCAAAAGTCGATATGTGCATGCATCTTCTGTACCCGTTTATATCCCAAATTCAACCTCAAAACACACGAAAATTCGATATTTTGGGGTACCAGAAGCGATCTGTACATGCCTACTGAGATGCAGGACCAAAACATGCTGAATATCGATTTTTTAGGTGCCCAAAGTCAATATGTGCATGCATCTTCTGTACTCGTTTATATCTCAAATTCAGGCTCAAAACACCCGAAAATTCGGTATTTTAGGGTCTTAGAAGCGATCTGTACATCCCTACTCCTAGTTAGAATGTTTTCAAGATACAGACCCAAAACATGCTCAAAATCGATATTTTAGGTGCCCAAAAGTCGATATGTGCATACATCTTCTGTACCCGTTTATATCTCAAATTCAGGCTCAAAACACCCGAAAATTCGATATTTTGGGGTCCCAGAAGTGATCTGTACATGCCTACTTAATGCTAGAATATTTTAAAAATATAGGCGCAAAACATGCAAAAAATCGATATTTTACGTGCCCAAGTCGATATCTCAAATTCAGGCCCAAAACACCCGAAAATTTGATATTTTGGGGTCCCAGAAGCGAACTGTCCATGCCTACTCCGTGTTAGAGTATTTTTAAAATACAGGCCCAAAACATACTGAAAATCGATCTGTTAGGTGCCCAAAAGTCGATATGTGCATGCTTCTTTTGTACCCGTTTATATCCCAAATTCAACCTCAAAGCACCCGAAAATTCGATAATTTTGGGTCTCAGAAGCGATCTGTACATGTCTAGTCAGTGCGAGAATTTTTTCAAAATATAGGCTCAAAACATGCTAAAAATCGATATTTTAAGTGTCCAAAGTCGATATGTGCATGCATCATCTGTTCCCGTTTATATCTCAAATTCAGGCTCAAAACACCCGAAAATTCGATATTTTGGGGTCCCAGAAGTGATCTGTACATGCCTACTTAGTGCTAGAATATTTTCAAAATATAGGCCCAAAACATGCAAAAAATCGATATTTTAGGTGCCCAAAGTCGATATCTCAAATTCAGGCCCAAAACACCTTAAAATTCGATATTTTGGGGTCCCAGAAGCGAACTGTACATGCCTACTCCGTGTTAGAGTATTTTCAAAATACAGGCCCAAAACATACTGAAAATCGATCTTTTAGGTGCCCAAAAGTTGATATGTGCATACATCTTCTGTACCCGTTTATATCTCAAATTCAGGCTCAAAACACCCGAAAATTCGATATTTTGGGGTCCCAGAAGCGAACTGTACATGCCTACTCCGTGTTAGAGTATTTTCAAAATACAAGCCCAAAACATACTGAAAATCGATCTTTTAGGTACCCAAAAGTCGATATGTGCATGCATCTTCTGTACCCGTTTATATCCCAAATTCAACCTCAAAACACACGAAAATTCGATATTTTGGGGTACCAGAAGCGATCTGTACATGCCTACTGAGATGCAGGACCAAAACATGCTGAATATCGATTTTTTAGGTGCCCAAAGTCAATATGTGCATGCATCTTCTGTACCCGTTTATATCTCAAATTCAGGCTCAAAACACCCGAAAATTCGGTATTTTTGGGTCTTAGAAGCGATCTGTACATCCCTACTCCTAGTTAGAATGTTTTCAAGATACAGACCCAAAACATGCTAAAAATCGATATTTTAGGTGCCCAAAAGTCGATATGTGCATGCATCTTCTGTACCCGTTTATATCTCAAATTCAGGCTCAAAACACCCGAAAATTCGATATTTTGGGGTCCCAGAAGTGATCTGTACATGCCTACTTAGTGCTAGAATATTTTAAAAATATAGGCCCAAAACATGCAAAAAATCGATATTTTAGGTGCCCAAAGTCGATATCTCTAATTCAGGCCCAAAACACCCGAAAATTCGATATTTTGGGATCCCAGAAGCGAACTGTACATGCCTACTCCGTGTTAGAGTATTTTCAAAATACAGGCCCAAAACATATTGAAAATCGATCTTTTAGGTACCCAAAAGTCGATATGTGCATGCATCTTTTGTACCCGTTTATATCCCAAATTCAACCTCAAAACACCCGAAAATTCGATATTTTTGGGTCCCAGAAGCGATCTGTACATGCCTACTCCTAGTTAGAGTATTTTCAAAATACAGGCCAAAAACATGCTGAAAATCGATATTTTAGGTGCCCAAAGTCAATATGTGCATGCATCTTCTGCACCCGTTTATATCTCAAATTCAGGCTCAAAACACCCGAAAATTCGGTATTTTTGGGTCATAGAAGCGATCTGTACATCCCTACTCCTAGATAGAATGTTTTCAAGATACAGACCCAAAACATGATCAAAATCGATATTTTAGGTGCCCAAAAGTTGATATGTGCATACATCTTCTGTACCTTTTTATATCTCAAATTCAGGCTCAAAACACCCGAAAATTCGATATTTTGGTGTCCCAGAAGTGATCAGTACATGCCTTTTTAGTGCTACAATATTTTCAAAATATAGGCCCAAAACATGCTAAAAATCGATATTTTAGGTGCCCAAAGTCGATATCTCAAATTCAGGCCCAAAACACCCGAAAATTCGATATTTTGGGGTCCCAAAAGCGAACTGAATATGCCTACTCCGTGTTAGAGTATTTTAAAATACAGGCCCAAAACATACTGAAAATCGATTTTTAGGTACCCAAAAGTCGATATGTGCATGCATCTTCTGTATCCGTTTATATCCCAAATTCAACCTCAAATCACCCGAAAATTCGATATTTTTGGGTCCCAGAAGCGATCTGTACATGCCTACTCAGTGCTAGAATTTTTTCAAAATATAGGCTCAAAACATTCTAAAAATCGATATTATAAGTGTCCAAAGTCGATATGTGCATGCATCATCTGTTCCCGTTTATATCTCAAATTCAGGCTCAAAACACCCGAAAATTCGATATTTTGGGGTGCCAGAAGTGATCTGTACATGCCTACTTAGTGCTAGAATATTTTCAAAATATAGGCCCAAAACATGCTAAAAATCGATATTTTAGGTGCCCAAAGTCGATATCTCAAATTCAGGAACAAAACACCCGAAAATTCGATATTTTGGGGTCCCAGAAGCGAACTGTACATGCCTACTCTGTGTTAGAGTATTTTCAAAATACAGGCCCAAAACATACTGAAAATCGATCTTTTAGGTGCCCAAAAGTCGATATGTGAATGCATCTTCTCCACTCGTTTATATCTCAAATTCAACCTGAAAACACTCGAAGATTCGATAATTTTGGGTCTCAAAAACGATCTGTACATGTCTAGTTAGTGCTAGAATGTTTTCAAAATATAGGCTCAAAACATGCTAAAAATCGATATTTTAAGTGTCCAAAGTCGATATGTGCATGCATCTTCTGTACCCGTTTATATCTCAAATTCAGGCTCAAAACACCCGAAAATTCGATATTTTAGGGTCCCAGAAGCGATCTGTACATGCCTACTCCTAGTTAGAATGTTTTCAAGTTACAGACCCAAAACATGCTCAAAATCGATATTTTAGGTGCACAAAAGTCGATATGTGCATGGATCATCTGTACCTGTTTATATCTCAAATTCAGGCTCAAAACACCCGAAAATTCGATATTTTGGGGTCCCAGAAGTGATCTGTACATGCCTACTTAGTGCTATTATATTTTCAAAATATAGGCCCAAAACATGCTAAAAATCGATATTTTAGGTGCCCAAAGTCGATATCTCAAATTCAGGCCCAAAACACCCGAAAATTCGATATTTTGGGGTCCCAGAAGCGAACTGTACATGCCTACTCCGTGTTAGACTATTTTCAAGATACAGACCCAAAACATGATCAAAATCGATATTTTAGGTGCCCAAAAGTTGATATGTGCATACATCTTCTGTACCTATTTATATCTCAAATTCAGGCTCAAAACACCCGAAAATTCGATATTTTGGTGTCCCAGAAGTGATCAGTACATGCCTATTTAGTGCTAGAATATTTTCAAAATATAGGCCCAAAACATGCTAAAAATCGATATTTTAGGTGCCCAAAGTCGATATCTCAAATTCAGGCCCAAAACACCCGAAAATTCGATATTTTGGGGTCCCAGAAGCGAACTGAACATGCCTACTCCGTGTTAGAGTATTTTAAAATACAGGCCCAAAACATACTGAAAATCGATTTTTAGGTACCCAAAAGTCGATATGTGCATGCATCTTCTGTATCCGTTTATATCCCAAATTCAACCTCAAAACACCCGAAAATTCGATATTTTTGGGTCCCAGAAGCGATCTGTACATGCCTACTCAGTGCTAGAATTTTTTCAAAATATAAGCTCAAAACATTCTAAAAATCGATATTATAAGTGTCCAAAGTCGATATGTGCATGCATCATCTGTTCCCGTTTATATCTCAAATTCAGGCTCAAAACACCTGAAAATTCGATATTTTGGGGTGCCAGAAGTGATCTGTACATGCCTACTTAGTGCTAGAATATTTTCAAAATATAGGCCCAAAACATGCTAAAAATCGATATTTTAGGTGCCCAAAGTCGATATCTCAAATTCAGGAACAAAACACCCGAAAATTCGATATTTTGGGGTCCCAGAAGCGAACTGTACATGCCTACTCCGTGTTAGAGTATTTTCAAAATACAGGCCCAAAACATACTGAAAATCGATCTTTTAGGTGCCCAAAAGTCGATATGTGAATGCATCTTCTCCACTCGTTTATAT
Organism: Petrolisthes cinctipes; assembly: GCA_033782935.1. Taxonomy (NCBI): domain Eukaryota; kingdom Metazoa; phylum Arthropoda; class Malacostraca; order Decapoda; family Porcellanidae; genus Petrolisthes; species Petrolisthes cinctipes. Next base: position 895,752 of record JAWQEG010000930.1, on the reverse strand, counting down.
CTCAAATTCAACCTGAAAACACTCGAAGATTCGATAATTTTGGGTCTCAAAAACGATCTATACATGTTTAGTTAGTGCTAGAATGTTTTTAAAATATAGGCTCAAAACATGCTAGAAATCGATATTTTAAGTGTCCAAAGTCGATATGTGCATGCATCTTCTGTACCCGTTTATATCTCAAATTCAGGCTCAAAACACCCGAAAATTCGATATTTTAGGGTCCCAGAAGCGATCTGTACATGCCTACTCCTAGTTAGAATGTTTTCAAGTTACAGACCCAAAACATGCTCAAAATCGATATTTTAGGTGCCCAAAAGTCGATATGTGCATGGATCATCTGTACCTGTTTATATCTCAAATTCAGGCTCAAAACACCCAAAAATTCGATATTTTGGGGTCCCAGAAGTGATCTGTACATGCCTACTTAGTGCTAGAATATTTTCAAAATATAGGCCCAAAACATGCAAAAAATCGATATTTTAGGTGCCCAAAGTCGATATCTCTAATTCAGGCCCAAAACACCCGAAAATTCGATATTTTGGGGTCCCAGAAGCGAACTGTACATGCCTACTCCGTGTTAGAGTATTTTCAAAATACAGGCCCAAAACATACTGAAAATCGATCTTTTAGGTACCCAAAAGTCGATATGTGCATGCATCTTTTGTACCCGTTTATATCCCAAATTCAACCTCAAAACACCCGAAAATTCGATATTTTTGGGTAGCAGAAGCGATCTGTACATGCCTACTCCAAGTTAGAGTATTTTCAAAATACAGGCCAAAAACAAGCTGAAAATCGATATTTTAGGTGCCCTAAGTCAATATATGCATGCATCTTCTGCACCCGTTTATATCTCAAATTCAGGCTCAAAACACCCGAAAATTCGGTATTTTTGGGTCATAGAAGCGATCTGTACATCCCTACTCCTAGTTAGAATGTTTTCAAGATATAGACCCAAAACATGATCAAAATCGATATTTTAGGTGCCCAAAAGTTGATATGTGCATACATCTTCTGTACCTGTTTATATCACAAATTCAGGCTCAAAACACCCGAAAATTCGATATTTTGGTGTCCCAGAAGTGATCAGTACATGCCTATTTAGTGCTAGAATATTTTCAAAATATAGGCCCAAAACATGCTATAAATCGATATTTTAGGTGCCCAAAGTCGATATCTCAAATTCAGGCCCAAAACAGCCGAAAATTCGATATTTTGGGGTCCCAAAAGCGAACTGAACATGCCTACTCCGTGTTAGAGTATTTTAAAATACAGGCCCAAAACATACTGAAAATCGATTTTTAGGTACCCAAAAGTCGATATGTGCATGCATCTTCTGTATCCGTTTATATCCCAAATTCAACCTCAAAACACCCGAAAATTCGATATTTTTCGGCCCCAGAAGCGATCTGTACATGCCTACTCAGTGCTAGAATTTTTTCAAAATATTGGCTCAAAACATTCTAAAAATCGATATTATAAGTGTCCAAAGTCGATATGTGCATGCATCATCTGTTCCCGTTTATATCTCAAATTCAGGCTCAAAACACCCGAAAATTCGATATTTTGGGGTGCCAGAAGTGATCTGTACATGCCTACTTAGTGCTAGAATATTTTCAAAATATAGGCCCAAAACATACTAAAAATCGATATTTTAGGTGCCCAAAGTCGATATCTCAAATTCAGGAACAAAACACCCGAAAATTCGATATTTTGCGGTCCCAGAAGCGAACTGTACATGCCTACTCCGTGTTAGAGTATTTTCAAAATACAGGCCCAAAACATACTGAAAATCGATCTTTTAGGTGCCCAAAAGTCGATATGTGAATGCATCTTCTGTACCCGTTTATATCCCAAATTCAACCTCAAAACACCCGAAAATTCGATAATTTTGGGTCCCAGAAGCGATCTGTACATGTCTAGTCAGTGTTAGAATGTTTTCAAAATATAGGCTCAAAACATGCTAAAAATCGATATTTTAAGTGTCCAAAGTCGATATGTGCATGCATCTTCTGTACCCGTTTATATATCAAATTCAGGCTCAAAACACCCAAAAATTCGGTATTTTTGGGTCCTAGAAGCGATCTTTACATCCCTACTCCTAGTTAGAATGTTTTCAAGATACAGACCCAAAACATGCTCAAAATCGATATTTTAGGTGCCCAAAAGTCGATATGTGCATGCATCATCTGTACCCGTTTATATCTCAAATTCAGGCTCAAAACCCCCGAAAATTCGATATTTTGGGGTCCCAGAAGTGATCTGTACATGCCTACTTAGTGCTAGAATATTTTCAAAACATAGGCCCAAAACATGCTAAAAATCGATATTTTAGGTGCCCAAAGTCGATATCTCAAATTCATGCCCAAAACACCCGAAAATTCGATATTTTGGGGTCCCAGAAGCGAACTGTACATGCCTACTCCGTGTTAGAGTATTTTCAAAATCCAGGCCCAAAACATACTGAAAATCGATCTTTTAGGTTCCAAAAAGTCGATATGTGCATGCATCTTCTGTACCCGTTTATATCCCAAATTCAACCTCAAAACACACGAAAATTGAATATTTTGGGGTCACAGAAGCGATCTGTACATGCCTACTGAGATGCAGGCCCAAAACATGCTGAAAATCGATATTTTAGGTGCCCAAAGTCAACATGTGTATGTATCTTCTGCACTCGTTTATATCTCAAATTCAACCTCAAAACACCCGAAAAATCGATAATTTTGGGTCCCAGAAGCGATCTGTACATGTCTAGTCAGTGCTAGAATGTTTTCAAAATATAGGCACAAAACATGCTAAAAATCAATATTTTAAGTGTCCAATGTCGATATGTGAATGAATCTTCTGTACCCGTTTATATCTCAAATTCAGGCTAAAAACACCCGAAAATTCGATATTTTGGGGTCCAAGAAGCGATCTGTACATGCTTACTCCGTGTTAGAGTATTTTCAAAATACAGGCCCAAAACATGCTGAAAATCGATATTTTAGGTGCCCAAAGTCAATACGTGCATGCACCTTCTTTACCCGTTTATATCTCAAATTCAGGCTCAAATCACCCGAAAATTCGGTATTTTTGGGTACTAGATGCGATCTGTACATCCCTACTCCTAGTTAGAATGTTTTCAAGATATAGGCTCAAAACATGCTAAAAATCGATATTTTAAGTGTCCAAAGTCGATCGATATGTGTATGCATCATCTCTACCCGTTTATATATCAAATTCAGGCTCAAAACACCCTAAAATTCGATAATATGGGGTCCCAGAAGTGATCTGTACATGCCTACTTAGTGCTAGAATATTTTCAAAATATAGGCCCAAAACAAGCTAAAAATCGATATTTTAGGTGCCCAAAGTCGATATCTCAAATTCATGCCAAAACACCCGAAAATTCGATATTTTGTGGTCCCAGAAGCGAACTGTACATGCCTAATACGTGTTAAAGTATTTTCAAAATACAGGCCCAAAACATACTGGAAATCGATCTTTTAGGTGCCCAAAAGTCGATATGTGCATGCATATTCTGTACCCGTTTATATCTCAAATTCAGGCTCCAAACACCCGAAAATTCGATATTTTGGGGTCCCAGAAGCGATCTGTACATGCCTACTCAGATGCAGGCCCAAAACATGCTGAAAATCGATGTTTTAGGTGCCCAAAGTCAACATATGTATGCATCTTCTGCTTTCGTTTATATCTCAAATTCAACCTCGAAACACCCAAAAATTCGATATTTTTGGGTCCCAGAAGCGATCTGTACATGTCTAGTCAGTGCTAGAATGTTTTCCAAATATAGGCTCAAAACATGCTAAAAATAGATATTTTAAGTGTCCAAAGTCGATATGTGCATGTATCTTCGGTACCCGTTTATATCTCAAATTCAGGCTCAAAACACCCGAAAAATCGATATTTTTGGGTCCCAGAAGCGATCTGTACATGCCTACTCCTAGTTAGAGTATTTTCAAAATACAGGCCCAAAACATGCTGAAAATCGATATTTTAGGTGCCCAAAAGTCGATATGTACATGCATCTTCTGTACCCGTTTATATCTCAAATTCTGGCTCAAAACACCCGAAAATTCGATATTTGGGGGTCCCAGAAGCGATATGTACATGCCTAATCAGTGCTAGAATATTTTCAAAATATAGGCCCAAAATATGCTACAAATCGATATTTTAGGTGCCCAAAGTCGATATCTCAAATTCATGCTCAAAACACCCAAAAATTTGATATTTTTGGGTCCCAGAAGCGATATGTACATGCCTACTCCGTGTTGGAGTATTTTCAATATACAGGCCCAAAACATACTGAAAATCGATATTTTAGGTGCCCAAAAGTCGATATGTGGATGCATCTTATGTACCCGTTCATATCTCAAATTCAGGCTCAAAACACACGAAAATTCGATATTTTGGGGTCCCAGAAGCGATCTGTACTTGCCTACTCCGTGTTAGAGTATTTTCAAAATACAGGCCCAAAACAAGCTGAAAATCGCTGTACAAATCTTAAATCTTCTGTACCCGTTTATTTCCCAAATTCAAATTCAAAACACCCGAAAATTCGAAATTTTCGGGTCCCAGAAGCGATCTGTACATGCCTACTCAGTGCTAGAATTTTTTCAAAATATATGCTCAAAACATGCTAAAAATCGATATTTTAGGTGCCCAAAGTGGATATCTCAAATTCAGGCCCAAAACACCCGAAAATTCGATATTTTGGGGTCCAAGAAGCGAACTGTACATGCTTTCTCCGTGTTAGAGTATTTTCAAATTACAGGCCAAAAACATGCTCAAAATCGATATTTTAGGTGCCCAAAGTCAATATGTGCATGCATCTTCTGTACCCGTTTATATCTCAAATTCAGGCTCAAATCACCCGAAAATTCGGTATTTTGGGGTCCTAGAAGCGATCTGTACATCCCTACTCCTAGTTAGAATGTATTCAAGATACAGACCAAAAACATGCTCAAAATCGATATTTTAGGTGCCCAAAAGTCGATAAGTGCATGAATCTTCTGTACTCGTTTATATCTCAAATTCAGGCTCAAAACACCCGAAAATTCGATATTTTGGGGTCCCAGAAGTGATCTGTACATGCCTACTTAGTGCTAGAATATTTTCAAAATATAGGCCCAAAACATGCTAAAAATCGATATTTTAGGTGCCCAAAGTCGATATCTCAAATTCAGGCCCAAAACACCCGAAAATTCGATATTTTGGGGTCCCAGAAGCGAACTGTACATGCCTACTCCGTGTTAGAGTATTTTCAAAATACAGGCCGAAAACATACTGAAAATCGATCTTTTAGGTGCCCAAAAGTCGTTATGTGCATGCATCTTCTGTACCCGTTTATATCCCAAATTCAACCTCAAAACTCCCGAAAATTCGATATTTTTGGGTCCCAGAAGCGATCTGTACATGTCTAGTCAGTGCTAGAATGTTTTCAAAATATAGGCTCAAAACATGCTAAAAATCGATATTTTAAGTGTCCAAAGTCGATATGTTCATGCATCATCTGTTCCCGTTTATATCTCAAATTCAGGCTCAAAACACCTGAAAATTCGATATTTTGGGGTGCCAGAAGTGATCTGTACATGCCTACTTAGTGCTAGAATATTTTCAAAATATAGGCCCAAAACATGCTAAAAATCGATATTTTAGGTGCCCAAAATCGATATCTCAAATTCAGGCCCAAAACACCCGAAAATTCGATATTTTGGGGTCTTAGAAGTGAACTTTACATGCCTACTCCGTGTTAGAGTATTTTCAAAATACAGGCCCAAACCATACTGAAAATCGATCTTTTAGGTGCCCAAAAGTCGATATGTGCATGAATCTTTTGTACCCGTTTATATCCCAAATTCAACCTCAAAACACCCGAAAATTCGATAATTTTGGGTCCAAGAAGCGATCTGTACATGTCTAATCAGTGTTAGAATGTTTTCAAAAAAAAGGCTCAAAACATGCTAAAAATCGATATTTTAAGTGTCCAAACTCGATATGTGCATGCATCTTCTGTACCCGTTTATATCTCAAATTCAGGCTCAAAACACCCGAAAATTCGATATTTTGAGTCCCAGAAGCGATCTGTACATGCCTACTCCTAGTTAGAGTATTTTCAAAATACTGGCCCAAAACATGCTGAAAATCGATATTTTAGGTGCCCAAAGTCAATATGTGCATGCATCTTCTGTACCCGTTTATATCCCAAATTCAACCTCAAAACACCCGAAAAATCGATATTTTTGGGTCCCAGAAGCGATCTGTACATGCCTACTCCTAGTTAGAGTATTTTCAAAATACAGGCCCAAAACATGCTGAAAATCGATATTTTAGGTGCCCAAAGTCAATATATGCATGCATCTTCTGTAACCGTTTATATCTCAAATTCAGGCTCAAAACACCCGAAAATTCGATATTATGGGGTCCCAGAAGTAATCTGTACATGCCTAATTAGTGCTAGAATATTTTCAAAATATAGGCTCAAAACATGCTAAAAATCGATATTTTAGGTGCCCAAAGTCGATATCTCAAATACAGGCCCAAAACACCCGAAAATTCGATATTTTGGGGTCCAAGAAGCGAACTGTACATCCGTGTTAGAGTATTTTCAAAATACAGGCCCAAAACATACTGAAAATCGATCTTCTAGGTGCCCAAAAGTCGATATGTGCATGCATCTTCTGTACCCGTTTATATCTCAAATTCAGGCTCCAAACACCCGAAAATTTGATATTTTGGGGTCCCAGAAGCGATATGTACATGCCTACTCCGTGTTAGAGTATTTTCAATATACAGGCCCAAAACATACTGAAAATCGATATTTTAGGTGCCCAAAAGTCGATATGTGGATGCATCTTATGTACCCGTTCATATCTCAAATTCAGGCTCAAAACACACGAAAATTCGATATTTTGGGGTCCCAGAAGCGATCTGTACTTGCCTACTCCGTGTTAGAGTATTTTCAAAATACAGGCCCAAAACAATCTGAAAATCGCTGTACAAATCTTAAATCTTCTGTACCCGCTTATTTCCCAAATTCAAATTCAAAACACCCGAAAATTCGAAATTTTCGGGTCCCAGAAGCGATCTGTACATGCCTACTCAGTGCTAGAATTTTTTCAAAATATAGGCTCAAAACATGCTAAAAATCGATATTTTAGGTGCCCAAAGTCGATATCTCAAATTCAGGCCCAAAACACCCGAAAATTCGATATTTTGGGGTCCAAGAAGCGAACTGTACATGCTTTCTCCGTGTTAGAGTATTTTCAAATTACAGGCCAAAAACATGCTCAAAATCGATATTTTAGGTGCCCAAAGTCAATATGTGCATGCATCTTCTGTACCCGTTTATATCTCAAATTCAGGCTCAAATCACCCGAAAATTCGGTATTTTGGGGTCCTAGAAGCGATCTGTACATCCCTACTCCTAGTTAGAATGTTTTCAAGATACAGACCAAAAACATGCTCAAAATCGATATTTTAGGTGCCCAAAAGTCGATATGTGCATGAATCTTCTGTACCCGTTTATATCTCAAATTCAGGCTCAAAACACCCGAAAATTCGATATTTTGGGGTCCCAGAAGTGATCTGTACATGCCTACTTAGTGCTAGAATATTTTCAAAATATAGGCCCAAAACATGCTAAAAATCGATATTTTAGGTGCCCAAAGTCGATATCTCAAATTCAGGCCCAAAACACCCGAAAATTCGATATTTTGGGGTACCAGAAGCGAACTGTACATGCCTACTCCGTGTTAGAGTATTTTCAAAATACAGGCCGAAAACATACTGAAAATCGATCTTTTAGGTGCCCAAAAGTCGATATGTGCATGCATCTTCTGTACCCGTTTATATCCCAAATTCAACCTCAAAACACCCGAAAATTCGATATTTTTGGGTCCCAGAAGCGATCTGTACATGTCTAGTCAGTGCTAGAATTTTTTCAAAATATAGGCTCAAAACATGCTAAAAATCGATATTTTAAGTGTCCAAAGTCGATATGTTCATGCATCATCTGTTCCCGTTTATATCTCAAATTCAGGCTCAAAACACCCGAAAATTCGATATTTTGGGGTGCCAGAAGTGATCTGTACATGCCTACTTAGTGCTAGAATATTTTCAAAATATAGGCCCAAAACATGCTAAAAATCGATATTTTAGGTGCCCAAAATCGATATCTCAAATTCAGGCCCAAAACACCCGAAAATTCGATATTTTGGGGTCTTAGAAGTGAACTTTACATGCCTACTCCGTGTTAGAGTATTTTCAAAATACAGGCCCAAACCATACTGAAAATCAATCTTTTAGGTGCCCAAAAGTCGATATGTGCATGCATCTTTTGTACCCGTTTATATCCCAAATTCAACCTCAAAACACCCGAAAATTCGATAATTTTGGGTCCAAGAAGCGATCTGTACATGTCTAGTCAGTGTTAGAATGTTTTAAAAAAAAAGACTCAAAACATGCTAAAAATCGATATTTTAAGTGTCCAAACTCGATATGTGCATGCATCTTCTGTACCCGTTTATATCTCAAATTCAGGCTCAAAACACCCGAAAATTCGATATTTTGGGTCCCAGAAGCGATCTGTACATGCCTACTCCTAGTTAGAGTATTTTCAAAATACAGGCCCAAAACATGCTGAAAATCGATATTTTAGGTGCCCAAAGTCAATATGTGCATGCATCTTCTGTACCCGTTTATATCTCAAATTCAGGCTCAAAACACCCGAAAATTCGGTATTTTTGGGTCCTAGAAGCGATCTGTACATCCCTACTCCTAGTTAGAATGTTTTCAAGATACAGACCTAAAACATGCTCAAAATCGATATTTTAGGTGCCCAAAAGTCGATATGTGCATGCATCTTCTGTACCCGTTTATATCTTAAATTCAGGCTCAAAACACCCGAAAATTCGATATTTTGGGGTCTCAGAAGTGATCTGTAAATGCCTACTTAGTGCTAGAATATTTTAAAAATATAGGCCCAAAACATGCTAAAAATCGATATTTTAGGTGCCCAAAGTCGATATCTCAAATTCAGCCCCAAAACACCCGAAAAATCGATATTTTGGGGTCCCAGAAGCGAACTGTACATGCCTACTCCGTGTTCGAGTATTTTCAAAATACAGGCCCAAAACATACTGAAAATCGATCTTTTAGGTACCCAAAAGTCGATATGTGCATGCATCTTCTGTACCCGTTTATATCCCAAATTCAACCTCAAAACACACGAAAATTGAATATTTTGGGGTCACAGAAGCGATCTGTACATGCCTACTGAGATGCAGGCCCAAAACATGCTGAAAATCGATATTTTAGGTGCCCAAAGTCAACATGTGTATGTATCTTCTGCACTCGTTTATATCTCAAATTCAACCTCAAAACACCCGAAAAATCGATAATTTTGGGTCCCAGAAGCGATCTGTACATGTCTAGTCAGTGCTAGAATGTTTTCAAAATATAGGCACAAAACATGCTAAAAATCAATATTTTAAGTGTCCAATGTCGATATGTGCATGCATCTTCTGTACCCGTTTATATCTCAAATTCAGGCTAAAAACACCCGAAAATTCGATATTTTGGGGTCCAAGAAGCGATCTGTACATGCTTACTCCGTGTTAGAGTATTTTCAAAATACAGGCCCAAAACATGCTGAAAATCGATATTTTAGGTGCCCAAAGTCAATATGTGCATGCATCTTCTTTACCCGTTTATATCTCAAATTCAGGCTCAAATCACCCGAAAATTCGGTATTTTTGGGTACTAGAAGCGATCTGTACATCCCTACTCCTAGTTAGAATGTTTTCAAGATATAGGCTCAAAACATGCTAAAAATCGATATTTTAAGTGTCCAAAGTCGATCGATATGTGTATGCATCATCTGTACCCGTTTATATATCAAATTCAGGCTCAAAACACCCTAAAATTCGATAATATGGGGTCCCAGAAGTGATCTGTACATGCCTACTTAGTGCTAGAATATTTTCAAAATATAGGTCCAAAACATGCTAAAAATCGATATTTTAGGTGCCCAAAGTCGATATCTCAAATTCATGCCCAAAACACCCGAAAATTCGATATTTTGGGGTCCCAGAAGCGAACTGTGCATGCCTAATCCGTGTTAAAGTATTTTCAAAATACAGGCCCAAAACATACTGGAAATCGATCTTTTAAGTGCCCAAAAGTCGATATGTGCATGCATCTTCTGAACCCGTTTATATCTCAAATTCAGGCTCCAAACACCCTAAAATTCGATATTTTGGGGTCCCAGAAGCGATCTGTACATGCCTACTCAGATGCAGGCCCAAAACATGCTGAAAATCGATATTTTAGGTGCCCAAAGTCAACATATGTATGCATCTTCTGCTTTCGTTTATATCTCAAATTCAACCTCGAAACACCCAAAAATTCGATATTTTTGGGTCCCAGAAGCGATCTGTACATGTCTAGTCAGTGCTAGAATGTTTTCCAAATATAGGCTCAAAACATGTTAAAAATAGATATTTTAAGTGTCCAAAGTCGATATGTGCATGCATCTTCTGTAACCGTTTATATCTCAAATTCAGGCTCAAAACACCCGAAAATTCGGTATTTTTGGGTCCGAAAAGCGATCTGTACATCCCTACTCCTAGTTAGAATGTTTTCAAGATACAGACCCAAAACATGCTCAAAATCGATATTTTAGGTGCCCAAAAGTCGATATGTACATGCATCTTCTGTATCCGTTTATATCTCAAATTCTGGCTCAAAACACCCGAAAATTCGATATTTGGGGGTCCCAGAAGCGATATTAACATGCCTAATCAGTGCTAGAATATTTTCAAAATATAGGCCCAAAACATGCTAAAAATCGATATTTTAGGTGCCCAAAGTCGATATCTCAAATTCAGCCCCAAAACACCCGAAAAATCGATATTTTGGGGTCCCAGAAGCGAACTGTAGATGCCTACTCCGTGTTCGAGTATTTTCAAAATACAGGCCCAAAACATACTGAAAATTGATCTTTTAGGTACCCAAAAGTCGATATGTGCATGCATCTTCTGTACCCGTTTATATCCCAAATTCAACCTCAAAACACACAAAAATTGAATATTTTGGGGTCACAGAAGCGATCTGTACATGCCTACTGAGATGCAGGCCCAAAACATGCTGAAAATCGATATTTTAGGTGCCCAAAGTCAACATGTGTATGTATCTTCTGCACTCGTTTATATCTCAAATTCAACCTCAAAACACCCGAAAAATCGATAAGTTTGGGTCCCAGAAGCGATCTGTACATGTCTAGTCAGTGCTAGAATGTTTTCAAAATATAGGCACAAAACATGCTAAAAATCAATATTTTAAGTGTCCAATGTCGATATGTGCATGCATCTTCTGTACCCGTTTATATCTCAAATTCAGGCTAAAAACACCCGAAAATTCGATATTTTGGGGTCCAAGAAGCGATCTGTACATGCTTACTCCGTGTTAGAGTATTTTCAAAATACAGGCCCAAAACATGCTGAAAATCGATATTTTAGGTGCCCAAAGTCAATATGTGCATGCATCTTCTTTACCCGTTTATATCTCAAATTCAGGCTCAAATCACCCGAAAATTCGGTATTTTTGGGTACTAGAAGCGATCTGTACATCCCTACTACTAGTTAGAATGTTTTCAAGATATAGGCTCAAAACATGCTAAAAATCGATATTTTAAGTGTCCAAAGTCGATCGATATGTGTATGCATCATCTGTACCCGTTTATATATCAAATTCAGGCTCAAAACACCCTAAAATTCGATAATATGGGGTCCCAGAAGTGATCTGTACATGCCTACTTAGTGCTAGAATATTTTGAAAATATAGGCCCAAAACATGCTAAAAATCGATATTTTAGGTGCCCAAAGTCGATATCTCAAATTCATGCCCAAAACACCCGAAAATTCGATATTTTGGGGTCCCAGAAGCGAACTGTGCATGCCTAATCCGTGTTAAAGTATTTTCAAAATACAGGCCCAAAACATACTGGAAATCGATCTTTTAGGTGCCCAAAAGTCGATATGTGCATGCATCTTCTGTACCCGTTTATATCTCAAATTCAGGCTCCAAACACCCTAAAATTCGATATTTTGGGGTCCCAGAAGCGATCTGTACATGCCTACTCAGATGCAGGCCCAAAACATGCTGAAAATCGATATTTTAGGTGCCCAAAGTCAACATATGTATGCATCTTCTGCTTTCGTTTATATCTCAAATTCAACCTCGAAACACCCAAAAATTCGATATTTTTGGGTCCCAGAAGCGATCTGTACATGTCTAGTCAGTGCTAGAATGTTTTCCAAATATAGGCTCAAAACATGCTAAAAATAGATATTTTAAGTGTCCAAAGTCGATATGTGCATGTATCTTCGGTACCCGTTTATATCTCAAATTCAGGCTCAAAACACCCGAAAAATCGATATTTTTGGGTCCCAGAAGCGATCTGTACATGCCTACTCCTAGTTAGAGTATTTTCAAAATACAGGCCCAAAACATGCTGAAAATCGATATTTTAGGTGCCCAAAGTCAATATGTGCATGCATCTTCTGTAACCGTTTATATCTCAAATTCAGGCTCAAAACACCCGAAAATTCGGTATTTTTGGGTCCGAAAAGCGATCTGTACATCCCTACTCCTAGTTAGAATGTTTTCAAGATACAGACCCAAAACATGCTCAAAATCGATATTTTAGGTGCCCAAAAGTCGATATGTACATGCATCTTCTGTATCCGTTTATATCTCAAATTCTGGCTCAAAACACCCGAAAATTCGATATTTGGGGGTCCCAGAAGCGATATTAACATGCCTAATCAGTGCTAGAATATTTTCAAAATATAGGCCCAAAATATGCTACAAATCGATATTTTAGGTGCCCAAAGTCGATATCTCAAATTCATGCTCAAAACACCCAAAAATTCGATATTTTGGGGTCCCAGAAGCGATCTGTACATGCCTACTCCGTGTTAGAGTATTTTCAATATACAGGCCCAAAACATACTGAAAATCGATCTTTTAGGTGCCCAAAAGTCGATATGTGCATGCATCTTCTGTACCCGTTTATATCCCAAATTCAACCTCAAAACACCCGAAAATTCGAAATTTTGGGGTCCCTGAAGCGATTTGTACATGCCTACTCAGTGCTAGAATTTTTTCAAAATATAGGCTCAAAACATGCTAAAAATCGATATTTTAAGTGTCCAAAGTCGATATGTGTATGCATCATCTGTACCCGTTTATATCTCAAATTCAGGCTCAAAACACCCGAAAATTCGATATTATGGGGTCCCAGAAGTGATCTGTACATGCCTAATTAGTGCTAGAATATTTTCAAAATATAGGCCCAAAACATGCTAAAAATCGATATTTTAGGTGCCCAAAGTCGATATCTCAAATACAGGCCCAAAACACCCGAAAATTCGATATTTTGGGGTCCAAGAAGCGAACTGTACATGCCTAATCCGTGTTAGAGTATTTTCAAAATACAGGCCCAAAACATACTGAAAATCGATCTTCTAGGTGCCCAAAAGTCGATATGTGCATGCATCTTCTGTACCCATTTATATCTCAAATTCAGGCTCCAAACACCCGAAAATTCGATATTTTGGGGTCCCAGAAGCGAACTGTACATGCCTACTCAGTGTTAGAGTATTTTCAAAATACAGGCCCAAAACATACTGAAAATCGATCTTTTAGGTGCCCAAAAGTTGATATGTGCATGCATCATCTGTACCCGTTTATATCTCAAATTCAGGCTCAAAACACCGAAAATTCGATATTTTTGGGTCCCAGAAGCGATCTGTACATGCCTACTCCTAGTTAGAGTATTTTCAAAATACACGCCCAAAACATGCTAAAAATCGATATTTCAGGTGCCCAAAGTCAATATGTGCATGCATCATCTGTACCCGTTTATATCTCAAATTCAGGCTCAAAACACCCGAAAGTTCGATATTTTGGGGTCCCAGAAGTGATCTGTACATGCCTACTTAGTGCTAGAATATTTTCAAAATATAGGCCCAAAACATGCTAAAAATCGAAATTTTAAGTGCCCAAAGTCGATATCTCAAATTCAGGCCCAAAACACCCGAAAATTCGATATTTTGGGGTCCCAGAAGTGATCTGAACATGCCTACTTAGTGCTAGAATAAAATATTTTCAAAATATAGGCACAAAACATGCCAAAAATCGATATTTTAGGTGCCCAAAGTCGATATCTCAAGTTCAGGCCCAAAACACCCGAAAATTCGATATTTTGGGGTCCCAGAAGCGAACTGTACATGCCTACTCCGTGTTAGAGTATTTTCAAAATACAGGCCCAAAACATACTGAAAATCGATCTTTTAGGTGCTCAAAAGTCGATATGTGCATGCATCATCTGTACCCGTTTATATCTCAAATTCAGGCTCCAAACACCCGAAAATTCGATATTTTGGGGTCCCAGAAGCGATCTGTATATGCCTACTCAGTGCTAGAATATTTTCAAAATATAGGCCCAAAACATGCTAAAAATCGATATTTTAGGTGCCCAAAATCGATATCTCAAATTCAGGCCCAAAACACCCGAAAATTCGATATTTTGGGGTCCCAGAAGCGATCTGTACATGCCTACTCCGTGTTAGAGTATTTTCAATATACAGGCCCAAAACATACTGAAAATCGATCTTATAGGTGCCCAAAAGTCGATATGTTGATGCATCTTCTGTACCCGTTTATATCTCAAATTCAGGCTCAAAACACCCGAAAATTCGATATTTTGGGGTCCCAGAAGCGATCTGTACTTGCCTACTCCGTGTTAGAGTATTTTCAAAATACAGGCCCAAAAGAAGCTGAAAATCGATATTTTAGGTGACTAAAGTCAATATGTGTATGCATCTTCTGCACCCGTTTATATCCCAAGTTCAACCTCAAAACACCCGAAAATTTGATATTTTTGGGTCCCAGAAGCGATCTGTACATGCTTACTCAGTGCTAGAATTTTTTCAAAATATAGGCTCAAAACATGCTAAAAATCCATATTTTAAGTGTCCAAAGTCGATATGTGCATGCATCATCTGTACCCGTTTATACCTCAAATTCAGGCTCAAAACACCCGAAAATTCGATATTTGGGGGTCCCAGAAGAGATCTGTACATGCCTACTCCTAGTTAGAGTATTTTCAAAATACAGGCCCAAAACATGCTGAAAATTGATATTTTAGGGGCCCAAAGTCAATATGTGCATGTATCTTCTGTACCCGATTATATCTCAAATTCAGGTTCAAAACCCCCGAAAATTCGGTATTTTTGGGTCCTAGAAGCGATCTGTACATCCCTACTCCTAGTTAGAATGTTTTCAAGATACAGACCCAAAATATGCTCAAAATCGATATTTTAGGTGCCCAAAAGTCGATATGTGCATGCATCTTCTCTACCTGTTTATATCTCAAATTCAGGCTCAAAACACCCGAAAATTCGATATTTTAGGGTCCCAGAAGCGATCTGTACATGCCTACTCAGTGCTAGAATATTTTCAAAATATAGGCCCAAAACATGCTAAAAATCGATATTTTACGTGCCCAAAGTCGATATCTCAAATTCAGGCCCAAAACAACCGAAAATTCGATATTTTGGGTTCCCAGAAGCGAACTGTACATGCCTACTCCGTGTTAGAGTATTTTCAAATTACAGGCCCAAAACATACTGAAAATCGATCTTTTAGGTGCCCAAAAGTCGATATGTGCATGCATTTTCTGTACCCGTTTATATCTCAAATTCAGGCTCCAAACACCCGAAAATTCGATATTTTGGGGTCCCAGAAGCGATCTGTACATACCTACTCAGATGCTGGCCCAAAACATGCTGAAAATAGATATTTTAGGTGCCAAAAGTCAACATGTTAATGCATCTTCTGCACTCGTTTATATCTCAAATTCGACCTCAAAACACCCGAAAATTCGATAATTTTGGGTCCCAGAAGCGATCTGTACATGTCTTGTCAGTGCTAGAATGTTTTCAAAATATAGGCTCAAAACATGCTTAAAATCGATATTTTAAGTGTCCAAAGTCGATATGTGCATGCATCTTCTGTACCCGTATATATCTCAAATTCAAGCTCAAAACACCCGAAAATTCGATATTTTTTGGTCCCAGAAGCAATCTGTACATTCCTACTCCTAGTTAGCGTATTTTCAAAACACAGGCCCAAAACATGCTGAAAATCGATATTTTAGGTACCCAAAGTCAATATGTGCATGCATGTTCTGTACCAGCATATACCTCAAATTCAGGCTAAAAACACCCGAAAATTCGGTATTTTTGGGTCCTAGAAGCGATCTGTACATGCCTACTCCGTGTTAGAGTATTTACAATATACAGGCCCAAAACATACCGAAAATCGATCTTTTAGGTGCCCAAAAGTCGATATGTGGATGCATCATCTGTATCCGTTTATATCTCAAATTCAGGCTCAAAACACCCGAAAATTCGATATTTTTGGGTCCCAGAAGCGATCTGTACTTGCCTACTCTGTGTTAGAGTATTTTCAAAATTCAGGCCCAAAACAAGCTGAAAATCGATATTTTTGGTGACCAAAGTCAATATGTGTATGCATCTTCTGCACCCGTTTATATCCCAAATTCAACCTCAAAACACCCGAAAATTCGATATTTTTGTGTCCCAGAAGCGATCTGTACATGCCTACTCAGTGCTAGAATGTTTTCAAAATATAGGCTCAAAACATGCTAAAAATCGATATTTTAAGTGTCCAAAAACGATATGCGCACGCATCATCTGTACCCGTTTATATCTCAAATTTAGGTCAAAACACCCGAAAAATCGATATTTTGGGGTCCCAGAAGTGATCTGTACATGCCTACTTAGTGCTAGAATATTTTCAAAATATAGGCCCAAAACATGTTAAAAATCGATATTTTAGGTGGCCAAAGTCGATATTTAAAATTCAGGCCCAAAACACCCTAAAATTCGATATTTTGGGGTCCCAGAAGCAAACTGTACATCCCTACTCAGGGTTAGAGTATTTTCAAAATTCAGGCCCAAAACATACTGAAAATCGATCTTTTAGGTGCCCAAAAGTCGATATGTGCATGCATCTTCTGTACCCGTTTATATCCCAAATTCAACCTCAAAACACCCGAAAATTCGATAATTTTGGGGTCCCAGAAGCGATCAGTACATGCCTACTCAGTGCTAGAATGTTTTCAAAATATATGCTCAAAACATGCTAAAAATTGATATTTTAAGTGTCCAAAAACGATATGCGCACGCATCATCTGTACCCGTTTATATCTCAAATTTAGGTCAAAACACCCGAAAAATCGATATTTTGGTGTCCCAGAAGTGATCTGTACATGCCTACTTAGTGCTAGAATATTTTGAAAATATAGGCCCAAAACATGTTAAAAATCGATATTTTAGGTGCCCAAAGTCGATATCTCAAATTCAGGCCCAAAACACTGTAAAATTCGATATTTTGGGGTCCCAGAAGCAAACTGTACATCCCTACTCAAGGTTAGAGTATTTTCAAAATTCAGGCCGAAAACATGCTAAAAATCGATATTTTAGGTGCCCAAAGTCAACATGTGTATGCATCTTCTGCACTTGTTTATATCTCAAATTCAATCTCAAAACACCCGAAAATTCGAAAATTTTGGGTCCCAGAAGCGATCTGTACATGTCTAGTCAGTGCTAGAATGTTTTCAAAATATAGCCTCAAAACATGCTAAAAATCGATATTTTAAGTGCCCAAAAGTCGATATGTGCATGCATCTTCTGTACCCGTTTATATCTCAAATTCAGGCTCCAAACATTTGAAAATTCGATATTTTTGGGTCCCAGAAGCGATCTGTAGATGCCTACTCCTATTTAGAGTATTTTCAAAATACAGGGAAAAAAAAAATGTAAATCGATATTTTAGGTGGCCAAAGTCAATATATATTGTACATGCATCTTCTGTAAACGTTTATATCTCATATTCAGGCTCAAAACACCCGAAAATTCGGTATTTTTGGGTCCAAGAAGCGATCTGTACATCCCTACTCCTAGTTAGAATGTTTTGAAGATACAGAACCAAAACATGCTCAAAATCGATTTTTTAGGTGCCTCAAAGTCGATATGTGCATGCATCTTCTGTACCCGTTTATATCTCAAATTCAGGCTCAAAACACCCGAAAATTCGATATTTTGGGGTCCAAGAAGCGATCTGTACATGCCTACTCCGTGTTAGAGTATTTTCAATATACAGGCCCAAAACATACTGAAAATCGATCTTTTAGGTGCCCAAAAGTCGATATGTGGATGAATCTTCTGTACCCGTTTATATCTCAAATTCAGGCTCAAAACACCTGAAAATTCGATATTTTCGGGTCCCAGAAGCGATCTGTACTTGCCTACTCCGTGTTAGAGTATTTTCAAAATACAGGCCCAAAACAAGCTGATAATCGATATTTTAGGTGACCAAAGCCAATATGTGTATGCATTTTCTGCACCCGTTTATATCCCTAATTCAACCTCAAAACACCCGAAAAATCGATATTTTTGGGTCCCAGAAGCGATCTGTACATGCCTATTCAGTGCCTGAATGTTTTCAAAATATATGCTCAAAACATGCTAAAAATCGATATTTCAGGTGCCCAAAGTCAATATGTGCATGCATCATCTGTACCCGTTTATATCTCAAATTCAGGCTCAAAACACCCGAAAGTTCGATATTTTGGGGTCCCAGAAGTGATCTGTACATGCCTACTTAGTGCTAGAATATTTTCAAAATATAGGCCCAAAACATGCTAAAAATCGAAATTTTAAGTGCCCAAAGTCGATATCTCAAATTCAGGCCCAAAACACCCGAAAATTCGATATTTTGGGGTCCCAGAAGTGATCTGAACATGCCTACTTAGTGCTAGAATAAAATATTTTCAAAATATAGGCACAAAACATGCCAAAAATCGATATTTTAGGTGCCCAAAGTCGATATCTCAAGTTCAGGCCCAAAACACCCGAAAATTCGATATTTTGGGGTCCCAGAAGCGAACTGTACATGCCTACTCCGTGTTAGAGTATTTTCAAAATACAGGCCCAAAACATACTGAAAATCGATCTTTTAGGTGCTCAAAAGTCGATATGTGCATGCATCATCTGTACCCGTTTATATCTCAAATTCAGGCTCCAAACACCCGAAAATTCGATATTTTGGGGTCCCAGAAGCGATCTGTATATGCCTACTCAGTGCTAGAATATTTTCAAAATATAGGCCCAAAACATGCTAAAAATCGATATTTTAGGTGCCCAAAATCGATATCTCAAATTCAGGCCCAAAACACCCGAAAATTCGATATTTTGGGGTCCCAGAAGCGATCTGTACATGCCTACTCCGTGTTAGAGTATTTTCAATATACAGGCCCAAAACATACTGAAAATCGATCTTATAGGTGCCCAAAAGTCGATATGTTGATGCATCTTCTGTACCCGTTTATATCTCAAATTCAGGCTCAAAACACCCGAAAATTCGATATTTTGGGGTCCCAGAAGCGATCTGTACTTGCCTACTCCGTGTTAGAGTATTTTCAAAATACAGGCCCAAAAGAAGCTGAAAATCGATATTTTAGGTGACTAAAGTCAATATGTGTATGCATCTTCTGCACCCGTTTATATCCCAAGTTCAACCTCAAAACACCCGAAAATTTGATATTTTTGGGTCCCAGAAGCGATCTGTACATGCTTACTCAGTGCTAGAATTTTTTCAAAATATAGGCTCAAAACATGCTAAAAATCCATATTTTAAGTGTCCAAAGTCGATATGTGCATGCATCATCTGTACCCGTTTATACCTCAAATTCAGGCTCAAAACACCCGAAAATTCGATATTTGGGGGTCCCAGAAGAGATCTGTACATGCCTACTCCTAGTTAGAGTATTTTCAAAATACAGGCCCAAAACATGCTGAAAATTGATATTTTAGGGGCCCAAAGTCAATATGTGCATGTATCTTCTGTACCCGATTATATCTCAAATTCAGGTTCAAAACCCCCGAAAATTCGGTATTTTTGGGTCCTAGAAGCGATCTGTACATCCCTACTCCTAGTTAGAATGTTTTCAAGATACAGACCCAAAATATGCTCAAAATCGATATTTTAGGTGCCCAAAAGTCGATATGTGCATGCATCTTCTCTACCTGTTTATATCTCAAATTCAGGCTCAAAACACCCGAAAATTCGATATTTTAGGGTCCCAGAAGCGATCTGTACATGCCTACTCAGTGCTAGAATATTTTCAAAATATAGGCCCAAAACATGCTAAAAATCGATATTTTACGTGCCCAAAGTCGATATCTCAAATTCAGGCCCAAAACAACCGAAAATTCGATATTTTGGGTTCCCAGAAGCGAACTGTACATGCCTACTCCGTGTTAGAGTATTTTCAAATTACAGGCCCAAAACATACTGAAAATCGATCTTTTAGGTGCCCAAAAGTCGATATGTGCATGCATTTTCTGTACCCGTTTATATCTCAAATTCAGGCTCCAAACACCCGAAAATTCGATATTTTGGGGTCCCAGAAGCGATCTGTACATACCTACTCAGATGCTGGCCCAAAACATGCTGAAAATAGATATTTTAGGTGCCAAAAGTCAACATGTTAATGCATCTTCTGCACTCGTTTATATCTCAAATTCGACCTCAAAACACCCGAAAATTCGATAATTTTGGGTCCCAGAAGCGATCTGTACATGTCTTGTCAGTGCTAGAATGTTTTCAAAATATAGGCTCAAAACATGCTTAAAATCGATATTTTAAGTGTCCAAAGTCGATATGTGCATGCATCTTCTGTACCCGTATATATCTCAAATTCAAGCTCAAAACACCCGAAAATTCGATATTTTTTGGTCCCAGAAGCAATCTGTACATTCCTACTCCTAGTTAGCGTATTTTCAAAACACAGGCCCAAAACATGCTGAAAATCGATATTTTAGGTACCCAAAGTCAATATGTGCATGCATGTTCTGTACCAGCATATACCTCAAATTCAGGCTAAAAACACCCGAAAATTCGGTATTTTTGGGTCCTAGAAGCGATCTGTACATGCCTACTCCGTGTTAGAGTATTTACAATATACAGGCCCAAAACATACCGAAAATCGATCTTTTAGGTGCCCAAAAGTCGATATGTGGATGCATCATCTGTATCCGTTTATATCTCAAATTCAGGCTCAAAACACCCGAAAATTCGATATTTTTGGGTCCCAGAAGCGATCTGTACTTGCCTACTCTGTGTTAGAGTATTTTCAAAATTCAGGCCCAAAACAAGCTGAAAATCGATATTTTTGGTGACCAAAGTCAATATGTGTATGCATCTTCTGCACCCGTTTATATCCCAAATTCAACCTCAAAACACCCGAAAATTCGATATTTTTGTGTCCCAGAAGCGATCTGTACATGCCTACTCAGTGCTAGAATGTTTTCAAAATATAGGCTCAAAACATGCTAAAAATCGATATTTTAAGTGTCCAAAAACGATATGCGCACGCATCATCTGTACCCGTTTATATCTCAAATTTAGGTCAAAACACCCGAAAAATCGATATTTTGGGGTCCCAGAAGTGATCTGTACATGCCTACTTAGTGCTAGAATATTTTCAAAATATAGGCCCAAAACATGTTAAAAATCGATATTTTAGGTGGCCAAAGTCGATATTTAAAATTCAGGCCCAAAACACCCTAAAATTCGATATTTTGGGGTCCCAGAAGCAAACTGTACATCCCTACTCAGGGTTAGAGTATTTTCAAAATTCAGGCCCAAAACATACTGAAAATCGATCTTTTAGGTGCCCAAAAGTCGATATGTGCATGCATCTTCTGTACCCGTTTATATCCCAAATTCAACCTCAAAACACCCGAAAATTCGATAATTTTGGGGTCCCAGAAGCGATCAGTACATGCCTACTCAGTGCTAGAATGTTTTCAAAATATATGCTCAAAACATGCTAAAAATTGATATTTTAAGTGTCCAAAAACGATATGCGCACGCATCATCTGTACCCGTTTATATCTCAAATTTAGGTCAAAACACCCGAAAAATCGATATTTTGGTGTCCCAGAAGTGATCTGTACATGCCTACTTAGTGCTAGAATATTTTGAAAATATAGGCCCAAAACATGTTAAAAATCGATATTTTAGGTGCCCAAAGTCGATATCTCAAATTCAGGCCCAAAACACTGTAAAATTCGATATTTTGGGGTCCCAGAAGCAAACTGTACATCCCTACTCAAGGTTAGAGTATTTTCAAAATTCAGGCCGAAAACATGCTAAAAATCGATATTTTAGGTGCCCAAAGTCAACATGTGTATGCATCTTCTGCACTTGTTTATATCTCAAATTCAATCTCAAAACACCCGAAAATTCGAAAATTTTGGGTCCCAGAAGCGATCTGTACATGTCTAGTCAGTGCTAGAATGTTTTCAAAATATAGCCTCAAAACATGCTAAAAATCGATATTTTAAGTGCCCAAAAGTCGATATGTGCATGCATCTTCTGTACCCGTTTATATCTCAAATTCAGGCTCCAAACATTTGAAAATTCGATATTTTTGGGTCCCAGAAGCGATCTGTAGATGCCTACTCCTATTTAGAGTATTTTCAAAATACAGGGAAAAAAAAAATGTAAATCGATATTTTAGGTGGCCAAAGTCAATATATATTGTACATGCATCTTCTGTAAACGTTTATATCTCATATTCAGGCTCAAAACACCCGAAAATTCGGTATTTTTGGGTCCAAGAAGCGATCTGTACATCCCTACTCCTAGTTAGAATGTTTTGAAGATACAGAACCAAAACATGCTCAAAATCGATTTTTTAGGTGCCTCAAAGTCGATATGTGCATGCATCTTCTGTACCCGTTTATATCTCAAATTCAGGCTCAAAACACCCGAAAATTCGATATTTTGGGGTCCAAGAAGCGATCTGTACATGCCTACTCCGTGTTAGAGTATTTTCAATATACAGGCCCAAAACATACTGAAAATCGATCTTTTAGGTGCCCAAAAGTCGATATGTGGATGAATCTTCTGTACCCGTTTATATCTCAAATTCAGGCTCAAAACACCTGAAAATTCGATATTTTCGGGTCCCAGAAGCGATCTGTACTTGCCTACTCCGTGTTAGAGTATTTTCAAAATACAGGCCCAAAACAAGCTGATAATCGATATTTTAGGTGACCAAAGCCAATATGTGTATGCATTTTCTGCACCCGTTTATATCCCTAATTCAACCTCAAAACACCCGAAAAATCGATATTTTTGGGTCCCAGAAGCGATCTGTACATGCCTATTCAGTGCCTGAATGTTTTCAAAATATATGCTCAAAACATGCTAAAAATCGATATTTTAAGTGTCCAAAATCGATATGTGCATGCATCATCTGTACCCGTTTATATCTCAAATTCATGCTCAAAACACCCGAAAATTCGATATTTTGGGGTCCCAGAAGTGATCTGTACATGCCTATTCAATGCCAGAATGTTTTCAAAATATAGGCTCAAAACATGCTAAAAATCCATATTTTAAGTGTCCAAAGTCGATATGTGCATGCATTATCTGTACCCGTTTATATCTCATATTCAGGCTCAAAACACCCGAAAACTCGATATTTTGGGGTCCCCGAAGCGAACTGTACATGCCTACTCCATGTTAGAGTATTTTCAAAATACAGGCCCAAAACATACTGAAAATCGATCTTTTAGGTGCCCAAAGTCAATATGTGCATGCATCTTCTGTACCCGATTATATCTCAAATTCAGGTTCAAAACCACCGAAAATTCGGTATTTTTGGGTTCTTGAAGCGATCTGTACATCCCTACTCCTAGTTAGAATGTTTTCAAAATACAGACCCAAAATATGCTCAAAATCGATATTCTAGGTGCCCAAAAGTCGATATGTGCATGCATCTTCTCTACCTGTTTATATCTCAAATTAAGGCTCAAAACACCCGAAAATTCGATAATTTTTGGTCCCAGAAGCGATCTGTACATGCCTACTCAGTGCTAGAATATTTTCAAAATATAGGCCCAAAACATGCTAAAAATCGATATTTTAGGTGCCCAAAGTCGATATCTCAAATTCAGGCCCAAAACACCCAAAAATTTGATATTTGGGGTCCCAGAAGCGATCTGTACATGCCTACTCCGTGTTAGAGTATTTTCAAAATACAGGCCAAAAACATGCTGAAAATCGATATTTTAAGTGACCAAAGTCAATATGTGTATGCAACTTCTGCACCCGTTTATATCCCAAATTCAACCTCAAAACACCCGAAAATTCGATATTTTTGGGTCTCAGAAGCGATCTGTACTTGCCTACTCACTGCTAGAATGTTTTCAAAATATAGGCTCAAAACATGCTAAAAATCGATATTTTAAGTGTCCAAAGTCAATATGTGCATGCATCATCTGTACCCGTTTATATCTCAAAATCAGGCTCAAAACACCCAAAAGTTCGATATATTGGGGTCCCAGAAGTGATCTGTACATGCCTACTCAGTGCTAGAATATTTTCAAAATATAGGCCCAAAACATGCTAAAAATCGATATTTTAGGTGCCCAAAGTCGATATCTTAAATTCAGGCCCAAATCACCCAAAAATTCGATATTTTGGGGTCCCAGATGCGAACTGTATATGCCTACTCCGTGTTAGAGTATTTTCAAAATACAGGCCCAAAACATACTGAAAATCGATCTTTTAAGTGCCCAAAAGTCGATATGTGCATGCATCTTCTGTACCCGTTTATATCTCAAATTCAGGCTCCAAACACTCGAAAATTCGATATTTTGGGGTCCCAGAAGCGATCTGTACATACCTACTCAGATTCAGGCCCAAAACATGCTGAAAATCGATATTTTAGGTGCCCAAAGTCAACATGTGAATGCATCTTCTGCACTCGTTTATATCTCAAATTCAACCTCAAAACACCCGATAATTCGATAATTTTGGGTCCCAGAAGCGATCTGTACATGTCTAGTCAGTGCTAGAATGTTTTCAAAATATAGGCTCAAAACATGCTTAAAATCGATATTTTAAGTGTCCAAAGTCGATATGAGCATGCATATTCTGTACCCGTATATATCTCAAATTCAAGCTCAAAACACCCGAAAATTCGATATTTTTGGGTCCCAGATGCGATCTGTACATGCCTACTCCTAGTTAGAGTATTTTCAAAACACAGGCCCAAAACATGCTGAAAATCGATATTTTAGGTGCCCAAAGTCAATATGTGCATGCATCTTCTGTACCCGCTTAAATCTCAAATTCAGACTCAAAACACCCGAAAATTCGATAATTTTGGGTCCCAGAAGCGATCTGTACATGTCTAGTCAGTGCTAGAATATTTTCAAAACATAGGCCCAAAACATGCTGAAAATCGAAATTTTAGGTCCCCAAAGTCAATATCTGCATGCATCTTCTGTACCAGTTTATATCTTAAATTCAGGCTCGAATCACCCGAAAATTCGGTATTTTTGGGTCCTAGAAGCGATCTGTACATCCCTAATTCTAGGTAGAATGTTTTCAAGATACAGACCCAAAACATGCTCAAAATCGATATTTTAGGTGCCCAAAAGTCGATATGTGCATGCATCTTCTGTACCCGTTTATATCTCAAATTCAGGCTCAAAACACCTGAAAATTCGATATTTTTGGGTCCCAGAAGCGATCTGTACATGCCTACTCAGTGCTAGAATATTTTCAAAATATAGGCCAAAACATGCTAAAAATCGATATTTTAGGTGCCCAAAGTCGATATCTCAAATTCAGGCCCAAAACACCCAAAAAATCGATATTTTGGGGTCCCAGAAGCGATCTGTACATGCCTACTCCGTGTTAGAATATTTTCAATATACAGGCCCAAAACATACTGAAAATCGATCTTTTAGGTGCCCAAAAGTCGATATGTGGATGTATCTTCTGTACCCGTTTATATCTCAAATTAAGGCTCAAAACACCCGAAAATTCGATAATTTTGGGTCCCAGAAGCGATCTGTACATGTCTAGTCAGTGCTAGAATGTTTTCAAAATATAGGCTCAAAACATGCTAAAAATCGATATTTTAAGTGTCCAAAGTCGATATGTGCATGCATCTTCTGTACACGTTTATATATCAAATTCAGGCTCAAAACACCCGAAAATTCCATATTTTTGGGTCCCAGAAGCGATCTGTACATGCCTACTCCTAGTTAGTGTATTTTCAAAATACAGGCCCAAAACATGCTGAAAATCGAAATTTCAGGTCCCCAAAGTCAATATGTGCATGCATCTTCTGAACCAGTTTATATCTCAAATTCAGGCTCAAAACACTCTAAAATTCGGTATTTTTGGGTCCCAGAAGCGATCTGTATATGCCTACTCAGTGCTAGAATATTTTCAAAATATAGGCCCAAAACATGCTAAAAATCGATATTTTAGGTGCCCAAAGTCGATATCTCAAATTCAGGCCCAAAACACCCAAAAATTCGATATTTTGGGGTCCCAGAAGCGATCTGTTCATGCCTACTCCTAGTTAGAGTATTTTCAAAACACAGGCCCAAAACATGCTGAAAATCGATATTTTAGGTGTCCAAAGTCAATATGTGCATGTATCTTCTGTACCCGCTTAAATCTCAAATTCAGACTCAAAACACCCGAAAATTCGATAATTTTGGGTCCCAGAAGCGATCTGTACATGTCTAGTCAGTGCTAGAATATTTTCAAAACATAGGCCCAAAACATGCTGAAAATCGAAATTTTAGGTCCCCAAAGTCAATATCTGCATGCATCTTCTGTACCAGTTTATATCTCAAATTCAGCCTCAAAACACCTGAAAATTCGATATTTTTGGGTCCCAGAAGCGATCTGTACATGCCTACTCAGTGCTAGAATATTTTCAAAATATAGGCCAAAACATGCTAAAAATCGATATTTTAGGTGCCCAAAGTCGATATCTCAAATTCAAGCCCAAAACACCCAAAAATTCGATATTTTGGGGTCCCAGAAGCGATCTGTACATGCCTACTCCGTGTTAGAATATTTTCAATATACAGGCCCAAAACATACTGAAAATCGATCTTTTAGGTGCCCAAAAGTCGATATGTGGATGTATCTTCTGTACCCGTTTATATCTCAAATTCAGGCTCAAAACACCCGAAAATTCGATAATTTTGGGTCCCAGAAGCGATCTGTACATGTCTAGTCAGTGCTAGAATGTTTTCAAAATATAGGCTCAAAACATGCTAAAAATCGATATTTTAAGTGTCCAAAGTCGATATGTGCATACATCTTCTGTACCCGTTTATATATCAAATTCAGGCTCAAAACACCCTAAAATTCGGTATTTTTTGGTCCCAGAAGCGATCTGTATATGCCTACTCAGTGCTAGAATATTTTCAAAATATAGGCCCAAAACATGCTAAAAATCGATATTTTAGGTGCCCAAAGTCGATATCTCAAATTCAGGCCCAAAACACCCAAAAATTCGATATTTTGGGGTCCCAGAGGCGATCTGTACATGCCTACTCCGTGTTAGAGTATTTTCAATAAACAGGCCCAAAACATACTGAAAATCGATCTTTTAGGTGCCCAAAAGTCGATATTTGGATGCATCTTCTGTACCCGTTTATAACTCAAATTCAGGCTCAACACACCCGAAAATTCGATATTTTGGGGTCCCAGAAGCGATCTGTACTTGCCTACTCCGTGTTAGAGTATTTTCAAAATACAGGCCCAAAACAAGCTGAAAATCGATATTTTAGGTGACCAAAGTCAATATGTGTATGCCACTTCTGCACCCGTTTATATCTCAAATTCAGGATCAAAACACCCGAAAATTCGATATTTTTGGGTCCCAGAAGTGATCTGTACATGCCTACTTAGTGCTAGAATATTTTCAAAATATAGACCCAAAACATGCTAAAAATCGATATTTTAGGTGCCCAAAGTCGATATCTCAAATTCTGGCCCAAAACACCCGAAAATTCGATATTTAGGGGTCCCAGAAGGGAACTGTACATGCCTACTCCGTGTTAGAGTATTTTCAAAATACAAGCCCAAAACATACTGAAAATCGATTTTTTATGTGCCCAAAAGTCGATATGTGCATGCTTCTTCTGTACCCGTATATATCTCAAATTCAGGCTCAAAACACCGGAAAATTCGATATTTTTGTGTCCCAGAAGCGATTTGTACATGCCTACTCCGTGTTAGAGTATTTACAATATACAGGCCCAAAACATACCGAAAATCGATCTTTTAGGTGCCCAAAAGTCGATATGTGGATGCATCATCTGTATCCGTTTATATCTCAAATTCAGGCTCAAAACACCCGAAAATTCGATATTTTTGGGTCCCAGAAGCGATCTGTACTTGCCTACTCTGTGTTAGAGTATTTTCAAAATACAGGCCCAAAACAAGCTGAAAATCGATATTTTAGGTGACCAAAGTCAATATGTGTATGCATCTTCTGCACCCGTTTATATCCCAAATTCAACCTCAAAACAACCGAAAATTCGATATTTTTGGGTCCCAGAAGCGATCTGTACATGCCTACTCAGTGCTAGAATGTTTTCAAATTATAGGCTCAAAATATGCTAAAAATCGATATTTTAAGTGTCCAAAAACGATATGCGCATGCATCATCTGTACCCGTTTATATCTCAAATTTAGGTCAAAACACCCGAAAAATCGATATTTTGGGGTCCCAGAAGTGATCTGTACATGCCTATTCAATGCCAGAATGTTTTCAAAATATAGGCTCAAATCATGCTAAAAATCCATATTTTAAGTGTCCAAAGTCGATATGTGCATGCATTATCTGTACCCGTTTATATCTCAAATTCAGGTTCAAAACCACCGAAAATTCGGTATTTTTGGGTCCTAGAAGCGATCGGTACATCTCTACTCCTAGTTAGAATGTTTTCAAGATACAGACCCAAAATATGCTCAAAATCGATATTCTAGGTGCCCAAAAGTCGATATGTGCATGCATCTTCTCTACCTGTTTATATCTCAAATTCAGGCTCAAAACACCCGAAAATTCGATAATTTTTGGTCCCAGAAGCGATCTGTACATGCCTACTCAGTGCTAGAATAATTTCAAAATATAGGCCCAAAACATGCTAAAAATCGATATTTTAGGTGCTCAAAGTCGATATCTCAAATTCAGGCCCAAAACACCCAAAAATTCTATATTTTGGGGTCCCAGAAGCGAGCTTTACATGCCTACTCCGTGTTAGAGTATTTTCAAAATACAGGCCAAAAACATGCTGAAAATCGATATTTTAAGTGACCAAAGTCAATATGTGTATGCAACTTCTGCACCCGTTCATATCCCAAATTCACCCTCAAAACACCCGAAAATTCGATATTTTTGGGTCTCAGAAGCGATCTGTACTTGCCTACTCAGTGCTAGAATGTTTTCAAAATATAGGCTCAAAACATGCTAAAAATCGATATTTTAAGTGTCCAAAGTCAATATGTGCATGCATCATCTGTACCCGTTTATATCTCAAATTCAGGCTCAAAACACCCAAAAGTTCGATATATTGGGGTCCCAGAAGTGATCTGTACAGGCACTCAGTGCTAGAATATTTTCAAAATATAGGCCCAAAACATTCTAAAAATCGATATTTTAGGTGCCCAAAGTCGATATCTTAAATTCAGGCCCAAATCACCCAAAAATTCGATATTTTGGGGTCCCAGATGCGAACTGTACATGCCTACTCCGTGTTAGAGTATTTTCAAAATACAGGCCCAAAACATACTGAAAATCGATCTTTTAAGTGCCCAAAAGTCGATATGTGCATGCATCTTCTGTACCCGTTTATATCATAAATTCAGGCTCCAAACACTCGAAAATTCGATATTTTGGGGTCCCAGAAGCGATCTGTACATACCTACTCAGATTCAGGCCCAAAACATGCTGAAAATCGATATTTTAGGTGCCCAAAGTCAACATGTGAATGCATCTTCTGCACTCGTTTATATCTCAAATTCAACCTCAAAACACCCGAAAATTCGATAATTTTGGGTCCCAGAAGCGATCTGTACATGTCTAGTCAGTGCTAGAATGTTTTCAAAATATAGGCTCAAAACATGCTTAAAATCGATATTTTAAGTGTCCAAAGTCGATATGAGCATGCATATTCTGTACCCGTATATATCTCAAATTCAAGCTCAAAACACCCGAAAATTCGATATTTTTGGGTCCCAGAAGCGATCTGTACATGCCTACTCCTAGTTAGAGTATTTTCAAAACACAGGCCCAAAACATGCTGAAAATCGATATTTTAGGTGCCCAAAGTCAATATGTGCATGCATCTTCTGTACCCGCTTAAATCTCAAATTCAGACTCAAAACACCCGAAAATTCGATAATTTTGGGTCCCAGAAGCGATCTGTACATGTCTAGTCAGTGGTAGAATATTTTCAAAACATAGGCCCAAAACATGCTGAAAATCGAAATTTTAGGTCCCCAAAGTCAATATCTGCATGCATCTTCTGTACCAGTTTATATCTTAAATTCAGGCTCTAATCACCCGAAAATTCGGTATTTTTGGGTCCTAGAAGCGATCTGTACATCCCTAATTCTAGGTAGAATGTTTTCAAGATACAGACCCAAAACATGCTCAAAATCGATATTTTAGGTGCCCAAAAGTCGATATGTGCATGCATCTTCTGTACCCGTTTATATCTCAAATTCAGGCTCAAAACACCTGAAAATTCGATATTTTTGGGTCCCAGAAGCGATCTGTACATGCCTACTCAGTGCTAGAATATTTTCAAAATATAGGCCAAAACATGCTAAAAATCGATATTTTAGGTGCCCAAAGTCGATATCTCAAATTCAGGCCCAAAACACCCAAAAATTCTATATTTTGGGGTCCCAGAAGCGAGCTTTACATGCCTACTCCGTGTTAGAGTATTTTCAAAATACAGGCCAAAAACATGCTGAAAATCGATATTTTAAGTGACCAAAGTCAATATGTGTATGCAACTTCTGCACCCGTTTATATCCCATATTCAACCTCAAAACAACCGAAAATTCGATATTTTTGGGTCCCAGAAGCGATCTGTACATGCCTACTCAGTGCTAGAATGTTTTCAAAATATAGGCTCAAAACATGCTAAAAATCGATATTTTAAGTGTCCAAAAACGATATGCGCATGCATCATCTATACCCGTTTATATCTCAAATTTAGGTCAAAACACCCGAAAATTCGATATTTTGGGGTCCCAGAAGTGATCTGTACATGCCTACTTAGTGCTAGAATATTTTCAAAATATAGGCCCAAAACATGTTAAAATCGATATTTTAGGTGCCCAAAGTCGATATCTCAAATTCAGGCCCAAAACACCCTAAAATTCGATATTTTGGGGTCCCAGAAGCAAACTGTACATCCCTACTCAGGGTTAGAGTATTTTCAAAATTCAGGCCCAAAACATACTGAAAATCGATCTTTTAGGTGCCCAAAAGTCGATATGTGCATGCATCTTCTTCACCCGTTTATATCCCAAATTCAACCTCAAAACACCCGAAAATTCGATAGTTTTTGGGTCCCAGAAGCGATCAGTAAAAGCCTACTCAGTGTTAGAATTTTTTCAAAATATTGGCTCAAAATATGCTAAAAATCGATATTTTAAGTGTCCAAAGTCGATATGTGCATGCATCATCTGTACTCGTTTATATCTCAAATTCAGGCTCAAAACACCCGAAAATTCGATATTTTGGGATCCCAGAAGTGATCTGTACATGCCTACTTAGTGCTAGAATATTTTCAAAATATAGGCACAAAACATGCTAAAAATCGATATTTTAGGTGCCTAAAGTCGATATCTCAAATTCAGGCCCAAAACACCCGAAAATTCGATATTTTCGGGTCCCAGAAGCGAACTGTACATGCCTACTCCGTGTTAGAGTATTTTCAAAATACAGGCCCAAAACATACTGAAAATGGATCTTTTAGGTGCCCAAAAGTCGATATGTGCATGCATCTTCTGTACCCGTTTATATCTCAAATTCAGGCTATAAACACCCGAAAATTCAATATTTTGGGGTCCCAAAAGCGATCTGTACATGCCTACTCAGATGCAGGTCCAAAACATGCTAAAAATCGATATTTTAGGTGCCCAAATTCAACATGTGTATGCATCTTCTGCACTTGTTTATATCTCAAATTCAATCTCAAAACACCCGAAAATTCGAAAATTTTGGGTCCCAGAAGCGATCTGTACATGTCTAGTCAGTGCTAGAATGTTTTCAAAATATAGGCTCAAAACATGCTAAAAATCGATATTTTATGTGTCCAAAGTCGATATGTGCATGCATCCTCTGTACCCGTTTATATCTCAAATTCAGGCTCAAAACACCCGAAAATTCGATATTTTTGGGTCCCAGAAGCGATCTGTACATGCCTACTCCTATTTAGAGTATTTTCAAAATACAGGGAAAAAAAAAATGTAAATCGATATTTTAGGTGGCCAAAGTCAATATATATTGTGCATGCATCTTCTGTACCCGTTTATATCTCAAATTCAGGCTCAAAACACCCGAAAATTCGGTATTTTTGGGTCCAAGAAGTGATCTGTACATCCCTACTCCTAGTTAGAATGTTTTCATGATACAGAACCAAAACATGCTCAAAATCGTTTTTTTAGGTGCTTAAAAATCGATATGTGCATGCATCTTCTGTACCCGTTTATATCTCAAATTCAGGCTCAAAACACCCGAAAATTCGATATTTTGGGGTCCAAGAAGCGATCTGTACATGCCTACTCCGTGTTAGAGTATTTTCAATATACAGGCCCAAAACATACTGAAAATCGATCTTTTAGGTGCCCAAAAGTCGATATGTGGATGAATCTTCTGTACCCGTTTATATCTCAAATTCAGGCTCAAAACACCCGAAAATTCGATATTTTCGGGTCCCAGAATTGATCTGTACTTGCCTACTCCGTGTTAGAGTATTTTCAAAATACAGGCCCAAAACAAGCTGAAAAAAGATATTTTAGGTGGCCAAAGCCAATATGTGTATGCATTTTCTGCACTCGTTTATATCCCAAATTCAACCTCAAAACACCCGAAAATTCGATATTTTTGGGTCCCAGAAGCGATCTGTACATGCCTATTTAGGGCCAGAATGTTTTCAAAATATAGGCTCAAAATATGCTAAAAATCGATATTTTAAGTTTCCAAAATCGATATGTTCATGCATCATCTGCACCCGTTTATATCTCAGATTCAGGCTCAAAACACCCGAAAATTCGATATTTTGGAGTCCCAGAAGTGATCTGCACATGCCTACTTAGTGCTAGAATATTTTCAAAATATAGGCCCAAAACATGCTAAAAATCGATATTTTAGGTGCCCAAAGTCGATATCTTAAATTCAGGCCCAAAACACCCGAAAATTCGATATTTTGGGGTCCCAGAAGCGAACTGTACGTGCCTACTCCTAGTTAGAGTATTTTCAAAATACAGGCCCAAAACATACTGAAAATTGATCTGTTAGGTGCCCAAAAGTCGATATGTGCATGCATCTACTGTACCCGTTTATATCCCAAATTCAACCTCAAAACACCCGAAAATTCGATATTTTTGGGTCCCAGAAGTGAACTGTACATGCCTACTCCGTGTTAGAGTATTTTCAAAATACAGTCCCAAAACATACTGAAAATCGATCTTTTAGGTGCCCAAACGTCAATATGTGTAAGCATCTTCTGTACCCGTTTATATCTCAAATTCAGGCTCCAAACACCCGAAAATTCGATATTTTGGGGTCACAGAAGCGATCTGTACTTGCGTACTACGTGTTAGAGTATTTTCAAAATACAGGCCCAAAACAAGCTGAAAATCGATATTTTAGGTGACTAAAGTCAATATGTGTATGCATCTTCTGCACCCGTTTATATTCCAAATTCAACCTCAAAACACCCGAAAATTTGATATTTTTGGGTCCCAGAAGCGATCTGTACATGCTTACTCAGTGCTAGAATTTTTTCAAAATATAGGCTCAAAACATGCTAAAAATCCATATTTTAAGTGTCCAAAGTCGTTATGTGCATGCATCGTCTGTACCCGTTTATACCTCAAATTCAGGCACAAAACACCCGAAAATTCGATATTTTGGGGTCCCAGAAGTGATCTGTACATGCCTACTTAGTGCTAGAATATTTTCAAAATATAGGCACAAAACATGCTAAAAATCGATATTTTAGGTGCCCAAAGTCGATATCTCAAATTCAGGCCCAAAACACCCGAAAATTCGATATTTTGGGGTCCCAGAAGCGATCTGTACATGCCTACTCCGTGTTAGAGTATTTTCAAAATACAGGCCCAAAACATACTGAAAATCGATCTTTTAGGTGCCCAAAAGTCGATATGTGCATGCATCATCTGTACCCGTTTATATCTCAAATTCAGGCTCAAAACACCCGAAAATTCGATATTTTTGGGACCCAGAAGAGATCTGTACATGCCTACTCCTAGTTAGAGTATTTTCAAAATACGGGCCCAAAACATGCTGAAAATCGATATTTTAGGTGCCCAAAGTCAATATGTGCATGTATCTTCTGTACCCGATTATATATCAAATTCAGGTTCAAAACCTCCGAAAATTCGGTATTTTTGGGTCCTAGAAGCGATCTGTACATCCCTACTCCTAGTTAGAATGTTTTCAAGATACAGACCCAAAATATGCTCAAAATCGATATTTTAGGTGCCCAAAAGTCGATATGTGCATGCATCTACTCTACCTGTTTATATATCAAATTCAGGCTCAAAACACCCGAAAATTCGATATTTTAGGGTCCCAGAAGCGATCTGTACATGCCTACTCAGTGCTAGAATATTTTCAAAATATAGGCCCAAAACATGCTAAAAATCGATATTTTAGGTGCCCAAAGTCGATATCTCAAATTCAGGCCCAAAACACCCGAAAATTCGATATTTTGGGGTCCCAGAAGCGAACTGTACGTGCCTACTCCTAGTTAGAGTATTTTCAAAATACAGGCCCAAAACATACTGAAAATTGATCTGTTAGGTGCCCAAAAGTCGATATGTGAATGCATCTACTGTACCCGTTTATATCCCAAATTCAACCTCAAAACACCCGAAAATTCGATATTTTTGGGTCCCAGAAGCGAACTGTACGTGCCTACTCCGTGTTAGAGTATTTTCAAAATACAGCCCCAAAACATACTGAAAATCGATCTTTTAGGTGCCCAAACGTCGATATGCGCAAGCATCTTGTGTACCCGTTTATATCTCAAATTCAGGCTCCAAACACCCGAAAATTCGATATTTTGGTGTCACAGAAGCGATCTGTACTTGCCTACTCAGTGCTAGAATGTTTTCAAATTATAGGCTCAAAACATGCTAAAAATCGATATTTTAAGTGTCCAAAGTCGATATGTGCATGCATCATCTGTACCTGTTTATATCTCAAATTCAGGCTCAAAACACCCGAAAATTCGATATTTTGGGGTCCCAGAAGCGATATGTACATGCCTACTCAGTGCTAGAATATTTTCAAAATATAGGCCCAAAACATGCTAAAAATCGATATTTTAGGTGCCCTATGTCGATATCTCAAATTCAGGCCCAAAACACCCAAAAATTCGATATTTTGGGGTCCCAGAAGCGATCTGTACATGCCTACTCCGTGTTAGAGTATTTTTAATATACAGGCCCAAAACATACTGAAAATCGATCTTTTAGGTGCCCAAAAGTCGATATGTAGATGCATCTTCTGTACCCGTTTATATCTCAAATTCAGGCTCAACACACCCGAAAATTCGATATTTTGGGGTCCCACAAGCGATCTGTACATGCCTACTCCGTGTTAGAGTATTTTCAAAATACAGGCCCAAAACAAGCTGAAAATCGATATTTTAGGTGACCAAAGTCAATATGTGTATGCATCTTCTGCACCTGTTTATATCTCAAATTTAGGCTCAAAACACCTGAAAATTCGATATTTTGGGGTCCCAGAAGCAAACTGTACATCCCTACTCAAGGTTAGAGTATTTTCAAAATTCAGGCCCAAAACATACTGAAAATCGATCTTTTAGGTGCACAAAAGTCGATATGTGCATGCATCTTCTGTACCCGTTTATATCCCAAATTCAACCTCAAAACACCCGAAAATTCGATAGTTTTTGGGTCCCAGAAGCGATCAGTACATGCCTACTCAGTGCTAGAATTTTTTCAAAATATTGGCTCAAAATATGCTAAAAATCGATATTTTAAGTGTCCAAAGTCGATATGTGCATGCATCATCTGTACTCGTTTATATCTCAAATTCAGGCTCAAAACACCCGAAAATTCGATATTTTGGGGTCCCAGAAGTGATCTGTACATGCCTACTTAGTGCTAGAATATTTTCAAAATATAGCCACAAAACATGCTAAAAATCGATATTTTAGGTGCCTAAAGTCGATATCTCAAATTCAGGCCCAAAACACCCGAAAATTCGATATTTTGGGGTCCCAGAAGCGAACTGTACATGCCTACTCCGTGTTAGAGTATTTTCAAAATACAGGCCCAAAACATACTGAAAATCGATCTTTTAGGTGCCCAAAAGTCGATATGTGCATGCATCTTCTGTACCCGTTTAAATCTCAAATTCAGGCTCTAAACACCCGAAAATTCAATATTTTGGGGTCCCAGAAGCGATCTGTACATGCCTACTCAGATGCAGGCCCAAAACATGCTAAAAAACGATATTTTAGGTGCCCAAATTCAACATGTGTATGCATCTTCTGCACTTGTTTATATCTCAAATTCAATCTCAAACACCCGAAAATTCGAAAATTTTGGGTCCCAGAAGCGATCTGTACATGTCTAGTCAGTGCTAGAATGTTTTCAAAATATAGTCTCAAAACATGCTAAAAATCGATATTTTAAGTGTCCAAAGTCGATATGTGCATGCATCTTCTGTACCCGTTTATATCTCAAATTCAGGCTCAAAACACCCGAAAATTCGATATTTTTGGGTCCCAGAAGCGATCTGTACATGCCTACTCCTATTTAGAGTATTTTCAAAATACAGGGAAAAAAAAAATGTAAATCGATATTTTAGGTGGCCAAAGTAAATATATATTGTGCATGCATCTTCTGTACCCGTTTATATCTCAAATTCAGGCTCAAAACACCCGAAAATTCGGTATTTTTGGGTCCAAGAAGCGATCTGTACATCCCTACTCCTAGTGAGAATGTTTTCAAGATACAGAACCAAAACATGCTCAAAATCGATTTTTTAGGTGCTTAAAAGTCGATATGTGCATGCATCATCTGTACCCGTTTATATCTCAAATTCAGGCTCAAAACACCCGAAAATTCGATATTTTGGGGTCCCAGAAGTGATCTGTACATGCCTACATAGTGCTAGAATATTTTCAAAATATAGGCATAAAAAATGCTAAAAATCGATATTTTAGGTGCCCAAAGTCGATATCTCAAATTCAGGCCCAAAACACCCGAAAATTCGATATTTTGGGGTCCCAGAAGCGAACTGTACGTGCCTACTCCTAGTTAGAGTATTTTCAAAATACAGGCCCAAAACATACTGAAAATCGATCTTTTAGGTGCCCAAAAGTCGATATGTGTATGCATCTACTGTACCCGTTTATATCCCAAATTCAACCTCAAAACACCCGAAAATTCGATATTTTTGGGTCCCAGAAGCGAACTGTACATGCCTACTCCGTATTAGAGTATTTTAAAAATACAGGCCCAAAACATACTGAAAATCGATCTTTTAGGTGCCAAAACGTCGATTTGTGCAAGCATCTTCTGTACCCGTTTATATCTCAAATTCAGGCTCAAAACACCCGAAAATTCGATATTTTGGGGTCACAGAAGCTATCTGTACATGCCTACTCCGTGTTAGAGTATTTTCAAAATTCAGGCCTAAAGCATGCTGAAAATCCATATTTTAGGTGCCCAAAGTCAATATGTGCATGCATCTTCTGTACCCGTTTATATCTCAAATTAAGGCTCAAAACACCCTAAAATTCGGTATTTTTGGGTCCTAGAAGCGATCTGTACATCCCTACTCCGTGTTAGAGTATTTTCAAAATACAGGCCTAAAACATGCTGAAAATCGATATTTTAGGTGCCCAAAGTCAATTTGTGCATGCATCTTCTGTACCCGTTTATATCTCAAATTAAGGCTCAAAACACCCTAAAATTCGGTATTTTTGGGTCCTAGAAGCGATCTGTACATCCCTACTCCGTGTTAGAGTATTTTCAAAATACAGGCCTAAAACATGCTGAAAATCGATATTTTAGGTGCCCAAAGTCAATTTGTGCATGCATCTTCTGTACCCGTTTATATCTCAAATTAAGGCTCAAAACACCCGTAAATTCGGTATTTTTGGGTCCTAGAAGCGATCTGTACATCCCTACTCCTAGTTAGAATGATTTCTAGATGCAAACCCAAAATATGCTAAAAATCGATATTTTAGGTGCCCTATAGTCGATATGTGCATGCATCTTCTGTACCCGTTTATATCTCAAATTCAGGCTCAAAGCACCCGAAAATTCGATATTTTGGGGTCCCAGAAGCGATCTGTATATGCCTACTCAGTGATAGAATATTTTCAAAATATAAGCCCAAAACATGTTAAAAGTCGATATTTTAGGAGCCCAAAGTCGATATCTCAAATATAGGCCCAAAACACCCTAAAATTCGATTTTTGGGGTCCCAGAAGCGATCTGAACATGCCTACTCCGTTTTAGAGTATTTTCAATATACAGGCCCAAAACATACTGAAAATCAATCTTATAGGTGCCCAAAAGTCGATAGGTTGATGAATCTTCTGTACCCGTTTAAATCTCAAATTCAGGCTCAAAACACCCGAAAATTCGATATTTTGGGGTCCCAGAAGCGATCTGTACTTGCCTACTCCGTGTTAGAGTATTTTCAAAATACAGGCCCAAAACAAGCTGAAAATCGATATTTTAGGTGACAAAAGTCAATATGTGTATGCATCTTCTGCACCCGTTTATATCCCAAATTCAACCTCAAAACACCCGAAAATTTGATATTTTTTGGTCCCAGAAGCGATCTGTACATGTTTACTCAGTGCTAGAATTTTCTCAAAATATAGGCTCAAAACATGCTAAAAATCCATATTTTAAGTGTCCAAAGTC
Organism: Petrolisthes cinctipes; assembly: GCA_033782935.1. Classification (NCBI taxonomy): domain Eukaryota; kingdom Metazoa; phylum Arthropoda; class Malacostraca; order Decapoda; family Porcellanidae; genus Petrolisthes; species Petrolisthes cinctipes. The sequence continues at coordinate 856,569 of JAWQEG010000930.1, read as the reverse complement.
GATATGTGCATGCATCATCTGTACACGTTTATATCACAAATTCAGGCTCAAAACACCCGAAAACTCGATATTATGGGGTCCCAGAAGCTAACTGTACATGCCTACTCCGTGTTAGAGAATTTTCAAATTACAGGCCCAAAACATACTGAAAATCGATGTTTTAAGTGACCAAAGTCAATATGTGCATGCATCTTCTGTACCCGTTTATATCTCAAATTCAGGCTCAAAACACCCGAAAATTCGATATTTTTGGGTCCCAGAAGCGATCAGTACATGCCTACTCAGTGCTAGAATTTTTTCAAAATATTGGCTCAAAATATGCTAAAAATCGATATTTTAAGTGTCCAAAGTCAATATGTGCATGCATCTTCTGTACCCGTTTATATCTCAAATTCAGGCTCTAAACACCCGAAAATTCAATATTTTGGGGTCCCAGAAGCGATCTGTACATGCCTACTCAGATGCAGGCCCAAAACATGCTAAAAAACGATATTTTAGGTGCCCAAAGTCAACATGTGTATGCATCTTCTGCACTTGTTTATATCTCAAATTCAATCTCAAACACCCGAAAATTCGAAAATTTTGGGTCCCAGAAGCGATCTGTACATGTCTAGTCAGTGCTAGAATGTTTTCAAAATATAGTCTCAAAACATGCTAAAAATCGATATTTTAAGTGTCCAAAGTCGATATGTGCATGCATCTTCTGTACCCGTTTATATCTCAAATTCAGGCTCAAAACACCCGAAAATTCGATATTTTTGGGTCCCAGAAGCGATCTGTACATGCCTACTCCTATTTAGAGTATTTTCAAAATACAGGGAAAAAAAAAATGTAAATCGATATTTTAGGTGGCCAAAGTAAATATATATTGTGCATGCATCTTCTGTACCCGTTTATATCTCAAATTCAGGCTCAAAACACCCGAAAATTCGGTATTTTTGGGTCCAAGAAGCGATCTGTACATCCCTACTCCTAGTTAGAATGTTTTCAAGATACAGAACCGAAACATGCTCAAAATCGATTTTTTAGGTGCTTAAAAGTCGATATGTGCATGCATCTTCTGTACCCGTTTATATCTCAAATTCAGGCTCAAAACACCCGAAAATTCGATATTTTGGGGTCCAAGAAGCGATCTTTACATGCCTACTCCGTGTTAGAGTATTTTTAATATACAGGCCCAAAACATACTGAAAATCGATCTTTTAGGTGCCCAAAAGTCGATATGTGGATGAATCTTCTGTACCCGTTTATATCTCAAATTCAGGCTCAAAACACCCGAAAATTCGATATTTTCGGGTCCCAGAAGCGATCTGTAATTGCCTACTCCGTGTTAGAGTATTTTAAAAATACAGGCCCAAAACAAGCTGAAAATCGATATTTTAGGTGACCAAAGCCAATATGTGTATGCATTTTCTACACCCGTTTATATCCCTAATTCAACCTCAAAACACCCGAAAATTCGATATTTTTGGGTCCCAGAAGCGATCTGTACATGCCTATTCAGTGCCAGAATGTTTTCAAAATATAGGCTCAAAACATGCTAAAAATCGATATTTTAAGTGTCCAAAATCGATAAGTGCATGCATCATCTGTACCCGTTTATATCTCAAATTCAGGCTCAAAACACCCGAAAATTCGATATTTTGGGGTCCCAGAAGTGATCTGTACATGCCTACATAGTGCTAGAATATTTTCAAAATATAGGCATAAAAAATGCTAAAAATCGATATTTTAGGTGCCCCAAGTCGATATCTCAAATTCAGGCCCAAAACACCCGAAAATTCGATATTTTGGGGTCCCAGAAGCGAACTGTACGTGCCTACTCCTAGTTAGAGTATTTTCAAAATACAGGCCCGAAACATATTGAAAATCGATCTTTTAGGTGCCCAAAAGTCGATATGTGCATGCATCTACTGTACCCGTTTATATCCCAAATTCAACCTCAAAACACCCGAAAATTCGATATTTTTGGGTCCCAGAAGCGAACTGTACATGCCTACTCCGTATTAGAGTATTTTAAAAATACAGGCCCAAAACATACTGAAAATCGATCTTTTAGGTGCCAAAACGTCGATTTGTGCAAGCATCTTCTGTACCCGTTTATATCTCAAATTCAGGCTCCAAACACCCGAAAATTCGATATTTTGGGGTCACAGAAGCTATCTGTACATGCCTACTCCGTGTTAGAGTATTTTCAAAATTCAGGCCTAAAACATGCTGAAAATCCATATTTTAGGTGCCCAAAGTCAATATGTGCATTCATCTTCTGTACCCGTTTATATCTCAAATTAATGCTCAAAACACCCTAAAATTCGGTATTTTTGGGTCCTAGAAGCGATCTGTACATCCCTACTCCGTGTTAGAGTATTTTCAAAATACAGGCCTAAAACATGCTGAAAATCGATATTTTAGGTGCCCAAAGTCAATTTGTGCATGCATCTTCTGTACCCGTTTATATCTCAAATTAAGGCTCAAAACACCCTAAAATTCGGTATTTTTGGGTCCTAGAAGCGATCTGTACATCCCTACTCCGTGTTAGAGTATTTTCAAAATACAGGCCTAAAACATGCTGAAAATCGATATTTTAGGTGCCCAAAGTCAATTTGTGCATGCATCTTCTGTACCCGTTTATATCTCAAATTAAGGCTCAAAACACCCTAAAATTCGGTATTTTTGGGTCCTAGAAGCGATCTGTACATCCCTACTCCGTGTTAGAGTATTTTCAAAATACAGGCCTAAAACATGCTGAAAATCGATATTTTAGGTGCCCAAAGTCAATATGTGCATGCATCTTCTGCACCCGTTTATATCCCAAATTCAACCTCAAAACACCCGAAAATTCGATATTTTTGGGTCTCAGAAGCGATCTGTACTTGCCTACTCACTGCTAGAATGTTTTCAAAATATAGGCTCAAAACATGCTAAAAATCAATATTTTAAGTGTCCAAAGTCAATATGTGCATGCATCATCTGTACCCGTTTATATCTCAAATCCAGGCTCAAAACACCCAAAAGTTCGATATATTGGGGTCCCAAAAGTGATCTGTACATGCCTACCTAGTGCTAGAATATTCTTAAAATATAGGCTCAAAACATGCTAAAATCGATATTTTAGGTACCCAAAGTCGATATCTCAATTTCAGGCCCAAAACACCCGAAAATTCGATATTTTGGGATCGCAGAAGCGAACTGTACATGCCTACTCCGTGTTAGAGTATTTTCAAAATACAGGCCCAAAACATACTGAAAATCGATCTTTTAAGTGCCCAAAAGTCGATATGTGCATGCATCTTCTGTACCCGTTTATATCTCAAATTCAGGCTCCAAACACTCGAAAATTCGATATTTTGGGGTCTCAGAAGCGATCTGTACATACCTACTCAGATGCAGGCCCAAAACATGCTGAAAATCGATATTTTAGGTGCCCAAAGTCAACATGTGAATGCATCTTCTGCACTCGTTTATATCTCAAATTCAACCTCAAAACACCCGAAAATTCGATAATTTTTGGTCCCAGATGCGATCTGTACATGTCTAGTCAGTGCTAGAATGTTTTTAAAATATAGGCTCAAAACATGCTTAAAATCGATATTTTAAGTGTCCAAAGTCGATATGTGCATGCATCTTCTGTACCCGTATATATCTCAAATTCAAGCTCAAAACACCCGAAAATTCGATATTTTTTGGTCCCAGAGGCGATCTGTACATTCCTACTCCTAGTTAGCGTATTTTTAAAACACAGGCCCAAAACTTGCTGAAAATCGATATTTTAGGTGCCCAAAGTCAATATGTGCATGCATCTTCTGTACCAGCATATATCTCAAATTCAGGCTCAAAACACCCGAAAATTCGGTATTTTTGGGTCCTAGAAGCAATCTGTACATGCCTACTCCGTGTTAGAGTATTTACAATATACAGGCCCAAAACATACCGAAAATCGATCTTTTAGGTGCCCGAAAGTCGATATGTGGATGCATCATCTGTATCCGTTTATATCTCAAATTCAGGCTCAAAAGACCCGAAAATTCGATATTTTTGGGTCCCAGAAGCGATCTGTACTTGCCTACTCTGTGTTAGAGTATTTTCAAAATACAGGACCAAAACAAGCTGAAAATCGATATTTTAGGTATCCAAAGTCAATATGTGTATGCATCTTCAGCACCCGTTTATATCCCAAATTCAACCTCAAAACACCCGAAAATTCAATATTTTTGGGTCCCACAAGCGATCTGTACATGCCTACTCAGTGCTAGAATGTTTTCAAAATATAGGCTCAAAACATGCTAAAAATCGATATTTTAAGTGTCCAAAAACGATATGCGCATGCATCATCTGTACCCGTTTATATCTCAAATTTAGGTCAAAACACCCGAAAATTCGATATTTTGGGGTCCCAGAAGTGATCTGTACATGCCTACTTAGTGCTAGAATATTTTCAAAATATAGGCCCAAAACATGTTAAAAATCGATAATTTAGGTGCCCAAAGTCGATATCTCAAATTCAGGCCCAAAACACCCTAAAATTCGATATTTTGGGGTCCCAGAAGCAAACTGTACATCCCTACTCAGGGTTAGAGTATTTTCAAAATTCAGGCCCAAAACATACTGAAAATCGATCTTTTAGGTGCACAAAAGTCGATATGTGCATGCATCTTCTGTACCCGTTTATATCCCAAATTCAACCTCAAAACACCCGAAAATTCGATAGTTTTTGGGTCCCAGAAGCGATCAGTACATGCCTACTCAGTGCTAGAATTTTTTCAAAATATTGGCTCAAAATATGCTAAAAATCGATATTTTAAGTGTCCAAAGTCGATATGTGCATGCATCATCTGTACCCGTTTATATCTCAAATTCAGGCTCCAAACACCCGAAAATTCGATATTTTGGGGTCCCAGAAGTGATCTGTACATGCCTACTTAGTGGTAGAATATTTTCAAAATATAGCCACAAAACATGCTAAAAATCGATATTTTAGGTGCCTAAAGTCGATATCTCAAATTCAGGCCCAAAACACCCGAAAATTCGATATTTTGGGGTCCCAGAAGCGAACTGTACATGCCTACTCCGTGTTAGAGTATTTTCAAAATACAGGCCCAAAACATACTGAAAATCGATCTTTTAGGTGCCCAAAAGTCGATATGTGCATGCATCTTCTGTACCCGTTTATATCTTAAATTCAGGCTCTAAACACCCGAAAATTCAATATTTTTGGGTCCCAGAAGCGATCTGTACATGCCTACTCAGATGCAGGCCCAAAACATGCTAAAAAACGATATTTTAGGTGTCCAAAGTCAACATGTGTATGCATCTTCTGCACTTGTTTATATCTCAAATTCAATCTCAAAGACCCGAAAATTCGAAAATTTTGGGTCCCAGAAGCGATCTGTACATGTCTAGTCAGTGCTAGAATGTTTTCAAAATATAGTCTCAAAACATGCTAAAAATCGATATTTTAAGTGTCCAAAGTCGATATGTGCATGCATCTTCTGTATCCGTTTATATCTCAAATTCAGGCTCAAAACACCCGAAAATTCGATATTTTTGGGTCCCAGAAGCGATCTGTACATGCCTACTCCTATTTAGAGTATTTTCAAAATACAGGGAAAAAAAAAATGTAAATCGATATTTTAGGTGGCGAAAGTAAATATATATTGTGCATGCATCTTCTGTACCCGTTTATATCTCAAATTCAGGCTCAAAACACCCGAAAATTCGGTATTTTTGGGTCCAAGAAGCGATCTGTACATCCCTACTCCTAGTTAGAATGTTTTCAAGATACAGAACCAAAACATGCTCAAAATCGATTTTTTAGGTGCTTAAAAGTCGATATGTGCATGCATCTTCTGTACCCGTTTATATCTCAAATTCAGGCTCAAAACACCCGAAAATTCGATATTTTGGGGTCCAAGAAGCGATCTGTACATGCCTACTCCGTGTTAGAGTATTTTTAATATACAGGCCCAAAACATACTGAAAATCGATCTTTTAGGTGCCCAAAAGTCTATATGTGGATGAATCTTCTGTACCCGTTTATATCTCAAATAAAGGCTCAAAACACCCGAAAATTCGATATTTTCGGGTCCCAGAAGCGATCTGTACTTGCCTACTCCGTGTTAGAGTATTTTAAAAATACAGGCCCAAAACAAGCTGAAAATCGATATTTTAGGTAACCAAAGCCAATATGTGTATGCATTTTCTGCACCCGTTTATATCCCTAATTCAACCTCAAAACACCCGAAAATTCGATATTTTTGGGTCCCAGAAGCGATCTGTACATGCCTATTCAGTGCCAGAATGTTTTCAAAATATAGGCTCAAAACATGCTAAAAATCGATATTTTAAGTGTCCAAAATCGATAAGTGCATGCATCATCTGTACCCGTTTATATCTCAAATTCAGGCTCAAAACACCCGAAAATTCGATATTTTGGGGTCCCGGAAGTGATCTGTACATGCCTACATAGTGCTAGAATATTTTCAAAATATAGGCATAAAAAATGCTAAAAATCGATATTTTAGGTGCCCAAAGTCGATATCTCAAATTTAGGCCCAAAACACCCGAAAATTCGATATTTTGGGGTCCCAGAAGCGAACTGTACGTGCCTACTCCTAGTTAGAGTATTTTCAAAATACAGGCCCAAAACATACTGAAAATCGATCTTTTAGGTGCCCAAAAGTCGATATGTGCATGCATCTACTGTACCCGTTTATATCCCAAATTCAACCTCAAAACACCCGAAAATTCGATATTTTTGGGTCCCAGAAGCGAACTGTACATGCCTACTCCGTATTAGAGTATTTTAAAAATACAGGCCCAAAACATACTGAAAATCGATCTTTTAGGTGCCAAAACGTCGATTTGTGCAAGCATCTTCTGTATCCGTTTATATCTCAAATTCAGGCTCCAAACACCCGAAAATTCTATATTTTGGGGTCACAGAAGCTATCTGTACATGCCTACTCCGTGTTAGAGTATTTTCAAAATTCAGGCCTAAAACATGCTGAAAATCGATATTTTAGGTGCCCAAAGTCAATATGTGCATGCATCTTCTGTACCCGTTTATATCTCAAATTAAGGCTCAAAACACCCGAAAATTCGGTATTTTTGGGTCCTAGAAGCGATCTGTACATCCCTACTCCGTGTTAGAGTATTTTCAAAATACAGGCCTAAAACATGCTGAAAATCGATATTTTAGGTGCCCAAAGTCAATTTGTGCATGCATCTTCTGTACCCGTTTATATCTCAAATTAAGGCTCAAAACACCCGAAAATTCGGTATTTTTGGGTCCTAGAAGCGATCTGTACATCCCTACTCCTAGTTAGAATGATTTCTAGATGAAAACCCAAAATATGCTAAAAATCGATATTTTAGGTGCCCTATAGTCGATATGTGCATGCATCTTCTGTACCCGTTTATATCTCAAATTCAGGCTCAAAACACCCGAAAATTCGATATTTTGGGGTCCCAGAAGCGATCTGTATATGCCTACTCAGTGATAGAATATTTTCAAAATATAAGCCCAAAACATGCTAAAAATCGATATTTTAGGAGCCCAAAGTCGATATCTCAAATATAGGCCCAAAACACCCTAAAATTCGATTTTTGGGGTCCCAGAAGCGATCTGAACATGCCTACTCCGTGTTAGAGTATTTTCAATATACAGGCCCAAAACATACTGAAAATCAATCTTATAGGTGCCCAAAAGTCGATAGGTTGATGAATCTTCTGTACCCGTTTATATCTCAAATTCAGGCTCAAAACACCCGAAAATTCGATATTTTGGGGTCCCAGAAGCGATCTGTACTTGCCTACTCCGTGTTAGAGTATTTTCAAAATACAGGCCCAAAACAAGCTGAAAATCGATATTTTAGGTGACAAAAGTCAATATGTGTATGCATCTTCTGCACCCGTTTATATCCCAAATTCAACCTCAAAACACCCGAAAATTTGATATTTTTTGGTCCCAGAAGCGATCTGTACATGTTTACTCAGTGCTAGAATTTTTTCAAAATATAGGCTCAAAACATGATAAAAATCCATATTTTAAGTGTCCAAAGTCGATATGTGCATGCATCATCTGTACCCGTTTATATCACAAATTCAGGCTCAAAACACCCGAAAACTCGATATTATGGGGTCCCAGAAGCTAACTGTACATGCCTACTCTGTGTTAGAGTATTTTCAAAATACAGGACCAAAACAAGCTGAAAATCGATATTTTAGGTATCCAAAGTCAATATGTGTATGCATCTTCAGCACCCGTTTATATCCCAAATTCAACCTCAAAACACCCGAAAATTCAATATTTTTGGGTCCCACAAGCGATCTGTACATGCCTACTCAGTGCTAGAATGTTTTCAAAATATAGGCTCAAAACATGCTAAAAATCGATATTTTAAGTGTCCAAAAACGATATGCGCATGCATCATCTGTACCCGTTTATATCTCAAATTTAGGTCAAAACACCCGAAAATTCGATATTTTGGGGTCCCAGAAGTGATCTGTACATGCCTACTTAGTGCTAGAATATTTTCAAAATATAGGCCCAAAACATGTTAAAAATCGATATTTTAGGTGCCCAAAGTCGATATCTCAAATTCAGGCCCAAAACACCCTAAAATTCGATATTTTGGGGTCCCAGAAGCAAACTGTACATCCCTACTCAGGGTTAGAGTATTTTCAAAATTCAGGCCCAAAACATACTGAAAATCGATCTTTTAGGTGCACAAAAGTCGATATGTGCATGCATCTTCTGTACCCGTTTATATCCCAAATTCAACCTCAAAACACCCGAAAATTCGATAGTTTTTGGGTCCCAGAAGCGATCAGTACATGCCTACTCAGTGCTAGAATTTTTTCAAAATATTGGCTCAAAATATGCTAAAAATCGATATTTTAAGTGTCCAAAGTCGATATGTGCATGCATCATCTGTACCCGTTTATATCTCAAATTCAGGCTCAAAACACCCGAAAATTCGATATTTTGGGGTCCCAGAAGTGATCTGTACATGCCTACTTAGTGGTAGAATATTTTCAAAATATAGCCACAAAACATGCTAAAAATAGATATTTTAGGTGCCTAAAGTCGATATCTCAAATTCAGGCCCAAAACACCCGAAAATTCGATATTTTGGGGTCCCAGAAGCGAACTGTACATGCCTACTCCGTGTTAGAGTATTTTCAAAATTCAGGCCCAAAACATACTGAAAATCGATCTTTTAGGTGCCCAAAAGTCGATATGTGCATGCATCTTCTGTACCCGTTTATATCTTAAATTCAGGCTCTAAACACCCGAAAATTCAATATTTTTGGGTCCCAGAAGCGATCTGTACATGCCTACTCAGATGCAGGCCCAAAACATGCTAAAAAACGATATTTTAGGTGCCCAAAGTCAACATGTGTATGCATCTTCTGCACTTGTTTATATCTCAAATTCAATCTCAAAGACCCGAAAATTCGAAAATTTTGGGTCCCAGAAGCGATCTGTACATGTCTAGTCAGTGCTAGAATGTTTTCAAAATATAGTCTCAAAACATGCTAAAAATCGATATTTTAAGTGTCCAAAGTCGATATGTGCATGCATCTTCTGTACCCGTTTATATCTCAAATTCAGGCTCAAAACACCCGAAAATTCGATATTTTGGGGTCCAAGAAGCGATCTGTACATGCCTACTCCGTGTTAGAGTATTTTTAATATACAGGCCCAAAACATACTGAAAATCGATCTTTTAGGTGCCCAAAAGTCGATATGTGGATGAATCTTCTGTACCCGTTTATATCTCAAATAAAGGCTCAAAACACCCGAAAATTCGATATTTTCGGGTCCCAGAAGCGATCTGTACTTGCCTACTCCGTGTTAGAGTATTTTAAAAATACAGGCCCAAAACAAGCTGAAAATCGATATTTTAGGTAACCAAAGCCAATATGTGTATGCATTTTCTGCACCCGTTTATATCTCTAATTCAACCTCAAAACACCCGAAAATTCGATATTTTTGGGTCCCAGAAGCGATCTGTACATGCCTATTCAGTGCCAGAATGTTTTCAAAATATAGGCTCAAAACATGCTAAAAATCGATATTTTAAGTGTCCAAAATCGATAAGTGCATGCATCATCTGTACCCGTTTATATCTCAAATTCAGGCTCAAAACACCCGAAAATTCGATATTTTGGGGTCCCGGAAGTGATCTGTACATGCCTACATAGTGCTAGAATATTTTCAAAATATAGGCGTAAAAAATGCTAAAAATCGATATTTTAGGTGCCCAAAGTCGATATCTCAAATTCAGGCCCAAAACACCCGAAAATTCGATATTTTTGGGTCCCAGAAGCGAACTGTACGTGCCTACTCCTAGTTAGAGTATTTTCAAAATACAGGCCCAAAACATACTGAAAATCGATCTTTTAGGTGCCCAAAAGTCGATATGTGCATGCATCTACTGTACCCGTTTATATCCCAAATTCAACCTCAAAACACCCGAAAATTCGATATTTTTGGGTCCCAGAAGCGAACTGTACATGCCTACTCCGTATTAGAGTATTTTAAAAATACAGGCCCAAAACATACTGAAAATCGATCTTTTAGGTGCCAAAACGTCGATTTGTGCAAGCATCTTCTGTACCCGTTTATATCTCAAATTCAGGCTCCAAACACCCGAAAATTCTATATTTTGGGGTCACAGAAGCTATCTGTACATGCCTACTCCGTGTTAGAGTATTTTCAAAATTCAGGCCTAAAACATGCTGAAAATCGATATTTTAGGTGCCCAAAGTCAATATGTGCATGCATCTTCTGTACCCGTTTATATCTCAAATTAAGGCTCAAAACACCCGAAAATTCGGTATTTTTGGGTCCTAGAAGCGATCTGTACATCCCTACTCCGTGTTAGAGTATTTTCAAAATACAGGCCTAAAACATGCTGAAAATCGATATTTTAGGTGCCCAAAGTCAATTTGTGCATGCATCTTCTGTACCCGTTTATATCTCAAATTAAGGCTCAAAACACCCGAAAATTCGGTATTTTTGGGTCCTAGAAGCGATCTGTACATCCCTACTCCTAGTTAGAATGATTTCTAGATGAAAACCCAAAATATGCTAAAAATCGATATTTTAGGTGCCCTATAGTCGATATGTGCATGCATCTTCTGTACCCGTTTATATCTCAAATTCAGGCTCAAAACACCCGAAAATTCGATATTTTGGGGTCCCAGAAGCGATCTGTATATGCCTACTCAGTGATAGAATATTTTCAAAATATAAGCCCAAAACATGCTAAAAATCGATATTTTAGGAGCCCAAAGTCGATATCTCAAATATAGGCCCAAAACACCCTAAAATTCGATTTTTGGGGTCCCAGAAGCGATCTGAACATGCCTACTCCGTGTTAGAGTATTTTCAATATACAGGCCCAAAACATACTGAAAATCAATCTTATAGGTGCCCAAAAGTCGATAGGTTGATGAATCTTCTGTACCCGTTTATATCTCAAATTTAGGCTCAAAACACCCGAAAATTCGATATTTTGGGGTCCCAGAAGCGATCTGTACTTGCCTACTCCGTGTTAGAGTATTTTCAAAATACAGGCCCAAAACAAGCTGAAAATCGATATTTTAGGTGACAAAAGTCAATATGTGTATGCATCTTCTGCACCCGTTTATATCCCAAATTCAACCTCAAAACACCCGAAAATTTGATATTTTTTGGTCCCAGAAGCGATCTGTACATGTTTACTCAGTGCTAGATTTTTTTCAAAATATAGGCTCAAAACATGCTAAAAATTCATATTTTAAGTGTCCAAAGTCGATATGTGCATGCATCATCTGTACCCGTTTATATCACAAATTCAGGCTCAAAACACCCGAAAACTCGATATTATGGGGTCCCAGAAGCTAACTGTACATGCCTACTCCGTGTTAGAGAATTTTCAAAATACAGGCCCAAAACATACTGAAAATCGATCTTTTAAGTGACCAAAGTCAATATGTGCATGCATCTTCTGCACCCGTTTATATCCCAAATTCAACCTCAAAACTCCCGAAAATTCGATATTTTTGGGTCTCAGAAGCGATCTGTACTTGCCTACTCACTGCTAGAATGTTTTCAAAATATAGGCTCAAAACATGCTAAAAATCAATATTTTAAGTGTCCAAAGTCAATATGTGCATGCATCATCTGTACCCGTTTATATCTCAAATTCAGGCTCAAAACACCCAAAAGTTCGATATATTGGGGTCCCAAAAGTGATCTGTACATGCCTACCTAGTGCTAGAATATTCTTAAAATATAGGCTCAAAACATGCTAAAATCGATATTTTAGGTACCCAAAGTCGATATCTCAAATTCAGGCCCAAAACACCCGAAAATTCGATATTTTGGGATCGCAGAAGCGAACTGTACATGCCTACTCCGTGTTAGAGTATTTTCAAAATACAGGCCCAAAACATACTAAAAATCGATCTTTTAAGTGCCCAAAAGTCGATATGTGCATGCATCTTCTGTACCCGTTTATATCTCAAATTCAGGCTCCAAACACTCGAAAATTCGATATTTTGGGGTCCCAGAAGCGATCTGTACATACCTACTCAGATGCAGGCCCAAAACATGCTGAAAATCGATATTTTAGGTGCCCAAAGTCAACATGTGAATGCATCTTCTGCACTCGTTTATATCTCAAATTCAACCTCAAAACACCCGAAAATTCGATAATTTTTGGTCCCAGATGCGATCTGTACATGTCTAGTCAGTGCTAGAATGTTTTTAAAATATAGGCTCAAAACATGCTTAAAATCGATATTTTAAGTGTCCAAAGTCGATATGAGCATGCATCTTCTGTACCCGTATATATCGCAAATTCAAGCTCAAAACACCCGAAAATTCGATATTTTTGGGTCCCAGAAGCGATCTGTACATGCCTACTCCTAGTTAGAGTATTTTCAATACACAGGCCCAAAACATGCTGAAAATCGATATTTTAGGTGCCCAAAGTCAATATGTGCATGCATCTTCTGTACCCGCTTATATCTCAAATTCAGACTCAAAGCACCCGAAAATTCGGTATTTTTGGGTCCTAGAAGCGATCTGTACATCCCTACTCCTAGTTAGAATGTTTTCAAGATACAGACCCAAAACAAGCTGAAAATCGATATTTTAGGTGACCAAAGTCAATATGTGTATGCATCTTCTGCACCCGTTTATATCTCAAATTCAGGCTCAAAACACACGAAAATTCGATATTTTGGGGTCCCAGAAGCAAACTGTACATGCCTACTCAGGGTTAGAGTATTTTCATAATACAGGCCCAAAACATACTGAAAATCGATCTTTTGGGTGCCCAAAAGTCGATATGTGCATGCATCTTCTGTACGCTTTTATATCCCAAATTCAACCTCAAAACACCCGAAAATTCGATAGTTTTGGCGTCCCAGAAGCGATCTGTACATGTCTACTCAGTGCTAGAATTTTGTCAAATATAGGCTCAAAACATGCTCAAAATCGATCTTTTAGGTGCCCAAAAGTCGATATGTGCATGCATCATCTGTACCCGTTTATATCTCAAATTCAGTCTCAAAACACCCGAAAATTCGATATTTTGGGGTCCCAGAAGTGATCTGTACATGCCTACTCAGTGCTAGAATATTTTCAACATATAGGCAAAAAACATGCTAAAACTCGATATTTTAGGTGCCCAAAGTCGATATCTTAAATTCAGGCCCAAATCACCCAAAAATTCGATATTTTGGGGTCCCAGAAGCGATTTGTACATGCCTACTCCGTCTTAGAGTATTTTCAATATACAGGCCCAAAACATACTGAAAATCGATCTTGTAGGTGCCCAAAAGTCGATATGTGGATGCATCTTCTGTACCCGTTTATATCTCAAATTCAGGCTCAACACACCCGAAAATTCGATATTTTGGGGTCACAGAAGCGATCTGTACTTGCCTACTAAGTGTTAGAGTATTTTCAAAATACAGGCCCAAAACAAGCTGAAAATCGATATTTTAGGTGACCAAAGTCAATATGTGTATGCATCTTCTGCACCCATTTATATCTCAAATTTAGGCTCAAAACACCTGAAAATTCGATATTTTGGGGTCCCAGAAGCGATCTGTACATACCTACTCAGTGCTAGAATGTTTTAAAAATAAAGGCTCAAAACATGCTAAAAATCGATATTTTAAGTGTCCAAAGTCAATATGTGCATGCATCATCTGTACCCGTTTATAACTCAAATTCAGGCTCAAAACACCCGAAAGTTCGATATTTTGGGGTCCCAGAAGCGATCTGTGCATGCCTACTCAGTGCTAGAATATTTTCAAAATTTAGGCCCAAAACATGCTAAAAATCGATATTTTAGGTGCCCAAAGTCGATATCTCAAATTCAGGCCCAAAACACCCGAAAATTCGATATTTAGGGGTCCCAGAAGGGAACAGTACATGCCTACTCCGTGTTAGAGTATTTTCAAAATACAAGCCCAAAACATACTGAAAATCGATTTTTTATGTGCCCAAAAGTCGATATGTGCATGCATCTTCTGTACCCGTTTATATCCCAAATTCAACTTCAAAACATCCGAAAATTCGATATTTTTGGGTCCCAGAAGCGATCTGTACATGTCTACTCCGTGCTAGAATTTTGTCAAAATATAGGCTCAAAACATGCTCAAAATCGATCTTTTAGGTGCCCAAAAGTCGATATGTGCATGCATCATCTGTACCCGTTTATATCTCAAATTCAGGCTCAAAACACCCGAAAATTCGATATTTTGGGGTCCCAGAAGTGATCTGTACATGCCTACTCATTGCTACAATATTTTCAAAATATAAGCCCAAAACATGCTAAAAATCGATATTTTAGGTGCCCAAAGTCGATATGTGCATGCATCATCTGTTCACGTTTATATCTCAAATTCAGGCTCAAAACACACGAAAATTCGATATTTTGGGGTCCCAGAAGCGAACTGTACCTGCCTACTCCGTGTTAGAGTATTTTCAAAATACAGGCCCAAAACATACTGAAAATCGATCTTTTAGGTGCCAAAACGTCGATTTGTGCAAGCATCTTCTGTACCCGTTTATATCTCAAATTCAGGCTCCAAACACCCGAAAATTCGATATTTTGGGGTCACAGAAGCTATCTGTACATGCCTACTCCGTGTTAGAGTATTTTCAAAATTCAGGCCTAAAACATGCTGAAAATCGATATTTTAGGTGCCCAAAGTCAATATGTGCATGCATCTTCTGTACCCGTTTATATCTCAAATTAAGGCTCAAAACACCCGAAAATTCGGTATTTTTGGGTCCTAGAAGCGATCTGTACATCCCTACTCCGTGTTAGAGTATTTTCAAAATACAGGCCTAAAACATGCTGAAAATCGATATTTTAGGTGCCCAAAGTCAATTTGTGCATGCATCTTCTGTACCCGTTTATATCTCAAATTAAGGCTCAAAACACCCGAAAATTCGGTATTTTTGGGTTCTAGAAGCGATCTGTACATCCCTACTCCTAGTTAGAATGATTTCTAGATGAAAACCCAAAATATGCTAAAAATCGATATTTTAGGTGCCCTATAGTCGATATGTGCATGCATCTTCTGTACCCGTTTATATCTCAAATTCAGGCTCAAAACACCCGAAAATTCGATATTTTGGGGTCCCAGAAGCGATCAGTGATAGAATATTTTCAAAATATAAGCCCAAAACATGCTAAAAATCGATATTTTAGGAGCCCAAAGTCGATATCTCAAATATAGGCCCAAAACACCCTAAAATTCGATTTTTGGGGTCCCAGAAGCGATCTGAACATGCATACTCCGTGTTAGAGTATTTTCAATATACAGGCCCAAAACATACTGAAATTCAATCTTATAGGTGCCCAAAAGTCGATAGGTTGATGAATCTTCTGTACCCGTTTATATCTCAAATTCAGGCTCAAAACACCCGAAAATTCGATATTTTGGGGTCCCAGAAGCGATCTGTACTTGCCTACTCCGTGTTAGAGTATTTTCAAAATACAGGCCCAAAACAAGCTGAAAATCGATATTTTAGGTGACAAAAGTCAATATGTGTATGCATCTTCTGCACCCGTTTATATCCCAAATTCAACCTCAAAACACCCGAAAATTTGATATTTTTTGGTCCCAGAAGCGAGTACATGTTTACTCAGTGCTAGAATTTTTTCAAAATATAGGCTCAAAACATGCTAAAAATCCATATTTTAAGTATCCAAAGTCGATATGTGCATGCATCATCTGTACCCGTTTATATCACAAATTCAGGCTCAAAACACCCGAAAACTCGATATTATGGGGTCCCAGAAGCTAACTGTACATGCCTACTCCGTGTTAGAGAATTTTCAAAATACAGGCCCAAAACATACTGAAAATCGATCTTTTAAGTGACCAAAGTCAATATGTGCATGCATCTTCTGCACCCGTTTATATCCCAAATTCAACTTCAAAACACCCGAAAATTCGATATTTTTGGGTCTCAGAAGCGATCTGTACTTGCCTACTCACTGCTAGAATGTTTTCAAAATATAGGCTCAAAACATGCTAAAAATCAATATTTTAAGTGTCCAAAGTCAATATGTGCATGCATCATCTGTACCCGTTTATATCTCAAATTCAGGCTCAAAACACCCAAAAGTTCGATATATTGGGGTCCCAAAAGTGATCTGTACATGCCTACCTAGTGCTAGAATATTCTTAAAATATAGGCTCAAAACATGCTAAAATCGATATTTTAGGTACCCAAAGTCGATATCTCAAATTCAGGCCCAAAACACCCGAAAATTCGATATTTTTGGATCGCAGAAGCGAACTGTACATGCCTACTCCGTGTTAGAGTATTTTCAAAATACAGGCCCAAAACATACTAAAAATCGATCTTTTAAGTGCCCAAAAGTCGATATGTGCATGCATCTTCTGTACCCGTTTATATCTCAAATTCAGGCTCCAAACACTCGAAAATTCGATATTTTGGGGTCCCAGAAGCGATCTGTACATACCTACTCAGATGCAGGCCCAAAACATGCTGAAAATCGATATTTTAGGTGCCCAAAGTCAACATGTGAATGCATCTTCTGCACTCGTTTATATCTCAAATTCAACCTCAAAACACCCGAAAATTCGATAATTTTTGGTCCCAGATGCGATCTGTACATGTCTAGTCAGTGCTAGAATGTTTTTAAAATATAGGCTCAAAACATGCTTAAAATCGATATTTTAAGTGTCCAAAGTCGATATGAGCATGCATCTTCTGTACCCGTATATATCGCAAATTCAAGCTCAAAACACCCGAAAATTCGATATTTTTGGGTCCCAGAAGCGATCTGTACATGCCTACTCCTAGTTAGAGTATTTTCAATACACAGGCCCAAAACATGCTGAAAATCGATATTTTAGGTGCCCAAAGTCAATATGTGCATGCATCTTCTGTACCCGCTTATATCTCAAATTCAGACTCAAAGCACCCGAAAATTCGGTATTTTTGGGTCCTAGAAGCGATCTGTACATCCCTACTCCTAGTTAGAATGTTTTCAAGATACAGACCCAAAACAAGCTGAAAATCGATATTTTAGGTGACCAAAGTCAATATGTGTATGCATCTTCTGCACCCGTTTATATCTCAAATTCAGGCTCAAAACACACGAAAATTCGATATTTTGGGGTCCCAGAAGCAAACTGTACATGCCTACTCAGGGTTAGAGTATTTTCATAATACAGGCCCAAAACATACTGAAAATCGATCTTTTGGGTGCCCAAAAGTCGATATGTGCATGCATCTTCTGTACGCTTTTATATCCCAAATTCAACCTCAAAACACCCGAAAATTCGATAGTTTTGGCGTCCCAGAAGCGATCTGTACATGCCTTCTTAGTGCTAGAATTTTTTCAAAATATAGGCTCAAAATATGCTAAAAATCGATATTTTAACTGTCCAAAGTCAAAATGTGCATGCATCATCTGTACCCGTTTATATCTCAAATTCAGGCTCAAAACACACGAAAATTCGATATTTTGGGGTCCCAAAAGTGATCAGTACATGCCTACTTAGTGCTAGAATATTTTCAAAATATAGGCCCAAAATATGCTAAAAATCGATATTTTAGGTGCCCAAAGTCGATATCTCAAATTCAGGCCCAAAAACCCGAAAATTCGATATTTTGGGGTCCTAGAAGCAAACTGTACCTGCCTACTCCGTGTTAGAGTATTTTCAAAATACAGGCCCAAAACATACTGAAAATCGATCTTTTAGGTGCCCAAAAGTCGATATGTGCATGCATCATCTGTACCCGTTTATATCTCAAATTCAGGCTCCAAACACCCGAAAATTCGATATTTTGGGGTCCCAGAAGCGATCTGTAAATGTCTACTCAGTGCTAGAATTTTGTCAAATATAGGCTCAAAACATGCTCAAAATCGATCTTTTAGGTGCCCAAAAGTCGATATGTGCATGCATCATCTGTACCCGTTTATATCTCAAATTCAGTCTCAAAACACCCGAAAATTCGATATTTTGGGGTCCCAGAAGTGATCTGTACATGCCTACTCAGTGCTAGAATATTTTCAACATATAGGCAAAAAACATGCTAAAACTCGATATTTTAGGTGCCCAAAGTCGATATCTTAAATTCAGGCCCAAATCACCCAAAAATTCGATATTTTGGGCTCCCAGAAGCGATTTGTACATGCCTACTCCGTCTTAGAGTATTTTCAATATACAGGCCCAAAACATACTGAAAATCGATCTTGTAGGTGCCCAAAAGTCGATATGTGGATGCATCTTCTGTACCCGTTTATATCTCAAATTCAGGCTCAACACACCCGAAAATTCGATATTTTGGGGTCACAGAAGCGATCTGTACTTGCCTACTAAGTGTTAGAGTATTTTCAAAATACAGGCCCAAAACAAGCTGAAAATCGATATTTTAGGTGACCAAAGTCAATATGTGTATGCATCTTCTGCACCCATTTATATCTCAAATTTAGGCTCAAAACACCTGAAAATTCGATATTTTGGGGTCCCAGAAGCGATCTGTACATACCTACTCAGTGCTAGAATGTTTTAAAAATAAAGGCTCAAAACATGCTAAAAATCGATATTTTAAGTGTCCAAAGTCAATATGTGCATGCATCATCTGTACCCGTTTATAACTCAAATTCAGGCTCAAAACACCCGAAAGTTCGATATTTTGGGGTCCCAGAAGCGATCTGTGCATGCCTACTCAGTGCTAGAATATTTTCAAAATTTAGGCCCAAAACATGCTAAAAATCGATATTTTAGGTGCCCAAAGTCGATATCTCAAATTCAGGCCCAAAACACCCGAAAATTCGATATTTAGGGGTCCCAGAAGGGAACAGTACATGCCTACTCCGTGTTAGAGTATTTTCAAAATACAAGCCCAAAACATACTGAAAATCGATTTTTTATGTGCCCAAAAGTCGATATGTGCATGCATCTTCTGTACCCGTTTATATCCCAAATTCAACTTCAAAACATCCGAAAATTCGATATTTTTGGGTCCCAGAAGCGATCTGTACATGTCTACTCCGTGCTAGAATTTTGTCAAAATATAGGCTCAAAACATGCTCAAAATCGATCTTTTAGGTGCCCAAAAGTCGATATGTGCATTCATCATCTGTACCCGTTTATATCTCAAATTCAGGCTCAAAACACCCGAAAATTCGTTATTTTGGGGTCCCAGAAGTGATCTGTACATGCCTACTCATTGCTACAATATTTTCAAAATATAAGCCCAAAACATGCTAAAAATCGATATTTTAGGTGCCCAAAGTCGATATGTGCATGCATCATCTGTTCACGTTTATATCTCAAATTCAGGCTCAAAACACACCAAAAATTCGATATTTTGGGGTCCCAGAAGGGAACTGTACCTGCCTACTCCGTGTTAGAGTATTTTCAAAATACAGGCCCAAAACATACTGAAAATCGATCTTTTAGGTGCCCAAAAGTCGATATGTGCATGCATCATCTGTACCCGTTTATATCTCAAATTCAGGCTCCAAACACCCGAAAATTCGATATTTTTGGGTCCCAGAAGCGATCTGTACATGCCTACTCAGATGCAGGCCCAAAACATGCTGAAAATCTATATTTTAGGTGCCCAAAGTCAACATGTGTATGCATCTTCTGCACTCGTTTATATCTCAAATTAAACCTCAAAACACCCGAAAATTCGATAATTTTGGGTCCCAGAAGCGATCTGTACATGTCTAGTCAGTGCTAGAATGTTTTCAAAACATAGTCTCAAAACATGCTAAAAATCGATATTTTAAGTGTCCAAAGTCGATATGTGCATGCATCTTCTGTACACGTTTATATCTCAAATTCAGGCTCAAATCACCCGAAAATTCGATATTTTGGGGTCCCAGAAGCGATCTGTACATGCCTACTCCTAGTTAGTGTATTTTCAAAATACAGGCCCAAAACATGCAGAAAATCGAAATTTTAGGTCCCCAAAGTCAATATCTGCATGCATCTTCTGTACCCGTTTATATCTCAAATTCAGGCTCAAAACACCTGAAAATTCGATATTTTTGGGTCCCAGAAGCGATCTGTACATGCCTACTCAGTGCTGGAATATTTTCAAAATATAGGCCAAAACATGCTAAAAATCGATATTTTAGGTGCCCAAAGTCGATATCTCAAATTCAGGCCCAAAACACCCAAAAATTCGATATTTTGGGGTCCCAGAAGCGATCTGTACATGCTTACTCCGTGTTAGAATATTTTCAATATACAGGCCCAAAACATACTAAAAATCGATCTTTTAGGTGCCCAAAAGTCGATATGTGGATGTATCTTCTGTACCCGTTTATATCTCAATTTCAGGCTCAAAACACCCGAAAATTTGATAATTTTGGGTCCCAGAAGCAATCTGTACATGTCTAGTCAGTGCTAGAATGTTTTCAAAATATAGGCTCAAAACATGCT
Source organism: Petrolisthes cinctipes (assembly GCA_033782935.1). Taxonomy (NCBI): domain Eukaryota; kingdom Metazoa; phylum Arthropoda; class Malacostraca; order Decapoda; family Porcellanidae; genus Petrolisthes; species Petrolisthes cinctipes. The sequence goes on along the minus strand of JAWQEG010000930.1, from coordinate 835,608 downwards.
AAAAATCGATATTTTAAGTGTCCAAAGTCGATATGTGCATGCATCTTCTGTACCCGTTTATATATCAAATTCAGGCTCAAAACACCCGAAAATTCGATATTTTTGGGTCCCAGAAGCGATCTGTACATGCCTACTCCTAGTTAGTGTATTTTCAAAATACAGGCCCAAAACATGCTTAAAATCGAAATTTTAGGTCCCCAAAGTCAATATGTGCATGCATCTTCTGTACCCGTTTATATCTCAAATTCAGGCTCAAAACACCCTAAAATTCAATATTTTTGGGTCCCAGAAGCGATCTGTACATGCCTACTCAGTGCTAGAATATTTTCAAAATATAGGCCCAAAACATGCTAAAAATCGATATTTTAGGTGCCCAAAGTCGATATCTCAAATTCTGGCCCAAAACACCCGACAATTCGATATTTAGGTGTCCCAGAAGGGAACTGTACATGCCTACTCCGTGTTAGAGTATTTTCAAAATACAAGCCCAAAACATACTGAAAATCGATTTTTTATGTGCCCAAAAGTCGATATGTGCATGCATCTTCTGTACTCGTTTATATCCCAAATTCAACTACAAAACACCCGAAAATTCGATATTTTTGGGTCCCAGAAGCGATCTGTACATGTCTACTCAGTGCTAGAATTTTGTCAAAATATAGGCTCAAAACATGCTCAAAATCGATCTTTTAGGTGCCCAAAAGTCGATATGTGCATGCATCATCTGTACCCGTTTATATCTCAAATTCAAGCTCAAAACACCCGAAAATTTGATATTTTGGGGTCCCAGAAGTGATCTGTAGATGCCTACTCAGTGCTAGAATATTTTCAAAATATAGGCAAAAAACATGCTAAAACTCGATATTTTAGGTGCCCAAAGTCGATATCTTAAATTCAGGCCCAAATCACCCAAAAATTCGATATTTTGGGGTCCCAGAAGCGATTTGTACATGCCTACACCGTGTTAGAGTATTTTCAATATACAGGCCCAAAACATACTGAAAATCGATCTTTTAGGTGCCGAAAAGTCGATATGTGGATGCATCTTCTGTACCCGTTTATATCTCAAATTTAGGCTCAAAACACCTGAAAATTCGATATTTTGGGGTCCCAGAAGCGATCTGTACATACCTACTCAGTGCTAGAATGTTTTCAAAATATAGGCTCAAAACATTCTAAAAATCGATATTTTAGGTGTCCAAAGTCGATATATGCTTGCATCATCTGTACCTGTTTATATCTCAAATTCAGGCTCAAAACACCCGAAAATTCGATATTTTAGGGACCCAGAAGCGATCTGTACATGCCTCCTCAGTGCTAGAATATTTTCAAAATATAGGCCCAAAACATGCTAAAAATCGATATTTTAGGTGCCCTATGTCGATATCTCAAATTCAGGCCCAAAACACCCAAAAATTCGATATTTTGGGGTCCCAGAAGCGATCTGTACATGCCTAATCCGTGTTAGAGTATTTTTAATATACAGGCCTAAAACATACTGAAAATCGATCTTTTAGGTGCCCAAAAGTCGATATGTGGATGCATCTTCTGTAGCCGTTTATATCTCAAATTCAGGCTCAAGACACCCGAAATATCGATATTTTGGGGTCCCAGAAGCGATCTGTACATGCATACTCAGTGCTAGAATGTTTTAAAAATAAAGGCTCAAAACATGCTAAAAATCGATATTTTAAGTGTCCAAAGTCAATATGTGCATGCATCATCTGTACCCGTTTATATCTCAAATTCAGGCTCAAAACACCCGAAAGTTCGATATTTTGGTGTCCCAGAAGCGATCTGTACATGCCTACTCAGTGCTTGAATATTTTCAAAATTTAGGCCCAAAACATGCTAAAAATCGATATTTTAGGTGCCCAAAGTCGATATCTCAAATTCAGTCCCAAAACACCCAAAAATTCGATATTTTGGGGTCCCAGAAGCGAACTGTACATGCTTACTCCGTGTTAGAGTATTTTCAAAATACAGGCCTAAAACATGCTGAAAATCGATATTTTAGGTGCCCAAAGTCAATATGTGCATGCATCTTCTGTACCCGTTTATATCTCAAATTCAGGCTCAAAACACCCGAAAATTCGATATTTTGTGGTCACAGAAGCGATCTGTACATACCTACTCAGTGCTAGAATGTTTTCAAAATATAGGCTCAAAACATGCTAAAAACCGATATTTTAAGTGTCCAAAGTCGATATGTGCATGCATCATCTGTACCGGTTTATATCTCAAATTCAGGCTCAAAACAACCGAAAATTCGATATTTTGGGGTCCCAGAAGTGATCGTTACATGCCTACTTAGTGCTAGAATATTTTCAAAATATAGGCCCAAAACATGCTAAAAATCGATATTTTAGGTGCCCAAAGTCGATATTTCAAATTCAGGCCCAAAACACCCGAAAATTCGATATTTAGGGGTCCCAGAAGGGAACTGTACATGCCTACTCCGTGTTAGAGTATATTCAAAATACAAGCCGAAAACATACTGAAAATCGATTTTTTATGTGCCCAAAAGTCGATATGTGCATGCATCTTCTGTACCCGTTTATATCCCAAATTCAACTTCAAAACACCCGAAAATTCGATATTTTTGGGTCCCAGAAGCGATCTGTACATGTCTACTCCGTGCTAGAATTTTGTCAAAATATAGGCTCAAAACATGCTCAAATTCGATCTTTTAGGTGCCCAAAAGTCGATATGTGCATGCATCATCTGTACCCGTTTATATCTCAAATTCAGGCTCAAAACACCCGAAAATTCGATATTTTGGGGTCCCAGAAGTGATCTGTACATGCCTACTCAGTGCTAGAATATTTTCAAAATATAAGCCCAAAACATGCTAAAAATCGATATTTTAGGTGCCCAAAGTCGATATCTTAAATTCAGGCCCAAATCACCCAAAAATTCGATATTTTGGGGTCCCAGAAGCGATTTGTACATGCCTACTCCGTGTTAGAGTATTTTCAATATACAGGCCCACAACATACTGAAAATCGAGCTTTTAGGTGCCCAAAAGTCGATATGTGGATTCATCTTCTGTACCCGTTTATATCTCAAATTCAGGCTCAACACACCCGAAAATTCGATATTTTGGGGTCACAGAAGCGATCTGTACTTGCCTACTACGTGTTAGAGTATTTTCAAAATACAGGCCCAAAACAAGCTGAAAATCGATATTTTAAGTGACCAAAGTCAATATGTGTATGCATCTTCTGCACCCGTTTATATTTCAAAATTAGGCTCAAAACACCTGAAAATTCGATATTTTGGGGTCCCAGAAGCGATCTGTACATACCTACTCAGTGCTAGAATGTTTTCAAAATATAGGCTCAAAACATGCTAAAAATCGATATTTTAAGTGTCCAAAGTCGATATGTGAATGCATCATCTGTACCTGTTTATATCTCAAATTCAGGCTCAAAACACCCGAAAATTCGATATTTTAGGGTCCCAGAAGCGATCTGTACATGCCTACTCAGTGCTAGAATATTTTCAAAATATAGGCCCAAAACATGCTAAAAATCGATATTTTAGGTGCCCAAAGTCGATATCTCAAATTCAGTCCCAAAACACCCAAAAATTCGAATATTTTGGGGTCCCAGAAGCGAACTGTACATGCCTACTCCGTGTTAAAGTATTTTCAAAATACAGGCCTAAAACATGCTGAAAATCGATATTTTAGGTGCCCAAAGTCAATATGTGAATGCATCTTCTGTACCTGTTTATATCTCAAATTCCGGTTCAAAACACCCTAAAATTCGGTATTTTTTGGTCCTAGAAGCGATCTGTACATCCCTACTCCTAGTTAGAATGTTTTCAAGATACAAAACCAAAACATGCTGAAAATCGATATTTTAGGTGCCCAAAAGTCGATATGTGCATGCATCTTCTGTACCCGTTTATATCTCAAATTCAGGCTCAAAACACCCGAAAATTCGATATTTTGGGGTCTCAGAAGCGATCTGTATATGCCTACTCAGTGCTAGAATATTTTCAAAATATTGGCCCAAAACATGCTAAAAATCGATATTTTAGGGGCCCAAAGTCGATATCTCAAATTCAGTCCCAAAACACTCGAAAATTCGATATTTTGGGGTCCCAGAAGCGATCTGTACATGCCTACTCCGAGTTAGAGTATTTTCAATATACAGGCCCAAAACATACTGAAAATCGATCTTATAGGTGCCCAAAAGTCGATATGTGGATGCATCTTCTGTACCCGTTTATATCTCAAATTCAGGCTCAAAACACCCGAAAATTCGATATTTTGGGGTCCCAGAAGCGATCTGTATTTGCCTACTCATAGTTAGAGTATTTTCAAAATACAGGCCCAAAACATGCTAAAAATCGATATTTTAGGTACCCAAAGACAATATGTGTATGCATCTTCTGCACCCGTTTATATCCCAAATTCAACCTCAAAACACCCGAAAACTCGATATTTTTGGGTCCCAGAAGCGATCTGTACTTGCCTACTCCGTGTTAGAATATTTTCAAAATACAGGCCCAAAACATACTGAAAATCGATCTTTTAGGTGACCAAAGTCAATATGTGTATGCATCTTCTGCACCCGTTTATATCTCAAATTCAGGCTCCAAACACCCGAAAATTCGATATTTTGGGGTCCCAGAAGCGATCTGTACATGCCTACTCAGATGCAGGCCCAAAACATTCTGAAAATCGATATTTTAGGTGCTCAGTGTCAGCATGTGTATGCATCTTCTGCACTCGTTTATATCTCAAATTCAACCTCAAAACACCAGAAAATTCGATAATTTTGGGTCCCAGAAGCGATCTGTACATGTCTAGTCAGTGCTAGAATGTTTTCAAAATATAGGCTCAAAACATGCTAAAAATCGATAATTTAAGTGTCCAAAGTCGATATGTGCATGCATCTTCTGTACCCGTTTATATCTCAAATTCAGGCTCAAAACACCCGTAAATTCGATATTTTTGGGTACTAGAAGCGATCTGTACATCCCTAATTCTAGGTAGAATGTTTTTAAGATACAGACCCAAAACATGCTCAAAATCGATATTTTAGGTGCCCAAAAGTCGATATGTGCATGCATCTTCTGTACCCGTTTATATCTCAAATTCAGGCTCAAAATACCCGAAAATTCGATATTTTTGGGTCCCAGAAGCGATCTGTACATGCCTACTCAGTGCTAGAATATTTTCAAAATATAGGCCCAAAACATGCTAAAAATCTATATTTTAGGTGCCCAAAGTCGATATCTCAAATTCAGGTCCAAAACACCCAAAAATTCGATATTTTGGGGTCCCAGAAGCGATCTGTACATGCCTACTCCGTGTTAGAGTATTTTCAATATACAGGCCCAAAACATACTGAAAATCGATCTTTGAGGTGCCCAAAAGTCGATATGTGGATGCATCTTCTGTACCCGTTTATATCTCAAATTCAGGCTCAACACACCCGAAAATTCGATATTTTGGTGTCCCAGAAGCGATCTGTACTTGCCTACTCCGTGTTAGAGTATTTTCAAAATACAGGCCCAAAACAAGCTAAAAATCGATATTTTAGATGACCAAAGTCAATATGTGTATGCATCTTCTGCACCCGTTTATATCCAAAATTCAGGCTCAAAACACCCGAAAATTCGATATTTTGGGGTCCCAGAAGCGATCTGTACATACCTACTCAGTGCTAGAATGTTTTCAAAATATAGGCTCAAAAACATGCTAAAAATCGATATTTTAAGTGTCCAAAGTCGATAAGTGCATTCATCATCTGTACACGTTTATATCTCAAATTCAGGCTCAAAACACCCGAAAATTCGATATTTTGGTGTCCCAGAAGTGATCTGTACATGCCTACTTAGTGGTAGAATATTTTCAAAATGTAGACCGAAAACATCCTAAAAATCGATATTTTAGGTGCCCAAAGTCGATATCTCAAATTCAGGCCCAAAACACCCGAACATTCGATATTTAGGGGTCCCAGACGAGAACTGTACATGCCTATTCCGTGTCAGAGTATTTTCAAAATACAGGCCCAAAACGCACTGAAAATCGATCTTTTAGGTGCCCAAAAGTCGATATGTGCATGCATCTTCTGTACCCGTGTATATCCCAAATTCAACCTCAAAACACCCGAAATTTCGATATTTTTGGGTCCCAGAAAAGATCTGTATATGTCTACTCAGTGCTAGAATTTTGTCAAAATATAGGCTCAAAACATGCTAAAAATCGATATTTTAAGTGCCAAAAGTCGATATGTGCATGCATCATCTGTACCCGTTTATATCTCAAATTCAGGCTCGAAACACCCGAAAATTCGATATTTTGGGGTCCCAGAAGCGATCTGTACATGCCTACTCAGATGCAGGCCCAAAACATGCTGAAAATCGATATTTTAGGTGCCCAAAGTCAACATGTGTATGCATCTTCTGCACTCGTTTATATCTCAAATTCAGCCTCAAAACACCCGAAAATTCGATAATTTTGGGTCCCAGAAACGATCTGTACATGTTTAGTCAGTGCTAGAATGTTTTCAAAATATAGGCTCAAAACATGCTAAAAATCGATATGTTAAGTGTCCAAAGTCGATATGTGCATGCATCTTCGGTACCCGTTTATATCTCAAATTCAGGCTCAAAACACCCGAAAATTCGATATTTTTGGGACCCAGAAACGATCTGTACATACCTACTCCTAGTTAGAGTATTTTCAAAATACAGGCCCAAAACATGCTGAAAATCGATATTTTAGGAGCCCAAAGTCAATATGTGCATGCATCTTCTGTACCCGTTTATATCTCAAATTCAGGCTCAAAACACCCGAAAATTCGATATTTTGGGGTCCCAGAAGCGATCTGTACATGCCTACTCAGTGCTAGAATGTTTTCAAAATATAGGCTCAAAACATGCTAAAAATCGATATTTTAAGTGTCCAAAGTCGATAAGTGCATTCATCATCTGTACCCGTTTATATGTCAAATTCAGGCTCAAAACACCCGAAAATTCGATATTTTGGGGTCCCAGAAGTGATCTGTACATGCCTACTTAGTGCTAGAATATTTTCAAAATATAGGCCCAAAACATGCTAAAAAACGATATTTTAGGTGACCAAAGTCGATATCTCAAATTCAGGCCCAAAACACCCGAAAATTCGATATTTAGGGGTCCCAAACGGGAACTGTACATGCCTACTCCGTATTAGAGTATTTTCAAAATACAGGCCCAAAACATACTGAAAATCGATCTTTTATGTGCCCAAATGTAGATATGTGCATGCATCTTCTGTACCCGTGTATATCCCAAATTCAACCTCAAAACCCCCGAAAATTCGATATTTTGGGGTCCCAGAAGCGATCTGTACATGTCTACTCAGTGCTAGAATTTTGTCAAAATATAGGCTCAAAACATGCTAAAAATCGATATTTTAAGTGCCAAAAGTCGATATGTGCATGCATCATCTGTACCCGTTTATATCTCAAATTCAGGCTCGAAACACCCGAAAATTAGATATTTTGGGGTCCCAGAAGCGATCTGTACATGCCTACTCAGATGCAGGCCCAAAACATGCTGAAAATCGATATTTTGGGTGCCCAAAGTCAACATGTGTATGCATCTTCTGCACTCGTTTATATCTCAAATTCAGGCTCAACACACCCGAAAATTCGATATTTTGGGGTCTCAGAAGCGATCTGTACTTGCCTACTCCGTGTTAGAGTATTTTCAAAATACAGGCCCAAAACAAGCTGAAAATCGATATTTTAGGGGACCAAAGTCAATATGTGTATGCATCTTCTGCACCAGTTTATATCTCAAATTCAGGCTCAAAACACCCGAAAATTCGATATTTTGGGGTCCCAGAAGTGATCTGTACATGCATACTTAGTGCTAGAATATTTTCAAAATATAGGCCCAAAACATGCTAAAAATCGATATTTTAGGTGTCCAAAGTCGATATCTCAAATTCAGGCCCAAAACACCCGAAAATTCGATATTTTGGGGTCCCAGAAGCGAACTGTACGTGCCTACTCCGTGTTAGAGTATTTTCAAAATACAGGCCCAAAACATACTGAAAATCGATCTTTTATGTTCCCAAAAGTCGATATGTGCATGCATCATCTGTACCCGTTTATATCTCAAATTCAGGCTGAAAACACCCGAAAATTCGATATTTTGGGGTCCCAGAAGTGATCTGTACATGCCTAGTTAGTGCTAGAATATTTTCTAAATATAGGCCCAAAACATGCTAAAAATCGATATTTTAGGTGCCCAAAGTCGATATCTCAAATTCAGGCCCAAAACACCCAAAAATTCGATATTTTGGGGTCCCAGAAGCGAACTGTACGTGCCTCCTCCGTGTTAGAGTATTTTCAAAATACAGGCCCAAAACATACTGAAAATCGATCTTTTATGTGCCCAAAAGTCGATATGTGCATGCATCTTCAGTACCCGTGTATATCACAAATTCAACCTCAAAACACCTGAAATTCGATATTTTTGGGTCCCAGAAACGATCTGTACATGTCTACTCAGTGCTAGAATTTTGTCAAAATATAGGCTCAAAACATGCTACAAATCGATATTTTAAGTGCCAAAAGTCGATATGTGCATGCATTATCTGTACCCGTTTATATCTCAAATTCAGGCTCGAAACACCCGAAAATTCGATATTTTGGGGTCCCAGAAGCGATCTGTACATGCCTACTCAGATGCAGGCCCAAAACATGCTGAAAATCGATATTTTAGGTGCCCAAAGTCAACATGTGTATGCATCTTCTGCACTCGTTTATATCTCAAATTCAGGCTCAAAACACCCGAAATTTCGATAATTTTGGGTCCCAGAAGCGATCTGTACATGTCTAGTCAGTGCTAGAATGTTTTCAAAATATAGGCTCAAAACATGCTAAAAATCGATATGTTAAGTGTCCAAAGTCGATATGTGCATGCATCTTCGGTACCCGTTTATATCTCAAATTCAGGCTCAAAACACCCGAAAATTCGATATTTTTGGGACCCAAAAGCGATCTGTACATGCCTACTCCTAGTTAGAGTATTTTCAAAATACAGGCCCAAAACATGCTGAAAATCGATATTTTAGGAGCCCAAAGTCAATATGTGCATGCATCTTCTGTACCCGTTTATATCTCAAATTCAGGCTCAAAACACCCGAAAATTCGATATTTTGGTGTCCCAGAAGTGATCTGTACATGCCTACAGAGTGCTAGAATATTTTCAAAGTATAGGCCCAAAGCAGGCTAAAAATCGATATTTTAGGTGCCCAAAGTCGATATCTTAAATTTAGACCCAAAACACCCAAAAATTCGATATTTTGGGGTCCCAGAAGCGATTTGTACATGCCTACTCCGTGTTAGAGTATTTTCAATATACAGGCCCAAAACATACTGAAAATCGATCTTTTAGGTGCCAAAAAGTTGATATGTGTATGCATCTTCTGCACCCGTTTATATCTCAAATTCAGGCTCAAAACACCCGAAAATTCGATATTTTGGGGTCCCAGAAGTGATCTGTACATGCCTACTTAGTGCTAGAATATTTTCAAAATATAGGCCCAAAACATGCTAAAAATCTATATTTTAGGTGCCCAAAGTCGATATTTCAAATTCAGGCCCAAAACACCCGAAAATTCGATATTTTGGGGTCCCAGAAGGGAACTGTACATGCCTACTCCGTGTTAGAGTATTTTCAAAATACAGGCCCAAAACATAATGAAAATCGATCTTTTATGTGCCCAAAAGTCGATATTTGCATGCATCTTCTGTACCCGTGTATATCCCAAATTCAACCTCAAAACACCCGAAAATTCGATATTTTTGGGCCCCAGAAACGATCTGTATATGTCTACTCAGTGCTAGAATATTTTCAAAATATAGGCTCAAAAACTGATAAAAATCGAAATTGTAAGTGTCCAAAGTCGATATGTTCATGCATCATCTGTACCCGTTTATATCTCATATTCAGGCTCAAAACACCCGAAAATTCGATATTTTGGGGTCCCAGAAGTGATCTGTACATGCCTACTTAGTGCTAGAATATTTTCAAAATATAGGCCCAAAACATGCTAAAAATCTATATTTTAGTTGCCCAAAGTCGATATTTCAAATTCAGGCCCAAAACACCCGAAAATTCGATATTTTGGGGTCCCAGAAAGGAACTGTACATGCCTACTCCGTGTTAGAGTATTTTCAAAATACAGGCCCAAAACATACTGAAAATCGATCTTTTATGTGCCCAAAAGTCGATATTTGCATGCATCTTCTGTACCCGTGTATATCCCAAATTCAACCTCAAAACACCCGAAAATTCGATATTTTTGGGCCCCAGAAACGATCTGTACATGTCTACTCAGTGCTAGAATTTTGTCAAAATATAGGCTCAAAACATGCTAAAAATCGATATTTTAAGTGCCAAAAGTCGATATGTGCATGCATCTTCTGTCCCCGTTTATATCTCAAATTCAGGCTCCAAACACCCGAAAATTCGATATTTTGGGGTCCCAGAAGCGATCTGTACATGCCTACTCAGTGCTAGAATATTTTCAAAAAATAGGCCCAAAACATGCTAAAAATCGATATTTTAGGTGCCCAAAGTCGATATCTTAAATTCATTCCCAAAACACCCAAAAATTCGATATTTTGGGGTCCCTGAAGCGAATTGTACATGCCTACTCCGTATTAGAGTATTTTCAAAATACAGGCCCAAAACAAGCTGAAAATCGATATTGTAGGTGACCAAAGTCAATATGTGTATGCATCTTCTGCACCCGTTTATATCACAAATTCAGGCTCAAAACACCCGAAAATTCGATATTTTGGGGTCCCAGAAGCGATCTGTACATGCCTATTCAGTGCTTGAATGTTTTCAAAGTATAGGCTCAAAACATGCTAAAAATCGATATATTAAGTGTCCAAAGTCGATAAGTGCATTCATCATCTGTACCCGTTTATATGTCAAATTCAGGCTCAAAACACCCGAAAATTCGATATTTTGGGGTCCCAGAAGTGATCTGTACATGCCTACTTAGTGCTACAATATTTTCAATATATAGGCCCAAAACATGCTAGAAATCGATATTTTAGGTGCCCAAAGTCGATATCTCAAATTCAGGCCCAAAACACCCGAAAATTCGATATTTAGGGGTCCCAAACGGGAACTGTACATGCCTATTCCGTGTAAGAGTATTTTCAAAATACAGGCCCAAAACATACTGAAAATCGATCTTTTATGTGCCCATATGTAGATATGTGCATGCATCTTCTGTACCCGTGTATATCCCAAATTCAACCTCAAAACACCCGGAAATTCGATATTTTTGGGTCCCAGAAGCGATCTGTACATGTCTACTCAGTGCTAGAATTTTGTCAAAATATAGGCTCAAAACATGCTAAAAATCGATATTTTAAGTGCCAAAAGTCGATATGTTCATGAATTATCTGTACCCGTTTATATCTCAAATTCAGGCTCGAAACACCCGAAAATTCGATATTTTGGGGTCCCAGAAGCGATCTGTACATGCCTACTCAGATGCAGACCCAAAACATGCTGAAAATCGATATTTTAGGTGCCCAAAGTCAACATGTGTATGCATCTTCTGCACTCGTTTATATCTCAAATTCAGGCTCAACATACCCGAAAATTCGATATTTGGGGGTCTCAGAAGCGATCTGTACTTGCCTACTCAGTGTTAGAGTATTTTCAAAATACAGGCCCAAAACAAGCTGAAAATCGATATTTTAGGGGCCCAAAGTCAATATGTGTATGCATCTTCTGCACCCGTTTATATCTCATATTCAGGCTCAAAACACCCGAAAATTCGATATTTTGGGGTCCCAGAAGTGATCTGTACATGCCTACTTAGTGCTAGAATATTTTCAAAAGATAGGCCCAAAACATGCTAAAAATCGATATTTTACGTGCCCAAAGTCGATATCTCAAATTCAGTCCCAAAACACCCAAAAATTCGATATTTTGGGGTCCCAGAAAGGAACTGTACATGCCTACTCCGTGTTAAAGTATTTTCAAAATACAGGCCTAAAACATGCTGAAAATCGATATTTTAGGTACCCAAAGTCAATATGTGAATGCATCTTCTGTACCTGTTTATATCTCAAATTCAGGTTCAAAACACCCTAAAATTCGGTATTTTTGGGTCCTAGAAGCGATCTGTACATCCCTACTCCTAGTTAGAATGTTTTCAAGATACAAAACCAAAACATGCTGAAAAACGATATTTTAGGTGCCCAAAAGTCGATTTGTGCATGCATCTTCTGTACCCGTTTATATCTCAAATTCAGGCTCAAAACACCCGAAAATTCGATATTTTGGGGTCTCAGAAGCGATCTGTATATGCCTACTCAGTGCTAGAATATTTTCAAAATATAGGCCCAAAACATGCTAAAAATCGATATTTTAGGGGCCCAAAGTCGATATCTCAAATTCAGGCCCAAAACACCCGAAAATTCGATATTTTGGGGTCCCAGAAGCGATCTGTACATGCCTACTCCGTGTTAGAGTATTTTCAATATACAGGCCCAAAACATGCTCAAAATCGATATTTTAGGTACCCAAAGACAATATGTGTATGCATCTTCAGCACCCGTTTATATCCCAAATTCAACCTCAAAACACCCGATAACTCGATATTTTTGGGTCCCAGAAGCGATCTGTACTTGCCTACTCCGTGTTAGAATATTTTCAAAATACAGGCCCAAAACATACTGAAAATCGATCTTTTAGGTGACCAAAGTCAATATGTGTATGCATCTTCTGCACCCGTTTATATCTCAAATTCAGGCTCCAAACACCCGAAAATTCGATATTTTGGGGTCCCAGAAGCGATCTGTACATGCCTACTCAGATGCAGGCCCAAAACATGCTGAAAATCGATATTTTAGGTGCTCAAAGTCAGCATGTGTATGCATCTTCTGCACTCGTTTATATCTCAAATTCAACCTCAAAACACCCGAAAATTCGATAATTTTGGGTCCCAGAAGCGATCTGTACATGTCTAGTCAGTGCTAGAATGTTTTCAAAATATAGGCTCAAAACATGCTAAAAATCGATAATTTAAGTGTCCAAAGTCGATTTGTGCATGCATCTTCTGCACCCGTTTATATCTCAAATTCAGGCTCAAAACACCCGTAAATTCGATATTTTTGGGTCCTAGAAGCGATCTGTACATCCCTAATTCTAGGTAGAATGTTTTTAAGATACAGACCCAAAACATGCTCAAAATCGATATTTTAGGTGCCCAAAAGTCGATATGTGCATGCATCTTCTGTACCCGTTTATATCTCAAATTCAGGCTCAAAATACCCGAAAATTCGATATTTTTGGGTCCCAGAAGCGATCTGTACATGCCTACTCAGTGCTAGAATATTTTCAAAATATAGGCCCAAAACATGCTAAAAATCTATATTTTAGGTGCCCAAAGTCGATATCTCAAATTCAGGTCCAAAACACCCAAAAATTCGATATTTTGGGGTCCCAGAAGCGATCTGTACATGCCTACTCCGTGTTAAAGTATTTTCAATATACAGGCCCAAAACATACTGAAAATCGATCTTTGAGGTGCCCAAAAGTCGATATGTGGATGCATCTTCTGTACCCGTTTATATCTCAAATTCAGGCTCAACACAACCGAAAATTCGATATTTTGTTGTCCCAGAAGCGATCTGTACTTGCCTACTCCGTGTTAGAGTATTTTCAAAATACAGGCCCAAAACAAGCTAAAAATCGATATTTTAGATGACCAAAGTCAATATCTGTATGCATCTTCTGCACCCGTTTATATCCAAAATTCAGGCTCAAAACACCCGAAAATTCGATATTTTGGGGTCCCAGAAGCGATCTGTACATATCTACTCAGTGCTAGAATGTTTTCAAAATATAGGCTCAAAAACATGCTAAAAATCGATATTTTAAGTGTCCAAAGTCGATAAGTGCATTCATCATCTGTACACGTTTATATCTCAAATTCAGGCTCAAAACACCCGAAAATTCGATATTTTGGTGTCCCAGAAGTGATATGTACATGCCTACTTAGTGGTAGAATATTTTCAAAATATAGTCCGAAAACATCCTAAAAATCGATATTTTAGGTGCCCAAAGTCGATATCTCAAATTCAGGCCCAAAACACCCGAACATTCGATATTTAGGGGTCCCAGACGAGAACTGTACATGCCTATTCCGTGTCAGAGTATTTTCAAAATACAGGCCCAAAACGCACTGAAAATCGATCTTTTAGGTGCCCAAAAGTCGATATGTGCATGCATCTTCTGTACCCGTGTATATCCCAAATTCAACCTCAAAACACCCGAAATTTCGATATTTTTGGGTCCCAGAAACGATCTGTACATGTCTACTCAGTGCTAGAATTTTGTCAAAATATAGGCTCAAAACATGCTAATAATCGATATTTTAAGTGCCAAAAGTCGATATGTGCATGCATCATCTGTACCCGTTTATATCTCAAATTCAGGCTCGAAACACCCGAAAATTCGATATTTTGGGGTCCCAGAAGCGATCTGTACATGCCTACTCAGATGCAGGCCCAAAACATGCTGAAAATCGATATTTTAGGTGCCCAAAGTCAACATGTGTATGCATCTTCTGCACTCGTTTATATCTCAAATTCAGCCTCAAAACACCCGAAAATTCGATAATTTTGGGTCCCAGAAACGATCTGTACATGTCTAGTCAGTGCTAGAATGTTTTCAAAATATAGGCTCAAAACATGCTAAAAATCGATATGTTAAGTGTCCAAAGTCGATATGTGCATGCATCTTCGGTACCCGTTTATATCTCAAATTCAGGCTCAAAACACCCGAAAATTCGATATTTTTGGGACCCAGAAACGATCTGTACATACCTACTCCTAGTTAGAGTATTTTCAAAATACAGGCCCAAAACATGCTGAAAATCGATATTTTAGGAGCCCAAAGTCAATATGTGCATGCATCTTCTGTACCCGTTTATATCTCAAATTCAGGCTCAAAACACCCGAAAATTCGATATTTTGGGGTCCCAGAAGCGATCTGTACATGCCTACTCAGTGCTAGAATGTTTTCAAAATATAGGCTTAAAACATGCTAAAAATCGATATTTTAAGTGTCCAAAGTCGATAAGTGCATTCATCATCTGTACCTGTTTATATGTCAAATTCAGGCTCAAAACACCCGAAAATTCGATATTTTGGGGTCCCAGAAGTGATCTGTACATGCCTACTTAGTGCTAGAATATTTTCAAAATATAGGCCCAAAACATGCTAAAAATCGATATTTTAGGTGCCCAAAGTCGATATCTCAAATTCAGGCACAAAACACCCGAAAATTCGATATTTAGGGGTCCCAAACGGGAACTGTACATGCCTACTCCGTGTTAGAGTATTTTCAAAATACAGGCCCAAAACATACTGAAAATCGATCTTTTATGTGCCCAAATGTAGATATGTGCATGCATCTTCTGTACCCGTGTATATCCCAAATTCAACCTCAAAACCCCCGAAAATTCGATATTTTGGGGTCCCAGAAGCGATCTGTACATGTCTACTCAGTGCTAGAATTTTGTCAAAATATAGGCTCAAAACATGCTAAAAATCGATATTTTAAGTGCCAAAAGTCGATATGTGCATGCATCATCTGTACCCGTTTATATCTCAAATTCAGGCTCGAAACACCCGAAAATTCGATATTTTGGGGTCCCAGAAGCGATCTGTACATGCCTACTCAGATGCAGGCCCAAAACATGCTGAAAATCGATATTTTAGGTGCCCAAAGTCAACATGTGTATGCATCTTCTGCACTCGTTTATATCTCAAATTCAGGCTCAACATACCCGAAAATTCGATATTTGGGGGTCTCAGAAGCGATCTGTACTTGCCTACTCCGTGTTAGAGTATTTTCAAAATACAGGCCCAAAACAAGCTGAAAATCGATATTTTAGGGGACCAAAGTCAATATGTGTATGCATCTTCTGCACCCGTTTATATCTCATATTCAGGCTCAAAACACCCGAAAATTCGATATTTTGGGGTCCCAGAAGTGATCTGTACATGCCTACTTAGTGCTAGAATATTTTCAAAATATAGGCCCAAAACATGCTAAAAATCTATATTTTAGGTGCCCAAAGTCGATATTTCAAATTCAGGCCCAAAACACCCGAAAATTCGATATTTTGGGATCCCAGAAAGGAACTGTACATGCCTACTCCGTGTTAGAGTATTTTCAAAATACAGGCCCAAAACATACTGAAAATCGATCTTTTATGTGCCCAAAAGTCGATATGTGCATGCATCATCTGTACCCGTTTATATCTCAAATTCAGGCTCAAAACACCCGAAAATTCGATATTTTGGGGTCCCAGAAGTGATCTGTACATGCCTAGTTAGTGCTAGAATATTTTCTAAATATAGGCCCAAAACATGCTAAAAATCGATATTTTAGGTGCCCAAAGTCGATATCTCAAATTCAGGCGCAAAACACCCGAAAATTCGATATTTTGGGGTCCCAGAAGCGAACTGTACGTGCCTACTCCGTGTTAGAGTATTTTCAAAATACAGGCCCAAAACATACTGAAAATCGATCTTTTATGTGCCCAAAAGTCGATATGTGCATGCATCTTCAGTACCCGTGTATATCCCAAATTCAACCTCAAAACACCCGAAATACGATATTTTTGGGTCCCAGAAACGATCTGTACATATCTATTCAGTGCTAGAATTTTGTCAAAATATAGGCTCAAAACATGCTACAAATCGATATTTTAAGTGCCAAAAGTCGATATGTGCATGCATTATCTGTACCCGTTTATATCTCAAATTCAGGCTCGAAACACCCGAAAATTCGATATTTTGGGGTCCCAGAAGCGATCTGTACATGCCTACTCAGTGCTAGAATTTTTTTCAAAATATAGGCCCAAAACATGCTAAAAATCGATATTTTAGGTGCCCAAAGTCGATATCTTAAATTCAGGCCCAAAACACTCAAAAATTCGATATTTTTGGGTCCCAGAAGCGAATTGTACATGCCTACTCCGTGTTAGAGTATTTTCAAAATGCAAGCCCAAAACATACTGAAAATCGATCTTTTATGTGCCCAAAAGTCGATATGTGCATGCATCATCTGTACCCGTTTTTATCTCAAATTCAGGCTCGAAACACCCGAAAATTCGATATTTTGGGGTCCCAGAAGCGATCTGTACATGCCTACTCAGATGCAGGCCCAAAACATGCTGAAAATCGATATTTTAGGTGCCCAAAGTCAACATGTGTATGCATCTTCTGCACTCGTTTATATCTCAAATTCAGCCTCAAAACACCCGAAAATTCGATAATTTTGGGTCCCAGAAGCGATCTGTACATGTCTAGTCAGTGCTAGAATGTTTTCAAAATATAGGCTCAAAACATGCTAAAAATCGATATGTTAAGTGTCCAAAGTCGATATGTGCATGCATCTTCGGTACCCGTTTATATCTCAAATTCAGGCTCAAAACACCCGAAAATTCGATATTTTTGGGACCCAAAAGCGATCTGTACATGCCTACTCCTAGTTTGAGTATTTTCAAAATACAGGCCCAAAACATGCTGAAAATCGATATTTTAGGAGCCCAAAGTCAATATGTGCATGCATTTTCTGTACCCGTTTATATCTCAAATTCAGGCTCAAAACACCCGAAAATTCTGTGTTTTTTTGTCCTAGAAGCGATTTGTACATCCCTACTCCTAGTTAGAATGTTTTCAAGTTACAGTCCCAAAACATGCTCAAAATCGATATTTTAGGTTCCCAAAAGTCGATATGTGCATGCATCTTCTGTACCCGTTTATATCTCAAATTCAGGCTCAAAACACCCGAAAATTCGATATTTTGGTGTCCCAGAAGTGATCTGTACATGCCTACTCAGTGCTAGAATATTTTCAAAGTATAGGCCCAAAGCAGGCTAAAAATCGATATTTTAGGTGCCCAAAGTCGATATCTTAAATTTAGACCCAAAACACCCAAAAATTCGATATTTTGGGGTCCCAGAAATGATCTGTACATGTCTACTCAGTGCTAGAATTTTGTCAAAATATAGGCTCAAAACATGCTACAAATCGATATTTAAAGTGCCAAAAGTCGATATGTGCATGCATCATCTGTACCCGTTTATATCTCAAATTCAGGCTCGAAACACCCGAAAATTGGATATTTTGGGGTCCCAGAAGCGATCTGTACATGCCTACTCAGTGCTAGAATTTTTTTCAAAATATAGGCCCAAAACATGCTAAAAATCGATATTTTAGGTGCCCAAAGTCGATATCTTAAATTCAGGCCCAAAACACCCAAAAATTCGATATTATTGGGTCCCAGAAACGAACTGTACATGCCTACTCCGTGTCAGAGTATTTTCAAAATGCAGGCCCAAAACATACTGAAAATCGATCTTTTATGTGCCCAAAAGTCGATATGTGCATGAATCTTCTGTACCCGTTTATATCCCAAATTCAACCTTTAAAACACCCAAAAATTCGATATTTTGGGGTCCCAGAAGCGATCTGTACATGCCTACTCAGTGCTAGAATTTTTTCAAAATATAGGCTCAAAACATGCTAAAAATCGATATTTTAAGTGTCCAAGGTCGATATGTGCATGCATCATCTGTACCCGTTTATATCTCAAATTCAGGCTCAAAACACCCGAAAATTCGATATTTTTGGGTCCCAGAATCGATCTGTACATGCCTACTCTCATGCAGGCCCAAAACATGCTGAAAAACGATATTTTAGGTGCCCAAAGTCAACATGTGTATGCATCTTCTGCACTCGTTTATATCTCAAATTCAACCTCAAAACACTCGAAAATTCGATAATTTTGGGTCCCAGAAGCGATCTGTACATGTTTAGTCAGTGCTAGATTGTTTTCAAAATATAGGCTCAAAACATGCTAAAAATCGATATTTTAAGTGTCAAAAGTCAATATGTGCATGCATCTTCTGTACCCGTTTATATCTCAAATTCAGGCTCAAAACACCCGAAAATTCGGTATTTTTGGGTCCTAGAAGCGATCTGTACATCCCTACTCCTAGTTATAATGTTTTCTAGGTACAGACCCAAAACATGCTCAAAATCGATATTTTAGGTGGTTAAAAGTCGATATGTGCATGCATCTTCTGTACCCGTTTATATATCAAATTCAAGCTCAAAACACCCGAAAATTCGATATTTTGGGGTCCCAGAAGCGATCTGTACATGCCTACTCAGTGATAGAATATTTTCAAAATATAGGCCCAAAACAGGCTAAAAATCGATATTTTAGGTGCCCAAAGTCGATATCTCAAATTCAGGCCCAAAACACCCAAAAATTCGATATTTTGGGGTCCCAGGAGCGATCTGTACATGCCTACTCCGTGTTAGAGTATTTTCAATATACAGGCCCAAAATATACTGAAAATCGATCTTTTAGGTGACCAAAGTCAATATGTGTATGCATCTTCTGCACCCGTTTATATCCCAAATTCAACCTCAAAACACCCGAAAATTCGATATTTTTGGGTCCCAGAAACGATCTGTACATGCCTACTTCGTGTTAGAGTATTTTCAAAATACAGGCCCAAAACATACTGAAAATCGATATTTTATGTGCCCAAAAGTCGATATGTGCATGCATCATCTGTACCCGTTTATATCTCAAATTCAGGCTCAAAACACCCGAAAATTCGATATTTTGGGGTCCCAGAAGTGATCTGTACATGCCTAGTTAGTGCTAGAATATTTTCTAAATATAGGCCCAAAACATGCTAAAAATCGATATTTTAGGTGCCCAAAGTCGATATCTCAAATTCAGGCCCAAAACACCCGAAAATTCGATATTTTGGGGTCCCAGAAGCGAACTGTACGTGCCTACTCCGTGTTAGAGTATTTTCAAAATACAGGCCCAAAACATACTGAAAATCGATCTTTTATGTGCCCAAAAGTCGATATGTGCATGCATCTTCAGTACCCGTGTATATCCCAAATTCAACCTCAAAACACCCGAAAATTCGATATTTTTGGGTCCCAGAAACGATCTGTACATGTCTACTCTGTGCTAAAATTTTGTCAAAATATAGGCTCAAAACATGCTAAAAATCGATATTTTAAGTGCCAAAAGTCGATATGTGCATGCATCATCTGTACCCGTTTATATCTCAAATTCAGGCTCGAAACACCCGAAAATTCGATATTTTGGGGTCCCAGAAGCGATCTGTACATGCCTATTCAGTGCTAGAATTTTTTCAAAATATAGGCCCAAAACATGCTAAAAAACGATATTTTAGGTGCCTAAAGTCGATATCTTAAATTCAGGCCCAAAACACCCAAAAATTCGATATTTTTGGGTCCCAGAAGCGATCTGTACTCAGTGCTAGAAAGTTTTCAAAATATAGGCTCAAAACATGCTAAAAATCGATATTTTAAGTGTCCAAAGTCGATATGTGCATGCATCATCTGTACCTTTTTATATCTCAAATTCAGGCTCAACACACCCGAAAAATCGATATTTTGGGGTCCCAGAAGTGATCTGTACATGCCTACTTAGTGCTAGAATATTTTCTAAATGTAGGCCCAAAACATGCTAAAAATCGATATTTTAGGTGCCCAAAGTCGATATCTCAAATTCAGGCCCAAAATACCCGAAAATTCGATATTTTGGGGTCCCAGAAGCGAACTGTACATGCCTACTCCGTGTTAGAGTATTTTCAAAATACAGGCCCAAAACATATTGAAAATAGATCTTTTAAGTGCCCAAAAGTCGATATGTGCATGCTTCTTCTGTACCCGTTTATATCTCAAATTTAGACTCAAAACACCCGAAAATTCGATATTTTGGGGTCCCAGAAGTGATCTGTACATGCCTACTCAGTACTAGAATATTTTCAAAGTATAGGCCCAAAGCAGGCTAAAAATCGATATTTTAGGTGCCCAAAGTCGATATCTTAAATTTAGACCCAAAACACCCAAAAATTCGATATTTTGGGGTCCCAGAAATGATCTGTACATGTCTACTCAGTGCTAGAATTTTGTCAAAATATAGGCTCAAAACATGCTACAAATCGATATTTAAAGTGCCAAAAGTCGATATGTGCATGCATCATCTGTACCCGTTTATATCTCAAATTCAGGCTCGAAACACCCGAAAATTGGATATTTTGGGGTCCCAGAAGCGATCTGTACATGCCTACTCAGTGCTAGAATTTTTTTCAAAATATAGGCCCAAAACATGCTAAAAATCGATATTTTAGGTGCCCAAAGTCGATATCTTAAATTCAGGCCCAAAACACCCAAAAATTCGATATTATTGGGTCCCAGAAACGAACTGTACATGCCTACTCCGTGTCAGAGTATTTTCAAAATGCAGGCCCAAAACATACTGAAAATCGATCTTTTATGTGCCCAAAAGTCGATATGTGCATGAATCTTCTGTACCCGTTTATATCCCAAATTCAACCTTTAAAACACCCAAAAAATCGATATTTTGGGGTCCCAGAAGCGATCTGTACATGCCTACTCAGTGCTAGAATTTTTTCAAAATATAGGCTCAAAACATGCTAAAAATCGATATTTTAAGTGTCCAAGGTCGATATGTGCATGCATCATCTGTACCCGTTTATATCTCAAATTCAGGCTCAAAACACCCGAAAATTCGATATTTTTGGGTCCCAGAATCGATCTGTACATGCCTACTCTCATGCAGGCCCAAAACATGCTGAAAAACGATATTTTAGGTGCCCAAAGTCAACATGTGTATGCATCTTCTGCACTCGTTTATATCTCAAATTCAACCTCAAAACACTCGAAAATTCGATAATTTTGGGTCCCAGAAGCGATCTGTACATGTTTAGTCAGTGCTAGATTGTTTTCAAAATATAGGCTCAAAACATGCTAAAAATCGATATTTTAAGTGTCAAAAGTCAATATGTGCATGCATCTTCTGTACCCGTTTATATCTCAAATTCAGGCTCAAAACACCCGAAAATTCGGTATTTTTGGGTCCTAGAAGCGATCTGTACATCCCTACTCCTAGTTATAATGTTTTCTAGGTACAGACCCAAAACATGCTCAAAATCGATATTTTAGGTGGTTAAAAGTCGATATGTGCATGCATCTTCTGTACCCGTTTATATATCAAATTCAAGCTCAAAACACCCGAAAATTCGATATTTTGGGGTCCCAGAAGCGATCTGTACATGCCTACTCAGTGATAGAATATTTTCAAAATATAGGCCCAAAACAGGCTAAAAATCGATATTTTAGGTGCCCAAAGTCGATATCTCAAATTCAGGCCCAAAACACCCAAAAATTCGATATTTTGGGGTCCCAGGAGCGATCTGTACATGCCTACTCCGTGTTAGAGTATTTTCAATATACAGGCCCAAAACATACTGAAAATCGATCTTTTAGGTGACCAAAGTCAATATGTGTATGCATCTTCTGCACCCGTTTATATCCCAAATTCAACCT
Source organism: Petrolisthes cinctipes (assembly GCA_033782935.1). Lineage (NCBI taxonomy): Eukaryota > Metazoa > Arthropoda > Malacostraca > Decapoda > Porcellanidae > Petrolisthes > Petrolisthes cinctipes. The sequence goes on along the minus strand of JAWQEG010000930.1, from coordinate 813,127 downwards.
CAAAACACCCGAAAATTCGATATTTGTGGGTCCCAGAAACGATCTGTACATGCCTACTTCGTGTTAGAGTATTTTCAAAATACAGGCCCAAAACATACTGAAAATCGATCTTTTATGTGCCCAAAAGTCGATATGTGCATGCATCATCTGTACCCGTTTATATCTCAAATTCAGGCTCAAAACACCCGAAAATTCGATATTTTGGGGTCCCAGAAGTGATCTGTACATGCCTAGTTAGTGCTAGAATATTTTCTAAATATAGGCCCAAAACATGCTAAAAATCGATATTTTAGGTGCCCAAAGTCGATATCTCAAATTCAGGCCCAAAACACCCGAAAATTCGATATTTTGGGGTCCCAGAAGCGAACTGTACGTGCCTACTCCGTGTTAGAGTATTTTCAAAATACAGGCCCAAAACATACTGAAAATCGATCTTTTATGTGCCCAAAAGTCGATATGTGCATGCATCTTCAGTACCCGTGTATATCCCAAATTCAACCTCAAAACACCCGAAAATTCGATATTTTTGGGTCCCAGAAACGATCTGTACATGTCTACTCTGTGCTAAAATTTTGTCAAAATATAGGCTCAAAACATGCTAAAAATCGATATTTTAAGTGCCAAAAGTCGATATGTGCATGCATCATCTGTACCCGTTTATATCTCAAATTCAGGCTCGAAACACCCGAAAATTCGATATTTTGGGGTCCCAGAAGCGATCTGTACATGCCTATTCAGTGCTAGAATTTTTTCAAAATATAGGCCCAAAACATGCTAAAAAACGATATTTTAGGTGCCTAAAGTCGATATCTTAAATTCAGGCCCAAAACACCCAAAAATTCGATATTTTTGGGTCCCAGAAGCGATCTGTACTCAGTGCTAGAATGTTTTCAAAATATAGGCTCAAAACATGCTAAAAATCGATATTTTAAGTGTCCAAAGTCGATATGTGCATGCATCATCTGTACCTTTTTATATCTCAAATTCAGGCTCAACACACCCGAAAAATCGATATTTTGGGGTCCCAGAAGTGATCTGTACATGCCTACTTAGTGCTAGAATATTTTCTAAATGTAGGCCCAAAACATGCTAAAAATCGATATTTTAGGTGCCCAAAGTCGATATCTCAAATTCAGGCCCAAAATACCCGAAAATTCGATATTTTGGGGTCCCAGAAGCGAACTGTACATGCCTACTCCGTGTTAGAGTATTTTCAAAATACAGGCCCAAAACATATTGAAAATAGATCTTTTAAGTGCCCAAAAGTCGATATGTGCATGCTTCTTCTGTACCCGTTTATATCTCAAATTTAGACTCAAAACACCCGAAAATTCGATATTTTGGGGTCCCAGAAGCGATCTATACTTGCCTACTCCGTGTTAGAGTATTTTCAAAATACAGGCCCAAAACAAGCTGAAAATCGATATTTTAGGTGACGAAAGTCGATATGTGCATGCATCATCTGTACCCGTTTATATCTCAAATTCAGGCTTAAAACACCCGAAAAATCGATATTTTAGGGTCCCAGAAGTGATCTGTACATGCCTACTTAGTGCTAGAATATTTTCAAAATATAGGCCCAAAACATGCTAAAAATCGATATTTTAGGTGCCCAAAGTCGATATCTCAAATTCAGGCCCAAAACAGCCAAAAATTCGATATTTTTTGGTCCCAGAAGCGAACTGTACATGCCTACTCCGTGTTAGAGGATTTTCAAAATACAGGCCCAAAACATACTGAAAATCGATCTTATAGGTGACCAAAAGTCGATATGTGCATGCATCTTCTGTACCCGTTTATATCCCAAATTCAACCTCAAAACACCCGAAAATTCGATATTTTTGGGCCCCAGAAGCGATCTGTACATGCCTTCTCAGTGCTAGAATGTTTTCAAAATATAGGCTCAAAACATGCTAAAAATCGATATTTTAAGTGTCCAAAGTCGATATGTGCATGAATCATCTGTTCCCATTTATATCTCAAATTCAGGCTCAAAACACCCGAAAATTCGATATTTTGGGGTCCCAGAAGTGATCTGTACATGCCTACTTAGTGCTAGAATATTTATAAAATATAGACCCAAAACATGCTAAAAATCGATATTTTAGGTGCCCAAAGTCGATATCACAAATTCAGGCCCAAAACACCCGAAACTTCGATATTTTGGGGTCACAGAAGCGAACTGTACATGCCTACTCCGTGTTAGAGTATTTTCAAAATACAGGCCCAAAACATACTGAAAATCGATCTTTTAGGTGCCCAAAAGTCGATATGTGCATGGATCTTCTGTAACCGTTTATATCTCAAATTCAGGCTCCAAACACCCGAAAATTCGATATTTTGGGGTCCCAGAAGCGATCTGTACATGCCTACTCAGATGCAGGCCCAAAACATGCTGAAAATCGATATTTTAGGTGCCCAAAGTCAACATGTGTATGCATCTTCTGCACTCGTTTATATCTCAAATTCAACCTCAAAACACCCGAATATTCGATAATTTTGGGTCCCAGAAGCGATCTGTACATGTCTAGTCAATGCCAGAATGTTTTCAAAATATACGCTCAAAACATGCTAAAAATCGATATTTTAAGTGTCCAAAGTCGATATGTGCATGCATCTTTTGTAACCGTTTATATCTCAAATTCAGGCTCAAAACACCCAAAAATTCAATATTTTTGGGTCCCAGAAGCGATCTGTACATGCCTACTCCTAGTTAGAGTATTTTCAAAATACAGGCCCAAAACATGCTGAAAATCGATATTTTAGGTGCCCAAAGTCAATATGTGCATGCATCTTCTGTACCCGTTTATATCTCAAATTCAGGCTCAAAACACCCGAAAATTCGGTATTTTTGGGTCCTAGAAGCGATCTGTACTTCCCTACTCCTAGTTAGTATGTTTTCAAGATACAGACCCAAAACATACTGAAAATCGATATTTTAGGTGCCTTTTTTTTTTTTTTTTTTATATATGTTCTGACACTGGACATAGGCTTAATCAAGCCCGTTACCGTGGCCCAGGTCAACTGCTGCTCATACACACACGTCACGACTTCTGAACTGGTACCCAGCCACAGAGGGAGGGAATTGAGGGTTATTTCCAAATACTGCAGCTGTTATGGTACCAGTGAGGGTGTTTTACGACGTTCGGTGGCCTTATAGTTAATGCCTCAAACTCAAATCGGAAGGGTAAATATTCTCAGGCCCTCACCTGAGAGGATCGATCTCCCGACCTCTAGGATATGAGTCCAGAACACTAACCACTCGGCCACCTCCCCTAAATGTCGATATGTGGATGCAGCTTCTGTACCCGTTTATATCTCAAATTCAGGCTCAAAACACCCGAAAGCTTGATATTTTGGGGTCCCAGAAGCGATCTGTACATGCCTACTCAGTGCTAGAATATTTTCAAAATGTAGGCCCAAAACAGGCTAAAAATCGATATTTTAGGTGCCCAAAGTCGATATCTCAAATTCAGGCCCAAAACACCCAAAAATTCGATATTTTGGGGTCCCAGAAGCGATCTGTACATGCCTACTCCGAGTTAGTGTATTTTCAATATACAGGCCCAAAACATACTGAAAATCGATCTTTTAGGTGACCAAAGTCAATATGTGTATGCATCTTCTGCACCCGTTTATATCCCAAATTCAACCTCAAAACACCCGAAAATTCGATATTTTTGGGTCCCAAAAGCGATCTGTACATGCCTACTCAGTGCTAGAATGTTTTCAAAATATAGGCTCAAAACATGCTAAAAATCGATATTTTAAGTGTCCAAAGTCGATATGTGCATGCATCATCTGTACCCGTTTATATCTCAAATTCAGGCTCAAAACACCCGAAAAATCGATATTTTGGGGTCCCAGAAGTGATCTATACATGCCTACTTAGTGCTAGAATATTTTCAAAATATAGGCCCAAAACATGCTAAAAATCGATATTTTAGGTGCCCAAAGTCGATATCTCAAATTCAGGCTCAAAACACCCAAAAATTCGATATTTTTGGGTCCCAGAAGCGATCTGTACATGCCTACTCCTAGTTAGAGTATTTTCAAAATACAGGCCCAAAACATGCTGAAAATCGATATTTTAGGTGCCCAAAGTCAATATGTGCATGCATCTTCTGTACCCGTTTATATCTCAAATTCAGGCTCAAAACACCCGAAAATTCGGTATTTTTGGGTCCTAGAAGAGATCTGTACTTCCCTACTCCTAGTTAGTATGTTTTCAAGATACAGACCCAAAACATACTGAAAATCGATATTTTAGGTGCCTTTTTTTTTTTTTTTTTTTATATATGTTCCGACACTGGACATAGGCTTAATCAAGCCCGTTACCGTGGCCCAGGTCAACTGCTGCTCATACACACACGTCACGACTTCTGAACTGGTACCCAGCCACAGAGGGAGGGAATTGAGGGTTATTTCCAAATACTGCAGCTGTTATGGTACCAGTGAGGGTGTTTTACGACGTTCGGTGGCCTTATAGTTAATGCCTCAAACTCAAATCGGAAGGGTAAATATTCTCAGGCCCTCACCTGAGAGGATCGATCTCCCGACCTCTAGGATATGAGTCCAGAACACTAACCACTCGGCCACCTCCCCTAAATGTCGATATGTGGATGCAGCTTCTGTACCCGTTTATATCTCAAATTCAGGCTCAAAACACCCGAAAGCTTGATATTTTGGGGTCCCAGAAGCGATCTGTACATGCCTACTCAGTGCTAGAATATTTTCAAAATGTAGGCCCAAAACAGGCTAAAAATCGATATTTTAGGTGCCCAAAGTCGATATCTCAAATTCAGGCCCAAAACACCCAAAAATTCGATATTTTGGGGTCCCAGAAGCGATCTGTACATGCCTACTCCGAGTTAGTGTATTTTCAATATACAGGCCCAAAACATACTGAAAATCGATCTTTTAGGTGACCAAAGTCAATATGTGTATGCATCTTCTGCACCCGTTTATATCCCAAATTCAACCTCAAAACACCCGAAAATTCGATATTTTTGGGTCCCAAAAGCGATCTGTACATGCCTACTCAGTGCTAGAATGTTTTCAAAATATAGGCTCAAAACATGCTAAAAATCGATATTTTAAGTGTCCAAAGTCGATATGTGCATGCATCATCTGTACCCGTTTATATCTCAAATTCAGGCTCAAAACACCCGAAAAATCGATATTTTGGGGTCCCAGAAGTGATCTATACATGCCTACTTAGTGCTAGAATATTTTCAAAATATAGGCCCAAAACATGCTAAAAATCGATATTTTAGGTGCCCAAAGTCGATATCACAAATTCAGGCCCAAAACACCCGAAAATTCGATATTTTGGGGTCCCAGAAGCGAACTGTACATGCCTACTCCGTGTTAGAGTATTTTCAAAATACAGGCCCAAAACATACTGAAAATCGATCTTTTAGGTGCCCAAAAGTCGATATGTGCATGCATCTTCTGTACCCGTTTATATCTCAAATTCAGGCTCAAAACACCCGAAAATTCGGTATTTTTGGGTCCTAGAAGCGATCTGTACTTCCCTACTCCTAGTCAGTATGTTTTCAAGATACAGACCCAAAACATACTGAAAATCGATATTTTAGGTTTCTTTTTTTTTTTTTTTTTTATATATATGTTCCGACACTGGACATAGGCTTAATCAAGCCCGTTACCGTGGCCCAGGTCAACTGCTGCTCATACACACACGTCACGACTTCTGAACTGGTACCCAGCCACAGAGGGAGGGAATTGAGGGTTATTTCCAAATACTGCAGCTGTTATGGTACCAGTGAGGGTGTTTTACGACGTTCGGTGGCCTTATAGTTAATGCCTCAAACTCAAATCGGAAGGGTAAATATTCTCAGGCCCTCACCTGAGAGGATCGATCTCCCGACCTCTAGGATATGAGTCCAGAACACTAACCACTCGGCCACCTCCCCTAAATGTCGATATGTGGATGCAGCTTCTGTACCCGTTTATATCTCAAATTCAGGCTCAAAACACCCGAAAGCTTGATATTTTGGGGTCCCAGAAGCGATCTGTACATGCCTACTCAGTGCCAGAATATTTTCAAAATGTAGGCCCAAAACAGGCTAAAAATCGATATTTTAGGAGCCCAAAGTCGATATCTCAAATTCAGGCCCAAAACACCCGAAAATTCGATATTTTTGGGTCCCAAAAGCGATCTGTACATGCCTACTCAGTGCTAGAATGTTTTCAAAATATAGGCTCAAAACATGCTAAAAATCGATATTTTAAGTGTCCAAAGTCGATATGTGCATGCATCATCTGTACCCGTTTATATCTCAAATTCAGGCTCAAAACACCCGAAAAATCGATATTTTGGGGTCCCAGAAGTGATCTATACATGCCTACTTAGTGCTAGAATATTTTCAAAATATAGGCCCAAAACATGCTAAAAATCGATATTTTAGGTGCCCAAAGTCGATATCACAAATTCAGGCCCAAAACACCCGAAAATTCGATATTTTTGTGTCCTAGCATCGATCTGTACTTCCCTACTCCTAGTTAGAATGTTTTCAAGATACAGACCCAAAACATGCTGAAAATCGACATTTTAGGTGCCTAAAAGTCGATATGTGCATGCATCTTCTGTACCCGTTTATATCTCAAATTCAGGCTCAAAACACCCGAAAGTTCGATATTTTGGAGTCCCAGAAGCGATCTGTACATGCCTACTCAGTGCTAGAATATTTTCAAAATATAGGCCCAAAACATGCTAAAAATCGATATTTTAAGTGCCCAAAGTCGATATCTCAAATTCAGGCCCATAACACCCAAAAATTCGATATTTTGGGGTCCCAGAAGCGATCTGTACATGCCTACTCCGAGTTAGTGTATTTTCAAAATACAGGCCCAAAACATACTGAAAATCGAACTTTTAGGAGCCCAAAGGTCGATGTGTGCATGCATCTTCTGTACCCGTTTATATCTCAAATTCAGGCTCCAAACACCCGAAAATTCGATATTTTGGGGTCCCAGAAGCGATCTGTTCTTGCCTACTCCGTGTTAGAGTATTTTCAAAAATACAGGCCCAAAACAAGCTGAAAATCGATATTTTAGGAGACCAAAGTCAATATGTGTATGCATCTTCTGTACCCGTTTATATCCCAAATTCAACCTCAAAAAAACCCGAAAATTCGATATTTTTGAGTTCCAGAAGCGATCTGTACATGGCTACTCAGTGCCAGAATATTTTCAAAATGTAGGCCCAAAACAGGCTAAAAATCGATATTTTAGGTGCCCAAAGTCGATATCTCAAATTCAGGCCCAAAACACCCGAAAATTCGATATTTTTGGGTCCCAAAAGCGATCTGTACATGCCTACTCAGTGCTAGAATGTTTTCAAAATATAGGCTCAAAACATGCTAAAAATCGATATTTTAAGTGTCCAAAGTCGATATGTGCATGCATCATCTGTACCCGTTTATATCTCAAATTCAGGCTCAAAACACCCGAAAAATCGATATTTTGGGGTCCCAGAAGTGATCTATACATGCCTACTTAGTGCTAGAATATTTTCAAAATATAGGCCCAAAACATGCTAAAAATCGATATTTTAGGTGCCCAAAGTCGATATCACAAATTCAGGCCCAAAACACCCGAAAATTCGATATTTTTGTGTCCTAGAATCGATCTGTACTTCCCTACTCCTAGTTAGAATGTTTTCAAGATACAGACCCAAAACATGCTGAAAATCGACATTTTAGGTGCCTAAAAGTCGATATGTGCATGCATCTTCTGTACCCGTTTATATCTCAAATTCAGGCTCAAAACACCCGAAAGTTCGATATTTTGGAGTCCCAGAAGCGATCTGTACATGCCTACTCAGTGCTAGAATATTTTCAAAATATAGGCCCAAAACATGCTAAAAATCGATATTTTAAGTGCCCAAAGTCGATATCTCAAATTCAGGCCCATAACACCCAAAAATTCGATATTTTGGGGTCCCAGAAGCGATCTGTACATGCCTACTCCGAGTTAGTGTATTTTCAAAATACAGGCCCAAAACATACTGAAAATCGAACTTTTAGGAGCCCAAAGGTCGATGTGTGCATGCATCTTCTGTACCCGTTTATATCTCAAATTCAGGCTCCAAACACCCGAAAATTCGATATTTTGGGGTCCCAGAAGCGATCTGTTCTTGCCTACTCCGTGTTAGAGTATTTTCAAAAATACAGGCCCAAAACAAGCTGAAAATCGATATTTTAGGAGACCAAAGTCAATATGTGTATGCATCTTCTGTACCCGTTTATATCCCAAATTCAACCTCAAAAAAACCCGAAAATTCGATATTTTTGAGTTCCAGAAGCGATCTGTACATGGCTACTCAGTGCTAGAATATTTTCAAAATATAGGCAAAAAAAAATGCTAAAAATCGATATTTTAGGTGCCCAAAGTCGATATATCAAATTCAGGCCCAAAATACCCGAAAATTCGATATTTTGGGGTCCCAGAAGCGAACTGTACCTGCCCACTCCGTGTTAGAGTATTTTCAAAATACAGGCCCAAAACATAAAGAAAATCGATCTTTTAGGTGCCCAAAATTCAATATGTGGATGCATCTTCTGTACCCGTTTATATCTCAAATTCAGGCTCAAAACACCCGAAAATTCGATATTTTGGGGTCCCAGAAACGATCTGTACTTGCCTACTCCGTGTTAGAGTATTTTCAAAATACAGGCCCAAAACAAGCTGAAAATCGATATTTTAGGTGACCGAAGTCAATATGTGTATGCATCTTCTGTACCCGTTTATATCCCAATTTCAACCTCAAAACACCCGAAAATTCAATATTTTTGGGTCCCAGAAGCGATCTGTACATGTTTACTCAGTGATAGAATTTTTTCAAAATATAGGCTCAAAACATGCTAAAAATCGATATTTTAAGTGTCCAAAGTCGATATGTGCATGCATCATCTGTACCCGTTTTTATCTCAAATTCAGGCTAAAAACACCCGAAAATTCGATATTTTGGGGTCCCAGAAGTGATCTGTACATGCCTACTTAGTGCTAGAATATTTTCAAAATATAGGCCCAAAACATGCTAAAAACCGATATTTTAGGTGCCCAAAGTCGATATCTCAAATTTAGGCCCAAAACACCCGAAAATTCGATATTTTGGGGTCCCAGAAGGGAACTCTATATGCCTACTCCGTGTTAGAGTATTTTCAAAATACAGGCCCAAAACATACTGAAAATCGATCTTTTAGGTGCACAAAAGTCGATATGTGCTTGCATCTTCTGCACCCGTTTAAATCCCAAATTCAACCTCAAAACACCAGAAAATTCGATATTTTTGGGTCCCAGAAGCGATCTGTACATGCCTTCTCAGTGCTAGAATATTTTCAAAAAAGAGGCTCAAAACATGCTAAAATCGATCTTTTAGGTGCCCAAAAGTCGATATGTGCATGCATCTTCTGTACCTGTTTATATCTCAAATTCAGGCTCCAAACCCCCAAAAATTCGATATTTTGGGGTCCCAGAAGCGATCTGTTCGTGCCTACTCCGTGTTAGAGTATTTTCTAAATACAGGCCCAAAACAAGCTGAAAATCGATATTTTAGGTGACCAAAGTCAATATGTGTATGCATCTTCTGTACCCGTTTATATCCCAAATTCAACCTCAAAAAAACCGAAAATTCGATATTTTTGGGTCCCAGAAGCGATCTGTACATGCCTACTCAGTGCTAGAATATTTTCAAAATATAGGCCCAAAACATGCTAAAAATCGATATTTTAGGTGCCCAAAGTCGATATATCAAATTCAGGCCCAAAATACCCGAAAATTTGATATTTTGGGGTCCCAGAAGCGAACTGTACATGCCTACTCCGTGTTAGAGTATTTTCAAAATACAGGCCCAAAACATACTGAAAATCGATCTTTTAGGTGCCCAAAATTCAATATGTCGATGCATCTTCTGTACCCGTTTATATCTCAAATTCAGGCTCAAAACACCTGAAAATTCGATATTTTGGGGTCCCAGAAGCGATCTGTACTTGCCTACTCCGTGTTAGAGTATTTTCAAAATACAGGCCCAAAACAAGCTGAAAATCGATATTTTAGGTGACCAAAGTCAATATGTGTATGCATCTTCTGTACTCGTTTATATCCCAAATTCAACCTCAAAACACCCGAAAATACAATATTTTTTGGTCCCAGAAGCGATCTGTACATGTCTAGTCAATGCTAGAACGTTTTCAAAATATACGCTCAAAACATGCTAAAAATCGATATTTTAAGTGTCCAAAGTCGATATGTGCATGCATCTTTTGTACCCGTTTATATCTCAAATTCAGGCTCAAAACACCCAAAAATTCGATATTTTTGGGTCCCAGAAGCGATCTGTACACGCCTATTCCTAGTTAGAGTATTTTCAAAATACAGATCCAAAACATGCTGAAAATCGATATTTTAGGTGCCCAAAGTCAATATGTGCATGCATCTTCTGTACCCGTTTATATCTCAAATTCAGGCTCAAAACACCCGAAAATTCGGTATTTTTGGGTCCTAGAAGCGATCTGTACTTCCCTACTCCTAGTTAGAATGTTTTCAAGATACAGACCCAAAACATGCTCAAAATCGATATTTTAGGTGCCTAAAAGTCGATATGTGCATTCATCTTCTGTACCCGTTTATATCTCAAATTAAGGTTCAAAACACCCGAAAAATCGATATTTTGGGGTCCCAGAAGTGATCTGTACATGCCTACTTAGTGCTAGAATATTTTAATAATATAGGCCAAAAACATGCTAAAAATCGATATTTTAGGTGCCCAAAGTCGATATCACAAATTCAGGCCCAAAACACCCGAAAATTCGATATTTTGGGGTCACAGAAGCGAACTGTACATGCCTACTCCGTGTTAGAGTATTTTCAAAATACAGGCCCAAAACATACTGAAAATCGATCTTTTAGGTGCCCAAAAGTCGATATGTGCATGGATCTTCTGTAACCGTTTATATCTCAAATTCAGGCTCCAAACACCCGAAAATTCGATATTTTGGGGTCCCAGAAGCGATCTGTACATGCCTACTCAGATGCAGGCCCAAAACATGCTGAAAATCGATATTTTAGGTGCCCAAAGTCAACATGTGTATGCATCTTCTGCACTCGTTTATATCTCAAATTCAACCTCAAAACACCCGAATATTCGATAATTTTGGGTCCCAGAAGCGATCTGTACATGTCTAGTCAATGCCAGAATGTTTTCAAAATATACGCTCAAAACATGCTAAAAATCGATATTTTAAGTGTCCAAAGTCGATATGTGCATGCATCTTTTGTAACCGTTTATATCTCAAATTCAGGCTCAAAACACCCAAAAATTCAATATTTTTGGGTCCCAGAAGCGATCTGTACATGCCTACTCCTAGTTAGAGTATTTTCAAAATACAGGCCCAAAACATGCTGAAAATCGATATTTTAGGTGCCCAAAGTCAATATGTGCATGCATCTTCTGTACCCGTTTATATCTCAAATTCAGGCTCAAAACACCCGAAAATTCGGTATTTTTGGGTCCTAGAAGCGATCTGTACTTCCCTACTCCTAGTTAGTATGTTTTCAAGATACAGACCCAAAACATACTGAAAATCGATATTTTAGGTGCCTTTTTTTTTTTTTTTTTTTATATATGTTCCGACACTGGACATAGGCTTAATCAAGCCCATTACCGTGGCCCAGGTCAACTGCTGCTCATACACACACGTCACGACTTCTGAACTGGTACCCAGCCACAGAGGGAGGGAATTGAGGGTTATTTCCAAATACTGCAGCTGTTATGGTACCAGTGAGGGTGTTTTACGACGTTCGGTGGCCTTATAGTTAATGCCTCAAACTCAAATCGGAAGGGTAAATATTCTCAGGCCCTCACCTGAGAGGATCGATCTCCCGACCTCTAGGATATGAGTCCAGAACACTAACCACTCGGCCACCTCCCCTAAATGTCGATATGTGGATGCAGCTTCTGTACCCGTTTATATCTCAAATTCAGGCTCAAAACACCCGAAAGCTTGATATTTTGGGGTCCCAGAAGCGATCTGTACATGCCTACTCAGTGCTAGAATATTTTCAAAATGTAGGCCCGAAACAGGCTAAAAATCGATATTTTAGGTGCCCAAAGTCGATATCTCAAATTCAGGCCCAAAACACCCAAAAATTCGATATTTTGGGGTCCCAGAAGCGATCTGTACATGCCTACTCCGAGTTAGTGTATTTTCAATATACAGGCCCAAAACATACTGAAAATCGATCTTTTAGGTGACCAAAGTCAATATGTGTATGCATCTTCTGCACCCGTTTATATCCCAAATTCAACCTCAAAACACCCGAAAATTCGATATTTTTGGGTCCCAAAAGCGATCTGTACATGCCTACTCAGTGCTAGAATGTTTTCAAAATATAGGCTCAAAACATGCTAAAAATCGATATTTTAAGTGTCCAAAGTCGATATGTGCATGCATCATCTGTACCCGTTTATATCTCAAATTCAGGCTCAAAACACCCGAAAAATCGATATTTTGGGGTCCCAGAAGTGATCTATACATGCCTACTTAGTGCTAGAATATTTTCAAAATATAGGCCCAAAACATGCTAAAAATCGATATTTTAGGTGCCCAAAGTCGATATCACAAATTCAGGCCCAAAACACCCGAAAATTCGATATTTTGGGGTCCCAGAAGCGAACTGTACATGCCTACTCCGTGTTAGAGTATTTTCAAAATACAGGCCCAAAACATACTGAAAATCGATCTTTTAGGTGCCCAAAAGTCGATATGTGCATGCATCTTCTGTACCCGTTTATATCTCAAATTCAGGCTCAAAACACCCGAAAATTCGGTATTTTTGGGTCCTAGAAGCGATCTGTACTTCCCTACTCCTAGTCAGTATGTTTTCAAGATACAGACCCAAAACATACTGAAAATCGATATTTTAGGTGTCTTTTTTTTTTTTTTTTTTTTATATATGTTCCGACACTGGACATAGGCTTAATCAAGCCCGTTACCGTGGCCCAGGTCAACTGCTGCTCATACACACACGTCACGACTTCTGAACTGGTACCCAGCCACAGAGGGAGGGAATTGAGGGTTATTTCCAAATACTGCAGCTGTTATGGTACCAGTGAGGGTGTTTTACGACGTTCGGTGGCCTTATAGTTAATGCCTCAAACTCAAATCGGAAGGGTAAATATTCTCAGGCCCTCACCTGAGAGGATCGATCTCCCGACCTCTAGGATATGAGTCCAGAACACTAACCACTCGGCCACCTCCCCTAAATGTCGATATGTGGATGCAGCTTCTGTACCCGTTTATATCTCAAATTCAGGCTCAAAACACCCGAAAGCTTGATATTTTGGGGTCCCAGAAGCGATCTGTACATGCCTACTCAGTGCTAGAATATTTTCAAAATGTAGGCCCAAAACAGGCTAAAAATCGATATTTTAGGTGCCCAAAGTCGATATCTCAAATTCAGGCCCAAAACACCCGAAAATTCGATATTTTTGGGTCCCAAAAGCGATCTGTACATGCCTACTCAGTGCTAGAATGTTTTCAAAAGATAGGCTCAAAACATGCTAAAAATCGATATTTTAAGTGTCCAAAGTCGATATGTGCATGCATCATCTGTACCCGTTTATATCTCAATTTCAGGCTCAAAACACCCGAAAAATCGATATTTTGGGGTCCCAGAAGTGATCTATACATGCCTACTTAGTGCTAGAATATTTTCAAAATATAGGCCCAAAACATGCTAAAAATCGATATTTTAGGTGCCCAAAGTCGATATCACAAATCCAGGCCCAAAACACCCGAAAATTCGATATTTTGGGGTCCCAGAAGCGATCTGTACATGCCTACTCCGTGTTAGAGTATTTTCAATATACAGGCCCAAAACATACTGAAAATCGATATTTTAGGTGACCAAAGTCAATATGTGTATGCATCTTCTGCACCCGTTTATATCCCAAATTCAACCTCAAAACACCCGAAAATTCGATATTTTTGGGTCCCAGAAGCGATCTGTACATGCCTACTCAGTGCTAGAATGTTTTCAAAATATAGGCTCAAAACATGCTAAAAATCGATATTTTAAGTGTCCAAAGTCGATATATGCATGCATCATCTGTACCCGTTTATATCTCAAATTCAGGCTTAAAACACCCGAAAAATCGATATTTTGGGGTCCCAGAAGTGATCTGTACATGCCTACTTAGTGCTAGAATATTTTCAAAATATAGGCCCAAAACATGCTAAAAATCGATATTTTAGGTGCCCAAAGTCGATATCTCAAATTCAGGCCCAAAACACCCGAAAATTCGATATTTTGGGGTCCCAGAAGCGAACTGTACATGCCTACTCCGTGTTAGAGTATTTTCAAAATACGGGCCGAAAACATACTGAAAATCGATCTTTTAGGTGCCCAAAAATCGATATGTGCATGCATCTTCTGTACCCGTTTATATCTCAAATTCAGGCACCAAACACCCGAAAATTCGATATTTTGGGGTCCCAGAAGCGATCTGTACATGTCTAGTCAGATGCAGGCCCAAAACACGCTAAAAATCTATATTTTAGGTGCCCAAAGTCAACATGTGTATTCATCTTCTGCACTCGTTTATATCTCAAATTCAACCTCAAAACACCCGAAAATTCGATATTTTTATGTCCCAGAAGCGATCTGTACATACCTATTCCTAGTTAGAGTATTTTCAAAATACAGGCCCAAAACATGCTAAAAATCGATATTTTAGGTGCCCAAAGTCAATATGTGCATGCATCTTCTGTACCCGTTTATATCTCAATTTCAGGCTCAAAGCACCCGAAAATTCGATATTTTGGGGTCCCAGAAGCGATCTGTACATGCCTACTTAGTGCTAGAATATTTTCAAAATATAGGCCCAAAACATGCTCAAAATCGATATTTTAGGTGCCCAAAGTCGATATCTCAAATTCAGGCCCAAAACACCCGAAAATTCTATATTTTGGGGTCCAAGAAGGGAACTGTAAATGCCTACTTCGTGTAAGAGTATTTTCAAAATACAGGCCCAAAACATACTGAAATTCGATCTTTTAGGTGCACAAAAGTCGATATGTGCTTGCATCTTCTGTACCCGTTTATATCCCAAATTCAACCTCAAAACACCCGAAAAATCGATATTTTTAGGTCCATGAATCGATCTGTACATGCCTTCTCAGTGCTAGAATATTTTCAAAATATAGGCTCAAAACATGCTAAAAATCGATATTTTAAGAGTCCAAAGTCGATATGTGCATGCATCATCTGTACCCGTTTATATCTCATTTTCAGGATCAAAACACCCCAAAAATCGATATTTTGGGGTCCCAGAAGTGATCTGTACATGCCTACTTAGTGCTAGAATATTTTTAAAATATAGGCCCAAAACATGCTAAAAATCGATATTTTAGGTGCCCAAAGTCGATATCTCAAATTCAGGCCCAAAACACCCGAAAATTCGATATTTTGGGGTCCCAGAAGCGAACTGTACATGCCTACTCCGTGTTAGAGTATTTTCAAAATACAGGCCCAAAACATACTAAAAATCGATCTTTTACGTGCCCAAAAGTCGATATGTGCATGCATCTTTTGTACCCGTTTATATCTCAAATTAAGGCTCAAAACACCCGAAAATTCGATATTTTTGGGTCCCAGAAGCGATCTGTACATGCCTACTCCTAGTTAGAGTATTTTCAAAATACATGTCCAAAACATGCTGAAAATCGATATTTTAGGTGCCCAAAGTCAATATGTGCATGCATCTTCTGTACCCGTTTATATCTCAAATTCAGGCTCAAAACACCCGAAAATTCGGTATTTTTGTGTCCTAGAATCGATCTGTACTTCCCTACTCCTAGTTAGAATGTTTTCAAGATACAGACCCAAAACATGCTGAAAATCGACATTTTAGGTGCCTAAAAGTCGATATGTGCATGCATCTTCTGTACCCGTTTATATCTCAAATTCAGGCTCAAAACACCCGAAAGTTCGATATTTTGGAGTCCCAGAAGCGATCTGTACATGCCTACTCAGTGCTAGAATATTTTCAAAATATAGGCCCAAAACATGCTAAAAATCGATATTTTAGGTGCCCAAAGTCGATATCTCAAATTCAGGCCCAAAACCCCCCAAAATTCGATATTTTGGGGTCCCAGAAGCGATCTGTACATGCCTACTCCGAGTTAGTGTATTTTCAATATACAGGCCCAAAACATACTGAAAATCGATCTTTTAGGTGACCAAAGTCAATATGTGTATGCATCTTCTGCACCCATTTATATCCCAAATTCAACCTCAAAACACC
Source organism: Petrolisthes cinctipes (assembly GCA_033782935.1). Taxonomy (NCBI): domain Eukaryota; kingdom Metazoa; phylum Arthropoda; class Malacostraca; order Decapoda; family Porcellanidae; genus Petrolisthes; species Petrolisthes cinctipes. Next base: position 796,794 of record JAWQEG010000930.1, on the reverse strand, counting down.
CGAAAATTCGATATTTTTGGGTCCAAAAAGCGATATGTACATGCCTACTCAGTGCTAGAATGTTTTCAAAATATAGGCTCAAAACATGATAAAAATCGATATTTTAAGTGTCCAAAGTCGATATGTGCATGCATCATCTGTACCCGTTTATATCTCAAATTCAGGCTCAAAACACCCGAAAATTCGATATTTTGGGGTCCCAGAAGCGATCTGTACATGCCTACCCAGTGCTAGAATATTTTTAAAATATAGGCCCAAAACATGCTAAAAATCGATATTTTAAGTGCCCAAAGTCGATATCTCAAATTCAGGCCCATAACTCCCAAAAATTCGATATTTTGGGGTCCCAGAAGCGATCTGTACATGCCTACTCCGAGTTAGTGTATTTTCAAAATACAGGCCCAAAACATACTGAAAATCGAACTTTTAGGAGCCCAAAGGTCGATGTGTGCATGCATCTTCTGTACCCGTTTATATCTCAAATTCAGGCTCCAAACACCCGAAAATTCGATATTTTGGGGTCCCAGAAGCGATCTGTTCTTGCCTACTCCGTGTTAGAGTATTTTCAAAAATACAGGCCCAAAACAAGCTGAAAATCGATATTTTAGGAGACCAAAGTCAATATGTGTATGCATCTTCTGTACCCGTTTATATCCCAAATTCAACCTCAAAAAAACCCGAAAATTCGATATTTTTGAGTTCCAGAAGCGATCTGTACATGGCTACTCAGTGCTAGAATATTTTCAAAATATAGGCCCAAAACATGCTAAAAATCGATATTTTAGGTGCCCAAAGTCGATATATCAATTTCAGGCCCAAAATACCCGAAAATTCGATATTTTGGGGTCCCAGAAGCGAACTGTACCTGCCCACTCCGTGTTAGAGTATTTTCAAAATACAGGCCCAAAACATAAAGAAAATCGATCTTTTAGGAGCCCAAAATTCAATATGTGGATGCATCTTCTGTACCCGTTTATATCTCAAATTCAGGCTCAAAACACCAGAAAATTCGATATTTTGGGGTCCCAGAAGTGATCTGTACTTGCCTACTCCGTGTTAGAGTATTTTCAAAATACAGGCCCAAAACAAGCTGAAAATCGATATTTTAGGTGACCGAAGTCAATATGTGTATGCATCTTCTGTACCCGTTTATATCCCAATTTCAACCTCAAAACACCCGAAAATTCAATATTTTTGGGTCCCAGAAGCGATCTGTACATGCTTACTCAGTGCTAGAATTTTTTCAAAATATAGGCTCAAAACATGCTAAAAATCGATATTTTAAGTGTCCAAAGTCGATATGTGCATGCATCATCTGTACCCGTTTTTATCTCAAATTCAGGCTAAAAACACCCGAAAATTCGATATTTTGGGGTCCCAGAAGTGATCTGTACATGCCTACTTAGTGCTAGAATATTTTCAAAATATAGGCCCAAAACATGCTAAAAATCGATATTTTAGGTGCCCAAAGTCGATATCTCAAATTTAGGCCCAAAACACCCGTAAATTCGATATTTTGGGGTCCCAGAAGGGAACTCTATATGCCTACTCCGTGTTAGAGTATTTTTAAAGTACAGGCCCAAAACATACTGAAAATCGATCTTTTAGGTGCACAAAAGTCGATATGTGCTTGCATCTTCTGCACCCGTTTAAATCCCAAATTCAACCTCAAAACACCAGAAAATTCGATATTTTTGGGTCCCAGAAGCGATCTGTACATGCCTTCTCAGTGCTAGAATATTTTCAAAAAAGAGGCTCAAAACATGCTAAAATCGATCTTTTAGGTGCCCAAAAGTCGATATGTGCATGCATCTTCTGTACCCGTTTATATCTCAAATTCAGGCTCCAAACCCCCAAAAATTCGATATTTTGGGGTCCCAGAAGCGATCTGTACATGCCTACTCAGTGCTAGAATATTTTCAAAATATAGGCCCAAAACATGCTAAAAATCGATATTTTAGGTGCCCAAAGTCTTTATATCAAATTCAGGCCCAAAATACCCGAAAATTTGATATTTTGGGGTCCCAGAAGCGAACTGTACATGCCTACTCCGTGTTAGAGTATTTTCAAAATACAGGCCCAAAACATACTGAAAATCGATCTTTTAGGTGCCCAAAATTCAATATGTCGATGCATCTTCTGTACCCGTTTATATCTCAAATTCAGGCTCAAAACACCTGAAAATTCGATATTTTGGGGTCCCAGAAGCGATCTGTACTTGCCTACTCCGTGTTAGAGTATTTTCAAAATACAGGCCCAAAACAAGCTGAAAATCGATATTTTAGGTGACCAAAGTCAATATGTGTATGCATCTTCTGTACCCGTTTATATCCCAAATTCAACCTCAAAACACCCGAAAATACAATATTTTTTGGTCCCAGAAGCGATCTGTACATGTCTAGTCAATGCTAGAACGTTTTCAAAATATACGCTCAAAACATGCTAAAAATCGATATTTTAAGTGTCCAAAGTCGATATGTGCATGCATATTTTGTACCCGTTTATATCTCAAATTCAGGCTCAAAACACCCAAAAATTCGATATTTTTGGGTCCCAGAAGCGATCTGTACACGCCTATTCCTAGTTAGAGTATTTTCAAAATACAGATCCAAAACATGCTGAAAATCGATATTTTAGGTGCCCAAAGTCAATATGTGCATGCATCTTCTGTACCCGTTTATATCTCAAATTCAGGCTCAAAACACCCGAAAATTCTGTATTTTTGGGTCCTAGAAGCGATCTGTACTTCCCTACTCCTAGTTAGAATGTTTTCAAGATACAGACCCAAAACATGCTGAAAATCGATATTTTACGTGCCTAAAAGTCGATATGTGCATGCATCTTCTGTACCCGTTTATATCTCAAATTCAGGCTCAAAACACCCGAAAGTTCGATATTTTGGGGTCCCAGAAGCGATCTGTACATGCCTACTCAGTGCTAGAATATTTTCAAAATATAGGGCCAAAACATGCTAAAAGTCGATATTTTAGGTGCCCAAAGTCGATATCTCAAATTCAGGCCCAAAACCCCCCAAAATTCGATATTTGGGGGTCCCAGAAGCGATCTGTACATGCCTACTCCGAGTTAGTGTATTTTCAATATACGGGCCCAAAACATACTGAAAATCGATCTTTTAGGTGACCAAAGTCAATATGTGTATGCATCTGCTGCACCCGTTTATATCCCAAATTTAACCTCAAAACACCCGAAAATTCGATATTTTTGGGTCCCAAAAGCGATCTGTACATGCCTACTCAGTGCTAGAATGTTTTCAAAATATAGGCTCAAAACATGCTAAAAATCGATATTTTAAGTGTCCAAAGTCGATAGGTGCATGCATCTTCTGTACCCGTTTATATCTCAAATTCAGGCTCAAAACACCCGAAAATTCGATATTTTGGGTCCCAGAAGCGATCTGTACTTGCATACTTCGTGTTAGAGTATTTTCTAAATACAGGCCCAAAACAAGCTGAAAATCGATATTTTAGGTGACCATAGTCAATATGTGTATGAATCTTCTGTACCCGTTTATATCCCAAATTCAACCTCAAAAAACCCCGAAAATTCGATATTTTTGGGTCCAAGAAGCGATCTGTACATGCCTACTCAGTGTTAGAATATTTTCAAAATATAGGCCCAAAACATGCTAAAAATCGATATTTTAAGTGCCCAAAGTCGATATCTCAAATTCAGGCCCTAAACACCCAAAAATTCGATATTTTGGGGTCCCAGAAACGATCTGTACATGCCTACTCCGAGTTAGTGTATTTTCAAAATACAGTCCCAAAACATACTGAAAATCGATCTTTTAGGTGCCCAAAAGTCGATATGTGCATGCATCTTCTGTACCCGTTAATATCTCAAATTCAGGCTAAAAACACCCGAAAATTCGATATTTTGGGGTCCCAGAAGTGATCTGTACATGCCTACTTAGTGCTAGAATATTTTCAAAATATAGGCCCAAAACATGCTAAAAACCGATATTTTAGGTGCCCAAAGTCGATATCTCAAATTTAGGCCCAAAACACCCGAAAATTCGATATTTTGGGGTCCCAGAAGGGAACTCTACATGCCTACTCCGTGTTAGAGTATTTTCAAAATACAGGCCCAAAACATACTGAAAATCGATCTTTTAGGTGCACAAAAGTCGATATGTGCTTGCATCTTCTGCAAACGTTTATATCCCAAATTCAACCTCAAAACACCAGAAAATTCGATATTTTTGGGTCCCAGAAGCGATCTGTACATGCCTTCTCAGTGCTAGAATATTTTCAAAATAGAGGCTCAAAACATGCTAAAATTGATCTTTTAGGTGCCCAAAAGTCGATATGTGCATGCATCTTCTGTACCCGTTTATATCTCAAATTCAGGCTCCAAACCCCCAAAAATTCGATATTTTGGGGTCCCAGAAGCGATCTGTTCGTGCCTACTCCGTGTTAGAGTATTTTCTAAATACAGGCCCAAAACAAGCTGAAAATCGATATTTTAGGTGACCAAAGTCAATATGTGTATGCATCTTCTGTACCCGTTTATATCCCAAATTCAACCTCAAAAAAACCGAAAATTCGATATTTTTGGGTCCCAGAAGCGATCTGTACATGCCCACTCAGTGCTAGAATATTTTCAAAATATAGGCCCAAAACATGCTAAAAATCGATATTTTAGGTGCCCAAAGTCGATATATCAAATTCAGGCCCAAAATACCCGAAAATTTGATATTTTGGGGTCCCAGAAGCGAACTGTACATGCCTACTCCGTGTTAGAGTATTTTCAAAATACAGGCCCAAAACATACTGAAAATCGATCTTTTAGGTGCCCAAAATTCAATATGTCGATGCATCTTCTGTACCCGTTTATATCTCAAATTCAGGCTCAAAACACCTGAAAATTCGATATTTTGGGGTCCCAGAAGCGATCTGTACTTGCCTACTCCGTGTTAGAGTATTTTCAAAATACAGGCCCAAAACAAGCTGAAAATCGATATTTTAGGTGACCAAAGTCAATATGTGTATGGATCTTCTGTACCCGTTTATATCCCAAATTCAACCTCAAAACACCCGAAAATACAATATTTTTTGGTCCGAGAAGCGATCTGTACATGTCTAGTCAATGCTAGAACGTTTTCAAAATATACGCTCAAAACATGCTAAAAATCGATATTTTAAGTGTCCAAAGTCGATATGTGCATGCATCTTTTGTACCCGTTTATATCTCAAATTCAGGCTCAAAACACCCAAAAATTCGATATTTTTGGGTCCCAGAAGCGATCTGTACACGCCTATTCCTAGTTAGAGTATTTTCAAAATACAGATCCAAAACATGCTGAAAATCGATATTTTAGGTGCCCAAAGTCAATATGTGCATGCATCTTCTGTACCCGTTTATATCTCAAATTCAGGCTCAAAACACCCGAAAATTCGGTATTTTTGGGTCCTAGAAGCGATCTGTACTTCCCTACTCCTAGTTAGAATGTTTTCAAGATACAGACCCAAAACATGCTGGAAATCGATATTTTATGTGCCTAAAAGTCGATATGTGCATGCATCTTCTGTACCCGTTTATATCTCAAATTCAGGCTCAAAACACCCGAAAGTTCGATATTTTGGGGTCCCAGAAGCGATCTGTACATGCCTACTCAGTGCTAGAATATTTTCAAAATATAGGCCCAAAACATGCTAAAAGTCGATATTTTAGGTGCCCAAAGTCGATATCTCAAATTCAGGCCCAAAACCCCCCAAAATTCGATATTTTGGGGTCCCAGAAGCGATCTGTACATGCCTACTCCGAGTTAGTGTATTTTCAATATACGGGCCCAAAACATACTGAAAATCGATCTTTTAGGTGACCAAAGTCAATATGTGTATGCATCTGCTGCACCCGTTTATATCCCAAATTTAACCTCAAAACACCCGAAAATTCGATATTTTTGGGTCCCAAAAGCGATCTGTACATGCCTACTCAGTGCTAGAATGTTTTCAAAATATAGGCTCAAAACATGCTAAAAATCGATATTTTAAGTGTCCAAAGTCGATAGGTGCATGCATCTTCTGTACCCGTTTATATCTCAAATTCAGGCTCAAAACACCCGAAAATTCGATATTTTGGGTCCCAGAAGCGATCTGTACTTGCCTACTTCGTGTTAGAGTATTTTCTAAATACAGGCCCAAAACAAGCTGAAAATCGATATTTTAGGTGACCATAGTCAATATGTGTATGCATCTTCTGTACCCGTTTATATCCCAAATTCAACCTCAAAAAACCCCGAAAATTCGATATTTTTGGGTCCCAGAAGCGATCTGTACATGTCTAGTCAATGCTAGAATGTTTTCAAAATATATGCTCAAAACATGCTAAAAATCGATATTTTAAGTGTCCAAAGTCGATATGTGCATGCCTCTTTTGTACCCGTTTATATCTCAAATTCATGCTCAAAACACCCGAAAATTCGATATTTTTGGGTCCCAGAAGCGACCTGTACATGCCTACTCCTAGTTAGAGTATTTTCAAAATACAGGTCCAAAACATGCTGAAAATCGATATTTTAGGTGCCCAAAGTCAATATGTGCATGCATCTTCTGTACCCGTTTATATCTTAAATTCAGGCTCAATACACCCGAAAGTTCGATATTTTGGGGTCCCAGAAGCGATCTGTACATGCCTACTCAGTGCTAGAATATTTTCAAAATATATGCCCAAAACATGCTAAAAATCGATATTTTAGGTGCCGAAAGTCGATATCTCAAATTCAGGCCCAAAACCCCCCAAAATTCGATATTTTGGGGTCCCAGAAGCGATCTGTACATGCCTACTCCGTGTTAGAGTATTTTCAAAATACAGGCCTAAAACATACTGAAAATCGATCTTTTAAGTGCCCAAAAGTCGATATGTGCATGGATCTTCTGTACCCGTTTATATCTCAAATTCAGGCTCCAAACATCCGAAAATTCGATATTTTGGGGTCCCAGAAGCGATCTGTACATGCCTACTCAGATGCAGGCCCAAAACATGCTGAAAATCGATATTTTAGGTGCCCAAAGTCAACATGTGTATGCATCTTCTGCACTCGTTTATATCTCAAATTCAACCTCAAAACACCCGAAAATTCGATAATTTTGGGTCCCATAAGCGATCTGTACATGCCTAGTCAATGCTAGAATGTTTTCAAAATATAGGCTCAAAACATGCTAAAAATCGATATTTTAAGTGTCCAAAGTCGATATGTGCATGCATCTTTTGTACCCGTTTATATCTCAAATTCAGGCTCAAAACACCCGAAAATACGATATTTTGGGGTCCCAGAAGTGATCTGTACATGCCTACTCCTAGTTAGAGTATTTTCAAAATACAGGCCCAAAACATGATGAAAATCAATATTTTAGGTGCCCAAAGTCAATATGTGCATGCATCTTCTGTACCCGTTTATATCTCAAATTCAGGCTAAAAACACCCGAAAATTCGGTATTTTTGGGTCCTAGAAGCGATCTGTACTTCCCTACTCCTAGTTAGAATGTTTTCAAGATACAGACCCAAAACATGCTGAAAATCGATATTTTAGGTGCCTAAAAGTCGATATGTAGATGCAGCTTCTGTACCCGTTTATATCTCAAATTCAGGCTAAACATGCTGAAAATCGATATTTTAGGTGCCCAAAGTCAACATGTGTATGCATCTTCTGCACTCGTTTATATCTCAAATTCAACCTCAAAACACCCGAAAATTCGATAATTTTGGGTCCCAGAAGCGATCTGTACATGTCTAGTCAGTGCTAGAATGTTTTCAAAATATAGGCTCAAAACATGCTAAAAATCGATATTTTAAGTGTCCAAAGTCGATATGTGCATGCATCTTCTGTACCCGTTTATATCTCAAATTCAGGCTCTAAACACCCGAAAATTCGATATTTTTATGTCCCAGAAGCGATCTGTACATACCTATTCCTAGTTAGAGTATTTTCAAAATACAGGCCCAAAACATGCTAAAAATCGATATTTTAGGTGCCCAAAGTCAACATGTGCATGCATCTTCTGTACCCGTTTATATCTCAAATTCAGGCTCAAAACACCCGAAAATTCGATATTTTGGGGTCCCAGATGCGATCTGTACTTGCCTTCTCCGTGTTAGAGTATTTTCTAAATAAAGGCCCAAAACAAGCTGAAAATCGATATTTTAGGTGACCAAAGTCAATATGTGTATGCATCTACTGTACCCGTTTATATCCCAAATTCAACCTCAAAAAAAAAAACGAAAATTCGATATTTTTGGGTCACAGAAGCGATCTGTACATGCCTACTCAGTGCTAGAATATTTTCAAAATATAGGCCCAAAACATGCTAAAAACCAATATTTTAGGTGCCCAAAGTCGATATATCGAATTCAGGCCCAAAATACCCGAAAATTCGATATTTTAGGGTCCCAGAAGCGACCTGTACATGACTACTCCCTGTTAGAGTATTTTCAAAATACAGGCCTAAAACATACTGAAAATCGATATTTTAGGTGACCAAAGTCAATATGTGTATGCATCTTCTGTACCCGTTTATATCCCAAATTCAACCTCAAAAAAACCCGAAAATTCGATATTTTTTGGTCCCAGAAGCGATCTGTACATGCCTACTCAGTGCTAGAATATTTTCAAAATATAGGCTCAAAACATGCTAAAAATCGATATTTTAGGTGCCCAAAGTCGATATATCAAATTCAGGCCCAAAATACCCGAAAATTCGATATTTTAGGGTCCCAGAAGCGAACTGTACATGCCTACTCCGTGTTAGAGTATTTTCAAAATACATGCCCAAAACAAGCTGAAAATCGATATTTTAGGTGACCAAAGTCAACATGTGTATGCATCTTCTGTACCCGTTTATATCCCAAATTCAACCTCAAAAAAAAACGAAAATTCGATATTTTTGGGTCCCAGAAGCGATCTGTACATGCCTACTCAGTGCTAGAATATTTTCAAAATATAGGCCCAAAACATGCTAAAAATCGATATTTTAGGTGCCCAAAGTCGATATATCAAATTCAGGCCCAAATACCAGAAAATTCGATATTTTAGGGTCCCAGAAGCGAACTTTACATGCCTACTCCGTGTAAGAGTATTTTCAAAATACAGGCCTAAAACATACTGAAAACCGATCTTTTAGGTGCCCAAAATTCAATATGTGGATGCATCTTCTGTACCCGTTTATATCTCAAATTCAGGCTCAAAACACCCGAAAATTCGATGTTTTGGGGTCCCAGAAGCGATCTGTACTTGCCTACTCCGTGTTAGAGTTTTTTCAAAATACAGGCCCAAAACAAACTGAAAATCGATATTTTAGGTGACCAAAGTCAATATGTGTATGCATCTTCTGTACCCGTTTATATCCCAAATTCAACCTCAAAACACCCGAAAATTCAATATTTTTGGGTCTCAGAAGCGATCTGTACATGCCTACTCAGTGCTAGAATTTTTTCAAAATATAGGCTCAAAACATGCTAAAAATCGATATTTTAAGTGTTCAAAGTCGATATGTGCGTGCATCATCTGTACCCGTTTATATCTCAAATTCAGGCTCAAAACACCCGAAAATTCGATATTTTGGGGTCCCAGAAGCGATCTGTACTTGCCTACTCAGTGCTAGAAATTTTTCAAAATATAGGCTCAAAACATGCTAAAAATCGATATTTTAAGTGTCCAAAGTCGATATGTGCAAGCATCATCTGTACCCGTTTATATCTCAAATTCTGGCTCAAAACACCCGAAAAATCGATATTTTGGGGTCCCAGAAGTGATCTGTACATGCCTACTTAGTGCTAGAATATTTTCAAAATATAGGCCCAAAACATGCTAAAAATCGATATTTTAGGTGCCCAAAGTCGATATCTCAAATTCAGGCCCAAAACACCCGAAAATTCGATATTTTGGGGTCCCAGAAGCGAACTGTACATGACTACTCCGTGTTAGAGTATTTTCAAAAATACAGGCCCAAAACATACTGAAAATCGATCTTTTAGGTGCCCAAAAGTCAATATGTGCATGCATCTTCTGTACCCGTTTATATCTCAAATTTAGGCTCCAAACACCCGAAAATTCGATATTTTTGGGTCCCAGAAGCGATCTGTACATGCCTACTCAGATGCAGGCCCAAAACATGCTGAAAATCGATATTTTAGGTGCCAAAAGTCAAAATGTGTATGCATCTTCTTCACTCGTTTATATCTCAAATTCAACCTCAAAACACCCGAAAATTCGATAATTTTGGGTCTCAGAAGTAATCTGTACATGTCTAGTCAATGCTAGAATGTTTTCAAAATATAGGCTCAAAACATGCAAAAAATCGATATTGTAAGTGTCCAAAGTCGATATGTGCATGCATCTTTTGTACCCGTTTATATCTCAAATTCAGGCTTAAAACACCCGAAAATTCGATATTTTGGGGTCCCACAAGCGATCTGTACATGCCTACTCCTAGTTAGAGTATTTTCAAAATACAGGTCCAAAACATGCTGAAAATCGATATTTTAGGTGCCCAAAGTCAATATGTGCATGCATCTTCTGTACCCGTTTATATCTCAAATTCAGGCTCAAAACACCCGAAAATTCGGTATTTTTGGGTCCTAGAAGCGATTTGTACTTCCCTACTCCTAGTTAGAATGTTTTCAAGATACAGACCCAAAACATGCTCAAAATCGATATTTTAGGTGCCTAAAAGTCGAAATGTGCATGCATCTTCTGTACCCGTTTATATCTCAAATTCAGGCTCAAAACACCCGAAAGTTCGATATTTTGGGGTCCCAGAAGCGATCTGTACATGCCTACTCAGTGCTAGAATATTTTTTATAATATAGGCCTAAAACATGATAAAAATCGATATTTTAGGTGCCCAAAGTCTATATCTCAAATACAGGCCCAAAACCCCCCAAAATTCGATATTTTGGGGTGACAGAAGCGATCTGTACATGCCTACTCCGAGTTAGTGTATTTTCAATATACAGGCCCAAAACATACTAAAAATCAATCTTTTTGGTGACCCAAGTCAATATGTGTATGCATCTTCTGCACCCGTTTATATCCCAAATTAAACTCAAAACACCCGAAAATTCTATATTTTTGGGTCCCAAAAGCGATCTGTACATGCCTACTCAGTGCTAGAATGTTTTCAAAATATAGGCTCAAAACATGCTAAAAATCGATATTTTAAGTGTCCAAAGTCGATAGGTGCAGGCATCATCTGTACCCGTTTATATCTCAAATTAGGCTCAAAACACCCGAAAAATCGATATTTTGTGGTCCCAGAAATGATCTGTACATGCCTACTTAGTGCTAGAATATTTTCAAATTATAGGCCCAAAACATGCTAAAAATCGATATTTTAGGTGCCCAAAGTCAATATCTCAAATTCTGGCCCAAAACACCCGAAAAATCGATATTTTGGGGTCTCAGAAGCGAATTGTACATGCCTACTCCGTGTTAGAGTATTTTCAAAATACAGGCCCGAAACATACTGAAAATCGATCTTTTAGGTGCCCAAAAGTCGATATGTGTATGCATCTTCTGCACTCGTTTATATCTCAAATTCAACCTCAATACACCCGAAAATTCGATAAGTTTGGGTCCCAGAAGCGATCTGTACATGTCTAGTCAGTGCTAGAATGTTTTCAAAATATAAGCTCAAAACATGCTAAAAATCGATATTTTAAGTGTCCAAAGTCGATATGTGCATGCATCTTCTGTACCCGTTTATATCTCAAATTCAGGCTCTAAACACCCGAAAATTCGATATTTTTGGGTAGCAGAAACGATCTGTACATACCTACTCCTAGTTAGAGTATTTTTAAAATACGGGCCCAAAACATGCTAAAAATCGATATTTTAGGTGCCCAAAGTCAATATGTGCATGCATCTTCTGTACCCATTTATATCTCAAATTCAGGCTCAAAACACCCGAAAATTCGATATTTTGGGGTCCCAGAAGCAATCTGTACTTGTCTACTCCGTGTTAGAGTATTTTCTAAATACAGGAGCAAAACAAGCTGAAAATCGATATTTTAGGTGACTAAAGTCAAAATGTGTATGCATCTTCTGTACCCGTTTATATCCCAAATTCAACCTCAAAAAAACCCGAAAATTCGATATTTTTGGGTATCAGAAGCGATCTGTACATGCCTACTCAGTGCTAGAATATTTTAAAAAATATAGGCCCAAAACATGCTAAAAATCGATATTTTAGGTGCCCATAAGTCAATATGTGGATGCATCTTCTGTACCCGTTTATATCTCAAATTCAGGCTCAAAACACCCGAAAATTCGATATTTTGGGGTCCCAGAAGCCATCTGTACTTGCCTACTCCGTGTTAGAGTATTTTCAAAATACAGGCTCAAAACAAGCTGAAAATCGATATTTTAGGTGACCAATGTCAATATGTGTATGCATCTTCTGTACCCGTTTATATCCCAAATTCAACCTCAAAACACCCGAAAATTCAATATGTTTGGGTCCCGGAAGCGATATGTACATGCCTACTCAGTGCTAGAATTTTTTCAAAATATAGGCTCAAAACATGCTAAAAATCGATAGTTTATGTGTCCAAAGTCGATATGTGCATGCATCATCTGTACTCGTTTATATCTCAAATTCAGGCTCAAAACACCCGAAAAATCGATATTTTGGGGTCCCAGAAGTGATCTGTACATGCCTACTTAGTGCTAGAATATTTTCAAAATATAGGCCCAAAACATGCTAAAAATCGATATTTTAGGTGCCCAAAGTCGATATCTCAAATTCAGGCCCAAAACACCCGAAAATTCGATATTTTGGGGTCCCAGAAGCGAACTGTACATGCCTACTCCGTGTTTCAGTATTTTCAAAATACAGGCCCAAAACATACTGAAAATCGATATTTTAGGTGCCCAAAATTCAATATGTGGATGATCTTCTGTACCCGTTTATATCTCAAATTCAGGCTCAAAACACCCGAAAATTCGATATTTTGGGGTCCCAGAAGCGATCTGTACTTGCCTACTCAGTGCTAGAATTTTTTCAAAATATAGGCTCAAAACATGCTAAAAATCGATAGTTTAAGTGTCCAAAGTCGATATGTGCATGCATCATCTGTACTCGTTTATATCTCAAATTCAGGCTCAAAACACCCGAAAATTCGATATTTTGGGGTCCCAGAAGTGATCTGTACATGCCTACTTAGTGCTAGAATATTATCAAAATATAGGCCCAAAACATGCTGAAAATCGATATTTTAGGTGCCAAAAGTCAAAATGTGTATGCATCTTTTTCACTCGTTTATATCTCAAATTCAACCTCAAAACACCCGAAAATTCGATAATTTTGGGTCCCAGAAGCAATCTGTACATGTCTAGTCAATGCTAGAATGTTTTCAAAATATAGGCTCAAAACATGCTAAAAATCGATATTTTAAGTGTCCAAAGTCGATATGTGCATGCATCTTTTGTACCCGTTTATATCTCAAATTCAGGCTTAAAACACCCGAAAATTCGATATTTGTGGGTCCAAGAAGCGATCTGTACATGCCTACTCCTAGTTAGAGTATTTTCAAAATACAGGTCCAAAACATGCTGAAAATCGATATTTTAGGTGCCCAAAGTCAATATGTGCATGCATCTTCTGTACCCGTTTATATCTCAAATTCAGGCTCAAAACACCCGAAAATTCGGTATTTTTGGGTCCTAGAAGTGATCTGTACTTCATTACTCCTAGTTAGAATGTTTTCAAGATACAGACCCAAAACATGCTCAAAATCGATATTTTAGGTGCCTAAAAGTCGATATGTGCATGCATCATCTGTACCCGTTTATATCTCAAATTCAGGCTCTAAACACCCGAAGATTCGATAAGTTTGGGTCCCAGAAGGGATCTGTACATGTCTAGTCAGTGCTATAATGTTTTCAAAATATAGGCTCAAAACATGCTAAAAATCGATATTTTAAGTGTCCAAAGTCGATATGTGCATGCATCTTCTGTCCCCTTTTCTATCTCAAATTCAGGCTCTAAACACCCGAAAATTCGATATTTTTGGGTAGCAGAAACGATCTGTACATACCTACTCCTAGTTAGAGTATTTTTAAAATACGGGCCCAAAACATGCTAAAAATCGATATTTTAGGTGCTCAAAGTCAATATGTGCATGCATCTTCTGTACCCGTTTATATCTCAAATTCAGGCTCAAAACACCCGAAAATTCGATATTTTGGGGTCCCAGAAGCGATCTGTACTTGCCTACTCCGTGTTAGAGTATTTTCTAAATACAGGCCCAAAACAAGCTGAAAATCGATATTTCAGGTGACTAAAGTCAAAATGTGTATGCATCTTCTGTACCCGTTTATATCCCAAATTCAACCTCAAAAAAACCCGAAAATTCGATATTTTTGGGTCCCAGAAGCGATCTGTAGATGCCTACTCAGTTCTAGAATATTTTAAAAAATATAGGCCCAAAACATGCTAAAAATCGATATTTTAGGTGACCAAAGTCAATATGTGTATGCATCTTCTGTACCCGTTTATATCCCAAATTCAACCTCAAAACACCCGAAAATTCGATATTTTGGGGTCCCAGAAGCGATCTGTACATACTTACTCCTAGTTAGAGTATTTTTAAAATACAGGCCCAAAACATGCTAAAAATCGATATTTTAGGTGCCCAAAGTCAATATGTGCATGCATCTTCTGTACCCGTTTATACCTCAAATTCTGGCTCAAAACACCTGAAAATTCGATATTTTTGGGTCCCAGAAGCGATCTGTACATGCCTACTCAGATGCAGGCCCAAAACATGCTGAAAATCGATATTTTAGGTGCCCAAAGTCAACATGTGTATGCATCTTCTGCACTCGTTTATATCTCAAATTCAACCTCAAAACACCCGAAAATTCGATAATTTTGGGTCCCAAAATCGATCTGTACATGCCTACTCAGTGCTAGAATGTTTTCAAAATATTGGCTCAAAACATGCTAAAAATCGATATTTTAAGTGTAGAAAGTCGATATGTGCATGCATCATCTGTACCCGTTTATATCTCAAATTCAGGTTCAAAACACCCGAATAATCGATATTTTCGGGTCCAAGAAGTGATCTGTACATGCCTACTTAGTGCTAGAATATTTTCAAAATATATGCCCAAAACATGCTAAAAATCGATATTTTAGGTGCGCAAAGTCGATATCTCAAATTCAGGCCCAAAACACCCGAAAATTCGATATTTTAGGGTCCCAGAAGCGAACTGTACATGCCTACTCCGTGTTAGAGTATTTTCAAAATACAGGCCCAAAACATACTGAAAATCGATCTTTTAGGTGCCCAAAAGTCGATATGTGCATGCATCTTCTGTACCCGTTTATATATCAAATTCAGGCACCAAACACCCGAAAAATCGATATTTTGGGGTCTCAGAAGCGAACTGTACATGCCTACTCCGTGTTAGAGTATTTTCTAAATACAGGCCCAAAACAAGCTGAAAATCGATATTTTAGGTGATTAAGTCAAAATGTGTATGCATCTTCTGTACCCGTTTATATCCCAAATTCAACCTCAAAAAAACCCGAAAATTCGATATTTTTGGGTTCTAGAAGCGATCTGTACATGCCTACTCAGTGCTAGAATATTTTCAAAATATAGGCCCAAAACATGCTAAAAATCGATATTTTAGGTGCCCAAAAGTCAATATGTGGATGCATCTTCGGTACCCGTTTATATCTCATATTCAGGCTCAAATCATCCGAATATTCGATATTTTGGGGTCCCAGAAGCGATCTGTACTTGCCTACTCCGTGTTAGAGTATTTTCAAAATTCAGGCCCAAAACAAGCTGAAAATCGATATTTTAGGTGACCAAAGTCAATATGTGTATGCATCTTCTGTACCCGTTTATATCCCAAAATCAACCTCAAAACACCCGAAAATTCGATATTTTGGGGTCCCAGAAGCGATCTGTACATGCCTACTCAGATGTAGGCCCAAAACATGCTGAAAATCGATATTTTAGGTGCCCAAAGTCAACATGTGTATTCATCTTCTGCACTCGTTTATATCTCAAATTTAACCTCAAAACACCCGAAAATTCGATAATTTTGGGTCCCAGAAGCGATCTGTACATATCTAGTCAGTGCTAGAATGTTTTCAAAATATAGGCTCAAAACATGCTAAAAATCGATATTTTAAGTGTCCAAAGTCGATATATGCATGCATCTTCTGTACCCGTTTATATCTCAAATTCAGGCTTTAAACACCCGAAAATTCGATATTTTTGGGTCCCAGAAACGATCTGTACATACCTACTCCTAGTTAGATTATTTTTAAAATACAGGCCCAAAACATGCGAAAAATCGATATTTTAGGTGCCCAATGTCAATATGTGCATGTATCTTCTGTACCCGTTTATATCCCACATTCAACCACAAAACACCCGAAAATTCGATATTTTTGGGTCCCAGAAGCGATCTGTACATGTGTAGTCAGTGCTAGAATGTTTTCAAAATATAGGCTCAAAACATGCTAAAAATCGATATTTTAAATGTCCAAAGTCGATATGTGCATGCATATTTTGTACCCGTTTATATCTCAAATTCAGGCTCAAAACACCCGAAAATTCGATATTTTTGGATCCCAGAAGCGATCTGTACATGCTTACTCCTAGTTAGAGAATTTTTCAAAACAAAGGCCCAAAATATGCTGAAAATCGATATTTTAGGTGCCCAAAGTCAATATGTGCATACATCTTCTGGACCCGTTTATATCTCAAATTCAGGCTCAAAACACCCGAAAATTCGGTATTTTTGGGTCCTAGAAGCGATCTTTACATCCCTACTCCTAGTTAGAATGTTTTCAAGATACAGACCCAAAACATGCTCAAAATCGATATTTTAGGTGCCCAAAAGTCGATATGTGCATGCATCTTCTATTCCCGTTTAAATCTCAAATTCAGGCTCAAAACACCCGAAAATTCGATATTTTGGGGTCCCAGAAGCGATCTGTACATGTCTACTCAGTGCTAGAATATTTTCAAAATATAGGCAAAAAACATGCTAAAAATCGATATTTTTGGTGCCCAAAGTCGATATCTCAAAATCAGGTCCAAAACACCCAAAAATTCGATATTTTGGGGTCCCAGACGCGACCTGTACATGCCTACTCCGTGTTAGAATATTTTAAATATACAGGCCCAAAACATACTGAAAATCGATCTTTTAGGTGCCCTAAAGTCGATATGTGGATGCATCATCTGTACCCGTTTATATCTCAAATTCAGGCTCAAAACTCCCGAAAATTCGATATTTTGGGGTCCCAGAAGCGATCTGTACATGCCTACTTAGTGCTAGAATATTTTCAAAATACAGGCCCAAAACAAGCTGAAAATCGATATTTTAGGTGACCAAAGTCATTATGTGTATGCATCTTCTGCACCCGTTTATATCCCTAATTCAACCTCAAAACACCCGAAAATTCAATACTTTTGGGTCCCAGTAGCGATCTGTACATGCCTACTCAGTGCTAGAATTTTTCTAAAATATAGGCCCAAACATGCTAAAAATCGATATTTTAAGTTTCCAAAGTCGATATGTCCATGCATCATCTGTACCCGGTTATATCTCAAATTCAGGCTCAAAACACCCGAAAATTCGATATTTTGGGGTCCCAGAAGTCTGTACATGCCTACTTAGTGGCAGAATATTTTCAAAATATAGGCCCAAAACATGATGAAAATCTATATTTTAGGTGCCCAAAGTCGATATCTCAAATTCAGGCCCAAAACACCCGAAAATTCGATATTTTGGGGTCCCAGAAGCAAACTGTACATGCCTACTCCGTGTTAGAGTATTTTCAAAATACAGCACCAAAACATACTGAAAATCTATCTTTTAGGTGCCCAAAAGTAGATATGTGCATGAATCTTCGGTACCCGTTTATATCTCAAATTCAACCTCAAAACACCCGAAAATTCGATATTTTTGGGCCCCAGAAGCGATCTGTACATGTCTAGTCAGTGCTAGAATGTTTTCAAAATATAGGCTCAAAACATGCTTAAAATCGATATTTTAAGTGTCCAAAGTCGATAAGTGCATGTCTCTTCTGTACCCGTTTATATCTCAAATTCAGGCTCAAAACACCCGAAAATTCGATATTTTGGGGTCCCAGAAGCGATCTGTACATGCCTACTCAGTGCTAGAATATTTTCAAAATATAGGCCCAAAACATGATAAAAATTGATATTTTAGGTGCCCAAAGTCGATATCTCATAATCAGGCCCAAATCACCCAAAAATTCGATACTTTGGGGTCCCAGAAGCGATCTGTACATGCCTACTCCGTGTTAGAGTATTATCAATATACAGGCCCAAAACATACTGAAAATCGATCTTTTAGGTGCCCTAAAGTCGATATGTGGATGCATCTTCTGTACCCGTTTATATCTGAAATTCAGGCTCAAAACACACGAAAATTCAATATTTTGGGGTCCCAGAAGCGATCTGTACATGCCTACTTAGTGTTTGAATATTTTCAAAATATAGGCCCAAAACATGCTAAAAATCGATATTTTAAGTGCCCAAAGTCGATATCTCAAATTTAGGCCCAAAACACCCGAAAATTCGATATTTTGGGGTCCCAGAAGCGAACTGTACCTGCCTACTCCGTGTTAGAGTATTTTCAAAATACAGGCCCAAAACAAGCTGAAAATCGATATTTTAGGTGACCAAAGTCAATATGTGTATTCATCTTCTGCACCCGTTTATATCCCAAATTCAACATCAAAACACCCGAAAATTCAATATTTTTGGGTCCTAGAAGTGATCTGTACATGCCTACTCAGTGCTAGAATTTTTTTAAAATATAGGCTCAAAACATGCTAAAAATCGATATTTTAAGTGTCTAAAGTCGATATGTGCATGCACCATCTGAACCCTTTTATATCTCAAATTCAGGCTCAAAACACCCGAAAATTCGATATTTTGGGGTCCCAGAAGTCTGTACATGCCTACTTAGTGGTAGAATATTTTCAAAATATAGGCCCAAAACATGCTAAAAATCGATATTTTAGGTGCATAAGTTGATATCTCAAAATCAGGCCCAAAACACCCAAAAATTCGATATTTTGGGGTCCCAGAAGCGACCTGTACATGCCTACTCCGTGTTAGAATATTTTCAATATACAGGCCCAAAACATACTGAAAATCGATCTTTTAGGTGCCCTAAAGTCGATATGTGGATGCATCTTCTGTACCCGTTTATATCTCAAATTCAGGCTCAAAACACATGAAAATTCGATATTTTGCGGTCCCAGAAGCGATCTGTACATGCCTACTTAGTGCTAGAATATTTTAAAAATATATGCCCAAAACATGCTAAAAATCGATATTTTAGGTGCACAAAGTCCATATCTCAAATTTAGGCCCAAAACACCGGAAAATTCGATATTTTGGGGTCCCAGAAGCTAACTGTACGTGCCTACTCCGTGTTCGAGTATTTTCAAAATACAGGCCCCTAACATACTAAAAATCGATCTTTTAGGTGCCAAAAAGTCGATATGTGCATGCATCTTCTGTACCCGTTTATATCCCAAATTCAACATCAAAACACCCGAAAATTCAATATTTTTGGGTCCTAGAAGTGATCTGTACATGCCTACTCAGTGCTAGAATTTTTTTAAAATATAGGCTCAAAACATGCTAAAAATCGATATTTTAAGTGTCTAAAGTCGATATGTGCATGCACCATCTGAACCCTTTTATATCTCAAATTCAGGCTCAAAACACCCGAAAATTCGATATTTTGGGGTCCCAGAAGTCTGTACATGCCTACTTAGTGGTAGAATATTTTCAAAATATAGGCCCAAAACATGCTAAAAATCGATATTTTAGGTGCATAAGTTGATATCTCAAAATCAGGCCCAAAACACCCAAAAATTCGATATTTTGGGGTCCCAGAAGCGACCTGTACATGCCTACTCCGTGTTAGAATATTTTCAATATACAGGCCCAAAACATACTGAAAATCGATCTTTTAGGTGCCCTAAAGTCGATATGTGGATGCATCTTCTGTACCCGTTTATATCTCAAATTCAGGCTCAAAACACATGAAAATTCGATATTTTGCGGTCCCAGAAGCGATCTGTACATGCCTACTTAGTGCTAGAATATTTTCAAAATATATGCCCAAAACATGCTAAAAATCGATATTTTAGGTGCACAAAGTCCATATCTCAAATTTAGGCCCAAAACACCGGAAAATTCGATATTTTGGGGTCCCAGAAGCTAACTGTACGTGCCTACTCCGTGTTCGAGTATTTTCAAAATACAGGCCCCTAACATACTAAAAATCGATCTTTTAGGTGCCAAAAAGTCGATATGTGCATGCATCTTCTGTACCCGTTTATATCCCAAATTCAACCTCAAAACTCCCGAAAATTCGATATTTTTGGGTCCCAGAAGCGATCTGTTCATGTCTAGTCAGTGCTTGAATGTTTTCAAAATATAGGCTCAAAACATGCTAAAAATCGATATTTTAGGTGTCGAAAGTCGATAAGTGCATGCATCTTCTGTACCCGTTTATATCTCAAATTCAGGCTCAAAACACCCGAAAATTCGATGTTTTGGGGTCCCAGAAGCGATCTGTACATGCCTAATCCTAGTTAGAGAATTTTTCAAAATACAGGCCAAAAACATGCTGAAAATCGATATTTTAGGTTCCCAAAGTCAATATGTGCATGCATCTTCTGTACACGTTCATATCTCAAATTCAGGCTCAAAACACCCGAAAATTCGGTATTTTTGGGTCCTAGAAGCGATCTGTACATCCCTACTCCTAGTTAGAATGTTTTCAAGATACAGACCCAAAACATGCTCAAAATCGATATTTTAGGTGCCCAAAAGTCGATATGTGCATGCATCTTCTGTACCCGTTTATATCTCGAATTCAGGCTCAAAACACCCGAAAATTCGATATTTTGGGGTCCCAGAAGCGATCTGTACATGCCTACTCAGTGCTAGAATATTTTCAAAATATAGGCCCAAAACATGCTAAAAATCGATATTTTAGGTGACCAAAAGCGATATCTCATAATCAGGCCCAAACAACAAAAAATTCGATATTTTGGGGTCCCAGAAGCGATCTGTACATGCCTACTCCGTGTTAGAGTGTTATCAATATACAGGCCCAAAACATACTGAAAATCGATCTTTTAGGTGCACTAAAGTCGATATGTGGATGCATCTTCTGTACCCGTTTATATCTGAAATTCAGGCTTAAAACACCCGAAAATTCGATATTTTGGGGTCCCAGAAGCGATCTGTACATGCCTACTTAGTGCTAGAATATTTTCAAAATATAGGCTTAAAACATGCTAAAAATCGATATTTTAGGTGCCCAAAGTCGATATCTCAAATTCTGGCTCAAAACACCCGAAAAATCGATATTTTGGGTTCCCAGAGCGAACTGTACATGCCTACTCTGTGTTAGAGTATTTTCAAAATACAGGCCCAAAACAAGCTGAAATCGATATTTTAGGTAACCAAAGTCAATATGTGTATGCATCTTCTGCACCCGTTTATATCCAAAATTCAACCTTTAAAACACCCGAAAATTCAATATTTTTGGGTCCCAGAAGCGATCTGTACATGGCTACTCAGTGCTAGAATTTTTTTTAAATATAGGCTCAAAACATGCTAAAAATCGATATTTTAAGTGTCCAAAGTCGATATGTGCATGCATCATCTGTACCCGTTTATATCTCAAATTCAGGCTCAAAACACCCGAAAATTCGATATTTTGGGGTCCCAGAAGTCTGTACATGCCTACTTAGTGGTAGAATATTTTCAAAATATAGGCCCGAAACATGCTAAAAATCGATATTTTAGGTGCCCAAAGTCGATATCTCAAATTTAGGCCCAAAACACCCGAAAATTCTATATTTTGGGGTCCCAGAAGCGAACTGTACATGCCTACTCCGTGTTAGAGTATTTTCAAAATACAGGCCCAAAACATACTGAAAATCGATCTTTTAGGTGCCCAAAAGTCAATATGTGCATGAATCTTCTGTACCCGTTTATATCCCAAATTCAACCTCAAAATATTTGAAAATTCGATATATTTGGGTCCCAGAAGCGATCTGTACATGCCTACTAAGTGCTAGAATTTTTTAAAATATAGGCTCAAAACATGCTAAAAATCGATGTTTTAAGTGTCCCAAGTTGATATGTGCATACATCGTCTGTACCTGTTTATATCTCAAATTCAGATTCAAAACACCCGAAAATTCGATATTTTGCGGTTCCAGAAGTGATCTGTACATGCCTACTTAGTGCTAGAATATTTTCAAAATATAGGCACAAAACATGCTAAAAATCGGTATTTTAGGTGCCCAAAGTCGATGTCTCAAATTCAGGCCCAAAACACCCGAAAATTCGATATTTTGGGGTCCCAGAAGTGAACTGTACATGCCTACTCCGTGTTAGAGTATTTTCAAAATACAGGCCCAAAACAAGCTGAAAATCGATATTTTAGGTGACCAAAGTCAATATGTGTATTCATCTTCTGCACCCGTTTATATCCCAAATTCAACCTCAAAACACCCGAAAATTCAATATTTTTGGGTCCCAGAAGTGATCTGTACATGCCTACTCAGTGCTAGAATTTATTTTAAATATTGGCTCAAAACATGCTAAAAATCGATATTTTAAGTGTCTAAAGTCGATAAGTGCATGCACCATCTGAACCCTTTTATATCTCAAATTCAGGCTCAAAACACCCGAAAATTCGATATTCTGGGGTCACAGAAGTCTGTACATGCCTACTTAGTGGTAGAATATTTTCAAAATATAGGCCCAAAACATGCTAAAAATCGATATTTTAGGTGCATATGTCGATATCTCAAAATCAGGCCCAAAACACCCAAAAATTCGATATTTTGGGGTCCCAGAAGCGACCTGTACATGCCTACTCCGTGTTAGAATATTTTCAATATACAGGCCCAAAACATGCTGAAAATCGATCTTTTAGGTGCCCTAAAGTCGATATGTGGATGCATCTTCTGTACCCGTTTATATCTCAAATTCAGGCTCAAAACACCCGAAAATTCGATATTTTGGGGTCCCAGAAGGGATCTGTACATGCCTACTTAGTGCTAGAATATTTTCAAAAATATGCCCAAAACATGCTAAAAATCGATATTTTAGGTGCACAAAGTCCATATCTCAAATTTAGGCCCAAAACACCCGAAAATTCGATATTTTGGGGTCCCAGTAGCCAACTGTACGTGCCTACTCCGTGTTAGAGTATTTTCAAAATACAGGCCCAAAACATACTAAAAATCGATCTTTTAGGTGCCAAAAAGTCGATATGTGCATGCATCTTCTGTTCCCGTTTATATCCCAAATTCAACATCAAAAATCCCGAAAATTCGATATTTTTGGGTCCCAGAAGCGATCTGTACATGTCTAGTCAGTGCTTGAATGTTTTCAAAATATAGGCTCAAAACATGCTAAAAATCGATATTCTAGGTGTCGAAAGTCGATAAGTGCATGCATCTTCTGTACCCGTTTATATCTCAAATTCAGGCTCAAAACACCCGAAAATTCGATGTTTTGGGGTCCCAGAAGCGATCTGTACATGCCTACTCCTAGTTAGAGAATTTTTCAAAATTCAGTCCCAAAACATGCTGAAAATCGATGTTTTAGGTTCCCAAAGTCAATATGTGCATGCATCTTCTGTACCCGTTTATATCTCGAATTCAGGCTCAAAACACCCGAAAATTCGATATTTTGGGGTCCTAGAAGCGATCTGTACATGCCTACTCAGTGCTAGAATATTTTCAAAATATAGGCCCAAAACATGCTAAAAATCGATATTTTAGGTGCCCAAAGTCGATATCTCATAATGAGGCCCAAAACAACCAAAAATTCGATATTTTTGGGTCCCAGAAGCGATCTGTACATGCCTACTCCGTGTTAGAGTATTATCAATATACGGGCCCAAAACATACTGAAAATCGATCTTTTAGGTGCCCTAAAGTCGATATGTGGATGCATCTTCTGTACCCGTTTATTTCTGAAATTCAGGCTTAAAACACCCGAAAATTCGATATTTTGGGGTCCCAGAAGCGAACTGTACATGCCTACTCCGTGTTAGAGTATTTTCAAAATACAGGCCCAAAACAAGCTGAAAATCGATATTTTAGGTAACCAAAGTCAATATGTGTATGCATCTTCTGCACCCGTTTATATCCCAAATTCAACCTCAAAACACCCGAAAATTCGATATTTTTGGGTCCCAGAAGCGATCTGTACATGCCTACTCAGTGCTAGAATTTTTTTTAAATATAGGCTCAAAACATGCTAAAAATCAATATTTTAGGTGCCCAAAGTCGATATCTCAAATTTAGGCCCAAAACACCGGAAAATTCTATATTTTGGGGTCCCAGAAGCGAACTGTACATGCCTACTACGTGTTAGAGTATTTTCAAAATACAGGCCCAAAACATACTGAAAATCGATCTTTTAGGTGCCCAAAAGTCAATATGTGCATGAATCTTCTATACCCGTTTATATCCCAAATTCAACCTCAAAATACTTGAAAATTCGATATTTTTGGGTCCCAGAAGCTATCTGTACATGCCTACTAAGTGCTAGAATTTTTTCAAAATATAGGCTCAAAACATCCTAAAAATCGATATTTTAAGTGTCCCAAGTTGATATGTGCATGCATCATCTGTACCTGTTTATATCTCAAATTCAGATTCAAAACACCCGAAAATTCGATATTTTGCGGTTCCAGAAGTGATCTGTACATGCCTACTTAGTGCTAGAATATTTTCAAAATATAAGCCCAAAACATGCTAAAAATCGGTATTTTAGGTGCCCAAAGTCGATGTCTCAAATTCAGGCCCAAAACACCCGAAAATTCGATATTTTGGGGTCCCAGAAGCGAACTGTACATGCCTACTCCGTGTTAGAGTATTTTCAAAATACAGGCCCAACACATACTGAAAATCGATCTTTTAGGTGCCCAAAAGTCGATATGTGCATGCATCTTCTGTACCCGTTTATTTCTCAAATTCAGTCTCCAAACACCCGAAAGTTCGATATTTTGGGGTTCCAGAAGCGATCTGTACATGCCTACTCAGATACAGGCCAAAAAAAATGCTGAAAATCGATATTTTCGGTGCCCAAAGGCAACATGTGTATGCATCTTCTGCCCTCGTTTATATCTCAAATTCAACCTCAAAACACCCGAAAATTCGATAATTTTTGGTCCCAGAAGCGATCTGTACATTTCTAGTCAGTGCTAGAATTTTTTCAAAATATACGCTCAAAACATGCTAAAAATCGAAATTTTAAGTGTCCAAAGTCGATATGTGCATGCATCTTCTGTACCCGTTTATATCTCAAATTGAGGCTTAAAACACCAGAAAATTCGGGATTTTTGGGTCAGAGAAGCGATCTGTACATCCCTACTCCTAGTTAGAATGTTTTCAAGATACAGACCCAAAACATGTTAAAAATCGATATTTTAAGTGTCCAAAGTCAATATGTGCATGCATCATCTGTACCCGTTTATATCTCAAATTCAGGTTCAAAACACCCGAAAATTCGATATTTTGGGGTCCCAGAAGTGATCTGTACATGCCTACTCAGTGCTAGAATATTTTCAAAATATAGGCCCATAACATGCTAAAAATCAATATTTTTAGGTGCCCAAAGTCGATACCTCAAATTCAGGCCCTAAACACCCAAAAATTCGATATTTTGGGGTCCCAGAAGCGAACTGTACGTGCTTACACCGTGTTAGAGTATTTTCAAAATACGGGCCCAAAACATACTGAAAATCGATCTTTTAGGTGCCCAAAAGTCGATATGTGCATTCATCTTCTGTACCCTTTTATATCCCAAATTCAACCTCAAGACACCCGAAAATTCGATATTTTTGGGTCTCAGAAGCGATCTGTACATGCCTACTCAGTGCTAGAATTTTTTCAAAATATAGGCTCAAAACATGCTAAAAATCGATATTTTAAGTGTCCAAAGTTGATATGTGAATGTATCATCTGTACCCGTTTATATCTCAAATTCAGGCCCAAAACACACGAAAATTCGATATTTTGGGGTCCCAGAAGCGAACTGTACATGCCTACCCCGTGATAGAGTATTTTCAAAATACAGGCCCAACACATACTGAAAATCGTTCATTTAGGTGCCCAAAAGTCGATATGTGCATGCATCTTCTGTACCCGTTTATTTCTCAAATTCAGTCTCCAAACACCCGAAAATTCGATATTTTTGGGTTCCAGAAGCGATCTGTACATGCCTACTCAGATGCAGGCCCAAAACATGCTGAAAATCGATATTTTAGGTGCCCAAAGTCAACATGTGTATACATCTTCTGCACTCGTTTATATCTCAAATTCAACTTAAAAACACCCGAAAATTCGATAATTTTGGGTCCCAGAAGCGATCTGTACATGTCTAGTCAGTGCTAGAATGTTTTCAAAATATAGGCTCAAAACATGCAAAAAATCGATATTTTAAGTGTCCAAAGTCGATATGTGCATGCATCTTCTGTACCCGTTTATATCTCAAATTGAGGCTCAAAACACCCGAAAATTCGGTATTTTTGTGTCATAGAAGCGATCTGTAGATCCCTACTCCTAGTTAGAATGTTTTCAAGATACAGACCCAACACATGCTCAAAATAGATATTTTAGGTACCCGTTTATATCTCAAATTCAGGCTCAAAACACCCGAAAGTTCGATATTTTGGGGTCCCAGAAGCGATCTGTACATGCCTACTCAGTGCTAGAATATTTTCAAAATGTAGGCCCAAAACATGCTAAAAATCGATATTTTAGGTGCCCAAAGTCGATACCTCAAATTCAGGCCCTAAACACCCAAAAATTCGATATTTTGGGGTCCCAAAAGCGAACTGTACGTTCTTACACCGTGTTAGAGTATTTTCAAAATAAGGGCCCAAAACATACTGAAAATCGATCTTTTAGGTGCACAAAAGTCGATAGGTGCATTCATCTTCTGTTCCAGTTTATATCCCAAATTCAACCTCAAAACACCCGAAAATTGTATATTTTTTGGTGTCTGAAGCGATCTGTACATGCCTACTCAGTGCTAGAATTTTTTCAAAATATAGCCACAAAACATGCTTAAAATCGATATTTTAAGTGTCCAAAGTTGATATGTGCATGTATCATCTGTACCCGTTTATATCTCAAATTCAGGCTCAAAACACCTGAAAATTCGATATTTTGGGGTCCCAGAAGCGATCTGTACATGCCTAATCAGATGCAGGCCCAAAACATGCTGAAAATCGATATTTTAGGTGCCCAAAGTCAACATGTGTATACATCTTCTTTACTCGTTTATATCTCAAATTCAACCTCAAAACACCCGAAAATTCGATAATTTTGGGTCCCAGAAGCGATCTGTACATGTCTAGTTAGTGCTAGAATGTTTTCAAAATATAGGCTCAAAACATGCTAAAAATCGAAATTTTAAGTGTCCAAAGTCGATATGTGCATGCATCTTCTGTACCCGTTTATATCTCAAATTCAGGCTTAAAACACCCGATAATTCGATATTTTTGGGTCCCAGAAGCGATCTGTACATGCCTACTCCTAGTTAGAGAATTTTTCAAAATACAGGCCCAAAACATGCTGAAAATCGATATTTTAGGTGCCCAAAGTCAATATGTGCATGGATCTTCTGTACCCGTTTATATCTCAAATTCAGGCTCAAAACACCCGAAAATTCGGAATTTTTGGGTAATAGAAGCGATCTGTACATCCATACTCCTAGTTAGAATGTTTTCAAAATACAGACCCAAAACATGCTCAAAATCGATATTTTAGGTGCCCAAAAGTCGATATGTGCACGCATCATCTGTACCCGTTTATATCTCAAATTCAGGCTCAAAACACCCGAAAATTCGATATTTTGGGGTCCCATAAGCGATCTGTACATGCCTACTTAGTGATAGAATATTTTCAAAATAAAGGCCCAAAACATGCTAAAAATCGATATTTTAGGTGCCTAAAGTCGATATCTCAAATTCAGGCCCAAAACACCCGAAAATTCGATATTTTGGGGTCCCAGAAGCGAGCTGTACATGCCTACTCCGTGTCAGAGTGTTTTCAAAATACAAGCCCAAAACATACTGAAAATCGATCTTTTAGGTGCCCAAAAGTCGATATGTGCATGCATTTTCTGTACCCGTTTATATCTCAATATCAAGCTCCAAACACCCGAAAATTTGATATTTTGGGGTCCCAGAAGCGATCTGTACATGCCTACTCAGATGCAAGCCCAAAACATGCTGAAAATCGATATTTTAGGTGCCCAAAGTCAACATGTGTATGCATCTTCTGCACTCGTTTATATCTCAAATTCAACCTCAAAACACCCAAAAATCGATAATTTTGGGTCCCAGAAGCGATCTGTACATGTCTAGTCAGTGCTAGAATATTTTCAAAATATAGGCTCAAAACATGCTAAAAATCGATATTTTTAGTGTCCAAAGTCGATATGTGCATGCATCTTCTGTAACCGTTTATATCTCAAATTCAGGCTAAAAACACCCGAAAATTCGATATTTTTTTGTCCTAGAAGCGATCTGTACATCCCTACTCCTAGATAGAGTATTTTCAATATACAGGCCCAAAGCATACTGAAAATCGATCTTTTAGGTGCCCTAAAGTCGATATGTGGATGCGTCTTCTGCACCAGCTTATATCCCAAATTCAACCTCATAACACACGAAAATTCAATATTTTTGGGTCCCAGAAGCGATCTGTACATGCCTACTCAGTGCTAGAATGTTTTCAAAATATAGGATCAAAAAATGCTAAAAATCGATATTTTAAGTGTCCAAAGTCGATTTGTGCATGCATCTTCTGTACCCTTTAATATTCCAAATTCAACCTCAAAACACCCGAAAATTCGATATTTTGGGGTCCCAGAAGCGATCTGTACATGCCTACTCAGTGCTAGAATGTTTTCAAAATGTAGGCTCAAAACATGCTAAAAATCGATATTTTAAATGTCCAAAGTCGATATGTGGATGCATCTTTTCTACCCGTTTATATCTCAAATTCACGCTCCAAACACCCGAAAATTCGATATTTTTGGGTCCCAGAAGCGATCTGTACATGCCTACTCCTAGTTAGAGAATTTTTCAAAATACAGGCCCAAAACATGCTGAAAATCGATATTTTAGGTGCCCAAAGTCAATATGTGCATGGATCTTCTGTACCCGTTTATATCTCAAATTCAGGCTCAAAACACCCGAAAATTCGGTATTTTTGGGTCCTAGAAGCGATCTTTACATTCCTACTCCTAGTTAGAATGTTTTCAAGATACAGACCCAAAACATGCTCAAAATCGATATTTTAGGTGCCCAAAAGTCAATATGTGCATGCATCTTCTATTCCCGTTTATATCTCAAATTCATGCTCAAAACACCCGAAAATTCGATATTTTGGGGTCCCAGAAGCGGTCTGTACATGTCTACTCAGTGCTAGAATATTTTCAAAATATAGGCCCAAAACATGCTAAAAATCGATATTTTAGGTGCCCAAAGTCGATATCTCAAAATCAGGCCCAAAACACCCAAAAATTAGATATTTTTGGGTCCCAGATGCGACCTGTAAATGCCTACTCCGTGTTAGAATATTTTCAATATACAGGCCCAAAACATACTGAAAATCGATATTTTAGGTGCCCAATGTCGATATCTCAAATTTAGGCCCAAAACACCTGAAAATTTGATATTTTGGGGTCCCAGAAGCGAACTGTACATGCCTACTCCGTGTTAGAGTATTTTCAAAATATAGGCCCAAAACAAGCTAAAAATCGATATTTTAGGTGACCAAAGTCAATTTGTGTACGCATCTTCTGCACCCGTTTATATCCCAAACTCAACCTCAAAACACCCGAAAATTCAATATTTTTGGGTCCCAGAAGTGATCTGTACATGCCTACTCAGTGCTAGAATTTTTTTAAAATATAGGCTTAAAACATGCTAAAAATCGATATTTTAAGTGTCCAAAGTCGATATGTCCATGCATCATCTGTACCCGGTTATATCTCAAATTCAGGCTCAAAACTTCCGAAAATTAGATATTTTGGGGTCTTAGAAGCGATCTGTACATGTATAATCAGTGCTAGAATGTTTTTAAAATATAGGCTCAAAACATGCTTAAAATCGATATTTTAAGTGTCCAAAGTCGATAAGTGCATGCATCATCTGTAACCGTTTATATCTCAAATTCAGGCTTAAAACACCCGAAAATTCGAGATTTTTGGGTCCCAGAAGCGATCTGTACATGCCTACTCCTAGTTAGAGAATTTTTCAAAATACAGGCCCAAAACATGCTGAAAATCGATATTTTAGGTTCCCAAAGTCAATATGTGCATGCATCTTCTGTACACGTTTATATCTCAAATTCAACCTCAAAACTCCCGAAAATTCGGTATTTTTGGGTCCTAGAAGCGATCTGTACATCCCTACTCCTAGTTAGAATTTTTTCAAGATACAGACCCAAAACATGCTCAAAATCGATATTTTAGGTGCCCAAAAGTCGATATGTGCATGCATCTTCTGTACCCGTTTATATCTCAAATTCAGGCTCAAAACACCCGAAAATTCGATATTTTTGGGTCCCAGAAGCGATCTGTACATGCCTACTTAGTGCTAGAATATTTTCAAAATATAGGCCCAAAACATGCTAAAAATCGATATTTTAGGTGCCCAAAGTCGATATCTCATAATCAGGCCCAAAACACCCGAAAATTCGATATTTTGGGGTCCCAGAAGCGATCTGTACATGTCTAGTCAATGCTAGAATGTTTTCAAAATATATGCTCAAAACATGCTAAAAATCGATATTTTAAGTGTCCAAAGTCGATATGTGCATGCCTCTTTTGTACCCGTTTATATCTCAAATTCAGGCTCAAAACACCCGAAAATTCGATATTTTTGGGTCCCAGAAGCGACCTGTACATGCCTACTCCTAGTTAGAGTATTTTCAAAATACAGGTCCAAAACATGCTGAAAATCGATATTTTAGGTGCCCAAAGTCAATATGTGCATGCATCTTCTGTACCCGTTTATATCTTAAATTCAGGCTCAATACACCCGAAAGTTCGATATTTTGGGGTCCCAGAAGCGATCTGTACATGCCTACTCAGTGCTAGAATGTTTTCAAAATGTAGGCTCAAAACATGCTAAAAATCGATATTTTAAATGTCCAAAGTCGATATGTGGATGCATCTTTTCTACCCGTTTATATCTCAAATTCACGCTCCAAACACCCGAAAATTCGATATTTTTGGGTCCCAGAAGCGATCTGTACATGCCTACTCCTAGTTAGAGAATTTTTCAAAATACAGGCCCAAAACATGCTGAAAATCGATATTTTAGGTGCCCAAAGTCAATATGTGCATGGATCTTCTGTACCCGTTTATATCTCAAATTCAGGCTCAAAACACCCGAAAATTCGGTATTTTTGGGTCCTAGAAGCGATCTTTACATTCCTACTCCTAGTTAGAATGTTTTCAAGATACAGACCCAAAACATGCTCAAAATCGATATTTTAGGTGCCCAAAAGTCAATATGTGCATGCATCTTCTATTCCCGTTTATATCTCAAATTCATGCTCAAAACACCCGAAAATTCGATATTTTGGGGTCCCAGAAGCGGTCTGTACATGTCTACTCAGTGCTAGAATATTTTCAAAATATAGGCCCAAAACATGCTAAAAATCGATATTTTAGGTGCCCAAAGTCGATATCTCAAAATCAGGCCCAAAACACCCAAAAATTAGATATTTTTGGGTCCCAGATGCGACCTGTAAATGCCTACTCCGTGTTAGAATATTTTCAATATACAGGCCCAAAACATACTGAAAATCGATATTTTAGGTGCCCAATGTCGATATCTCAAATTTAGGCCCAAAACACCTGAAAATTTGATATTTTGGGGTCCCAGAAGCGAACTGTACATGCCTACTCCGTGTTAGAGTATTTTCAAAATATAGGCCCAAAACAAGCTAAAAATCGATATTTTAGGTGACCAAAGTCAATTTGTGTACGCATCTTCTGCACCCGTTTATATCCCAAACTCAACCTCAAAACACCCGAAAATTCAATATTTTTGGGTCCCAGAAGTGATCTGTACATGCCTACTCAGTGCTAGAATTTTTTTAAAATATAGGCTTAAAACATGCTAAAAATCGATATTTTAAGTGTCCAAAGTCGATATGTCCATGCATCATCTGTACCCGGTTATATCTCAAATTCAGGCTCAAAACTTCCGAAAATTAGATATTTTGGGGTCTTAGAAGCGATCTGTACATGTATAATCAGTGCTAGAATGTTTTTAAAATATAGGCTCAAAACATGCTTAAAATCGATATTTTAAGTGTCCAAAGTCGATAAGTGCATGCATCATCTGTAACCGTTTATATCTCAAATTCAGGCTTAAAACACCCGAAAATTCGAGATTTTTGGGTCCCAGAAGCGATCTGTACATGCCTACTCCTAGTTAGAGAATTTTTCAAAATACAGGCCCAAAACATGCTGAAAATCGATATTTTAGGTTCCCAAAGTCAATATGTGCATGCATCTTCTGTACACGTTTATATCTCAAATTCAACCTCAAAACTCCCGAAAATTCGGTATTTTTGGGTCCTAGAAGCGATCTGTACATCCCTACTCCTAGTTAGAATTTTTTCAAGATACAGACCCAAAACATGCTCAAAATCGATATTTTAGGTGCCCAAAAGTCGATATGTGCATGCATCTTCTGTACCCGTTTATATCTCAAATTCAGGCTCAAAACACCCGAAAATTCGATATTTTTGGGTCCCAGAAGCGATCTGTACATGCCTACTTAGTGCTAGAATATTTTCAAAATATAGGCCCAAAACATGCTAAAAATCGATATTTTAGGTGCCCAAAGTCGATATCTCATAATCAGGCCCAAAACACCCGAAAATTCGATATTTTGGGGTCCCAGAAGCGATCTGTACATGTCTAGTCAATGCTAGAATGTTTTCAAAATATATGCTCAAAACATGCTAAAAATCGATATTTTAAGTGTCCAAAGTCGATATGTGCATGCCTCTTTTGTACCCGTTTATATCTCAAATTCAGGCTCAAAACACCCGAAAATTCGATATTTTTGGGTCCCAGAAGCGACCTGTACATGCCTACTCCTAGTTAGAGTATTTTCAAAATACAGGTCCAAAACATGCTGAAAATCGATATTTTAGGTGCCCAAAGTCAATATGTGCATGCATCTTCTGTACCCGTTTATATCTTAAATTCAGGCTCAATACACCCGAAAGTTCGATATTTTGGGGTCCCAGAAGCGATCTGTACATGCCTACTCAGTGCTAGAATATTTTCAAAATATATGCCCAAAACATGCTAAAAATCGATATTTTAGGTGCCGAAAGTCGATATCTCAAATTCAGGCCCAAAACCCCCCAAAATTCGATATTTTGGGGTCCCAGAAGGGATCTGTACATGCCTACTCCGTGTTAGAGTATTTTCAAAATACAGGCCTAAAACATACTGAAAATCGATCTTTTAAGTGCCCAAAAGTCGATATGTGCATGGATCTTCTGTACCCGTTTATATCTCAAATTCAGGCTCCAAACATCCGAAATTCGATATTTTGGGGTCCCAGAAGCGATCTGTACATGCCTACTCAGATGCAGGCCCAAAACATGCTGAAAATCGATATTTTAGGTGCCCAAAGTCAACATGTGTATGCATCTTCTGCACTCGTTTATATCTCAAATTCAACCTCAAAACACCCGAAAATTCGATAATTTTGGGTCCCATAAGCGATCTGTACATGCCTAGTCAATGCTAGAATGTTTTCAAAATATAGGCTCAAAACATGCTAAAAATCGATATTTTAAGTGTCCAAAGTCGATATGTGCATGCATCTTTTGTACCCGTTTATATCTCAAATTCAGGCTCAAAACACCCGAAAATACGATATTTTGGGGTCCCAGAAGTGATCTGTACATGCCTACTCCTAGTTAGAGTATTTTCAAAATACAGGCCCAAAACATGATGAAAATCAATATTTTAGGTGCCCAAAGTCAATATGTGCATGCATCTTCTGTACCCGTTTATATCTCAAATTCAGGCTCAAAACACCCGAAAATTCGGTATTTTTGGGTCCTAGAAGCGATCTGTACTTCCCTACTCCTAGTTAGAATGTTTTCAAGATACAGACCCAAAACATGCTGAAAATCGATATTTTAGGTGCCTAAAAGTCGATATGTAGATGCAGCTTCTGTACCCGTTTATATCTCAAATTCAGGCTAAACATGCTGAAAATCGATATTTTAGGTGCCCAAAGTCAACATGTGTATGCATCTTCTGCACTCGTTTATATCTCAAATTCAACCTCAAAACACCCGAAAATTCGATAATTTTGGGTCCCAGAAGCGATCTGTACATGTCTAGTCAGTGCTAGAATGTTTTCAAAATATAGGCTCAAAACATGCTAAAAATCGATATTTTAAGTGTCCAAAGTCGATATGTGCATGCATCTTCTGTACCCGTTTATATCTCAAATTCAGGCTCTAAACACCCGAAAATTCGATATTTTTATGTCCCAGAAGCGATCTGTACATACCTATTCCTAGTTAGAGTATTTTCAAAATACAGGCCCAAAACATGCTAAAAATCGATATTTTATGTGCCCAAAGTCAACATGTGCATGCATCTTCTGTACCCGTTTATATCTCAAATTCAGGCTCAAAACACCCGAAAATTCGATATTTTGGGGTCCCAGATGCGATCTGTACTTGCCTTCTCCGTGTTAGAGTATTTTCTAAATAAAGGCCCAAAACAAGCTGAAAATCGATATTTTAGGTGACCAAAGTCAATATGTGTATGCATCTACTGTACCCGTTTATATCCCAAATTCAACCTAAAAAAAAAACGAAAATTCGATATTTTTGGGTCACAGAAGCGATCTGTACATGCCTACTCAGTGCTAGAATATTTTCAAAATATAGGCCCAAAACATGCTAAAAACCAATATTTTAGGTGCCCAAAGTCGATATATCGAATTCAGGCCCAAAATACCCGAAAATTCGATATTTTAGGGTCCCAGAAGCGACCTGTACATGACTACTCCCTGTTAGAGTATTTTCAAAATACAGGCCTAAAACATACTGAAAATCGATATTTTAGGTGACCAAAGTCAATATGTGTATGCATCTTCTGTACCCGTTTATATCCCAAATTCAACCTCAAAAAAAAAAACGAAAATTCGATATTTTTGGGTCCCAGAAGCGATCTGTACATGCCTACTCAGTGCTAGAATATTTTCAAAATATAGGCCCAAAACATGCTAAAAATCGATATTTTAGGTGCCCAAAGTCGATATATCAAATTCAGGCCCAAATACCAGAAAATTCGATATTTTAGGGTCCCAGAAGCGAACTTTACATGCCTAATCCATGTAAGAGTATTTTCAAAATACAGGCCTAAAACATACTGAAAACCGATCTTTTAGGTGCCCAAAATTCAATATGTGGATGCATCTTCTGTACCCGTTTATATCTCAAATTCAGGCTCAAAACACCCGAAAATTCGATATTTTGGGGTCCCAGAAGCGATCTGTACTTGCCTACTCCGTGTTAGAGTTTTTTCAAAATACAGGCCCAAAACAAACTGAAAATCGATATTTTAGGTGACCAAAGTCAATATGTGTATGCATCTTCTGTACCCGTTTATATCCCAAATTCAACCTCAAAACACCCGAAAATTCAATATTTTTGGGTCCCAGAAGCGATCTGTACATGCCTACTCAGTGCTAGAATTTTTTCAAAATATAGGCTCAAAACATGCTAAAAATCGATATTTTAAGTGTTCAAAGTCGATATGTGCGTGCATCATCTGTACCCGTTTATATCTCAAATTCAGGCTCAAAACACCCGAAAATTCGATATTTTGGGGTCCCAGAAGCGATCTGTACTTGCCTACTCAGTGCTAGAATTTTTTCAAAATATAGGCTCAAAACATGCTAAAAATCGATATTTTAAGTGTCCAAAGTCGATATGTGCATGCATCATCTGTACCCGTTTATATCTCAAATTCTGGCTCAAAACACCCGAAAAATCGATATTTTGGGGTCCCAGAAGTGATCTGTACATGCCTACTTAGTGCTAGAATATTTTCAAAATATAGGCCCAAAACATGCTAAAAATCGATATTTTAGGTGCCCAAAGTCGATATCTCAAATTCAGGCCCAAAACACCCGAAAATTCGATATTTTGGGGTCCCAAAAGGGAACTGTACATACCTACTCCGAGTTAGAGTATTTTCAAAATACAGGCCCAAAACATACTGAAAATCGATCTTTTAGGTGCACAAAAGTCGATATGTGCTTGCATCTTCTGTACCCGTTTATATCCCAAATTCAACCTCAAAACAACCGAAAAATAGATATTTTGGGGTCCCAGAAGTGATCTGTACATGCCTACTTAGTGCTAGAATATTTTTAAAATATAGGCCCAAAACATGCTAAAAATCGATATTTTAGGTGCCGAAAGTCGATATCTCAAATTCAGGCCCAAAACCCCCCAAAATTCGATATTTTGGGGTCCCATAAGCGATCTGTACATGCCTACTCCGTGTTAGAGTATTTTCAAAATACAGGCCTAAAACATACTGAAAATCGATCTTTTAAGTGCCCAAAAGTCGATATGTGCATGGATCTTCTGTACACGTTTATATCTCAAATTCAGGCTCCAAACATCCGAAAATTCGATATTTTGGGGTCCCAGAAGCGATCTGTACATGCCTACTCAGATGCAGGCCCAAAACATGCTGAAAATCGATATTTTAGGTGCCCAAAGTCAACATGTGTATGCATCTTCTGCACTCGTTTATATCTCAAATTCAACCTCAAAACACCCGAAAATTCGATAATTTTGGGTCCCATAAGCGATCTGTACATGCCTAGTCAATGCTAGAATGTTTTCAAAATATAGGCTCAAAACATGCTAAAAATCGATATTTTAAGTGTCCAAAGTCGATATGTGCATGCATCTTTTGTACCCGTTTATATCTCAAATTCAGGCTCAAAACACCCGAAAATACGATATTTTGGGGTCCCAGAAGTGATCTGTACATGCCTACTCCTAGTTAGAGTATTTTCAAAATACAGGCCCAAAACATGATGAAAATCAATATTTTAGGTGCCCAAAGTCAATATGTGCATGCATCTTCTGTACCCGTTTATATCTCAAATTCAGGCTAAAAACACCCGAAAATTCGGTATTTTTGGGTCCTAGAAGCGATCTGTACTTCCCTACTCCTAGTTAGAATGTTTTCAAGATACAGACCCAAAACATGCTGAAAATCGATATTTTAGGTGCCTAAAAGTCGATATGTAGATGCAGCTTCTGTACCCGTTTATATCTCAAATTCAGGCTAAACATGCTGAAAATCGATATTTTAGGTGCCCAAAGTCAACATGTGTATGCATCTTCTGCACTCGTTTATATCTCAAATTCAACCTCAAAACACCCGAAAATTCGATAATTTTGGGTCCCAGAAGCGATCTGTACATGTCTAGTCAGTGCTAGAATGTTTTCAAAATATAGGCTCAAAACATGCTAAAAATCGATATTTTAAGTGTCCAAAGTCGATATGTGCATGCATCTTCTGTACCCGTTTATATCTCAAATTCAGGCTCTAAACACCCGAAAATTCGATATTTTTATGTCCCAGAAGCGATCTGTACATACCTATTCCTAGTTAGAGTATTTTCAAAATACAGGCCCAAAACATGCTAAAAATCGATATTTTAGGTGCCCAAAGTCAACATGTGCATGCATCTTCTGTACCCGTTTATATCTCAAATTCAGGCTCAAAACACCCGAAAATTCGATATTTTGGGGTCCCAGATGCGATCTGTACTTGCCTTCTCCGTGTTAGAGTATTTTCTAAATAAAGGCCCAAAACAAGCTGAAAATCGATATTTTAAGTGACCAAAGTCAATATGTGTATGCATCTACTGTACCCGTTTATATCTCAAATTCAACCTCAAAAAAAAACGAAAATTCGATATTTTTGGGTCACAGAAGCGATCTGTACATGCCTACTCAGTGCTAGAATATTTTCAAAATATAGGCCCAAAACATGCTAAAAACCAATATTTTAGGTGCCCAAAGTCGATATATCGAATTCAGGCCCAAAATACCCGAAAATTCGATATTTTAGGGTCCCAGAAGCGACCTGTACATGACTACTCCCTGTTAGAGTATTTTCAAAATACAGGCCTAAAACATACTGAAAATCGATATTTTAGGTGACCAAAGTCAATATGTGTATGCATCTTCTGTACCCGTTTATATCCCAAATTCAACCTCAAAAAAACCCGAAAATTCGATATTTTTTGGTCCCAGAAGCGATCTGTACATGCCTACTCAGTGCTAGAATATTTTCAAAATATAGGCCCAAAACATGCTAAAAATCGATATTTTAGGTGCCCAAAGTCGATATATCAAATTCAGGCCCAAAATACCCGAAAATTCGATATTTTAGGGTCCCAGAAGCGAACTTTACATGCCTACTCCGTGTAAGAGCATTTTCAAAATACAGGCCTAAAACATACTGAAAACCGATCTTTTAGGTGCCCAAAATTCAATATGTGGATGCATCTTCTGTACCCGTTTATATCTCAAATTCAGGCTCAAAACACCCGAAAATTCGATATTTTGGGGTCCCAGAAGCGATCTGTACTTGCCTACTCCGTGTTAGAGTTTTTTCAAAATACAGGCCCAAAACAAACTGAAAATCGATATTTTAGGTGACCAAAGTCAATATGTGTATGCATCTTCTGTACCCGTTTATATCCCAAATTCAACCTCAAAATACCCGAAAATTCAATATTTTTAGGTCCCAGAAGCGATCTGTACATGCCTACTTAGTGCTAGAATTTTTTCAAAATATAGGCTCAAAACATGCTAAAAATCGATATTTTAAGTGTTCAAAGTCGATATGTGCGTGCATCATCTGTACCCGTTTATATCTCAAATTCAGGCTCAAAACACCCGAAAATTCGATATTTTGGGGTCCCAGAAGCGATCTGTACTTGCCTACTCAGTGCTAGAATTTTTTCAAAATATAGGCTCAAAACATGCTAAAAATCGATATTTTAAGTGTCCAAAGTCGATATGTGCATGCATCATCTGTACCCGTTTATATCTCAAATTCTGGCTCAAAACACCCGAAAAATCGATATTTTGGGGTCCCAGAAGTGATCTGTACATGCCTACTTAGTGCTAGAATATTTTTAAAATATAGGCCCAAAACATGCTAAAAATCGATATTTTAGGTGCCCAAAGTCGATATCTCAAATTCAGGCCAAAAACACCCGAAAATTCGATATTTTGGGGTCCCAGAAGTGAACTGTACATGCCTACTCCGTGTTAGAGTATTTTCAAAATACAGGCCCAAAACATACTGAAAATCGATCTTTTAGGTGCCAAAAAGTCGATATGTGCATGCATCTTCTGTACCCGTTTATATCTCAAATTCAGGCTCCAAACACCCGAAAAATCGATATTTTGGGGTTCCAGAAGCGATCTGTACATGCCTACTCAGATGCAGGCCCAAAACATGCTGAAAATCGATATTTTAGGTGCCCAAAAGTCGATATGTGCATGGATCTTCTGTACCCGTTTATATCTCAAATTCAGGTTGAAAACACCCGAAAATTCGATATTTTGGGGTCCCAGAAGCGATCTGTTCTTGCCTACTCCGTGTTAGAGTATTTTCTAAATACAGGCCCAAAACAAGCTGAAAATCGATATTTTAGGTGACCAAAGTCAATATGTGTATGCATCTTCTGTACCCGTTTATATCCCAAATCCAACCTAAAAAAAACCCGAAAATTCGATATTTTGGGGTCCAAAAGCGATCTGTACATGCCTACTCAGTGCTAGAATATTTTCAAAATATAGGTCCAAAACATGCTAAAAATCGATATTTTAGGTGCCCAAAGTCGATATCTCAAATTCAGGCCCAAAACACCCGAAAATTCGATATTTTGGGGTCCCAGAAGCGAACTGTACATGACTACTCCGTGTTAGAGTATTTTCAAAAATACAGGCCCAAAACATACTGAAAATCGATCTTTTAGGTGCCCAAAAGTCAATATGTGCATGCATCTTCTGTACCCGTTTATATCTCAAATTTAGGCTCCAAACACCCGAAAATTCGATATTTTGGGGTCCCAGAAGCGATCTGTACATGCCTACTCAGATGCAGGCCCAAAACATGCTGAAAATCGATATTTTAGGTGCCAAAAGTCAAAATGTGTATGCATCTTCTTCACTCGTTTATATCTCAAATTCAACCTCAAAACACCCGAAAATTCGATAATTTTGGGTCTCAGAAGTAATCTGTACATGTCTAGTCAATGCTAGAATGTTTTCAAAATATAGGATCAAAACATGCAAAAAATCGATATTGTAAGTGTCCAAAGTCGATATGTGCATGCATCTTTTGTACCCGTTTATATCTCAAATTCAGGCTTAAAACACCCGAAAATTCGATATTTTGGGGTCCCACAAGCGATCTGTACATGCCTACTCCTAGTTAGAGTATTTTCAAAATACAGGTCCAAAACATGATGAAAATCGATATTTTAGGTGCCCAAAGTCAATATGTGCATGCATCTTCTGTACCCGTTTATATCTCAAATTCAGGCTCAAAACACCCGAAAATTCGGTATTTTTGGGTCCTAGAAGCGATTTGTACTTCCCTACTCCTAGTTAGAATGTTTTCAAGATACAGACCCAAAACATGCTCAAAATCGATATTTTAGGTGCCTAAAAGTCGAAATGTGCATGCATCTTCTGTACCCGTTTATATCTCAAATTCAGGCTCAAAACACCCGAAAGTTCGATATTTTGGGGTCCCAGAAGCGATCTGTACATGCCTACTCAGTGCTAGAATATTTTTTATAATATAGGCCTAAAACATGATAAAAATCGATATTTTAGGTGCCCAAAGTCTATATCTCAAATACAGGCCCAAAACCCCCCAAAATTCGATATTTTGGGGTGACAGAAGCGATCTGTACATGCCTACTCCGAGTTAGTGTATTTTCAATATACAGGCCCAAAACATACTAAAAATCAATCTTTTTGGTGACCCAAGTCAATATGTGTATGCATCTTCTGCACCCGTTTATATCCCAAATTAAACTCAAAACACCCGAAAATTCTATATTTTTGGGTCCCAAAAGCGATCTGTACATGCCTACTCAGTGCTAGAATGTTTTCAAAATATAGGCTCAAAACATGCTAAAAATCGATATTTTAAGTGTCCAAAG
Organism: Petrolisthes cinctipes; assembly: GCA_033782935.1. Classification (NCBI taxonomy): domain Eukaryota; kingdom Metazoa; phylum Arthropoda; class Malacostraca; order Decapoda; family Porcellanidae; genus Petrolisthes; species Petrolisthes cinctipes. Next base: position 755,408 of record JAWQEG010000930.1, on the reverse strand, counting down.
TCGATAGGTGCAGGCATCATCTGTACCCGTTTATATCTCAAATTAGGCTCAAAACACCCGAAAAATCGATATTTTGTGGTCCCAGAAATGATCTGTACATGCCTACTTAGTGCTAGAATATTTTCAAATTATAGGCCCAAAACATGCTAAAAATCGATATTTTAGGTGCCCAAAGTCAATATCTCAAATTCTGGCCCAAAACACCCGAAAAATCGATATTTTGGGGTCTCAGAAGCGAATTGTACATGCCTACTCCGTGTTAGAGTATTTTCAAAATACAGGCCCGAAACATACTGAAAATCGATCTTTTAGGTGCCCAAAAGTCGATATGTGTATGCATCTTCTGCACTCGTTTATATCTCAAATTCAACCTCAATACACCCGAAAATTCGATAAGTTTGGGTCCCAGAAGCGATCTGTACATGTCTAGTCAGTGCTAGAATGTTTTCAAAATATAAGCTCAAAACATGCTAAAAATCGATATTTTAAGTGTCCAAAGTCGATATGTGCATGCATCTTCTGTACCCGTTTATATCTCAAATTCAGGCTCTAAACACCCGAAAATTCGATATTTTTGGGTAGCAGAAACGATCTGTACATACCTACTCCTAGTTAGAGTATTTTTAAAATACGGGCCCAAAACATGCTAAAAATCGATATTTTAGGTGCCCAAAGTCAATATGTGCATGCATCTTCTGTACCCATTTATATCTCAAATTCAGGCTCAAAACACCCGAAAATTCGATATTTTGGGGTCCCAGAAGCAATCTGTACTTGTCTACTCCGTGTTAGAGTATTTTCTAAATACAGGCGCAAAACAAGCTGAAAATCGATATTTTAGGTGACTAAAGTCAAAATGTGTATGCATCTTCTATACCCGTTTATATCCCAAATTCAACCTCAAAAAAACCCGAAAATTCGATATTTTTTGGGTATCTGAAGCGATCTGTACATGCCTACTCAGTGCTAGAATATTTTAAAAAATATAGGCCCAAAACATGCTAAAAATCGATATTTTAGGTGCCCATAAGTCAATATGTGGATGCATCTTCTGTACCCGTTTATATCTCAAATTCAGGCTCAAAACACCCGAAAATTCGATATTTTGGGGTCCCAGAAGCCATCTGTACTTGCCTACTCCGTGTTAGAGTATTTTCAAAATACAGGCTCAAAACAAGTTGAAAATCGATATTTTAGGTGACCAATGTCAATATGTGTATGCATCTTCTGTACCCGTTTATATCCCAAATTCAACCTCAAAACACCCGAAAATTCAATATCTTTGGGTCCCGGAAGCGATATGTACATGCCTACTCAGTGCTAGAATTTTTTCAAAATATAGGCTCAAAACATGCTAAAAATCGATAGTTTAAGTGTCCAAAGTCGATATGTGCATGCATCATCTGTACTCGTTTATATCTCAAATTCAGGCTCAAAACACCCGAAAAATCGATATTTTGGGGTCCCAGAAGTGATCTGTACATGCCTACTTAGTGCTAGAATATTTTCAAAATATAGGCCCAAAACATGCTAAAAATCGATATTTTAGGTGCCCAAAGTCGATATCTCAAATTCAGGCCAAAAACACCCGAAAATTCGATATTTTCGGTCCCAGAAGCGAACTGTACATGCCTACTCCGTGTTAGAGTATTTTCAAAATACAGGCCCAAAACATACTGAAAATCGATCTTTTAGGTGCACAAAAGTCGATATGTGGATACATCTTCTGTACCCGTTTATATCTCAAATTCAGGCTCAAAACACCCGAAAAATCGATATTTTGGGGTCCCAGAAGTGATCTGTACATGCCTACTTAGTGCTACAATATTTTTAAAATATAGGCCCAAAACATGCTAAAAATCGATATTTTAGGTGCCCAAAGTCGATATCTCAAATTCAGGCCCAAAACACCCGAAAATTCGATATTTTGGGGTCCCAGAAGCGAACTGTACATGCCTACTCCGTGTTTCAGTATTTTCAAAATACAGGCCCAAAACATACTGAAAATCGATCTTTTAGGTGCCCAAAATTCAATATGTGGATGATCTTCTGTACCCGTTTATATCTCAAATTCAGGCTCAAAACACCCGAAAATTCGATATTTTGGGGTCCCAGAAGCGATCTGTACTTGCCTACTCCGTGTTAGAGTATTTTCAAAATACAGGCTCAAAACAAGCTGAAAATCGATATTTTAGGTGACCAATGTCAATATGTGTATGCATCTTCTGTACCCGTTTATATCCCAAATTCAACCTCAAAACACCCGAAAATTCAATATTTTTGGGTCCCGGAAGCGATATGTACATGCCTACTCAGTGCTAGAATTTTATCAAAATATAGGCTCAAAACATGCTAAAAATCGATAGTTTAAGTGTCCAAAGTCGATATGTGCATGCATCATCTGTACTCGTTTATATCTCAAATTCAGGCTCAAAACACCCGAAAATTCGATATTTTGGGGTCCCAGAAGTGATCTGTACATGCCTACTTAGTGCTAGAATATTATCAAAATATAGGCCCAAAACATGCTGAAAATCGATATTTTAGGTGCCAAAAGTCAAAATGTGTATGCATCTTTTTCACTCGTTTATATCTCAAATTCAACCTCAAAACACCCGAAAATTCGATAATTTTGGGTCCCAGAAGCAATCTGTACATGTCTAGTCAATGCTAGAATGTTTTCAAAATATAGGCTCAAAACATGCTAAAAATCGATATTTTAAGTGTCCAAAGTCGATATGTGCATGCATCTTTTGTACCCGTTTATATCTCAAATTCAGGCTTAAAACACCCGAAAATTCGATATTTGTGGGTCCCAGAAGCGATCTGTACATGCCTACTCCTAGTTAGAGTATTTTCAAAATACAGGTCCAAAACATGCTTAAAATCGATATTTTAGGTGCCCAAAGTCAATATGTGCATGCATCTTCTGTACCCGTTTATATCTCAAATTCAGGCTCAAAACACCCGAAAATTCGGTATTTTTGGGTCCTAGAAGCGATCTGTACTTCCCTACTCCTAGTTAGAATGTTTTCAAGATACAGACCCAAAACATGCTCAAAATCGATATTTTAGGTGCCTAAAAGTCGATATGTGCATGCATCATCTGTACCCGTTTATATCTCAAATTCAGGCTCTAAACACCCGAAGATTCGATAAGTTTGGGTCCCAGAAGGGATCTGTACATGTCTAGTCAGTGCTATAATGTTTTCAAAATATAGGCTCAAAACATGCTAAAAATCGATATTTTAAGTGTCCAAAGTCGATATGTGCATGCATCTTCTGTCCCCTTTTCTATCTCAAATTCAGGCTCTAAACACCCGAAAATTCGATATTTTTGGGTAGCAGAAACGATCTGTACATACCTACTCCTAGATAGAGTATTTTTAAAATACGGGCCCAAAACATGCTAAAAATCGATATTTTAGGTGCCCAAAGTCAATATGTGCATGCATCTTCTGTACCCGTTTATATCTCAAATTCAGGCTCAAAACACCCGAAAATTCGATATTTTGGGGTCCCAGAAGCGATCTGTACTTGCCTACTCCGTGTTAGAGTATTTTCTAAATACAGGCCCAAAACAAGCTGAAAATCGATATTTCAGGTGACTAAAGTAAAAATGTGTATGCATCTTCTGTACCCGTTTATATCCCAAATTCAACCTCAAAAAAACCCGAAAATTCGATATTTTTGGGTCCCAGAAGCGATCTGTAGATGCCTACTCAGTGCTAGAATATTTTAAAAAATATAGGCCCAAAACATGCTAAAAATCGATATTTTAGGTGCCCAAAAGTCAATATGTGGATGCATCTTCTGTACCCGTTTATATCTCAAATTCAGGCTCAAATCACCCGAAAAATCGATACTTTGGGGTCCCAGAAGCGATCTGTACTTGCCTAATCCGTGTTAGAGTATTTTCAAAATTCAGGCCCATAACAAGCTGAAAATCGATATTTTAGGTGACCAAAGTCAATATGTGTATGCATCTTCTGTACCCGTTTATATCCCAAATTCAACCTCAAAACACCCGAAAATTCGATATTTTGGGGTCCCAGAAGCGATCTGTACATACTTACTCCTAGTTAGAGTATTTTTAAAATACAGGCCCAAAACATGCTAAAAATCGATATTTTAGGTGCCCAAAGTCAATATGTGCATGCATCTTCTGTACCCGTTTATATCTCAAATTCAGGCTCAAAACACCTGAAAATTCGATATTTTGGGGTCCCAGAAGCGATCTGTACTTGCCTACTCCGTGTTAGAGTATTTTCAAAATACAGGCTCAAAACAAGCTGAAAATCGATATTTTAGGTGACCAATGTCAATATGTGTATGCATCTTCTGTACCCGTTTATATCCCAAATTCAACCTCAAAACACCCGAAAATTCAATATTTTTGGGTCCCGGAAGCGATATGTACATGCCTACTCAGTGCTAGAATTTTTTCAAAATATAGGCTCAAAACATGCTAAAAATCGATAGTTTAAGTGTCCAAAGTCGATATGTGCATGCATCATCTGTACTCGTTTATATCTCAAATTCAGGCTCAAAACACCCGAAAATTCGATATTTTGGGGTCCCAGAAGTGATCTGTACATGCCTACTTAGTGCTAGAATATTATCAAAATATAGGCCCAAAACATGCTGAAAATCGATATTTTAGGTGCCAAAAGTCAAAATGTGTATGCATCTTTTTCACTCGTTTATATCTCAAATTCAACCTCAAAACACCCGAAAATTCGATAATTTTGGGTCCCAGAAGCAATCTGTACATGTCTAGTCAATGCTAGAATGTTTTCAAAATATAGGCTCAAAACATGCTAAAAATCGATATTTTAAGTGTACAAAGTCGATATGTGCATGCATCTTTTGTACCCGTTTATATCTCAAATTCAGGCTTAAAACACCCGAAAATTCGATATTTGTGGGTCCAAGAAGCGATCTGTACATGCCTACTCCTAGTTAGAGTATTTTCAAAATACAGGTCCAAAACATGCTGAAAATCGATATTTTAGGTGCCCAAAGTCAATATGTGCATGCATCTTCTGTACCCGTTTATATCTCAAATTCAGGCTCAAAACACCCGAAAATTCGGTATTTTTGGGTCCTAGAAGCGATCTGTACTTCCCTACTCCTAGTTAGAATGTTTTCAAGATACAGACCCAAAACATGCTCAAAATCGATATTTTAGGTGCCTAAAAGTCGATATGTGCATGCATCATCTGTACCCGTTTATATCTCAAATTCAGGCTCTAAACACCCGAAGATTCGATAAGTTTGGGTCCCAGAAGGGATCTGTACATGTCTAGTCAGTGCTATAATGTTTTCAAAATATAGGCTCAAAACATGCTAAAAATCGATATTTTAAGTGTCCAAAGTCGATATGTGCATGCATCTTCTGTCCCCTTTTCTATCTCAAATTCAGCCTCTAAACACCCGAAAATTCGATATTTTTGGGTAGCAGAAACGATCTGTACATACCTACTCCTAGTTAGAGTATTTTTAAAATACGGGCCCAAAACATGCTAAAAATCGATATTTTAGGTGCCCAAAGTCAATATGTGCATGCATCTTCTGTACCCGTTTATATCTCAAATTCAGGCTCAAAACACCCGAAAATTCGATATTTTGGGGTCCCAGAAGCGATCTGTACTTGCCTACTCCGTGTTAGAGTATTTTCTAAATACAGGCCCAAAACAAGCTGAAAATCGATATTTCAGGTGACTAAAGTCAAAATGTGTATGCATCTTCTGTACCCGTTTATATCCCAAATTCAACCTCAAAAAAACCCGAAAATTCGATATTTGTGGGTCCCAGAAGCGATCTGTAGATGCCTACTCAGTGCTAGAATATTTTAAAAAATATAGGCCCAAAACATGCTAAAAATCGATATTTTAGGTGCCCAAAAGTCAATATGTGGATGCATCTTCTGTACCCGTTTATATCTCAAATTCAGGCTCAAATCACCCGAAAAATCGATACTTTGGGGTCCCAGAAGCGATCTGTACTTGCCTAATCCGTGTTAGAGTATTTTCAAAATTCAGGCCCATAACAAGCTGAAAATCGATATTTTAGGTGACCAAAGTCAATATGTGTATGCATCTTCTGTACCCGTTTATATCCCAAATTCAACCTCAAAACACCCGAAAATTCGATATTTTGGGGTCCCAGAAGCGATCTGTACATACTTACTCCTAGTTAGAGTATTTTTAAAATACAGGCCCAAAACATGCTAAAAATCGATATTTTAGGTGCCCAAAGTCAATATGTGCATGCATCTTCTGTACCCGTTTATACCTCAAATTCTGGCTCAAAACACCTGAAAATTCGATATTTTTGGGTCCCAGAAGCGATCTGTACATGCCTACTCAGATGCAGGCCCAAAACATGCTGAAAATCGATATTTTAGGTGCCCAAAGTCAACATGTGTATGCATCTTCTGCACTCGTTTATATCTCAAATTCAACCTCAAAACACCCGAAAATTCGATAATTTTGGGTCCCAGAAGCGATCTGTACATGTCTAGTCAATGCTAGAACGTTTTCAAAATATAGGCTCAAAATATGCTAAAAGACAATATTTTAAGTGTCCAAAGTCGATATGTGCATGCATCTTTTGAACCCGTTTATATCTCAAATTCAGGCTCAAAACACCCGAAAGTTCGATATTTTTGGGTCCCAGAAGCGATCTGTACATGCCTACTCGTAGTTAGAGTATTTTCAAAATACAGGCCCAAAACATGATGAAAATCGATATTTTAGGTGCCCAAAGTCAATATGTGCATGCATCTTCTGTACCCGTTTATATCTAAAATTCAGGCTCAAAACACCGGAAAGTTCAATATTTTGGGGTCCCAGAAGCGATCTGTAAATGCCTACTCAGTGCTAGAATATTTTCAAAATATAGGCCCAAAACATGCTAAAAATCGATATTTTAGGTGCCCAAAGTCGATATCTCAATTTCATGCTCAAAACACCCGAAAATTCGGTATTTTTGGGTCCTAGAAGCGATCTGTACTTCCCTACTCAGTGCTAAAATGTTTTCAAGATACAGACCCAAAACAAGCTCAAAATCGATATTTTAGGTTCCTAAAAGTCGATATGTGCATGCATCTTCTGTATCCGTTTATAACTCAAATTCAGGCTCAAAACACCCGAAAGTTCAATATTTTGGGGTCCCAGAAGCGATCTGTAAATGCCTACTCAGTACTAGAATATTTTCAAAATATAGGCCCAAAACATGCTAAAAATCGATATTTTAGGTGCCCAAAGTCGATATCTCAAATTCAGGCCCAAAACACCCGAAAATTCTGTATTTTGGGGTCCCAGAAGCGAACTGTACATGCCTACTCAGTGCTAGAATGTTTTCAAAATATAGGCCCAAAACATATTGAAATCGATCTTTTAGATGACCAAAGTCAATATGTGCATGCATCATCTGTACCCGTTTATATCTCAAATTCAGGTTCAAAACACCCGAAAAATCGATATTTTCGGGTCCAAGAAGTGATGTGGACATGCCTCCTTAGTGCTAGAATATTTTCAAAATATAGGCCCAAAACATGCTAAAAATCGATATTTTACGTGCCCAAAGTCGATATCTCAAATTCAGGCCCAAAACACCCGAAAATTCGATATTTAGGGGTCCCTGAAGCGAACTGTACATGCCTACTACGTGTTAGAGTATTTTCAAAATACAGGCCCAAAACATACTTAAAATCGATCTTTTAGGTGCCCAAAAGTCGATATGTGCATGCATCTTCTGTACCCGTTTATATCTCAAATTCAGGCACCAAACACCCGAAAATTCGATATTTTGGGGTCCCAGAAGCGATTTGTACATGCCTACTCAGATGCAGGCCCAAAACATGCTGAAAATCGATATTTTAGGTGCCCAAAGTCAACATGTGTATGCATCTTCTGCACTCGTTTATATCTCAAATTTAACCTCAAAACACCCGAAAATTCGATAATTTTGGGTCCCAGAAGCGATCTGTACATGTCTAGTCAGTGCTAGAATGTTTTCAAAATATAGGCTCAAAACATGCTAAAAATCGATATTTAAGTGTCCAAAGTCGATATGTGCATGCATCTTCTGTACCCGTTTATATCCCAAATTCAACCTCAAAAAGCCCCGGAAATTCGATATTTTGGGGTCCCAGAAGCGATCTTTAAATGCTTACTCAGTGCTAGAATATTTTCAAAATATAGGACCAAAACATGCTAAAAATCGATATTTTAGGTGCCCAAAGACGATATCTCAAATTCAGGCCCAAAACACCCAAAAATTCGATATTTTAGGGTCCCAGAAGCGATCTGTACATGTCTACTCCTTGTTAGAGTATTTTCAAAATACAGGCCCAAAACATGCTGAAATTCGATATTTTAGGTGCCCAAAGTCAATATGTGCATGCATCTTCTGTACCCGTTTATATCTCAAATTCAGGCTCAAAACACCCCAAAATTTGGTATTTTTGGGTCCCAGAAGCGATCTGTACATGCCTACTCCTAGTTAGAATGTTTTCATAATACAGGCCCAAAACATGCTGAAAATCGATATTTTAGGTGCCAAAAAGTCGATATGTGCATGGATCTTCTGTACCCATTTATATCTCAATTTCAGGCTCAAAACACCCGAAAATTCGGTATTTTTGGGTCCTAGAAGCGATCTGTACTTCCCTACTCCGTGCTAGAATGTTTTCAAGATACAGACCCAAAACATGCTCAAAATCGATATTTTAGGTGCCTAAAAGTCGATATGGGCATGCATCTTCTGAACCCGTTTATATCTCAAATTCAGGCTCAAAACACCCGAAAGTTCAATATTTAGGGGTCCCAGAAGCGATCTGTACATGCCTACTCAGTGCTAGAATATTTTCAAAATATAGTACCAAAACATGCTAAAAATCGATATTTTAGGTGCCCAAAGTAGATATCTCAAATTCAGGCCCAAAACACCCAAAAATTCGATATGTTGGGGTCCCAGAAGCGATCTGTACATGCCTACTCCGAGTTAGTGTATTTTCAATATACAGGCCCAAAACATACTGAAAATCGATCTTTTAGGTGACCAAAGTCAATATGTGTATGCATCTTCTGCACCCGTTTATATCCCAAATTCAACCACAAAACACCCGAAAATTCGATATTTTTGGGTCCCAAAATCGATCTGTACATGCCTACTCAGTGCTAGAATGTTTTCAAAATATTGGCTCAAAACATGCTAAAAATCGATATTTTAAGTGTAGAAAGTCGATATGTGCATGCATCATCTGTACCCGTTTATATCTCAAATTCAGGTTCAAAACACCCGAATAATCGATATTTTCGGGTCCAAGAAGTGATCTGTACATGCCTACTTAGTGCTAGAATATTTTCAAAATATAGGCCCAAAACATGCTAAAAATCGATATTTTAGGTGCGCAAAGTCGATATCTCAAATTCAGGCCCAAAACACCCGAAAATTCGATATTTTAGGGTCCCAGAAGCGAACTGTACATGCCTACTCCGTGTTAGAGTATTTTCAAAATACAGGCCCAAAACATACTGAAAATCGATCTTTTAGGTGCCCAAAAGTCGATATGTGCATGCATCTTCTGTACCCGTTTATATATCAAATTCAGGCACCAAACACCCGAAAAATCGATATTTTGGGGTCTCAGAAGCGAACTGTACATGCCTACTCCGTGTTAGAGTATTTTCTAAATACAGGCCCAAAACAAGCTGAAAATCGATATTTTAGGAGATTAAGTCAAAATGTGTATGCATCTTCTGTACCCGTTTATATCCCAAATTCAACCTCAAAAAAACCCGAAAATTCGATATTTTTGGGTTCTAGAAGCGATCTGTACATGCCTACTCAGTGCTAGAATATTTTCAAAATATAGGCCCAAAACATGCTAAAAATCGATATTTTAGGTGCCCAAAAGTCAATATGTGGATGCATCTTCTGTACCCGTTTATATCTCATATTCAGGCTCAAATCATCCGAATATTCGATATTTTGGGGTCCCAGAAGCGATCTGTACTTGCCTACTCCGTGTTAGAGTATTTTCAAAATTCAGGCCCAAAACAAGCTGAAAATCGATATTTTAGGTGACCAAAGTCAATATGTGTATTCATCTTCTGTACCCGTTTATATCCCAAATTCAACCTCAAAACACCCGAAAATTCGATATTTTGGGGTCCCAGAAGCGATCTGTACATGCCTACTCAGATGTAGGCCCAAAACATGCTGAAAATCGATATTTTAGGTGCCCAAAGTCAACATGTGTATTCATCTTCTGCACTCGTTTATATCTCAAATTTAACCTCAAAACACCCGAAAATTCGATAATTTTGGGTCCCAGAAGCGATCTGTACATATCTAGTCAGTGCTAGAATGTTTTCAAAATATAGGCTCAAAATATGCTAAAAATCGATATTTAAAGTGTCCAAAGTCGATATATGCATGCATCTTCTGTACCCGTTTATATCTCAAATTCAGGCTTTAAACACCCGAAAATTCGATATTTTTGGGTCCCAGAAACGATCTGTACATACCTACTCCTAGTTAGATTATTTTTAAAATACAGGCCCAAAACATGCGAAAAATCGATATTTTAGGTGCCCAATGTCAATATGTGCATGCATCTTCTGTACCCGTTTATATCCCACATTCAACCACAAAACACCCGAAAATTCGATATTTTTGGGTCCCAGAAGCGATCTGTACATGTGTAGTCAGTGCTAGAATGTTTTCAAAATATAGGCTCAAAACATGCTAAAAATCGATATTTTAAATGTCCAAAGTCGATATGTGCATGCATATTTTGTACCCGTTTATATCTCAAATTCAGGCTCAAAACACCCGAAAATTCGATATTTTTGGATCCCAGAAGCGATCTGTACATGCTTACTCCTAGTTAGAGAATTTTTCAAAACACAGGCCCAAAATATGCTGAAAATCGATATTTTAGGTGCCCAAAGTCAATATGTGCATACATCTTCTGGACCCGTTTATATCTCAAATTCAGGCTCAAAACACCCGAAAATTCGGTATTTTTGGGTCCTAGAAGCGATCTTTACATCCCTACTCCTAGTTAGAATGTTTTCAAGATACAGACCCAAAACATGCTCAAAATCGATATTTTAGGTGCCCAAAAGTCGATATGTGCATGCATCTTCTATTCCCGTTTAAATCTCAAATTCAGGCTCAAAACACCCGAAAATTCGATATTTTGGGGTCCCAGAAGCGATCTGTACATGTCTACTCAGTGCTAGAATATTTTCAAAATATAGGCAAAAAACATGCTAAAAATCGATATTTTTGGTGCCCAAAGTCGATATCTCAAAATCAGGTCCAAAACACCCAAAAATTCGATATTTTGGGGTCCCAGACGCGACCTGTACATGCCTACTCCGTGTTAGAATATTTTAAATATACAGGCCCAAAACATACTGAAAATCGATCTTTTAGGTGCCCTAAAGTCGATATGTGGATGCATCATCTGTACCCGTTTATATCTCAAATTCAGGCTCAAAACTCCCGAAAATTCGATATTTTGGGGTCCCAGAAGCGATCTGTACATGCCTACTTAGTGCTAGAATATTTTCAAAATACAGGCCCAAAACAAGCTGAAAATCGATATTTTAGGTGACCAAAGTCATTATGTGTATGCATCTTCTGCACCCGTTTATATCCCTAATTCAACCTCAAAACACCCGAAAATTCAATACTTTTGGGTCCCAGTAGCGATCTGTACATGCCTACTCAGTGCTAGAATTTTTCTAAAATATAGGCCCAAACATGCTAAAAATCGATATTTTAAGTTTCCAAAGTCGATATGTCCATGCATCATCTGTACCCGGTTATATCTCAAATTCAGGCTCAAAACACCCGAAAATTCGATATTTTGGGGTCCCAGAAGTCTGTACATGCCTACTTAGTGGCAGAATATTTTCAAAATATAGGCCCAAAACATGATGAAAATCTATATTTTAGGTGCCCAAAGTCGATATCTCAAATTCAGGCCCAAAACACCCGAAAATTCGATATTTTGGGGTCCCAGAAGCAAACTGTACATGCCTACTCCGTGCTAAAGTATTTTCAAAATACAGCACCAAAACATACTGAAAATCTATCTTTTAGGTGCCCAAAAGTCGATATGTGCATGAATCTTCGGTACCCGTTTATATCTCAAATTCAACCTCAAAACACCCGAAAATTCGATATTTTTGGGCCCCAGAAGCGATCTGTACATGTCTAGTCAGTGCTAGAATGTTTTCAAAATATAGGCTCAAAACATGCTTAAAATCGATATTTTAAGTGTCCAAAGTCGATAAGTGCATGTCTCTTCTGTACCCGTTTATATCTCAAATTCAGGCTCAAAACACCCGAAAATTCGATATTTTGGGGTCCCAGAAGCGATCTGTACATGCCTACTCAGTGCTAGAATATTTTCAAAATATAGGCCCAAAACATGATAAAAATTGATATTTTAGGTGCCCAAAGTCGATATCTCATAATCAGGCCCAAATCACCCAAAAATTCGATACTTTGGGGTCCCAGAAGCGATCTGTACATGCCTACTCCGTGTTAGAGTATTATCAATATACAGGCCCAAAACATACTGAAAATCGATCTTTTAGGTGCCCTAAAGTCGATATGTGGATGCATCTTCTGTACCCGTTTATATCTGAAATTCAGGCTCAAAACACACGAAAATTCAATATTTTGGGGTCCCAGAAACGATCTGTACATGCCTACTTAGTGTTTGAATATTTTCAAAATATAAGCCCAAAACATGCTAAAAATCGATATTTTAAGTGCCCAAAGTCGATATCTCAAATTTAGGCCCAAAACACCCGAAAATTCGATATTTTGGGGTCCCAGAAGCGAACTGTACCTGCCTACTCCGTGTTAGAGTATTTTCAAAATACAGGCCCAAAACAAGCTGAAAATCGATATTTTAGGTGACCAAAGTCAATATGTGTATTCATCTTCTGCACCCGTTTATATCCCAAATTCAACCTCAAAACACCCGAAAATTCAATATTTTTGGGTCCTAGAAGTGATCTGTACATGCCTACTCAGTGCTAGAATTTTTTTAAAATATAGGCTCAAAACATGCTAAAAATCGATATTTTAAGTGTCTAAAGTCGATATGTGCATGCACCATCTGAACCCTTTTATATCTCAAATTCAGGCTCAAAACACCCGAAAATTCGATATTTTGGGGTCCCAGAAGTCTGTACATGCCTACTTAGTGGTAGAATATTTTCAAAATATAGGCCCAAAACATACTAAAAATCGATATTTTAGGTGCATAAGTTGATATCTCAAAATCAGGCCCAAAACACCCAAAAATTCGATATTTTGGGGTCCCAGAAGCGACCTGTACATGCCTACTCCGTGTTAGAATATTTTCAATATACAGGCCCAAAACATACTGAAAATCGATCTTTTAGGTGCCCTAAAGTCGATATGTGGATGCATCTTCTGTACCCGTTTATATCTCAAATTCAGGCTCAAAACACATGAAAATTCGATATTTTGCGGTCCCAGAAGCGATCTGTACATGCCTACTTAGTGCTAGAATATTTTCAAAATACATGCCCAAAACATGCTAAAAATCGATATTTTAGGTGCACAAAGTCCATATCTCAAATTTAGGCCCAAAACACCCGAAAATTCGATATTTTGGGGTCCCAGAAGCTAACTGTACGTGCCTACTCCGTGTTCGAGTATTTTCAAAATACAGGCCCCTAACATACTAAAAATCGATCTTTTAGGTGCCAAAAAGTCGATATGTGCATGCATCTTCTGTACCCGTTTATATCCCAAATTCAACCTCAAAACTCCCGAAAATTCGATATTTTTGGGTCCCAGAAGCGATCTGTTCATGTCTAGTCAGTGCTTGAATGTTTTCAAAATATAGGCTCAAAACATGCTAAAAATCGATATTTTAGGTGTCGAAAGTCGATAAGTGCATGCATCTTCTGTACCCGTTTATATCTCAAATTCAGGCTCAAAACACCCGAAAATTCGATGTTTTGGGGTCCCAGAAGCGATCTGTACATGCCTAATCCTAGTTAGAGAATTTTTCAAAATACAGGCCAAAAACATGCTGAAAATCGATATTTTAGGTTCCCAAAGTCAATATGTGCATGCATCTTATGTACACGTTCATATCTCAAATTCAGGCTCAAAACACCCGAAAATTCGGTATTTTTGGGTCCTAGAAGCGATCTGTACATCCCTACTCCTAGTTAGAATGTTTTCAAGATACAGACCCAAAACATGCTCAAAATCGATATTTTAGGTGCCCAAAAGTCGATATGTGCATGCATCTTCTGTACCCGTTTATATCTCGAATTCAGGCTCAAAACACCCGAAAATTCGATATTTTGGGGTCCCAGAAGCGATCTGTACATGCCTACTCAGTGCTAGAATATTTTCAAAATATAGGCCCAAAACATGCTAAAAATCGATATTTTAGGTGACCAAAGTCGATATCTCATAATCAGGCCCAAACAACAAAAAATTCGATATTTTGGGGTCCCAGAAGCGATCTGTACATGCCTACTCCTTGTTAGAGTGTTATCAATATACAGGTCCAAAACATACTGAAAATCGATCTTTTAGGTGCCCTAAAGTCGATATGTGGATGCATCTTCTGTACCCGTTTATATCTGAAATTCAGGCTTAAAACACCCGAAAATTCGATATTTTGGGGTCCCAGAAGCGATCTGTACATGCCTACTTAGTGCTAGAATATTTTCAAAATATAGGCTTAAAACATGCTAAAAATCGATATTTTAGGTGCCCAAAGTCGATATCTCAAATTCTGGCTCAAAACACCCGAAAAATCGATATTTTGGGTTCCCAGAGCGAACTGTACATGCCTACTCTGTGTTAGAGTATTTTCAAAATACAGGCCCAAAACAAGCTGAAATCGATATTTTAGGTAACCAAAGTCAATATGTGTATGCATCTTCTGCACCCGTTTATATCCAAAATTCAACCTTTAAAACACCCGAAAATTCAATATTTTTGGGTCCCAGAAGCGATCTGTACATGGCTACTCAGTGCTAGAATTTTTTTTAAATATAGGCTCAAAACATGCTAAAAATCGATATTTTAAGTGTCCAAAGTCGATATGTGCATGCATCATCTGTACCCGTTTATATCTCAAATTCAGGCTCAAAACACCCGAAAATTCGATATTTTGGGGTCCCAGAAGTCTGTACATGCCTACTTAGTGGTAGAATATTTTCAAAATATAGGCCAGAAACATGCTAAAAATCGATATTTTAGGTGCCCAAAGTCGATATCTCAAATTTAGGCCCAAAACACCCGAAAATTCTATATTTTGGGGTCCCAGAAGCGAACTGTACATGCCTACTCCGTGTTAGAGTATTTTCAAAATACAGGCCCAAAACATACTGAAAATCGATCTTTTAGGTGCCCAAAAGTCAATATGTGCATGAATCTTCTGTACCCGTTTATATCCCAAATTCAACCTCAAAATACTTGAAAATTCGATATATTTGGGTCCCAGAAGCGATCTGTACATGCCTACTAAGTGCTAGAATTTTTTAAAATATAGGCTCAAAACATGCTAAAAATCGATATTTTAAGTGTCCCAAGTTGATATGTGCATACATCGTCTGTACCTGTTTATATCTCAAATTCAGATTCAAAACACCCGAAAATTCGATATTTTGCGGTTCCAGAAGTGATCTGTACATGCCTACTTAGTGCTAGAATATTTTCAAAATATAGGCACAAAACATGCTAAAAATCGGTATTTTAGGTGCCCAAAGTCGATGTCTCAAATTCAGGCCCAAAACACCCGAAAATTCGATATTTTGGGGTCCCAGAAGTGAACTGTACATGCCTACTCCGTGTTAGAGTATTTTCAAAATACAGGCCCAAAACAAGCTGAAAATCGATATTTTAGGTGACCAAAGTCAATATGTGTATTCATCTTCTGCACCCGTTTATATCCCAAATTCAACCTCAAAACACCCGAAAATTCAATATTTTTGGGTCCCAGAAGTGATCTGTACATGCCTACTCAGTGCTAGAATTTATTTTAAATATTGGCTCAAAACATGCTAAAAATCGATATTTTAAGTGTCTAAAGTCGATATGTGCATGCACCATCTGAACCCTTTTATATCTCAAATTCAGGCTCAAAACACCCGAAAATTCGATATTCTGGGGTCACAGAAGTCTGTACATGCCTACTTAGTGGTAGAATATTTTCAAAATATAGGCCCAAAACATGCTAAAAATCGATATTTTAGGTGCATATGTCGATATCTCAAAATCAGGCCCAAAACACCCAAAAATTCGATATTTTGGGGTCCCAGAAGCGACCTGTACATGCCTACTCCGTGTTAGAATATTTTCAATATACAGGCCCAAAACATGCTGAAAATCGATCTTTTAGGTGCCCTAAAGTCGATATGTGGATGCATCTTCTGTACCCGTTTATATCTCAAATTCAGGCTCAAAACACCCGAAAATTCGATATTTTGGGGTCCCAGAAGGGATCTGTACATGCCTACTTAGTGCTAGAATATTTTCAAAATATATGCCCAAAACATGCTAAAAATCGATATTTTAGGTGCACAAAGTCCATATCTCAAATTTAGGCCCAAAACACCCGAAAATTCGATATTTTGGGGTCCCAGTAGCCAACTGTACGTGCCTACTCCGTGTTAGAGTATTTTCAAAATACAGGCCCAAAACATACTAAAAATCGATCTTTTAGGTGCCAAAAAGTCGATATGTGCATGCATCTTCTGTTCCCGTTTATATCCCAAATTCAACCTCAAAAATCCCGAAAATTCGATATTTTTGGGTCCCAGAAGCGATCTGTACATGTCTAGTCAGTGCTTGAATGTTTTCAAAATATAGGCTCAAAACATGCTAAAAATCGATATTCTAGGTGTCGAAAGTCGATAAGTGCATGCATCTTCTGTACCCGTTTATATCTCAAATTCAGGCTCAAAACACCCGAAAATTCGATGTTTTGGGGTCCCAGAAGCGATCTGTACATGCCTACTCCTAGTTAGAGAATTTTTCAAAATTCAGTCCCAAAACATGCTGAAAATCGATGTTTTAGGTTCCCAAAGTCAATATGTGCATGCATCTTCTGTACCCGTTTATATCTCGAATTCAGGCTCAACACACCCGAAAATTCGATATTTTGGGGTCCTAGAAGCGATCTGTACATGCCTACTCAGTGCTAGAATATTTTCAAAATATAGGCCCAAAACATGCTAAAAATCGATATTTTAGGTGCCCAAAGTCGATATCTCATAATGAGGCCCAAAACAACCAAAAATTCGATATTTTTGGTTCCCAGAAGCGATCTGTACATGCCTACTCAGTGTTAGAGTATTATCAATATACGGGCCCAAAACATACTGAAAATCGATCTTTTAGGTGCCCTAAAGTCGATATGTGGATGCATCTTCTGTACCCGTTTATTTCTGAAATTCAGGCTTAAAACACCCGAAAATTCGATATTTTGGGGTCCCAGAAGCGAACTGTACATGCCTACTCCGTGTTAGAGTATTTTCAAAATACAGGCCCAAAACAAGATGAAAATCGATATTTTAGGTAACCAAAGTCAATATGTGTATGCATCTTCTGCACCCGTTTATATCCCAAATTCAACCTCAAAACACCCGAAAATTCGATATTTTTGGGTCCCAGAAGCGATCTGTACATGCCTACTCAGTGCTAGAATTTTTTTTAAATATAGGCTCAAAACATGCTAAAAATCAATATTTTAGGTGCCCAAAGTCGATATCTCAAATTTAGGCCCAAAACACCGGAAAATTCTATATTTTGGGGTCCCAGAAGCGAACTGTACATGCCTACTACGTGTTAGAGTATTTTCAAAATACAGGCCCAAAACATACTGAAAATCGATCTTTTAGGTGCCCAAAAGTCAATATGTGCATGAATCTTCTATACCCGTTTATATCCCAAATTCAACCTCAAAATACTTGAAAATTCGATATTTTTGGGTCCCAGAAGCTATCTGTACATGCCTACTAAGTGCTAGAATTTTTTCAAAATATAGGCTCAAAACATCCTAAAAATCGATATTTTAAGTGTCCCAAGTTGATATGTGCATGCATCATCTGTACCTGTTTATATCTCAAATTCAGATTCAAAACACCCGAAAATTCGATATTTTGCGGTTCCAGAAGTGATCTGTACATGCCTACTTAGTGCTAGAATATTTTCAAAATATAAGCCCAAAACATGCTAAAAATCGGTATTTTAGGTGCCCAAAGTCGATGTCTCAAATTCAGGCCCAAAACACCCGAAAATTCGATATTTTGGGGTCCCAGAAGCGAACTGTACATGCCTACTCCGTGTTAGAGTATTTTCAAAATACAGGCCCAACACATACTGAAAATCGATCTTTTAGGTGCCCAAAAGTCGATATGTGCATGCATCTTCTGTACCCGTTTATTTCTCAAATTCAGTCTCCAAACACCCGAAAGTTCGATATTTTGGGGTTCCAGAAGCGATCTGTACATGCCTACTCAGATACAGGCCAAAAAACATGCTGAAAATCGATATTTTCGGTGCCCAAAGGCAACATGTGTATGCATCTTCTGCCCTCGTTTATATCTCAAATTCAACCTCAAAACACCCGAAAATTCGATAATTTTTGGTCCCAGAAGCGATCTGTACATTTCTAGTCAGTGCTAGAATTTTTTCAAAATATACGCTCAAAACATGCTAAAAATCGAAATTTTAAGTGTCCAAAGTCGATATGTGCATGCATCTTCTGTACCCGTTTATATCTCAAATTGAGGCTTAAAACACCAGAAAATTCGGGATTTTTGGGTCAGAGAAGCGATCTGTACATCCCTACTCCTAGTTAGAATGTTTTCAAGATACAGACCCAAAACATGTTAAAAATCGATATTTTAAGTGTCCAAAGTCAATATGTGCATGCATCATCTGTACCCGTTTATATCTCAAATTCAGGTTCAAAACACCCGAAAATTCGATATTTTGGGGTCCCAGAAGTGATCTGTACATGCCTACTCAGTGCTAGAATATTTTCAAAATATAGGCCCATAACATGCTAAAAATCAATATTTTAGGTGCCCAAAGTCGATACCTCAAATTCAGGCCCTAAACACCCAAAAATTCGATATTTTGGGGTCCCAGAAGCGAACTGTACGTGCTTACACCGTGTTAGAGTATTTTCAAAATACGGGCCCAAAACATACTGAAAATCGATCTTTTAGGTGCCCAAAAGTCGATATGTGCATTCATCTTCTGTACCCTTTTATATCCCAAATTCAACCTCAAGACACCCGAAAATTCGATATTTTTGGGTCTCAGAAGCGATCTGTACATGCCTACTCAGTGCTAGAATTTTTTTCAAAATATAGGCTCAAAACATGCTAAAAATCGATATTTTAAGTGTCCAAAGTTGATATGTGAATGTATCATCTGTACCCGTTTATATCTCAAATTCAGGCCCAAAACACACGAAAATTCGATATTTTGGGGTCCCAGAAGCGAACTGTACATGCCTACCCCGTGATAGAGTATTTTCAAAATACAGGCCCAACACATACTGAAAATCGTTCATTTAGGTGCCCAAAAGTCGATATGTGCATGCATCTTCTGTACCCGTTTATTTCTCAAATTCAGTCTCCAAACACCCGAAAATTCGATATTTTTGGGTTCCAGAAGCGATCTGTACATGCCTACTCAGATGCAGGCCCAAAACATGCTGAAAATCGATATTTTAGGTGCCCAAAGTCAACATGTGTATACATCTTCTGCACTCGTTTATATCTCAAATTCAACTTAAAAACACCCGAAAATTCGATAATTTTGGGTCCCAGAAGCGATCTGTACATGTCTAGTCAGTGCTAGAATGTTTTCAAAATATAGGCTCAAAACATGCAAAAAATCGATATTTTAAGTGTCCAAAGTCGATATGTGCATGCATCTTCTGTACCCGTTTATATCTCAAATTGAGGCTCAAAACACCCGAAAATTCGGTATTTTTGTGTCATAGAAGCGATCTGTAGATCCCTACTCCTAGTTAGAATGTTTTCAAGATACAGACCCAACACATGCTCAAAATAGATATTTTAGGTACCCGTTTATATCTCAAATTCAGGCTCAAAACACCCGAAAGTTCGATATTTTGGGGTCCCAGAAGCGATCTGTACATGCCTACTCAGTGCTAGAATATTTTCAAAATGTAGGCCCAAAACATGCTAAAAATCGATATTTTAGGTGCCCAAAGTCGATACCTCAAATTCAGGCCCTAAACACCCAAAAATTCGATATTTTGGGGTCCCAAAAGCGAACTGTACGTTCTTACACCGTGTTAGAGTATTTTCAAAATAAGGGCCCAAAACATACTGAAAATCGATCTTTTAGGTGCACAAAAGTCGATAGGTGCATTCATCTTCTGTTCCAGTTTATATCCCAAATTCAACCTCAAAACACCCGAAAATTGTATATTTTTTGGTGTCTGAAGCGATCTGTACATGCCTACTCAGTGCTAGAATGTTTTCAAAATATAGCCACAAAACATGCTTAAAATCGATATTTTAAGTGTCCAAAGTTGATATGTGCATGTATCATCTGTACCCGTTTATATCTCAAATTCAGGCTCAAAACACCTGAAAATTCGATATTTTGGGGTCCCAGAAGCGATCTGTACATGCCTAAACAGATGCAGGCCCAAAACATGCTAAAAATCGAAATTTTAAGTGTCCAAAGTCGATATGTGCATGCATCTTCTGTACCCGTTTATATCTCAAATTCAGGCTTAAAACACCCGATAATTCGATATTTTTGGGTCCCAGAAGCGATCTGTACATGCCTACTCCTAGTTAGAGAATTTTTCAAAATACAGGCCCAAAACATGCTGAAAATCGATATTTTAGGTGCCCAAAGTCAATATGTGCATGGATCTTCTGTACCCGTTTATATCTCAAATTCAGGCTCAAAACACCCGAAAATTCGGAATTTTTGGGTAATAGAAGCGATCTGTACATCCATACTCCTAGTTAGAATGTTTTCAAAATACAGACCCAAAACATGCTCAAAATCGATATTTTAGGTGCCCAAAAGTCGATATGTGCATGCATCTTCTGTACCCGTTTATATCTCAAATTCAGGCTCAAAACACCCGAAAATTCGATATTTTTGGGTCCCAGAAGCGATCTGTACATGCCTACTTAGTGCTAGAATATTTTCAAAATATAGGCCCAAAACATGCTAAAAATCGATATTTTAGGTGCCCAAAGTCGATATCTCATAATCAGGCCCAAAACACCCGAAAATTCGATATTTTGGGGTCCAAGAAGCGATCTGTACATGCCTACTCCGTGTTAGAGTATTTTCAAAATACAGGCCCAAAACAAGCTGAAAATCGATATTTTAGTTGACCAAAGTCAATATGTGTAAGCATCTTCTGCACCCGTTTATATCCCAAATTCAACCTCAAAACACCCGAAAATTCAATATTTTTGGGTCCCAGAAGCGATCTGTACATGCCTACTCAGTGCTATAATTTTTTTAAAATATAGGCTCAAAACATGCTAAAAATCGATATTTTAAGTGTCTAAAGTCGATATGTGCATGCATCTTTTGTACCCGTTTATATCTCAAATTCAGGCTCCAAACACCCGAAAATTCGATATTTTTGGGTCCCAGAAGCGATCTGTACATGCCTACTCCTAGTTAGAGAATTTTTCAAAATACAGGCCCGAAACATGCTGAAAATCGATATTTTAGGTTCCCAAAGTCAATATGTGCATGCATCTTCTGTACACGTTTATATCTCAAATTCAACCTCAAAACTCCCGAAAATTCGGTATTTTTGGGTCCTAGAAGCGATCTGTACATCCCTACTCCTAGTTAGAATTTTTTCAAGATACAGACCCAAAACATGCTCAAAATCGATATTTTAGGTGCCCAAAAGTCGAAATGTGCATGCATCTTCTGTACCCGTTTATATCTCAAATTCAGGCTCAAAACACCCGAAAATTCGATATTTTTGGGTCCCAGAAGCGATCTGTACATGCCTACTTAGTGCTAGAATATTTTCAAAATATAGGCCCAAAACATGCTAAAAATCGATATTTTAGGTGCCCAAAGTCGATATCTCATAATCAGGCCCAAAACACCCAAAAATTCGATATTTTGGGGTCCCAGAAGCGATCTGTACATGCCTACTCCGTGTTAGAGTATTTTCAAAATACAGGCCCAAAACAAGCTGAAAATCGATATTTTAGTTGACCAAAGTCAATATGTGTAAGCATCTTCTGCACCCGTTTATATCCCAAATTCAACCTCAAAACACCCGAAAATTCAATATTTTTGGGTCCCAGAAGCGATCTGTACATGCCTACTCAGTGCTATAATTTTTTTAAAATATAGGCTCAAAACATGCTAAAAATCGATATTTTAAGTGTCTAAAGTCGATATGTGCATGCATCTTTTGTACCCGTTTATATCTCAAATTCAGGCTCCAAACACCCGAAAATTCGATATTTTTGGATCCCAGAAGCGATCTGTACATGCCTACTCCTAGTTAGAGAATTTTTCAAAATACAGGCCCAAAACATGCTGAAAATCGATATTTTAGGTGCCCAAAGTCAATATGTGCATGGATCTTCTGTACCCGTTTATATCTCAAATTCAGGCTCAAAACAACCGAAAATTCGGTATTTTTGGGTCCTAGAAGCGATCTTTACATCCCTACTCCTAGTTAGAATGTTTTCAAGATACAGACCCAAAACATGCTCAAAATCGATATTTTAGGTGCCCAAAAGTCAATATGTGCATGCATCTTCTATTCCCGTTTATATCTCAAATTCAGGCTCAAAACACCCGAAAATTCGATATTTTAGGGTCCCAGAAGCGATCTGTACATGTCTACTCAGTGCTAGAATATTTTCAAAATATAGGCCCAAAACATGCTAAAAATCGATATTTTAGGTGCCCAAAGTCGATATCTCAAAATCAGGCCCAAAACACCCAAAAATTAGATATTTTTGGGTCCCAGAAGCGACCTGTAAATGCGTACTCCGTGTTAGAATATTTTCAATATACAGGCCCAAAACATACTGAAAATCGATATTTTAGGTGCCCAATGTCGATATCTCAAATTTAGGCCCAAAACACCTGAAAATTTGATATTTTGGGGTCCCAGAAGCGAACTGTACATGCCTACTCCGTGTTAGAGTATTTTCAAAATATAGGTCCAAAACAAGCTAAAAATCGATATTTTAGGTGACCAAAGTCAATTTGTGTACGCATCTTCTGCACCCGTTTATATCCCAAACTCAACCTCAAAACACCCGAAAATTCAATATTTTTGGGTCCTAGAAGCGATCTGTACATGCCTACTCAGTGCTAGAGTTTTTTTTTAAATATAGGCTCAAAACATGCTTAAAATCGATATTTTAAGTGTCCAAAGTCGATAAGTGCATGCATCATCTGTAACAGTTTATATCTCAAATTCAGGCTTAAAACACCCGAAAATTCGATATTTTGGGGTCCCAGAAGCGATCTGTACATGCCTACTCAGTGCTAGAATGTTTCTAAAATATAGGCCCAAACATGCTAAAAATCGATATTTTAAGTGTCCAAAGTCGATATGTCCATGCATCATCTGTACCCGGTTATATCTCAAATTCAGGCTCAAAACTTCCGAAAATTCGATGTTTTGGGGTCCCAGAAGCGATCTGTACATGTCTAATCAGTGATAGAATGTTTTTAAGATATAGGCTCAAAACATGCTTAAAATCGATATTTTAAGTGTCCAAAGTCGATAAGTGCATGCATCATCTGTACCCGTTTATATCTCAAATTCAGGCTTAAAACACCCGAAAATTCGAAATTTTTGGGTCCCAGAAGCGATCTGTACATGCCTACTCCGTGTTAGAGTATTTTCAAAATACAGGCCCAAAACAAGCTGAAAATCGATATTTTAGTTGACCAAAGTCAATATGTGTAAGCATCTTCTGCACCCGTTTATATCCCAAATTCAACCTCAAAACACCCGAAAATTCAATATTTTTGGGTCCCAGAAGCGATCTGTACATGCCTACTCAGTGCTAGAATTTTTTTAAAATATAGGCTCAAAACATGCTAAAAATCGATATTTTAAGTGTCCAAAGTCGATATGTCCATACATCATCTGTACCCGGTTATATCTCAAATTCAGGCTCAAAACTTCCGAAAATTCGATATTTTGGGGTCCCAGAAGCGATCTGTACATGTATAATCAGTGCTAGAATGTTTTTAAAATATAGGCTCAAAACATGCTTAAAATCGATATTTTAAGTGTCCAAAGTCGATAAGTGCATGCATCATCTGTAACCGTTTATATCTCAAATTCAGGCTTAAAACACCCGAAAATTCGATATTTTTGGGTCCCAGAAGCGATCTGTACATGCCTACTCCTAGTTAGAGAATTTTTCAAAATACAGGCCCAAAACATGCTGAAAATCGATATTTTAGGTTCCCAAAGTCAATATGTGCATGCATCTTCTGTACACGTTTATATCTCAAATTCAACCTCAAAACTCCCGAAAATACGGTATTTTTGGGTCCTAGAAGCGATTTGTACATCCCTACTCCTAATTAGAATTTTTTCAAGATACAGACCCAAAACATGCTCAAAATCGATATTTTAGGTGAACAAAAGTCGATATGTGCATGCATCTTCTGTACCCGTTTATATCTCAAATTCAGGCTCAAAACACCCGAAAATTCAATATTTTTGGGTCCCAGAAGCGATCTGTACATGCCTACTCAGTGCTAGAATATTTTCAAAATATAGGCCCAAAACATGCTAAAAATCGATATTTTAGGTGCCCAAAGTCGATATCTCATAATCAGGCCCAAAACACCCGAAAATTCGATATTTTGGGGTCCCAGAAGCGATCTGTACATGCCTACTCCGTGTTAGAGTATTTTCAAAATACAGGTCCAAAACAAGCTGAAAATCGATATTTTAGTTGACCAAAGTCAATATGTGTAAGCATCTTCTGCACCCGTTTATATCCCAAATTCAGGCTCAAAACACCCGAAAATTCAATATTTTTGGGTCCCAGAAGCGATCTGTACATGCCTACTCAGTGCTAGAATTTTTTTAAAATATAGGCTCAAAGCATGTTAAAAATCTATATTTTAAGTGTCTAAAGTCGATATGTGCATGCATCATCTGTACCCGTTTATATCTCAAATTCAGGCTCAAAACACCCGAAAATTCGATATTTTGGGGTCCCAGAAGTCTGTACATGCCTACTTAGTGGTAGGATTTTTTCAAAATATAGGCCCAAAACATGCTAAAAATCGATATTTTACGTGCCCAAAGTCGATATCTCAAAATCAGGCCAAAAAGACCCAAAAATTCGATATTTTGGGGTCCCAGAAGAGACCTGTACATGCCTACTCCGTGTTAGAATATTTTCAATATACAGGGCCAAAACATACTGAAAATCGATCTTTTATGTGCCCTAAAGTCGATATGTGGATGCATCTTCTGTACCCGTTTATATCTCAAATTCAGGCTCAAAACACCTGAAAATTCGATATTTTGGGGTCCCAGAAGCGATTTGTACATGCCTATTTCGTGCTAGAATATTTTCAAAATATAGGCCCAAAACATGCTAAAAATCGATATTTTAGGTGCCCAAAGTCGATATCTCAAACTTAGGCCCAAAACACCCGGAAATTCGATATTTTGGGGTCCCAGAAGCGAACTGTACATGCCTACTCCGTGTTAGAGTATTTTCAAAATACAGGCCCAAAACAAGCTGAAAATCGATATTTTAGGTGACCAAAGTCAATATGTGTATGCATCTTCTGCACCCGTTTATATCCCAAATTCAACCTCAAAACACCCGAAAATTCAATATTTTTGGGTCCCAGAAGCTATCTGTACATGTCTAGTCAGTGCTAGAATGTTTTCAAAATATAGGCTCAAAACATGCTAAAAATCGATATTTTAAGTGTCCAAAGTCGATAAGTGCATGCATCTTCTGTACCCGTTTATATCTCAAATTCAGGCTCAAAACACCCGAAAATTCGATATTTTTGGGTCCCAAAAGCGATCTGTACATGCCTACTCCTATTAGAGAATTTTTCAAAATACAGGCACAAAACATGCTGAAAATCGATATTTTAGGTTCCCAAAGTCAATATGTGCATGCATCTTCTGTACACGTTTATATCTCAAATTCAGGCTCAAAACACCCAAAAATTCGGTATTTTTGGGTCCTATGAGCGATCTGTAAATCCCTAATCCTAGTTAGAATGTTTTCAAGATACAGACCCAAAACATGCCCAAAATCGATATTTTAAGTGCCCAAAAGTCGATATGTGCATGCATCTTCTGTACCCGTTTATATGTCAAATTCAGGCTCAAAACACCCGAAAATTCGATATTTTGGGGTCCCTGAAGCGATCTGTACATGTCTAGTTAGTGCTAGAAAGTTTTCAAAATATAAGCTCAAAACATGCTAAAAATCGATATTTTAAGTGTCCAAAGTCGATATGTCAAATTTAGGCCCAAAAACACCCGAAAATTCGATATTTTGGGATCCCAGAAGCGAACTGTACATGCCTACTCCGTGTTAAAGTATTTTCGAAATACAGGCCCAAAACAAGCTGAAAATCGATATTTTAGGTGACCAAAGTCAATATGTGTATGCATGTTCTGCACCCGTTTATATCTCAAATTCAACCTCAAAACACCCGAAAATTCGATAATTTTGGATCCCAGAAGCGATCTGTACATGTCTAGTTAGTGCTAGAAAGTTTTCAAAATATAAGCTCAAAACATGCTAAAAATCGATATTTTAAGTGTCCAAAGTCGATATGTGCATGCATCTTCTGTACCCGTTTATATCTCAAATTCAGGCTTAAAACACCCGATAATTTGATATTTTTGGGTCCCAGAAGCGATCTGTACATGCCTACTCCTAGTTAGAGTATTTTCAAAATACAGGCCCTAAACATGCTGAAAATCGATATTTTAGGTGCCCAAAAGTCGATATGTGCATGTATCTTCTGTACCCGTTTATATCTCAAATTCAGGCTCAAAACACCCGAAAATTCGATATTTTGGGGTCCCAGAAGCGATCTGTACATGCCTACTCAGTGCTAGAATATTTTCAAAATATAGGGCCAAAACATGCTAAAAATCGATATTTTAGGTGCCCAAAGTCGATATATAAAATTCAGGCTCAAAACACCCAAAAATTCAATATTTTGGGGTCCCAGAAGCGATCTGTACATGCCTACTCCGCGTTAGAGTATTTTCAATAAACGGCCCCAAAACATACTGAAAATCGATCTTTTAGGTGCCCAAAAGTCGATAAGTGGATGCATCTTCTGTACCCGTTTATATCTCAAATTCTGGCTCAAAACACCCGAAAATTCGATATTTTTGGGTCCCAGAAGCGATCTGTACATGCCTACTCAGATGCAGGCCCAAAACATGCTGAAAATCGATATTTTAGGTGCCCAAAGTCAACATGTGTATACATCTTCTGCACTCGTTTATATCTCAAATTCAACATCAAAACACCCGAAAATTCGATAATTTTGGGTCCCAGAAGCGATCTGTACATGTCTAGTTAGTGCTAGAAAGTTTTCAAAATATAGGCTCAAAACATGCTAAAAATCGATATTTTAAGTGTCCAACGTCGATATGTGCATGCATCATCTGTACCCGTTTATATCTCAAATTCAGGCTCAAAACACCCGAAAATTCGATATTTTGGGGTCCCAGAAGTCAGTACATGCCTACTTAGTGGTAGAATATTTTCAAAATATAGTCCCAAAACATGCTAAAAATCGATATTTTAGGTGCCAAAAGTCGATATCTCAAATTTAGGCCCAAAAACACCCGAAAATTCGATATTTTGGGGTCCCAGAAGCGAACTGTACATGCCTACTCCGTGTTAGAGTAATTTCAAAATACAGGCCAAAAACATACTGAAAATCGATCTTTTAGGTGCCCAAAAGTCAATATGTGCATGCATCTTCTGTACCCGTTTATATCCCAAATTCAACCTCAAAATACTTGAAAATTCGATATTTTTGGGTCCCAGAAGCGATCTGTACATGCCTACTCAGTGCTAGAATTTTTTCGAAATATAGGCCCAAAACATGCTAAAAATCGATATTTTAAGTGTCCAAAGTCGATATCTCAAATTCAGGCCCAAAACACCCGAAAATTCGATATTTTGTGGTCCCAGAAGCGAACTGTACATGCCTACTCCGTGTTAGAGTATTTTCAAAATACAGTCCCAACACATACTGAAAATCGATCTTTTAGGTGCCCAAAAGTCGATATGTGCATGCATCTTCTGTACCCGTTTATTTCTCAAATTCAGTCTCCAAACACCCGAAAATTCGATAATTTGGGGTTCCAGAAGCGATCTGTACATGCCTAATCAGATGCAGGCCCAAAACATGTTGAAAATCGATATTTTAGGTGCCCAAAGTCAACATGTGTATGCATCTTCTGCACTCGTTTATATCTCAAATTCAACCTAAAAACACCCGAAAATTCGATAATTTTGGGTCCCAGAAGCGATCTGTACATGTCTAGTCAGTGCTAGAATGTTTTCCAAATATAGGCTCAAAACATGCTAGAAATCGATATATTAAGTGTCCAAAGTCGATATGTGCATGCATCTTCTGTACCCGTTTATATCTTAAATTCAGGCTCAAAACACTCGAAAATTCAGTATTTTTGGGTCATAGAAGCGATCTGTACATCCATACTCCTAGTTAGAATGTTTTCAAGATACAGACCCAAAACATGCTCAAAATCGATATTTTAGGTGCCCAAAAGTCGATATGTGCATTCATCTTTTGTACCCGTTTATATCTCAAATTCAGGCTCAAAACACCCGAAAGTTCGATATTTTGTGGTCCCAGAAGCGATCTGAACATGCCTACTCAGTGCTAGAATAATTTCAAAATATAGGCCCAAAACATGCTAAAAATCGATATTTTAGGTGCCCAAAGTCGATATATCAAATTCAGGCTCAAAACACCCAAAAATTCAATATTTTGGGGTTCCAGAAGCGATCTGTACATGCCTACTCCGCGTTAGAGTATTTTCAATATACGGCCTCAAAACATACTGAAAATCGATCTTTTAGGTGCCCAAAAGTCGATAAGTGGATGCATCTTCTGTACCCGTTTATATCTCAAATTCAGGCTCAAAACACCCGAAAATTCGATATTTTTGGGTCCCAGAAGCGATCTGTACATGCCTACTCAGTGCTAGAATGTTTTCAAAATATAGGCCCAAAAGAAGCTAAAAATCGATATTTTAAGTGTCCAAAGTCGATATGTGCATGCATCATCTGTACCCGTTTATATCTCAAATTCAGGCTCAAAACACCCGATAACTCGATATTTTGGGGTCCCAGAAGTCTGTACATGCCTACTTAGTGCTAGAATATTTTCAAAATATAGGCCCAAAACATGCTAAAAATCGATATTTTAGATGCACAAAGTCGATATCTCAAATTCAGGCCCAAAACACCGGAAAATTCGATATTTTAGGGTTCCAGAAGCGAACTGTACATGCCTACTCCGTGTTAGAGTAATTTCAAAATACAGGCCAAAAACATACTGAAAATCGATCTTTTAGGTGCCCAAAAGTCGATATGTGCATTCATCTTCTGTACCCGTTTATATCTCAAATTCAGGCTCAAAACACCCGGAAATTCGATATTTTAGGGTCCCAGAAGCGATCTGTACATGCCTACTCCGTGTTAGAGTATTTTCAAAATACAGGCCCAAAACATACTGAAAATCGATCTTTTAGGTGCCCAAAATTCGATATGTGGATGCATCTTCTGTACCCGTTTATATCTCAAATTCAGGTTCAAAACACCCGAAAATTCGATATTTTGGGGTCCCAGAAGCGATCTGTACTTGCCTACTCCGTGTTAGAGTATTTTCAAAATATAGGCCCAAAACATGCTGAAAATAGATATTTTAGGTGACCAAAGTCAATATGTGAATGCATCTTCTGCACCCGTTTATATCCCAAATTCAACCTCAAAACACACGAAAATTCGATATTTTTGGGTCCCAGAAGCGATCTGTACATGTCTAGTCAGTGCTAGAATGTTTTCAAAATATAGGCTCAAAACATGCTAAAAATCGATATTTTAGGTGCCCAAAAGTCGATATGTGCATGCATCTTCTGTACCCGTTTATATCTCAAATTCAGGATCAAAACACCCGAAAATTCGATATTTTGGGGTCCCAGAAGCGATCTGTACATGCCTACTCAGTGCTAGATTTTTTTTAAAATATAGGGCCAAAACATGCTAAAATCGATATTTTAGGTGCCCAAAGTCGATATATCAAATTCAGGCTCAAAACACCCGAAAATTCGGTATTTTTGGGTCATAGAAGCGATCTGTACATCCCTACTCCAAGTTAGAATGTTTTTAAGATACAGACCCAAAACATGCTCAAAATCGATATTTTAGGTGCCCAAAAGTCGATATGTGCATTTATCTTCTGTACCCGTTTATATCTCAAATTCAGGCTCAAAACACCCGAAAGTTCGATATTTTGGGGTCCCAGAAGCGATCTGTACATGCCTACTCAGTACTAGAATATTTTCAAAATATAGGCCCAAAACATGCTAAAAATCGATATTTTAGGTGCCCAAAGTCGATACCTCAAATTCAGGCCCGAAACACCCAAAAATTCGATATTTTGGGGTCCCAGAAGCAAACTGTACATGCCTACTCCGTGTTAGAGTATTTTCAAAATACAAGCCCAACACACACTTAAAATCGATCTTTTAGGTGCCCAAAAGTCGATTTGTGCATGCATCGTCTGTACCCGTTTATATCTCGAATTCAGTCTCCAAACACCCGAAAATTCGATATTTTTGGGTCCCAGAAGCGATCTGTACATGCCTACTCCTAGTTAGAGTATTTTCAAAATACAGGGCCAAAACATGCTGAAAATCGATATTTCAGGTGCCCTAAGTCAATATGTACATGTATCTTCTGTACCCGTTTATATCTTAAATTCAGGCTCAAAACACCCGAAAATTCGGTATTTTTGGGTCATAGAAGCGATCTGTACATCCCTTTTCCTAGTTAGAATGTTTTCAAGATACAGACCCAAAACATGCTAAAAATCGATATTTTAGGTGCCCAAAAGTCGATACGTGTATGCATCTTCTGTACCCGTTTATATCTCAAATTCATTCTCAAAACAACCGAAAATTCGATATTTTGGGGTCCCAGAAGCGATCTGTATATGCCTACTCAGTGCTAGAATATTTTCAAAATAAAGGGCCAAAACATGCTAAAAATCGATATTTTAGGTGCCCAAAGTCGATATATCAAATTCAGGCTCAAAACACCCAAAAATTCAATATTTTGGGGTCCCAGAAGCGATCTGTACATGCCTACTCCGCGTTAGAGTATTTTCAATATACGGCCTCAAAACATACTGAAAATCGATCTTTTAGGTGCCCAAAAGTCGATAAGTGGATGCATCTTCTGTACCCGTTTATATCTCAAATTCAGGCTCAAAACACCCGAAAATTCGATATTTTTGGGTCCCAGAAGCGATCTGTACATGCCTACTCAGTGCTAGAATGTTTTCAAAATATAGGCCCAAAAGAAGCTAAAAATCGATATTTTAAGTGTCCAAAGTCGATATGTGCATGCATCACCTGTACCCGTTTATATCTCAAATTCAGGCTCAAAACACCCGATAACTCGATATTTTGGGGTCCCAGAAGTCTGTACATGCCTACTTAGTGCTAGAATATTTTCAAAATATAGGCCCAAAACATGCTAAAAATCGATATTTTAGATGCCCAAAGTCGATATCTCAAATTCAGGCCCAAAACACCGGAAAATTCGATATTTTAGGGTTCCAGAAGCGAACTGTACATGCCTACTCCGTGTTAGAGTAATTTCAAAATACAGGCCAAAAACATACTGAAAATCGATCTTTTAGGTGCCCAAAAGTCGATATGTGCATTCATCTTCTGTACCCGTTTATATCTCAAATTCAGGCTCAAAACACCCGGAAATTCGATATTTTAGGGTCCCAGAAGCGATCTGTACATGCCTACTCCGTGTTAGAGTATTTTCAAAATACAGGCCCAAAACATACTGAAAATCGATCTTTTAGGTGCCCAAAATTCGATATGTGGATGCATCTTCTGTACCCGTTTATATCTCAAATTCAGGTTCAAAACACCCGAAAATTCGATATTTTGGGGTCCCAGAAGCGATCTGTACTTGCCTACTCCGTGTTAGAGTATTTTCAAAATATAGGCCCAAAACATGCTGAAAATCGATATTTTAGGTGACCAAAGTCAATATGTGAATGCATCTTCTGCACCCGTTTATATCCCAAATTCAACCTCAAAACACACGAAAATTCGATATTTTGGGGTCCCAGAAGCGATCTTTAAATGCTTACTCAGTGCTAGAATATTTTCAAAATATAGGACCAAAACATGCTAAAAATCGATATTTTAGGTGCCCAAAGACGATATCTCAAATTCAGGCCCAAAACACCCGAAAATTCGGTATTTTTGGGTCATAGAAGCGATCTGTACATCCCTACTCCAAGTTAGAATGTTTTTAAGATACAGACCCAAAACATGCTCAAAATCGATATTTTAGGTGCCCAAAAGTCGATATGTGCATTTATCTTCTGTACCCGTTTATATCTCAAATTCAGGCTCAAAACACCCGAAAGTTCGATATATTGGGGTCCCAGAAGCGATCTGTACATGCCTACTCAGTACTAGAATATTTTCAAAATATAGGCCCAAAACATGCTAAAAATCGATATTTTAGGTGCCCAAAGTCGATACCTCAAATTCAGGCCCGAAACACCCAAAAATTCGATATTTTGGGGTCCCAGAAGCAAACTGTACGTGCTTACTCCGTGATAGAGTTTTTTCAAAATACGGCCCAAAACATACTGAAAATCGATCTTTTAGGTGCCCGAAAGTCGATATGTGCATTCATCTTCTGTACCCGTTTATATCCCAAATTCAACCTCATAACACCCGAAAATTCGATATTTTTGGGTCCCAGAAGCGATCTGTACATGCCTACTCAGTGCTAGAATTTTTTCAAAATATAGGCTCAAAACATGCTAAAAATCGATATTTTAAGTGTCCAAAGTTGATATGTGCATGTATCATCTGTACCCGTTTATATCTCAAATTCAGGCTCAAAACACCCGAAAATTCGATATTTTGGGGTCCCAGAAGCGATCTGTACATGCCTATTCAGATGCAGGCCCAAAACATGCTGAAAATCGATATTTTAGGTGCCCAAAGTCAACATGTGTATACATCTTCTGCACTCGTTTATATCTCAAATTCAACCTCAAAACACCCGAAAATTCGATAATTTTGGATCCTAGAAGCGATCTGTACATGTCTAGTTAGTGCTAGAAAGTTTTTAAAATATAGGCTCAAAACATGCTAAAAATCGATATTTTAAGTGTCCAAAGTCGATATGTGCATGCATCTTCTGTACCCGTTTATATCTCAAATTCAGGCTTAAAACACCCGATAATTTGATATTTTTGGGTCCCAGAAGCGATCTGTACATGCCTACTCCTAGTTAGAGTATTTTCAAAATACAGGCCCTAAACATGCTGAAAATCGATATTTTAGGTGCCCAAAAGTCGATATGTGCATGTATCTTCTGTACCCGTTTATATCTCAAATTCAGGCTCAAAACACCCGAAAATTCGATATTTTGGGGTCCCAGAAGCGATCTGTACATGCCTACTCAGTGCTAGAATATTTTCAAAATATAGGGCCAAAACATGCTAAAAATCGATATTTTAGGTGCCCAAAGTCGATATATCAAATTCAGGCTCAAAACACCCAAAAATTCAATATTTTGGGGTCCCAGAAGCGATCTGTACATGCCTACTACGCGTTAGAGTATTTTCAATAAACGGCCCCAAAACATACTGAAAATCGATCTTTTAGGTGCCCAAAAGTCGATAAGTGGATGCATCTTCTGTACCCGTTTATATCTCAAATTCTGGCTCAAAACACCCGAAAATTCGATATTTTTGGGTCCCAGAAGCGATCTGTACATGCCTACTCAGATGCAGGCCCAAAACATGCTGAAAATCGATATTTTAGGTGCCCAAAGTCAACATGTGTATACATCTTCTGCACTCGTTTATATCTCAAATTCAACATCAAAACACCCGAAAATTCGATAATTTTGGGTCCCAGAAGCGATCTGTACATGTTTAGTTAGTGCTAGAAAGTTTTCAAAATATAGGCTCAAAACATGCTAAAAATCGATATTTTAAGTGTCCAAAGTCGATATGTGCATGCATCTTCTGTACCCGTTTATATCTCAAATTCAGGCTTAAAACACCCGATAATTCGATATTTTTGGGTCCCAGAAGCGATCTGTACATGCCTACTCCTAGTTAGAGTATTTTCAAAATACAGGCCCTAAACATGCTGAAAATCGATATTTTAGGTGCCCAAAGTCAATATGTGCATGCATCTTCTGTACCCGTTTATATCTCAAATTAAGGCTCAAAACACCCGAAAATTCGGTAATTTATGTCATAGAAGCGATCTGTACATCCCTATTCCTAGTTAGAATGTTTTCAAGATACAGACCCAAAACATGCTCAAAATCGATATTTTAGGTGCCCAAAAATCGATATGTGCATGTATCTTCTGTACCCGTTTATATCTCAAATTCAGGCTCAAAACACCCGAAAATTCGATATTTTTGGGTCCCAGAAGCGATCTGTACATGCCTACTCAGTGCTAGAATATTTTCAAAATGCAGGCCCAAAACAAGCTGAAAATCGATATTTTAGGTGACCAAAGTCAATATGTGTATGCATCTTCTGCACACGTTTATATCCCAAATTCAACCTCAAAACACCCGAAAATTCGATATTTTTGAGTCCCAGAAGTGATCTGTACATGCCTAATCAGTGCTAGAATGTTTTCAAAATATAGGCTAAAAACATGCTAAAAATCGATATTTTAAGTGTCCAAAGTCGACATGTGCATGCATCATCTGTACCCGTTTATATCTCAAATTCAGGCTCAATACACCCGATAACTCGATATTTTGAGGTCCCAGAAGTCTGTACATGCCTACTTAGTGCTAGAATATTTCCAAAATATAGGCCCAAAACATGCTAAAAATCGATATTTTAGGTGCCCAAAGTCGATATCTCAAATTCAGGCCCAAAACACCCGAAAATTCGATATTTTGGGGTCCCAGAAGCGAACTGTACATGCCTACTCCGTGTTAGAGTAATTTCAAAATACAGGCCAAAAACATACGTAAAATCGATCTTTTAGGTGCCCAAAAGTCGATATGTGCATGCATCTTCTGTACCCGTTTATATCTCAAATTCAGGCTCAAAACACCCAAAAATTCAATATTTTGGGGTCCCAGAAGCGATCTGTACTTGCCTACTCCGTGTTAGAGTATTTTCAAAATACAGGCCCCAAACATGCTGAAAATCGATATTTTAGGTGACCAAAGTCAATATGTGAATGCATCTTCTGCACCCGTTTATATCCCAAATTCAACCTCAAAACACACGAAAATTCGATATTTTTGGGTCCCAGAAGCGATCTGTACATGTCTAGTCAGTGCTAGAATGTTTTCAAAATATAGGCTCAAAACATGCTAAAAATCGATATTTTAGGTGCCCAAAAGTCGATATGTGCATGCATCTTCTGTACCCGTTTATATCTCAAATTCAGGCTCAAAACACCCAAAAATTCGATATTTTGGGGTCCCAGAAGCGATCTGTACATGCCTACTCAGTGCTAGATTTTTTTTAAAATATAGGGCCAAAACATGCTAAAAATCGATATTTTAGGTGCCCAAAGTCGATATATCAAATTCAGGCTCAAAACACCCAAAAATTCAATATTTTGGGGTCCCAGAAGCGATCTGTACATGCCTACTCCGTGTTAGAGTATTTTCAATATACAGTCCCAAAACATACTGAAAATCGATCTTTTAGGTGCCCAAAAGTCAATATGTGCATGAATCTTCTGTACCCGTTTATATCCCAAATTCAACCAAAAATACTTGAAAATTCGATATTTTTGGGTCCGAGAAGCGATCTGTACATGCCTACTCAGTGCTAGAATTTTTTCAAAATATAGGCTCAAAACATGCTAAAAATCGATATTTTAAGTGTCCAAAGTCGATATCTCAAATTCAGGCCCAAAACACCCGAAAATTCGATATTTTGGTGTCCCAGAAGCGAACTGTACATGCCTACTCCGTGTTAGACTATTTTCAAAATACAGTCCCAACACATACTGAAAATCGATCTTTTAGGTGCCCAAAAGTCGATATGTGCATGCATCTTCTGTACCCGTTTATTTCTCAAATTCAGTCTCCACACACCCGAAAGTTCGATATTTTGGGGTTCCAGAAGCGATCTGTACATGCCTACTCAGATGCAGGCCCAAAACATGCTGAAAATCGATATTTTAGGTGCCCAAAGTCAACATGTGTATGCATCTTCTGCACTCGTTTATATCTCAAATTCAACCTAAAAACACCCGAAAATTCGATAATTTTGGGTCCCAGAAGCGATCTGTACATGTCTAGTCAGTGCTAGAATGTTTTCAAAATATAGGTTTAAAACATGCTAGAAATCGATATTTTAAGTGTCCAAAGTTAATATGTGCATTCATCTTCTGTACGAGTTTATATATCAAATTGGGGCTTAAAACACCCTAAAATTCGATATTTTTGGGTCCCAGAAGCGATCTGTACATGCCTACTCCTAGTTAGAGTATTTTCAAAATACAGGCCCAAAACATGCTGAAAATCGATATTTCAGGTGCCCAAAGTCAATAAGTGCATGCATCTTCTGTACCCGTTTATATCTTAAATTCAGGCTCAAAACACCCGAAAATTCGGTATTTTTGGGTCATAGAAGCGATCTGTTCATCCCTACTCCTAGTTAGAATGTTTTCAAGATACAGACCCAAAACATGCTCAAAATCGATATTTTAGGTGCCCAAAAGTCGATATGTGCATTCATCTTCTGTACCCGTTTATATCTCAAATTCAGGCTCAAAACACCCGAAAGTTCGATATTTTGGGGTCCCAGAAGCGATCTGTACATGCCTACTCAGTGCTAGAATATTTTCAAAATATAGGCCCAAAACATGCTTAAAATCGATATTTTAGGTGCCCAAAGTCGATACCTCAAATTCAGGCCCGAAACACCCAAAAATTCGATATATTGGGGTCCCAGAAGCAAACTGTACGTGCTTACTCCGTGATAGAGTATTTTCAAAATACGGGCCCAAAACATACTGAAAATCGATCTTTTAGGTGCCCAAAAGTCAATATGTGCATTCATCTTCTGTACCCGTTTATATCCCAAATTCAACCTCATAACACCCGAAAATACGATATTTTTGGGTCCCAGAAGCGATCTGTACATGCCTACTCAGTGCTAGAATGTTTTCAAAATATAGGCTCAAAACATGCTAAAAATCGATATTTTAAGTGTCCAAAGTTGATATGTGCATGTATCATCTGTACCCGTTTATATCTCAAATTCAGGCTCAAAACACCCGACAATTCGATATTTTGGGGTCCCAGAAGTGATCTGTACTTGCCTACTCCGTGTTAGAGTATTGTCAAAATACAGGCCCAAAACATGCTGAAAATCGATATTTTAGGTGACCAAAGTCAATATGTGAATGCATCTTCTGCACCCGTTTATATCCCAAATTCAACCTCAAAACACCCGAAAATTCGATATTTTTGGGTCCCAGAAGCGATCTGTACATGTCTAGTCAGTGCTAGAATGTTTTCAAAATATAGGCTCAAAACATGGTAAAAATCGATATGTTAGCTGCCCAAAAGTCGATATGTGCATGCATCTTCTGTACCCGTTTATACCTCAAATTCAGGCCTAAAACACCCGAAAATTCGATATTTTTGGGTCCCAGAAGCGATCTGTACATGCCTACTCAGTGCTAGAATTTTTTTAAAATATAGGCTCAAAACATGCTAAAAATCGATATTTTAAGTGTCCAATGTCGATATCTCAAATTCAGGTCCAAAACACCCGAAAATTCGATATTTTGGGGTCCCAGAAGCGAACTGTACATACCTACTCCGTGTTAGAGTATTTTTAAAATACAGTCCCAACACATACTGAAAATCGATCTTTTAGGTGCCCAAAAGTCGATATGTGCATGCATCTTCTGTACCCGTTTATTTCTCAAATTCAGTCTCCAAACACCCGAAAATTCGATATTTTGGGGTTTCAGAAGCGATCTGTACATGCCTACTCAGATGCAGGCCCAAAACATGCTGAAAATCGATATTTTAGTTGCCCAAAGTCAACATGTGTATGCATCTTCTGCACTCATTTATATCTCAAATTCAACCTAAAAACACCCGAAAATTCGATAATTTTGGGTCTCAGAAGCGATCTGTACATGTCTAGTCAGTGCTAGTATGTTTTCAAAATATAGGCTCAAAACATGCTAGAAATCGATATTTTAAGTATCCAAAGTCGATATGTGAATGCATCTTCTGTACCCGTTTATATCTCAAATTGTGGCTTAAAACTCCCGAAAATTCGATATTTTTGGGTCCAAGAAGCGATCTGTACATGCCTACTCCTAGTTAGAGTATTTTCAAAATACAGGCCCAAAACATGATGAAAATCGATATTTCAGGTGCCCAAAGTCAATAAGTGCATGCATCTTCTGTACCCGTTTATATCTTAAATTCAGGCTCAAAATACCCGAAAATTCGGTATTTTTGGGTCATAGAAGCGATCTGTACATCCCTACTCCTAGTTAGAATGTTTTCAAGATACAGACCCAAAACATGCTCAAAATCGATATTTTAGGTGCCCAAAAGTCGATATGTGCATTTATCTTCTGTACCCGTTTATATCCCAAATTCAACCTCATAACACCCGAAAATTCGATATTTTTGGGTCCCAGAAGCGATCTGTACATGCCTACTCAGTGCTAGAATTTTTTCAAAATATAGGCTCAAAATATGCTAAAAATCGATATTTTAAGTGTCCAAAGTTGATATGTGCATGTATCATCTGTACCCGTTTATATCTCAAATTTAGGCTCAAAACACCCGAAAATTCGATATTTTGGGGTCCCAGAAGCGATCTATACTTGCCTCCTCCGTGTTATAGTATTTTCAAAATACAGGCCCAAAACATGCTGAAAATCGATATTTTAGGTGACCAAAGTCAATATGTGAATACATCTTCTGCACCCGTTTATATCCCAAATTCAACCTCAAAACACACGAAAATTCGATATTTTTGGGTCCCAGAAGCGATCTGTACATGTCTAGTCAGTGATAGAATGTTTTCAAAATATAGGCTAAAAACATGCTAAAAATCGATATTTTAGGTGCCCAAAAGTCGATATGTGCATGCATCTTCTGTACCCGTTTATATCTCAAATTCAGGCTCAAAACACCCGAAAATTCGATATTTTGTGGTCCCAGAAGCGATCTGTACATGCCTACTCAGTGCTAGATTTTTTTTAAAATATAGGGCCAAAACATGCTAAAAATCGATATTTTAGGTGCCCAAAGTCGATATATCAAATTCAGGCTCAAAACACCCAAAAATTCAATATTTTGGGGTTCCAGAAGCGATCTGTACATGCCTACTCCGTGTTAGAGTATTTCCAATATACAATCCCAAAACATACTGAAAATCGATCTTTTAGGTGCCCAAAAGTCAATATGTGCATGCATCTTCTGTACCCGTTTATATCCCAAATTCAACCTCAAAATACTTGAAAATTCGATATTTTTGGGTCCCAGAAGCGATCTGTACATGCCTACTCAGTGCTAGAATTTTTTCAAAATATAGGCTCAAAACATGCTAAAAATCGATATTTTAAGTGTCCAAAGTCGATATCTCAAATTCAGGCCCAAAACACCCGAAAATTCTATATTTTGGGGTCCCAAAAGCGAACTGTACATGCCTACTCCGTGTTACAGTATTTTCAAAATACAGTCCCAACACATACTGAAAATCGATCTTTTAGGTGCCCAAAAGTCGATATGTGCATGCATCTTCTGTACCCGTTTATTTCTCAAATTCAGTCTCCAAACACCCGAAAATTCGATATTTTGGGGTTCCAGAAGCGATCTGTGCATGCCTACTCAGATGCAGGCCCAAAACATGCTGAAAATCGATATTTTAGGTTCCCAAAGTCAACATGTGTATGCATCTTCTGCACTCGTTTATATCTCAAATTCAACCTAAAAACACCCGAAAATTAGATAATTTTGGGTCCCAGAAGCGATCTGTACATGTCTAGTCAGAGCTAGAATGTTTTCAAAATATAGGCTCAAAACATGCTAAAAATCGATATTTTAAGTGTCCAAAGTCGATATGTGCATGCATCTTCTGTACCCGTTTATATCTCAAATTGAGGCTTAAAACACCCGAAAATTCGATATTTTTGGGTCCCAGAAGCGATCTGTACATGCCTACTCCTAGTTAGAGTATTTTCAAAATACAGGCCCAAAACATGCTGAAAATCGATATTTCAGGTGCCCAAAGTCAATAAGTGCATGCATCTTCTGTACCCGTTTATATCTTAAATTCAGGCTCAAAACACCCGAAAAATCTGTATTTTTGGGTCATAGAAGCGATCTGTACATCCCTACTCCTAGTTAGAATGCTTTCAAGATACAGACCCAAAACATGCTCAAAATCGATATTTTAGGTGCCCAAAAGTCGATATGTGCATTTATCTTCTGTACCCGTTTATATCTCAAATTCAGGCTCAAAACGACCGAAAGTTCGATATTTTGGGGTCCCAGAAGCGATCTGTACATGCCTACTCAGTGCTAGAATATTTTCAAAATATAGGACCAAAACATGCTAAAATCGATATT
Source organism: Petrolisthes cinctipes (assembly GCA_033782935.1). Lineage (NCBI taxonomy): Eukaryota > Metazoa > Arthropoda > Malacostraca > Decapoda > Porcellanidae > Petrolisthes > Petrolisthes cinctipes. The sequence continues at coordinate 714,411 of JAWQEG010000930.1, read as the reverse complement.
TTAGGTGTCCAAAGTCGATACCTCAAATTCAGGCCCGAAACACCCAAAAATTCGATATATTGGGGTCCCAGAAGCAAACTGTACGTGCTTACTCCGTGATAGAGTATTTTCAAAATACGGGCCCAAAACATACTGAAAATCGATCTTTTAGGTGCCCAAAAGTCAATATGTGCATTCATCTTCTGTACCCGTTTATATCCCAAATTCAACCTCATAACACCCGAAAATTCGATATTTTTGGGTCCCAGAAGCGATCTGTACATGCCTACTCAGTGCTAGAATTTTTTCAAAATATAGGCTCAAAACATGCTAAAAATCGATATTTTAAGTGCCTAAAGTTGATATGTGCATGTATCATCAGTACCCGTTTATATCTCAAATTCAGGCTCAAAACACCCGAAAATTCGATACTTTGGGGTCCCAGAAGCGATCTGTACATGCCTTCTCAGATGCAGGCCCAAAACATGCTGAAAATCGATATTTTAGGCACCCAAGTCAACATGTGTACACATCTTCTGCACTTGTTTATATCTCAAATTCAACCTCAAAACACCCGAAAATTCGATTATTTTGGGTCCCAGAAGCGATCTGTACATGTCTAGTTAGTGCTTGAATGTTTTCAAAATATAGGCTCAAAACATGCTAAAAATCGATATTTTAAGTGTCCAAAGTCGATATGTGCATGCATCTTCTGTACCCGTTTATATCTCAAATTCAGGCTTAAAACACCCGATAACTCGATATTTTTGGGTCCCAGAAGCGATCTGTACATGCCTACTCCTAGTTAGAGTATTTTCAAAATACAGGCCCTAAACATGCTGAAAATCGATATTTTAGGTGCCCAAAGTCAATATGTGCATGCATCTTCTGTACCCGTTTATATCTCAAATTCAGGCTCAAAACACCCGAAAATTCGGTAATTTGGGTCATAGAAGCGATCTGTACATCCCTATTCCTAGTTAGAATGTTTTCAAGATACAGACCCAAAACATGCTCAAAATCGATATTTTAGGTGCCCAAAAGTCGATATGTGCATGTATCTTCTGTACCCGTTTATATCTCAAATTCAGGCTCAAAACACCCGAAAATTCAATATTTTGGGGTCCCATAAGCGATCTGTACATGCCTACTTAGTGCTAGAATATTTTCAAAATATAGGCCCAAAACATGCTAAAAATCGATATTTTAGGTGCCCAAAGTCGATATCTCAAATTCAGGCCCAAAACACTCGAAAATTCAATATTTTGGGGTCTCAGAAGCGAGCTGTGCATGCCTACTCCGTGTTAGAGTATTTTCAAAATACAGGCCAAAAACATACTAAAAATCGATCTTTTAGGTGCCCAAAAGTCGATATGTGCATGCATCTTCTGTACCCGTTTATATCTCAAATTCAGGCTCAAAACACCCGAAAATTCGATATTTTGGGGTCCCAGAAGTGATCAGTACATGCCTACTTAGTGCTAGAATATTTTCAAAATATAGGCCCAAAACTTGCTAAAAATCGATATTTTAGGTGCCCAAAGTCGATATCTCAAATTCAGGCCCAAAACACCCGAAAATTCGATATTTTGGGGTCCCAGAAGCGAACTGTACATGCCTACTCAGTGCTAGAATGTTTTCAAAATATAGGCTCAAAACATGCTAAAAATCGATATTTTAAGTGTCCAAAGTCGATATGTGCATGCATCATCTGAACCCGTTTATATCTCAAATTCAGGGTCAAAACACCCGAAAGTTCGATATTTTGGGGTCCCAGAAGCGATCTGTACATGCCTACTCAGTGCTAGAATATTTTCAAAATATAGGCCCAAAACATGCTTAAAATCGATATTTTAGGTGCCCAAAGTCGATACCTCAAATTCAGGCCCGAAACACCCAAAAATTCGATATATTGGGGTCCCAGAAGCAAACTGTACGTGCTTACTCCGTGATAGAGTATTTTCAAAATACGGGCCCAAAACATACTGAAAATCGATCTTTTAGGTGCCCAAAAGTCAATATGTGCATTCATCTTCTGTACCCGTTTATATCCCAAATTCAACCTCATAACACCCGAAAATACGATATTTTTGGGTCCCAGAAGCGATCTGTACATGCCTACTCAGTGCTAGAATGTTTTCAAAATATAGGCTCAAAACATGCTAAAAATCGATATTTTAAGTGTCCAAAGTCGATATGTGCATGTATCATCTGAACCCTTTTATATCTCAAATTCAGGCTCAAAACACCCGACAATTCGATATTTTGGGGTCCCAGAAGTGATCTGTACTTGCCTACTCCGTGTTAGAGTATTGTCAAAATACAGGCCCAAAACATGCTGAAAATCGATATTTTAGGTGACCAAAGTCAATATGTGAATGCATCTTCTGCACCCGTTTATATCCCAAATTCAACCTCAAAACACCCGAAAATTCGATATTTTTGGGTCCCAGAAGCGATCTGTACATGTCTAGTCAGTGCTAGAATGTTTTCAAAATATAGGCTCAAAACATGGTAAAAATCGATATGTTAGCTGCCCAAAAGTCGATATGTGCATGCATCTTCTGTACCCGTTTATACCTCAAATTCAGGCCTAAAACACCCGAAAATTCGATATTTTTGGGTCCCAGAAGCGATCTGTACATGCCTACTCAGTGCTAGAATTTTTTTAAAATATAGGCTCAAAACATGCTAAAAATCGATATTTTAAGTGTCCAATGTCGATATCTCAAATTCAGGTCCAAAACACCCGAAAATTCGATATTTTGGGGTCCCAGAAGCGAACTGTACATACCTACTCCGTGTTAGAGTATTTTTAAAATACAGTCCCAACACATACTGAAAATCGATCTTTTAGGTGCCCAAAAGTCGATATGTGCATGCATCTTCTGTACCCGTTTATTTCTCAAATTCAGTCTCCAAACACCCGAAAATTCGATATTTTGGGGTTTCAGAAGCGATCTGTACATGCCTACTCAGATGCAGGCCCAAAACATGCTGAAAATCGATATTTTAGTTGCCCAAAGTCAACATGTGTATGCATCTTCTGCACTCGTTTATATCTCAAATTCAACCTAAAAACACCCGAAAATTCGATAATTTTGGGTCTCAGAAGCGATCTGTACATGTCTAGTCAGTGCTAGTATGTTTTCAAAATATAGGCTCAAAACATGCTAGAAATCGATATTTTAAGTATCCAAAGTCGATATGTGAATGCATCTTCTGTACCCGTTTATATCTCAAATTGTGGCTTAAAACTCCCGAAAATTCGATATTTTTGGGTCCAAGAAGCGATCTGTACATGCCTACTCCTAGTTAGAGTATTTTCAAAATACAGGCCCAAAACATGATGAAAATCGATATTTCAGGTGCCCAAAGTCAATAAGTGCATGCATCTTCTGTACCCGTTTATATCTTAAATTCAGGCTCAAAATACCCGAAAATTCGGTATTTTTGGGTCATAGAAGCGATCTGTACATCCCTACTCCTAGTTAGAATGTTTTCAAGATACAGACCCAAAACATGCTCAAAATCGATATTTTAGGTGCCCAAAAGTCGATATGTGCATTTATCTTCTGTACCCGTTTATATCCCAAATTCAACCTCATAACACCCGAAAATTCGATATTTTTGGGTCCCAGAAGCGATCTGTACATGCCTACTCAGTGCTAGAATTTTTTCAAAATATAGGCTCAAAATATGCTAAAAATCGATATTTTAAGTGTCCAAAGTTGATATGTGCATGTATCATCTGTACCCGTTTATATCTCAAATTTAGGCTCAAAACACCCGAAAATTCGATATTTTGGGGTCCCAGAAGCGATCTATACTTGCCTCCTCCGTGTTATAGTATTTTCAAAATACAGGCCCAAAACATGCTGAAAATCGATATTTTAGGTGACCAAAGTCAATATGTGAATACATCTTCTGCACCCGTTTATATCCCAAATTCAACCTCAAAACACACGAAAATTCGATATTTTTGGGTCCCAGAAGCGATCTGTACATGTCTAGTCAGTGATAGAATGTTTTCAAAATATAGGCTAAAAACATGCTAAAAATCGATATTTTAGGTGCCCAAAAGTCGATATGTGCATGCATCTTCTGTACCCGTTTATATCTCAAATTCAGGCTCAAAACACCCGAAAATTCGATATTTTGTGGTCCCAGAAGCGATCTGTACATGCCTACTCAGTGCTCGATTTTTTTTAAAATATAGGGCCAAAACATGCTAAAAATCGATATTTTAGGTGCCCAAAGTCGATATATCAAATTCAGGCTCAAAACACCCAAAAATTCAATATTTTGGGGTTCCAGAAGCGATCTGTACATGCCTACTCCGTGTTAGAGTATTTCCAATATACAATCCCAAAACATACTGAAAATCGATCTTTTAGGTGCCCAAAAGTCAATATGTGCATGCATCTTCTGTACCCGTTTATATCCCAAATTCAACCTCAAAATACTTGAAAATTCGATATTTTTGGGTCCCAGAAGCGATCTGTACATGCCTACTCAGTGCTAGAATTTTTTCAAAATATAGGCTCAAAACATGCTAAAAATCGATATTTTAAGTGTCCAAAGTCGATATCTCAAATTCAGGCCCAAAACACCCGAAAATTCTATATTTTGGGGTCCCAAAAGCGAACTGTACATGCCTACTCCGTGTTACAGTATTTTCAAAATACAGTCCCAACACATACTGAAAATCGATCTTTTAGGTGCCCAAAAGTCGATATGTGCATGCATCTTCTGTACCCGTTTATTTCTCAAATTCAGTCTCCAAACACCCGAAAATTCGATATTTTGGGGTTCCAGAAGCGATCTGTGCATGCCTACTCAGATGCAGGCCCAAAACATGCTGAAAATCGATATTTTAGGTTCCCAAAGTCAACATGTGTATGCATCTTCTGCACTCGTTTATATCTCAAATTCAACCTAAAAACACCCGAAAATTAGATAATTTTGGGTCCCAGAAGCGATCTGTACATGTCTAGTCAGAGCTAGAATGTTTTCAAAATATAGGCTCAAAACATGCTAAAAATCGATATTTTAAGTGTCCAAAGTCGATATGTGCATGCATCTTCTGTACCCGTTTATATCTCAAATTGAGGCTTAAAACACCCGAAAATTCGATATTTTTGGGTCCCAGAAGCGATCTGTACATGCCTACTCCTAGTTAGAGTATTTTCAAAATACAGGCCCAAAACATGCTGAAAATCGATATTTCAGGTGCCCAAAGTCAATAAGTGCATGCATCTTCTGTACCCGTTTATATCTTAAATTCAGGCTCAAAACACCCGAAAAATCTGTATTTTTGGGTCATAGAAGCGATCTGTACATCCCTACTCCTAGTTAGAATGCTTTCAAGATACAGACCCAAAACATGCTCAAAATCGATATTTTAGGTGCCCAAAAGTCGATATGTGCATTTATCTTCTGTACCCGTTTATATCTCAAATTCAGGCTCAAAACGACCGAAAGTTCGATATTTTGGGGTCCCAGAAGCGATCTGTACATGCCTACTCAGTGCTAGAATATTTTCAAAATATAGGACCAAAACATGCTAAAATCGATATTTTAGGTGTCCAAAGTCGATACCTCAAATTCAGGCCCGAAACACCCAAAAATTCGATATATTGGGGTCCCAGAAGCAAACTGTACGTGCTTACTCCGTGATAGAGTATTTTCAAAATACGGGCCCAAAACATACTGAAAATCGATCTTTTAGGTGCCCAAAAGTCAATATGTGCATTCATCTTCTGTACCCGTTTATATCCCAAATTCAACCTCATAACACCCGAAAATTCGATATTTTTGGGTCCCAGAAGCGATCTGTACATGCCTACTCAGTGCTAGAATTTTTTCAAAATATAGGCTCAAAACATGCTAAAAATCGATATTTTAAGTGCCTAAAGTTGATATGTGCATGTATCATCAGTACCCGTTTATATCTCAAATTCAGGCTCAAAACACCCGAAAATTCGATACTTTGGGGTCCCAGAAGCGATCTGTACATGCCTTCTCAGATGCAGGCCCAAAACATGCTGAAAATCGATATTTTAGGCACCCAAGTCAACATGTGTATACATCTTCTGCACTTGTTTATATCTCAAATTCAACCTCAAAACACCCGAAAATTCGATTATTTTGGGTCCCAGAAGCGATCTGTACATGTCTAGTTAGTGCTTGAATGTTTTCAAAATATAGGCTCAAAACATGCTAAAAATCGATATTTTAAGTGTCCAAAGTCGATATGTGCATGCATCTTCTGTACCCGTTTATATCTCAAATTCAGGCTTAAAACACCCGATAACTCGATATTTTTGGGTCCCAGAAGCGATCTGTACATGCCTACTCCTAGTTAGAGTATTTTCAAAATACAGGCCCTAAACATGCTGAAAATCGATATTTTAGGTGCCCAAAGTCAATATGTGCATGCATCTTCTGTACCCGTTTATATCTCAAATTCAGGCTCAAAACACCCGAAAATTCGGTAATTTGGGTCATAGAAGCGATCTGTACATCCCTATTCCTAGTTAGAATGTTTTCAAGATACAGACCCAAAACATGCTCAAAATCGATATTTTAGGTGCCCAAAAGTCGATATGTGCATGTATCTTCTGTACCCGTTTATATCTCAAATTCAGGCTCAAAACACCCGAAAATTCAATATTTTGGGGTCCCATAAGCGATCTGTACATGCCTACTTAGTGCTAGAATATTTTCAAAATATAGGCCCAAAACATGCTAAAAATCGATATTTTAGGTGCCCAAAGTCGATATCTCAAATTCAGGCCCAAAACACTCGAAAATTCAATATTTTGGGGTCTCAGAAGCGAACTGTACATGCCTACTCAGTGCTAGAATGTTTTCAAAATATAGGCTCAAAACATGCTAAAAATCGATATTTTAAGTGTCCAAAGTCGATATGTGCATGCATCATCTGAACCCGTTTATATCTCAAATTCAGGGTCAAAACACCCGAAAATTCGATATTTTGCGGTTCCAGAAGTGATCTGAACATGCCTACTTAGTGCTAGATTATGTTCAAAATATAGTCCCAAAACATGCTAAAAATCGGTATTTTAGGTGCCCAAAGTCGATATCTCAAATTCAGGCCCAAAATACCCGAAAATTCGATATTTTGGGGTCCCAGAAGCGAACTGTACATGCCTACTCCGTGTTAGAGTATTTTCAAAATACACCCCCAACACATACTGAAAATCGATCTTTTAGGTGCCCAAAAGTCGATTTGTGCATGCATCGTCTGTACCCGTTTATATCTCGAATTCAGTCTCCAAACACCCGAAAATTCGATATTTTTGGGTTCAGGAAGCGATATGTACATGCCTACTCAGATACAGGCCCAAAACATGCTGAAAATCGATATTTTAGGTGCCCAAAGTCAACATGTGTATGCATCTTCTGCACTCGTTTATATCTCAAATTAAACCTCAAAACACCCGAAAATTCGATATTTTTGGGTCCCAGAAGCGATCTGTACATGCCTACTCCTAGTTAGAGTATTTTCAAAATACAGGGCCAAAACATGCTGAAAATCGATATTTCAGGTGCCCAAAGTCAATATGTGCATGCATCTTCTGTACCCGTTTATATCTTAAATTCAGGCTCAAAACACCCGAAAATTCGGTATTTTTGGGTCATAGAAGCGATCTGTACATCCCTACTCCTAGTTAGAATGTTTTCAAGATACAGACCCAAAACATGCTCAAAATCGATATTTTAGGTGCTCAAAAGTCGATATGTGCATGCATCTTCTGTACCCGTTTATATCTCAAATTCAGGCTCCAAACACCCGAAAAGTTGATATTTTGGGGTCCCAGAAGCGATCTGTACTTGCCTACTCCGTGTTAGAGTATTTTCAAAACCCATGCCCAAAACATGCTGAAAATCGATATTTTAGGTGCCCAAAAGTCGATATGTGCATGCATCTTCTGTACCCGTTTATATCTCAAATTGAGGCTTAAAACACCCGAAAATTCGATATTTTGGGGTCCCAGAAGCGATCTGTACATACCTACTCAGTGCTAGAATATTTTCATAATATAGGGCCAAAACATGCTAAAAATCGATATTTTAGGTGCCCAAAGTCGATATATCAAATTCAGGCTCAAAATACCCAAAAATTCAATATTTTGGGGTCCCAGAAGCGATCTGCACATGCCTACTCCGTGCTAGAGTATTTTCAATATACAGGCCCAAAACATACTGAAAATCGATCTTTTAGGTGCCCAAAAGTCGATATGTGGATGCATCTTCTGTACCCGTTTATATCTCAAATTCTGGCTCAAAACACCCGAAAATTCGATATTTTTGGGTCCCAGAAGCGATCTGTACATGTCTAGTCAGTGCTAGAATTTTTTCAAAATATAGGCTTAAAACATGCTAAAAATCGATATTTTAAGTGTCCAAAGTCGATATGTGCATGCATCTTCTGTACCCGTTTATATCTCAAATTCTGGCTCAAAACACCCGAAAATTTGATATTTTTGGGTCCCAGAAGCGATCTGTACATGCCTACTCCTAGTTAGAGTATTTTCAAAATTCAGGCAAAAAACATGCTGAAAATCGATATTTTAGGTGCCCAAAGTCAATATGTGCATGCATCTTCTGTACCCGTTTATATCCCAAATTCAACCTCAAAACACCCGAAAATTCGATATTTTGGGGTCCCAGAAGCGATCTGTACATTCCTACTCAGTGCTAGAATTTTTTCAAGATATAGGCTAAAAACATGCTAAAAATCGATATTTTAAGTGTCCAAAGTCGATATGTGCATGCATCATCTGTACCCGTTTATATCTCAAATTCAGGCTCAAAACACCCGAAAATTCGATATTTTGGGGTCCCAGAAGAGATCTGTACATGTCTACTTAGTGCTAGAATATTTTCAAAATGTAGGCCGAAAACATGCTAAAAGTCGATATTTTAGGTGCCCAAAGTCGATATCTCAAATTCAGGCTCAAAACACCCGAAAATTCGGTATTTTTGGGTCATAGAAGCGATCTGTACATCCCTACTCCTAGTTAGAATGTTTTCAAGATACAGACCCAAAACATGCTCAAAATCGATATTTTAGGTGCTCAAAAGTCGATATGTGCATGCATCTTCTGTACCCGTTTATATCTCAAATTCAGGCTCCAAACACCCGAAAAGTCGATATTTTGGGGTCCCAGAAGCGATCTGTACTTGCCTACTCCGTGTTAGAGTATTTTCAAAACTCATGCCCAAAACATGCTGAAAATCGATATTTTAGGTGCCAAAAGTCGATATGTGTATGCATCTTCTGTACCCGTTTATATCTCAAATTGAGGCTCAAAACACCCGAAAATTCGATATTTTTGGGTCCCAGAAGCGATCTGTACATACCTACTCAGTGCTAGAATATTTTCATAATATAGGGCCAAAACATGCTAAAAATCGATATTTTAGGTGCCCAAAGTCGATATATCAAATTCAGGCTCAAAATACCCAAAAATTCAATATTTTGGGGTCCCAGAAGCGATCTGCACATGCCTACTCCGTGCTAGAGTATTTTCAATATACAGGCCCAAAACATACTGAAAATCGATCTTTTAGGTGCCCAAAAGTCGATATGTGGATTCATCTTCTGTACCCGTTTATATCTCAAATTCTGGCTCAAAACACCCGAAAATTCGATATTTTTGGGTCCCAGAAGCGATCTGTACATGTCTAGTCAGTGCTAGAATTTTTTCAAAATATAGGCTTAAAACATGCTAAAAATCGATATTTTAAGTGTCCAAAGTCGATATGTGCATGCATCTTCTGTACCCGTTTATATCTCAAATTCTGGCTCAAAACACCCGAAAATTTGATATTTTTGGGTCCCAGAAGCGATCTGTACATGCCTACTCCTAGTTAGAGTATTTTCAAAATTCAGGCAAAAAACATGCTCAAAATCGATATTTTAGGTGCCCAAAGTCAATATGTGCATGCATCTTCTGTACCCGATTATATCTCAAATTCAGGTTCAAAACACCCGAAAATTCGTTATTTTTGGGTCCTAGAAGCGATCTGTTCATCCCTACACCTAGTTAGAATGTTTTCAAGATACAGACCCAAAATATGCTCAAAATCGATATTTTAGGTCCCCAAAAGTCTATAAGTGAATGCATCTTCTCTACCCGTTTATATCTCAAATTCAGGCTCAAAACAACCGAAAATTCGATATTTTAGGGTCCCAGAAGCGATCTGTACATGCCTACTCAGTGCTAGAATATTTTCAAAATATAGGCCCAAAACATGCTAAAAATCGATATTTTAGGTGCCCAAAGTCGATATCTCAAATTCAGGCCCAAAACACCCGAAAATTCGATATTTTGGGGTCCCAGAAGCGAACTGTACATGCCTACTCCGTGTTAGAGTATTTTCAAAATACAGGCCCAAAACATACTGAAAATCGATCTTTTAGGTGCCCAAAAGTCGATATGTGCATGCATCTTCTGTACCCGTTTATATCCCAAATTCAACCTCAAAACACCCGAAAATTCGATATTTTTGGGTCCCAGAAGCAATCTGTACATCCCTACTCAGTGCTAGAATTTTTTCAAGATATAGGCTAAAAACATGCTAAAAATCGATATTTTAAGTGTCCAAAGTCGATATGTGCATGCATCATCTGTACCCGTTTATATCTCAAATTCAGGCTCAAAACACCCGAAAATTCGATATTTTGGGGTCCCAGAAGAGATCTGTACATGTTTACTTAGTGCTAGAATATTTTCAAAATATAGGCCCAAAACATGCTAAAAGTCGATATTTTAGGTGCCCAAAGTCGATATCTCAAATTCAGGCCCAAAACACCCGAAAATTCGATATTTTGGGGTCCCAGAAGCGAACTGTACATGCCTACTCCGTGTTAGAGTATTTTCAAAATACAGGCCCAAAACATACTGAAAATCGATCTTTTAGGTGCCCAAAAGTCGATATGTGCATGCATCTTCTGTACCCGTTTATATCCCAAATTCACCCTCAAAACACCCGAAAATTCGATATTTTTGGGTCCCAGAAGCAATCTGTACATCCCTACTCAGTGCTAGAATTTTTTCAAGATATAGGCTAAAAACATGCTAAAAATCGATATTTTAAGTGTCCAAAGTCGATATGTGTATGCATCATCTGTACCCGTTTATATCTCAAATTCAGGCTCAAAACACCCGAAAATTCGATATTTTGGGGTCCCAGAAGAGATCTGTACATGTTTACTTAGTGCTAGAATATTTTCAAAATGTAGGCCCAAAACATGCTAGAAGTCGATATTTTAGGTGCCCAAAGTCGATATCTCAAATTCAGGCTCAAAACACTCGAAAATTCGGTATTTTGGGGTCCCACAAGCGAACTGTACATGCCTACTCCGTGTTAGAGTATTTTCAAAATACAGGCCCAAAACATACTGAAAATCGATCTTTTAGGTGCCCAAAAGTCGATATGTGGATGCATCTTCTGTAGCCGTTTATATCTCAAATTCAGGCTCAAAACACCCGAAAATTCGATATTTTGGGGTCCCAGAAGCGATCTGTACTTGCCTACTCCGTGTTAGAGTATTTTCAAAATACAGGCCCAAAACATGCTGAAAATCGATATTTTAGGTGACCAAAGTCGTGTGTATACATCTTCTGCACCCGTTTATATCCCAAATTCAGGCTCAACACACCCGAAAATTCGATATTTTTGGGTCCCAGAAGCGATCTGTACATGCCTACTCAGTGCTAGAATGTTCTCAAAATATAGGCTCAAAACATGCTAAAAATCGATATTTTAAGTGTCCAAAGTCGATATGTGCATGCATCATCTGAACCCGTTTATATCTCAAATTCAGGCTCAAAACACCCGAAAGTTCGATATTTTGGGGTTCCAGAAGTAATCTGTACATGCCTACTTAGTGCTAGAATATTTTCAAAATATAGGCCCAAAACATGCTAAAAATCGATATTTTAGGTGCCCAAAGTCGATATTTCAAATTCAGGCCCAAAACACCCGAAAATTCGATATTTTGGGGTCCCAGAAGCGAACTGTACATGCCTACTCCGTGTTAGAGAATTTTCAAAATACAGGCCCAAAACATACTGAAAATCAATCTTTTAGGTGCCCAAAAGTCGATATATGCATGCATCTTCTGTACCCGTTTATATCCCAAATTCAACCTCAAAACACCCGAAAATTCGATATTTTGGGGTCCCAGAAGCGATCTGTACATGCCTACTCATTGCTAGAATTTTTTCAAGATATAGGCTAAAAACATGCTATAAATCGATATTTTAAGTGTCCAAAGTCGATATGTTCATCCATCATCTGTACCCGTTTATATCTCAAATTCAGGCTCAAAACACCCGAAAGTTCGATATTTTGGGGTCCCAGAAGTAATCTGTACATGCCTACTCAGTGCTAGAATATTTTCAAAATATAGGCCCAAAACATGCTAAAAATCGATATTTTAGGTGCCCAAAGTCGATATCTCAAATTCAGGCCCAAAACACCCGAAAATTCGATATTTTGGGGTACAAGAAGCGAACTGTACATGCCTACTCCGTGTTAGAGTATTTTCAAAAAACAGGCCCAAAACATACTAAAAATCGATCTTTTAGGTGCTTAAAAGTCGATATGTGCATGCATCTTCTGTACCCGTTTATATCTCAAATTCAGACTCAAAAACACCCGAAAATTCGATATTTTGGGGTCCCAGAAGCGATCTGTACATACCTACTCAGTGCTAGAATATTTTCAAAATATAGGGCCAAAACATGCTAAAAATCGATATTTTAGGTGCTCAAAGTCGATATATCAAATTCAGGCTCAAAATACCCAAAAATTCAATATTTTGGGGTCCCAAAAGCGATCTGTACATGCCTACTCCGTTCTAGAGTATTTTCAATATACAGGCCCAAAACATACTGAAAATCGATCTTTTAGGTGCCCAAAAGTCGATATGTGGATGCATCTTCTGTACCCGTTTATATCTCAAATTCTGGCTCAAAACACCCGAAAATTCGATATTTTTGGGTCCCAGAAGCGATCTGTACATGTCTAGTCAGTGCTAGAATTTTTTCAAAATATAGGCTTAAAACATGCTAAAAATCGATATTTTAAGTGTCCAAAGTCGATATGTGCATGCATCTTCTGTACCCGTTTATATCTCAAATTCTAGCTCAAAACACTCGAAAATTCGATATTTTTGGGTCCCAGAAGCGATCTGTACATGCCTACTCCTAGTTAGAGTATTTTCAAAATTCAGGCAAAAAACATGCTGAAAATCGATATTTTAGGTGCCGAAAGTCAATATGTGCATGCATCTTCTGTACCCGATTATATCTCAAATTCAGGTTCAAAACACCCGAAAATTCGTTATTTTTGGGTCCTAGAAGCGATCTGTTCATCCCTACACCTAGTTAGAATGTTTTCAAGATACAGACCCAAAATATGCTCAAAATCGATATTTTAGGTGCCCAAAAGTCTATAAGTGAATCCATCTTCTCTACCCGTTTATATCTCAAATTCAGGCTCAAAACAACCGAAAATTCGATATTTTAGGGTCCCAGAAGCGATCTGTACATGCCTACTCAGTGCTAGAATATTTTCAAAATATAGGCCCAAAACATGCTAAAAATCGATATTTTAGGTGCCCAAAGTCGATATCTCAAATTCAGGCCCAAAACACCCGAAAATTCGATATTTTGGGGTCCCAGAAACGAACTGTACATGCCTACTCCGTGTTAGAGTATTTTCAAAATACAGGCCCAAAACATACTGAAAATCGATCTTTTAGGTGCCCAAAAGTCGATATGTGCATGCATCTTCTGTACCCGTTTATATCCCAAATTAAACCTCAAAACACCCGAAAATTCGATATTTTTGGGTCCCAGAAGCGATCTGTACATCCCTACTCAGTGCTAGAATTTTTTCAAGATATAGGCTAAAAACATGCTAAAAATCGATATTTTAAGTGTCCAAAGTCGATATGTGCATGCATCATCTGTACCCGTTTATATCTCAAATTCAGGCTCAAAACACCCGAAAGTTCGATATTTTGGGGTCCCAAAAGTAATCTGTACATGCCTACTTAGTGCTAGAATATTTTCAAAATATAGGCCCAAAACATGCTAAAAATCGATATTTTAGGTGCCCAAAGTCGATATCTCAAATTCAGGCCCAAAACACCCGAAAATTCGATATTTTGGGGTCCCAGAAGCGAACTGTACATGCCTACTCCGTGTTAGAGTATTTTCAAAATACAGGCCCAAAACATACTGAAAATCAATCTTTTAGGTGCCCAAAAGTCGATATATGCATGCATCTTCTGTACCCATTTATATCCCAAATTCAACCTCAAAACACCCGAAAATTCGATATTTTGGGGTCCCAGAAGCGATCTGTACATGCCTACTCAGTGCTAGAATTTTTTCAAGATATAGGCTAAAAACATGCTATAAATCGATATTTTAAGTGTCCAAAGTCGATATGTGCATCCATCATCTGTACCCGTTTATATCTCAAATTCAGGCTCAAACCACCCGAAAGTTAGATATTTTGGGGTCCCAGAAGTGATCTGTACATGCCTACTCAGTGCTAGAATATTTTCAAAATATAGGCCCAAAACATGCTAAAAATCGATATTTTAGGTGCCCAAAGTCGATATCTCAAATTCAGGCCCAAACACCCGAAAATTCGATATTTTGGGGTCCCAGAAGAGAACTGTACATGCCTACTCCGTGTTAGAGTTTTTTCAAAATACAGGCCCAAAACATACTGAAAATCGATCTTTTAGGTGCCCAAAAGTAGATATGTGCATGCATCTTCTGTACCCGTTTATATCCCAAATTCAACCTCAAAACACGCGAAAATTCGATATTTTTGGGCCCCAGAAGCGATCTGTACATGCCTACTCAGTGCTAGAATTTTTTCAAGATATAGGCTAAAAACATGCTAAAAATCGATATTTTAGGTGCCCAAAGTCGATATCTCAAATTCAGGCTCAAAACACCTGAAAATTCGGTATTTTGGGGTCCCAGAAGCGAACTGTACATGCCTACTCCGTGTTAGAGTATTTTCAAAATACAGGCCCAAAACATACTGAAAATCGATCTTTTAGGTGCCCAAAAGACGATATGTGCATGCATCTTCTGTACCCGTTTATATCCCAAATTCAAGCTCAAAACACCCGAAAATTCGATATTTTTGGGTCCCAGAAGCGATCTGTACATGCCTACTCAGTGCTAGAATTTTTTCAAGATATAGGCTCAAAATATGCTAAAAATCGATATTTTAAGTGTCCTAAGTCTATATGTGCATGCATCATCTGTACCCGTTTATATCTCAAATTCAGGCTGAAAACACCCGAAAATTCGATATTTTGGGGTCCCAGAAGAGATCTGTACATGCCTACTTAGTGCTAGAATATTTTCAAAATATAGGCCCAAAACATACTAAAAGTCGATATTTTAGGTGCCTAAAGTCGATATCTCAAATTCAGGCCCAAAACACCCGAAAATTCGATATTTTGGGGTCCCAGAAGCGATCTGTACCTGCCTACTCCGTGTTAGAGTATTTTCAAAACCCATGCCCAAAACATGCTGAAAATCGATATTTTAGGTGACAAAAGTCAATATGTGAATGCATCTTCTGCACCCGTTTATATCCCAAATTCAACCTCAAAACACACGAAAATTCGATATTTTTGGGTCCCAGAAGCGATCTGTACATGTCTAGTCAGTGCTAGAATGTTTTCAAAATATAGGCTCAAAACATGCTGAAAATCGATATTTTAGGTGCCCAAAAGTCGATATATCAAATTCAGGCTCAAAATACCCAAAAATTCAATATTTTGGGGTCCCAGAAGCGATCTGTACATGCCTACTCCGTGCTAGAGTATTTTCAATATACAGGCCCAAAACATACTGAAAATCGATCTTTTAGGTGCCCAAAAGTCGATATGTGGATGCATCTTCTGTACCCGTTTATATCTCAAATTCTGGCTCTAAACACCCGAAAATTCAATATTTTTGGGTCCCAGAAGCGATCTGTACATGTCTAGTCAGTGCTAGAATTTTTTCAAAATATAGGCTTAAAACATGCTAAAAATCGATATTTTAAGTGTCCAAAGTCGATATGTGCATGCATCTTCTGTAGCCGTTTATATCTCAAATTCTGGCTCATAACACCCGAAAATGCGATATTTTTGGGTCCCAGAAGCGATCTGTACATGCCTACTCTGTGCTAGAAGGTTTTCAAAATATAGGCTCAAAACATGCTAAAAATCGATATTTTAAGTGTCCAAAGTCGATATGTGCATGCATCATCTGTACCCGTTTATATTTCAAGTTCAGGCTCAAAACACCCGAAAAATCGATATTTGGGGGTCCCAGAAGTGATCTGTACATGCCTACTTAGTGCTAGAATATTTTCATAATATAGGCCCAAAACATGCTAAAAATCGATATTTTAGGTGCCCAAAGTCGATATCTCAAATTCAGGCCAAAAAACACCCGAAAATTCGATATTTTGGGGTCCCACAAGCGATCTATACATGCCTACTAAGTGCTAGAAGGTTTTCAAAATATAGGTTCAAAACATGCTAAAAATCGATATTTTAAGTGTCCAAAGTCGATATGTGCATGCATCATCTGTACCCGTTTATATCTCAAATTCAGGCTCAAAACACCCGAAAATTCGATATTTTTGGGTCCCAGAAGCGATCTGTACATGTCTAGTCAGTGCTAGAATTTTTTCAAAATATAGGCTTAAAACATGCTAAAAATCGATATTTTAAGTGTCCAAAGTCGATATGTGCATGCATCTTCTGTACCCGTTTATATCTCAAATTCTGGCTCAAAACACCCGAAAATTCGATATTTTTGGGTCCCAGAAGCGATCTGTACATGCCTACTCCTAGTTAGAGTATTTTCAAAATTCAGGCAAAAAACATGCTGAAAATCGATATTTTAGGTGCCCACAGTTAATATGGGCATGCATCTTCTGTACCCGATTATATCTCAAATTCAGGTTCAAAACACCCGAAAATTCGTTATTTTTGGGTCCTAGAAGCGATCTGTTCATCCCTACACCTAGTTAGAATGTTTTCAAGATACAGACCCAAAATATGCTCAAAATCGATATTTTAGGTGCCCAAAAGTCTATAAGTGAATCCATCTTCTCTACCCGTTTATATCTCAAATTCAGGCTCAAAACAACCGAAAATTCGATATTTTAGGGTCCCAGAAGCGATCTGTACATGCCTACTCAGTGCTAGAATATTTTCAAAATATAGGCCCAAAACATGCTAAAAATCGATATTTTAAATGCCCAAAGTCGATATCTCAAATTCAGGCCCAAAACACCCGAAAATTCGATATTTTGGGGTCCCAGAAACGAACTGTACATGCCTACTCCGTGTTAGAGTATTTTCAAAATACAGGCCCAAAACATACTGAAAATCGATCTTTTAGGTGCCCAAAAGTCGATATGTGCATGCATCTTCTGTACCCGTTTATATCCCAAATTCAACCTCAAAACACCCGAAAATTCGATATTTTTGGGTCCCAGAAGCGATCTGTACATCCCTACTCAGTGCTAGAATTTTTTCAAGATATAGGCTAAAAACATGCTAAAAATCGATATTTTAAGTGTCCAAAGTCGATATGTGCATGCATCATCTGTACCCGTTTATATCTCAAATTCAGGCTCAAAACACCCGAAA
This sequence comes from Petrolisthes cinctipes, assembly GCA_033782935.1. Taxonomy (NCBI): domain Eukaryota; kingdom Metazoa; phylum Arthropoda; class Malacostraca; order Decapoda; family Porcellanidae; genus Petrolisthes; species Petrolisthes cinctipes. Next base: position 696,698 of record JAWQEG010000930.1, on the reverse strand, counting down.
GTTCGATATTTTGGGGTCCCAAAAGTAATCTGTACATGCCTACTTAGTGCTAGAATATTTTCAAAATATAGGCCCAAAACATGCTAAAAATCGATATTTTAGGTGCCCAAAGTCGATATCTCAAATTCAGGCCCAAAACACCCGAAAATTCGATATTTTGGGGTCCCAGAAGCGAACTGTACATGCCTACTCCGTGTTAGAGTATTTTCAAAATACAGGCCCAAAACATACTGAAAATCAATCTTTTAGGTGCCCAAAAGTCGATATATGCATGCATCTTCTGTACCCGTTTATATCCCAAATTCAACCTCAAAACACCCGAAAATTCGATATTTTGGGGTCCCAGAAGCGATCTGTACATGCCTACTCAGTGCTAGAATTTTTTCAAGATATAGGCTAAAAACATGCTATAAATCGATATTTTAAGTGTCCAAAGTCGATATGTGCATCCATCATCTGTACCCGTTTATATCTCAAATTCAGGCTCAAACCACCCGAAAGTTAGATATTTTGGGGTCCCAGAAGTGATCTGTACATGCCTACTCAGTGCTAGAATATTTTCAAAATATAGGCCCAAAACATGCTAAAAATCGATATTTTAGGTGCCCAAAGTCGATATCTCAAATTCAGGCCCAAACACCCGAAAATTCGATATTTTGGGGTCCCAGAAGAGAACTGTACATGCCTACTCCGTGTTAGAGTATTTTCAAAATACAGGCCCAAAACATACTGAAAATCGATCTTTTAGGTGCCCAAAAGTAGATATGTGCATGCATCTTCTGTACCCGTTTATATCCCAAATTCAACCTCAAAACACCCGAAAATTCGATATTTTTGGGCCCCAGAAGCGATCTGTACATGCCTACTCAGTGCTAGAATTTTTTCAAGATATAGGCTAAAAACATGCTAAAAATCGATATTTAGGTGCCCAAAGTCGATATCTCAAATTCAGGCTCAAAACACCTGAAAATTCGGTATTTTGGGGTCCCAGAAGCGAACTGTACATGCCTACTCCGTGTTAGAGTATTTTCAAAATACAGGCCCAAAACATACTGAAAATCGATCTTTTAGGTGCCCAAAAGTCGATATGTGCATGCATCTTCTGTACCCGTTTATATCCCAAATTCAACCTCAAAACACCCGAAAATTCGATATTTTTGGGTCCCAGAAGCGATCTGTACATGCCTACTCAGTGCTAGAATTTTTTCAAGATATAGGCTCAAAATATGCTAAAAATCGATATTTTAAGTGTCCTAAGTCTATATGTGCATGCATCATCTGTACCCGTTTATATCTCAAATTCAGGCTGAAAACACCCGAAAATTCGATATTTTGGGGTCCCAGAAGAGATCTGTACATGCCTACTCAGTGCTAGAAGGTTTTCAAAATATAGGCTCAAAACATGCTAAAAATCGATATTTTAAGTGTCCAGAGTCAATATGTGCATGCATCATCTGTACCCGTTTATATTTCAAATTCAGGCTCAAAACACCCGAAAAATCGATATTTTGGGGTCCCAGAAGTGATCTGTACATGACTACTTAGTGCTAGAATATTTTCATAATATAGGCCCAAAACATGCTAAAAATCGATATTTTAGGTGCCCAAAGTCGATATCTCAAATTCAGGCCAAAAAACACCCGAAAATTCGATATTTTGGGGTCCCACAAGCGATCTATACATGCCTACTAAGTGCTAGACGGTTTTCAAAATATAGGTTCAAAACATGCTAAAAATCGATATTTTAAGTGTCCAAAGTCGATATGTGCATGCATCATCTGTACCCGTTTATATCTCAAATTCAGGCTCAAAACACCCGAAAATTCGAAATTTTTGGGTCCCAGAAGCGATCTGTACATGCCTACTCCTAGTTAGAGTATTTTCAAAATTCAGGCAAAAAACATGCTGAAAATCGATATTTTAGGTGACCAAAGTCAATATGTGAATGCATCTTCTGCACCCGTTTATATCCCAAATTCAACCTCAAAACACACGAAAATTCGATATTTTTGGGTCCCAGAAGCGATCTGTACATGTCTAGTCAGTGCTAGAATGTTTTCAAAATATAGGCTCAAAACATGCTGAAAATCGATATTTTAGGTGCCCAAAAGTCGATATGTGCATGCATCTTCTGTACCCGTTTATATCTCAAATTCAGACTCAAAACACCCGAAAATTCGATATTTTGGGGTCCCAGAAGCGATCTGTACATACCTACTCAGTGCTAGAATATTTTCAAAATATAGAGCCAAAACATGCTAAAAATCGATATTTTAGGTGCCCAAAGTCGATATATCAAATTCAGGCTCAAAATACCCAAAAATTCAATATTTTGGGGTCCCAGAAGCGATCTGTACATGCCTACTCCGTGCTAGAGTATTTTCAATATACAGGCCCAAAACATACTGAAAATCGATCTTTTAGGTGCCCAAAAGTCGATATGTGGATGCATCTTCTGTACCCGTTTATATTTCAAATTCTGGCTCTAAACACCCGAAAATTCGATATTTTTGGGTCCCAGAAGCGATCTGTACATGTCTAGTCAGTGCTAGAATTTTTTCAAAATATAGGCTTAAAACATGCTAAAAATCGATATTTTAAGTGTCCAAAGTCGATATGTGCATGCATCTTCTGTACCCGTTTATATCTCAAATTCTGGCTCAAAACACCCGAAAATTCGATATTTTTGGGTCCCAGAAGCGATCTGTACATGCCTACTCTGTGCTAGAAGGTTTTCAAAATATAGGCTCAAAACATGCTAAAAATCGATATTTTAAGTGTCCAGAGTCAATATGTGCATGCATCATCTGTACCCGTTTATATTTCAAATTCAGGCTCAAAACACCCGAAAAATCGATATTTTGGGGTCCCAGAAGTGATCTGTACATGCCTACTTAGTGCTAGAATATTTTCATAATATAGGCCCAAAACATGCTAAAAATCGATATTTTAGGTGCCCAAAGTCGATATCTCAAATTCAGGCCAAAAAACACCCGAAAATTCGATATTTTGGGGTCCCACAAGCGATCTATACATGCCTACTAAGTGCTAGACGGTTTTCAAAATATAGGTTCAAAACATGCTAAAAATCGATATTTTAAGTGTCCAAAGTCGATATGTGCATGCATCATCTGTACCCGTTTATATCTCAAATTCAGGCTCAAAACACCCGAAAATTCGAAATTTTGGGGTCCCAAAAGTGATCTGTACATGCCTACTTAGTGCTAGAATATTTTCAAAATATAGGCCCAAAACATGCTAAAAATCGATATTTTAGGTGCCCAAAGTCGATATCTCAAATTCAGGCCCAAAACACTCGAAAATTCGATATTTTTGGGTCCCAGAAGCGAACTGTACATGCCTACTTCGTGTTAGAGTATTTTCAAAATACAGGCCCAAAACATACTGAAAATCGATCTTTTAGGTGCCCAAGAGTCGATATGCGCATGCATCTTCTGAACCCGTTTATATCTCAAATTCAGGCTCCAAACACCCGAAAATTCGATATTTTGGGGTCCCAGAAGCGATCTGTACATGCCTACTCAGATGCAGGCCCAAAACATGCTGAAAATCGATATTTTAGGTGCCCAAAGTCAACATGTGTATGCATCTTCTGCACTCGTTTATATCTCAAATTCAATCTCAAAACACCCAAAAAATCGATAATTTTGGGTCCCAAAAGCGATCTGTACATGTCTAGTCAGTGCTAGAATGTTTTCAAAATATAGGCTCAAAACATGCTAAAAATCGATATTTTAAGTGTCCAAAGTCGATATGTGCATGCATCTTCTGTACTCGTTTATATCTCAAATTCAGGCTCATAGCACCCGAAAATTCGGTATTTTTGGGTTCTAGAAGCGATCTGTACATCCCTACTCCTAGTTAGAATGTTTTCAAAGTATAGGCCCAAAACATGCTAAAAATCGATATTTTTGGTGCCCAAAGTCGATATCTCAAATTCAGGCCCAAATCACCCGAAAATTCGATATTTTGGGGTCCCAGAAGCGAACTGTACATGCCTACTCCGTGTTAGAGTATTTTCAAAATACAGGCCCAAAACATACTGAAAATCGATCTTTTAGGTGCCCAAAAGTCGATATGTGCATGCATATTCTATACCCGTTTATATCCCAAATTAAACCTCAAAAAACACGAAAATTCGATATTTTTGGGTCTCAGAAGCGATCTGTACATGCCTACTCCGTGCTAGATTTTTTTCAAAATATAGGCTCAAAACATGCTATAACTCGATATTTTAAGTGTCCAAAGTCGATATGTGCATGCATCTTCTGTAGCCGTTTATATCTCAAATTCAGGCTCAAAACACCCGAAAATTCGATATTTTGGGGTCCCAAAAGCGATCTGTACTTGCCTACTCCGTGCTAGAGTATTTTCAAAATACACGCCCAAAACAAGCTGAAAATCGATATTTTAGGTGACCAAGGTCAATATGTGTATGTATCTTCTGCACCCATTTCTATCCCAAATTCAAGCTCAAAACACCCGAAAATTCGATATTTTTGGGTCCCAGAAGCGAACTGTACATGCCTACTCTGTGCTAGAAGGTTTTCAAAATATAGGCTCAAAACATGCTAAAAATCTATATTTTAAGTGTCCAAAGTCGATATGTGCATGCATCTTCTATACCCGTTTATATCTCAAATTCAGGCTCAAAGCACCCGAAAAATCGATATTTTGGGGTCCCAGAAGTGATCTGTACATGCCTACTTAGTGCTAAATATTTTCAAAATATAGGCCCAAAACATGCTAAAAATCGATATTTTAGGTGCCCAAAGTCGATATCTCAAATTCAGGCCCAAAACACCCGAAAATTCGATATTTTGGGGTCACAGAAGCGAACTGTACATGCCTACTCCGTGTTAGAGTATTTTCAAAATACAGGCCAAAAACATACTGAAAATCGATCTTTTAGGTGCCCAAAAGTCGATATGTGCATGCATCTTCTGTACCCGTATATTCAAAATTCAACCTCAAAACACCCGAAAATTCGATATTTTTGGGTCACAGAAGCGATATATACATGTTCACTCAGTGCTAGAAATTTTTCAAAATATAGGCTCAAAACATGCTAAAAATCGATTTTTTAAGTGTCCAAAGTCGATATGTGCATGCATCATCTGTACCCGTTTATATCTCAAATTCAGGCTCAAAACACCCGAAAATTCGATATTTTGGGGTCCCAGAAGTGATCTGTACATGCCTACTTAGTGCTAGAGTATTTTCAAAACATAGGCCCAAAACATGCTAAAAATCGATATTTTTCGTGCCCAAAGTCGATATCTCAAATTCAGGCCCAAAACACCCGAAAATTCGATATTTTGGGGTCCCAGAAGCGAACTGTATATGCCTACTCCGTGTTAGAGTATTTTCAAATTACAGGCAAAAAAAAAATACTGAAAATCGATCTTTTTGGTGCCCAAAAGTCGATATGTGCATGCATCTTCTGTACCCGTTTATATCCCAAATTCAACCACAAAACACCCGAAAATTCGATATTTGTGGGTCCCAGAAGCGAACTGTACATGCCTACTCCGTGTTAGAGTATTTTCAAAATACAGGCCCAAAACATACTGAAAATCGATCTTTTAGGTGCCCAAAATTCAAATATGTGCATGCATCTTCTGTACCCGTTTATATCTCAAATTCAGGCTCCAAACACCCGAAAATTCGATATTTGGGGGTCCCAGAAGCGATCTGTACATGCCTACTCAGTGCTAGAATATTTTCAAAATATAGGCCCAAAACATGCTAAAAATCGATATGTTAGGTGCCCAAAGTCGATATCTCAAATTCAGGCCCAAAACACCCGAAAATTTGATATTTTGGGGTCCCAGAAGCGAACTGTACATGCCTACTCCGTGTTAGAGTATTTTCAAAATACAGGCCTAAAACATACTGAAAATCGATTTTCTAGGTTCCCTAAAGTCGATATGTGCATGCATCTTCTGTACCCGTTTATATCTCAAATTCAGGCTCCAAACACCCGAAAATTCGATATTTTGGGGTCCCAGAAGCGATCTATACATGCCTTCTCAGATGCAGGCCCAAAACATGCTGGAAATCGATATTTTAGGTGCCCAAAGTCAACATGTGTATGCATCTTCTGCACTCGTTTATATCTCAAATTCAACCTCAAAACACCCGAAAATTCGATAATTTTGGGTCCCAGAAGCGATCTGTACATGTCTAGTCAGTGCTAGAATGTTTTCAATATATAGGCTCAAAACATGCTCAAAATCGATATTTTCAGTGTCCAAAGTCGATATGTGCATGCATCTTCTGAACCCGTTTATATCTCAAATTCAGGCTCAAAACAACCAAAAATTTGATATTTTGGGGTCCCAGAAGCGATCTGTACATGCCTACTCAGATGCAGGCCCAAAACATGCTGAAAATCGATATTTTAGGTGCCCAAAGTCAAAATGTGTATGCATCTTCTGCACTCGTTTATATCTCAAATTCAATCTCAAAACACCCTAAAATTCGATAATTTTGGGTCCCAGAAGCGATCTGTACATGTCTAGTCAGTGCTAGAATGTTTTCAAAATATAGGTTCAAAACATGCTAAAAATCGATATTTTAAGTGTCCAAAGTCGATATGTGCATGCATCTTCTGTACTCGTTTATATCTCAAATTCAGGCTCAAAGCACCCGAAAATTCGTTATTTTTGGGTTCTAGAAGCGATCTGTACATCCCTACTCCTAGTTAGAATGTTTTAAAGATACAGACACAAAACATGCTCAAAATCGATATTTTAGGTGTTCAAAAGTCGATATGTGTATGCATCTTCTGTACCCGTTTATATCTCAAATTCAGGCTCAAAACACCCGAAAATTCGATATTTGGGGGTCCCAGAAGCGATCTGTACATGCCTACTCAGTGCTAGCATATTTTCAAAGTATAGGCCCAAAACATGCTAAAAATCGATATTTTAGGTGCCCAAAGTCGATATCTCAAAATTCCGGCCCAAAACACCCGAAAATTCGATATTTTGGCGTCCCAGAAGCGAACTGTACATGCCTACTCCGTGTTAGAGTATTTTTCAAAATACAGGCCGAAAACATACTGAAAATCGATCTTTTAGGTGCCCAAGAGTCGATATGTGCATGCATCTTCTATACCCGTTTATATCCCAAATTAAACCTCAAAACACCCAAAAATTCGATATTTTTGGGTCCCAGAAGCGATCTGTACATGCCTACTCCGTCCTAGAATTTTTTCAAAATATAGGCTTAAAACATGCTAAAACTCGATATTTTAAGTGTCCAAAGTCGATATGTGCATGCATCTTCTGTAGCCGTTTATATCTCAAAATCAGGCTCAAAACACCCGAAAATTCGATATTTTGGGGTCCCAAAAGCGATCTGTACTTGCCTACTCCGTGTTAGAGTATTTTAAAAATACACGTCCAAAACAAGCTAAAAATCGATATTTTAGGTGACCAAAGTCAATATGTGTATGCATCTTCTGCACCCGTTTATATCCCAAATTCAAGCTCAAAACACCCGAAAATTCGATATTTTTGGGTCCCAGAAGCAATCTGTACATGCCTACTCTGTGCTAGAAGGTTTTCAAAATGTAGGCTCAAAACAAGCTAAAAATCGATATTTTAAGTGTCCAAAGTCGATATGTGCATGCATCATCTGTACCCGTTTATATCTCAAATTCAGGCTCAAAACACCCGAAAAATCGATATTTTGGGGTCCCAGAAGTGATCTGTACATGCCTACTTAGTGCTAGAATATTTTCAAAATATAGGCCCAAAACATGCTAAAAATCGATATTTTAGGTGCCCAAAGTCGATATCTCAAATTCAGGCCAAAAAACACCTGAAAATTCGATATTTTGGGGTCCCACAAGCGATCTATACATGCCTACTAAGTGCTAGAAGGTTTTCAAAATATAGGTTCAAAACATGCTAAAAATCGATATTTTAAGTGTCCAAAGTCGATATGTGCATGAATCATCTGTACCCGTTTATATCTCAAATTCAGGCTCAAAACACCCGAAAATTCGAAATTTTGGGGTCCTAGAAGTGATCAGTACATGCCTACTTAGTGCTAGAATATTTTCAAAATATAGGCCCAAAACATGCTAAAAATCGATATTTTAGGTGCCCAAAGTCGATATCTCAAATTCAGGCCCAAAATACTCGAAAATTCGATATTTTTGGGTCCCAGAAGCGAACTGTACATGCCTACTTCGTGTTAGAGTATTTTCAAAATACAGGCCCAAAACATACTGAAAATCGATCTTTTAGGTGCTCAAGAGTCGATATGCGCATGCATCTTCTGAACCCGTTTATATCTCAAATTCAGGCTCCAAACACCCGGAAATTCGATATTTTGGGGTCCCAGAAGCGATCTGTACATGCCTACTGAGATGCAGGCCCAAAACATGCTGAAAATCGATATTTTAGGTGCCCAAAGTCAACATGTGTATGCATCTTCTGCACTCGTTTATATCTCAAATTCAATCTCAAAACACCCGAAAAATCGATAATTTTGGGTCCCAAAAGCGATCTGTACATGTCTAGTCAGTGCTAGAATGTTTTCAAAATATAGGCTCAAAACATGCTAAAAATCGATATTTTAAGTGTTCAAATTCGATATGTGCATGCATCTTCTGTACTCGTTTATATCTCAAATTCAGGCTCATAGCACCCGAAAATTCGGTATTTTTGGGTTCTAGAAGCGATCTGTACATCCCTACTCCTAGTTAGAATGTTTTAAAGATACAGACCCAAAACATGCTCAAAATCGATATTTTAGGTGCCCAAAAGTCGATATGTGCATGCATCTTCTCTACCCGTTTATATCTCAAATTCAGGCTCAAAACACCCGAAAATTCGATATTTTGGGGTCCCAGAAGCGATCTGTACATGCCTACTCAGTGCTAGAATATTTTCAAAGAATAGGCCCAAAACATGCTAAAAATCGATGTTTTAGGTGCCCAAAGTTGATATCTCAAATTCTGGCCCAAATCACCCGAAAATTCGATATTTTGGGGTCCCAGAAGCGAACTGTACATGCCTACTCCGTGTTAGAGTATTTTCAAAATACAGGCCCAAAACATACTGAAAATCGATCTTTAAGGTGCCCAAAAGTCGATATGTGCATGCATATTCTATACCCGTTTATATCCCAAATTAAACCTCAAAAAACACGAAAATTCGATATTTTTGGGTCCCAGAAGCGATCTGTACATGCCTACTACGTGCTAGATTTTTTTCAAAATATAGGCTCAAAACATGCTATAACTCGATATTGTAAGTGTCCAAAGTCGATATGTGCATGCATCTTCTGTAGCCGTTTATATCTCAAATTCAGACTCAAAACACCCGAAAATTCGATATTTTGGGGTCCCAAAAGCGATCTGTACTTGCCTACTCCGTGTTAGAGTATTTTCAAAATACACGCCCAAAACAAGCTGAAAATCGATATTTTAGGTGACCAAAGTCAATATGTGTATGTATCTTCTGCACCCGTTTATATCCCAAATTCAAGCTCAAAACACCCGAAAATTCGATATTTTTGGGTCCCAGAAGCGATCTGTACATGCCTACTCTGTGCTAGAAGGTTTTCAAAATATAGGCTCAAAACATGCTAAAAATCTATATTTTAAGTGTCCAAAGTCGATATGTGCATGCATCTTCTATACCCGTTTATATCTCAAATTCAGGCTCAAAACACCCGAAAATTCGATATTTTGGGGTCCCAGAAGCGATCTGTACATGCCTACTCAGTGCTAGAATATTTTCAAAATATAGGCCCAAAACATGCTAAAAATTGATATTTTAGGTGCCCAAAGTCGATATCTCAAATTCAGGCCCAAAACACCCGAAAATTCAATATTTTGGGGTCCCAGAAGCGATCTGTACATGCCTACTCCGTGTTAGAGTATTTTCAAAATACAGACCCAAAACATGCTGAAAATCGATATTTTAGGCGCCCAAAGTCAATATGTGCCTAGTATGTTGGCGGCTACTTTTCGGGGTTTTTCACCTTCCCTGTCCTGCCTCCCTTCCTCCTGCCACTAGTATACGTCATTTGGTGTATTTTTCCTCGTTTTTTTTTTGGTGTTAGCGAGGTTTTTTCCTCCCCACGTGGGGCACTTACCTCCCCACGTGTTGCGGGTGTAGGACTACTTAGCCCCTTATTGATGTTTCCCCCGAGTGTGGTTTAGTGTTACGTGGGGTGCGGGGAGCTAGGATTGTGCCAGGTTCTCGTTTCCCCTTCCCAGCGTATTTTTGTTTTTTTTTCTGGTGTCTTCCCAGTGTGTCTGTTACCCTAGGAGTTGCCCCTCAGGCTGTCTGTGCCTCTCCTTTGGGGCCTTGAGACCGGGTGTTGTTTCCCCGCCCGCGCGGGGTTTTTTTTTTTGCCTTTCGGGGTTTTTTCCCGGGTTGGTGCGTGTGGGGGTTTTGTTTGGTGTTCGTTCCCGGGTCCGAGGGGGCTTGCTATCCCCCTCTGCCCGTGTCCTATTATTTTTGTGTGTGTCTTTGTACGCGTGGCTTCACGTGTTAACCCCCCTTTTTGTGAGTTTTTTCTCCCGCAGTCTACTCGTGCCTTGTGTGCCTCTTCGGGGTGTACTGTGTGGGTGTCCCCTGACGGCCACCAGCATCGTTCGCCCCACGCACCCTGCTTCACCCCCAAGGCTTGCGACCCTTTGGTGTGTAGTGTGGAAGGCTGTATGTTGTGTTTTTCTCTGCACGTGGCGCGAACACGTGTGCGTGTTTGCCCCTTGTGTGGGGATTTTCCCCGTGTGTGTGTTGATTGGTGTGTGCGCTCACGCTGTGACTGTCTTCCCCCGTGTGCGGTGAGTACTTGTTTGGTTTTTTTCTCCTCGGGTTTTTTAGCCCTGTGGGGAGTTAGGTTATTTATTTACACGTGTCCCTTCTCCCCTGTGTCTTGGGGCCTCTGCACCTCTTTGGTGTTTTTCCTTGTCAGCTCTTTTAGTGTCTTTAGGATATTATTCTGATAATGTTGCCTGCACTTCTGTAGCTGCCTTACCAAGCAACGTTTTACTCACTACACCTGCTTGACTTCTTGCTACTACTGTACTGTTTTTAGTCTGCGTTGTAGCATTCTTCTTCGTGCAGTACTGTATTTTCAACATTCAGTACCATCTTTTTTCTTACAATTCAGTACAGTTTTTATAATTTTTAACATTATGCGGTAGGGTAGTAAGACTATCTATCTTTCTTCTTACATAAACTCTTACTTTGTGCTTGCCTTTATTGGGGGTAAGAGAAGCTTATTACTTTCTGGTAGAGTAACAAGTTCCTCCTTTAAAAAACCCTCTCCCTCCTTGGGTTTCCTAGGGTCTACTCTCGGCTTTTGGGGACCGTGTTTGCGGGTTTTTTTCCCCAGCAGTGTGGGGGTGAGTATGTGTGGGTTAGTGTTTTGCCTTGGGAGTTAGTGTTTTCCTCCCTCGGGGTGTTTTGTGTTTTTCCATGTGTGTACACGTGGGTTCACGTGTTAACCCCCTTTTTTCTCCCGCAATCCACTCGTGCCTTGTGTGCTTCTTCTGGCTGCACCGTGAGGTTGTTCCTCGACGTGCATCACCACTGTTCACCCCACACATGCTTCTGCACTCCCAGGAGTACATTCCTGCTACGTGCCTCTCGGGGTCACAGGGGATCAAGCTCCTAGCACCCCGCCGAGTCCCCGTCGCCTTCCCTGGATGGTTCTGTGCCTCCCTTCCGTGGTTTCCCACCATTCCCGGAAGCGAGCCAGACCACCACGCTGGCCCCCCTGGCTACCTGACCGGTACCAGGACCCAGCAGGGAAGCTGCTTCGTCTCCCCCAAGGGCGAGCTCCTCGAGCCGCTCTCGGGGGTGCAAGCACGAGTCCAGGAGGAGGTCTCGCCCTCGGGTCCACAGGGTTTCGGGTCCCTAGCACCCCTAGAGGCCTCCTCTCCTTCCTTTAGTCGGCTCTGATAACCCCCCCGAGGTTCTCACCTCAGCAGGAGGGGGTCAGACCGTCGGGCTGCACCCCTGGTCACCTCCCAGGTACCAGGGCCCAGAAAGGAAAGGCTCCTTCTCCCCTGCGGACGCGCTCAAAGAGCCGCTCCCGAGGGAGCAAGCGTAGCACCAAATGCAGGTCCTTCTCAGCTAAGGACCCGGTGGGGTACCGACTGACGAACCTGCAGGTCCCTGCCAACTAGGCTCCGACTACACCCTAGGGTACTACCCATGCACAACCTAGTACCAAAGAGCAGGTCCCTCTCAGCCAAGGACCCGGTAGGGTACTAACTGACAAACCTGCTAGGATCTGGCCAGCTAGGGGGCTACCCAGGCACAACCTAGTGCCAAGAACAGGACCCTTTCAGCCAAGGACCCGGTGGGGTACTAACTGGCAAGCCTGCTAGGACCTAGCCAGCTAGTCTCCTACCACAGCCTAGGGTGCTACCCATGCACAACCTAGTGCCAACAGCAGGACCCACTCAGCCAAGGACCCGGTAGGGTCCCGACTGATAAACCTGCTAGGACCTGGCCAGCTAGGGTTCTACCCATGCACAACCTAGGCTCAAAACATGCTGAAAATCGATATTTTAAGTGTCCAGAGTCGATATCTGCATGCATCTTCTGTACCCGTTTATATCTCAAATTCAGGATCAAAACACCCGAAAATTCGGTATTATGTGGTCCTAAAAGCGATCTGTATATGCCTACTCCTAGTTAGAATGTTTTCAAGATACAGACCCAAAACATGCTCAAAATCGATATTTTAGGTGCCCAAAAGTCGATATGTGCATGCATCTTTTGTACCCGTTTATATCTCAAATTCAGGCTCAAAACACTCGAAAATTCGGTCTTTTTGGGTCCTAGAAGCGAACTGTACATGCCTACTCCTAGTTAGAATGTTTTCAAGATACAGACCCAAAACATGCTCAAAATCGATATTTTAGGTGCCCAAAAGTCGATATGTGCATGCATCTTCTGTACCCGTTTATATTTCAAATTCCGGCTCAAAACACCCCAAAATTTGATATTTTGGGGTCCCAGAAACGATCTGTACATACCTACTCAGTGCTAGAATATTTTCAAAATATAGGCCCAAAACATGCTAAAAATCGATATTTTAGGTGCCCAAAGTCGATATCTCAAATTCAGGCACAAAACACCCGAAAATTCGGTATTTTTGGGTCCTTGAAGCGATCTGTACATGCCTACTTCTAGTTAAAATGTTTTCAAGATACAGACCCAAAACAACCATGAAATCGATATTTTATGCAGACAAAAGTCGATATGTGCATGCATCTTCAGTACCCGTTTATATCTCAAATTCAGGCTCAAAACACCCGAAAATTCGATATTTTGGGGTCCCAGAAGCGATCCGTACATGCCTACTCCGTGTTAGATTATTTTCAAAATACAGGCCCAAAACATGTTGAAAATCGATATTTTAGGTACCCAAAGTCAATATGTGCATGCATCTTCTGTACCCGTTTATATCTCAAATTCAGGCTCAAAACACCCGAAAACTCGGTATTAAGGGGTCCCAGAAGCGATCTGTACATGCCTACTTAGTGCTAGAATATTTTCAGAATATAGGTCCAAAACATGGTAAAAATCGATATTTTAGGTGCCCAAAGTCGATATCTCAAATTCAGGCTCAAAACACCCGAAATATCGATATTTTGGGATCCCAGAAGCGATCTGTACATGCCTACTCTGTGTTAGAGTATTTTCAAAATACAGGCCCAAAACAAGCTAAAAATCGATATTTTAGGTGCCCAAAGTCAATATGTGCATGCATCTTTTGTACCCGTTTATATCTCAAATTCAGGCTCAAAACACCCCAAAATTTGATATTTTGGGGTCCCAAAAGCGATCTGTACATGCCTACTCAGTGCTAGAATATTTTCAAAATATAGGCCCAAAACATGCTAAAAATCGATATTTTAGGTGCCCAAAGTCGATATCTCAAATTCAGGCTCAAAACACCCGAAAATTCGGTATTTTTGGGTCCTTGAAGCGATCTGTACATGCCTACTTCTAGTTAGAATGTTTTCAAGATACAGACGCAAAACAAACATAAAATCGATATTTTATGCACCCAAATTTGATATGTGCATGCATCTTCAGTACCCGTTTATATCTCAAATTCAGGCTCAAAACACCCGAAAATTCGATATTTTGGGGTCCCAGAAGCGATCTGTACATGCCTACTCAGTGCTAGAATGATTTCAAAATATAGGCTTAAAACATGCTAAAAATCAATATTTTAAATGTCCAAAGTCGATATCTGCATGCATCTTTTATACCCGTTTATATCTCAAATTCAGGCTCAAAACACCCGAAAATTTGGTATTTTTTGGACCTAGAAGCGATCTGTACATGCCTACTACTAGTTAGAATGTTTTCAAGATACAGACCCAAAACATGCAGAAAATCGATATTTTAGGTGCCCAAAAGTCGATATGTGCATGCATCTTCAGTACCCGTTTATATTTCAAATTCAGGCTCAAAACTACCGAAAATTCTATATTTTAGGGTCCCAGAAGCGATCTGTACATGCCTACTCCGTGTTAGAGTATTTTCAAAATACAGGCCCAAAACATGCTGAAAATCGATATTTTAGGTGCCCAAAGTCAATATGTGCATGCATCTTCTGTACCCGTTTATATCTCAAATTCAGGCTCAAAAAACCCGAAAATTCGATAATTTGGGGTCCCAGAAGCGATCTGTACATGCCTACACAGTGCTAGAATATTTTCAAAATACAGACCCAAAACATGCTAAAAATCGATATTTTAGGTGCCCAAAGTCGATATCTCAAATTCAGGCCCAAAACAACCCAAAAATGTGGTATTTTGGAGTCCCAGAAGTGATATGTACATGCCTACTCCGTGTTAGAGTATTTTCAAAATACAGGCCCAAAACATACTGAAAATCGATATTTTAGGTGCCTAAAAGTCTATATGTGCATGCATCTTCTGCACCCGTTTTTTCACAAATTAAGGCTTAAAACACCCGAAAATTCGATATTTTGGGGTCCCAGAAGCGATCTGTACATACCTACTCAGATACAGGCCCAACACACGCTGAAAATCGGTATTTTGGGTGCCCAAAGTCAATATGTGTATGCATCTTCTGCACCCATTTATATCCCAAATACAACCTCAAAACACCCGAAATTTCAATATTTTTGTGTCCCAGAAGCGATCTGTACATGCCTACTCAGTGCTAGAATGTTTTCAAAATATAGGCTCAAAACATGCTAAAAATCAATATTTTAAGTGTCCAAAGTCGATATAGGCATGAATCATCTGTACCCGTTTATATCTCAAATTCAGGCTCAAAACATCCGAAAATTCGGTATTATGTGGTCCTAGAAGCGATCTGTACATGCCTACTCCTAGTTAGAATGTTTTCAAGATACAGACTCAAAACATGCTCAAAATCGATATTTTAGGTGCCCAAAAGTCGATATGTGCATGCATCTTCAGTACCCGTTTATATCTCAAATTCAGGCTCAAAACACCCGAAAATTCGATAATTTGGGGTCCCAGAAGCGATCTGTACATGCCTACACAGTGCTAGAATATTTTCAAAATACAGACCCAAAACATGCTAAAAATCGATATTTTAGGTGCCCAAAGTCGATATCTCAAATTCAGGCCCAAAACAACCCAAAAATGTGGTATTTTGGAGTCCCAGAAGTGATATGTACATGCCTACTCCGTGTTAGAGTATTTTCAAAATACAGGCTCAAAACATACTGAAAATCGATATTTTAGGTGCCTAAAAGTCTATATGTGCATGCATCTTCTGCACCCGTTTTTTCACAAATTAAGGCTTAAAACACCCGAAAATTCGATATTTTGGGGTCCCAGAAGCGATCTGTACATACCTACTCAGATACAGGCCCAACACACGCTGAAAATCGGTATTTTGGGTGCCCAAAGTCAATATGTGTATGCATCTTCTGCACCCATTTATATCCCAAATACAACCTCAAAACACCCGAAATTTCAGTATTTTTGTGTCCCAGAAGCGATCTGTACATGCCTACTCAGTGCTAGAATGTTTTCAAAATATAGGCTCAAAACATGCTAAAAATCAATATTTTAAGTGTCCAAAGTCGATATAGGCATGAATCATCTGTACCCGTTTATATCTCAAATTCAGGCTCAAAACATCCGAAAATTCGGTATTATGTGGTCCTAGAAGCGATCTGTACATGCCTACTCCTAGTTAGAATGTTTTCAAGATACAGACTCAAAACATGCTCAAAATCGATATTTTAGGTGCCCAAAAGTCGATATGTGCATGCATCTTCAGTACCCGTTTATATCTCAAATTCAGGCTCAAAACACCCGAAAATTTGATATTTTTGGGTCCCAGAAGCGATCTGTACATGCCTACTCCATGTTAGAGTATTTTCAAAATACAGGCCCAAAACATGCTGAAAATCGATATTTTAGGTGCCCAAAGTCAATATGTGCATGCATCTTCTGTACCCGTTTATATCTCAAATTCAGGCTCAAAACACAAGAAAATTCAATATATTGGGGTCCCAAAAGCGATCTGTACATGCCTACTCCGTGTTTGAGTATTTTCAAAATACAGGCCCAAAAAATGCTGAAAATCGATATTTTAGGTGCCCAAAGTCAATATGTGCATGCATCTTCTGTGCCCGTTTATATCTCAAATTCAGGCTCAAAACACCCGAAAATTCGATATTTTTGGGTCCCAGAAGCGATCTGTACATGCCTATACTCCGTGTTAGAGTATTTTCAAAATACAGGCGCAAAACATGGTAAAAATCGATATTTTAGGTGCCCAAAGTCAATATGTGCATGCATCTTCTGTACCCGTTTATATCTCAAATTCTGGCTCAAAACACAAGAAAATTCAATATATTGGGGTCCCAAAAGCGATCTGTACATGCCTACTCTGTGTTTGAGTATTTTCAAAATACAGGCCCAAAACATGCTGAAAATCGATATTTTAGGTGCCCAAAGTCAATATGTGCATGCATCTTCTGTGCCCGTTTATATCTCAAATTCAGGCTCAAAACACCCGAAAATTCGATATTTTTGGGTCCCAGAAGCGATCTGTACATGCCTACTCCGTGTTAGAGTATTTTCAAAATACAGGCCCAAAACATGGTAAAAATCGATATGTTAGGTGCCCAAAGTCAATATGTGCATGCATCTTCTGTGCCCGTTTATATCTCAAATTCAGGCTCAAAACACCCGAATATTCGTTATTTTGGGGTCCCAGAAGCGGTCTGTACATGCCTACTCAGTGATAAAATATTTTCAAAATATAGGCTTAAAACATGGTTAAAATCGATATTTAAGGTGCCCAAAGTCGATATCTCAAATTCAGGCTCAAAACACCCGAAAATTCGATATTTTGGGGTAACAGAAGTGATCTGTACATGCCTACTCCGTGTTAGAGTATTTTCAAAATACAGGCCCAAAACATGCTCAAAATCGATATTTTAGGTGCCCAAAAGTCGATATGTGTATGCATCTTCAGTACCCGTTTATATCTCAAATTCAGGTTAAAAACACCTGAAAATTCGATATTTTGGGGTCCCAGAAGCGATCTGTACATGCCTACTCAGTGCTAGAATATTTTCAAAATATAGGCCCAAAACATGCTAAAAATCGATATTTTAGGTGCCCAAAGTCGATATCTTAAATTCAGGCTCAAAACACCCGAAAATTCGATATTTTTGGGTCCTTGAAGCGATCTGTACATGCCTACTTCTAGTTAGAATGTTTTCAAGATACAGACCCAAAACAAACATAAAATCGATATTTTATGCACCCAAATTTGATATGTGCATGCATCTTCAGTACCCGTTTATATCTCAAATTCAGGCTCAAAACACCCGAAAATTCGATATTTTGGGGTCCCAGAAGCGATCTGTACATGCCTACTCAGTGCTAGAATGATTTAAAAATATAGGCTTAAAACATGCTAAAAATCAATATTTTAAATGTCGAAAGTCAATATCTGCATGCATCTTTTATACCCTTTTATATCTCAAATTCAGGCTCAAAGCACCCGAAAATTTGGTATTTTTTGGACCTAGAAGCAATCTGTACATGCCTACTACTAGTTAGAATGTTTTCAAGATACAGATCCAAAACATGCAGAAAATCGATATTTTAGGTGCCCAAAAGTCGATATGTGCATGCATCTTCAGTACCCGTTTATATCTCAAATTCAGGCTCAAAACTCCCGAAAATTCTATATTTTAGGGTCCCAGAAGCGATCTGTACATGCCTACTCCGTGTTAGAGTATTTTCAAAATACAGGCCCAAAACATGCTGAAAATCGATATTTTAGGTGCCCAAAGTCAATATGTGCATGCATCTTCTGTACCCGTTTATATCTCAAATTCAGGCTCAAAACACCCGAAAATTCGATATTTTGGGGTCCCAGAAGCGATCTGTACATGCCTACTCAGTGCTAGAATATTTTCAAAATTTAGGCCCAAAACATGGTAAAAATCGATATTTTAGGTGCCCAAAGTCGATATCTTAAATTCAGGCTCAAAACACCCGAAAATTCGATATTTTGGGGTCCCAGAAGCGATCTGTACATGCCTACTCAGTGCTAGAATATTTTCAAAATTTAGGCCCAAAACATGGTAAAAATCGATATTTTAGGTGCCCAAAGTCGATATCTCAAATTCAGGCACAAAACACCGGAAAATTCGATAATTTGGGGTCCCAGAAGCGATCTGTACATGCCTACTCCGTGTTAGAGTATTTTCAAAATACAGGCCCAAAAACATGCTGAAAATCAATATTTTAGGTGCACAAAGTCAATATGTGTATGCATCTTCTGCACCCGTTTATATCTCAAATTCATCCTTAAAACACCCAAAAATTCGGTATATTTGGGTCCCAGAAGCGATCTGTACATGCCTACTCAGTGCTAGAATATTTTCAAAATATAGGCCCAAAACATGGTAAAAATCGATATTTTAGGTGCCCAAAGTCGATATCTCAAATTCAGGCTCAAAACACCCGAAAATTCGATATTTTGGGGTAACAGAAGCGATCTGTACATGCATACTCCGTGTTAGAGTATTTTCAAAATACGGGCACAAAACATGCTAAAAATCGATATTTTAGGTGCCCAAAAGTCGATATGTGCATGCATCTTCAGTACCCGTTTATATCTCAAATTCAGGCTCAAAACACCTGAAAATTCGATATTTTGGGGTCCCAGAAGGGATCTGTACATGCCTACTCAGTGCTAGAATATTTTCGAAATATTGGAATATAACATGCTAAAAATCGTTATTTTAGGTACCCAAAGTCGATATATCAAATTCAGGCCCAAAACACCCAAAAATTTGGTATTTTGGGGTCTCAGAAGCGATCTGTACATGCCTACTCAGATACAGGCCCAACACATGCTGAAAATCGGAATTTTAGGTGCCCAAAGTCAATATATGTATTCATCTTCTGCACACGTTTATATCCCAAATTCAGGCTCAAAACACCCGAAATTTCAATATTTTTGGGTTCCAGAAGCGATATGTACATGCCTACTCCTAGTTAGAATGTTTTTAAAATATAGGCTCAAAACATGCTAAAAATCTATATTTTAGGTGCCCAAAGTCAATATGTGCATGCATCTTCTGAACCCGTTTATATCTCAAATTCAGGCTCAAAACACCCGAAAATTCGGTATTATGTGGTCCTATAAGCGATCTGTACATGACTACTCCTAGTTAGAATGTTTTCAAGATACAGACTCAAAACATGCTCAAAATCGATATTTTAGGTGCCCAAAAGTCGATATGTGCATGCATCTTCTGAACCCTTTTATATCTCAAATTCAGGCTCAAAACAGCCGAATATTCGATATTTTGGTGTCCCAGAAGCGAGATGTACATGCCTAGTCAGTGCTAGAATATTTTCAAAATATAGGCCCAAAACATGGTAAAAATCGATATTTTAGGTGCCCAAAGTCGATATCTCAAATTCAGACACAAAACACCGGAAAATTCGATAATTTGGGGTCCCAGAAGCGATCTGTACATGCCTACTCCGTGTTAGAGTATTTTCAAAATACAGGACCAAAAACATGCTGAAAATCGATATTTTAGGTGCCCAAAGTCAATATGTGCATGCATCTTCTGTACCCGTTTATATTTCAAATTCAGGCTCAGAACACCCGAAAATTCGATATTTTGGGGTCCCAGAAGCAATCTGTACATGCCTACTCCGTGTTTAAGTATTTTCAAAATACAGACCCAAAACATGCTGAAAATCAATATTTTAGGTGCCCAAAGTCAATATGTGCATGCATCTTCTGAACCCTTTTATATCTCAAATTCAGGCTCAAAACAGCCGAATATTCGATATTTTGGTGTCCCAGAAGCGAGATGTACATGCCTAGTCAGTGCTAGAATATTTTCAAAATATAGGCCCAAAACATGGTAAAAATCGATATTTTAGGTGCCCAAAGTCGATATCTCAAATTCAGGCACAAAACACCGGAAAATTCGATAATTTGGGGTCCCAGAAGCGATCTGTACATGCCTACTCCGTGTTAGAGTATTTTCAAAATACAGGACCAAAAACATGCTGAAAATCGATATTTTAGGTGCACAAAGTCAATATGTGTATGCATCTTCTGCACCCGTTTATATCTCAAATTCAACCTTAAAACACCCAAAAATTCGGTATATTTGGGTCCCAGAAGCGATCTGTACATGCCTACTCAGTGCTAGAATATTTTCAAAATATAGGCCCAAAACATGGTAAAAATCGATATTTTAGGTGCCCAAAGTCGATATCTCAAATTCAGGCTCAAAACACCCGAAAATTCGATATTTTGGGGTAACAGAAGCGATCTGTACATGCATACTCCGTGTTAGAGTATTTTCAAAATAAGGGCCCAAAACATGCTAAAAATCGATATTTTAGGTGCCCAAAGTCAATATGTGCATGCATCTTCTGAACCCGTTTATATCTAAAATTCAGGCTCAAAACACCCGAAAATTCGGTATTTTTGGGTCCTAGAAGCGATCTGTACATGCCTACTACTAGTTAGAATGTTTTCAAGATACAGACCCAAAACATGCTCAAAATCGATATTTTAGGTGCCCAAAAGTCGATATGTGCATGCATCTTCAGTACCCGTTTATATCTCAAATTCAGGCTCAAAACACCTGAAAATTCGATATTTTGGGGTCCCAGAAGGGATCTGTACATGCCTACTCAGTGCTAGAATATTTTCGAAATATTGGAATAAAACATGCTAAAAATCGTTATTTTAGGTACCCAAAGTCGATATCTCAAATTCAGGCCCAAAACACCCAAAAATTTGGTATTTTGTGGTCTCAGAAGCGATCTGTACATGCCTACTCAGATACAGGCCCAACACATGCTGAAAATCGGAATTTTAGGTGCCCAAAGTCAATATGTGTATTCATCTTCTGCACACGTTTATATCCCAAATTCAGGCTCAAAACACCCGAAATTTCAATATTTTTGGGTTCCAGAAGCGATATGTACATGCCTACTCCTAGTTAGAATGTTTTTAAAATATAGGCTCAAAACATGCTAAAAATCGATATTTTAGGTGCCCAAAGTCAATATGTGCATGCATCTTCTGAACCCGTTTATATCTCAAATTCAGGCTCAAAACACCCGAAAATTCGGTATTTTTGGGTCCTAGAAGCGATCTGTACATGCCTACTACTAGTTAGAATGTTTTCAAGATACAGACCCAAAACATGCTCAAAATCGATATTTTAGGTGCCCAAAAGTCGATATGTGCATGCATCTTCAGTACACGTTTATATCTCAAATTCAGGCTCAAAACACCTGAAAATTCGATATTTTGGGGTCCCAGAAGCGATCTGTACATGCCTACTCAGTGCTAGAATATTTTCAAAATATTGGCCTAAAACATGCTAAAAATCGTTATTTTAGGTACCCAAAGTGGATATCTCAAATTCAGGCCCAAAACACCCAAAAATTTGGTATTTTGGGGTCCCAGAAGCGATCTGTACATGCCTACTCAGATACAGGCCCAACACATGCTGAAAATCGGAATTTTAGGTGCCCAAAATCAATATGTGTATTCATCTTCTGCACCCGTTTATATCCCAAATTCAGGCTCAAAACACCCGAAATTTCAATATTTTTGGGTTCCAGAAGCAATATGTACATGCCTACTCCTAGTTAGAATGTTTTCAAAATATAGGCTCAAAACATGCTAAAAATCAATATTTTAAGTGTCCAAAGTCGATATAGGCATGCATCTTCAGTACCCGTTTATATCTCAAATTCAGACTCAAAAGACTCGAAAAATTCGATATTTTAGGGTCCCAGAAGCGATCTGTACATGCCTACTCCGTGTTAGAGTATTTTCAAAATACAGGCCCAAAACATGCTAAAAATAGATATTTTAGGTACCCAAAGTCAATATGTGTATGCATCTTCTGTACCCGTTTATACCTCAAATTCAGGCTCAAAACACCCGAAAATTCGGTATTTTTGGGTCCTAGAAGCGATCTGTACATGGCTACTCAGTGCTAGAATATTTTCAAAATATTGGCCCAAAACATGCTAAAAATCGATATTTTAGGTGCCCAAAAATCTATATGTGCATGCATCTTCTGCATCCGTGTATATCTCAAATTCAGGCTCCAAACACCGGAAAATTCGATATTTTGGAGTCCCAGAAACGATCTGTACATGCCTACTAAGATACAGGCCCAACACATGCTGAAAATCGATATTTTAGGTGCCCAAAGTCAATATGTGTATGCATCTTCTGCACCCGTTTATATCCCAAATACAACCTCAAAACACCCGAAATTTCAATATTTTAGGGTCCCAGAAGCGATATGTACATGCCTACTCCTAGTTAGAATGTTTTAAAAATATAGGCTCAAAACATGCTAAAAATCAATATTTTAAGTGTCCAAAGTCGATATAGGCATGCATCTTCAGTACCCTTTTATATCTCAAATTCAGCCTCAAAACACCCGAAAATTCGATATTTTAGGGTCCCCGAAGCGATCTGTACATGCCTACTCCGTGTTAGAGTATTTTCAAAATACAGGCCCAAAACATGCTAAAAATCGATATTTTAGGTGCCCGTTTATATCTCAAATTCAGGATCAAAACACCCGAAAATTTGATATTTCGGGGTCCTAGAAGCGATCTGTACATGCCTACTCAGTGCTAGAATATTTTCAAAATATTGGCCCAAAACATGCTAAAAATCGATATTTTAGGTGCCCAAAAGTCTATATGTGCATGCATCTTCTGCATCCGTGTATATCTCAAATTCAGGCTCCAAACACCCGAAAATTCGATATTTTGGGGTCCTAGAAACGTTCTGTACATGCCTACTAAGATACAGGCCCAACACATGCTGAAAATCGATATTTTAGGTGCCCAAAGTCAATATGTGTATGCATCTTCTGCACCCGTTTATATCCCAAATACAACCTCAAAACACCCGAAATTTCAATATTATAGGGTCCCAGAAGCGATATGTACATGCCTACTCCTAGTTAGAATGTTTTAAAAATATAGGCTCAAAACATGCTAAAAATCAATATTTTAAGTGTCCAAAGTCGATATAGGCATGCATCTTCAGTATCCTTTTATATCTCAAATTCAGCCTCAAAAAACCCGAAAATTCGATATTTTAGGGTCCCAGAAGCGATCTGTACATGCCTACTCCGTGTTAGAGTATTTTCAAAATACAGGCCCAAAACATGCTAAAAATCGATATTTTAGGTGCCCAAAGTCAATATGTGCATGTATCTTCTGTACCCGTTTATATCTCAAATTCAGGCTCAAAACATCCGAAAATTCGATATTTTGGGGTCCTAGAAGCGATCTGTACATGCCTACTCAGTGCTAGAATATTTTCAAAATATAGGCCCAAAACATGGTAAAAATCGATATTTTAGGTGCCCAAAGTCGATATCTCAAATTTAGGCTCAAAACACCCGAAAATTCGATATTTTGGGGTCCCAGAAGCGATCTGTACATGCCTACTCCTAGTTAGAGTATTTTCAAAATACAGGCCCAAAAACATGCTGAAAATCGATATTTTAGGTGCACAAAGTCAATATGTGTATGCATCTTCTGCACCCGTTTATATTCCAAATTCAATCTCAAAACACCCGAAAATTCGATATATTTGGGTCCCAGAAGCTGTCTGTACATGCCTACTCAGTGCTAGAATGTTTTCAAAATATAGGCTAAAAACATGCTAAATATCGATATTTTATGTGTCCAAAAGTCGATATGTGCAAGCATCTTCAGTACCCGTTTATATCTCAAATTCAGGCTCAAAACACCCGAAAATTTGATATTTTGGGGTATCAGAAGCGATCTGTACATGCCTACTCCTTGTTAGAGTATTTTCAAAATACAGGTCCATAACATGATGAAAATCGATATTTTCGGTGCCCAAAGTCAATATGTGTATGCCTCTTTTGCACCCGTTTATATCCCAAATTCAACTTCAAAACACCCGAAAATTCGATATTTTGGGGTCCCAGAAGCGATTTGTACATGCCTACTCAGATACAGGCCCAACACATGCTGAAAATCGATATTTTAGGTGCCCAAAGTCAATCTGTGTATTTATCTTCTGCACCCGTTTATATCCCAAATTCAACCTCAAAACACCCGAAAATTCGGTATATTTGGGTCCCAGAAGCTGTCTGTACATGCCTACTCAGTGCTAGAATATTTTCAAAATATAGGCCCAAAACATGCTAAAAATCGATATTTTATGTGCCCAAAGTCGATATCTCAAATTCAGGCTTAAAACACCCGAAAATTCGATATTTCGGGTCCCAGAAGCGATCTGTACATGCCTACTCCGTGTTAGAGTATTTTCAAAATACAGGCCCAAAACATGTTAAAAATCGATATTTTAGGTGCCCAAAGTCAATATGTGCATGCATCTTCTGTACCCGTTTATATCTCAAATTCAGGCTCAAAACATCCGAAAATTCGGTATTTTTGGGTCGTAGAAGCGATCTGTACATGCCTACTCCTAGTTAGAATGTTTTCAAGATACAGACCCAAAACAAGCATCAAATCAATATTGTATGCACCCAAAAGTAGATATGTGCATGCATCTTCAGTACCCGTTTATATCTTAAATTCAGGCTCAAAACCCCCCAAAATTCGATATTTTAGGGTCCCAGAAGCGATCTGTACATGCCTACTCAGTGCTAGAATATTTTCAAAATAAAGGCTCAAAACATGCTAAAACTCGATATTTTAGGTGCCCAAAGTCGATATCTCAAATTCAGGCCCAAAACACCCGAAAATTTGATATTTCTGGGTCCCAGAAGCGATCTGTATATGCCTACTCCGTGTTAGAGTATTTTCAAAATACAAGCCCAAAACATACTGAAAATCGGTATTTTAGGTGCCCAAAAGTCTATATGTGCATGCATCTTCTGCACCCGTTTATATCTCAAATTCAGGCTCCAAACACCCGAAAATTCGATATTTTGGGGTCCCAGAAGCGATCTGTACATGCCTACTCAGATACAGGCCCAACACATGCTGAAAATCGATATTTTAGGTGCCCAAAGTCAATATGTGTATGCATCTTCTGCACCCGGTTATATCCCAAATACAACCTCAAAACACCCGAAATTTCAATTTTTTTGGGTCCCAGAAGCGTTCTGTACATGCCTACTCAGTGCTAGAAAGTTTTCAAAATATAGGCTAAAAACATGCTAAAAATCAATATTGTAGTGTCTAAAATAGATATAGGCATGCATCTTCTGTACCTGTTTATATCTCAAATTCAGGCTCAAAACACCCGAAAAATCGGTGTTATGTGGTCATAGAAGCGATCTGTACATGCCTACTACTAGTTAGAATGTTTTCAAGATACAGACTCAAAACATGCTCAAAATCGATATTTTAGGTGCCCAGAAGTCGATATGTGCATGCATCTTCTGTACCCGTTTATATCTCAAATTCAGGCTCAAAACGCACGAAAATTCGATATTTTTGGGTCCCATAAGCAATCTGTACATGCCTACTCAGTGCTAGAATATTTTCAAAATAAAGGCTCAAAACATGCTAAAACTCGATATTTTAGGTGCCCAAAGTCGATATCTCAAATTCAGGCCCAAAACACCCGAAAATTTGATATTTCTGGGTCCCAGAAGCGATCTGTATATGCCTACTCCGTGTTAGAGTATTTTCAAAATACAGGCCCAAAACATGCTCAAAATCGATATTTTGGGTGCCCAAAGTCAATATGTGCATGCATCTTCTGTACCCGTTTATATCTCAAATTCAGGCTCAAAACACCCGAAAATTCGATATTTTGGGGTCCCAGAAGCGATCTGTACATGCCTACTCCGTGTTAGAGTATTTTCAAAATACATGCCCAAAACATGCTGAAAATCGATATTTTAGGTGCCCAAAGTCAATATGTGTATGCATCTTCTGAACCCGTTTATATCCCAAATTCAACCTCAAAACATCCGAAAATTCAATATATTTGTGTCCAAGAAGCTGTCTGTACATGCCTACTCAGTACTAGAATGTTTTCAAGATACAGACCCAAAACATGCTCAAAATCGATATTTTAGGTGCCCAAAAGTCGATATGTGCATGCATCTTCAGTACCCGTATATATCTCAAATTCAGGCTCAAAACACCCGAAAAATCGATATTTTAGGGTTCCAGAAGCGATCTGTACATGCCTACTCCGTGTTAGAGTATTTTCAAAATACAGGCCCAAAACATGCTCAAAATCGATATTTTAGGTGCCCAAAGACAATATGTGCATGCATCTTCTGTACCCGTTTATATCTCAAATTCAGGCTCAAAACACCCGAAAATTCGATATTTTTGGGTCCCAAAAGAGATCTGTACATGCCTACTCTGTGTAGAATATTTTTAATATATAGACCCAAAACATAGTAAAAATCGATATTTTAGGTGCCCAAAGTCGATATCGTAAATTCAGGCTCATAAAACCCGAAAATTCGATATTTTGGGGTCCCATAAGCGATCTATACATGCCTACTCCGTGTTAGAGTATTTTCAAAATACAGGCCCAAAAACATGCTAAAAATCTATATTTTAGGTGCCCAAAGACAATATGTGCATGCATCTTCTGTACCCGTTTCTATCTCAAATTCAGGCTCCAAACACCCAAAAATTAGATATTTTGGGGTCCCAGAAGTGATCTGTACATGCCTACTCCGTGTTAGAGTATTTTCAAAATACAGGCCCAAAACATGTTAAAAATCTATATTTTAGGTGCCCAAAGTCAATATGTGCATGCATCTTCTGTACCCGTTTATATCTCAAATTCAGGCTCAAAACATCCGAAAATTTGGTATTTTTTGGTCCTTGAAGCGATCTGTACATGCCTACTCCTAGTTAGAATGTTTTCAAGATACAGACCCAAAACAAGCATCAAATCAATATTTTATGCACCCAAAAGTAGATATGTGCATGCATTTTCAGTACCCGTTTATATCTCAAATTCAGGCTCAAAACCCCCGAAAATTCGATATTTTAGGGTCTTAGAAGCGATCTGTACATGCCTATTCAGTGTAGATTATTTTCAAAATATATGCCCAAAACATGGTAAAAATCGATATTTTAGGTGCCCAAAGTCGATATCTCAAATTCAGGCTCAAAACACCCGAAAATTCGATATTTTGGGGTCCCAGAAGCGATATATACGTGCCTACTCCGTGTAAGAATATTTACAATATACAGGCCCAAAAACATGCCAAAAATCGATATTTTAGGTGCCCAAAGTCAATATGTGTATGCATCTTCTGCACCCGTTTATATCCCAAATTCAACCATAAAACACCCGAAAATTCGATATATTTGGGTCCCAGAAGCTGTCTGTACATGCCTACTCAGTGCTGGAATGTTTTCCAAATATAGGCTCAAAACATGCTAAATATCGATATATTATGTATCCAAAGTCAATATGTGCAAGCATCTTCTGTACACGTTTATATCTCAAATTCAGGCTCAAAACACCCGAAAATTCGGTATTTTTGGGTCCTAGAAGCGATCTGTACATGCCTACTCCTAGTTAGAATGTTTTCAAGATACAGACCCAAAACATGCTCAAAATCGATATTTTAGGTGCCCAAAAGTCGATATGTGCATTCATCTTCAGTACCCGTTTATATCTCAAATTCAGGCTCAAAACACCCGAAAATTCGATATTTTGTGGTTCCAGAAGCGATCTGTACATGACTACTCCATGTTAGAGTATTTTCAAAATACAGGCCCAAAACATGCTATAAATCGATATTTTAGGTGCCCAAAGTCAATATGTGTATGCATCTTCTGCACCCGTTTATATCCAAAATTCAACCTCAAAACACATCCGAAAATTCGATATTTTTGGGTCCCAGAAGCGATCTGTACATGCCTACTCAGTGCTAGAATGTTTTCAAACAATAGGCTCAAAACATGCTAAAAATCGGTATTTTAAGTGTCCAAAGTCGATATGTGCATGCATCTTCTGTACCTGTTTATATCTCAAATTCAGGCTCAAAACACCCAAAAATTCGATATTATGGGGTCCCAAAAACGATCTGTACATGCTTACTCAGTGCTAGAATATTTTCAAAATATAGGCTTAATTCATGCTAAAAATCGATATTTTAAGTGTTCAAAGTCGATATGTGCATGCAGCTTCTGTACCCGTTTATAGAATCTCAAATTCAGACACAAAACACCCGAAATTTCGGTATTTTTGGGTCCTAGAAGCGATCGGAACATGCCTACTCCGTGTTAGAGTATTTTCAAAATACAGGACAAAAACATACTGAAAATCGATGTGTTAGGTGCCCAAAAGTCGATATGTGCATGCATCTTCTGTGCCAGTTTATTTCTTATATTCGGGCTCCAAACACCCAAAGATTCGATATTTTGGGGTCCCAGAAGCGATTTGTACATGCCTACTCAGATATAGGCCCTAAACATGCTGAAAATCTATATTTTATGTGCCCAAAGTCAATATGTGTATGCATCATCTGTACCCGTTTATATCTCCTTTTTAGGCTCAAAACACCCAAAAATTTGATATTTTGGGGTCCCAGACGCGATCTGTACATGCCTACTCCGTGTTAGAGTTTTTTCAAAATACAGGCCCAAAACATGCTGAAAATCGATATTTTAGGTGCCCAAAGTCAATATGTGTATGCATCTTCTGCACCTGTTTATATCTCAAATTCAACCTCAAAACACCCGAAAATTCGATATATTTGGGTCCCAGAAGCTGTCTGTACATACCTACTCAGTGCTAGAATGTTTTAAAAAATATAGGCTCAAAACATGCTAAATATCGATATTTTATGTGTCCAAAGTAGATATGTGCAAGCATCTTTTGTACACGTTTATATCTCAAATTCAGACTCAAAACACCCGAAAATTTTGTATTTTTGGGTCCTAGAAGCGATCTGTACATGCCTACTCCTAGTTAGAATGTTTTCAAGATACAGACCCATTACATGCTCAAAATCGATATTTTAGGTGCCCAAATGTCGATATGTGCATGCATCTTCAGTACCCGTTTATATCTCAAATTCAGGCTCAAAACACCCGAAAATTCGATATTTTGGGGTCCCAGAAGCGATCTGTACATGACTACTCCGTGTTAGAGTATTTTCAAAATACTGGCCCAAAACATGCTGAAAATCGATATTTAGGTGCCCAAAGTCAATTTGTGCATGCATCTTCTGTACCCGTTTATATCTCAATTTCAGGCTCCAAACACCCGAAAATTCGATATTTTGGGGTCCCAGAAGCGATCTGTACATGCCTACTCCGTGTTAGAGTATTTTCAAAATACAGGCCCAAAACATGCTGAAAATCGATATTTTAGGTGCCTAAATTCAATATGTGTATGTATCTTCTGCACCCGCTTATATCCCAAATTCAACTTCAAAACACCCGAAAATTCGATTTTTATGGGTCTCCGAAGCGATCTGTACATGCCTACTCAGTGCTAGAATGTTTTCAAACAAAATGCTCAAAACATGCCTAAAATCGATATTTTAAGTATCCAAAGTCGATATGTGCATGCATCTTCTGTACCTGTTTATATCTCAAATTCAGGCTCCAAACACCCAAAAATTCGATATTTTGGGATCCCAGAAGCTATCTGTACATGCCTACTCAGTGCTAGAATGTTTTCAAAATATAGGCTCAATACATGCTAAAAATCGATATTTTAAGTGTCCAAAGTCGATATGTGCATGCAGCTTCTGTACCCGTTTATATCTCAAATTCATACTCAAAACACCCGAAATTTCGGTATTTTTGGGTCGTAGAAGCGATCTGTACATGCCTACTCCGTGTTAGAGTATTTTCCAAATACAGGCCCAAAACATACTGAAAATCGATCTTTTAGGTGCCCAAAAGTCGATATGTGCATGCATCTTCTGTACCCGTTTATATCTCATATTCAGGCTCCAAACACCCGAAAATTCGATATTTTGGGGTCCCAGAAGCGATTTGTACATGCCTACTCAGATATAGGCCCAAAACATGCTGAAAATCGATATTTTATGTGCCCAAAGTCAATATGTGTATGCATCTTCTGCACCCGTTTATATCTCAAATTCAGGCTCCAAACACCCGAAAATTCGATATTTTTGGGTCCCAGAAGCGATCTTTACATGCATACTTAATGCGAGAATGTTTTCAAAAAATAGGCTCAAAACATGCTAAATATCGATATTTTATGTGTCCAAAGTCGATATGTGCAAGCATCTTCTGTACACGTTTATATCTCAAATTCAGACTAAAAACACCCGAAAATTCGGTATTTTTGGGGCCTAGAAGCGATCTGGACATGCCTACTCCTAGTTAGAATGTTTTCAAGATACAGACCCATAACATGCTCAAAATCGATATTTTAGGTGCCCAAAAGTCGATATGTGCATGCATCTTCAGTACCCGTTTATATCTCAAATTCAGGCTTAAAACACCCGAAAATTCGATATTTTGGGGTCCCAGAAGCGATCTGTACATGACTACTCCGTGTTAGAGTATTTTCAAAATACAGGCCCAAAACATGGTGAAAATCGATATTTTAGGTGCCTAAATTCAATATGTGTATGTATCTTCTGCACCCGTTTAAATCCCAAATTCAACCTCAAAACACCCGAAAATTCGATATTTATGGGTCCCCGAAGCGATCTGTACATGCCTACTCAGTGCTAGAATGTTTTCAAAATAAAGGCCCAAAACATACTGAAAATCGATCTTTTAGGTGCCTAAAATTCGATATGTGCATGCATCTTCTGTACCCGTTTATATCTCATATTCAGGCTCCAAACACCCGAAAATTCGATATTTTGGGGTCCCAGAAGCGATTTGTACATGCCTACTCAGATATAGGCCCAAAACATGTTGAAAATCAATATTTTATGTGCCCAAAGTCAATATGTGTATGCATCTTATGCACCCGTTTATATCCCAAATTCAACCTCAAAACACCCGAAAATTCGATTTATTTGGGTCCCAGAAGCTGTCTCTACATGCCTACTCAGTACTAGAATGTTTTCAAAATATAGGCTCAAAACATGCTAAAAATCGATATTTTAAGTGTCCAAAGTCGAAATGTGCAAGCATCTTCTGTACCCGTTTATATCTCAAATTCAACCTCAAAATACCCTAAAATTCGGTATTTTTGGGTCCCAGAAGCAATCTGTACATGCCTACTCCTAGTTAGAATGTTTTCAAGATACAGACCCAAAACATGCTCAAAATCGATATTTTAGGTGCCCAAAAGTCGATATGTGCATGCATCTTCAGTACCCGTTTATATCTCAAATTCAGGCTCAAAACACCTGAAAATTCGATATTTTGGGGTCCCAGAAGCGATCCGTACATGCCTACTCCGTGTTAGAGTATTTTCAAAATAAAGGCCCAAAACATGGTAGAAATCGATATTTTAGGTGCCCAAAGTCAATATGTGCATGCATCTTCTGTACCCGTTTATATCTCAAATTCAGGCACAAAAAACCCGAAAATTCGATATTTTGGGGTCCCAGAAGCGATCCGTACATGCCTACTCAGATACAGGCCCAACACATGCTGAAAATCGATATTTTAGGTGCCCAAAGTCGATATCTCAAATTCAGGCGCAAAACACCCAAAAATTTGGTATTTTGGGGTCCCAGAAGCGATCTGTACATGCCTACTCCGTGTTAGAGTATTTTCAAAATACAGGCCCAAAACATACTGAAAATCGGTATTTTAGGTCCCCAAAAGTCAATATGTGCATGCATCTTCTGCACCCGTTTATATCTCAAATTCAGGCTCCAAACACCCGAAAATTCGATATTTTGGGGTCCCAGAAGCGATGTGTACATGCCTACTTAGTGCTAGAATGTTTTCAAAATATAGGCTCAAAACATGCTAAAAATCGCTATTTTTAGTGTCCAAAGTCGATATGTGCATGCATCTGTTGGTTGATGGTGTAGCCACCAACTATAAGTTGTGCTGCTACCTAAAGAAGGCTCCTGTGGTAAAGGCCACTGTCAGGGTTTCTTCACTACACTTCTCAGCTTCAAGAGCTAGTGTCTATAACTCTCTTTAAGAAGTGTTAGTGTCTATAACTCTCTTTAAGAAGTGCTCAAGGAAGATAGAGATGCGGTGAATAGTTCCTTATATTTTATTGTCAAAAAATAGTTAACAGTATATCCAACTCTCTGCGTACTTGACGTTAACAAAGCTAAGAGTATTTGGTTATGGTATTAAATGTATAATACATATGTTGTATACAGGAAATTTTGCAAGAGTATGCAGACAATGACATTACACAAAATGGCAAAGAGAATATGCTGAAAGAAATTGCATAGGCTATCTGCATGAAGGAATGTAATGGTAAATGAATCACAATACAGGGCTGGTAGATAATTAGAGAATGGTTACACCTCAATAAAAGAAAATCGACCTATATTATGGTACACTACAATACTCCCCCCCTAGTTTCGAGGAAGGAGGAACGATACTCTTGTGTGTCGTAGTTTGTTGTTTCCAGCATGTGTTGGAGGAACAGTCACTTGCACTGCTTGCAGCATCTGGTCCGGATTCAGGATATAAGCAGGCTTGACCCGGTTTACGGCCACAACTTCTTGAGAACCATGTTTGTCGATGGTGAAGTTCTTCCTCGTCCTGCGAACTACTTGGAAGGGGCCCTGATATGGCTGCTGAAGGGGCCTTTTGACTGCATCGACTCTAACAAAGACGTGTGTGCAGGCTTCCAGGTCCTGGTGAACGAAGGTCTTCGAGTTGGACGTACGAGGCTGCACTGGCTGGAGGCACTTCATGGTATTTTTCAGGTGTGTTGCAAAGTCCTGAACGCTGCAAGGCTCGGGGTCTGGTGTGGCAGAGAGAAGCTCACCTGGGAGCCTGAGCGTAGAGCCATATACAAGCTCAGCAGAGGAGTTGTGCAGATCCGTTTTGAGTGAAGTTCTGATGCCAAGGAGGACAAAAGGTAGTGCTATTGACCAATCTTCTCTCTGGGCTGAAGCTGCCAGGGAAGATTTCAGCTGGCGGTGGAATCGTTCGACCGTTCCGTTGGCCTGTGGGTGATAGCTGGCGGTCCTGTATCGGCGGATGCCAAGGAGTATCATGACCTTATTCCACACGCCTGACTCAAACTGACCACCTCGGTCAGAAGTAAGGCTTAGAGGCACACCAAACCTGGACACCCATGTAGCGATGAAAGCACGTGCAACAGTATCCGTGGTGATGTCGGTGAGAGGTACTGCCTCAGGCCAGCGTGTGAAGCGGTCCACACAGGTGAGTAAATATCGATAGCCATTGGAGTACGGAAGTGGGCCAACGAGGTCTATGTGGACATGGTCAAATCTCTCGGTGACTGGCGTAAAGGTGGCTGCAGGAGAGTGTGTATGGCGTGTGACCTTGGAAGCTTGACAGCGTATACATGTGCGTTCCCAGTGTCTGACGTCTTTATTTATGCCCTCCCATATGAAGCGGGAAGACATCATCTGGTGCGAGGCACGGATTCCAGGGTGTGAGAGGTCATGTAACTTCTTGAAGAGCTGGTGTCGATGTTTCTCTGGTATGTATGGACGGAGAGTGTCGGTGGAGGTGTCAGCGTACAGTGTGACCTGGGTGTCTGGAAGTGTAATCTTCTTAATCTGTAGTGCAGGGTTATCCAACAGTCGCTGTAGCTCAGCATCACCGACTTGATCAGCAGCAATGGTGGCATAGTCGATGGGAGAAGATTTTACAGTACTGATGTTTCGAGAGAGGGCATCAGCTGGGGCATTGTCGGCACCTTTGATGTATCGTATATCCGTGGTAAACTGGGCAATGTAGTCCATGTGGCGCATTTGTCGTGGGGTGTAAGATTCCTTATTTCTGAGGAATGCTGTAGTGAGTGGCTTGTGGTCAGTGTAGATTTGGAAACTGCGTCCCTCGATGAAGTAGCGAAAACGCTTGACAGCTTTGAAGATAGCAAGTAGCTCCCTGTCATAGGCGCTATACTTCGACTCTGCCGAGGTGAGTTTCTTGGAAAAGAAGGCAATTGGCTTCCAGTATGTACCGACACGCTGTTGTA
This sequence comes from Petrolisthes cinctipes, assembly GCA_033782935.1. Lineage (NCBI taxonomy): Eukaryota > Metazoa > Arthropoda > Malacostraca > Decapoda > Porcellanidae > Petrolisthes > Petrolisthes cinctipes. Next base: position 662,091 of record JAWQEG010000930.1, on the reverse strand, counting down.
GGACGGCACCAACACCAATGTTTGAAGCGTCTGTAGCAAATGAAGTTTCTGCGTCTGGTGCAGGGAAAGAGAGCGTGGCAGCGTCGCTGAGGGCCTGTTTTGTTGAGAGGAAGGCCGCTTCCGCTTCTTCAGTCCAGACGAGGGTAACAGATTGACCTCTCTTGCAAGGTTTAATCATGGCATACAATGGTCGTAGCAGGAGTGAGCAGTGTGGAATGAAGCGGTTATAGTAATTAACCATCCCAAGGAACTCCTTGAGCTGGCGTTGGGTAGATGGCCTGGGAAACTGCTGGATGGACTCGCACTTTGAGGGAAGTGGAGCAATGCCTGCTGGAGAGACTGTGTGACCTAGGAACTCAAGGGATGTCACACCGAGTTCGGACTTGTCTGTGTTGATTTGGATGCCATAATCTTGCAGTCTCTGGAGGACTTGGCGGAGGTGTTGTTTGTGGCTGGCTTCATCAGGACTAGCAATGAGAAGGTCATCTATGTAGGCAAAACAGTAGGGTAGACCTCGAAGGACCTCATCTATGAAACGTTGAAACGTTTGTGCCGCGTTCCGCAATCCAAAGGGCATCCGGACGTATTCAAACATGCCAAAAGGTGTGATAATGGCCGTCTTCGGGATGTCAGTGGGATGGACTGGAATCTGATGAAATGCTTTGACGAGGTCGATCCGAGAGAAGATAGTGGAACCCGAGAGTTGGGAAGTGAACTCTTGAATGTTGGGCACAGGATATCTATCTTCCACGGTGCGTGAATTGAGGGCACGGTAGTCACCACAAGGTCGTATGTCTCCGGTCTTCTTAGGAACAATGTGAAGAGCCGACGACCAGTTGCTGCTGCTGGGCCGTATAATGCCTTTACTCATCAGAGATTCGAACTCGGCTTTGGCTTTCTTATAACGCTCAGGGGCTAAGCGTCGGACCTTGGCATGCACTGGGGGTCCGGTAGTCTCTATATGATGAGTCACGTGATGCTTGGCAGGTATGCTGGATGAGTAGGGTTGTGTCAGCATAGGGAATGACTTGAGGAGGTCAGCAAACTTGTGGTCATGGTTGATAGCAGACAGGTGGGTGCTGTCACCAGGTGCTGGCTGTGCATTTGTAAAGATATTTGTGAGTGGGTCGACCAATTTTTGTCCTCTTACGTCTACCATCAGGTTGAAGTGACGGAGAAAATCAGCACCAAGGATGGCTTGTGACACTGCTCCTACGTAGAATGTCCATTGAAAAGAGCGGCGAAGGTTCAGATCCAGATGCACTGTTTGCCGCGAGTATACAGGTATCTTGGTACCATTAGCAGCATAGAGATGCAGAGAAGGAGGTAGCGACCGCTGGCTAGCTGTAGCAGGGAGGACACTTACGTCGGCACCGGTGTCTACCAGGAACTTGGTATGGGACCGGCGATCAAAGATGTGGAGCAGCGTAGACTGAGTATGGCAAACATTATGCTGCGTTAATGTTCGCCGTTGTTGTTTGACGCCATGTAGCTGCAGGGCTTTTCACACTTGAGAGCCTTATCCCTAAACCTGCGATGGTAGTAGCAGAAGTTTGAAGTGCTCCTTGAACGTGACCGCTGGTGTTGGCGGTTTGGCGTCGAGGGTCGGGAACTTGGGTGGTTGTTGATTTGTTTCTTCAGGTTGCTGACTTCCATTGTAAGCTGGGAAATTAGATTTGCGAGCTGGGCAATTTGGGAATTTTCTTGGTTGCAGAAAGCAGGGGCTCTCATGGCTACTGCAGTTGCAGTGTGGTTGCCTGAGTTTGAGAGATCCTCAGTAGACATACTGGTCAGTGAACTCAGGGTGTAAATGCTGACGAGGGTTACCTGATATCACGGCAGCTGCGTTAGTCAGGTTATATCAGTATGCTGCTGAATACACTGGCACTGTAATTCACACAAAAGGCACTAATAATAAAGGACAATACACTGTCCAGAGTGAAACACTGTAATCCAGGGTGAGGCACTGTAATCCAAGGTGAAGCACTGTAATCCAAGGCGAAGCACTGTAATCCAAGGTGAAGCACTGTAATCCAAGGTGAAGCACTGTAATCCAAGGTGAAGCACTGTAATCCAAGGTGAAGCACTGTTGCTGGTAGCTAGACTGCCGCGAGTACCAGTGGTGTATAGGTGTTGGATGGCAGGCAGCAACGGCGTTGTTGGAGGCTTACAGATGGCTGCTGTGGACTGGTGATGCCTCAGGGTTCGCAGCGATAATGTAGATAGGATGGACAGTGGTACTGTGGCGGGAGCAACAGCTGCACAGGAGAGGTAGCAACTCAAGTCACCTCTTGATGGTGACTGCAGGGCAAAGGCGTTTTTGTAGACTATTGGAGGGTAGCGGCAGCACTCCAGGTCACTACTTGATAGTGACTGCAGGGCAAAGGCGTTCTTGTAGACTGCAGCTTGATCCACTCTTGTTGGCGATCGCGGCAGCTGCACTTTCCGGGGGTCACCACTGGTTGGTGATTGCTGCAGCTGCTCTCTCCGGGGGTCACCACTTGTTGGTGACAGCTGCACTCTCCGGGGGTCGGCTGCAATCTCCGGGGGTCACCACTTGTTGGTGACAGCTGCACTCTCCGGGGGTCATCACTTGTTGGTGACGGCTGCAATCTCCAGGGGTCACCACTTGTTGGTGACAGCTGCAATCTCCGGGGGTCACCACTTGTTGGTGACGGCTGCAATCTCCGGGGGTCACCACTTGTTGGTGACGGCTGCAATCTCCGGGGGTCACCACTTGTTGGTGGATGGTGTAGCCACCAACTATAAGTTGTGCTGCTACCTAAAGAAGGCTCCTGTGGTAAGGGCCACCGTCAGGGTTTCTCCACTACACTTCTCAGCTTCAGGAGCTAGTGTCTATAACTCTCTTTAAGAAGTGCTCAAGGAAGAGAGAGATGCGGTGAATAGTTCTTTATATTTTATTGTCAAAAAATAGTTAACAGTATATCCAACTCTCTGCGTACTTGACGTTAACAAAGCTAAGAGTATTTGGTTAAGGTATTAAATGTATAATACATATGTTGTATACAGGAAATTTTGCAAGAGTATGCAGACAATGACATTACACAAAATGGCAAAGAGAATATGCTGAAAGAAATTGCATAGGCTATCTGCATGAAAGAATGTAATGGTAAATGAATCACAATACAGGGCTGGTAGATAATTAGAGAATGGTTACACCTCAATAAAAGAAAATCGACCTATATTATGGTACACTACACATCTTCTGTACCCGTTTATATCTCAAATTCAGGCTCAAAACACCCGAAAATTCGATATTTTTGGGTCCCAGAAGCGATGTGTACATGCCTACTTAGTGCTAGAATGTTTTCAAAATATAGGCTCAAAACATGCTAAAAATCGCTATTTTTAGTGTCCAAAGTCGATATGTGCATGCATCTTCTGTACCCGTTTATATATCAAATTCAGGCTCAAAACACCCGAAAATTCGGTATTTTTGGGTCCTAGAAGCGATCTGTACATGCCTACTCCTAATTAGAATGTTTTTTAGATACAGACCCAAAACATGCTCAAAATCGATATTTTAGGTGCCCAAAAGTCAATTTGTGCATGCATCTTCAGAACCCGTTTATATCTTAAATTCAGGCTCAAAACACACGAAAACTCGATATTTTGGGGTCCCAGAAGCGATCTGTACATGCCTTCTCCGTGTTAGAGTATTTTCAAAATATTATCACAAAACATGCTAAAAATCGATATTTTAGGTGCCCAAAGTCGATATCTCAAATTCAAGCCCAAAACACCCGCAAACTCGATATTTTGGGGTCCCAGAAGCGATCTGTACATGCCTACTCCGTGTTAGAGTATTTTCAAAATACAGGCCCAAAACATACTGAAAATCGATATTTTAGGTGACTAAAAGTCTATATGTGCATGCATCTTCTGTACCCGTTTATATCTCAAATTCAGGCTCCAAACACCCGACAATTCGATATTTTGAGGTCCCAGAATCGATATGTACATGCCTACTAAGATAGTGGCCCAGAACATGCTGAAAATCGATAATTTAGATGCCCAAAGTCAATATGTGTATGCATCTTCTGCACCCGTTTATATCCCAAATTCAACCTCAAAACAACCGAAAATTCGATATTTTTGGGTCCCATAAGCGATCTGTACAAGCCTACTTAGTGCTAAAATGTTTTCTAAATACAGTCCCAAAACATGCTAAAAATCGATATTTTAAGTGTCCAAAGTCGATATATGCATGCATCTTCTGTACACGTTTATATCTCAAATTCAGGCTCAAAACACCCGAAAATTCGGTATTTTTGGGTCCTAGAAGCGATCTGTACATGCCTATTCCGTGTTAGAGTATTTTCAAAATACAGGAGCAAAACATTCTGAAAATCGATATTTTAGGTGCCCAAAGTCAATATGTGCATGCATCTTCTGTACCCGTTTATATCTCAAATTCAGGCTCAAAACACCCGAAAATTCGATATTTTGGGGTCCCAGAAGCGATCTGTACATGCCTACTTAGTGCTAGAATATTTTCAAAATATAGGCCCAAAACATGGTAAAAATCGATATTTTAGGTGCACAAAGTCGATATCTCAAATTTTGGCTCAGAACACCCGAAAATTCGATATTTTGGGGTCCCAGAAGCGATCTGTACAGGCCTACTCCGTGTTAGAGTATTTTCAAAATACAGGCCCAACACATGCTGAAAATTGATATTTCAGGTGCCCAAAGTCAATATGGGCATGCATCTTCTGTACCCGTTTATATCTCAAATTCAGGCTCAAAACACCCGAAAATTTGATATTTTTGGGTCCCAGAAGCGATGTGTACATGCCTACTCCATGTTAGAGTATTTTCAAAATACAGGCCCAAAACATGCTGAAAATCGATATTTTAGTTGCCTAAAGTCAATATGTGCATGAATTTTCTGTACCCGTTTATATCTCAAATTCAGGCACAAAACCCCCGAAAATTCAATATTTTGGGGTCCCAGAAGCGATCTGTACATGCCTACTCAGTGCAAGAACATTTTCAAAATATAGGCCCAAAACATGCTAAAAATCGATATTTTAGGTGCCCAAAATCGATATCTAAAAATTCAGGCTCAAAACACCCGAAAATTCGATATTTTGGGGTCCCAAAAGAGATCTGTACATGCTAACTCCGAGTTAGAGTATTTTCAAAATACAGGCCCGAAACATACTGAAAATCGATATTTTAGGTGCCCAAAGTCAATATGTGCATGCATCTTCTGTACCCGTTTATATCTCAAATTCAGGCTCAAAACCCCCGAAAATTCGATATTTATGGGTCCCAGAAGCTGTCTGTACATGCCTACTCAGTGCTAGAATATTTTCAAAATATAGGCTCAAAACATGCTAAAAATCGATATTTTAAGTATTCAAAGTCGATATGTGCATGCATCTTCGGTACCCGTTTATATCTCAAATTCAGACTTAAAACACCCGAAAATTCGGTATTTTTGGGTCCTAAAAGCGATCTGGACATGCTTACTTCTAGTTAGAATGTTTTCAAGATACAGGCCCAAAACATGCTGAAAATCGATATTTTAGGTGCCCAAAGTTAATATGTGCATGCATCTTTCGTACCCGTTTATATCTCAAATTCAGGCTCAAAACACCCGAAAATTCGATATTTTGGGGTCCCAGAAGCGATTTGTACATGCCTACTCAGTGCTAGAATATTTTCAAAAAATATAGGCCCAAAACATGGTAGAAATCGATATTTTAGGTGCCCAAAGTCGATATCTCAAATTCAGGCTCAAAACACCCGAAAATTCGATATTTGGGGGTCCCAGAAGCGATCTGTACATGCCTACTCCGTGTTAGAGTATTTTCAAAATACAGGCCCAACACATGCTGAAAATCGATATTTTAGGTGCCCAAAGTCAATATGTGCATGCATCTTCTATACCCGTTTATATCTCAAATTCAGGCTCCAAACACCCGAAAATTAGATCTTTTAGGGTCCCAGAAGCGATCTGTACATGCCTACTCCGTGTTAGAGTATTTTCAAAACACAGGCCCAAAACATGGTAAAAATCGATATTTTAGGTGCCCAAAGTCAATATGTGCATGCATCTTCTGTACCCGTTTATATCTCAAATTCAGGCTCAAAACACCCAAAAATTCGGTATTTTTGGGTCCTAGAAGCGATCTGTACATGCCTACTCCGTGTTAGAGTATTTTCAAAATGCAGGCCCTAAACATGCTGAAAATCGATATTTTAGGTGCCCAAAGTCAATATGTGCATGCATTTTCTTTACCCGTTTATATATCAAATTCAGGCTCAAAACACCCGCAAATTCAATATTTATGGGTCCCAGAAGCGATCTGTACATGCCTACTCCGTGTTAGAGTATTTTCAAAATACAGGCCCAAATTCAGGCTCAAAACACCCGAAAATTCGATATTTTTGGGTCCCATAAGCGATCTATACATGCCTACTCCGTGTTAGAATATTTTCAAAATATAGGCCCAAAACATGCTCAAAATCGATATTTTAGGTGCCCAAAGTCAATATGTGCATGCATCTTCTGTACCCGTTTATATCTAAAATTCAGGCTCAAAACACCCGAAAATTCGATATTCTGGGGTCTTAAAAGCGATATGTACATGCCTACTCCGTGTTAGAGTATTTTTAAAATACAGGCCCAAAACATGCTGAAAATCGATATTTTAGGTGCTCAAATTCAATATGTGCATTCATCTTCTGTACCCGTTCATATCTCAAATTTAGGTTCCAAACACCCGAAAATTCGATATTTTAGGGTCCCAGAAGCGATCTGTACATGCCTACTCCGTGTTAGAGTATTTTCAAAATGCAGGCCCTAAACATGCTGAAAATCGATATTTTAGGTGTCCAAAGTCAATATGTGCATGCATTTTCTTTACCCGTTTATATATCAAATTCAGGCACAAAACACCCGCAAATTCGGTATTTTTGGGTTCTAGAAGCGATCTGTACATGCCTACTTCTAGTTAGAATGTTTTCAAGATTCAGACCCAAAACATGCTCAAAATCGATATTTTAGGTGCACAAAAGTATATATGTGCATGCATCTTCGGTACCCATTTATATCTCAAATTCAGTCTCCAAACACCCGAAAATTCGATATTTTAGGGTCCCAGAATCGATCTGTACATGCCTACTCAGATACAGGCCCAAAACATGCTGAAAATCGATATTTTAGGTACCCAAAAGTCGATATGAGCATGCATCTTCTGTACCCGTTTATATCTCAAATTCAGGCTCCAAACACCCGAAAATTCGATATTTTGGGGTCCCAGAAGCGATCTGTACATGCCTACTCAGTGCTAGAATATTTTAAAAATATAGGCCCAAAACATGCTAAAAATCGATATTTTAGGTGTCCAAAGTCGATATCTCAAATTCAGGCCCAAAACACCCGAAAATTCGATATTTTGGGGTCCCAGAAGCGATCTGTTCATGTGTTAGAGTATTTTCAAAATACAGGCCAAAAACATACAGAAAATCGATATTTTAGGTTCCCAAAAGTCGATATGTGCATGCATCTTCTGTACCCGTTTATATCTCAAATTCAGGCTCTAAACACCCGAAAATTTGATATTTTTGGGTCCCAGAAGCGATGTGTACATGCCTACTCCATGTTAGAGTATTTTCAAAATACAGGCCCAAAACATGCTGAAAATCGATATTTTAGTTGCCTAAAGTCAATATGTGCATGAATTTTCTGTACCCGTTTATATTTCAAATTCAGGCACAAAACCCCCGAAAATTCAATATTTTGGGGTCCCAGAAGCGATCTGTACATGCCTACTCAGTGCAAGAACATTTTCAAAATATAGGCCCAAAACATGCTAAAAATCGATATTTTAGGTGCCCAAAATCGATATCTAAAAATTCAGGCTCAAACAACCGAAAATTCGATATTTTGGGGTCCCAAAAGAGATCTGTACATGCTAACTCCGAGTTAGAGTATTTTCAAAATACAGGCCCGAAACATACTGAAAATCGATATTTTAGGTGCCCAAAGTCAATATGTGCATGCATCTTCTGTACCCGTTTATATCTCAAATTCAGGCTCAAAACCCCCGAAAATTCGATATTTATGGGTCCCAGAAGCTGTCTGTACATGCCTACTCAGTGCTAGAATATTTTCAAAATATAGGCTCAAAACATGCTAAAAATCGATATTTTAAGTATCCAAAGTCGATATGTGCATGCATCTTCGGTACCCGTTTATATCTCAAATTCAGACTTAAAACACCCGAAAATTCGGTATTTTTGGGTCCTAAAAGCGATCTGGACATGCTTACTTCTAGTAAGAATGTTTTCAAGATACAGGCCCAAAACATGCTGAAAATCGATATTTTAGGTGCCCAAAGTTAATATGTGCATGCATCTTTCGTACCCGTTTATATCTCAAATTCAGGCTCAAAACACCCGAAAATTCGATATTTTGGGGTCCCAGAAGCGATTTGTACATGCCTACTCAGTGCTAGAATATTTTCAAAAAATATAGGCCCAAAACATGGTAGAAATCGATATTTTAGGTGCCCAAAGTCGATATCTCAAATTCAGGCTCAAAACACCCGAAAATTCGATATTTGGGGGTCCCAGAAGCGATCTGTACATGCCTACTCCGTGTTAGAGTATTTTCAAAATACAGGCCCAACACATGCTGAAAATCGATATTTTAGGTGCCCAAAGTCAATATGTGCATGCATCTTCTGTACCCGTTTATATCTCAAATTCACGCTCCAAACACCCGAAAATTAGATCTTTTAGGGTCCCAGAAGCGATCTGTACATGCCTACTCCGTGTTAGAGTATTTTCAAAACACAGGCCCAAAACATGGTAAAAATCGATATTTTAGGTGCCCAAAGTCAATATGTGCATGCATCTTCTGTACCCGTTTATATCTCAAATTCAGGCTCAAAACACCCAAAAATTCGGTATTTTTGGGTCCTAGAAGCGATCTGTACCCAACTCCTAGTTAGAATGTTTTCAAGATACAGACCCAAAACATGCTCAAAATCGATATTTTAGGTGCCCAAAAGTCGATATGTGCATGCATCTTCAGTAACCGTTTATATCTCAAATTCAGGCTCAAAACACCCGAAAATTCGATATTTTGGGGTCCCAGAAGCGATCTGTACATGCCTATTCAGATATAGGCCCAAAACATGCTAAAAATCGATCTTTTAGGTGCCCAAAAGTCAATAAGTGCATGCATCTTCAGTACCCGTTTATATCTCAAATACAGGCTCAAAACACCCGAAAATTCGATATTCTGGGGTCTTAAAAGCGATATGTACATGCCTACTCCGTGTTAGAGTATTTTTAAAATACAGGCCCAAAACATGCTGAAAATCGATATTTTAGGTGCTCAAATTCAATATGTGCATTCATCTTCTGTACCCGTTTAAATCTCAAATTCAGGTTCCAAACACCCGAAAATTCGATATTTTAGGGTCCCAGAAGCGATCTGTACATGCCTACTCCGTGTTAGAGTATTTTCAAAATGCAGGCCCTAAACATGCTGAAAATCGATATTTTAGGTGCCCAAAGTCAATATGTGCATGCATCTTCTGTACCCGTTTATATCTCAAATTCAGGCTCAAAATACCCGAAAATTCGATATTTTTGGGTCCCATAAGCGATCTATACATGCCTACTCCGTGTTAGAATATTTTCAAAATATAGGCCCAAAACATGCTGAAAATCGATATTTTAGGTGCCCAAAGTCAATATGTGCATGCATCTTCTGTACCCGTTTATATCTAAAATTCAGGCTCAAAACACCCGAAAATTCGATATTCTGGGGTCTTAAAAGCGATATGTACATGCCTACTCCGTGTTAGAGTATTTTTAAAATACAGGCCCAAAACATGCTAAAAATCGATATTTTAGGTGCTCAAATTCAATATGTGCATTCATCTTCTGTACCCGTTCATATCTCAAATTTAGGTTCCAAACACCCGAAAATTCGATATTTTAGGGTCCCAAAAGCGATCTGTACATGCCTACTCCGTGTTAGAGTATTTTCAAAATGCAGGCCCTAAACATGCTGAAAATCGATATTTTAGGTGTCCAAAGTCAATATGTGCATGCATCTTCTGTACCTGTTTATATCTCAAATTCAGGCTCCAAACACCCTAAAATTCGATATTTATGGGTCCCAGAAGCTGTCTGTACATGCCTACTCAGTGCTAGAATATTTTCAAACTATAGGCTCAAAACATGCTAAAAATCGATATTTTATGTGTCTAAAGTCGATATGTGCATGCATCTTCTGTACCCGTTTATATCTCAAATTCAGGCTCTAAACACCCGAAAATTCGGTATTTTTGGGATCTAGAAGCGATCTGTACATGCCTTCTTCTAGTTAGAATGTTTTCAAGATACAGACCCAAAACATGCTCAAAATCGATATTTTAGGTGCACAAAAGTATATATGTGCATGCATCTTCGGTACCCATTTATATCTCAAATTCAGGCTCCAAACACCCGAAAATTCGATAATTTAGGGTCCCAGAATCGATCTGTACATGCCTACTCAGATACAGGCCCAAAACATGCTGAAAATCGTTATTTTAGTTGCCCAAAGTCAATATGTGTATGCATCTTCTGCACTCGTATATATCTCAAATTCAACCTCAAAACACCCGAAAATTCGATATTTTTGGGTCCCGGAAGCGATCTGTACATGCCTACTCAGTGCTAGAATGTTTTCAAAATATAGGCTCGAAACATGCTAAACATCGATATTTAAAATGTCCAAAGTCGATATCTGAAATTCAGGTCCAAAACATACGAAAATTCGATATTTTGGTGTCCCAGAAGCGATCTGTACATGCCTACTCCTAGTTAGAATGTTTTCAAGATACAGACCCAAAACATGCTCAAAATCGATATTTTAGGTGCCCAAAAGTCGATATGTGCATGCATCTTCTGTACCCGATTATATCTCAAATTCAGGCTCAAAACACCCGAAAATTCGATATTTATGGGTCCCAGAAGCTGTCTGTACATGCCTACTCAGTGCTAGAATATTTTCAAAATATAGGCTCAAAACATGCTAAAAATCGATATTTTATGTGTCTAAAGTCGATATGTGCATGCATTTTCTGTACCCGTTTATATCTCAAATTCAGGCTCTAAACACCCGAAAATTCGGTATTTTTGGGATCTAGAAGCGATCTGTATATGCCTACTTCTAGTTAGAATGTTTTCAAGATACAGACCCAAAACATGCTCAAAATCGATATTTTAGGTGCAAAAAAATATATATGTGCATGCATCTTCGGTACCCATTTATATCTCAAATTCAGGCTCCAAACACCCGAAAATTCGATAATTTAGGGTCCCAGAATCGATCTGTACATGCCTACTCAGATACAGGCCCAAAACATGCTGAAAATCGTTATTTTAGTTGCCCAAAGTCAATATGTGTATGCATCTTCTGCACTCGTATATATCTCAAATTCAACCTCAAAACACCCGAAAATTCGATATTTTTGGGTCCCGGAAGCGATCTGTACATGCCTACTCAGTGCTAGAATGTTTTCAAAATATAGGCTCGAAACATGCTAAACATCGATATTTAAAATGTCCAAAGTCGATATCTGAAATTCAGGTCCAAAACATACGAAAATTCGATATTTTGGTGTCCCAGAAGCGATCTGTACATGCCTACTCCTAGTTAGAATGTTTTCAAGATACAGACCCAAAACATGCTCAAAATCGATATTTTAGGTGCCCAAAAGTCGATATGTGCATGCATCTTCTGTACCCGTTTATATCTCAAATTCAGGCTCAAAACACCCGAAAATTCGATATTTTGGGGTCCCAGAAGCGATCGGTACATGCCTACTCAGTGCTAGAATATTTTCAAAATATAGGCCCAAACCATGCTAAAAATCGATATTTTAGGTGCCAAAGTCAATATCTCATATTTAGGCCCAAAACACCCGAAAATTCGATATTTTGGGGTCCCAGAAGCGATCTATACATGCCTACTCTGAGTTAGAGTATTTTCAATATACAGGCCCAAAACATACTGAAATCGATCTTTTAGGCGCCCAAAAGTCGATATGTGGATGCATCTTCTGTAACCGTTTATATCTCAAATTCAGGCTCCAAATACTCGAAAATTCGATATTTTGGGGCCCCAAAAGAGATACGTACTTGCCTACACCGTGTTAGATTATTTTCAAAATACAGGCCCAAAACATGCTGAAAATCGATAATTTATGTGACCAAAGTCAATATGTGTATGCATCTTCTGTACCCGTTTATATCCCAAATTCAACTTAAAAACACCCGAAAATTCGATAATTTTGGGTCCCAGAAGCGATCTGTACATGCCTACTCAGTGCTAGAATGTTTTCAAAATATAGGCTCAAAACATGCTAAAAATCGATAATATAAGAGTCCAAAGTCGATATTTGCATGCATCTTCTGAACCCGTTTATAACTCAAATTCAGGGTCAAAACACCCGAAAATTCGATATTTTGGGGTCCCAGAAGTGATCTCTACATGCCTACTTTGTGCTAGAATATTTTCAAAATATAGGCCCAAAACATGCTAAAAATCGATATTTTAGGTGCCCAAAGTCGATATCTCAAATTCAGGCCAAAAAAAACAAAAATTCGTTTTTTTGAGGTCCCAGAAGCGAACTGTACATGCCTACTCCGTGTTAGAGTATTTTCAAAATACAGTCCCAAAAAATACTGAAATTCGATCGTTTAGGTGCCCAAAAGTCGATATGTGCATGAATCTTCTGTACCCGTTTATATCTCAATTTCAGGCTCCAAACACCCGATAATTCGATATTTTGGGGTCCCAGAAGCGATCTCTACATGCCTACTCAGATACAGGCCCAAAACATGCTGAAAATCGATATTTTAGGTGCCGAAAGTCAATATGGGTATGCATCTTTTGCACTCGTTTATATCTCAAATTCAATCACAAAACACATGAAAAATTGATATTTTTGTGTCCAGAAGCGATCTGTACATGCCTACTCAGTGCTAGAATGTTTTCAAAATATTGGATCAAAACATGCTCAAAACCGATATTTTAGGTGCCCAAAAGTCGATATGTGCATGCATCTTCAGTATCTGTTTATATCTCAAATTCAGGCTCAAAACACCCGAAAATTCGATTTTTTTGGGTCCCAGAAGCAATCTGTACCTGCCTACTCCGTGTTAGAGTATTTTCAAAATACAGGCCCAAAACTTGCTGAAAATCGATATTTTAGGTGCCCAAAGTCAGTATGTGCATGAATTTTCTGTACCCGTTTATATATCAAATTCAGGCTCAAAACACCCGAAAATTCGATATTTTAGGGTCCCAGAAGCGATCTGTACATGCCTACTCAGTGCTAGAATTTCTCAAAATATAGGCCCAAAACATGCTAAAAATCGATATTTTAGGTGCCCAAAGTCGATATCTCAAATTGAGGCCCAAAACACCCGAAAATTCGATATTTTGGTGTCCCAGAAGCGATCTGTACATGCCTACTCCGTGTTAGAGAATTTTCAGTATACAGGCCCAAAAAATACTGAAAATCGATCTTTTAGGTGCCCAAAAGTCGATATGTGGATGCATCTTCTGTACACGTTTATATCTCAAATTCAGGCTCCAAACACCCGAAAATTCGATATTTTTGGGTCCCAGAAGCGAACTGTACATGCCTACTCCGTGTTAGGGTATTTTCAAAATACAGGCCCAAAACATACTGAAAATCGATCTTTTAGGTGCCCAAAAGTCGATATGTGCATGCATCTTCTGTACCCGTTTATATCTCATGTTCAGGCTCAAAACACCCGAAAACTCGATATTTTAGGGTCCCAGAAGAGATCTGTACATGCCTACTCAGATACAGGCCCAAAACATGCTGAAAATCGATATTTTAGGTGTACAAAGTCAATATTTGTAATCAATAGCCTATAATGCCTATACAAAGTCGAAAACTCTTCAGTCATACAATTATTTCAAAATTGTCAGATGCCATGCTAAAGCTGTAACTAATTTAGCCAAATCTAACTTCATACATAAACAAGTCAATAAATTACTGAATAACCCTAATGATAATAAGATCTTTTGGTCAACAGTAAACTCATTCAAATCTAACTTCAACCATGGTTCATCTATTCCCCCTTTAAAGAATAGCAATGGAAATCTCATATGTGATCCATGTGGTAAAGCAAATCTTTTGGCCAATATCTTCGCCACAAATTCAAACCTCAATGACACTGCTCAAAACACTCCCATTTTGAATTTTAACTCCCCAGAAAGTCCACCCTTAATAATTCATACAAGACAAGTGCGGACCATTTTGGAGAATCTATCTATCGACAAAGCTTCAGGGCCAGATGAAATTCCTCCCACTGTATTAAAAAATTGCTCAAAAGAATTAGCTCCAATTCTCTCAAAATTATTTCGTGTATGTCTCCATACCTCGTCCTTTCCAGCCGCCTGGAAAGAAGCCAATGTACAACCAATTCCCAAAAAAGGAGCTACCGCAAATCCATCAAATTACAGACCAATTGCCATCACGTCTACTCTCGGTAAAATATTTGAAATAGTTCTTAACAATCACTTTGTAAAACACCTTGAGAAAAATCATCTGCTAAATGATAAGCAATATGGCTTTAGACAGAGACGATCTACTGTGGATCTGCTCTGTTATTTCACAGATAACATATTCCAATCAACTGATAAACATGGAGAGACTCACACAATTTGCCTTGATATATCTAAAGCCTTTGACAGAGTATGGCACAGATCATTACTGTCTAAGCTTCCACATTATGGCCTTCAATCTTTTGTTCCTCTAATTAATTCATATCTTAGCAACAGAAAATTACGTGTGATGGTAGATGGTCTGTATTCCGACTTTCATCCCATTAATGCTGGTGTTCCTTAAGGAGCGGTCTTGGCTCCAACTTTGTTCCTCATTCATATTAATGATCTTTTGTCAGTTACTCAGAATTCAATTCACTCCTATGCTGATGATTCAACTATTCACAGTTCCTTCTCATTTAATGATAGTTTTACTCAACACAATATTTTAGAATGCAAACTTGCCACTTCAATTTCATTAAATGAAGACTTAACGAAGATCTTTGATTGGGGACAAAACAACCTAGTTTCTTTCAATGCAAATAAAACTAAATACATCCCGTTCTCAAATAGATCAGATAATCAAGATTCTCACATTATTTTCAATAATACAAATATCCCCAAGTCCCACAGCATTGATCTCCTTGGTGTAACTTTAAATGAAAACCTCAGTTGGACTCCCTATGTAAAATCCATTGCCAAAACTGCATCTAGGAAGATGGGACTTTTATACAGAGCTTGTAATTATTTGACTGACGAGCAGATAGCAGTAATATATAAGAGTCATGTGCGTTCCCAGATGGAATATTGTTCACCTCTGTGGGCTGGATGTGGATCGGTGGTGTTAAGACAATTAGATAAAATTCAAAGCAGAGCTATCAGACTGATCAATAATCCTATGATCACTAATGAATTCCCTCCCTTATCAGTACGTAGAAATGTTGCTTCCCTCGCACTATTTTATAGATACTTTTATAAGAAATGTTCGGATGAACTTGCCCTGATTATACCACCCCTTCACGTCTTCCCACGGAGGACTAGGGCAGCTGAGAATGCGCATGAGTTTACACTGACTCCTCCACGTTGCAGGACAACTGCTTACAAAAATTCATTTACTCCCCGTACTACTTCCCTGTGGAATTCTCTTCCAAGGGAATGTTTTCCAGCAAGTTATAACCCCCAGCAATTTAAATCCAGTTGCTTTAAATATTTTATGAGTGGAGGATGCCAATAGGCAAATGGAACCATTTATTTATTTGTTTTTTCCTTTCCTCCACTCACTATATGTAAAAAAAAAAAAAAAAATCCTCTGCACTCGTTTATATCTCAAACTCAACCTAAAAACACCCGAAAATTCGATATTTTTGGGTCCCGAAAGCGATCTGTACATGCCTACTCAGTGCTAGAATGTTTTCAAAATATAGGCACAAAACATGCTAAAAATCGATATTTTAAGTGTCCAAAGTCAATATGTGCATGTATCTTCTGTACCCGTATATATCTCAAATTCAGGCTCAAAACACCCGAAAACTCGGTATTTATGGGTCCTAGAAGCGATCTGTACATGCCTACACCTAGTTAGAATGTTTTCAAGATACAGACCCAAAACATGCTCAAAATCGATATTTTATTTGCCCAAAAGTAGATATGTGCATGCATCTTAAGTACCTGTTTATATATCAAATTCAGGCTCCAATCACCCGAAAATTCGATATTTTTTGGTCCCAAGAGCGATCTGTACATGCCTACTCCGTGTTAGAGTATTTTCAAAATACAGACCCAAAACATGATCAAAATCTATATTTTAGGTGCCCTAAAGTCGATATGTGCATTCATCTTCAGTACCTGTTTATATCTCAAATTCAGGCTCAAATCACCCGAAAATTCGATATTTTTTGGTCCCAGAAGCGATCTGTACTTGCCTACTCCGTGTTAGAGTATTTTCAAAATACACGCCCAAAACATGCTGATAATCGATATTTTATGTGACCAAAGTCAATGTGTGTATGCATATTCTGAACCCGTTTATATCCCAAATTCAACCTCAAAACACCCGAAAATTCGATATTTTTGGGTCCCAGAAGCGATCTGTACATGCCTACTTAGTGCTAGAATGTTTTCAAAATATAGGCTCAAAACATGCTAAAAATCGATATTTTAAGTGTCCAAAGTCGATATGTGCATGCATCTTCTGTACCCGTTTATATCTCAAATTCTGGCTCAAAACACCCGAAAATTCGGTCTTTTTGGGTCCTAGAAGCGATCTGTACATGCCTACTCCAAGTTAGAATGTTTTCAAGATACGGACCCAAAACATGCTAAAATCGATATTTTAGGTGCCCAAAGTCGATATCTCAAATTCAGGCCTAAAACACCCGAAAATTCGATATTTTGGGGTCCCAGAAGCTAACTGTACATGCCTACTCCGTGTTAGAGTATTTTCAAAATATAGGCCGATAACATACTGAAAATCGATCTTTTAGGTGCCCAAAAGTCGATATGTGCATGCATCTTCTGTACCCGTTTATATCTCATATTCAGGCTCCAAACACCCGAAAATTCGATATTTTGGGGTCCCAGAAGCGATATGTACATGCCTACTCAGATACAGGCCCAAAACATGCTGAAAATCGATATTTTAGGTGTACAAAGTCAATATGTGTATGAATCTTCTGCACTCGTTTATATCTCAAACTCAACCTCAAAACACCCTAAAATTCGATATTTTTGTGTCCCGGAAGCGATCTGTACATGCCTACTCAGTGCTAGAATGTTTTTAAAATATAGGCTCAAAACATGCTAAAAATCGATATTTTAAGTGTCCAAAGTCGATATGTGCATGCATCTTCTGTACCCATTTATATCTCAAATTCAGGCTCAAAACACCCGAAAATTCGATATTTTGGGGTCCAAGAAGCGATCTGTACATGCCTACTCCGTGTTAGAGTATTTTCAAAATACAGGCCCAAAACATGCTGAAAATCGATATTTTAGGTGCCCAAAGTCAATATCTCAAATTCAGGCCCAAAACCCCCGAAAATTCGATATTTTGGGGTCCCAGAAGCGATCTGTACATGTGTTAGAGTATTTTCAAAATACAGGCCTGAAACATACAGAAAATCAATATTTTAGGTGCCCAAAAGTCGATATGTGCATGCATCTTCTGTACCAGTTTATATCTAATATTCAGGATCCAAACACCCGAAAATTCTATATTTTGGGGTCTCAGAAGCGATCTGTACATGCCTACTCAGATACAAGCCCAAAACATGCTGAAAATCGATATTTTAGGTGTACAAAGTCAATATGTGTATGCATCTTCAGCACACGTTTATATCACAAATTCAACCTCAAAACACTTGAAAATTCGATATTTTTGGGTCCCGGAAGTGATCTGTACATGCCTACTCAGTGCTAAAATGTTTTCAAAATATAGGGTCAAAACATGCTAAAAATCGATATTTTAAGTGTCCAAAGTCGATATGTGCATGCATATCTTCTGTACCCGTTTATATCTCAAATTCAGGCTCAAAACACCCGAAAATTCGGTATTTTTGGGTCCTAGTAGCAATCTGTACATGCCTACTCCTAGTTAGAATATTTTCAAGATACAGACCCAAAACATGCTTAAAATCGATATTTTAGGTGCCTGAAGTCCATATCTCAAATTCAGGCCGAAAACACTCGAAAATTTGATATTTTGGGGTCCCAGAAGCGAACTGTACATGCCTACTCCGTGTTAGAGTATTTTCAAAATAAAGGCCAAAAACATACTGAAAATAGATCGTTTAGGTGCCCAAAAGTCAATATGTGCATGCATCTTCTGTACCCGTTTATATCTCATATTCAGGATCCAAACACCCGAAAATTCGATATTTTGGGGTCCCAGAAGCGATCTATACATGCCTACTCAGATACAGGCCCAAAACATGCTGAAAATCGATATTTTAGGTGTACAAAGTCAATATGTGTATGCATCTTCTGCACTCGTTTATATCTCAAATTCAACCTCAAAACACCCGAAAATTCGATATTTTTGGGTCCCGGAAGCGATCTGTACATGCCTACTCAGAGCTAGAATGTTTTCAAAATATAGGCCCAAAACATGCTAAAAATCAATATTTTAGGGGCCCAAAGTCGATATCTCAAATTCAGGCCCAAAACACCCGAAAATTCGATATTTTGGGGTCCCAGAAGCGATCTGTACATGTGTTAGAGTATTTTCAAAAAAGGAACAAAACATACTGAAAATCGATCTTTTAGGTGCCCAAAAGTTGATATGTGCATAGATCTTCTGTACTCGTTTATATCTCAAATTCAGGCTCCAAACACCCGAAAATTCGATATTTTTGGGTCCCAGAAGCGATCTGTACATGCCTACTCCTCAAATTCTGTACATGCCTACTCCGTGTTAGAGTAATTAAAAAAAAAAAAGGCACAAAACATACTGAAAATCGATCTTATTGGTGCCCAAAAGTCGATATGTGAATAGATCTTCTGCACTCGTTTATATCTCAAATTCAGGCTCCAAACACCCGAAAATTCGATATTTTTTGGTTCTAGAAGCGATCTGTACATGCCTACTCCGTGTTAGAGTATTTTCAAAATAAAGGCTCAAAACATGCTAAAAATCGATATTTTAAGTGTCCAAAATCGATATGAGCATGCATCTTCTGTACACGTTTATATCTCAAATTCAGGCCCAAAACACTCGAAAATTCGGTATTTTTGGGTCCTAGAAGCGATTTGTACATGCCTACTCCTAGTTAGTATGTTTTTAAGATACAGACCCAAAACATGCTCAAAATCGATATTTTAGGTGCCCCAAAGTCGATATGTGCATGCATCTTCAGTACTAGTTTATCTCTCAAATTCAGGCTCAAAACACCCGAAAATTCGATATGTTTGGGTCCCAGAATCGATCTGTACATGCCTACTCCGTGGTAGAGTATTTTCAAAATACAGGCCCAAAACATACTGAAAATCGATCTTTTATGTCCCCAAAAGTCGATATGTGGATGCATCTTCTGTACCTGTTTATATCTTAAATTCAGGCTCCAAACACCCGAAAATTCGATATTTTGGGGTCCCAGAAGTGATCTGTACATGCCTACTTAGTACTAGAATATTTTCAAAATATAGGCCCAAAACATGCTAAAAATCGATATTTTAGGTGCCCAAAGTCGATATATCAAATTCAGGCCTAAAACACCCGAAAACTCGATATTTTGGGGTTCTATAAGCGAACTGTACATGCCTACTCCGTGTTAGAGTATTTTCAAAATACAGGCCCAAAACATACTGAAAATCGATCTTTTAGGTGCCCAAAAGTCGATACGTGCATGCATCTTCTATACCCGTTTATATCTTAAATTCAGGCTCCAAACACCCGAAAATTCGATATTTTGGGGTCCCAGAAGCGATCTGTACATGCCTACTCCGTGTTAGAGTATTTTCAAAATACAGGCACAAAACATGCTGAAAATTGATATTGTAGGTGCCCAAAGTCAATATGTGCATGCATTTTCTGTACCCGTTTATATCTCTAATTCAGGCTCAAAACACCCGAAAATTCAATATTTTGGGGCCCCAAAAGCAATCTGTACATGCCTACTCAGTTCTAGAATATTTTCAAAATTTAGGGACAAAACATGCTAAAAATTGATATGTTAAGTGCCCAAAGTCGATATCTCAAATTCAGGCCTAAAACACCCGAAAACTCGATATTTTGGGGTTCCATGAGCGAACTGTAAATGCCTACTTCGTGTTAGAGTATTTTCAAAATACAGGCCCGAAACATACAGAAAATCGATCTTTTAGGTGCCCAAAAGTCGATACGTGCATGCATCTTCTATACCCGTTTATATCTTAAATTCAGGCTCCAAACACCCGAAAATTCGATATTTTGGGGTCCCAGAAGCGATCTGTACATGCCTACTCCGTGTTAGAGTATTTTCAAAATGCAGGCACAAAACATGCTGAAAATTGATATTGTAGGTGCCCAAAGTCAATATGTGCATGCATTTTCTGTACCCGTTTATATCTCAAATTCAGGCTCAAAACACCCGAAAATTCAATATTTTGGGGCCCCAAAAGCAATCTGTACATGCCTACTCAGTTCTAGAATATTTTCAAAATTTAGGGACAAAACATGCTAAAAATTGATATGTTAAGTGCCCAAAGTCGATATCTCAAATTCAGTCCCAAAACACCCGAAAATTCGATATTTTTTGGTAACGAAAGCGATCTGTACATGCCTACTCCGTGTTAGAGTATTTTTTAAAATAAAGGTTTAAAACATGCTAAAAATCGATATTTTATGTGTTCAAAGTCGATATGGGCATTCATCTTCTGTACCCGTTTATATATCAAATTCAGGCTCAAAATACCCGAAAATTCGGCATTTTTGGGTCCTAGAAGCGATCTGTACATGACTACTCCTAGTTAGAATGTTTTCAAGATACCGACCCAAAACATGCTCAAAATCGATATTTTAGGTGCCCAAAAGTCGATATGTGCATGCATCTTCAGTACCCGTTTATATATCAAATTCAGGCTCAAAATACCCGAAAATTCGATATTTTGGGGTCCCAGCAGCGAACTGTACATGCCTACTCAGTGCTAGAATATTTTCAAGATAAAGGCCCAAAACATGCTAAAAATCGTTATTTTAGGTGCCCAAAGTCGATATCTCAAATTCAGGCCCAAAACAGCCGAAAATTCGATATTTTGGGGTCCCAGAAGCGATCTGTACATGCCTACTCCATGTTAGAGTATTTTCAATATACAGGCCCAAAACATACTGAAAATCGATCTTTTAGGTCCCCAAAAGTCGATATGTGGCTGCATCTTCAGTACCCGTTTATATCTCAAATTCAGGCATAAAACACTCGAAGATTCAATATTTTGGGGTCCCAGAAGTGATCTGTACGTGCCTACTTAGTGCTAGAATATTTTCAAAATATAGGCCCAAAACATGCTAAAAATCGATATTTTAGGTGCCCAAAGTCGATATATCAAATTCAGGCCTAAAACACCCGAAAACTCGATATTTTGGGGTTCCATGAGCGAACTGTAAATGCCTACTTCGTGTTAGAGTATTTTCAAAATACAGGCCCGAAACATACTGAAAATCGATCTTTTAGGTGCCCAAAAGTCGATACGTGCATGCATCTTCTATACCCGTTTATATCTTAAATTCAGGCTCCAAACACCCGAAAATTCGATATTTTGGGGTCCCAGAAGCGATCTGTACATGCCTACTCCGTGTTAGAGTATTTTCAAAATACAGGCACAAAACATGCTGAAAATTGATATTGTAGGTGCCCAAAGTCAATATGTGCATGCATTTTCTGTACCCGTTTATATCTCAAATTCAGGCTCAAAACACCCGAAAATTCAATATTTTGGGGCCCCAAAAGCAATCTGTACATGCCTACTCAGTTCTAGAATATTTTCAAAATTTAGGGACAAAACATGCTAAAAATTGATATGTTAAGTGCCCAAAGTCGATATCTCAAATTCAGTCCCAAAACACCCGAAAATTCGATATTTTTGGGTCCCGAAAGCGATCTGTACATGCCTACTCCGTGTTAGAGTATTTTTTAAAATAAAGGTTTAAAACATTCTAAAAATCGATATTTTATGTGTTCAAAGTCGATATGGGCATTAATCTTATGTACCCGTTTATATCTCAAATTCAGGCTCAAAATACCCGAAAATTCGGCATTTTTGGGTCCTAGAAGCGATCTGTACATGACTACTCCTAGTTAGAATGTTTTCAAGATACCGACCCAAAACATGCTCAAAATCGATATTTTAGGTGCCCAAAAGTCGATATGTGCATGCATCTTCAGTACCCGTTTATATATCAAATTCAGGCTCAAATACCCGAAAATTCGATATTTTGGGGTCCCAGCAGCGATCTGTACATGCCTACTCCATGTTAGAGTATTTTCAATATACAGGCCCAAAACATACTGAAAATCGATCTCTTAGGTGCCCAAAAGTCGATATGTGGATGCATCTTCTGTACCCGTAATATCTCAAATTCAGGCTCCAAACACCCGAAAATTCGAAATTTAGGGGTCCCAGAAGCGATCTGTACTTGCCTACTGCGTGTTGGAGTATTTTCAAAATACAGGCCCAAAACATGCTGAAAATCGATATTTAAGGTGAACAAACTCAATATGTGTATGCATCTTCTGCACAGGTTTATATCCCAAATTCAACGTCAAAACACCAGAAAATTCGATATTTTTGGGTCCCAGAAGCGATCTGTAAATGCCTACTCAGTGGTAGAATGTTTTCAAAATACAGGCTCAAAACATGCTAAAAATCAATATTTTAAGTGTCCAAAGTCGATATGTGCATGCATCTTCTGTAACGGTTTATATCTCAAATTCAGGCTCAAAACACCCGAAAATTCGATATTTTGGGGTCCCAGAAGTGATCTGTACATACCATTCTTAGTGCTAGAATATTTTCAAAATATAGGCCCAAAACATGCTAAAAATCGATATTTAAGGTGCCCAAAGTCCATATCTCAAATTCAGGCCCAAAACACCCGAAAACTCGATATTTTGTGGTTCCAGAAGCGAACTGTACATGCGTACTCCGTGTTAGAGTATTTTAAAAATACAGGCCCAAAACATACAGAAAATTGATATTTTAGGTGCCCAAAAGTCGATATGTGCATGCATCTTCTGTACCCGTTTATATCTTAAATTCAGGCTCCAAACACCCGAAAATTCGATATTTTGGGGTCCCAGAAGCGATCTGTACATGCCTATTCAGATACAGGCCCAAAACATGCTGAAAATCGATATTTTAGGTGCCCAAAGTCAATATCTCAAATTCAGGCCCAAAACACCCGAAAACTCAATATTTTGGGGTCCCAGAATCGATCTGTACATGCCTACTCCGTGTTAGAGTATTTTCAAAATACAGGCCCAAAACATACTGAAAATCGAACTTTTAGGTGCCCAAAAGTCGATATGTGCATGCATCTTCTGTACCCGTTTATATCTCAAATTCAGGCTCCAAACTCCCGATAATTTGATACTTTAGGGTCCCAGAAGCGATCTGTACATGCCTACTCAGTGCTAGAATATTTTCGAAATATAGGCTCAAAACATGCTAAAAATCGATATTTTAAGTGTCCAAAGTCGATATATGCATGCATATTCTGTACCCGTTTATATCTCAAATTCAGGCTCAAAACACCCGTAAATTCGATATTTTTGGGTCCTAGAAGCGATCTGTACATGTCTACTCCTAGTTAGAATGTTTTCAAGATACAGACCCAAAACATGCTGAAAATCGATATTATAGGTGACCAAAGTCAATATGTGTATGCATCTTCTGCACCCGTTTTTATCCCAAATTCAGGCTCAAAACACCCGAAAATTCGATATTTTTGGGTCCCAGAAGCGATCTGTACATGTCTACTCAGTGCTAGAATGTTTTCAAAATATAGGCTTAAAACATTCTAAAAATCGATATTTTAAGTGTCCAAAGTCGATATGTGCATGCATCTTCTTTACCCGTTTATATCTCAATTTCATTTTCACAACACCCGAAAATTCGATATTCTGGGGTCCCAGAAGTGCTCTTAACATGCCTACTCAATGCTAGAATATTTTCAAAATATAGGCCCAAAACATGCTAAAAATCGATGTTTTAGGTGCCCAAAGTCGATATATCAAATTCAGGCTCAAATCACCCGAAAATTCGATATTTTGGGGTCCCAAAAGCGTTCTATATATGCCTACTCCGTGTTAGAGTATTTTTAAAATACTGGCCCAAAACATACAGAAAATCGATATTTTAGGTGCCCAAACGTCGATATGTGCATGCATCTTCTGTACCCTTTTATATCTCAAATTCATGCTCCAAACATCCAAAAATTCGATATTTTGGGGTCCTAGAAGCGATCTGTACATGCCTACTCCGTGTTAGAGTATTTAAAAAAAAAAAGGAACAAAACATACTGAAAATCGATCTTTTAGGTGCCCAAAAGTTGATATGTGCATAGATCTTCTGTACTCGTTTATATCTCAATTTCAGGCTCCAAACACCCGAAAATTCGATATTTTTGGGTCCCAGAAGCGATCTGTACATGCCTACTCCTCAAATTCTGTACATGCCTACTCCGTGTTAGAGTATTTAAAAAAAAAAAAGGCACAAAACATACTGAAAATCGATCTTTTTGGTGCCCAAAAGTCGATATGTGAGTAGATCTTCTGCACTCGTTTATATCTCAAATTCAGGCTCCAAACACCCGAAAATTCGATATTTTTTGGTTCTAGAAGCGATCTGTACATGCCTACTCCGTGTTAGAGTATTTTCAAAATAAAGGCTCAAAACATGCTAAAAATCGATATTTTAAGTGTCCAAAATCGATATGAGCATGCATCTTCTGTACACGTTTATATCTCAAATTCAGGCCCAAAACACTCGAAAATTTGATACTTTAGGGTCCCGGAAGCGATCTGTACATGCCTACTCAGTGCTAGAATGTTTTCAAAATATAGGCTCAAAACATGCTAAAAATCGATATTTTAAGTGTCCAAAGTCGATATATGCATGCATATTCTGTACCCGTTTATATCTCAAATTCAGGCTCAAAACACCCGAAAATTCGGTATTTTTGGGTCCTAAAAGCGAACTGTACATGCCTACTCCTAGTTAGAATGTTTTCAAGATACAGACCCAAAACATGCTGAAAATCGATATTATAGGTGACCAAAGTCAATATGTGTATGCATCTTCTGCACCCGTTTTTATCCCAAATTCAGGCTCAAAACACCCGAAAATTCGATATTTTTGGGTCCCAGAAGCGATCTGTACATGTCTACTCAGTACTAGAATGTTTTCAAAATATAGGCTTAAAACATGCTAAAAATCGATATTTTAAGTGTCCAAAGTCGATATGTGCATGTATCTTCTTTACCCGTTTATATCTCAATTGCTTTTTCACAACACCCGAAAATTCGATATTCTGGGGTCCCAGAAGTGCTCTTAACATGCTTACTCAATGCTAGAATATTTTCAAAATATAGGCCCAAAACATGCTAAAAATCGATATTTTTTGGTTCTCAAAGTCGATATCTCAAATTCTGGGCCAAAATACCCGAAAATTCGATATTTTGGGGTCCCAAAAGCGTTCTATATATGCCTACTCCGTGTTAGAGTATTTTTAAAATACAGGCCCAAAACATACAGAAAATCGATATTTTAGGTGCCCAAAAGTCAATATGTGCATGCATCTTCTGTACCCGTTTATATCTCAAATTCATGCTCCAAACACCCAAAAATTCGATATTTTGGGGTCCTAGAAGCGATCTGTACATGCCTACTCCGTGTTAGAGTATTTAAAAAAAAAAAAGGAACAAAACATACTGAAAATCGATCTTTTAGGTGCCCAAAAGTTGATATGTGCATAGATCTTCTGTACTCGTTTATATCTCAAATTCAGGCTCCAAACACCCGAAAATTCGATATTTTTGGGTCCCAGAAGCGATCTGTACATGCCTACTCCTCAAATTCTGTACATGCCTACTCCGTGTTAGAGTATTTAAAAAAAAAAAAGGCACAAAACATACTGAAAATCGATCTTTTTGGTGCCCAAATGTCGATATGTGAATAGATCTTCTGCACTCGTTTATATCTCAAATTCAGGCTCCAAACACCCGAAAATTCGATATTTTTTGGTTCTAGAAGCGATCTGTACATGCCTACTCCGTGTTAGAGTATTTTCAAAATAAAGGCTCAAAACATGCTAAAAATCGATATTTTAAGTGTCCAAAATCGATATGAGCATGCATCTTCTGTACACGTTTATATCTCAAATTCAGGCCCAAAACACTCGAAAATTCGGTATTTTTGGGTCCTAGAAGCGATTTGTACATGCCTACTCCTAGTTAGTATGTTTTTAAGATACAGACCCAAAACATGCTCAAAATCGATATTTTAGGTGCCCAAAAGTCGATATGTGCATGCATCTTCAGTACCTGTTTATCTCTCAAATTCAGGCTCAAAACACCTGAAAATTCGATATGTTTGGGTCCCAGAATCTATCTGTACATGCCTACTCCGTGGTAGAGTATTTTCAAAATACAGGCCCAAAACATACTGAAAATCGATCTTTTAGGTCCCCAAAAGTCTATATGTGGATGCATCTTCTGTACCCGTTTATATCTTAAATTCTGGCGTAAAACACCCGAAAATTCGATATTTTGGGGTCCCAGAAGTGATCTGTACATGCCTACTTAGTACTAGAATATTTTCAAAATATAGGCCCAAAACATGCTAAAAATCGATATTTTAGGTGCCCAAAGTCGATATATCAAATTCAGGCCCAAAACACCCGAAAACTCGATATTTTGGGGTTCCATAAGCGAACTGTACATGCTTACTCCGTGTTAGAGTATTTTCAATATACAGGCCCAAAACATACTGAAAACCGATCTTTTAGGTGCACAAAAGTCGATATGTTCATGCATTTTCTGTACCCGTTTATATCTCAAATTCAGGCTCCAAACACCCGAAAATTCGATATTTTGGGGTCCCAGAATCGATCTGTACATGCCTACTCCGTGTTAGAGTATTTTCCAAATAAAGGCTCAAAACATGCTAAAAATCGATATTTTATGTGCCCAAAGTCGATATATCAAATTCAGGCCTAAAACACCCGAAAACTCGATATTTTGGGGTTCCATGAGCGAACTGTACATGCCTACTTCGTGTTAGAGTATTTTCAAAATACAGGCCCGAAACATACTGAAAATCGATCTTTTAGGTGCCCAAAAGTCGATACGTGCATGCATCTTCTATACCCGTTTATATCTTAAATTCAGGTTCCAAACACCCGAAAATTCGATATTTTGGGGTCCCAGAAGCGATCTGTACATGCCTACTCCGTGTTAGAGTATTTTCAAAATACAGGCACAAAACATGCAGAAAATTGATATTGTAGGTGCCCAAAGTCAATATGTGCATGCATTTTCTGTACCCGTTTATATCTCAAATTCTGGCTCAAAACACCCGAAAATTCAATATTTTGGGGCCCCAAAAGCAATCTGTACATGCATACTCAGTTCTAGAATATTTTCAAAATTTAGGGACAAAACATGCTAAAAATTGATATGGTAGGTGCCCAAAGTCGATATCTCAAATTCAGGCCCAAAACACCCGAAAATTCGATATTGTGGGGTCCCAGAAGCGATCTGTACATGCCTACTCCGTGTTAGAGTATTTTTTAAAATAAAGGTTCAAAACATGCTAAAAATCTATATTTTATGTGTCCAAAGTCGATATGGGCATTCATCTTCTGTACCCGTTTATATCTCAAATTCAGGCTCAAAATACCCGAAAATTCGGTATTTTTGGGTCCTAGAAGCGACCTGTACATGCCTACTCCTAGTTAGAATGTTTTTTTAAGATACATACCCAAAACATGCTCAAAATCGATATTTTAGGTGCCTAAAAGTCGATATGTGCATGCATCTTCAGTACCCGTTTATATCTCAAATTCTGGCTCAAAACACCCGAAAACTCGATATTTTGGGGTCCCAGCAGCGATCTGTACATGCCTACTCAGTGCTAGAATATTGTCAAAATATAGGCCCAAAACATGCTAAAAATCGATATTTTAGGTGCCCAAAGTCGATATCTCAAATTCAGGCCCAAAACAGCCGAAAATTCGATATTTTGGGGTCCCAGAAGCGATCTGTACATGCCTACTCAGTTGTAGAATGTTTTCAAAATACAGGCTCAAAACATGCTAAAAATCAATATTTTAAGTGTCCAAAGTCGATATGTGCATGCATCTTCTGTACCGGTTTATATCTCAAATTCAGGCTCAAAACACCCGAAAATTCGATATTTTGGGGTCCCAGAAGTGATCTGTACATACTATTCTTAGTGCTAGAATATTTTCAAAATATAGGCCCAAAACATGCTAAAAATCAATATTATAGGTGCCCAAAGTCCATATCTCAAATTCAGGCCCAAAATACCCGAAAACTCGATATTTTGTGGTTCCAGAAGCGAACTGTACATGCGTACTCCGTGTTAGAGTATTTTCAATATACAGGCCCAAAACATACAGAAAATTGATATTTTAGGTGCCCAAAAGTCGATATGTGCATGCATCTTCTGTACCCGTTTATATCTTAAATTCAGGCTCGAAACACCCGAAAATTCGATATTTTGGGGTCCCAGAAGCGATCTGTACATGCCTATTCAGATACAGGCCCAAAACATGCTGAAAATCGATATATTAGGTGCCCAAAGTCAATATGTGTATGCATCTTCAGCACCCGTTTATATCCCAAATTCAACCTCAAAACACCCGAAAATTCGATATTTTTGGGTCCCAGAAGCAATCTGTATATGCCTACTCAGTACTAGAATGTTTTCAAAATATAGGCTTAAAGCATGCTAAAAATCGATATTTTAAGTGTCTAAAGTCGATATGTGCATGCATCTTCTGTACCCGTTTATATCTCATATTCAGGTTCAAAATACCCAAAAATTCGGTATTTTTGGGTCCTAGAAGCGATCTGTACATGCCTACTCCTAGTTAGAATGTTTTTTAAGATACATACCCAAAACATGCTCAAAATCGATATTTTAGGTGCCTAAAAGTCGATATGTGCATGCATCTTCAGTACCCGTTTATATCTCAAATTCTGGCTCAAAACACCCGAAAATTCGATATTTCAGGGTCCCAAAAGCGATCTGTACATGCCTACTCAGTGCTAGAATATTTTCAAAATAAAAGGCCCAAAACATGCTAAAAATCGATATTTTAGGTGCTCAAAGTCGATATCTCAAATTCAGGCCCAAAACACCCGTAAATTCGATATTTTGGGGTCCCAGAAGCGATCTCTACATGCCTACTCCGTGTTAGAGTGTTTTCAATCTACAGGCCCAAAACATACTGAAAATCGATCTTTTAGGTGCCCAAAAGTCGATATGTGCATGCATCTTCTGTATCCGTTTATATCTCAAATTCAGGCTCCAAACACCCGAAAATTCGATATTTAGGGATCCCAGAAGCGATCTGTACATGCCTACTCTGTGGTAGAATCTTTTCAAAATATAGGCTCAAAACATGCTGAAAATCAATATTTTATGTGTCCAAAGTCAATATGTGCATGCATCTTCTGTACCCGTTTATATCTCAAATTCAGGCTCAAAACACCCGAAAATTCGATATTTTGGGGTCCCAGAAGTGATCTGTACATGCCTACTCAGTGCTAGAATATTTTCAAAATAAAGGCCAAAAACATGCTAGAAATCGATATTTTAGGTGCCCGAAGTCGATATCTCAAATTTAGGCCCAAAAAACCCGAAAATTCGATATTTTTTGGTTCCAGAAGCGAACTGTACATGCCTACTCCGTGTTAGAATATTTTAAAAATACAGGCCCAAAACATGCTGAAAATCGATCTTTTAGGTGCCCAAAAGTCGATACGTGCATGCATCTTCTGTACCCGTTTATATCTCAAATCCAGGCTCCAAACACCCGAAAATTCGATATTTTGGGGTCCCAGAAGCGATCTGTACATGCCTACTCAGATACAGGCCCAAAACATGCTGAAAATCGAAATTTTAGGTGCCCAAAGTCAATATGTGTATGCATCTTCTGCAAACGTTATTATCTCAAATTCAACCTCAAAACACCCGAATATTCGATATTTTTGGGTCCCAGAAGCAATCTGTACATGCCTACTCATTGCTAGAATGTTTTCAAAATATAGGCTTAAAACATGCTAAAAATCGATATTTTAAGTGTCTAAAGTCGATATGTGCATGCATCTTCCGTACCCGTTTATATCTCAAATTCAGGCTCAAAACACCCGAAAATTCCGTAATTTTGGGTCCTAGAAGCGATCTGTACATGCCTACTCCTAGTTAGAATGTTTTTTAAGATACATACCCAAAACATGCTCAAAATCGATATTTTAGGTGCCTAAAAGTCGATATGTGCATACATCTTCAGTACCCGTTTATATCTCAAATTAAGGCTCAAAACACCCGAAAATTCGATATTTTGGGGTCCCAGAAGCGATCTGTACATGCCTACTCAGTGCTAGAATATTTTCAAAATATAGACCCAAAACATGCTAAAAATCGATATTTTAGGTGCTCAAAGTCGATATCTCAAATTCAGGCCCAAAACACCCGTAAATTCGATATTTTGGGGTCCCAGAAGCGATCTGTACATGCCTACTCCGTGTTTGAGTATTTTCAATATACAGGCTTAAAACATACTGAAAATCGATCTTTTAGGTGCCCAAAAGTCGATATGTGCATGCATATTCTGAATCCGTTTATATCTCAAATTCAGGCTCCAAACATATGAAAATTCGATATTTTGGGGTCCCAGAAGCGTTCTGTACTTTCCTACTCTATGTTAGAGTATTTTCAAAATACAGGCCCAAAACATGCTGAAAATCGATATTTTAGGTGACCAAAGTCAATATGAGTATGCATCTTCTGCAAACGTTTATATCCCAAATTCAACGTCAAAACACCCGAAACTTCGATATTTTTGGGTCCCAGAAGCGATCTGTACATGCCTACTCTGTGGTAGAATGTTTTCAAAATATAGGCTCAAAACATGCTAAAAATCAATATTTTAAGTGTCCAAAGTTAATATGTGCATGCATCTTCTGTACCCGTTTATATCTCAAATTCAGGATCAAAACACCCGAAAATTCGATATTTTGGGGTCCCAGAAGTGATCTGTACATGCCTAGTTAGTGCTAGAATATTTTCAAAATATAGGCCCAAAACATGCTAAAAATCGATAATTTAGGTGCCCGAAGTCGATATCTCAAATTCAGGCCCAAAACACCCGAAAACTCGATATTTTGGGGTTCTAGAAGCGAACTGTACATGCCTACTCCATGTTAGAATATTTTCAAAATACAGGCCAAAACATACTGAAAATCGATCTTTTAGGAGCCCAAAAGTCGATATGTGCATGCATCTTTAGTACCCGTTTATATCTCAAATTCAGGATCAAAACACCAGAAAATTCGATATTTTGGGGTCCTAGAAGTGATCTGTACATGACTAGTCCTAGTTAGAATATTTTCAAGATACAGGCCCAAAACATACTGAAAATCGATCTTTTTGGTGCCCAAAAGTCGATATGTGGATGCATTTTCTGTACCCGTTTATATCTCAAATTCAGGCTCCAAACACCCGAAAATTCGATATTTTGGGGTCCCAAAAGCGATCTGTACATGCCTACTCAGATACAGGCCCAAAAGATGCTGAAAATCGAAATTTTAGGTGCCCAAAGTCAATATGTGTATGCATCTTCTGTACCCGTTTATATCTCAAATTCAGGCTCCAAACACCCGAAAATTCGATATTTTGGGGTCCCGGAAGCGATCTGTACTTGCCTACTCCGTGTTATAGAGTATTTTCAAAATACAGGCCCAAAACATGCTGAAAATCGATATTTTAGGTTACCAAAATCAATATGTGTATGCATAATCTGTTCCCGTTTATATCTCAAATTTAGGCTCCAAACACCCAAAAATTCGATATTTTGGGGTCCCAGAAGCGATCTGTACATGCCTACTCAGTCCTAGAATGTTTTCAAAATATAGGGTCATCACATGCTAAAAATCGATATTTTAAGTGTCCAAAGTCGATATGAGCATGCATCTTCTGTACACGTTTATATCTCAAATTCAGGATCAAACCACCCGAAAATTCGGTATTTTTGGGTCCTATAAGCGATTTGTACATGCCTACTCCTAGTTAGTATGTTTTCAAGATACAGACCCAAAACATGCTCAAAATCGATATTTTAGGTGCCTAATAGTCGATATGTGCATGCATCTTCAGTACCTGTTTATCTCTTAAATTCAGGCTCAAAACACTCGAAAATTCGATATTTTGGGGTCCCAGAAGCGATCTGTACCTGCCTACGTCGTGTTAGAGTATTTTCAATATACAAGCCCAAAACATACTGAAAACCGATCTTTTAGGTCCCCAAAAGTCGATATGTGGATGCATCTTCTGTACCCGTTTATATCTCAAATTCAGGCTCAAAACACCCGAAAATTCGATATTTTGGGGTTCCAGAAGCGATCCGTACATGCCTACTCAGTGCTAGAATATTTTCAAAATATAGGCCCAAAACATACTGAAAATTGATATTTTAGGTGCTCAAAGTCGATATCTCAAATTCAGGCCCAAAACACCCGAAAATTCGATATTTTGAGGTCAAAGAAGCGATCTGTACATGCCTACTCCGTGTTAGAGTATTTAAAAAAAAAATGCACAAAACATACTGAAAATCGATCTTTTAGGAGCCCAAAAATCGATATGTGCATAGATCTTCTGTACTCGTTTATATCTCAAATTCAGGCTCCAAACACCCGAAAATTCGATATTTTTAGGTCCCAGAAGCGATCTGTACATGCCTACTCAGTGCTGGAATGTTTTCAAAATATAGGCTCAAAACATGTTAAAAATCGATATTTTAAGTGTCCAAAGTCGATATGAGCATGCATCTTCTGTACACGTTTATATCTCAAATTCAGGCTCAAAACACCCGAAAATTTAATATTTTGGGGTCCTAGAAGCGATTTGTACATGCCTACTCCTAGTTAGTATGTTTTCAAGATACAGACCCAAAACATGCTCAAAATCGATATTTTAGGTGCCCAAAAGTCGATATGTGCATTTATCTTCACTACCTGTTTATCTCTCAAATTTAGGCTCAAAACACCCGAAAATTCGATATTTTGGGGTTCCAGAATCAATCTGTACATGCCTACTCCGTGTTAGAGTATTTTCAAAATACAGGCCCAAAACATACTGAAAATCGATCTTTTAGGTGCCCAAAAGTCGATATGTGCATGCATTTTCTGTACCCGTTTATATCTCAAATTCAGGCTCAAAACACCCGAAAATTCAATATTTTGGGGCCCTAAAAGCAATCTGTACATGCTTACTCAGTTCTAGAATATTTTCAAATTTTAGGGACAAAACATGCTAAAAATTGATATTTTAGGTGCCCAAAGTCGATATCTCAAATTCAGGCCCAAAACACCCAAAAATTCGATATTTTGGGGTCCCAGAAGCGATCTGTACATGCCTACTCCGTGTTAGAGTCTTTTTTAAAATAAAGGCTCAAAACATGCTAACAATCGATATTTTATGTGTCCAAAGTCGATATGGGCATGCATCTTCTTTACCCGTAATATCTCAAATTCAGGCTCCAAACTCCCGAAAATTCGAAATTTTGGGGTCCCAGAAGCGATCTGTACTTGCCTACTCCGTGTAGGAGTATTTTCAAAATACAGGCCCAAAACATGCTGAAAATTGATATTTTAGGTGCCCAAAGTCGATATCTCAAATTCAGGCCCAATACACCCGAAAATTCGTTTTTTTGGGGTCCCATAAGCGATCTGTACATGCCTACTCCGGGTTAGAGTATTTTCAAAATACAGGCCCAAAACATACAGAAAATTGATATTTTAGGTGCCCAAAAGTCGATATGTGCATGTATCTTCGGTACCCGTTCATATCTTAAATTCAGGCTCCAAACACCCGAAAATTCGATATTTTGGGGTCCCAGAAGCAATCTCTATATGCCTAATCAGTGCTAGAATTTTTTCAAAATATAGGCTTAAAACATGCTAAAAATCGATATTTTAAGTGTCTAAAGTCGATATGTGCATGCATCTTCTGTACTCGTTTATATCTAATATTCTGGTTCAAAATACCCGAAAATTCGGTATTTTTGGGTTCTAGAAGCGATCTGTACATGACTAATCCTAGTTAGAATGTTTTTTAAGATACATACCCAAAACATGCTCAAAATCGATATTTTAGGTGCCTAAAAGTCGATATGTCCATACATCTTCAGTACCCGTTTATATCTCAAATTCAGGCTCAAAACACCCGAAAATTCGATATTTTGGGGTCCCAGAAGTGATCTGTACATGCCTACTCAGTGCTAGAATATTTTCAAAATATAGGCCCAAAACATGCTAAAATCGATATTTTAGGTGCTCAAAGTCGATATTTCAAATTCAGGCCCAAAACACTCGTAAATTCGATATTTTGGGGTCCCAGAAGCGATCTGTAAATGCCTACTCCGTGTTAGAGTATTTTTAATATACAGGCCCAAAACATACTGGAAATCGATCTTTTAGGTGCCCAAAAGTCGATATGTGCATACATCTTCTGAATCCGTTTATATCTCAAATTCAGGCTCCAAACACCTGAAAATTCGATATTTTGGGGTCCCAGAAGCGATCTGTACTTTCCTACTCTGTGTTAGAGTATTTTCAAAATACAGGCCCAAAACATGCTGAAAATTGATATTTTAGGTGCCCAAAGTCGATATCTCAAATTCAGGCCCAAAACAGCCGAAAATTCGTTTTTTTGGGGTCCCATAAGCGATCTGTACATGCCTACTCCGGGTTAGAGTATTTTCAAAATACAGGCCCAAAACATACAGAAAATTGATATTTTATGTGCCCAAAAGTCGATATGTGCATGTATCTTCAGTACCCGTTCATATCTTAAATTCAGGCTCCAAACACTCGAAAATTCGATATTTTGGGGTCCCAGAAGCAATCTGTATATGCTTAATCAGTGCTAGAATTTTTTCAAGATATAGGCTTAAAACATGCTAAAAATCGATATTTTAAGTGTCTAAAGTCGATATGTGCATGCATCTTCTGTACCCGTTTATATCTAATATTCTGGTTCAAAATACCCGAAAATTCGGTATTTTTGGGTCCTAGAAGCGATCTGTACATGACTAATCCTAGTTAGAATGTTCTTTAAGATACATACCCAAAACATGCTCAAAATCGATATTTTAGGTGCCTAAAAGTCGATATGTCCATACATCTTCAGTACCCGTTTATATCTCAAATTCAGGCTTAAAACACCCGAAAATTCGATATTTTGGGGTCCCAGAAGCGATCTGTACATGCCTACTCAGTGCTAGAATATTTTCAAAATATAGGCCCAAAACATGCTAAAATCGATATTTTAGGTGCTCAAAGTCGATATTTCAAATTCAGGCCCAAAACACTCGTAAATTCGATATTTTGGGGTCCCAGAAGCGATCTGTAAATGCCTACTCCGTGTTAGAGTATTTTTAATATACAGGCCCAAAACATACTGGAAATCGATCTTTTAGGTGCCCAAAAGTCGATATGTGCATACATCTTCTGAATCCGTTTATATCTCAAATTCAGGCTCCAAACACCTGAAAATTCGATATTTTGGGGTCCCAGAAGCGATCTGTACTTTCCTACTCTGTGTTAGAGTATTTTCAAAATACAGGCCCAAAACATGCTGAAAATCGATATTTTAGGTGACCAAAGTCAATATGTGTATGCATCTTCTACACCCGTTTATATCCCAAATTCAACGTCAAAACACACGAAAATTCGATATTTTTGGGTCCCAGAAGCGATCTGTACATGCCTACTCTGTGGTAGAATGTTTTCAAAATATAGGCTCAAAACATGCTAAAAATCAATATTTTAAGTGTCCAAAGTCAATATGTGCATGCATCTTCTGTACCCGTTTATATCTCAAATTCAGGTTTAATACACCCGAAAATTCGATATTTTGGGGTCCCAGAAGTGATCTGTACATGCCTACTTAGTGCTAGAATATTTTCAAAATATAGGCCCAAAACATGCTAAAATCGATATTTTAGGTGCCCGAAGTCGATATCTCAAATTCAGGCCCAAAACACCCGAAAACTCGATATTTTGGGGTTCCAGAAGCGAACTGTACCTGCCTACTCCGTGTTAGAATATTTTCAAAATACAGGCCCAAAACATACTGAAAATCGATCTTTTAGGTGCCCAAAAGTCGATATGTGCATGCATCTTCTGTACCCGTTTATATCTCAAATCCAGGCTCCAAACACCCGAAAATTCGATATTTTGGGGTCCTAGAAGCGATCTGTACATGCCTACTCCTAGTTAGAATGTTTTCAAGATACCGACCCAAAACATGCTCAAAATCGATTTTTTAGGTGCCCAAAAGTCGTTATGTGCATGCATCTTTAGTACCCGTTTATATCTCAAATTCAGGATCAAAACACCAGAAAATTCGATATTTTGGGGTCCTAGAAGCGATCTGTACATGCCTACTCCTAGTTAGAATATTTTCAAGATACAGGCCGAAAACATACTGAAAATCGATCTTTTAGGTGCCCAAAAGTCGATATGTGGATGCATTTTCTGTACCCTTTTATATCTCAAATTCAACCTCAAAACACCCGAAAATTCGATATTTTTGGGTCCCAGAAGCAATCTGTACATGCCTATTCAGTGCTTGAATGTTTTCAAAATATAGGGTCAAAACATGCTTAAAATCGATATTTTAGGTGTCCAAAGTGGATATGTGCATGCATCTTCTGTACCCGCTTATATCTCAAATTCAGGCTCAAAACACCCGAAAATTCGGTAATTTTGGGTCCTAGAAGCGATTTGTACATGCCTACTCCTAGTTAGAATGTTTTTTAAGATACACACCCAAAACATGCTCAAAATCGATATTTTAGGTGCCCAAAAGTCGATATGTGCATGCATCTTCAGTAACCGTTTATATCTCAAATTAAGGCTCAAAACACCCGAAAATTCGATATTTTGGGGTCCCAGAAGCGATCTGTACATGCCTACTCAGTGCTAGACTATTTTCAAAATATAGGCTCAAAACATGCTAAAAATTGATATTTTAGGTGCCCAAAGTCGATATCTCAAATTTAGGCCTAAAACACCCGAAAATTCGATATTTTGGGGTCCCAGAAGCGATCTGTACATGCCTACGTCGTGTTAGAGTATTTTCAATATGCAAGCCCAAAACATACTGAAAATCGATCTTTTAGGTCCCCAAAAGTCGATATGTGGATGCATCTTCTGTACCCGTTTATGTCTCAAATTCAGGCTCCAAACACCCGAAAATTCGATATTTTGGGGTCCCGGAAGCGATCTGTACTTGCCTACTCCGTGTTATAGAGTATTTTCAAAGTTCAGGCCCAAAACATGCTGAAAATCGATATTTTAGTTTACCAAAGTCAATATGTGTATGCATCATCTGTTCCCGTTTATATCTCAAATTTAGGCTCCAAACACCCGAAAATTCGATATTTTGGGGTCCCAGAAGCGATCTGTACATGCCTACTCAGTGCTAGAATGTTTTCAAAATATAGGCTCAAAACATGCTAAAAATCGATTTTTTAAGTGTCCAAAGTCGATATGAGCATGCATCTTCTGTACACGTTTATATCTCAAATTCAGGCTCAAACCACCCGAAAATTCGGTATTTATGGGTCCTAGAAGCGATTTGTACATGCCTACTCCTAGTTAGTATGTTTTCAAGATACAAATCCAAAACATGCTCAAAATCGATATTTTAGGTGCCTAATAGTCGATATGTGCAGGCATCTTCTGTACCCGTTTTATCTCAAATTCAGGCTCAAAACACCCGAAAATTCGATATTTTGGGGTCCCAAAAGTGATCTGTACATGCCTACTTAGTGCTAGAATATTTTCAAAATATAGGCCCAAAACATGCTGAAAATCGATATTTTAAGTGCCCGAAGTCGATATCTCAAATTCAGGCCCAAAACACCCGAAAACTCGATATTTTGGAGTTCCATAAGCGAACTGTACATGCCTACTCCGTGTTAGAGTATTTTCAAATTACAGGCCCAAAACATACTGAAAATCGATCTTTTAGGTGCCCAAAAGTCGATATGTGCATGCATCTTCTGTACCCGTTTATATCTCAAATTCAGGCTCAAAAAACCCGAAAATTCGGCATTTCTGGGTCCTAGAAGCGATCTGTACTTGCCTACTCCGTGTTAGAGTATTTTCCATATACAGGCCCAAAACATGCTGAAAATCGATATTTTAGGTGACCAAAGTCAATATGTGTATGCATCTTCTGCACAGGTTTATATCCCGAATTCAACGTCAAAACACCCGAAAATTCGATATTTTGGGGTCCCAGAAGCGATCTGTACATGCCTACTCAGTGGTAGAATGTTTTTAAAATATAGGTTCAAAACATGCTAAAAAATCAATATTTTGAGTGTCCAAAGTCGATATGTGCATGCATCTTCTGTACCCGTTTATATCTCAAATTCAGGCTCAAAACACCCGAAAATTCGATATTTTGGGGTCCCAGAAGTGATCTGTACATACCATTCTTAGTGCTAGAATATTTTCAAAATATAGGGCCAAAACATGCTAAAAATCGATATTTTAAGTGCCCATAGTCGATATCTCAAATTCAGGCCCAAACACCCGAAAAATCGATATTTTGTGGTTCCAGAAGCGAACTGTACATGCCTACTCCGTGTTAGAGTATTTTCAAAATACAGGCCCAAAACATACAGAAAAGTGATATTTTAGGTGCCCAAAAGTCGCTATGTGCATGCATCTTCTGTACCCGTTTATATCTCAAATTCAGGCTTCAAACACCCGAAAAATCGATATTTTGGGGTCCCAGAAGCGATCTGTACATGCCTATTCAGATACAGGCCCAAAACATGCTGAAAATCGATATTTTAGGTGCCCAAAGTCAATATGTGTATGCATCTTCGGCACCCGTTTATATCCCAAATTCAACCTTAAAACACCCGAAAATTCGATATTTTTGGGTCCTAGAAGCAATATGTATATGCCTACTCCGTGCTAGAATGTTTTAAAAATATAGGCTTAAAACATGCCAAAAATCGTTATTTTAAGTGTCTAAAGTCGATATGTGCATGCATCTTCTGTACCCGTTTATATCTCATATTCAGGCTCAAAACATCCTAAAATTCGGTATTTTTGGGTCCTAGAAGCTATCTGTACATGCCTACTCCTAGTTAAAATGTTTTCAAGATACAGACCCAAAATATGCTCAAAATCGATATTTTAGGTGCCCAAATGTCGATATGTGCATACATATTTAGAACCCGTTTATATCTCAAATTCAGGCTCAAAACACACGAAAATTCGATATTTTGGGGTCCCAGAAGCGATCTGTACATGCCTACTCAGTGCTAGAATATTTTCAAAATATAGGCCCAAAACATGCTAAAAATCGATATTTTAGGTGCTCAAAGTCGATATCTTAAATTCAGGCCCAAAACACCCGAAAATTCAATATTTTTGGGTCCCAGAAGCTATCTGTACATGCCTACTCCGTGATAGAGTATTTTCAATTTTTCAGGCCCAAAACATACTGAAAATCGATTTTTTAGGTGCCCAAAAGTCGATATGTGCATGCATCTTCTGTACCAGTTTATATCTCAAATTCAGGCTCAAAACACCCAAAAATTCGATATTTTGGGGTCCCACAAGCGATCTGTACATGCCTACTCAGATACAGGCCCAAAACATGCTGGAAATCGAAATTTTAGGTGCCCAGAGTCAATATGTGTATGCATCTTCTTCAAACGTTATTATCTCAAATTCAACCTCAAAACACCCACCCGAAAATTCGATATTTTTGGGTCCCAGAAGCAATCTGTAAATGCCTACTCAGTGCTAGAATGTTTTCAAAATATAGGCTCAAAACATGCTTAAAATCGATATTTTAAGTGTCCAAAGTCGATATGTGCATTCATCTTCTATACCCGTTTATATCTCAAATTCAGGCTCAAAACACCCGAAAATTTGGTAATTTCGGGTCCTAGAAGCGATCTGTACATTCCTACTCCTAGTTAGAATGTTTTTTAAGATACAGACCCAAAACATGCTCAAAATCGATATTTTAGGTGCCCAAAAGTCGATATGTGCATGCTTCTTCAGTACCCGTTTAAATCTCAAATTAGTTCTCAAAACACCCAAAAATTCGATATTTTGGGGTCCCAGAAGCGATCTGTACATGCCTACTCAGTGCTAGAATATTTTCAAAATATAGGCCCAAAACATGCTAAAAATTGATATTTTAGGTGCCCAAAGTCGATATCTCAAATTCAGGCTCAAAACACCCGAAAATTCGATATTTTGGGGTCCCAGAAGCGATCTGTACTCTCCTACTCCGTGTTAGAGTATTTTCAAAATACAGGCCCAAAACATGCTGAAAATCGATCTTTTAGGTGCCCAAAAGTCGATATGGGCATGCATCTTCTGTACCCGTTTATATCTCAAATTCGGCTCAAAACACCCGAAAATTCGATATTTTGGGGTCCCAGAAGTGATCTGTACATGCCTACTTAGTGCTAGAATATTTTCAAAATATAGGCCCAAAACATGCTAAAAATCGATATTTTAGGTGCCCAAAGTCGATATCTCAATTCAGGCCTAAAACACCCGAAAATTCGATACTTTTGGGTCCCAGAAGCGATCTGTACATGCCTACTCAGTGCTAGAATTTTTTCAAAATATAGGCTCAAAACATGCTAAAAATCGATATTTTAAGTGTCCAAAGTCGATATGTGCATGCATCATCTGTACCCGTTTATATCTCAAATTCAGGCTCAAAACACCCGAAAATCCGATATTTTGGGGTCCCAGAAGCGAACTGTACATGCCTACTCCGTGTTAGAGTATTTTCAAAATACAGGCCCAAAACATACTGAAAATCGATCTTTTAGGTGCCCAAAAGTCGATATGTGCATGCATCTTCTGTACCAGTTTAAATCCCAAATTCAACCTCAAAACACCTGAAAATTCGATATTTTTGGGTCCCAGAAGCGATCTGTAAATGCCTACTCAGTGCTACAATTTTTTCAAAATATAGGCTCAAAACATGCTAAAAATCGATATTTTAAGTGTCCAAAGTCGATATGTGCATGCATCATCTGTACCCGTTTATATCTCAAATTCTGGCTCCAAACACCCGAAAATTCGATATTTTGGGGTCCCAAAAGTGATCTGTACATGCCTACTTAGTGCTAGAATATTTTCAAAATATAGGCCCAAAACATGCTAAAAATCGATATTTTAGGTGCCCAAAGTCGATATCTCAATTCAGGCCTAAAACACCCGAAAATTCGATACTTTTGGGTCCCAGAAGCGATCTGTACATGCCTACTCAGTGCTAGAATTTTTTCAAAATATAGGCTCAAAACATGCTAAAAATCGATATTTTAAGTGTCCAAAGTCGATATGTGCATGCATCATCTGTACCCGTTTATATCTCAAATTCAGGCTCAAAACACCCGAAAATCCGATATTTTGGGGTCCCAGAAGCGAACTGTACATGCCTACTCCGTGTTAGAGTATTTTCAAAATACAGGCCCAAAACATACTGAAAATCGATCTTTTAGGTGCCCAAAAGTCGATATGTGCATGCATCTTCTGTACCAGTTTAAATCCCAAATTCAACCTCAAAACACCTGAAAATTCGATATTTTTGGGTCCCAGAAGCGATCTGTAAATGCCTACTCAGTGCTACAATTTTTTCAAAATATAGGCTCAAAACATGCTAAAAATCGATATTTTAAGTGTCCAAAGTCGATATGTGCATGCATCATCTGTACCCGTTTATATCTCAAATTCTGGCTCCAAACAACCGAAAATTCGATATTTTGGGGTCCCAAAAGTGATCTGTACATGCCTACTCAGTGCTAGAATATTTCCAAAATATTGGCCCAAAACATGCTAAAAATCGATATTTTAGGTGCCCAAAGTCGATATCTCAAATTCAGGCCCAAAACACCCGAAAATTTGATATTT
Organism: Petrolisthes cinctipes; assembly: GCA_033782935.1. NCBI lineage: Eukaryota > Metazoa > Arthropoda > Malacostraca > Decapoda > Porcellanidae > Petrolisthes > Petrolisthes cinctipes. Next base: position 619,773 of record JAWQEG010000930.1, on the reverse strand, counting down.
AGGGGTCCCATAAGCGAACTGTACATGCCTACTCCGTGTTAGAGTATTTTCAAAATACAGGCCCAAAACTTACTGAAAATCGATCTTTTAGGTGCCCAAAAGTCTATATGTGCATGCATCTTCTGTACCCGTTTATATCCCAAATTCAACCTCAAAACACCCGAAAATTCGATATTTTTGGATCTCAGAAGCGATCTGTACATGCCTACTCAGTGGTAGAATGTTTTCAAAATATAGGCTCAAAACATGCTAAAAATCGATATTTTAAGTGTCCAAAGTCGATATGTGCATGCATCATATGTACCCGTTTATATCTCAAATTCAGGCTTAAAACACCCAAAAATTCGATATTTTGGGGTCCCAGAAGTGATCTGTACATACCATTCTTAGTGCTAGAATATTTTCAAAATATAGGCCCAAAACATGCTAAAAATCGATATTTTAAGTGCCCATAGTCGATATCTCAAATTCAGGCCCAAAACACCCGAAAACTCGATATTTTTGTGGTTCCAGAAGCGAACTGTACATGCCTACTCCGTGTTAGAGTATTTTCAAAATACAGGCCCAAAACATACAGAAAAGTGATATTTTAGGTGCCCAAAAGTCGCTATGTGCATGCATCTTCTGTACCCGTTTATATCTCAAATTCAGGCTCAAAACACCCGAAAATTTTGGTAATTTTGGGTCCTAGAAGCGATCTGTACATGCCTACTCCTAGTTAGAATGTTTTTTAAGATACAGACCCAAAAATGCTCAAAATCGATATTTTAGGTGCCCAAAAGTCGATATGTGCATGCATCTTCAGTACCCGTTTAAATCTCAAATTCAGGCCCAAAACACCCAAAAATTCGAAATTTTGGGGTCCCAGAAGCGATCTGTACTTGCCTACTCCGTGATAAGTATTTTCAAAAAACAGGCCCAAAACATGCTGAAAATCGATATTTTATGTGACCAAAGTCAATATGTGTATGCATCTTCTGCAAACGTTTATATCTCAAATTCAGGCTCCAAACACCCGAAACTTCGATATTTTGGGGTCCCAGAAGCGATCTGTACATGCCTGGCACTAAGATACAGGCCCAAAACATGCTGAAAATCGAAATTTTAGGTGCCCTGAGTCAATATCTGTATGCATCTTCTGCAAACGTTATTATCTCAAATTCAACCTCAGAATACCCACCCGAAAATTAGATATTTTTGGGTCCCAGAAGCAATCTGTACATGCCTACTCAGTGCTAGAATGTTTTCAAAATATAGGCTCAAAACATGCTTAAAATCGATATTTTAAGTGTCCAAAGTCGATATGTGCATGCATCTTCTGTACCCGTTTATATCTCAAATTCAGGCTCAAAACACCCGAAAATTTGGTATTTTTGGGTCCTAGAAGCGATCTGTACATGCCTACTCCTAGTTAGAATGTTTTTTTAAATACAGACCCAAAACATGCTCAAAATCGATATTTTAGGTTCCCAAAAGTCGATATGTGCATGCATCTTCTGTACCCGTTTATATCTCAAATTCAGGCTCAAAACACACGAAAATTCGATATTTTGGGGTCCCAGAAGCGATCTGTACATGCCTACTCAGATACAGGCCCAAAACATGCTGAAAATCGAAATTTTAGGTGCCCAGAGTCAATATGTGTATGCATCATCTGCAAACGTTATTATCTCAAATTCAACCTCAAAACACCCGAAAATTCGATATATTTGGGTCCCAGAAGCAATCTGTACATGCCTACTCAGTGCTAGAATGTTTTCTTAATATAGGCTCAAAACATGCTTAAAATCGATATTTTAAGTGTCCAAAGTCGATATGTGCATGCATCTTCTGTACCAGTTTATATCTCAAATTCAGGCTCAAAACACCCGAAAATTTGGTAATTTTGGGTCCTAGAACCGATCTGTACATGGCTACTCCTAGTTAGAATGTTTTTTAAAATACAGACCCAAAACATGCTCAAAATCGATATTTTAGGAGCCCAAAATTCGATATGTGCATGCATCTTCAGTACCCGTTTATATCTCAAATTAAGGCTCAAAACACCCGAAAATTCGATATTTTGGGGTCCCAGAAGCGATCTGTACATGCCTAATTAGTGCTAGAATATTTTCAAAATATAGGCCCAAAACATGCTAAAAATTGATATTTTAGATGCCCAAAGTCGATATCTCAAATTCAGGCCTAAAACACCCGAGAATTCGATATTTTGGGGTCCCAGAAGCGATCTGTACATGCCTACGTCGTGTTAGAGTATTTTCAAAATACAGGCCCAAAACTTACTGAAAATCGATCTTTTAGTTGCCCAAAAGTCTATATGTGCATGCATCTTCTGTACCCGTTTATATCCCAAATTCAACCTCAAAACACCCGAAAATTCGATATTTTTGGATCTCAGAAGCGATCTGTACATGCCTACTCAGTGGTAGAATGTTTTCAAAATATAGGCTCAAAACATGCTAAAAATCGATATTTTAAGTGTCCAAAGTCGATATGTGCATGCATCATCTATACCCGTTTATATCTCAAATTCAGGCTCAAAACACCCGAAAATCCGATATTTTGGGGTCCCAGAAGCGAACTGTACATGCCTACTCCGTGTTAGAGTATTTTCAAAATACAGGCCCAAAACATACTGAAAATCGATCTTTTAGGTGCCCAAAAGTCGATATGTGCATGCATCTTCTGTACCAGTTTAAATCCCAAATTCAACCTCAAAACACCTGAAAATTCGATATTTTTGGGTCCCAGAAGCGATCTGTAAATGCCTACTCAGTGCTACAATTTTTTCAAAATATAGGCTCAAAACATGCTAAAAATCGATATTTTAAGTGTCCAAAGTCGATATGTGCATGCATCATCTGTACCCGTTTATATCTCAAATTCTGGCTCCAAACACCCGAAAATTCGATATTTTGGGGTCCCAAAAGTGATCTGTACATGCCTACTCAGTGCTAGAATATTTCCAAAATATTGGCCCAAAACATGCTAAAAATCGATATTTTAGGTGCCCAAAGTCGATATCTCAAATTCAGGCCCAAAACACCCGAAAATTTGATATTTAGGGGTCCCATAAGCGAACTGTACATGCCTACTCCGTGTTAGAGTATTTTAAAAATACAGGCCCAAAACTTACTGAAAATCGATCTTTTAGGTGCCCAAAAGTCTATATGTGCATGCATCTTCTGTACCCGTTTATATCCCAAATTCAACCTCAAAACACCCGAAAATTCGATATTTTTGGATCTCAGAAGCGATCTGTACATGCCTACTCAGTGGTAGAATGTTTTCAAAATATAGGCTCAAAACATGCTAAAAATCGATATTTTAAGTGTCCAAAGTCGATATGTGCATGCATCATATGTACCCGTTTATATCTCAAATTCAGGCTTAAAACACCCGAAAATTCGATATTTTGGGGTCCCAGAAGTGATCTGTACATACCATTCTTAGTGCTAGAATATTTTCAAAATATAGGCCCAAAACATGATAAAAATCGATATTTTAAGTGCCCATAGTCGATATCTCAAATTCAGGCCCAAAACACCCGAAAACTCGATATTTTTGTGGTTCCAGAAGCGAACTGTACATGCCTACTCCGTGTTAGAGTATTTTCAAAATACAGGCCCAAAACATACAGAAAAGTGATATTTTAGGTGCCCAAAAGTCGCTATGTGCATGCATCTTCTGTACCCGTTTATATCTCAAATTCAGGCTCAAAACACCCGAAAATTTTGGTAATTTTGGGTCCTAGAAGCGATCTGTACATGCCTACTCCTAGTTAGAATGTTTTTTAAGATACAGACCCAAAAATGCTCAAAATCGATATTTTAGGTGCCCAAAAGTCGATATGTGCATGCATCTTCAGTACCCGTTTAAATCTCAAATTCAGGCCCAAAACACCCAAAAATTCGAAATTTTGGGGTCCCAGAAGCGATCTGTACTTGCCTACTCCGTGATAAGTATTTTCAAAAAACAGGCCCAAAACATGCTGAAAATCGATATTTTATGTGACCAAAGTCAATATGTGTATGCATCTTCTGCAAACGTTTATATCTCAAATTCAGGCTCCAAACACCCGAAACTTCGATATTTTGGGGTCCCAGAAGCGATCTGTACATGCCTGGCACTAAGATACAGGCCCAAAACATGCTGAAAATCGAAATTTTAGGTGCCCTGAGTCAATATCTGTATGCATCTTCTGCAAACGTTATTATCTCAAATTCAACCTCAGAATACCCACCCGAAAATTAGATATTTTTGGGTCCCAGAAGCAATCTGTACATGCCTACTCAGTGCTAGAATGTTTTCAAAATATAGGCTCAAAACATGCTTAAAATCGATATTTTAAGTGTCCAAAGTCGATATGTGCATGCATCTTCTGTACCCGTTTATATCTCAAATTCAGGCTCAAAACACCCGAAAATTTGGTATTTTTGGGTCCTAGAAGCGATCTGTACATGCCTACTCCTAGTTAGAATGTTTTTTTAAATACAGACCCAAAACATGCTCAAAATCGATATTTTAGGTTCCCAAAAGTCGATATGTGCATGCATCTTCTGTACCCGTTTATATCTCAAATTCAGGCTCAAAACACACGAAAATTCGATATTTTGGGGTCCCAGAAGCGATCTGTACATGCCTACTCAGATACAGGCCCAAAACATGCTGAAAATCGAAATTTTAGGTGCCCAGAGTCAATATGTGTATGCATCATCTGCAAACGTTATTATCTCAAATTCAACCTCAAAACACCCGAAAATTCGATATATTTGGGTCCCAGAAGCAATCTGTACATGCCTACTCAGTGCTAGAATGTTTTCTTAATATAGGCTCAAAACATGCTTAAAATCGATATTTTAAGTGTCCAAAGTCGATATGTGCATGCATCTTCTGTACCAGTTTATATCTCAAATTCAGGCTCAAAACACCCGAAAATTTGGTAATTTTGGGTCCTAGAACCGATCTGTACATGGCTACTCCTAGTTAGAATGTTTTTTAAAATACAGACCCAAAACATGCTCAAAATCGATATTTTAGGAGCCCAAAATTCGATATGTGCATGCATCTTCAGTACCCGTTTATATCTCAAATTAAGGCTCAAAACACCCGAAAATTCGATATTTTGGGGTCCCAGAAGCGATCTGTACATGCCTAATTAGTGCTAGAATATTTTCAAAATATAGGCCCAAAACATGCTAAAAATTGATATTTTAGATGCCCAAAGTCGATATCTCAAATTCAGGCCTAAAACACCCGAGAATTCGATATTTTGGGGTCCCAGAAGCGATCTGTACATGCCTACGTCGTGTTAGAGTATTTTCAATATACAAGCCCAAAACATACTGAAAATCGATCTCTTAGGAGCCCAAAAGTCGATTTGTGGATGCATCTTCTGTACCCGATTATATCTCAAATTCAGGCTCCAAACACCCGAAAATTCGATATTTTGGGGTTCCAGAAGCGATCTGTACATGCCTACTCAGTGTTAGAGTTTTTTTAAAATACACGCACAAAACATGCTCAAAATCGATATTTTAGGTGCCCAAAGTCAATATGTGCATGCATTTTCTGTACCCGTTTATATCTCAAATTCAAGCTCAAAACACCCGAAAATTCGATATTTTGGGGTCCCAGAAGCGATCTGTACATGCCTACTCAGTTATAGAATATTTTCAAAATATAGGCACAAAACATGCTAAAAATTGATATTTTAGGTGCCCAAAGTCGATATCTCAAATTCAGGCTCAAAACATCCGAAAATTCGTTTTTTGGGGTCCCAGAAGCGATCTGTACATGCCTACTCCGTGTTAGAGTATTTTCAAAATACAGGCCCAAAACATACAGAAAATTGATATTTTAGGTGCCCAAAAGTCGATACGTGCATGCATCTTCTGTACCCGTTTATATCTCAAATTCAGGTTTCAATCACCCAAAAATTCGATATTTTGGGGTCCCAGAAGCGATCTGTACATGCCTACACAGATAGAGGCCCAAAACAAGGTGAAAATCGATATTTTAGGTGCCCAAAGTCAATATGTGTATGCATCTTCGGCACCCGTTTATATCCCAAATTCAACCTCAAAACACCCGAAAATTCGATATTTTTGGCTCCCAGAAGCGATCTGTATATGCCTACTCAGTGCTAGAATGTTTTCAAAATATAGGCTTAAAATATGCTAAAAATCGATATTTTAAGTGTCTTAAGTCGATATGTGCATGCATCTTCTGTACCCGTTTATATCTCATATTCAGGCTCAAAACACCCGAAAATTCGGTATTTTTGGGTCCTAGAAGCGATCTGTACATGCCTACTCCTAGTTAGAATGTTTTCAAGATACAGACCCAAAACATGCTTAAAATCGATATTTTAGGTGCCCAAAAGTCGATATGTGCATGCATCTTCAGTACCCGTTTATATCTCAAATTCAGGCTCAAAACACCCGAAAATTCGCTATTTTGGGGTCCCAGATGCGATCTGTACATGCCTACTCAGTGCTAGAATATTTTCAAAATATAGGCCCAAAACATGCTAAAAATCGATATTTTAGGTTCTCAAAGTCGATATCTCAAATTCAGTCCCAAAACACCCGAAAATTCGATATTTTGGGGTCCCAGAAGTGATCTGTACTTGCCTACTCCATGTTAGAGTATTTTCAAAATACAGGCCCAAAACATGCTGAAAAATCGATATTTTAGGTGACCAAAGTCAATATGTGTATGCATCTTCTGCACCCGTTTATATCCCAAATTCATCGTCAAAACACCCGAAAATTCGATATTTTTTGGTCCCAGAAGCGATCTGTACATGCCTACTCAGTGGAAGAATGTTTTCAATATACAGTCCTAAAACATGCTAAAAATCGATATTTTAGGTGCCCAAAAGTCGATATGTGCATGCATCTTCAGTACCCGTTTATATCTCAAATTATGGCTCAAAACACCCGAAAAATCGATATTTTGGGGTCTCAGAATCGATCTGTACATGCCTACTCAGTGCTAGAATATTTTCAAAATATAGGCCCAAAACATGCTAAAAATCGATATTTTAGGTTCCCAAAAGTCGATATGTGCATGCATCTTCTGTACCCGTTTATATCTCAAATTCAGGCTCCAAACACCCGAAAATTCGATATTTTGGGGTCCCGGAAGCGACCTGTACTTGCCTACTCCGTGTTAGAGTATTTTCAAAATACAGGCCCAAAACATGCTGAAAATCGATATTTTAGGTGACCAAAGTTGATATCTCAAATTCAGGCCTAAAACACTCGAAAATTCGATATTTTGGGGTCCCGGAAGCGATCTGTACTTGCCTACTCCCTGTTAGAGTATTTTCAAAATACAGGCCCAAAACATGCTGAAAATCGATATTTTAGGTGACCTAAGTCAATATGTGTATGCATCTTCTGCACCCGTTTATATCTCAAATTCATGCTCCAAACACCCGAAAATTCGATATTTTGGGGTCCCAGAAGCGATCTGTACATGCCTACTCAGTGTTAGAGTATTTTCAAAATACACGCACAAAACATGCTCAAAATCGATATTTTAGGTGCCCAAAGTCAATATGTGCATGCATTTTCTGTACCCGTTTATATCTCAAATTCAAGCTCAAAACACCCGAAAATTCGATATTTTGGGGTCCCAGAAGCGATCTGTACATGCCTACTCAGTTATAGAATATTTTCAAAATATAGGCACAAAACATGCTAAAAATTGATATTTTAGGTGCCCAAAGTCGATATCTCAAATTCAGGCTCAAAACATCCGAAAATTCGTTTTTTGGGGTCCCAGAAGCGATCTGTACATGCCTACTCCGTGTTAGAGTATTTTCAAAATACAGGCCCAAAACATACAGAAAATTGATATTTTAGGTGCCCAAAAGTCGATACGTGCATGCATCTTCTGTACCCGTTTATATCTCAAATTCAGGTTTCAATCACCCAAAAATTCGATATTTTGGGGTCCCAGAAGCGATCTGTACATGCCTACTCAGATACAGGCCCAAAACAAGGTGAAAATCGATATTTTAGGTGCCCAAAGTCAATATGTGTATGCATCTTCGGCACCCGTTTATATCCCAAATTCAACCTCAAAACACCCGAAAATTCGATATTTTTGGTTCCCAGAAGCGATCTGTATATGAATACTCAGTGCTAGAATGTTATCAAAATATAGGCTTAAAATATGCTAAAAATCGATATTTTAAGTGTCTTAAGTCGATATGTGCATGCATCTTCTGTACCCGTTTATATCTCATATTCAGGCTCAAAACACCCGAAAATTCGGTATTTTTGGGTCCTAGAAGCGATCTGTACATGCCTACTCCTAGTTAGAATGTTTTCAAGATACAGACCCAAAACATGCTTAAAATCGATATTTTAGGTGCCCAAAAGTCGATATGTGCATGCATCTTCAGTACCCGTTTATATCTCAAATTCAGGCTCAAAACACCCGAAAATTCGCTATTTTGGGGTCCCAGATGCGATCTGTACATGCCTACTCAGTGCTAGAATATTTTCAAAATATAGGCCCAAAACATGCTAAAAATCGATATTTTAGGTTCTCAAAGTCGATATCTCAAATTCAGTCCCAAAACACCCGAAAATTCGATATTTTGGGGTCCCAGAAGTGATCTGTACTTGCCTACTCCATGTTAGAGTATTTTCAAAATACAGGCCCAAAACATGCTGAAAAATCGATATTTTAGGTGACCAAAGTCAATATGTGTATGCATCTTCTGCACCCGTTTATATCCCAAATTCATCGTCAAAACACCCGAAAATTCGATATTTTTTGGTCCCAGAAGCGATCTGTACATGCCTACTCAGTGGAAGAATGTTTTCAATATACAGTCCTAAAACATGCTAAAAATCGATATTTTAGGTGCCCAAAAGTCGATATGTGCATGCATCTTCAGTACCCGTTTATATCTCAAATTATGGCTCAAAACACCCGAAAAATCGATATTTTGGGGTCTCAGAATCGATCTGTACATGCCTACTCAGTGCTAGAATATTTTCAAAATATAGGCCCAAAACATGCTAAAAATCGATATTTTAGGTTCCCAAAAGTCGATATGTGCATGCATCTTCTGTACCGGTTTATATCTCAAATTCAGGCTCCAAACACCCGAAAATTCGATATTTTGGGGTCCCGGAAGCGATCTGTACTTGCCTACTCCGTGTTAGAGTATTTTCAAAATACAGGCCCAAAACATGCTGAAAATCGATATTTTAGGTGACCAAAGTTGATATCTCAAATTCAGGCCTAAAACACTCGAAAATTCGATATTTTGGGGTCCCAGAAGCGATCTGTACATGCCTTCGTCGTGTTAGAGTATTTTCAATATACAGGCCCAAAACATACTGAAAAACGATCTTTTGGGTCCTCGAAAGTCGATATGTGGATGCATCTTGTGTACCCGTTTATATCTCAAATTCAGGCTCAAAACACCCGAAAATTCGGTAATTTTGGGTCCTAGAAGCGATCTGTACATGCCTACTCCTAGTTAAAGTGTTTTTTAAAATACAGACCCAAAACATGCTAAAAATCGATATTTTATGTGACCAAAGTCAATATTTGCATGCATCTTCTGCACCCGTTTATATCTCAAATTCAGGCTCCAAACACCCGAAAATTCGATATTTTGGGGTCCCAGAAGCGATCTGTACATGCCTACTCAGATACAGGCCCAAAACATGCTGAAAATCGATATTTTAGGTACCCAGAGTCAATATGTGTATGCATCTTCTGCACCCGTTTATATCCCAAATTCATCGTCAAAACACCCGAAAATTCGATATTTTTTGGTCCCAGAAGCGATCTGTACATGCCTACTCAGTGGAAGAATGTTTTCAATAAACAGGCCCAAAACATGCTAAAAATCGATATTTTAGGTGCCCAAAAGTCGATATGTGCATGCATCTTCAGTACCCGTTTATATCTCAAATTATGGCTCAAAACACCCGAAAAATCGATATTTTGGGGTCTCAGAATCGATCTGTACATGCCTACTCAGTGCTAGAATATTTTCAAAATATAGGCCCAAAACATGCTAAAAATCGATATTTTAGGTTCCCAAAAGTCGATAAGTGCATGCATCTTCTGTACCCGTTTATATCTCAAATTCAGGCTCCAAACACCCGAAAATTCGATATTTTGGGGTCCCGGAAGCGATCTGTACTTGCCTACTCCGTGTTAGAGTATTTTCAAAATACAGGCCCAAAACATGCTGAAAATCGATATTTTAGGTGACCAAAGTTGATATCTCAAATTCAGGCCTAAAACACTCGAAAATTCGATATTTTGCGGTCCCAGAAGTGATCTGTACATGCCTACGTCGTGTTAGAGTATTTTCAATATACAGGCCCAAAACATACTGAAAATCGATCTTTTGGGTCCTCAAAAGTCGATATGTGGATGCATCTTGTGTACCCGTTTATATCTCAATTTCAGGCTCAAAACACCCGAAAATTCGGTAATTTTGGGTCCTAGAAGCGATCTGTACATGCCTACTTCTAGTTAGAATATTTTTTAAAATACAGATCCAAAACATGCTGAAAATCGATATTTTATGTGACCAAAGTCAATATGTGTATGCATCTTCTGCACCCGCTTATATCTCAAATTCAGGCATCAAATACCCGAAAATTCGATATTTTGGGGTCCCAGAAGCGATCTGTACATGCCTACTCAGATACAGGCCCAAAACATGCTGAACATCGATATTTTCGGTGCCCAGAGTCAATATGTGTATGCATCTTCTGCAAACGTTATTATCTCAAATTCAACCTCAAAATACCCACCCGAAAATTCGATATTTTTGGGTCCCAGAAGCAATCTGTACATGCCTACTCAGTGCTAGAATGTTTTCAAAATATAGGCTCAAAACATGCTTAAAATCGATATTTTAAGTGTCCAAAGTGGATATGTGCATGCATCTTCTGTACCCGTTTATATCTCAAATTGAGGCTCAAAACACCCGAAAATTCGGTATTTTTGGGTCCTAGAAGCGATCTGTACATGCCTACTCCTAGTTAGAATGTTTTTTAAGATACAGACCAAAAACATGCTCAAAATCGATATTTTAGGTGCCCAAAAGTCGATATGTGCATGCATCTTCTGTACCCGTTTATATCTCAAATTCAGGTTAAAAAAACCGGAAAATTCGATATTTTGGGGTCCCAGAAGCGATCTGTACATGCTTACTCAGTGCTAGAATATTTTCAAAATATAGGCCCAAAACATGCTAAAAATCGATATTTTAGGTGCTCAAAGTCGATATCTCAAATTCAGGCCCAAAACACCCGAAAATTCGATATTTTGGGGTCCCAGAAGCGATCTGTACATACCTACTCCGTGTTAGAGTATTTTCAATATACAGGCCCAAAACATACTAAAAATCAATCTTTTAGGTGCCTTAAAGTCGATATGTGCATGCATCTTCTGTACCCGTTTATATCTCAAATTCAGGCTCAAAACACCCGAAAATTCGATATTTTGGGGTCCCAGAAGCGATCTGTACATGCCTACTCAGATACAGGCCCAAAACATGCTGAACATCGATATTTTCGGTGCCCAGAGTCAATATGTGTATGCATCTTCTGCAAACGTTATTATCTCAAATTCAACCTCAAAATACCCACCCGAAAATTCGATATTTTTGGGTCCCAGAAGCAATCTGTACATGCCTACTCAGTGCTAGAATGTTTTCAAAAAATAGGCTCAAAACATATTTTAAGTGTCCAAAGTGGATATGTGCATGCATCTTCTGTACCCGTTTATATCTCAAATTCAGGCTCAAAACACCCGAAAATTCGGTATTTTTGGGTCCTAGAAGCGATCTGTACATGCCTACTCCTAGTTAGAATGTTTTTTAAAATACAGACCCAAAACATGCTCAAAATCGATATTTTAGGTGCCCAAAAGTCGATATGTGCATACATATTCAGTTCCCGTTTATATCTCAAATTCAGGCTCAAAACACCCGAAAATTCGATATTTTTGGGTTCCAGAAGCGATCTGTACATGCCTACTCAGTGCTAGAATATTTTCAAAATATAGTCCCAAACATGCTAAAAATCGATATTTTAGGTGTTCAAAGTCGATATCTCAAATTCAGGCCCAAAACACCCGAAAATTCGATATTTTGGGGTCCCAGAAGCGATCTGTACATGCCTACTCCGTGTTAGAGTATTTTCAATATACAGGCCCAAAACATGCTGAAAATCGATATTTTAGGTGACCAAAGTTGATATCTCAAATTCAGGCCTAAAACACTCGAAAATTCGATATTTTGGGGTCCCAGAAGCGATCTGTACATGCCTTCGTCGTGTTAGAGTATTTTCAATATACAGGCCCAAAACATACTGAAAAACGATCTTTTGGGTCCTCGAAAGTCGATATGTGGATGCATCTTGTGTACCCGTTTATATCTCAAATTCAGGCTCAAAACACCCGAAAATTCGGTAATTTTGGGTCCTAGAAGCGATCTGTACATGCCTACTCCTAGTTAAAGTGTTTTTTAAAATACAGACCCAAAACATGCTAAAAATCGATATTTTATGTGACCAAAGTCAATATTTGCATGCATCTTCTGCACCCGTTTATATCTCAAATTCAGGCTCCAAACACCCGAAAATTCGATATTTTGGGGTCCCAGAAGCGATCTGTACATGCCTACTCAGATACAGGCCCAAAACATGCTGAAAATCGATATTTTAGGTACCCAGAGTCAATATGTGTATGCATCTTCTGCACCCGTTTATATCCCAAATTCATCGTCAAAACACCCGAAAATTCGATATTTTTTGGTCCCAGAAGCGATCTGTACATGCCTACTCAGTGGAAGAATGTTTTCAATAAACAGGCCCAAAACATGCTAAAAATCGATATTTTAGGTGCCCAAAAGTCGATATGTGCATGCATCTTCAGTACCCGTTTATATCTCAAATTATGGCTCAAAACACCCGAAAAATCGATATTTTGGGGTCTCAGAATCGATCTGTACATGCCTACTCAGTGCTAGAATATTTTCAAAATATAGGCCCAAAACATGCTAAAAATCGATATTTTAGGTTCCCAAAAGTCGATAAGTGCATGCATCTTCTGTACCCGTTTATATCTCAAATTCAGGCTCCAAACACCCGAAAATTCGATATTTTGGGGTCCCGGAAGCGATCTGTACTTGCCTACTCCGTGTTAGAGTATTTTCAAAATACAGGCCCAAAACATGCTGAAAATCGATATTTTAGGTGACCAAAGTTGATATCTCAAATTCAGGCCTAAAACACTCGAAAATTCGATATTTTGCGGTCCCAGAAGTGATCTGTACATGCCTACGTCGTGTTAGAGTATTTTCAATATACAGGCCCAAAACATACTGAAAATCGATCTTTTGGGTCCTCAAAAGTCGATATGTGTATGCATCTTGTGTACCCGTTTATATCTCAATTTCAGGCTCAAAACACCCGAAAATTCGGTAATTTTGGGTCCTAGAAGCGATCTGTACATGCCTACTTCTAGTTAGAATATTTTTTAAAATACAGATCCAAAACATGCTGAAAATCGATATTTTATGTGACCAAAGTCAATATGTGTATGCATCTTCTGCACCCGCTTATATCTCAAATTCAGGCATCAAATACCCGAAAATTCGATATTTTGGGGTCCCAGAAGCGATCTGTACATGCCTACTCAGATACAGGCCCAAAACATGCTGAACATCGATATTTTCGGTGCCCAGAGTCAATATGTGTATGCATCTTCTGCAAACGTTATTATCTCAAATTCAACCTCAAAATACCCACCCGAAAATTCGATATTTTTGGGTCCCAGAAGCAATCTGTACATGCCTACTCAGTGCTAGAATGTTTTCAAAATATAGGCTCAAAACATGCTTAAAATCGATATTTTAAGTGTCCAAAGTGGATATGTGCATGCATCTTCTGTACCCGTTTATATCTCAAATTGAGGCTCAAAACACCCGAAAATTCGGTATTTTTGGGTCCTAGAAGCGATCTGTACATGCCTACTCCTAGTTAGAATGTTTTTTAAGATACAGACCAAAAACATGCTCAAAATCGATATTTTAGGTGCCCACAAGTCGATATGTGCATGCATCTTCTGTACCCGTTTATATCTCAAATTCAGGTTAAAAAAACCGGAAAATTCGATATTTTGGGGTCCCAGAAGCGATCTGTACATGCTTACTCAGTGCTAGAATATTTTCAAAATATAGGCCCAAAACATGCTAAAAATCGATATTTTAGGTGCTCAAAGTCGATATCTCAAATTCAGGCCCAAAACACCCGAAAATTCGATATTTTGGGGTCCCAGAAGCGATCTGTACATACCTACTCCGTGTTAGAGTATTTTCAATATACAGGCCCAAAACATACTAAAAATCAATCTTTTAGGTGCCTTAAAGTCGATATGTGCATGCATCTTCTGTACCCGTTTATATCTCAAATTCAGGCTCAAAACACCCGAAAATTCGATATTTTGGGGTCCCAGAAGCGATCTGTACATGCCTACTCAGATACAGGCCCAAAACATGCTGAACATCGATATTTTCGGTGCCCAGAGTCAATATGTGTATGCATCTTCTGCAAACGTTATTATCTCAAATTCAACCTCAAAATACCCACCCGAAAATTCGATATTTTTGGGTCCCAGAAGCAATCTGTACATGCCTACTCAGTGCTAGAATGTTTTCAAAAAATAGGCTCAAAACATATTTTAAGTGTCCAAAGTGGATATGTGCATGCATCTTCTGTACCCGTTTATATCTCAAATTCAGGCTCAAAACACCCGAAAATTCGGTATTTTTGGGTCCTAGAAGCGATCTGTACATGCCTACTCCTAGTTAGAATGTTTTTTAAAATACAGACCCAAAACATGCTCAAAATCGATATTTTAGGTGCCCAAAAGTCGATATGTGCATACATATTCAGTTCCCGTTTATATCTCAAATTCAGGCTCAAAACACCCGAAAATTCGATATTTTTGGGTTCCAGAAGCGATCTGTACATGCCTACTCAGTGCTAGAATATTTTCAAAATATAGTCCCAAACATGCTAAAAATCGATATTTTAGGTGCTCAAAGTCGATATCTCAAATTCAGGCCCAAAACACCCGAAAATTCGATATTTTGGGGTCCCAGAAGCGATCTGTAC
The DNA here is from genome assembly GCA_033782935.1 of Petrolisthes cinctipes. Classification (NCBI taxonomy): domain Eukaryota; kingdom Metazoa; phylum Arthropoda; class Malacostraca; order Decapoda; family Porcellanidae; genus Petrolisthes; species Petrolisthes cinctipes. Next base: position 604,594 of record JAWQEG010000930.1, on the reverse strand, counting down.
ATGCCTACTCCGTGTTAGAGTATTTTCAATATACAGGCCCAAAACATGCTGAAAATCGATATTTTAGGTGACCAAAGTTGATATCTCAAATTCAGGCCTAAAACACTCGAAAATTCGATATTTTGGGGTCCCAGAAGCGATCTGTACATGCCTTCGTCGTGTTAGAGTATTTTCAATATACAGGCCCAAAACATACTGAAAAACGATCTTTTGGGTCCTCGAAAGTCGATATGTGGATGCATCTTGTGTACCCGTTTATATCTCAAATTCAGGCTCAAAACACCCGAAAATTCGGTAATTTTGGGTCCTAGAAGCGATCTGTACATGCCTACTCCTAGTTAAAGTGTTTTTTAAAATACAGACCCAAAACATGCTAAAAATCGATATTTTATGTGACCAAAGTCAATATTTGCATGCATCTTCTGCACCCGTTTATATCTCAAATTCAGGCTCCAAACACCCGAAAATTCGATATTTTGGGGTCCCAGAAGCGATCTGTACATGCCTACTCAGATACAGGCCCAAAACATGCTGAAAATCGATATTTTAGGTACCCAGAGTCAATATGTGTATGCATCTTCTGCACCCGTTTATATCCCAAATTCATCGTCAAAACACCCGAAAATTCGATATTTTTTGGTCCCAGAAGCGATCTGTACATGCCTACTCAGTGGAAGAATGTTTTCAATAAACAGGCCCAAAACATGCTAAAAATCGATATTTTAGGTGCCCAAAAGTCGATATGTGCATGCATCTTCAGTACCCGTTTATATCTCAAATTATGGCTCAAAACACCCGAAAAATCGATATTTTGGGGTCTCAGAATCGATCTGTACATGCCTACTCAGTGCTAGAATATTTTCAAAATATAGGCCCAAAACATGCTAAAAATCGATATTTTAGGTTCCCAAAAGTCGATAAGTGCATGCATCTTCTGTACCCGTTTATATCTTAAATTCAGGCTCCAAACACCCGAAAATTCGATATTTTGGGGTCCCGGAAGCGATCTGTACTTGCCTACTCCGTGTTAGAGTATTTTCAAAATACAGGCCCAAAACATGCTGAAAATCGATATTTTAGGTGACCAAAGTTGATATCTCAAATTCAGGCCTAAAACACTCGAAAATTCGATATTTTGCGGTCCCAGAAGTGATCTGTACATGCCTACGTCGTGTTAGAGTATTTTCAATATACAGGCCCAAAACATACTGAAAATCGATCTTTTGGGTCCTCAAAAGTCGATATGTGGATGCATCTTGTGTACCCGTTTATATCTCAATTTCAGGCTCAAAACACCCGAAAATTCGGTAATTTTGGGTCCTAGAAGCGATCTGTACATGCCTACTTCTAGTTAGAATATTTTTTAAAATACAGATCCAAAACATGCTGAAAATCGATATTTTATGTGACCAAAGTCAATATGTGTATGCATCTTCTGCACCCGCTTATATCTCAAATTCAGGCATCAAATACCCGAAAATTCGATATTTTGGGGTCCCAGAAGCGATCTGTACATGCCTACTCCGTGTTAGAGTATTTTCAATATACAGGCCCAAAACATACTGAAAATCGATCTTTTAAGTGCCTTAAAGTCGATATGTGCATGCATCTTCTGTACCCGTTTATATCACAAATTCAGGCTCAAAACACCCGAAAATTCGATATTTTGGGGTCCCAGAAGCGATCTGTACATGCCTACTCAGATACAGGCCCAAAACAAGCTGAAAATCGAAATTTTAGGTGCCCAGAGTCAATATGTGTATGCATCATCTGCAAACGTTATTATCTCAAATTCAACCTCAAAACACCCGAAAATTCGATATATTTGGGTCCCAGAAACAATCTGTACATGCCTACTCAGTGCTAGAATGTTTTCTTAATATAGGCTCAAAACATGCTTAAAATCGATATTTTAAGTGTCCAAAGTCGATATGTGCATGCATCTTCTGTACCAGTTTATATCTCAAATTCAGGCTCAAAACACCCGAAAATTCGGTAATTTTGGGTCCTAGAACCGATCTGTACATGCCTACTCCTAGTTAGAATGTTTTTTAAAATACAGACCCTAAACATGCTCAAAATCGATATTTTAGGAGCCCAAAATTCGATATGTGCATGCATCTTCAGTACCCGTTTATATCTCAAATTAAGGCTCAAAACACCCGAAAATTCGATATTTTGGGGTCCCAGAAGCGATCTGTACATGCCTAATCAGTGCTAGAATATTTTCAAAATATAGGCCCAAAACATGCTAAAAATTGATATTTTAGGTGCTTAAAGTCGATATCTAAAATTCAGGCCTAAAACACCCGAAAATTCGATATTTTGGGGTCCCTGAAGCGATCTGTACATGCCTACGTCGTGTTAGAGTATTTTCAATATACAAGCCCAAAACATACTGAAAATCGATCTCTTAGGAGCCCAAAAGTCGATTTGTGGATGCATCTTCTGTACCCGATTATATCTCAAATTCAGGCTCAAAACACCCGAAAATTCGATATTTTGGGGTCCCGGAAGCGATCTGTACTTGCCTACTCCGTGGTAGAGTATTTTCAAAATACAGGCCCAAAACATGCTGAAAATCAATATTTTAGGTGACCTAAGTCAATATGGGTATGCATCTTCTGCACCCGTTTATATCTCAAATTCAGGCTCCAAACACCCGAAAATTCGATATTTTGGGGTCCCAGAAGCGATCTGTACATGCCTACTCAGTGTTAGAGTATTTTCAAAATACAGGCACAAAACATGCTCAAAATCGATATTTTAGGTGCCCAAAGTCAATATGTGCATGCATTTTCTGTACCCGTTTATATCTCAAATTCTAGCTCAAAACACCCGAAAATTCGATATTTTGGGGTCCCAGAAGCGATCTGTATATGCCTACTCAGTTATAGAATATTTTCAAAATATAGGCACAAAACATGCTAAAAATTGATATTTTAGGTGCCCAAAGTCGATATCTCAAATTCAGGCCCAAAACATCCGAAAATTCGTTTTTGGGGGTCCCAGAAGCGATCTGTACATGCCTACTCCGTGTTAGAGTATTTTCAAAATACAGGCCCAAAACATACAGAAAATTGATATTTTAGGTGCCCAAAAGTCGATACGTGCATGCATCTTCTGTACCCGTTTATATCTCAAATTCAGGTTTCAATCACCCAAAAATTCGATATTTTGGGGTCCCAGAAGCGATCTGTACATGCCTACTCAGATACAGGCCCAAAACAAGGTGAAAATCGATATTTTAGGTGCCCAAAGTCAATATGTGTATGCATCTTCGGCACCCGTTTATATCCCAAATTCAACCTCAAAACACCCGAAAATTCGATATTTTTGGTTCCCAGAAGCGATCTGTATATGCCTACTCAGTGCTAGAATGTTTTCAAAATATAGGCTTAAAACATGCTAAAAATCGATATTTTAAGTGTCTTAAGTCGATATGTGCATGCATCTTCTGTACCCGTTTATATCTCATATTCAGGCTCAAAACACCCGAAAATTCGGTATTTTTGGGTCCTAGAAGCGATCTGTACATGCCTACTCCTAGTTAGAATGTTTTCAAGATACAGACCCAAAACATGCTCAAAATCGATATTTTAGGTGCCCAAAAGTCGATATGTGCATGCATCTTCAGTACCCGTTTATATCTCAAATTCAGGCTCAAAACACCCGAAAATTCGATATTTTGGGGTCCCAGAAGCGATCTGTACATGCCTACTCAGTGTTAGAGTATTTTCAAAATACAGGCACAAAACATGCTCAAAATCGATATTTTAGGTGCCCAAAGTCAATATGTGCATGCATTTTCTGTACCCGTTTATATCTCAAATTCTAGCTCAAAACACCCGAAAATTCGATATTTTGGGGTCCCAGAAGCGATCTGTATATGCCTACTCAGTTATAGAATATTTTCAAAATATAGGCACAAAACATGCTAAAAATTGATATTTTAGGTGCCCAAAGTCGATATCTCAAATTCAGGCCCAAAACATCCGAAAATTCGTTTTTGGGGGTCCCAGAAGCGATCTGTACATGCCTACTCCGTGTTAGAGTATTTTCAAAATACAGGCCCAAAACATACAGAAAATTGATATTTTAGGTGCCCAAAAGTCGATACGTGCATGCATCTTCTGTACCCGTTTATATCTCAAATTCAGGTTTCAATCACCCAAAAATTCGATATTTTGGGGTCCCAGAAGCGATCTGTACATGCCTACTCAGATACAGGCCCAAAACAAGGTGAAAATCGATATTTTAGGTGCCCAAAGTCAATATGTGTATGCATCTTCGGCACCCGTTTATATCCCAAATTCAACCTCAAAACACCCGAAAATTCGATATTTTTGGTTCCCAGAAGCGATCTGTATATGCCTACTCAGTGCTAGAATGTTTTCAAAATATAGGCTTAAAACATGCTAAAAATCGATATTTTAAGTGTCTTAAGTCGATATGTGCATGCATCTTCTGTACCCGTTTATATCTCATATTCAGGCTCAAAACACCCGAAAATTCGGTATTTTTGGGTCCTAGAAGCGATCTGTACATGCCTACTCCTAGTTAGAATGTTTTCAAGATACAGACCCAAAACATGCTCAAAATCGATATTTTAGGTGCCCAAAAGTCGATATGTGCATGCATCTTCAGTACCCGTTTATATCTCAAATTCAGGCTCAAAACACCCGAAAATTCGCTATTTTGGGGTCCCAGATGCGATCTGTACATGCCTACTCAGTGCTAGAATATTTTCAAAATATAGGCCCAAAACATGCTAAAAATCGATATTTTAGGTTCTCAAAGTCGATATCTCAAATTCAGTCCCAAAACACCCGAAAATTCGATATTTTGGGGTCCCAGAAGTGATCTGTACTTGCCTACTCCATGTTAGAGTATTTTCAAAATACAGGCCCAAAACATGCTGAAAAATCGATATTTTAGGTGACTAAAGTCAATAAGTGTATGCATCTTCTGCACCCGTTTATATCCCAAATTCATCGTCAAAACACCCGAAAATTCGATATTTTTTGGTCCCAGAAGCAATCTGTACATGCCTACTCAGTGGAAGAATGTTTTCAATATACAGGCCCAAAACATGCTAAAAATCGATATTTTAGGTGCCCAAAAGTCGATATGTGCATGCATCTTCAGTACCCGTTTATATCTCAAATTATGGCTCAAAACACCCGAAAAATCGATATTTTGGGGTCTCAGAATCGATCTGTACATGCCTACGCAGTGCTAGAATATTTTCAAAATATAGGCCCAAAACATGCTAAAAATCGATATTTTAAGTTACCAAAAGTCGATATGTGCATACATCTTCTGTACCCGTTTATATCTCAAATTCAGGCTCCAAACACCCGAAAATTCGATATTTTGGGGTCCCTGAAGCGATCTGTACTTGCCTACTCCGTGTTAGAGTATTTTCAAAATACAGGCCCCAAACATGCTGAAAATCGATATTTTAGGTGACCAAAGTTGATATCTCAAATTCAGGCCTAAAACACTCGAAAATTCGATATTTTGGGGTCCCAGAAGCGATCTGTACATGCCTACGTCGTGTTAGAGTATTTTCAATATACAGGCCCAAAACATACTGAAAAACGGTCCCTGAAGCGATCTGTACTTGCCTACTCCGTGTTAGAGTATTTTCAAAATACAGGCCCCAAACATGCTGAAAATCGATATTTTAGGTGACCAAAGTTGATATCTCAAATTCAGGCCTAAAACACTCGAAAATTCGATATTTTGGGGTCCCAGAAGCGATCTGTACATGCCTACGTCGTGTTAGAGTATTTTCAATATACAGGCCCAAAACATACTGAAAAACGATCTTTTGGGTCCTCAAAAGTCGATATGTGGATGCATCTTGTGTACCCGTTTATATCTCAAATTCAGGCTCAAAACACCCGAAAATTCGGTAATTTTGGGTCCTAGAAGCGATCTGTACATGCCTACTCCTAGTTAAAATGTTTTTTAAAATACAGACCCAAAACATGCTAAAAATCGATATTTTATGTGACCAAAGTCAATATGTGTATGCATCTTCTGCACCCGTTTATATCTCAAATTCAGGCTCCAAACACCCGAAAATTCGATATTTTGGGGTCCCAGAAGCGATCTGTACATGCCTACTCAGATACAGGCCCAAAACATGCTGAAAATCGATATTTTAGGTACCCAGAGTCAATATGTGTATGCATCTTCTGCACCCGTTTATATCCCAAATTCATCGTCAAAACACCCGAAAATTCGATATTTTTTGGTCCCAGAAGCGATCTGTACGTGCCTACTCAGTGGAAGAATGTTTTCAATATACAGGCCCAAAACATGCTAAAAATCGATATTTTAGGTGCCCAAAAGTCGATATGTGCATGCATCTTCAGTACCCGTTTATATCTCAAATTATGGCTCAAAACACCCGAAAAATCGATATTTTGGGGTCTCAGAATCGATCTGTACATGCCTACTCAGTGCTAGAATATTTTCAAAATATAGGCCCAAAACATGCTAAAAATCGATATTTTAGGTTCCCTAAAGTCGATAAGTGCATGCATCTTCTGTACCCGTTTATATCTCAAATTCAGGCTCCAAACACCCGAAAATTCGATATTTTGGGGTCCCGGAAGCGATCTGTACTTGCCTACTCCGTGTTAGAGTATTTTCAAAATACAGGCCCAAAACATGCTGAAAATCGATATTTTAGGTGACCAAAGTTGATATCTCAAATTCAGGCCTAAAACACTCGAAAATTCGATATTTTGCGGTCCCAGAAGCGATCTGTACATGCCTACGTCGTGTTAGAGTATTTTCAATATACAGGCCCAAAACATACTGAAAATCGATCTTTTGGGTCCTCAAAAGTCGATATGTGGATGCATCTTGTGTACCCGTTTATATCTCAAATTCAGGCTCAAAACACCCGAAAATTCGGTAATTTTGGTTCCTAGAAGCGATCTGTACATGCCTACTCCTAGTTAGAATGTTTTTTAAAATACAGACCCAAAACATGCTGAAAATCGATATTTTATGTGACCAAAGTCAATATGTGTATACATCTTCTGCACCCGTTTATATCTCAAATTCAGGCTCGAAATACCCGAAAATTCGATATTTTGGGGTCCCAGAAGCGATCTGTACATGCCTACTCAGATACAGGCCCAAAACATGCTGAACATCGATATTTTAGGTGCCCAGAATCAATATGTGTATGCATCTTCTGCAAACGTTATTATCTCAAATTCAACCTTAAAATACCCACCCGAAAATTCGATATTTTTGGGTCCCAGAAGCAATCTGTACATGCCTACTCAGTGCTAGAATGTTTTCAAAATATAGGCTCAAAACATGCTTAAAATCGATATTTTAAGTGTCCAAAGTGGATATGTGCATGCATCTTCTGTACCCGTTTATATCTCAAATTCAGGCTCAAAACACCCGAAAATTCGGTATTTTTGGGTCCTAGAAGCGATCTGTACATGCCTACTCCTAGTTAGAATGTTTTTTAAGATACAGACCCAAAACATGCTCAAAATCGATATTTTAGGTGCCCAAAAGTCGATATGTGCATACATATTCAGTTCCCGTTTATATCTCAAATTCAGGCTCAAAACACCCGAAAATTCGATATTTTGGGGTTCCAGAAGCGATCTGTACATGCCTACTCAGTGCTAGAATATTTTCAAAATATAGTCCCAAACATGCTAAAAATCGATATTTTAGGTGCTCAAAGTCGATATCTCAAATTCAGGCCCAAAACACCCGAAAATTCGATATTTTGGGGTCCCAGAAGCGATCTGTACATGCCTACTCCGTGTTAGAGTATTTTCAATATACAGGCCCAAAACATACTGAAAATCGATTTTTAGGTGCCTTAAAGTCGATATGTGCATGCATCTTCTGTACCCGTTTATATCTCAAATTCAGGCTCAAAACACCCGAAAATTCGATATTTTGGGGTCCCAGAAGCGATCTGTACATGCCTACTCAGATACAGGCCCAAAACAAGCTGAAAATCGAAATTTTAGGTGCCCAGAGTCAATATGTGTATGCATCATCTGCAAACGTTATTATCTCAAATTCAACCTCAAAACACCCGAAAATTCGATATATTTGGGTCCCAGAAGCAATCTGTACATGCCTACTCAGTGCTAGAATGTTTTCTTAATATAGGCTCAAAACATGCTTAAAATCGATATTTTAAGTGTCCAAAGTCGATATGTGCAAGCATCTTCTGTACCAGTTTATATCTCAAATTCAGGCTCAAAACACCCGAAAATTCGGTAATTTTGGGTCCTAGAACCGATATGTACATGCCTACTCCTAGTTAGAATATTTTTTAAAATACAGACCCAAAACATGCTCAAAATCGATATTTTAGGAGCCCAAAATTCAATATGTGCATGCATCTTCAGTACCCGTTTATATCTCAAATTAAGGCTCAAAACACCCGAAAATTCGATATTTTGGGGTCCCAGAAGCGATCTGTACATGCCTAATCAGTGCTAGAATATTTTCAAAATATAGGCCCAAAACATGCTAAAAATTGATATTTTAGGTGCCCAAAGTCGATATCTAAAATTCAGGCCTAAAACACCCGAAAATTCGATATTTTGGGGTCCCAGAAGCGATCTGTACATGCCTACGTCGTGTTAGAGTATTTTCAATATACAAGCCCAAAACATACTGAAAATCGATCTCTTAGGAGCCCAAAAGTCGATTTGTGGATGCATCTTCTGTACCCGATTATATCTCAAATTCAGGCTTCAAACACCCGAAAATTCGATATTTTGGGGTCCCGGAAGCGATCTGTACTTGCCTACTCCGTGGTAGAGTACTTTCAAAATACAGGCCCAAAACATGCTGAAAATCGATATTTTAGGTGACCTAAGTCAATATGGGTATGCATCTTCTGCACCCGTTTATATCTCAAATTCAGGCTCCAAACACCCGAAAATTCGATATTTTGGGGTCCCAGAAGCGATCTGTACATGCCTACTCAGTGTTAGAGTATTTTCAAAATACAGGCACAAAACATGCTCAAAATCGATATTTTAGGTGCCCAAAGTCAATATGTGCATGCATTTTCTGTACCCGTTTATATCTCAAATTCAAGCTCAAAACACCCGAAAATTCGATATTTTGGGGTCCCAGAAGCGATCTGTACATGCCTACTCAGTTATAGAATATTTTCAAAATATAGGCACAAAACATGCTAAAAATTGATATTTTAGGTGCCCAAAGTCGATATCTCAAATTCAGGCCCAAAACATCCGAAAATTCGTTTTTTTGGGGTCCCAGAAGCGATCTGTACATGCCTACTCCGTGTTAGAGTATTTTCAAAATACAGGCCCAAAACATACAGAAAATTGATATTTTAGGTGCCCAAAAGTCGATACGTGCATGCATCTTCTGTACCCGTTTATATCTCAAATTCTGGTTTCAATCACCCAAAAATTCGATATTTTGGGGTCCCAGAAGCGATCTGTACATGCCTACTCAGATACAGGCCCAAAATAAGGTGAAAATCGATATTTTAGGTGCCCAGAATCAATATGTGTATGCATCTTCTGCAAACGTTATTATCTCAAATTCAACCTCAAAATACCCACCCAAAAATTCGATATTTTTGGGTCCCAGAAGCAATCTGTACATGCCTACTCAGTGCTAGAATGTTTTCAAAATATAGGCTCAAAACATGCTTAAAATCGATATTTTAAGTGTCCAAAGTGGATATGTGCATGTATCTGCTGTACCCGTTTATATCTCAAATTCAGGCTCAAAACACCCGAAAATTCGGTATTTTTGGGTCCTAGAAGCGATCTGTACATGCCTACTCCTAGTTAGAATGTTTTTTAAGATACAGACCCAAAACATGCTCAAAATCGATATTTTAGGTGCCCAAAAGTCGATATGTGCATACATATTCAGTTCCCGTTTATATCTCAAATTCAGGCTCAAAACACCCGAAAATTCGATATTTTGGGGTTCCAGAAGCGATCTGTACATGCCTACTCCGTGTTAGAGTATTTTCAATATACAGGCCCAAAACATACTGAAAATCGATCTTTTAGGTGCCTTAAAGTCGATATGTGCATGCATCTTTTGTACCCGTTTATATCTCAAATTCAGGCTCAAAACACCCGAAAATTCGATATTTTGGGGTCCCAGAAGCGATCTGTACATGCCTACTCAGATACAGGCCCAAAACAAGCTGAAAATCGAAATTTTAGGTGCCCAGAGTCAATATGTGTATGCATCATCTGCAAACGTTATTATCTCAAATTCAACCTCAAAACACCCGAAAATTCGATATATTTGGGTCCCAGAAGCAATCTGTACATGCCTACTCAGTGCTAGAATGTTTTCTTAATATAGGCTCAAAACATGCTTAAAATCGATATTTTAAGTGTCCAAAGTCGATATGTGCAAGCATCTTCTGTACCAGTTTATATCTCAAATTCAGGCTCAAAACACCCGAAAATTCGGTAATTTTGGGTCCTAGAACCGATCTGTACATGCCTACTCCTAGTTAGAATGTTTTTTAAAATACAGACCCAAAACATGCTCAAAATCGATATTTTAGGAGCCCAAAATTCAATATGTGCATGCATCTTCAGTACCCGTTTATATCTCAAATTAAGGCTCAAAACACCCGAAAATTCGATATTTTGGGGTCCCAGAAGCGATCTGTACATGCCTAATCAGTGCTAGAATATTTTCAAAATATAGGCCCAAAACATGCTAAAAATTGATATTTTAGGTGCCCAAAGTCGATATCTAAAATTCAGGCCTAAAACACCCGAAAATTCGATATTTTGGGGTCCCAGAAGCGATCTGTACATGCCTACGTCGTGTTAGAGTATTTTCAATATACAAGCCCAAAACATACTGAAAATCGATCTCTTAGGAGCCCAAAAGTCGATTTGTGGATGCATCTTCTGTACCCGATTATATCTCAAATTCAGGCTTCAAACACCCGAAAATTCGATATTTTGGGGTCCCGGAAGCGATCTGTACTTGCCTACTCCGTGGTAGAGTACTTTCAAAATACAGGCCCAAAACATGCTGAAAATCGATATTTTAGGTGACCTAAGTCAATATGGGTATGCATCTTCTGCACCCGTTTATATCTCAAATTCAAGCTCAAAACACCCGAAAATTCGATATTTTGTGGTCCCAGAAGCGATCTGTACATGCCTACTCAGTTATAGAATATTTTCAAAATATAGGCACAAAACATGCTAAAAATTGATATTTTAGGTGCCCAAAGTCGATATCTCAAATTCAGGCCCAAAACATCCGAAAATTCGTTTTTTTGGGGTCCCAGAAGCGATCTGTACATGCCTACTCCGTGTTAGAGTATTTTCAAAATACAGGCCCAAAACATACAGAAAATTGATATTTTAGGTGCCCAAAAGTCGATACGTGCATGCATCTTCTGTACCCGTTCATATCTCAAATTCTGGTTTCAATCACCCAAAAATTCGATATTTTGGGGTCCCAGAAGCGATCTGTACATGCCTACTCAGATACAGGCCCAAAACAAGGTGAAAATCGATATTTTAGGTGCCCAAAGTCAATATGTGTATGCATCTTCTGCACCCGTTTATATCTCAAATTCAACCTCAAAACACCCGAAAATTCGATATTTTTGGTACCCAGAAGCGATCTGTATTTGCCTACTCAGTGCTAGAATGTTTTCAAAATATAGGCTTAAAACATGCTAAAAATCGATATTTTAAGTGTCTTAAGTCGATATGTGTATGCATCTTCTGTACCCGTTTATATCTCATATTCAGGCTCAAAACACCCGAAAATTCGGTATTTTTGGGTCCTAGAAGCGATCTGTACATGCCTACTCCTAGTTAGAATGTTTTCAAGATACAAACCCAAAACATGCTCAAAATCGATATTTTAGGTGCCCAAAAGTCGATATGTGCATGCATCTTCAGTACCCGTTTATATCTCAAATTCAGGTTCAAAACACCCGAAAATTCGCTATTTTGGGGTCCCAGATGCGATCTGTACATGCCTACTCAGTGCTAGAATATTTTCAAAATATAGGCCCAAAACATGCTAAAAATCGATATTTTAGGTTCTCAAAGTCGATATCTCAAATTCAGTCCAAAAACACCCGAAAATTCGATATTTTGGGGTCCCAGAAGTGATCTGTACTTGCCTACTCCATGTTAGAGTATTTTCAAAATACAGGCCCAAAACATGCTGAAAAATCGATATTTTAGGTGACCAAAGTCAATATGTGTATGCATCTTCTGCACCCGTTTATATCCCAAATTCATCGTCAAAACACCCGAAAATTCGATATTTTTTGGTCCCAGAAGCGATCTGTACATGCCTACTCAGTGGAAGAATGTTTTCAATATACAGGCCCAAAACATGCTAAAAATCGATATTTTAGGTGCCCAAAAGTCGATATGTGCATGCATCTTCAGTACCCGTTTATATCTCAAATTATGGCTCAAAACACCCGAAAAATCGATATTTTGGGGTCTCAGAATCGATCTGTACATGCCTACTCAGTTCTAGAATATTTTCAAAATATAGGCCCAAAACATGCTAAAAATCGATATTTTAGGTGCCCTAAGTTGATATCTCAAATTCAGGCCCAAAGCTCCCGAAAATTCGATATTTTGGGGTCCCAGAAGCGATCTGTACCTTGCCTACTCCGTGTTAGAGTATTTTCAATATACAGGCCCAAAACATACTGAAAATTGATCTTTTAAGTGCCCAAAAATCGATATGTGGATGCATTTTCTGTACCCGTTTATATCTCAAATTCATTCTCCAAACACCCGAAAATTCGATATTTTGGGGCCCCAGAAGCGATCTGTACATGCCTACTCAGTGCTAGAATATTTTCAAAATATAGGCGCAAAACATGCTAAAAATCGATATTTTTGGTGCTCAAAGTCGATATCTCAAATTCAGGCCCAAAACACCCGAAAATTCGATATTTTGGGGTCCCAGAAGCGATCTGTACATGCCTACTCCGTGTTAGAGTATTTTCAATATACAGGCCCAAAACATACTGAAAATCGAACTTTTAGGTGCCCAAAAGTCGATATGTGCATTAATCTTCTGTCCCGTTTATATCTCAAATTCAGGCTCCAAACACCCGAAAATTCGATATTTTGGGGTCCCGGAAGCGATATGTACTTGCCTACTCCGTGTTAGAGTATTTTCAAAATACAGGCCCAAAACATGCTGAAAATCGATATTTTAGATGACCAAAGTCAATATGTGTATGCATCTTCTGCACCCGTTTATATCTCAAATTCAGGCTCCAAACACTCGAAAATTCGATATTTTGGGGTCCCAGAAGTGATCTGTACATGCCTACTCAGTTCTAGAATATTTTCAAAATATAGGCCTAAAACATGCTAAAAATTGATATTTAAGGTGCCCAAAGTCGATATCTCAATTTCAGGCCCAAAACACCCGAAAATTCGTTTTTTTGGGGTCCCAGAAGCGATCTGTACATGCCTACTCCGTGTTAGGGTATTTTCAAAATACAGGCCTAAAACATACAGAAAATTGATATTTTAGGTGCCCAAAAGTCGATACGTGCATGCATCTTCTCTACCCGTTTATATCTCAAATTCAGTCTTCAAACACCCCAAAAATTCGATATTTTGGGGTCCTAGAAGCGATCTGTACATGCCTACTCAGATACAGGCCCAAAACATGCTGAAAATCGATATTTTAGGTGCCCAAAGTCAATATATGTATGCATCTTCGGCACCCGTTTATATCCCAAATTCAACCTCAAAACACCCGAAAAATCGATATTTTGGGGTCGTAGAAGCGATCTGTACATGCCTTCTCAAAGCTAGAATGTTTTCAAAATATAGGCCCAAAACATGCTAAAAATCGATATTTTAGGTGTCCAAAGTCGATATCTCAAATTCAGGCCCAAAACACCCGAAAATTCGATATTTTGGGGTCCCAGAAGCGATCTGTACATGCCTACTCCGTGTTAGAGTATTTTCAATATACAGGCCCAAAACATACTGAAAATCGATCTTTTTGGTGCCCAAAAGACGATATATGCATGCATCTTCAGTACCCGTTTATATCTCAAATTCAGGCTCCAAACACCCAAAAAAATCGATATTTTGGGGTCCCAGAAGCGATCTGTACATGCCTACTCAGATACAGGCCCAAAACATGCTGAAAATCGATATTTTAGGTGCCCAAAGTCAATATGTGTATGCATCTTCGGCACCCGTTTATATCGCAAATTCAACCTCAAAACACCCGAAAATTCGATATTTTGGGGTCCTAGAAGCGATCTGTACATGCCTTCTCAAAGCTAGAATATTTTCAAAATATAGGCCCAAAACATGCTAAAAATCGATATTTTAGGTGTCCAAAGTCGATATCTCAAATTCAGGCCCAAAACACCCGAAAATTCGATATTTTGGGGTCCCAGAAGCGATCTGTACATGCCTACTCCGTGTTAGAGTATTTTCAATATACAGGCCCAAAACATACTGAAAATCGATCTTTTAGGTGCCCAAAAGACGATATATGCATGCATCTTCTGTACCCGTTTATATCTCAAATTCAGGCTCAAAACACCCGAAAATTCGATATTTTCGGGTCCCAAAAGCGATCTGTACATGCCTACTCAGTTATAGAATATTTTCCAAATATAGGCCCAAAACATGCTAAAAATTGATATTTTAGGTTCCCAAAGTCGATATCTCAAATTCACGCCCAAAACACCCGAAAACTCGATATTTTGGGGTCCCAGAAGCAATCTGTACATGCCTTCTCCGTGTTAGAGTATTTTCAAAATAAAGGCTAAAAACATGCTAAAAATCGATATTTTATGTGTCCAAAGTCGATATGTGCATGCATCTTCTGTACCCGTTTATATCTCAAATCCAGGCTCAAAATACCCGAAAATTCGGCATTTTTGGGTCCTAGAAGCGATCTGTACATGCCTACTCCTAGTTAGAATGTTTTTAAGATACCGACCCAAAACATGCTCAAAATCGATATTTTAGGTGCCCAAAAGTCGATAGGTGCAAGCATCTTCAGTACCCATTTATATCTCAAAATCAGGCTCAAAACACCCGAAAATTCGATATTTTGGGGTCCCAGAAGTGAACTATACATGCCTACTCAGTGCTAGAATATTTTCAAAATATAGGCCCAAAACATGCTAAAAATTGATATTTTAGGTGCCAAAATTCGATATCTCAAATTCAGGCCTAAAACACCCGAAAATTCGATATTTTGGGGTCCCACAAGCGATTGGTACATGCCTACTCCGTGTTCGAGTATTTTCAATATACATGCCCAAAACATACTGAAAAACGATCTTTTAGGTGCGCAAAAGTCGATATGTGGATGCATCTTTTGTACTTGTTTATATCTCAAATTCAGGCTCCAAACACCCGAAAATTCGATATTTTGGGGTCCCAGAAGCGATCTGTACATGCCTACTCCGTGTTAGAGTATTTTCAAAATACAGGCACAAAACATGCTGAAAATCGATATTTTAGGTGCCCAAAGTCAATATGTGTATGCATTTTCAGTACCCGTTTATATCTCAAATTCAGGCTCAAAACACCCGAAAATTCGATATTTTGGGGTCCCAGAAGTGATCCGTAGATGCCTACTCAGTTATAGAATATTTTCCAAATATAGGCCCAAAACATGCTAAAAATTGATATTTTAGGTGCCCAAAGTCGATATCTCAAATTCACGCCCATAACACCCGAAAAATCGATATTTTGGGGTCCCAGAAGCGATCTGTACATGCCTACTCCGTGTTAGAGTATTTTCAAAATAAAGGCTAAAAACATGCTAAAAATCGATATTTTATGTGTCCAAAGTCGATATGTGCATGCATCTTCTGTACCCGTTTATATCTCAAATCCGGGCTCAAAATACCCGAAAATTCGGCATTTTTGGGTCCTAGAAGCGATCTGTACATGCCTACTCCTAGTTAGAATGTTTTTAAGATACCGACCCAAAACATGCTCAAAATCGATATTTTAGGTGCCCAAAAGTCGATATGTGCAAGCATCTTCAGTACCCGTTTATATCTCAAATTCAGGCTCCAAACAAAAGAAAATTCGATATTTTGGGGTCCCAGAAGCGAACTGTACATGCCTACTCAGTGCTAGAATATTTTCAAAATATAAGCCCAAAACATGCTAAAAATCGATATTTTAGGTGCCCTAAGTTGATATCTCAAATTCAGGCCCAAAGCACCCGAAAATTCGATATTTTGGGGTCCCAGAAGCGATCTGTACCTTGCCTACTCCGTGTTAGAGTATTTTCAATATACAGGCCCAAAACATACTGAAAATTGATCTTTTAAGTGCCCAAAAATCGATATGTGGATGCATTTTCTGTACCCGTTTATATCTCAAATTCAGGCTCCAAACACCCGAAAATTCGATATTTTGGGGCCCCAGAAGCGATCTGTACATGCCTACTCAGTGCTAGAATATTTTCAAAATATAGGCGCAAAACATGCTAAAAATCGATATTTTTGATGCTCAAAGTCGATATCTCAAATTCAGGCCCAAAACACCCGAAAATTCGATATTTTGGGGTCCCAGAAGCGATCTGTACATGCCTACTCCGTGTTAGAGTATTTTCAATATACAGGCCCAAAACATACTGAAAATCGAACTTTTAGGTGCCCAAAAGTCGATATGTGCATTAATCTTCTGTCCCGTTTATATCTCAAATTCAGGCTCCAAACACCCGAAAATTCGATATTTTGGGGTCCCGGAAGCGATATGTACTTGCCTACTCCGTGTTAGAGTATTTTCAAAATACAGGCCCAAAACATGCTGAAAATCGATATTTTAGATGACCAAAGTCAATATGTGTATGCATCTTCTGCACCCGTTTATATCTCAAATTCAGGCTCCAAACACTCGAAAATTCGATATTTTGGGGTCCCAGAAGCGATCTGTACATGCCTACTCCGTGTTAGAGTATTTTCAAAATACAGGCACAAAACATGCTGAAAATCGATATTTTAGGTGCCCAAAGTCAATATGTGTATGCATTTTCAGTACCCATTTATATCTCAAATTAAGGCTCAAAACACCCGAAAATTCGATATTTTGGGGTCCCAGAAGTGATCTGTACATGCCTACTCAGTTCTAGAATATTTTCAAAATATAGGCCTAAAACATGCTAAAAATTGATATTTTAGGTGCCCAAAGTCGATATCTCAATTTCAGGCCCAAAACACCCGAAAATTCGTTTTTTTGGGGTCCCAGAAGCGATCTGTACATGCCTACTCCGTGTTAGGGTATTTTCAAAATACAGGCCTAAAACATACAGAAAATTGATATTTTAGGTGCCCAAAAGTCGATACGTGCATGCATCTTCTCTACCCGTTTATATCTCAAATTCAGGCTTCAAACACCCCAAAAATTCGATATTTTGGGGTCCCAGAAGCGATCTGTACATGCCTAATCAGATACAGGCCCAAAACATGCTGAAAATAGATATTTTAGGTGCCCAAAGTCAATATGTGTATGCATCTTCGGCACCCGTTTATATCCCAAATTCAACCTCAAAACACCCGAAAAATCGATATTTTGGGGTCGTAGAAGCGATCTGTACATGCCTTCTCAAAGCTAGAATATTTTCAAAATATAGGCCCAAAACATGCTAAAAATCGATATTTTAGGTGTCCAAAGTCGATATCTCAAATTCAGGCCCAAAACACCCGAAAATTCGATATTTTGGGGTCCCAGAAGCGATCTGTACATGCCTACTCCGTGTTAGAGTATTTTCAATATACAGGCCCAAAACATACTGAAAATCGATCTTTTAGGTGCCCAAAAGACGATATATGCATGCATCTTCAGTACCCGTTTATATCTCAAATTCAGGCTCCAAACACCCAAAAAAATCGATATTTTGGGGTCCCAGAAGCGATCTGTACATGCCTACTCAGATACAGGCCCAAAACATGCTGAAAATCGATATTTTAGGTGCCCAAAGTCAATATGTGTATGCATCTTCGGCACCCGTTTATATCGCAAATTCAACCTCAAAACACCCGAAAATTCGATATTTTGGGGTCCTAGAAGCGATCTGTACATGCCTTCTCAAAGCTAGAATATTTTCAAAATATAGGCCCAAAACATGCTAAAAATCGATATTTTAGGTGTCCAAAGTCGATATCTCAAATTCAGGCCCAAAACACCCGAAAATTCGATATTTTGGGGTCCCAGAAGCGATCTGTACATGCCTACTCCGTGTTAGAGTATTTTCAATATACAGGCCCAAAACATACTGAAAATCGATCTTTTAGGTGCCCAAAAGACGATATATGCATGCATCTTCTGTACCCGTTTATATCTCAAATTCAGGCTCAAAACACCCGAAAATTCGATATTTTCGGGTCCCAAAAGCGATCTGTACATGCCTACTCAGTTATAGAATATTTTCCAAATATAGGCCCAAAACATGATAAAAATTGATATTTTAGGTTCCCAAAGTCGATATCTTAAATTCACGCCCAAAACACTCGAAAACTCGATATTTTGGGGTCCCAGAAGCAATCTGTACATGCCTTCTCCGTGTTAGAGTATTTTCAAAATAAAGGCTAAAAACATGCTAAAAATCGATATTTTATGTGTCCAAAGTCGATATGTGCATGCATCTTCTGTACCCGTTTATATCTCAAATCCAGGCTCAAAATACCCGAAAATTCGGCATTTTTGGGTCCTAGAAGCGATCTGTACATGCCTACTCCTAGTTAGAATGTTTTTAAGATACCGACCCAAAACATGCTCAAAATCGATATTTTAGGTGCCCAAAAGTCGATAGGTGCAAGCATCTTCAGTACCCATTTATATCTCAAAATCAGGCTCAAAACACCCGAAAATTCGATATTTTGGGGTCCCAGAAGTGAACTGTACATGCCTACTCAGTGCTAGAATATTTTCAAAATATAGGCCCAAAACATGCTAAAAATCGATATTTTAGGTGCCCTAAGTCGATATCTCAAATTCAGGCCCAAAACACCCGAAAATTCGATATTTTGGTTTCCCAGAAGCGATCTGTACATGCCTACTCCATGTTAGAGTATTTTAAATATACAGGCCCAAAACATACTGAAAATTGATCTTTTAGGTGCCCAAAAGTCGATATGTGGATGCATTTTCTGTACCCGTTTATCTCTCAAATTCAGGCTCCAAACACCCAAAAATTCGATATTTTGGAGCCCCAGAAGCGATCTCTACATGTCTACTCAGATACAGGCCCAAAACATGCTGAAAATCGATATTTTAGGTGCCCAAAGTTAATATGTGTATGAATCTTCTGCAAACGTTATTATCTCAAATTCAACCTCAAAACACCCGAAAATTCGATATTTTTGGGTCCCAGAAGCGATCTGTGAATGCCTACTCAGTGCTAGAATGTTTTCAAAATATAGGCTCAAAACATGCTTAAAATCTATATTTTAAGTGTCCAAAGTCGATATGTGCATGCATCTTCTGTACCCGTTTATATCTCAAATTCAGGTTAAAAACACCCGAAAATTCGGTATTTTTGGGTCCTAGAAGCGATCTGTACATGCCTACTCCTAGTTAGAATGTTTTTTTAAGATATAGACCCAAAACATGCTCAAAATCGATATTTTAGGTGCCCAAAAGTCGATATGTGCATGCATCTTCAGTACCCGTTTATATCTCAAATTCAGGCTCAAAACACCCGAAAATTCGATATTTTGGGGTCCCAGAAGCGATCTGTACATGCCTACTCAGTGCTAGAATATTTTCAAAATATAGGCTCAAAACATGATATAAATCGATATTTTAGGTGCCCAAAGTCGATATCTCAAATTCAGGCCCAAAACACCCGAAAATTCGATATTTTGGGGTCCCAGAAGCGATCTGTACATGCATACGTCGTGTTAGAGTATTTTCAATATACAGGCCCAAAACATATAGAAAATTGATCTTTTAGGTGCCCAAAAGTCGATATGTGCATGCATCTTCTGTATCCGTTTATATCTCAAATTCAGGCTCCAAACACCCGAAAATTCGATATTTTAGGGTCCCAGAAGCGATCTGTACTTGCCTACTCCGTGTTAAAGTATTTTCAAAATACAGGCCCAAAACATGCTGAAAATCGATATTTTAGGTGAAAAAAGTCAATATATGTATACATCTTCTGCACCCGTTTATATCCCAAATTCAACGTCAAAACACCCAAAAATTCGATATTTTTGGGTCCCAGAAGCGATCGGTACATGCCTACTCAGTGGTAGAATGTTTTCAAAATATAGGCTCAAAACATGCTAAAAATCAATATTTTAAGTGTCCAAAGTCGATATGTGCATGCATCTTCTGTACCCGTTTATATCTCATATTCAGGCTCAAAACACCCGAAAATTCGATATTTCGGGGTCCCAGAAGTGATCTGTACATGCCTACTTAGTGCTAGAATATTTTCAAAATATTGGCCCAAAACATGCTAAAAATCGATATTTTAGGTGAACAAAGTCGATATCTCAAATTCAGGCCCAAAACACCCGAAAACTCGATATTTTGGGGTTTCAGAAGCGAACTGTACATGCCTACTCCGTGTTAGAGTATTTTCGAAATACAGGCCCAAAACATACTGAAAATTGATCTTTTAGGTCCCCAAAAGTCGATATGTGCATGCATCTTCTGTACCCGTTTATATCTCAAATCCAGGCTCCAAACACCCGAAAATTTGATATTTCGGGGTCCTAGAAGCGATCTGTACATGCCTACTCCTAGTTAGAATGTTTTCAAGATACCGACCCAATACATGCTCAAAATCGATATTATAGGTGCCGAAAAGTCGATATGTGCATGCATCTTCAGTACCCGTTTATATCTCATATTCAGGCTCAAAACACCCGAAAATTCGATATTTTGGGGTCCCAGAAGCGATCTGTACATGCCTACTCAGTGCTAGAATATTTTCAAAATATAGGCCCAAAACATGCTAAGAATTGATATTTTAGGTGCCCAAAGTCGATATCTCAAATTCAGGCCTAAAATACCCGAAAATTCGATATTTTGGGGTCCCAGAAGCGATCTGTACATGCCTACGTCGTGTTAGAGTATTTTTAATATACAGGCCCAAAACATACTGAAAATCGTTCTTTTAGGTCCCCAAAAGTCGATATGTTGATGCATCTTCTGTACCCGTTTATATCTCAAATTCAGGCTCTAAACACCCGAAAATTCGATATTTTGGGGTCCCAGAAGCGATCTGTACTTGCCTACTCCGTGTTAGAGTATTTTCAAAATACAGGCCCAAAACATGCTGAAAATCGATATTTTAGGTGACCAAAGTCAATATGTGTATGCATCTTCTGCACCCGTTTATATCTCAAATTCAGGCTCCAAACACCCGAAAATTCGATAATTTGGGGTCCCAGAAGCGATCTGTACATGCCTACTCAGTTCTAGAATATTTTCAAAATATAGGCCCAAAACATGCTAAAAATTGATATTTTAGGTGCCCAAAGTCGATATCTCAAACTCAGGCCCAAAACTCCCGAAAATTCGTTTTTGGGGGGTCCCAGAAGCGTTCTGTACATGCCTACTCCGTGTTAGAGTATTTTCAAAATACAGGCCCATAACATAATTATAGAAAATTGATATTTTAGGTGCCCAAAAGTCGATACGTGCATGCATCTTCTGTACCCGTTCATATCTCAAATTCAGGCTCCAAACACTCAAAAATTCGATATTTTTGGGTCCCAGAAGCGATCTGTACATGCCTACTCAGATCCAGGCCCAAAACATGCTGAAAATCGATATTTTATGTGCCTAAAGTCAATATGTGTATGCATCTTCGGCACCAGTTTATATCCCAAATTCAACCTCAAAACACCCGAAAATTCGATATTTTGGGGTCCCAGAAGCGATCTGTATATGCCTACTCAGTGCTAGAATATTTTCAAAATATAGGCTTAAAACAAGCTAAAAATCGATATTTTAAGTGTCTAAAGTCGATATGTGCATGCATCTTCTGTACTCGTTTATATCTCATATTCAGGCTCAAAACACCCGAAAATTCGGTATTTTTGGGTCCTAGAAGCGATCTGTACATGTCTCCTCAGTTGTAGAATATTTTCAAAATATAGGCACAAAACATGCTAAAAATTGATATTTTAGGTGCCCAAAGTCGATATCTCAAATTCAGGCCCAAACCACCCGAAAATTCGTTTTTTGGGGGTCCCAGAAGCGATTTGTACATGCCTACTCCGTGTTAGAGTATTTTCAAAATACAGGCCCAAAACATACTGAAAATCGATCTTTTAGGTGCCCAAAAGTCGATATGTGCATGCATCTTCTGTACACGTTTATATCTCAAATTCAGGCTCCAAGCACCCGAAATTTCGATATTTTGTGGTCCCAGAAGCGATCTGTACATGCCTATACAGATACAGGCCTAAAACGTGCTGAAAATCGATATTTTAGGTGCCCAAAGTCAATATATGTATGCATCTTCGGCACCCGTTTATAACCCAAATTAAACCTCAAAACACCCGAAAATTAGATATTTTTGGGTCCCAGAAGCAATCTGTATATGCCTACTCAGTGCTAGAATGTTTTCAAAATATAAGCTTAAAACATGCTAAAAATCAATATTTTAAGTGTCTAAAGTCGATATGTGCATGCATCTTCTGTACCTGTTTATATCTCAAATTCAGGCTCCAAACCCCAGAAAATTCGATTTTTTGGGGTCCCAGAAGCGATCTGTACTTGCCTACTCCGTGTTAGAGTATTTTCAAAATACAGGCCCAAAACATGCTGAAAATCGATATTTTCGGTGACCAAACTCAATATGTGTATGCATCATCTGTTCCCGTTTATATCTCAAATTTAGGCTCCAAACCCCCGAAAATTCCATTTTTTTGGGTCCCAGAAGCGATCTGTACATGCCTACTCAGTGCTTGAATGTTTTCAAAATATAGGCTTAAAACATGCTAAAAATCGATATTTTAAGTGTCTAAAGTCGATATGTGCATGCATCTTCTGTACCCGTTTATATCTCTTATTCAGCTTAAAAACACCCGAAAATTCGGTATTTTTGGGTCCTAGAAGCGATCTGTACATGCCTACTCCTAGTTAGAATGTTTTCAAAATATAGGCT
This sequence comes from Petrolisthes cinctipes, assembly GCA_033782935.1. NCBI lineage: Eukaryota > Metazoa > Arthropoda > Malacostraca > Decapoda > Porcellanidae > Petrolisthes > Petrolisthes cinctipes. The sequence continues at coordinate 581,434 of JAWQEG010000930.1, read as the reverse complement.
CAAAACATGCTAAAAATCAATATTTTAAGTGTTCAAAGTCGATATGTGCATTCATCTTCTGTACCCGTTTATATCTCAAATTCAGGCTCAAAACACCCGAAATTTCGATATTTTGGGGTCCCAGAAGTGATCTGTACATCCCTACTCCGTGCTAGAATATTTTCAAAATACAGGCTCAAAACATGCTAAAAATCGATATTTTATGTGTCGAAAGTCGATATGTGCATGCATATTCTGTACTCGTTTATAACTCAAATTCAGGCTCAAAATACCCTAAAATTTGATATTTTGGGGTCCCAGAAGCGATCTGTACATGTCTCCTCAGTTGTAGAATATTTTCAAAATATAGGCCCAATACATGCTAAAAATTGATATTTTAGGTGCCCAAAGTCGATATCTCAAATTCAGGCCCAAACCACCCGAAAATTCGTTTTTTGGGGGTCCCAGAAGCGATCTGTACATGCCTACTCCGTGTTAGAGTATTTTCAAAATACAGGCCCAAAACATACTGAAAATCGATCTTTTAGGTGCCCAAAAGTCGATATGTGCATGCATCTTCTGTACCCGTTTATATCTCAAATTCAGGCTCCAAGCACCCGAAATTTCGATATTTTGTGGTCCCAGAAGCGATCTGTACATGCCTATACAGATACAGGCCTAAAACATGCTGAAAATCGATATTTTAGGTGCCCAAAGTCAATATATGTATGCATCTTCGGCACCCGTTTATAACCCAAATTCAACCTCAAAACACCCGAAAATTAGATATTTTTGGGTCCCAGAAGCAATCTGTATATGCCTACTCAGTGCTAGAATGTTTTCAAAATATAAGCTTAAAACATGCTAAAAATCAATATTTTAAGTGTCTAAAGTCGATATGTGCATGCATCTTTTGTACCTGTTTATATCTCAAATTCAGGCTCCAAACCCCAGAAAATTCGATTTTTTGGGGTCCCAGAAGCGATCTGTACTTGCCTACTCCGTGTTAGAGTATTTTCAAAATACAGGCCCAAAACATGCTGAAAATCGATATTTTAGGTGACCAAACTCAATATGTGTATGCATCATCTGTTCCCGTTTATATCTCAAATTTAGGCTCCAAACCCCCGAAAATTCCATATTTTTGGGTCCCAGAAGCGATCTGTACATGCCTACTCAGTGCTTGAATGTTTTCAAAATATAGGCTTAAAACATGCTAAAAATCGATATTTTAAGTGTCTAAAGTCGATATGTGCATTCATCTTCTGTACCCGTTTATATCTCTTATTCAGCCTAAAAACACCCGAAAATTCGGTATTTTTGGGTCCTAGAAGCGATCTGTACATGCCTACTCCTAGTTAGAATGTTTTCAAGATACAGACCCAAAACATGCTCAAAATCGATATTTTAGGTGCCCAAAAGTCGATATGTGCATGCATCTTCAGTACCCATTTATATCTCATATTCAGGCTCAAAAAACCCGAAAATTCGATATTTTGGGGTCCCAGAAGCGATCTGTACATGCCTACTCAGTGCTAGAATATTTTCAAAATATAGGCCCAAAACATGCTAAAAATCGAAGTTTTAGGTGCTCGAAGTCGATATCTCAAATTAAGGCCCAAAACACCCGAAAATTCGATATTTTTGGGTCCCAGAAGCGATCTGTACATGCCTATTCCTAGCTAGAGTATTTTCAATATATAGGATCAAAACATGCTAAAAATCAATATTTTAAGTGTCCAAAGTCGATATGTGTATGCATTTTCTGTACCCGTTTATATCTCAAATCAAGGCTCCAAACACCCGAAAATTCGATATTTTGGGGTCCCAGAAGCGATCTGTACATGCCTACTCAGTGCTAGAATATTTTCAAAATATAGGCCCAAAACATGCTAAAAATCGATATTTTAGGTGCGTAAAGTCGATATCTCAAATTCAGGCCCAAAACACCCGAAAATTCGATATTTGGGGTCCCAGAAGCGATCTGTACATGCCTACTCCGTGTTAGAGTATTTTCAATATACAGGCCCAAAACATGCTGAAAATCGATATTTTAGGTGACCAAAGTCAATATGTGTATGCATATTCTGCACCCGTTTATATCCCAAATTAAACGTCAAAACACCCGAAAATTCAATATTTTTGGGTCCCAAAGGCGATCTGGTAGAATTTTTTCAAAATATAGGCTCAAAACATGCTAAAAATCAATATTTTAAGTGTCCAAAGTCGATATGTGCATGCATCTTCTGTAAACGTTTATATCTCAAATTCAGGCTCAAAACACCCGAAAATTCGATATTTTGGGGTTCCAGAAGTGATCTGTACATGCCTACTTATTGCTAGAATATTTTCAAAATATAGGCCCCAAACATGCTAAAAATCGATATTTTAGGTGCCCAAAGTCGATATCTCAAATTCAGGCCCAAAACACCCGAAAACTCGATATTTTGGGGTCCCAGAAGCGATCTGTACTTGCCTATTCCGTGTTAGAGTATTTTCAAAATACAGGCCCAAAACATGCTGAAAATCGATATTTTAGGTGACCAAAGTCAATATGTGTATGCATCTTCTGCACCCGTTTATATCCCAAATTCAACCTAAAAACACCCGAAAATTCGATATTTTTGGGTCCCAGAAGCGATCTGTACATGCCTACTCCGTGTTAGAGTATTTTCAATATACAGGCCCAAAACATACTGAAAATCGATCTTTTAGGTGCCCAAAAGTCGATATGTGGATGCATTTTCTGTACCCGTATATATCTCAAATTCAGGCTCCAATCACCCGAAAATTCGATATTTTGGGGTCCCAGAAGCGATCTGTACATGCCTACTCAGATACAGGCCCAAAACATGCTGAAAATCGATATTTCAGGTGCCCAAAGTCAATATGTGTATGTATCTTCTGCAAACGTTATTATCTCAAATTCAACCTAAAAACACCCGAAAATATGATATTTTTGTGTCCCAGAAGCAATCTGTACATGCCTACTCAGTGCTAGAATGTTTTTAAAATATAGGCTCAAAACATGCTTAAAATGGATATTTTGAAGTGTCCAAAGTCGATATGTGCATGCACCTTTTGTATCCGTTTATATCTCAAATTCAGGCTCAAAACACCCGAAAATTCGGTAATTTTGGGTCCTAGATGCGATCTGTACATGCCTACTCCTAGTTAGAATGTTTTTTAAGATACAGACCCAAAACATGCTCAAAATCGATATTTTAGGTGCACAAAAGTCGATATGTGCATGCATCTTCAGTACCCGTATATATCTCAAATTAAGGCTCAAAACACCCGAAAAGTCGATATTTTGGGGTCCCAGAAGCGATCTGTACATGCCTACTCAGTGCTAGAATAATTTCAAAATATAGGCCCAAAACATTCTAAAAATTGATATTTTAGGTGCCCAAAGTCGATATTTCAAATTCAGGCTCAAAACACCCGAAAATTCGGTAATTTTGGGTCCTAGAAGCGATCTGTACATGCCTACTCCTAGTTAGAATGTTTTTTAAGATACAGACCCAAAACATGCTCAAAATCGAAATTTTAGGTGCCCAAAAGTCGATATGTGCATGCATCATCAGTACACGTTTATATCTCAAATTCAGGCTCAAAACACCCGAAAATTCGATATTTTGGGGTCCCAGAAGGGATCTGTACATGCCTGCGTCGTGTTAGAGTATTTTCAAAATACAGGCCCAAAACATACTGAAAATCGATCTTTTAGGTCCTCAAAAGTCGATATGTGCATGCATCTTCAGTACCCGTATATATCTCAAATTAAGGCTCAAAACACCCGAAAATACGATATTTTGGGGTCCCAGAAGCGATCTGTACATGCCTACTCAGTGCTAGAATAATTTCAAAATATAGGCCCAAAACATTCTAAAAATTGATGTTTTAGGTGCCCAAAGTCGATATTTCAAATTCAGGCTCAAAACACCCGAAAATTCGGTAATTTTGGGTCCTAGAAGCGATCTGTACATGCCTACTCCTAGTTAGAATGTTTTTTAAGATACAGTCTCAAAACATGCTCAAAATCGAAATTTTAGGTGCCCAAAAGTTGATATGTGCATGCATCATCAGTACACGTTTATATATTAAATTCAGGCTCAAAACACCAGAAAATTCGATATTTTGGGGTCCCAGAAGCGATCTGTACATGCCTACGTCGTGTTAGAGTATTTTCAAAATACAGGCCCAAAACATGCTCAAAATCGATATTTTAGGTGCCCAAAAGTCGATATGTGCATGCATCTTCAGTACCCGTATATATCTCAAATTAAGGCTCAAAACACCCGAAAATACGATATTTTGGGGTCCCAGAAGCGATCTGTACATGCCTACTCAGTGCTAGAATGTTTTCAAAATATAGGCTTAAAACATGCTAAAATTCAATATTTTAAGTGTCCAAAGTCTTCTGTACCCGTTTATATCTCAAATTCAGGCTCCAAACACCCGAAAATTCGATATTTTGGGGTCCTAGAAGCGATCTGTACATGCCTACTCCTAGTTAGAATTGTTTTCAAGATACCGACCCAAAACAGGCTCAAAATCGATATTTTAGGTGCCCAAAAGTCGATATGTGCATGCATCTTCAGTACCCGTTTATATCTCAAATTTCTGGCTCAAAACACCCGAAAATTCGATATTTTGGGGTCCCAGAAGCGAACTGTACATGCCTACTCAGATACAGGCCCAAAACATGCTGAAAATCGATATATCAGGTGCCCAAAGTCAATATGTGTATGTATCTTCTGCAAACGTTATTATCTCAAATTCAACCTCAAAACACCCGAAAATTTGATATTTTTGTGTCCCAGAAGCAATTTGTACATGCCTACTCAGTGCTAGAATGTTTTTAAAATATAGGCTCAAAACATGCTTAAAATGGATATTTTGAAGTGTCCAAAGTCGATATGTGCATGCACCTTCTGTATCCGTTTATATCTCAAATTCAGGCTCAAAACACCCGAAAAATCGGTAATTTTGTGACCTAGAAGCGATCTGTACATGCCTACTCCTAGTTAGAATGTTTTTTAAGATACAGACCCAAAACATGCTCAAAATCGATATTTTAGGTTCCCAAAAGTCGATATGTGCATGCATCTTCAGTACCCGTATATATCTCAAATTAAGGCTCAAAACACCCGAAAATTCGATATTTTGGGGTCCCAGAAGCGATTTGTACATGCCTACTCAGTGCTAGAATGTTTTCAAAATATAGGCTTAAAACATGCTAAAAATCGATATTTTAAGTGTCCAAAGTCGATATGTGCATGCATCTTCTGTACACTTTTATATCTCAAATTCAGGCTCAAAACACCCGAAAATTCGATATTTTGGGGTCCCAGAAGTGATCTGTACATGCCTACTTAGTGCTAGAATATTTTCAAAATATAGGCCCAAAACATGCTAAAAATCGATATTTTAGGTGCCCAAAGTCGATATCTCAAATTCAGGCCCAAAACACCCGAAAATTCGATGTTTTGGGGTCCCAGAAGTGAACTGTACATGCCTACTCCGTGTTAGAGTATTTTCAAAATACAGGCCCAAATCATACTGAAAATCGATCTTTTAGGTGCCCAAAAGTCGTTATGTGCATGCATCTTCTGTACCCGTTTATATCTCAAATTCAGGCTCCAAACAACCGAAAATTCGATATTTTGGGGTCCCAGAAGCGATCTGTACATGCCTACTCAGATACAGGCCCAAAACATGCTGAAAATCGATATTTTAGGTGCCCAAAGTCAATATGTGTATGCATCTTCTGCACCCGTTTATATCCCAAATTCAACCTCAAAACACCCGAAAATTCGATATTTTTGGGTCCCCGAAGCGATCTGTACATACCTAATCAGTGCCAGAATGTTTTCATAATATAGGGTTAAAACATGCTAAAAATCGATCTTTTAGGTGCCCAAAAGTCGATATGTGCATGCATCTTCTGTATCCGTTTATATCTCAAATCCAGGCTGAAAACACCCGAAAATTCGGCATTTTTGGGTCCTAGAAGCGATTTGTACATGCCTACTCCTAGTTAGAATTTTTTCAAGATACCGACCCAAAACATGCTCAAAATCGATATTTTAGGTGCCCAAAAGTCAATATGTGCATGCATATGCAGTACCCGTTTATATCTCAAATTCAGGCTCAAAACACCCGAAAATTCGATATTTTGGGGTCCCAGAAGCGAACTGTACATGCCTACTCAGTGCTAGAATATTTTCAAAATATAGGCCCAAAACATGCTAAAAATCGATATTTTAGGTGCCCAAAGTTGATATCTCAAATTAAGGCCCAAAACACCCGAAAATTCGATATTTTGGGGTCCCAGAAGCAATCCGTACATGCCTACTCCGTGTTAGAGTATTTTCAATATACAGGCCCAAAACATACTGAAAATCGATCTTTTAGGTGCCCAAAAGTCGAAATGTGGATGCATTTTCTGTAACCTTTTATATCTCAAATTCAGGTTCAAAACACCCGAAAATTCGATATTTTGAGGTCCCAGAAGCGATCCGTACATGCCTACTCCACGTTAGAGTATTTAAAAAAAAAAAGGAACAAAACATACTGAAAATCGATCTTTTAGGTGCCCAAAAGTTGATATGTGCATAGATCTTCTGTACCTGTTTATATCTCAAATTCAGGCTCCAAACACCCGAAAATTCGATATTTTGGGGTCCCAGAAGCGATCTGTACTTGCCTAGTCCGTGTTAGAGTATTTTCAAAATACAGGCCCAAAACATGCTGAAAATCGATATTTTAGGTGACCAAAGTCAATATGTGTATGCATCTTCTGCACCCGTTTATATCCCAAATTCAACCTCAAAACACCCGAAAATTCGATATTTTTGGGTCCCAGAAGCGATCTGTACATGCATACTCAGTGCTAGAATGTTTTCGAATTATAGGCTCAAAACATGCTAAAAATCGATATTTTAAGTGTCCAAAGTCGATATGTGCATGCATCTTCTGTACCTGTTTATATCTCAAATTCAGACTCAAAACACCGGAAAATTCGATATTTTGGGGTCCCAGAAGCGAACTGTACATGCCTACTCCGTTTTAGAGTATTTTCATAATACAGGCCCAAAACATACTGAAAATCAATCTATTAGGTGCCCAAAAGTCGATATGTGCATGCTTCTTCTGTACCCTTTTATAACTCAAATTCTGGCTCCAAACACCCGAAAATTCGATACTTTGGGGTCCCAGAAGCGATCTGTACATGCCTACTCAGTGCTAGAATGTTTTCAAAATATAAGCCCATAACATGCTAAAAATCTATATTTTAAGTGTACAAAGTCGAAATGTGCATGTATCTTCTGTACACGTTTATATCTCAAATTCATGCTCAAAACACCCGAAAATTCGGTATTTTTGGGTCCTAGAAGCGATCTGTACATGCCTACTCCTAGTTAGAATGTTTTCAAGATACAGACCCAAAACATGCTCAAAATCGATATTTTAGGTGCCCAAAAGTCGATATGTGCATGCATCTTCAGTATCTGTTTATATCTCAAATTCAGGCTCAAAACACCCGAAAATTCGATATTTTTGGGTCCCAGAAGCGATATGTACATGCCTACTCCGAGTTAGAGTATTTTCAAAATACAGGCCCAAATCATGCTGAAAATCGATGTTTTAGGTGCCCAAAGTCAATATGTGCATGCATTTTCTGTACACGTTTAAATCTCAAATTCAGGCTCCAAAAACCCGAAAATTCGATATTTTGGGGTCCCAGAAGCGATTTGTACATGCCTACTCAGTGCTAGAATGTTTTCAAAATATAGGCTTAAAACATGCTAAAATTCAATATTTTAAGTGTCCAAAGTCTTCTGTACCCGTTTATATCTCAAATCCAGGCTCCAAACACCCGAAAATTCGATATTTTGGGGTCCTAGAAGCGATCTGTACATGCCTACTCCTAGTTAGAATTGTTTTCAAGATACCGACCCAAAACATGCTCAAAATCGATATTTTAGGTGCCCAAAAGTCGATATGTGCATGCATCTTCAGTACCCGTTTATATCTCAAATTTTTGGCTCAAAACACCCGAAAATTCGATATTTTGGGGTCCCAGAAGCGAACTGTACATGCCTACTCAGTGCTAGATTATTTTCAAAATATAGTCCCAAAACATGCTAAAAATCAATATTTTAGGTACCCAAAGTCGATATATCAAATTTAGGCCCAAAACACCCGAACATTCGATATTTTGGGATCCCAGAAGCGATCTGTACATGCCTACTCCGTGTTAGAGTATTTTCAATATACTGGCCCAAAACATACTGAAAATCGATCTTTTAGGTGCCCAAAAGTCGATATGTGGATGCATTTTCTGTACCCGTATATATCTCAAATTAAGGCTTTAAACACCAGAAAATTCGATATTTTGGGGTCCCAGAAGCGATCTGTACATGCCTACTCAGATACAGGCCCAAAACATGCTGAAAATCGATATTTCAGATGCCCAAAGTCAATATGTGTATGTATCTTCTGCAAACGTTATTATCTCAAATTCAACCTCAAAACACCCGAAAATTTGATATTTTTGTGTCCCAGAAGCAATTTGTACATGCCTACTCAGTGCTAGAATGTTTTTAAAATATAGGCTCAAAACATGCTTAAAATGGATATTTTGAAGTGTCCAAAGTCGATATGTGCATGCACCTTCTGTATCCGTTTATATCTCAAATTCAGGCTCAAAACACCCGAAAAATCGGTAATTTTGGGACCTAGAAGCGATCTGTACATGCCTACTCCTAGTTAGAATGTTTTTTAAGATACAGACCCAAAACATGCTCAAAATCGATATTTTAGGTTCCCAAAAGACGATATGTGCATGCATCTTCAGTACCCGTATATATCTCAAATTAAGGCTCAAAACACCCGAAAATTCGATATTTTGGGGTCCCAGAAGCGATCTGTACATGCCTACTCAGTGCTAGAATAATTTCAAAATATAGGCCCAAAACATTCTAAAAATTGATATTTTAGGTGCCCAAAGTCGATATTTCAAATTCAGGCTCAAAACACCCGAAAATTCGGTAATTTTGGGTCCTAGAAGCGATCTGTACATGCCTACTCCTAGTTAGAATGTTTTTTAAGATACAGACCCAAAACATGCTCAAAATCGAAATTTTATGTGCCCAAAAGTCGATATGTGCATGCATCATCAGTACACGTTTATATATCAAATTCAGGCTCAAAACACCCGAAAATTCGATATTTTGGGGTCCCAGAAGCGATCTGTACATGCCTACGTCGTGTTAGAGTATTTTCAAAATACAGGCCCAAAACATACTGAAAATCGATCTTTTAGGTCCCCAAAAGTCGATATGTGGATGCATCTTCTGTACCCGTTTATATCTCAAATTCAGGCTCCAAACACCCGAAAATTCGATATTTTGGGGTCCCAGAAGCGATCGGTACTTGCCTACTCCGTGTTAGAGTATTTTCAAAATACAGGCCCAAAACATGCTGAAATCGATATTTTAGGTGACCAAAGTCAATATGTGTATGCATCTTCTGCACCCGTTTATATCTCAAATTCAGGCTCCAAACAACCGAAAATTCGATATTTTGGGGTCCCAGAAGCGATTTGTACATGCCTACTCAGTGCTAGAATGTTTTCAAAATATAGGCTTAAAACATGCTAAAAATCGATATTTTAAGTGTCCAAAGTCGATATGTGCATGCATCTTCTGTACACTTTTATATCTCAAATTCAGGCTCAAAACACCCGAAAATTCGATATTTTGGGGTCCCAGAAGTGATCTGTACATGCCTACTTAGTGCTAGAATATTTTCAAAATATAGGCCCAAAACATGCTAAAAATCGATATTTTAGGTGCCCAAAGTCGATATCTCAAATTCAGGCCCAAAACACCCGAAAATTCGATGTTTTGGGGTCCCAGAAGTGAACTGTACATTCCTACTCCGTGTTAGAGTATTTTCAAAATACAGGCCCAAATCATACTGAAAATCGATCTTTTAGGTGCCCAAAAGTCGTTATGTGCATGCATCTTCTGTACCCGTTTATATCTCAAATTCAGGCTCCAAACACCCGAAAATTCGATATTTTGGGGTCCCAGAAGCGATCTGTACATGCCTACTCAGATACAGGCCCAAAACATGCTGAAAATCGATATTTTAGGTGCCCAAAGTCAATATGTGTATGCATCTTCTGCACCCGTTTATATCCCAAATTCAACCTCAAAACACCCGAAAATTCGATATTTTTGGGTCCCCGAAGCAATCTGTACATACCTAATCAGTGCCAGAATGTTTTCATAATATAGGGTTAAAACATGCTAAAAATCGATCTTTTAGGTGCCCAAAAGTCGATATGTGCATGCATCTTCTGTATCCGTTTATATCTCAAATCCAGGCTCAAAACACCCGAAAATTCGGCATTTTTGGGTCCTAGAAGCGATCTGTACATGCCTACTCCTAGTTAGAATGTTTTCAAGATACCGACCCAAAACATGCTCAAAATCGATATTTTAGGTGCCCAAAAGTCGATATGTGCATGCATCTGCAGTACCCGTTTATATCTCAAATTCAGGCTCAAAACACCCGAAAATTCGATATTTTGGGGTCTCAGAAGCGAACTGTACATGCCTACTCAGTGCTAGAATATTTTCAAAATATAGGCCCAAAACATGCTAAAAATCGATATTTTAGGTGCCCAAAGTTGATATCTCAAAATAAGGCCCAAAACACCCGAAAATTCGATATTTTGAGGTCCCAGAAGCGATCCGTACATGCCTACTCCGTGTTAGAGTATTTAAAAAAAAAAAAGGAACAAAACATACTGAAAATCAATCTTTTAGGTGCCCAAAAGTTGATATGTGCATAGATCTTCTGTACCTGTTTATATCTCAAATTCAGGCTCCAAACACCCGAAAATTCGATATTTTGGGGTCCCAGAAGCGATCTGTACTTGCCTACTCCGTGTTAGAGTATTTTCAAAATACAGGCCCAAAACATGCTGAAAATCGATATTTTAGGTGACCAAAGTCAATATGTGTATGCATCTTCTGCACCCGTTTATATCCCAAATTCAAACTCAAAACACCCGAAAATTCGATATTTTTGGGTCCCAGAAGCGATCTGTACATGCATACTCAGTGCTAGAATGTTTTCGAATTATAAGCTCAAAACATGCTAAAAATCGATATTTTAAGTGTCCAAAGTTGATATGTGCATGCATCTTCTGTACCCGTTTATATCTCAAATTTAGTCTCAAAACACCGGAAAATTCGATATTTTGGGGTCCCAGAAGCGAACTGTACATGCCTACTCCGTTTTAGAGTATTTTCATAATACCGGCCCAAAACATACTGAAAATCAATCTATTAGGTGCCCAAAAGTCGATATGTGCATGCTTCTTCTGTACCCTTTTATAACTCAAATTCTGGCTCCAAACACCCGAAAATTCGATACTTTGGTGTCCCAGAAGCGATCTGTACATGCCTACTCAGTGCTAGAATGTTTTCAAAATTTAGGCCCAAAACATGCTAAAAATCGATATTTTAAGTGTCCAAAGTCGATAAGTGCTTGCATCTTCTGTACCCGTTTATGTCTCAAATTCAGGCTCAAAACACCCGAAAATTTGGTATTTTTGGGTCCTAGAAGCGATCTGTACATGCCTACTCCTAGTTAGAATGTTTTCAAGATACAGACCAAAAAACATGCTCAAAATCGATATTTTAGGTGCCCAAAAGTCGATATGTGCATGCATCCTCAGTACGTGTTTATATCTCAAATTCAGGCTCAAAACACACGAAATTTCGATATTTTTGGGTCCCAGAAGCGATCTGTACATGCCTTCTCCGTGTTAGAGTATTTTCAAAATACAGGCCCAAAACATGTTGAAAATCGATATTTTAGGTGCCCAAAGTCAATATGTGCATGCATTTTCTGTACACGTTTATATCTCTAATTCAGGCTCAAAACACCCGAAAATTCGATATTTTGGGGTCCCAGAAACGATTTGTACATGCCTACTAAGTGCTAGAATTTTTTCAAGATATAGGCCCAAAACATGCTAAAAATCGATATTTTAGGTGCCCAAAGTCGATATCTTAAATTCAGGCCCAAAACACCCGAAAATTCGATATTTTTGGGCCCCAGAAGCGATCTGTACATGCCTTCTCAGATACAGTACCCGTTTATATCTCAAATTTAGGCTCATAACACCCGAAAATTCGATACTTTGGGGTCCCAGAAGCGATCTGTACATGCCTACTCAGTGCTAGAATGTTTTCAAAATATAAGCCCATAACATGCTAAAAATCTATATTTTAAGTGTACAAAGTCGAAATGTGCATGCATCTTCTGTACACGTTTATATCTCAAATTCAGGCTCAAAACACCCGAAAATTCGGTATTTTTGGGTCCTAGAAGCGATCTGTACATGCCTACTCCTAGTTAGAATGTTTTCAAGATACAGACCCAAAACATGCTCAAAATCGATATTTTAGGTGCCCAAAAGTCGATATGTGGATGCATCTTCAGTATCTGTTTATATCTCAAATTCAGGCTCAAAACACTCGAAAATTCGATATTTTTGGGTCCCAGAAGCGATATGTACATGCCTACTCCGAGTTAGAGTATTTTCAAAATACAGGCCCAAATCATGCTGAAAATCGATGTTTTAGGTGCCCAAAGTCAATATGTGCATGCATTTTCTGTACACGTTTATATCTCTAATTCAGGCTCAAAACACCCGAAAATTCGATATTTTGGGGTCCCAGAAGCGATCCGTACATGCCTGCTCAGTGCTAGAATATTTTCAAAATATAGGCCCAAAACATGCTAAAAATCGATATTTTAGGTGCCCAAAGTCGATATCTCAAATTCAGGTCCAAAACACCCGAAATATCGATATTTTGGGGTCCCAGAAGCGAACTGTACATGCCTACTCCGTGTTAGAGGATTTTCAAAATACAGGCCCAAATCATACTGAAAATTGATCTTTTAGGTGCCCAAAAGTCGATATGTGCATGCATCTTCTGTGCCCGTTAATATCTCAAATTCAGGCTCAAAACACACGAAAATTCGGTATTTTTGGGTCCTAGAAGCGATCTGAACATGCCTACTCCTAGTTAGAATCTTTTCAAGATACAGACCCAAAACATGCTCAAAATCGATATTTTAGGTGCCCAAAAGTCGATATGTGCATGAATCTTCAGTACCTGTTTATATCTCAAATTCAGGCTCAAAACACCTGAAATTTGGATATTTTTTGGTCCCAGTGCGATCTGTACATGCATACTCCGTGTTAGAGTATTTTCAAAGTACAGGCCCAAAACATGCTGAAAATCGATATTTTAGGTGCCCAAAGTCGATATCTCAAATTCAGGCCCAAAACACCGGAAAACTCGATATTTTTGGGTCCCAGAAGCGATCTGTACATGCCTACTCAGATACAGGCCCAAAACATGCTGAAAATCGATATTTTAGGTGCCCAAAGTCAATATGTGTATGCATCTTCTGCAAACGTTATTATCTCAAATTCAACCTCAAAACACCCGAAAAATTCGATATTTTTGGGTCCCAGAAATGATCTGTACATGCCTAATCAGTGCTAGAATGTTTTCAAAATATAGGCTCAAAACATGCTTAAAATCGATATTTTAAGGGTCCAAAGTCGATATGTGCATGCATCTTCTGTACCCGTTTTTATCTCAAATTCAATTCAAGCTCAAAACACCCGAAAAATTCGGTATTTTTGGGTCCTAGAAGCGAGCTGTACATGCCTACTCCTAGTTAGAATGTTTTCAAGATACCGACCCAAAACATGCTTAAAATCGATATTTTAGGTGCCCAAAAGTCGATATGTGCATGCATCTTCAGTACCCGTTTATATCTCAAATTCAGGCTCATAACACCCGAAAATTCGATATTTTGGGGTCCCAGAAGCGATCTGTACATGCTTACTCAGTGCTAGAATATTTTCAAAATATAGGCCCAAAACATGCTAAAAATCGATATTTTAGGTGCGCAAAGTCGATATCTCAAATTCAGGCCCAAAACACCCGAAAATTCGATATTTTTGGGACCCAGAAGCGATCTGTCAATGCCTACTCCGTGTTAGAGTATTTTCAATATACAGGCCCAAAACATACTGAAAATCGATCTTTTAGGTCCCCAAAAGTCGATATGTGGATCCATCTTCTGTACCCGTTTATGTCTCAAATTCAGGCTCAAAACACCCGAAAATTCGATATTTTGAGGTCCCAGAAGCAATCTGTACTTGCCTACTCCGAGTTAGAGTATTTTCAAAATACAGGCCCAAAACATGCTGAAAATCGATATTTTAGGTGACCCAAGTCAATATTTGTATGGATCTTCTGCACCCGTTTATATCCCAATTTCAACGTCAAAACACCCGAAAATTCGATATTTTTGTGTCCCAGAAGCGATCTGTACATGCCTACTCAGTGGTAGAATATTTTCAAAATATAGGCCCAGAACATGCTAAAATCGATATTTTTGGTGCACAAAGTCGATATCTCAAATTCAGGCCCAAAACACCCGAAAATTCGATATTTTGGGGTTCCAGAAGCGAACTGTACATGCCTACTCCGTGTTAGAGTATTTTCATAATACAGGCCCAAAACATACTGAAAATCGATCTTTTAGGTGCCCAAAAGTCGTTATGTTCATGCATCTTCTGTACCCGTTAATATCTCAAATTTAGGCTCCAAACACCCGAAAATTCGATATTTTGGGGTCCCAGAAGCAATCTGTACATGCCTACTCCGTGTTAGAGTATTTTCAAAATACAGGCCCAAAACATACTGAAAGTCGATCTTTTAGGTCCCCAAAAGTCGATATGTGGATGCATCTTCTGTACCCGTTTATATCTCAAATTCAGGCTCAAAACACCCGAAAATTCGATATTTTGAGGTCCAAGAAGCAATCTGTACTTGCCTACTCCGAGTTAGAGTATTTTCAAAATACAGGCCGAAAACATGCTGAAAATCGATATTTTAGGTGACCCAAGTCAATATTTGTATGGAACTTCTGCACCCGTTTATATCCCAATTTCAACGTCAAAACACCCGAAAATTCGATATTTTTGGGTCCCAGAAGCGATCTGTACATGCCTACTCAGTGGTAGAATGTTTTCAAAATATAGGCCCAAAACATGCTAAAATCGATATTTTTGGTGCACAAAGTCGATATCTCAAATTCAGGCCCAAAACACCCGAAAATTCGATATTTTGGGGTTCCAGAAGCGAACTGTACATGCCTACTCCGTGTTAGAGTATTTTCATAATACAGGCCCAAAACATACTGAAAATCGATCTTTTAGGTGCCCAAAAGTCGTTATGTGCATGCATCTTCTGTACCCGTTAATATCTCAAATTTAGGCTCCAAACACCCGAAAATTCGATATTTTGTGGTCCCTGAAGCAATCTGTACATGCCTACATCGTGTTAGAGTATTTTCAAAATACAGGCACAAAAACATGCTGAAATCGATATTTTAGGTGCCCAAAGTCAATATGTGCATGCATTTTCTGTACCCATTTATATCTCAAATTCATGCTCAAAACACCCGAAAATTCGATATTTTGGGGTCCCAGAAGCGATCTGTACATGCCTACTCAGTTCTAGAATATTTTCAAAATATAGGCCCAAAACATGCTAAAAATTGATATTTTAGGTGCGCAAAGTCGATATCTCAAATTCAGGCCCAAAACACCCGAAAATTCGATATTTTTGGGACCCAGAAGCGATCTGTCAATGCCTACTCCGTGTTAGAGTATTTTCAATATACAGGCCCAAAACATACTGAAAATCGATCTTTTAGGTCCCCAAAAGTCGATATGTGGATCCATCTTCTGTACCCGTTTATGTCTCAAATTCAGGCTCAAAACACCCGAAAATTCGATATTTTGAGGTCCCAGAAGCAATCTGTACTTGCCTACTCCGAGTTAGAGTATTTTCAAAATACAGGCCCAAAACATGCTGAAAATCGATATTTTAGGTGACCCAAGTCAATATTTGTATGGATCTTCTGCACCCGTTTATATCCCAATTTCAACGTCAAAACACCCGAAAATTCGATATTTTTGTGTCCCAGAAGCTATCTGTACATGCCTACTCAGTGGTAGAATGTTTTCAAAATATAGGCCCAGAACATGCTAAAATCGATATTTTTGGTGCACAAAGTCGATATCTCAAATTCAGGCCCAAAACACCCGAAAATTCGATATTTTGGGGTTCCAGAAGCGAACTGTACATGCCTACTCCGTGTTAGAGTATTTTCATAATACAGGCCCAAAACATACTGAAAATCGATCTTTTAGGTGCCCAAAAGTCGTTATGTTCATGCATCTTCTGTACCCGTTAATATCTCAAATTTAGGCTCCAAACACCCGAAAATTCGATATTTTGGGGTCCCAGAAGCAATCTGTACATGCCTACTCCGTGTTAGAGTATTTTCAAAATACAGGCCCAAAACATACTGAAAGTCGATCTTTTAGGTCCCCAAAAGTCGATATGTGGATGCATCTTCTGTATCCGTTTATATCTCAAATTCAGGCTCAAAACACCCGAAAATTCGATATTTTGAGGTCCAAGAAGCAATCTGTACTTGCCTACTCCGAGTTAGAGTATTTTCAAAATACAGGCCGAAAACATGCTGAAAATCGATATTTTAGGTGACCCAAGTCAATATTTGTATGGAACTTCTGCACCCGTTTATATCCCAATTTCAACGTCAAAACACCCGAAAATTCGATATTTTTGGGTCCCAGAAGCGATCTGTACATGCCTACTCAGTGGTAGAATGTTTTCAAAATATAGGCCCAAAACATGCTAAAATCGATATTTTTGGTGCACAAAGTCGATATCTCAAATTCAGGCCCAAAACACCCGAAAATTCGATATTTTGGGGTTCCAGAAGCGAACTGTACATGCCTACTCCGTGTTAGAGTATTTTCATAATACAGGCCCAAAACATACTGAAAATCGATCTTTTAGGTGCCCAAAAGTCGTTATGTGCATGCATCTTCTGTACCCGTTAATATCTCAAATTTAGGCTCCAAACACCCGAAAATTCGATATTTTGTGGTCCCTGAAGCAATCTGTACATGCCTACATCGTGTTAGAGTATTTTCAAAATACAGGCACAAAAACATGCTGAAATCGATATTTTAGGTGCCCAAAGTCAATATGTGCATGCATTTTCTGTACCCATTTATATCTCAAATTCATGCTCAAAACACCCGAAAATTCGATATTTTGGGGTCCCAGAAGCGATCTGTACATGCCTACTCAGTTCTAGAATATTTTCAAAATATAGGCCCAAAACATGCTAAAAATTGATATTTTAGGTGCCGAAAGTCGATATCTCAAATTCAGGCCCAAAACACCTGAAAATTCGATATTTTGGGGTCCCAGAAGCGAACTGTACATGCCTACTCCGTGTTAGAGTATTTTCATAATACAGGCTCAAATCATACTGAAAATCGATCTTTTAGGTGCCCAAAAGTCGATATGTGCATGCATCTTCTGTACCCGTTTATATCTCAAATTCAGGCTCCAAACACCCGAAAAATTGATATTTTGGGGTCCCAGAAGCGATCTGTACATGCCTACTCAGATACAGGCCCAAAACATGCTGAAAATCGATATTTTAGGTGCCCAAAGTCAATATGTGTATGAATCTTCTGCAAACGTTATTATCTCAAATTCAACCTCAAAACACCCGAAAAATTCGATATTTTTGGGACCCAGAAATGATCTGTACATGCCTACTCAGTGCTAGAATGTTTTCAAAATATAGGCTCAAAACATGCTTAAAATCGATATTTTAAGGGTCCAAAGTCGATATGTGCATGCATCTTCAGTACCCGTTTATATCTCAAATTCAGGCTCATAACACCCGAAAATTCGATATTTTGGGGTCCCAGAAGCGATCTGTACATGCTTACTCAGTGCTAGAATATTTTCAAAATATAGGCCCAAAACATGCTAAAAATCGATATTTTAGGTGCCCAAAGTCGATATCTCAAATTCAGGCCCAAAACACCCGAAAATTCGATATTTTTGGGACCCAGAAGCGATCTGTCAATGCCTACTCCGTGTTAGAGTATTTTCAATATACAGGCCCAAAACATACTGAAAATCGATCTTTTAGGTCCCCAAAAGTCGATATGTGGATGCATCTACTGTACCCGTTTATATCTCAAATTCAGGCTCAAAACACCCGAAAATTCGATATTTTGAGGTCCCAGAAGCAATCTGTACTTGCCTACTCCGAGTTAGAGTATTTTCAAAATACAGGCCCAAAACATGCTGAAAATCGATATTTTAGGTGACCCAAGTCAATATTTGTATGGATCTTCTGCACCCGTTTATATCCCAATTTCAACGTCAAAACACCCGAAACTTCGATATTTTTGGGTCCCAGAAGCGATCTGTACATGCCTACTCAGTGGTAGAATGTTTTCAAAATATAGGCCCAAAACATGCTAAAATCGATATTTTTGGTGCACAAAGTCGATATCTCAAATTCAGGCCCAAAACACCCGAAAATTCGATATTTTGGGGTTCCAGAAGCGAACTGTACATGCCTACTCCGTGTTAGAGTATTTTCATAATACATGCCCAAAACATACTGAAAATCGATCTTTTAGGTGCCCAAAAGTCGTTATGTGCATGCATCTTCTGTATCCGTTAATATCTCAAATTTAGGCTCCAAACACCCGAAAATTCGATATTTTGGGGTCCCAGAAGCAATCTGTACATGCCTACTCCGTGTTAGAGTATTTTCAAAATACAGGCCCAAAACATACTGAAAGTCGATCTTTTAGGTCCCCAAAAGTCGATATGTGGATGCATCTTCTGTATCCGTTTATATCTCAAATTCAGGCTCAAAACACCCGAAAATTCGATATTTTGAGGTCCAAGAAGCAATCTGTACTTGCCTACTCCGAGTTAGAGTATTTTCAAAATACAGGCCGAAAACATGCTGAAAATCGATATTTTAGGTGACCCAAGTCAATATTTGTATGGAACTTCTGCACCCGTTTATATCCCAATTTCAACGTCAAAACACCCGAAAATTCGATATTTTTGGGTCCCAGAAGCGATCTGTACATGCCTACTCAGTGGTAGAATGTTTTCAAAATATAGGCCCAAAACATGCTAAAATCGATATTTTTGGTGCACAAAGTCGATATCTCAAATTCAGGCCCAAAACACCCGAAAATTCGATATTTTGGGGTTCCAGAAGCGAACTGTACATGCCTACTCCGTGTTAGAGTATTTTCATAATACAGGCCCAAAACATACTGAAAATCGATCTTTTAGGTGCCCAAAAATCGTTATGTGCATGCATCTTCTGTACCCGTTAATATCTCAAATTTAGGCTCCAAACACCCGAAAATTCGATATTTTGTGGTCCCTGAAGCAATCTGTACATGCCTACATCGTGTTAGAGTATTTTCAAAATACAGGCACAAAAACATGCTGAAATCGATATTTTAGGTGCCCAAAGTCAATATGTGCATGCATTTTCTGTACCCATTTATATCTCAAATTCATGCTCAAAACACCCGAAAATTCGATATTTTGGGGTCCCAGAAGCGATCTGTACATGCCTACTCAGTTCTAGAATATTTTCAAAATATAGGCCCAAAACATGCTAAAAATTGATATTTTAGGTGCCGAAAGTCGATATCTCAAATTCAGGCCCAAAACACCTGAAAATTCGATATTTTGGGGTCCCAGAAGCGAACTGTACATGCCTACTCCGTGTTAGAGTATTTTCATAATACAGGCTCAAATCATACTGAAAATCGATCTTTTAGGTGCCCAAAAGTCGATATGTGCATGCATCTTCTGTACCCGTTTATATCTCAAATTCAGGCTCCAAACACCCGAAAAATTGATATTTTGGGGTCCCAGAAGCGATCTGTACATGCCTACTCAGATACAGGCCCAAAACATGCTGAAAATCGATATTTTAGGTGCCCAAAGTCAATATGTGTATGAATCTTCTGCAAACGTTATTATCTCAAATTCAACCTCAAAACACCCGAAAAATTCGATATTTTTGGGACCCAGAAATGATCTGTACATGCCTACTCAGTGCTAGAATGTTTTCAAAATATAGGCTCAAAACATGCTTAAAATCGATATTTTAAGGGTCCAAAGTCGATATGTGCATGCATCTTCAGTACCCGTTTATATCTCAAATTCAGGCTCATAACACCCGAAAATTCGATATTTTGGGGTCCCAGAAGCGATCTGTACATGCTTACTCAGTGCTAGAATATTTTCAAAATATAGGCCCAAAACATGCTAAAAATCGATATTTTAGGTGCCCAAAGTCGATATCTCAAATTCAGGCCCAAAACACCCGAAAATTCGATATTTTTGGGACCCAGAAGCGATCTGTCAATGCCTACTCCGTGTTAGAGTATTTTCAATATACAGGCCCAAAACATACTGAAAATCGATCTTTTAGGTCCCCAAAAGTCGATATGTGGATGCATCTACTGTACCCGTTTATATCTCAAATTCAGGCTCAAAACACCCGAAAATTCGATATTTTGAGGTCCCAGAAGCAATCTGTACTTGCCTACTCCGAGTTAGAGTATTTTCAAAATACAGGCCCAAAACATGCTGAAAATCGATATTTTAGGTGACCCAAGTCAATATTTGTATGGATCTTCTGCACCCGTTTATATCCCAATTTCAACGTCAAAACACCCGAAACTTCGATATTTTTGGGTCCCAGAAGCGATCTGTACATGCCTACTCAGTGGTAGAATGTTTTCAAAATATAGGCCCAAAACATGCTAAAATCGATATTTTTGGTGCACAAAGTCGATATCTCAAATTCAGGCCCAAAACACCCGAAAATTCGATATTTTGGGGTTCCAGAAGCGAACTGTACATGCCTACTCCGTGTTAGAGTATTTTCATAATACATGCCCAAAACATACTGAAAATCGATCTTTTAGGTGCCCAAAAGTCGTTATGTGCATGCATCTTCTGTACCCGTTAATATCTCAAATTTAGGCTCCAAACACCCGAAAATTCGATATTTTGGGGTCCCAGAAGCAATCTGTACATGCCTACTCCGTGTTAGAGTATTTTTAAAATACAGGCCCAAAACATACTGAAAATTGATCTTTTATGTCCCCAAAAGTCAATATGTGTATGCATCTTCTGCACTCGTTTATATCTCAAATTCAACCTCAAAACATCCAAAAATTCGATATTTTTGGGTCCCAGAAGCGATCTGTACATGCCTACTCAGTGCTAGAATGTTTTCAAAATATTGGCTTAAAACATGATAAAAATCGATATTTTAAGTGTCCAAAGTCGATATGTGCATGCATCTTCTGTACCCGTTAATATCTCAAATTCAGGCTCAAAACACACGAAAATTCGGTATTTTTGGGTCCTAGAAGCGATCTGAACATGCCTACTCCTAGTTAGAATCTTTTCAAGATACAGACCCAAAACATGCTCAAAATCGATATTTTAGGTGCACAAAAGTCGATATGTGCATGAATCTTCAGTACCTGTTTATATCTCAAATTCAGGCTCAAAACACCTGAAATTTCGATATTTTTTGGTCCCAGAAGCGATCTGTACATGAATACTCGGTGTTAGAGTATTTTCAAAGTACAGGCCCAAAACATGCTGAAAATCGATATTTTAGGTGCCCAAAGTCAATATGTGCATGCATTTTCTGTACACGTTTATATCTCTAATTCAGGCTCAAAACACCCGAAAATTCGATATTTTGGGGTCCCAGAAACGATCTGTACATGCCTACTCCGTGCTAGAATATTTTCAAAATAAAGGACCAAAACATGCTAAAAATCGATATTTTAGGTGCCCAAAGTCAATATCTCAAATTCAGGCCCAAAACACCAGAAAACTCGATATTTTTGGGTCCCAGAAGCGATCTGTACATGCCTACTCAGATACAGGCCCAAAACATGCTGAAAATCGATATTTTAGGTGCCCAAAGTCAATATGTGTATGCATCTTCTGCAAACGTTATTATCTCAAATTCAACCTCAAAACACCCGAAAAATTCGATATTTTTGGGTCCCAGAAATGATCTGTACATGCCTACTCAGTGCTAGAATGTTTTCAAAATATAGGCTCAAAACATGCTTAAAATCGATATTTTAAGGGTCCAAAGTCGATATGTGCATGCTATCTTCTGTACCCGTTTTTATCTCAAATTCAATTCAAGCTCAAAACACCCGAAAAATTCGGTATTTTTGGGTCCTAGAAGCGATCTGTACATGCCTACTCCTAGTTAGAATGTTTTCAAGATACAGACCCAAAACATGCTTAAAATCGATATTTTAGGTGCCCAAAAGTCGATATGTGCATGCATCTTCAGTACCCGTTTATATCTCAAATTCAGGCTCATAACACCCGAAAATTCGATATTTTGGGGTCCCAGAAGTGATCTGTACATGCTTACTCAGTGCTAGAATATTTTCAAAATATAGGCCCAAAACATGCTAAAAATCGATATTTTAGGTGCCCAAAGTCGATATCTCAAATTCAGGCCCAAAACACCCGAAAATTCGATATTTTTGGGTCCCAGAAGCGATCTGTCCATGCCTACTCCGTGTTAGAGTATTTTCAATATACAGGCCCAAAACATACTGAAAATCGATCTTTTAGGCCCCAAAAGTTGATATGTGGATGCATCTTCTGTACCCGTTTATATCTCAAATTCAGGCTCAAAACACCCGAAAATTCGATATTTTGTGGTCCCTGAAGCAATCTGTACATGCCTACATCGTGTTAGAGTATTTTCAAAATACAGGCACAAAACATGCTGAAATCGATATTTTATGTGCCCAAAGTCAATATGTGCATGCATTTTCTGTACCCGTTTATATCTCAAATTCATGCTCAAAACACCCGAAAAAATTCGATATTTTTGGGTCCCAGAAGCGATCTGTACATGCCTACTCAGTTCTAGAATATTTTCAAAATATAGGCCCAAAACATGCTAAAAATTGATATTTTAGGTGCTCAAAGTCGATATCTCAAATTCAGGCCCAAAACACCTGAAAATTTGATATTTTGGGGTCCCAGAAGCGAACTGTACATGCCTACTACGTGTTAGAGTATTTTCATAATACAGGCTCAAATCATACTGAAAATCGATCTTTTAGGTGCCCAAAAGTCGATATGTGCATGCATCTTCTGTACCCGTTTATATCTCAAATTCAGGCTCCAAACACACGAAAATTTGATATTTTGGGGTCCCAGAAGCGATCTGTACATGCCTACTCAGATACAGGCCCAAAACATGCTGAAAATCGATATTTTAGGTGCCCAAAGTCAATATGTGTATGCATCTTCTGCAAACGTTATTATCTCAAATTCAACCTCAAAACACCCGAAAAATTCGATATTTTTGGGTCCCAGAAATGATCTGTACATGCCTACTCAGTGCCAAAATGTTTTCAAAATATAGGCTCAAAACATGCTTAAAATCGATATTTTAAGGGTCCAAAGTCGATATGTGCATGCATCTTCTGTACCCGTTTTTATCTCAAATTTAATTCAAGCTCAAAATACACGAAAATTCGGTATTTTTGGGTCCTAGAAGCGATCTGTACATGCCTACTCCTAGTTAGAATGTTTTCAAGATACAGACCCAAAACATGCTTAAAATCGATATTTTAGGTGCCCAAAAGTCGATATGTGCATGCATCTTCAGTACCCGTTTATATCTCAAATTCAGGCTCATAACACCCGAAAATTCGATATTTTGGGGTCCCAGAAGCGATCTGTACATGCTTACTCAGTGCTAGAATATTATCAAAATATAGGCCCAAAACATGCTAAAAATCGATATATTAGGTGCCCAAAGTCGATATCTCAAATTCAGGCCCAAAACACCCGAAAATTCGATATTTTTGGGACCCAGAAGCGATCTGTCAATGCCAACTCCGTGTTAGAGTATTTTCAATATACAGGCCCAAAACATACTGAAAATCGATCTTTTAGGTCCCCAAAAGTCGATATGTGGATGCATCTTCTGTACCCGTTTATATCTCAAATTCAGGCTCAAAACACCCGAAAATTCGATATTTTGAGGTCCCAGAAGCAATCTGTACTTGCCTACTCCGAGTTAGAGTATTTTCAAAATACAGGCCCAAAACATGCTGAAAATCGATATTTTAGGTGACCCAAGTCAATATTTGTATGGATCTTCTGCACCCGTTTATATCCCAATTTCAACTTCAAAACACCCGAAAATTCGATATTTTTGTGTCCCAGAAGCGATCTGTACATGCCTACTCAGTGGTAGAATGTTTTCAAAATATAGGCCCAAAACATGCTAAAATCGATATTTTTGGTGCACAAAGTCGATATCTCAAATTCAGGCCCAAAACACCCGAAAATTCGATATTTTGGGGTTCCAGAAGCGAACTGTACATGCCTACTCCGTGTTAGAGTATTTTCATAATACAGGCCCAAAACATACTGAAAATCGATCTTTTAGGTGCCCAAAAGTCGTTATGTGCATGCATCTTCTGTACCCGTTAATATCTCAAATTTAGGCTCCAAACACCCGAAAATTCGATATTTTGTGGTCCCTGAAGCAATCTGTACATGCCTACATCGTGTTAGAGTATTTTCAAAATACAGGCACAAAACATGCTGAAATCGATATTTTAGGTGCCCAAAGTCAATATGTGCATGCATTTTCTGTACCCGTTTATATCTCAAATTCATGCTCAAAACACCCGAAAATTCGATATTTTGGGGTCCCAGAAGCGATCTGTACATGCCTACTCAGTTCTAGAATATTTTCAAAATATAGGCCCAAAACATACTAAAAATTGATATTTTAGGTGCCAGAAGTCGATATCTCAAATTCAGGCCCAAAACACCTGAAAATTCGATATTTTGGGGTCCCAGAAGCGAACTGTACATGCCTACTCCGTGTTAGAGTATTTTCATAATACAGGCTCAAATCATACTGAAAATCGATCTTTTAGGTGCCCAAAAGTCGATATGTGCATGCATCTTCTGTACCCGTTTATATCTCAAATTCAGGCTCCAAACACCCGAAAATTGATATTTTGGGGTCCCAGAAGCGATCTGTACATGCCTACTCAGATACAGGCCCAAAACATGCTGAAAATCGATATTTTATGTGCCCAATGGCAATATGTGTATGCATCTTCTGCAAACGTTATTATCTCAAATTCAACCTCAAAACACCCGAAAAATTCGATATTTTTGGGTCCCAGAAATGATCTGTACATGCCTACTCAGTGCTAGAATGTTTTCAAAATATAGGCTCAAAACATGCTTAAAATCGATATTTTAAGGGTCCAAAGTCGATATGTGCATGCATCTTCTGTACCCGTTTTTATCTCAAATTCAATTCAAGCTCAAAACACCCGAAAAATTCGGTATTTTTGGGTCCTAGAAGCGATCTGTACATGCCTACTCCTAGTTAGAATGTTTTCAAGATACAGACCCAAAACATGCTTAAAATCGATATTTTAGGTGCCCAAAAGTCGATATGTGCATGCATCTTCAGTACCCGTTTATATCTCAAATTCAGGCTCATAACACCCGAAAATTCGATATTTTGGGGTCCCAGAAGCGATCTGTACATGCTTACTCAGTGCTAGAATATTATCAAAATATAGGCCCAAAACATGCTAAAAATCGATATATTAGGTGCCCAAAGTCGATATCTCAAATTCAGGCCCAAAACACCCGAAAATTCGATATTTTTGGGACCCAGAAGCGATCTGTCAATGCCTACTCCGTGTTAGAGTATTTTCAATATACAGGCCCAAAACATACTGAAAATCGATCTTTTAGGTCCCCAAAAGTCGATATGTGGATGCATCTTCTGTACCCGTTTATATCTCAAATTCAGGCTCAAAACACCCGAAAATTCGATATTTTGAGGTCCCAGAAGCAATCTGTACTTGCCTACTCCGAGTTAGAGTATTTTCAAAATACAGGCCCAAAACATGCTGAAAATCGATATTTTAGGTGACCCAAGTCAATATTTGTATGGATCTTCTGCACCCGTTTATATCCCAATTTCAACGTCAAAACACCCGAAAATTCGATATTTTTGTGTCCCAGAAGCGATCTGTACATGCCTACTCAGTGGTAGAATGTTTTCAAAATATAGGCCCAAAACATGCTAAAATCGATATTTTTGGTGCACAAAGTCGATATCTCAAATTCAGGCCCAAAACACCCGAAAATTCGATATTTTGGGGTTCCAGAAGCGAACTGTACATGCCTACTCCGTGTTAGAGTATTTTCATAATACAGGCCCAAAACATACTGAAAATCGATCTTTTAGGTGCCCAAAAGTCTTTATGTGCATGCATCTTCTGTACCCGTTAATATCTCAAATTTAGGCTCCAAACACCCGAAAATTCGATATTTTGTGGTCCCTGAAGCAATCTGTACATGCCTACATCGTGTTAGAGTATTTTCAAAATACAGGCACAAAACATGCTGAAATCGATATTTTAGGTGCCCAAAGTCAATATGTGCATGCATTTTCTGTACCCGTTTATATCTCAAATTCATGCTCAAAACACCCGAAAATTCGATATTTTGGGGTCCCAGAAGCGATCTGTACATGCCTACTCAGTTCTAGAATATTTTCAAAATATAGGCCCAAAACATGCTAAAAATTGATATTTTAGGTGCCGAAAGTCGATATCTCAAATTCAGGCCCAAAACACCTGAAAATTCGATATTTTGGGGTCCCAGAAGCGAACTGTACATGCCTACTCCGTGTTAGAGTATTTTCATAATACAGGCTCAAATCATACTGAAAATCGATCTTTTAGGTGCCCAAAAGTCGATATGTGCATGCATCTTCTGTACCCGTTTATATCTCAAATTCAGGCTCCAAACACCCGAAAAATTGATATTTTGGGGTCCCAGAAGCGATCTGTACATGCCTACTCAGATACAGGCCCAAAACATGCTGAAAATCGATATTTTAGGTGCCCAATGGCAATATGTGTATGCATCTTCTGCAAACGTTATTATCTCAAATTCAACCTCAAAACACCCGAAAAATTCGATATTTTTGGGTCCCAGAAATGATCTGTACATGCCTACTCAGTGCTAGAATGTTTTCAAAATATAGGCTCAAAACATGCTTAAAATCGATATTTTAAGGGTCCAAAGTCGATATGTGCATGCATCTTCTGTACCCGTTTTTATCTCAAATTCAATTCAAGCTCAAAACACCCGAAAAATTCGGTATTTTTGGGTCCTAGAAGCGATCTGTACATGCCTACTCCTAGTTAGAATGTTTTCAAGATACAGACCCAAAACATGCTTAAAATCGATATTTTAGGTGCCCAAAAGTCGATATGTGCATGCATCTTCAGTACCCGTTTATATCTCAAATTCAGGCTCATAACACCCGAAAATTCGATATTTTGGGGTCCCAGAAGCGATCTGTACATGCTTACTCAGTGCTAGAATATTATCAAAATATAGGCCCAAAACATGCTAAAAATCGATATATTAGGTGCCCAAAGTCGATATCTCAAATTCAGGCCCAAAACACCCGAAAATTCGATATTTTTGGGACCCAGAAGCGATCTTTCAATGCCTACTCCGTGTTAGAGTATTTTCAATATACAGGCCCAAAACATACTGAAAATCGATCTTTTAGGTCCCCAAAAGTCGATATGTGGATGCATCTTCTGTACCCGTTTATATCTCAAATTCAGGCTCAAAACACCCGAAAATTCGATATTTTGAGGTCCCAGAAGCAATCTGTACTTGCCTACTCCGAGTTAGAGTATTTTCAAAATACAGGCCCAAAACATGCTGAAAATCGATATTTTAGGTGACCCAAGTCAATATTTGTATGGATCTTCTGCACCCGTTTATATCCCAATTTCAACGTCAAAACACCCGAAAATTCGATATTTTTGTGTCCCAGAAGCGATCTGTACATGCCTACTCAGTGATAGAATGTTTTCAAAATATAGGCCCAAAACATGCTAAAATCGATATTTTTGGTGCACAAAGTCGATATCTCAAATTCAGGCCCAAAACACCCGAAAATTCGATATTTTGGGGTTCCAGAAGCGAACTGTACATGCCTACTCCGTGTTAGAGTATTTTCATAATACAGGCCCAAAACATACTGAAAATCGATCTATTAGGTGCCCAAAAGTCGTTATGTGCATGCATCTTCTGTACCCGTTAATATCTCAAATTTAGGCTCCAAACACCCGAAAATTCGATATTTTGTGGTCCCTGAAGCAATCTGTACATGCCTACATCGTGTTAGAGTATTTTCAAAATACAGGCACAAAACATGCTGAAATCGATATTTTAGGTGCCAAAAGTCAATATGTGCATGCATTTTCTGTACCCGTTTATATCTCAAATTCATGCTCAAAAAACCCGAAAATTCGATATTTTGGGGTCCCAGAAGCGATCTGTACATGCCTACTCAGTTCTAGATTATTTTCAAAATATAGGCCCAAAACATGCTAAAAATTGATATTTTAGGTGCCGAAAGTCGATATCTCAAATTCAGGCCCAAAACACCTGAAAATTCGATATTTTGGGGTCCCAGAAGCGAACTGTACATGCCTACTCCGTGTTAGAGTATTTTCATAATACAGGCTCAAATCATACTAAAAATCGATCTTTTAGGTGCCCAAAAGTCGATATGTGCATGCATCTTCTGTACCCGTTTATATCTCAAATTCAGGCTCCAAACACCCGAAAAATTGATATTTTGGGGTCCCAGAAGCGATCTGTACATGCCTACTCAGATACATGCCCAAAACATGCTGAAAATCGATATTTTAGGTGCCCAAAGTCAATATGTGTATGCATCTTCTGCAAACGTTATTATCTCAAATTCAACCTCAAAACACCCGAAAAATTCGATATTTTTGGGTCCCAGAAATGATCTGTACATGCCTACTCAGTGCTAGAATGTTTTCAAAATATAGGCTCAAAATATGCTTAAAATCGATATTTTAAGGGTCCAAAGTCGATATGTGCATGCATCTTCTGTACCCGTTTTTATCTCAAATTCAATTCAAGCTCAAAACACCCGAAAAATTCGGTGTTTTTGGGTCCTAGAAGCGATCTGTACATGCCTACTCCTAGTTAGAATGTTTTCAAGATACAGACCCAAAACATGCTTAAAATCGATATTTTAGGTGCCCAAAAGTCGATATGTGCATGCATCTTCAGTACCCGTTTATATCTCAAATTCAGGCTCATAACACCCGAAAATTCGATATTTTGGGGTCCCAGAAGCGATCTGTACATGCTTACTCAGTGCTAGAATATTTTCAAAATATAGGCCCAAAACATGCTAAAAATCGATATTTTAGGTGCCCAAAGTCGATATCTCAAATTCAGGCCCAAAACACCCGAAAATTCGATATTTTTGGGACCCAAAAGCGATCTGTCAATGCCTACTCCGTGTTAGAGTATTTTCAATATACAGGCCCAAAACATACTGAAAATCGATCTTTTAGGTCCCCAAAAGTCGATATGTGGATGCATCTTCTGTACCCGTTTATATCTCAAATTCAGGCTCAAAACACCCGAAAATTCGATATTTTGAGGTCCCAGAAGCAATCTGTACTTGCCTACTCCGAGTTAGAGTATTTTCAAAATACAGGCCCAAAACATGCTGAAAATCGATATTTTAGGTGACCCAAGTCAATATTTGTATGGATCTTCTGCACCCGTTTATATCCCAATTTCAACGTCAAAACACCCGAAAATTCGATATTTTTGTGTCCCAGAAGCGATCTGTACATGCCTACTCAGTGGTAGAATGTTTTCAAAATATAGGCCTAAAACATGCTAAAATCGATATTTTTGGTGCACAAAGTCGATATCTCAAATTCAGGCCCAAAACACCCGAAAATTCGATATTTTGGGGTTCCAGAAGCGAACTGTACATGCCTACTCCGTGTTAGAGTATTTTCATAATACAGGCCCAAAACATACTGAAAATCGATCTTTTAGGTGCCCAAAAGTCGTTATGTGCATGCATCTTCTGTACCCGTTAATATCTCAAATTTAGGCTCCAAACACCCGAAAATTCGATATTTTGGGGTCCCAGAAGCAATCTGTACATGCCTACTCCGTGTTAGAGTATTTTCAAAATACAGGCCCAAAACATACTGAAAATCGATCTTTTAGGTCCCCAAAAGTCGATATGTGGATGCATCTTCTGTTCCCGTTTATATCTCAAATTCAGGCTCAAAACACCCGAAAATTCGATATTTTGAGGTCCCAGAAGCAATCTGTGCTTGCCTACTCCGAGTTAGAGTATTTTCATAATACAGGCCCAAAACATACTGAAAATCGATCTTTTAGGTGCCCAAAGTCAATATGTGCATGCATTTTCTGTACACGTTTATATCTCTAATTCAGGCTCAAAACACCCGAAAATTCGATATTTTGGGGTCCCAGAAGCGATCCGTACATGCCTGCTCAGTGCTAGAATATTTTCAAAATATAGGCCCAAAACATGCTAAAAATTGATATTTTAGGTGCCCAAAGTCGATATCTCAAATTCAGGTCCAAAACACCCGAAAATTCGATATTTTGGGGTCCCAGAAGCGAACTGTACATGCCTACTCCGTGTTAGAGGATTTTCAAAATACAGACCCAAATCATACTGAAAATCGATCTTTTAGGTGCCCAAAAGTCGATATGTGCATGCATCTTCGGTACCCGTTTATATCTCAAATTCAGGCTCCAAACACCCGAAAATTCGATACTTTGGGGTCCCAGAAGCGATCTGTACATGCCTACTCAAATACAGGCCCAAAACCTGCTGAAAATCGATATTTTAGTTGCCCAAAGTCAATATGTGTATGCATCTTCTGCACTCGTTTATATCTCAAATTCAACCTCAAAATATCCAAAAATTCGATATTTTTGGGTCCCAGAAGCGATCTGTACATGCCTACTCAGTGCTAGAATGTTTTCAAAATATAGGCTTAAAACATAATAAAAATCGATATTTTAAGTGTCCAAAGTCGATATGTGCATGCATCTTCTGTACCCGTTAATATCTCAAATTCAGGCTCAAAACACACGAAAATTCGGTATTTTTGGGTCCTAGAAGCGATCTGAACATGCCTACTCCTAGTTAGAATCTTTTCAAGATACAGACCCAAAACATGCTCAAAATCGATATTTTAGGTGCCCAAAAGTCGATATGTGCATGAATCTTTAGTACCTGTTTATATCTCAAATTCAGGCTCAAAACACCTGAAATTTCGATATTTTTTGGTCCCAGAAGCGATCTGTACATGCATACTCCGTGTTAGAGTATTTTCAAAGTACAGGCCCAAAACATGCTGAAAATCGATATTTTAGGTGCCCAAAGTCAATATGTGCATGCATTTTCTGTACACGTTTATATCTCTAATTCAGGCTCAAAACACCCGAAAATTCGATATTTTGGGGTCCCAGAAACGATCTGTACATGCCTACTCCGTGCTAGAATATTTTCAAAATATAGGACCAAAACATGCTAAAAATCGATATTTTAGGTGCCCAAAGTTAATATCTCAAATTCAGGCCCAAAACACCCGAAAACTCGATATTTTTGGGTCCCAGAAGCGATCTGTACATGCCTACTCAAATACAGGCCCAAAACCTGCTGAAAATCGATATTTTAGTTGCCCAAAGTCAATATGTGTATGCATCTTCTGCACTCGTTTATATCTCAAATTCAACCTCAAAACATCCAAAAATTCGATATTTTTGGGTCCCAGAAGCGATCTGTACATGCCTACTCAGTGCTAGAATGTTTTCAAAATATAGGCTTAAAACATGATAAAAATCGATATTTTAAGTGTCCAAAGTCGATATGTGCATGCATCTTCTGTACCCGTTAATATCTCAAATTCAGGCTCAAAACACACGAAAATTCGGTATTTTTGGGTCCTAGAAGCGATCTGAACATGCCTACTCCTAGTTAGAATCTTTTCAAGATACAGACCCAAAACATGCTCAAAATCGATATTTTAGGTGCCCAAAAGTCGATATGTGCATGAATCTTCAGTACCTGTTTATATCTCAAATTCAGGCTCAAAACACCTGAAATTTCGATATTTTTTGGTCCCAGAAGCGATCTGTACATGCATACTCCGTGTTAGAGTATTTTCAAAGTACAGGCCCAAAACATGCTGAAAATCGATATTTTAGGTGCCCAAAGTCAATATGTGCATGCATTTTCTGTACACGTTTATATCTCTAATTCAGGCTCAAAACACCCGAAAATTCGATATTTTGGGGTCCCAGAAACGATCTGTACATGCCTACTCCGTGCTAGAATATTTTCAAAATATAGGACCAAAACATGCTAAAAATCGATATTTTAGGTGCCCAAAGTCAATATCTCAAATTCAGGCCCAAAACACCCGAAAACTCGATATTTTTGGGTCCCAGAAGCGATCTGTACATGCTTACTCGGATACAGGCCCAAAACATGCTGAAAATCGATATTTTAGGTGCATAAAGTCAATATGTGTATGCATCTACTGCAAACGTTATTATCTCAAATTCAACCTCAAAACACTCGAAAAATTCGAAATTTTTGGGTCCCAGAAATGATCTGTACATGCCTACTCAGTGCTAGAATGTTTTCAAAATATAGGCTCAAAACATGCTTAAAATCGATATTTTAAGGGTCCAAAGTCGATATGTGCATGCATCTTCTGTACCCGTTTTTATCTCAAATTCAATTCAAGCTCAAAACACCCGAAAAATTCGGTATTTTTGGGTCCTAGAAGCGATCTGTACATGCCTACTCCTAGTTAGAATGTTTTTAAGATACAGACCCAAAACATGCTTAAAATCGATATTTTAGGTGCCCAAAAGTCGATATGTGCATGCATCTTCAGTACCCGTTTATATCTCAAATTCAGGCTCATAACACCCGAAAATTCGATATTTTGGGGTCCCTGAAGCGATCTGTACATGCCTACTCAGATACAGGCCCAAAACATGCTGAAAATCGATATTTTAGGTGCCCAAAGTCAATATGTGTATGCATCTTCTGCAAACGTTATTATCTCAAATTCAACCTCAAAACACCCGAAAAATTCGATATTTTTGGGTCCCAGAAGCGATCTGTACATGCCTACTCAGTGCTAGAATGTTTTCAAAATATAGGCTCAAAACATGCTTAAAATCGATATTTTAAGGGTCCAAAGTCGATATGTGCATGCATCTTCTGTACCCGTTTTTATCTCAAATTTAATTCAAGCTCAAAACACCCGAAAATTCGGTATTTTTGGGTCCTAGAAGCGATATGTAAATGCCTACTCCTAGTTAGAATGTTTTCAATATACAGGCCCAAAACATACTGAAAATCGATCTTTTAGGTCCCCAAAAGTCGATATGTGGATGCATCTTCTGTACCCGTTTATATCTCAAATTCAGGCTCAAAACACCCGAAAATTCGATATTTTGTGGTCCCTGAAGCAATATGTACATGCCTACATCGTGTTAGAGTATTTTCAAAATACAGGCACAAAACATGCTGAAATCGATATTTTAGGTGCCCAAAGTCAATATGTGCATGCATTTTCTGTACCCGTTTATATCTCAAATTCATGCTCAAAACACCCGAAAATTCGATATTTTGGGGTCCCAGAAGCGATCTGTACATGCCTACTCAGTTCTAGAATATTTTCAAAATATAGGCCCAAAACATGCTAAAAATTGATATTTTAGGTGCTCAAAGTCGATATCTCAAATTCAGGCCCAAAACACCTGAAAATTCGATATTTTGGGGTCCCAGAAGCGAACTGTACATGCCTACTCCGTGTTAGAGTATTTTCATAATACAGGCTCAAATCATACTGAAAATCGATCTTTTAGGTGCCCAAAAGTCGATATGTGCATGCATCTTCTGTACCCGTTTATATCTCAAATTCAGGCTCCAAACACCCGAAAATTTGATATTTTGGGGTCCCAGAAGCGATCTGTACATGCCTACTCAGATACAGGCCCAAAACATGCTGAAAATCGATATTTTAGGTGCCCAAAGTCAATATGTGTATGCATCTTCTGCAAACGTTATTATCTCAAATTCAACCTCATAACACCCGAAAAATTCGATATTTTTGGGTCCCAGAAATGATCTGTACATGCCTACTCAGTGCTAGAATGTTTTCAAAATATAGGCTCAAAACATGCTTAAAATCGATATTTTAAGGGTCCAAAGTCGATATGTGCATGCATCTTCTGTACCCGTTTTTATCTCAAATTTAATTCAAGCTCAAAACACCCGAAAATTCGGTATTTTTGGGTCCTAGAAGCGATCTGTACATGCCTACTTCTAGTTAGAATGTTTTCAAGATACAGACCCAAAACATGCTTAAAATCGATATTTTAGGTGCCCAAAAGTCTATATGTGCATGCATCTTCAGTACCCGTTTATATCTCAAATTCAGGCTCATAACACCCGAAAATTCGATATTTTGGGGTCCCAGAAGCGATCTGTACATGCTTACTCAGTGCTAGAATATTTTCAAAATATAGGCCCAAAACATGCTAAAAATCGATATTTTCGGTGCCCAAAGTCGATATCTCAAATTCATGTCCAAAACACCCGAAAATTCGATATTTTGTGGTCCCAGAAGCGAACTGTACATGCCTACTCCGTGTTAGAGGATTTTCAAAATACAGGCTAAAATCATACTGAAAATCGATCTTTTAGGTGCCCAAAAGTCGATATGTGCATGCATCTTCTGTACCCGTTTTTATCTCAAATTCAATTCAAGCTCAAAACACCCGAAAAATTCGGTATTTTTGGGTCCTAGAAGCGATCTGTACATGCCTACTCCTAGTTAGAATGTTTTCAAGATACAGACCCAAAACATGCTTAAAATCGATATTTTAGGTGCCCAAAAGTCGATATGTGCATGCATCTTCAGTACCCGTTTATATCTCAAATTCAGGCTCATAACACCCGAAAATTCGATATTTTGGGGTCCCAGAAGCGATCTGTACATGCTTACTCAGTGCTAGAATATTTTCAAAATATAGGCCCAAAACATGCTAAAAATCGATATTTTAGGTGCCCAAAGTCGATATCTCAAATTCAGGCCCAAAACACCCGAAAATTCGATATTTTTGGGTCCCAGAAGCGATCTGTCCATGCCTACTCCGTGTTAGAGTATTTTCAATATACAGGCCCAAAACATACTGAAAATCGATCTTTTAGGTCCCCAAAAGTCGATATGTGGATGCATCTTCTGTACCCGTTTATATCTCAAATTCAGGCTCAAAACACCCGAAAATTCGATATTTTGAGGTCCCAGAAGCAATCTGTACTTGCCTACTCCGAGTTAGAGTATTTTCAAAATACAGGCCGAAAACATGCTGAAAATCGATATTTTAGGTGACCCAAGTCATTATTTGTATGGAACTTCTGCACCCGTTTATATCCCAATTTCAACGTCAAAACACCCGAAAATTCGATATTTTTGGGTCCCAGAAGCGATCTGTACATGCCTACTCAGTGGTAGAATGTTTTCAAAATATAGGCCCAATACATGCTAAAATCGATATTTTTGGGGCACAAAGTCGATATCTCAAATTCAGGCCCAAAACACCCGAAAATTCGATATTTTGGGGTTCCAGAAGCGAACTGTACATGCCTACTCCGTGTTAGAGTATTTTCATAATACAGGCCCAAAACATACTGAAAATCGATCTTTTAGGTGCCCAAAAGTCGTTATGTGCATGCATCTTCTGTACCCGTTTATATCTCAAATTCAGGCTCAAAACACCCGAAAATTCGATATTTTGAGGTCCCAGAAGCAATCTGTACTTGCCTACTCCGAGTTAGAGTATTTTCAAAATACAGGCCCAAAACATGCTGAAAATCGATATTTTAGGTGACCCAAGTCAATATTTGTATGGATCTTCTGCACCCGTTTATATCCCAATTTCAACGTCAAAACATCCGAAAATTCGATATTTTTGGGTCCCAGAAGCGATCTGTACATGCCTACTCAGTGGTAGAATGTTTTCAAAATATAAGCCCAAAACATGCTAAAATCGATATTTTTGGTGCACAAAGTCGATATCTCAAATCCAGGCTCAAAACACCCGAAAATTCGGCATTTTTTGGTCTTAGAAGCGATCTGTACATGCCTACTCCTAGTTAGAATGTTTTCAAGATACCAACCCAAAACATGCTCAAAATCGAAATTTTAGGTGCCCAAAAGTCGATATGTGCATGCATCTTCAGTACACGTTTATATCTCAAATTCAGGCTCAAAACACCCGAAAATACGATATTTTTGGGTCCTAGAAGCGAACTGTACATGCCTACTCAGTGCTAGAATATTTTCAAAATATAGGCCCAAAACATGCTAAAATTCGATATTTTTGGTGCCAAAAGTTGATATCTCAAATTCAGGCCCAAAACACCCGAAAATTCGATATTTTGGGGTCCCAAAAGCGATCTGTACATGCCTACTCCGTGTTGGAGTATTTTCAATATACAAGCCCAAAACATACTGAAAATCGATCTTTTAGGTGACCAGAAGTCGATATGTGGATGCATTTTCTGTACCCGTTTATATCTCAAATTCAGGCTCAAAACACCCGAAAATTCGACATTTTGGGGTCCCAGATGCGATCTGTTCATGCGTATTCAGTGCTAGAATATTTTCAAAATATAGGCCCAAAACATGCTAAAAATCGATATTTTAGTTGCCCAAAGTCGAAATCTCAAATTCCGGCCCAAAACACCCGAAAATTCGATATTTTGGGGTCCCAGAAGCAATCTGTACAATCCTACTCCGTGTTAGAGTATTTTCATTATACAGGCCCAAAACATACTGAAATACGATCTTTTAGGTGCCCAAACGTCGATATGTGGATGCATTT
The DNA here is from genome assembly GCA_033782935.1 of Petrolisthes cinctipes. Lineage (NCBI taxonomy): Eukaryota > Metazoa > Arthropoda > Malacostraca > Decapoda > Porcellanidae > Petrolisthes > Petrolisthes cinctipes. Next base: position 544,490 of record JAWQEG010000930.1, on the reverse strand, counting down.
TCTTTACTCGTTTATATCTCAAATTCAGGCTCCAAACACCCGAAAATTCGATATTTTGGGGTCCCAGAAGCGATCTGTACTTGCCTACTCCGTGTTAGAGTATTTTCAAGATACAGGCCCAAAACATACTAAAAATTGATATTTTAGGTGACCAAAGTCAATATGTGTCTGCATCTTGTGCACCCGTTTATATCCCAAATTCAACCTCAAAACACCCGAAAATTCGATATTTTTGGGTCCCAGAAGCGATCTATACATGCCTACTCAGTGCTAGAATGTTTTCAAAATATAGGCTCAAAACATGCTAAAAATCGATATTTTAAAGTGTCCAAAGTCGATATGTGCATGCATCTACTGTACACGTTTATATCGAAAATAAAGGCTCAAAACACCCTAAAATTCGATATTTTGGGGTCCCTGAAGTGATCTGTACATGCCTACTTAGTGCTAGAATATTTTCAAAATATAGGCCCAAAACATGCTAAAAATCGATATTTTAGGTGCCCAAAGTCGATATACCAAATTCAAGACCAAAACACCCGAAAATTCGATATTTTGGCGTCCCAGAAGCGAACTGTACATGCCTACTCCGTGTTAGAGTATTTTCATAATACAGGCCCACTTCATACTGAAAATCGATATTTTAGGTGCCCAAAATTCGATATGTGCCTGCATCTTCTGTACCCATTTATATCTCAAATTCAGGCTCCAAACACCCGAAAATTCGATAATTTGGGGTACCAGAAACGATCTGCACATGCCTCCTCAGATACAGGCCCAAAACATGCTGAAAATCGATATTTTAGATGCCCATAGTCAATATGTGTATGCATCTTCTGCACCCGTTTATATCTCAAATTCAACCTTAAAACAGCCGAAAATTCGATATTTTTGGGTCCCAGAAGCGATATGTACATACCTAATTAGTGCCAGCATGTTTTCAAAATATAGGCTTAAAACATGCTAAAAATCGATCTTTTAGGTGCCCAAAGTCGATATGTGCATGCATCTTCTGTACCCGTTTATATATCAAATCCAGGCTCAAAATACCCGAAAATTCGATATTTTGGGGTCCCAGAAGCGATCTGTACATGCCTACTCAGTTAGAGAATATTTTCAAAATATAGGCCCAAAACATGCTAAAAATTGATATTTTAGGTGCCCAAAGTCGATATGTGAATGCATCTTCTGTACCCATTTATATCTCAAATTCAGGCTCAAAACACCCGAAAATTCGGAATTTTTGGGTCCTATAAGCGATCTGTACATTCCTACTCCTAGTTAGAATGTTTTCAAGATACCGACCCAAAACATGCTCAAAATCGATATTTTAGGTGCCCAAAAGTCGATATGTGCATGCATCTGCAGTACCCGTTTATATCTCAAATTCAGGCTCAAAACACCCGAAAATTCGATATTTTGGGGTCCCAGATGCTATCTGTACATGGGTACTCAGTGCTAGAATATTTTCAAAATATAGGCCCAAAACATGCTAAAAATCGATATTTTAGGTGCCCAAAGTCGATATCTCAAATTCCGGCCCAAAACACCCGAAAATTCGATATTTTGAGGTCCCAGAAGCGATCCGTACATGCCTACTCCGTGATAGAGTATTTTCAATATACAGGCCCAAAACATACTGAAATACGATCTTTTAGGTGCCCAAAAGTCGATATGTAGATGCATCTTCTGTACCTCTTTATATCTCAAATTCCGGCTCCAAACACCCGAAAATTCGATATTTTGGGGTCCCAGAAGCGATCTGTACTTGCCTTCTCCGTGTTAGAGTATTTTCATTATACAGGCCCAAAACATGCTGAAAATCGATATTTTAGGTGACCAAAGTCAATATGTGTATGCATCTTCTGCACCCGTTTATATCCAAAATTCAACCTCAAAACACCCGAAAATTCGATATTTTTGGGTCTCAGAAGCGATCTGTATATACCTAATCAGTGCCATAATGTTTTCAAATTATAGGCTTAAAACATGCTAAAAATCGATCTTTTAGGTGCCCAAAAGTCAATATGTGAATGCATCTTTTGTACCCGTTTATATCTCAAATCCAGGCTCAAAACACCCTAAAATTCGATATTTTGGGGACCCAGAAGCGATCTGTACTTGCCTACTCCGTGTTAGAGTATTTTCAAAATACAGGCCCAAAACATGCTGAAAATCGATATTTTAGGTGTCCAAAGTCGATATGTGCATGCATCTTCTGTACACGTTTATATCTCAAATTCAGGCTTAAAACACCCGAAAATTCGATATTTTGGGGTCCCAGAAGTGATCTGTACATGCCTACTTAGTGCTAGAATATTTTAAAAATATAGGCCTAAAACATGCTAAAAATCGATATTTTAGGTGCCCAAAGTCGATATCTCAAATTCAGGCCCAAAACACCCGAAAATTCGATATTTTGGGGTCCCAGAAGCGAACTGTACATGCCTACTCCGAGTTAGAGTATTTTCATAATACAGGCCCAAATCATACTGAAAATCGATCTTTTAGGTGCCCAAAAGTCGATATGTGCATGCATCTTCTGTACCCGTTTATATCTCAAATTCAGGCTCCAAACACCCGAAAATTCGATATTTTGGGGTCCCAGAAGCGATCTGTACATGCCTACTCAGATACAGGCCCAAAACATGCTGAAAATCGATATTTTAGGTGCCCAAATTCAATATGTGTATGCATCTTCTGCACCCGTTTATATCCAAAATTCAACCTCAAAACACCCGAAAATTCGATATTTTTGGGTCCCAGAAGCGATCTTTACATGCCTACTCCGTGTTAGAGTATTTTCAAAATAAATTCTCAAAACATGCTAAAAATCGATATTTTAAGTGTCCAAAGTCGATATGTGCATGCATCTTATGTACCCGTTTATATCTCAAATTCAGGCTCAAAACACCCGAAAATTCTGCATTTTTGGGTCTTAGAAGCGATCTGTACATGCCTACTCCTAGTTAGAATGTTTTCAAGATACCAACCCAAAACATGCTCAAAATCGATATTGTAGATGCCCGAAAGTCGATATGTGCATGCATCTTCAGTACCCGTTTATATATCAAATTCAGGCTCAAAACACCAGAAAATTCGATATTTTGGGGTCCCAGAAGCGAACTGTACATGCCTACTCAGTGCTAGAATATTTTTAAAATATAGCCCCAAAACATGCTAAAAATCGATATTTTAGGTGCCAAAAGTCGATATCTCAAATTCAGGCCCAAAACACCCGAAAATTCGATATTTTGGGGTCCCAGAAGCGATCTGTACATGCCTACTCCGTGTTGGAGTATTTTCAATATACAAGCCCAAAACATACTGAAAATCGATCTTTTAGGTGCCCAAAAGTCGATATGTGGATGCATTTTCTGTACCCGTTTATATCTCAAATTCAGGCTCAAAACACCCGAAAATTCGATATTTTGGGGTCCCAGATGCGATCTGTACATGCGTATTCAGTGCTAGAAAATTTTCAAAATATAGGCCCAAAACATGCTAACAATCGATATTTTAGGTGCCCAAAGTCGATATCTCAGATTCCGGCCTAAAACACCCGAAAATTCGATATTTTGAGGTCCCAGAAGCGATCCGTACATGCCTACTCCGTGTTAGAGTATTTTCAATATACAGGCCCAAAACATACTGAAATACGATCTTTTAGGTGCCCAAAAGTCGATATGTAGATGCATCTTCTGTACCTGTTTATATCTCAAATTCCGGCTCCAAACACCCGAAAATTCGATATTTTGGGGTCCCAGAAGCGATCTGTACTTGCCTACTCCGTGTTAGAGTATTTTCAAAATACAGGCCCAAAACATGCTGAAAATCGATATTTTAGGTGACCAAAGTCAATATGTGTATGCATCTTCTGCACCCGTTTATATCCTAAATTCAACCTCAAAACACCCGAAAATTCGATATTTTTGGGTCCCAGAAGCGATCTGTACATGCCTACTCAGTGCTAGAATGTTTTCAAAATATAGGCTAAAACCATGCGAAAAATCGATATTTTAAGTGTCCAAAGTCGATATGTGCATGCATCTTCTGTACACGTTTATATCTCAAATTCAGGCTTAAAACACACGAAAATTCGATATTTTGGGGTCCCAGAAGTGATCTGTACATGCCTACTTAGTGCTAGAATATTTTAAAAATACAGGCCTAAAACATGCTAAAAATCGATATTTTAGGTGCCCAAAGTCGATATCTCATATTCATGCCCAAAACACCCGAAAATTCGATATTTTGGGGTCCCAGAAGCGAACTGTACATGCCTACTCCGTGTTAGAGTATTTTCATAATACAGGCCTAAATCATACTGAAAATCGATCTTTTAGGTGCCCAAAAGTCGATATGTGCATGCATCTTCTGTACCCGTTTATATCTCAAATTCAGGCTCCAACACCCGAAAATTCGATATTTTGGGGTCCCAGAAGCGATCTGTACATGCCTATTTAGATACAGGCCCAAAACATGCTGAAAATCGATATTTTAGGTGCCCAAATTCAATGTGTATGCATCTTCTGCACCCGTTTATATCCAAAATTCAACCTCAAAACACCCGAAAATTCGATATTTTTGGGTCCCAGAAGCGATCTTTACATGCCTACTCCGTGTTAGAGTATTTTCAAAATAAATTCTCAAAACATGCTAAAAATCGATATTTTAAGTGTCCAAAGTCGATATTTGCATGCATCTTATGTACCCGTTTATATCTCAAATTTAGGCTCAAAACACCCAAAAATTCGATATTTTGTGGTTCCAGAAGCGATCTGTACATGCCTACTCCGTGTTGGAATATTTTCAATATACAAGCCCAAAACATACTGAAAATCGATCTTTTAGGTGCCCAAAAGTCGATATGTGGATGCATTTTCTGTACCCGTTTATATCTCAAATTCAGGCTCAAAACACCCGAAAATTCGATATTTTGGGGTCCCAGATGCGATCTGTACATGCGTATTCAGTGCTAGAATATTTTCAAAATATAGGCCAAAAACATGCTAACAATCGATATTTTAGGTGCCCAAAGTCGATATCTCAAATTCCGGCCCAAAACACCCGAAAATTCGATATTTTGGGGTCCCAGAAGCGATCCGTAACTGCCTACTCCGTGTTAGAGTATTTTCAATATCCAGGCCCAAAACATACTGAAAATCGATCTTTTAGGTGCCCAAAAGTCGATATGTGGATGCATCTTCTGTACCCGTATATATCTCAAATTCAGGCTCAAAACACCCAAAAATTCGATATTTTGGGGTTCCAGAAGCGATTTGTACATGCCTACTCAGTGGTAGAATGTTTTCAAAATATAGGTTAAAAACATGCTAAAAATCGATATTTTGAGTGTCCAAAGTCGATATGTGCATGCATCTACTGTACACGTTTATATCTCAAATTCTGGCTTAAAACACCCGAAATTTCGATATTTTGGGGTCCCAGAAGTGATCTGTACATGCCTACTTAGTGCTAGAATATTTTAAAAATATAGGCCTAAAACATGCTAAAATCGATATTTTAGGTGCCCAAAGTCGATATCTCAAATTCAGGCCCAAAACACCAGAAAATTCGATATTGTGGGGTCCCAGAAGCGAACTGTACATGCCTACTCCGTGTTAGAGTATTTTCATAATACAGGCCCAAATCATACTGAAAATCGAGCTTAGGTGCCCAAAATTCGATATGTGCATGCATCTTCTGTACCCGTTTATATCTCAAATTTAGGCTCCAAACACCCGAAAATTCGATATTTTGGGGTCCCAGAAGCGATTTGTACATGCCTACTCAGATACAGACCCAAAACATGCTGAAAATCGATATTTTAGGTGCCCAAATTCAATATGTGTATGCATCTTCTGCACCCGTTTATATCCAAAATTCAACCTCAAAACACCCGAAAATTCGATATCTTTGGGTCCCAGAAGCGATCTCTACATACCTAATCAGTGCCAAAATGTTTTCAAAATATAGGCTTAAAACATGCTAAAATACGATCTTTTAGGTGCCCAAAAGTCAATATGTGCATGCATTTTTTGTACCCGTTTATATCTCAAATCCAGGCTCAAAACACCCGAAAATTCGATATTTAGGGGTCCCAGAAGCGATCTGTAACTGCCTACTCCGTGTTAGAGTATTTTCAATATACAGGCCCAAAATATACTGAAAATCGATCTTTTAGGTGCCCAAAAGTCGATATGTGGATGCATCTTCTGTACCCGTATATATCTCAAATTCAATCTCCAAACACCCGAAAATTCGATATTTTGGGGTCCCAGAAGCGATCTGTACATGCCTACTCAGATACAGACCCAAAACATGCTGAAAATCGATATTTTAGGTGCCCAAATTCAATATGTGTATGCATCTTCTGCACCCGTTTATATCCCAAATTCAACCTCAAAACACCCGAAAATTCTATATTTTTGGGTCCCAGAAGCGACCTATACATGCCTATTCAGTGCTAGAATGTTTTCAAAATATAGGTTAAAAACATGCTAAAAATCGATATTTTGAGTGTCCAAAGTCGATATGTGCATGCATCTACTGTACACGTTTATATTGAAAATTCAGGCTCAAAACACCCGAAAATTCAATATTTTGGGGTCCCAGAAGTGATCTGTACATGCCTACTTAGTGCTAGGATATTTTCAAAATATAGGCCCAAAACATGCTAAAAATCGATATTTAAGGTGCCCAAAGTCGATATCTCAAATTCAGGCCCAAAACACCCGAAAATTCGATATTTTGGGGTCCCAGAAGCGATCTGTAACTGCCTACTCCGTGTTAGAGTATTTTCATAATACATGCCCAAATCATACTGAAATTCGATCTTTTAGGTGCCCAAAAGTCGATATGTGCATGCATCTTCTGTACCCGTTTATATCTCAAATTCAGGCTCCAAACACCCGAAAATTCGATATTTTGGGGTATCAGAAGCGATCTGTACATGCCTACTCAGATACAGGCCCAAAACATGCTGAAAATCGATATTTTAGGTGCCCAAAGTCAATATGTGTATGCATCTTCTGCACCTGTTTATATCCTAAATTCAACCTTAAAACAGCCGAAAATTCGATATTTTTGGGTCCCAGAAGCGATATGTACATACCTAATCAGTGCCAGAATGTTTTCAAAATATAGGGTTAAAACATGCTAAAAATCGATCTTTTAGGTGCCCAAAAGTCGATATGTGCATGCATCTTCTGTACCCGTTTATATCTCAAATCCAGGCTCAAAACACCCGAAAATTCGATATTTTGGGGTCCCAGGAGCGATCTGTACATGCCTACTCAGTTAGAGAATATTCTCAAAATATAGGCCCAAAACATTCTATAAATTGATATTTTAGGTGTCCAAAGTCGATATGTGCATGCATCTTCTGTTCCCGTTTATATCTCAAATTCAGGCTTAAAACACCCGAAAATTCGGCATTTTTGGTTCATAGAAGCGATCTGTACATGCCTACTCCTAGTTAGAATGTTTTCAAGATACCGACCCAAAACATGTTTAAAATCGATATTTTAGGTGCCCAAAAGTCGATATGTGCATGCATCTGCAGTACCCGTTTATATTTCAAATTCAGGCTCAAATAATCAGAAAATTCGATATTTTGGGGTCCCAGAAGCGAACTGTACATGCCTACTCAGTGCTAGAATATTTTCAAAATATAGGCCAAAACATGCTAAAAATCGATATTTTAGGTGCCCAAAGTCGATATCTCAAATTCAGGCCCAAAACACCAGAAAATTCGATATTTTGGGGTCCCAGAAGCGAACTGTACATGCCTACTCCGTGTTAGAGTATTTTTATAATACAGGCCCAAAACATACTGAAAATCGATATTTTAGGTGCCCAAAGTCAATATGTGTATGTATCTTCTGCACCCGTTTATATCCCAAAAATAAACCTAAAACAGCCGAAAATTCGATATTTTTGGGTCTCAGAAGCGATCTGTACATACCTAATCAGTGCCAGAATGTTTTCAAAATATAGGCTTAAAACATGCTAAAATCGATCTTTTAAGTGCCCAAAAGTCGATATGTGCATGCATCTTCTGTACCCGTTTATATCTCAAATCCAGGCTCAAAACACCCGAAAATTCGATATTTTGGGGTCCCAGGAGCGATCTGTACATGCCTACTCAGTTAGAGAATATTTTCAAAATATAGGCCCAAAACATGCTATAAATTGATATTTTAGGTGTCCAAAGTCGATATGTGCATGCATCTTCTGTACCCGTTTATATCTCAAATTCAGGCCCAAAACACCCGAAAATTCGATATTTTGGGATCCCAGAAGCGATTTGTACATGCCTACTCCGTGTTAGAGTATTTTCAATATACAGGCCCAAAACATACTGAAAATTGATCTTTTAGGTGCCGAAAAGTCGATATGTGTATGCATTTTCTGCACCCGTTTATATCTCAAATTCAGGTTAAAAACACCCGAAAATTCGATATTTTGGGGTCCCAGATGCGATCTGTACATGCGTACTCAGTGCTAGAATATTTTCAAAATATAGGACCAAAACATGCTAAAAATCGATATTTTAGGTGCCTAAAGTCGATATCTCAAATTCCTGCCCAAAACACCCGAAAATTCGATATTTTGAGGTCCCAGAAGCGATCCGTACATGCCTACTCCGTGTTAGAGTATTTTCAATATACAGGCCCAAAACATACTGAAATACGATCTTTTAGGTGCCCAAAAGTCGATATGTGGATGCATCTTCTGTACCTGTTTATATCTCAAATTCAGGCTCCAAACACCCGAAAATTCTATATTTTGGGGTCCCAGAAGCGATCTGTACTTGCCTACTCCGTGTTAGAGTATTTTCATAATACAGGCCCAAAACATACTGAAAATCGATCTTTTAGGTGCCCAAAAGTCGTTATGTGCATGCATCTTCTGTACCCGTTAATATCTCAAATTTAGGCTCCAAACACCCGAAAATTCGATATTTTGTGGTCCCAGAAGCGATCTGTACATGTCTACTCCGTGTTAGAGTATTTTCAAAATACAAGCACAAAACATGCTGAAAATCGATATTTTATGTGCCCAAAGTCAATATGTGCATGTATTTTCTGTACCCGTTTATATCTCAAATTCAGGCTCAAAACACCCGAAAATTCGATATTTTGGGGTCCCAGAAGCGATCTGTACATGCCTACTCAGTTCTAGAATATTTTCAAAATATAGGCCCAAAACATGCTAAAAATTGATATTTTAGGTGCCCAAAGTCGATATCTCAAATTTAGGCCCAAAACACCCGAAAATTCGATATTTTGGGGTCCCAGAAGCGTTCTGTACATGTTTACTCCGTGTTAGAGTATTTCCATAATACAAGCCCAAAACATACTGAAAATCGATCTTTTAGGTGACCAAAAGTCGATATGTGCATGCATCTTCTGTACCCGTTTGTATCTCAAATTCAGGCTCCAAACACCCGAAAATTCGATACTTTGGAGTCCCAGAAGCGATCTGTACATGCCTACTCAGTGCTAGAATGTTTTCAAAATATAGGCACAAAACATGCTTAAAATCGATTTTTTAAGTGTCCAAAGTCGATATGTGCATGCATCTTCTGTACCCGTTTTTATCTCAAATTCAGGCTCAAAACACCCTAAAATTCGGTATTTTTGGGTCCTAGAAGCAATCTGTACATGCCTACTCCATGTTAGAATGTTTTCAAGATACAGACCCAAAACATGCTCAAAATCGATATTTTAGGTGCCCAAAAGTCGATATGTGCATGCATCTTCAGTACCCGTTTATATCTCAAATTAAGGCTCATAACACCCGAAAATTCGATATTTTGGGGTCCCAGAAGCGATCTGTACATGCCTACTCCGTGTTAGAGTATTTTCATAATAGAGGCCCAAAACATACTGAAAATCGATCTTTTAGGTGCCCAAAAGTCGTTATATGCATGCATCTTCTGTACCCGTTAATATTTCAAATTTAGGCTCCAAACACCCGAAAATTCAATATTTTGTGGTCCCAGAAGCGATCTGTAAAGCCTACTCCGTGTTAGAGTATTTTCAAAATACAGGCACAAACCATGCTGAAAATCGATATTTTATGTGCCCAAAGTCAATATGTCCATGCATTTTCTGTACCTGTTTATATCTCAAATTTAAGCTCAAAACACCCGAAAATTCGATATTTTGGGGTCCCAGAAGCGATCTGTACATGCCTACTCAGTTCTAGAATATTTTCAAAATATAGGCCCGAAACATGCTAAAAATTGATATTTTAGGTGCCCAAAGTCGATATCTCAAATTCAGGCCCAAAACACCCGAAAATTCGATATTTTGGGGTCCCAGAAGCGATCTGTACATGCCTACTCCGTGTTAGAGTATTTTCAAAATACAGGCCCAAAACATACTGAAAATCGATCTTTTAGGTGCCCAAAAGTCGATATGTGGATGCATCTTCTGTACCCGTTTGTATCTCAAATTCAGGCTCCAAACACCCGAAAATTCGATACTTTGGGGTCCCAGAAGCGATCTGTACATCTCTACTCAGATACAGGCCCAAAACATCTAAAAATCGATATTTTCGGTGCCCAAAGTCAATATGTGTATGCATCTTCAGTACCTGTTTATATCTCAAATTCAACCTCAAAACACCCAAAAATTTGATATTTTTGGGTCCCAGAAGCGATCTGTACATGCCTACTCCGTGTTAGAGTATTTTCAAAATACAGGCCCAAAACATGCTGAAAATCGATATTTTAGGTGCCCAAAGTCAATATGTGCATGCATTTTCTGTACAAGTTTACATCTTTAATTCAGGCTCAAAACACCCTAAAATTCGATATTTTGAGGTCCCAGAAGCGATCAGTACATGCCTACTCAGTGCTAGAATATTTTCAAAATTTAGTCCCAAAACATGCTAAAAATCGATATTTTAGGTGCTCAAAGTCGATATCTCAAATTCAGGCCCAAAACACCCGAAAATACGATATTTTTGGGTCCTAGAAGCGATCTGTACATGCCTACACAGTGCTAGAATATTTTGAAAATATAGGCCCAAAACATGCTAAAAATCGATATTTTAGGTGCCCAAAGACGATATCTCAAATTCAGGCCCAAAACACCTGAAAATTCGATATTTTGGGGTCCCAGAAGCGATCTGTACATGCCTACTCCGTGTTAGAGTATTTTCAATATACAGGCCCATAACATACTGAAAATCGATCTTTTAGGTCCCCAAAAGTCGATATGTGGATGCATCTTCTGTACCCGTTTATATCTCAAATTCAGGCTCCAAACACCCGAAAATTCGATATTTTGGGGTCCCAGAAGCGTTCTGTACTTGCCTACTCCGTGTTATAGTATTTTAAAAATACAGGCCAAAAACATGCTAAAAATCTATATTTTAGGTGACCAAAGTCAATATGTATATGCATCTTCTGCACGCGTTTATATCCCAAATTCAACCTCAAAACACCCGAAAATTCGATATTTTTGGGTCCCAGAAGCGATCTGTACATGCCTACTCAGTAGTAGAATGTTTTCAAAATATAGGCTCAAAACATGCTGAAAATCGATATTTTAGGTTCCCAAAGTCGATATGTGCATGCATCTTCTGTAACCGTTTATATCTCAAATTCAGGCTCAAAACACCCGAAAAATCGGTATTTTTGGTCCTATAAGCGATCTGTACATGCATACTCCTAGTTAGAATGTTTTCATGACACAGACCCAAAACATGCTCAAAATCGATATTTTAGGTGCCCAAAAGTCGATATGTGCATGCATCTTCAGTATATGTTTATAACTCAAATTCAGGCTCAAAACACCCGAAAATTCGATATTTTGGGGTCCCAGAAGCGATCTGTACATGCCTACTCCGTGTTAGAGTATTTTCTAAATACAGGCCCAAAACATGCTGAAAATCGATATTTTAGGTGCCCAAAGTCAATATGTGCATGCATTTTCTGTACACGTTTATATCTCTAATTCAGGCTCAAAACACCCGAAAATTCGATATTTTGGGGTCCCAGAAGCGATCTGTACATGCCTACTCAGAGCTAGAATATTTTCAAAATATAGGCCAAAGACATGCTAAAAATCGATATTTTAGGTGCCCAAAAGTCGATATGTGGATGCATCTTCTGTACCCGTTTGTATCTCAAATTCAGGCTCCAAAAACCCGAAAATTCGATACTTTGGGGTCCCAGAAGCGATCTGTACATCTCTACTCAGATACAGGCCCAAAACATCTAAAAATCGATATTTTCGGTGCCCAAAGTCAATATGTGTATGCATCTTCAGTACCTGTTTATATCTCAAATTCAACCTCAAAACACCCAAAAATTTGATATTTTTGGGTCCCAGAAGCGATCTGTACATGCCTACTCCGTGTTAGAGTATTTTCAAAATACAGGCCCAAAACATGCTGAAAATCGATATTTTAGGTGCCCAAAGTCAATATGTGCATGCATTTTCTGTACAAGTTTACATCTTTAATTCAGGCTCAAAACACCCGAAAATTCGATATTTTGAGGTCCCAGAAGCGATCAGTACATGCCTACTCAGTGCTAGAATATTTTCAAAATTTAGTCCCAAAACATGCTAAAAATCGATATTTTAGGTGCTCAAAGTCGATATCTCAAATTCAGGCCCAAAACACCCGAAAATACGATATTTTTGGGTCCTAGAAGCGATCTGTACATGCCTACACAGTGCTAGAATATTTTCAAAATATAGGCCCAAAACATGCTAAAAATCGATATTTTAGGTGCCCAAAGACGATATCTCAAATTCAGGCCCAAAACACCTGAAAATTCGATATTTTGGGGTCCCAGAAGCGATCTGTACATGCCTACTCCGTGTTAGAGTATTTTCAATATACAGGCCCATAACATACTGAAAATCGATCTTTTAGGTCCCCAAAAGTCGATATGTGGATGCATCTTCTGTACCCGTTTATATCTCAAATTCAGGCTCCAAACACCCGAAAATTCGATATTTTGGGGTCCCAGAAGCGTTCTGTACTTGCCTACTCCGTGTTATAGTATTTTAAAAATACAGGCCAAAAACATGCTAAAAATCTATATTTTAGGTGACCAAAGTCAATATGTATATGCATCTTCTGCACGCGTTTATATCCCAAATTCAACCTCAAAACACCCGAAAATTCGATATTTTTGGGTCCCAGAAGCGATCTGTACATGCCTACTCAGTAGTAGAATGTTTTCAAAATATAGGCTCAAAACATGCTGAAAATCGATATTTTAGGTTCCCAAAGTCGATATGTGCATGCATCTTCTGTAACCGTTTATATCTCAAATTCAGGCTCAAAACACCCGAAAAATCGGTATTTTTGGTCCTATAAGCGATCTGTACATGCATACTCCTAGTTAGAATGTTTTCATGACACAGACCCAAAACATGCTCAAAATCGATATTTTAGGTGCCCAAAAGTCGATATGTGCATGCATCTTCAGTATATGTTTATAACTCAAATTCAGGCTCAAAACACCCGAAAATTCGATATTTTGGGGTCCCAGAAGCGATCTGTACATGCCTACTCCATGTTAGAGTATTTTCTAAATACAGGCCCAAAACATGCTGAAAATCGATATTTTAGGTGCCCAAAGTCAATATGTGCATGCATTTTCTGTACACGTTTATATCTCTAATTCAGGCTCAAAACACCCGAAAATTCGATATTTTGGGGTCCCAGAAGCGATCTGTACAAGCCTACTCAGAGCTAGAATATTTTCAAAATATAGGCCAAAGACATGCTAAAAATCGATATTTTAGGTGCCATAAGTCGATATCTCAAATTCAGGCCCAAAACACCCGAAAATTCGATATTTTTGGGTCCCAGAAGCGACCTGTACATGCCTACTCAGTGCTAGAATGTTTTCAAAATATAGGCTCAAAACATGCTAAAAATCGATATTTTAAGTGTCCAAAGTCGATATGTGCATGCATCTTCTGTACACGTTTACATCTCAAATTCAGGGTCAAAACACCCGAAAATTCGGCATTTTTGGGTCATAGAAGCGATCTGTACATGCCTACTCCAATTTAAAATGTTTTCAAGATACAGACCCAAAACATGCTGAAAATCGATATTTTAGGTGCCCAAAGTCAATATGTGCATGCATTTTCTGTACACGTTTATATCTCTAATTCAGGCTCAAAACACCCGAAAATTCGATATTTTGGGGTCCCAGAAGCGATCTGTACAAGCCTACTCAGAGCTAGAATATTTTCAAAATATAGGCCAAAGACATGCTAAAAATCGATATTTTAGGTGCCATAAGTCGATATCTCAAATTCAGGCCCAAAACACCCGAAAATTCGATATTTTTGGGTCCCAGAAGCGACCTGTACATGCCTACTCAGTGCTAGAATATTTTCAAAATTTAGTCCCAAAACATGCTAAAAATCGATATTTTAGGTGCCCAAAGCCGATATCTCAAATTCAGGCCCAAAACACCCGAAAATTCGATATTTTTGGGTCCTAGAAGCGATCTGTACATGCCTACACAGTGCTAGAATATTTTCAAAATATAGGCCCAAAACATGCTAAAAATCGATATTTTAATTGTCCATAGTCGATATGTGCATGCATCTTCAGTACCCGTTTATATCTCAAATTCAAGCTCAAAACACCCGAAAATTTGATATTTTGGGGTCCCAGAAGCGATCTGTACATGCCTACTCAGTGCTAGAATATTTTCAAAATATAGGCCCAAAACATGCTAAAAATCGATACTTTAGGTGCCCAAAGACGATATCTCAAATTCAGGCCCAAAACAACCGAAAATTCGATATTTTGGGGTCCCAGAAGCGATCTGTACATGCCTACTCCGTGTTAGAGTATTTTCAATATACAGGCCCATAACATACTGAAAATCGATCTTTTAGGTCCCCAAAAGTCGATATGTGGATACATCTTCTGTACCCGTTTATATCTCAAATTCAGGCTCCAAACACCCGAAAATTCGATATTTTTGGGTTCCAGAAGCGATCTGTACTTGCCTACTCCGTGTTATAGTATTTTAAAAATACAGGCCAAAAACATGCTAAAAATCTATATTTTAGGTGACCAAAGTCAATATGTATATGCATCTTCTGCACCCGTTTATATCCCAAATTCAACCTCAAAACACCCGAAAATTCGATATTTTTGGGTCCCAGAAGCGATCTGTACATGCCTACTCAGTAGTAGAATGGTTTCAAAATATAGGCTCAAAACATGCTGAAAATCGATATTTTAGGTTCCCAAAGTCGATATGTGCATGCATCTTCTGTAACCGTTTATATCTCAAATTCAGGCTCAAAACACCCGAAAAATCGGTATTTTTGGTCCGATAAGCGATCTGTACATGCTTACTCCTAGTTAAAATGTTTTCATGATACAGACCCAAAACATGCTCAAAATCGATATTTTAGGTGCCCAAAAGTCGATATGTGCATGCATCTTCAGTATCTGTTTATAACTCAAATTCAGGCTCAAAACACCCGAAAATTCGATATTTTGGGGTCTCAGAAGCGATCTGTACATGCCTACTCCGTGTTAGAGTATTTTCTAAATACAGGCGCAAAACATGCTGAAAATCGATATTTTAGGTGCCCTAAGTCAATATGTGCATGCATTTTCTGTACACGTTTATATCTCTAATTCAGGCTCAAAACACCCGAAAATTCGATATTTTGGGGTCCCAGAAGCGATCTGTACATGCCTACTCAGTGCTAGAATGTTTTCAAAATATAGGCTCAAAACATGCTTAAAATCGATATTTTAAGTGTCCAAAGTCGATATGTGCATCCATCTTCTGTACCCGTTTATATCTCAAATCTAGGCTCAAAACACCCGAAAATTCGGTATTTTTGGGTCCTAGAAGCGATCTGTACATGCCTACTCCTAGTTAAAATGTTTTCAAGATACAGACCCAAAACATGCTCAAAATCGATATTTTAGGTGCCCAAAAGTCGATATGTGCATGCATCTTCAGTACCCGTTTATATCTGTAATTCAGGCTGAAAATACCCGAAAATTCGATATTTTGGGGTCCCAGAAGCGATCTGTACATGCCTACTCAGTGCTAGAATATTTTCAAAATATAGGCCCAAAACATGCTAATAATCGATATTTTAGGTGCCCAAAGACGATATCTCAAATTCAGGCCCAAAACACCCGAAAATTCGATATTTTGGGATCCCAAAAGCGATCTGTACTTGCCTACTCCGTGTTATAGTATTTGAAAAATACAGGCCAAAAACATGCTAAAAATCTATATTTTAGGTGACCAAAGTCAATATGTATAAGCATCTTCTGCACCCTTTTATATCCCAAATTCAACCTCAAAACACCCGAAAATTCGATATTTTTTGGTCCCAGAAGCGATCTGTACATGCCTACTCAGTAGTAGAATGTTTTCAAAATATAGGCTCAAAACATGCTGAAAATCGATATTTTAGGTTCCCAAAGTCGATATGTGCATGCATCTTCTGTAACCGTTTATATCTCAAATTCAGGCTCAAAACACCAGAAAAATCGGTATTTTTGG
Organism: Petrolisthes cinctipes; assembly: GCA_033782935.1. Lineage (NCBI taxonomy): Eukaryota > Metazoa > Arthropoda > Malacostraca > Decapoda > Porcellanidae > Petrolisthes > Petrolisthes cinctipes. The sequence goes on along the minus strand of JAWQEG010000930.1, from coordinate 527,944 downwards.
TCCTATAAGCGATCTGTACATGCCTACTCCAAGTTAAAATGTTTTCATGATACAGACCCTAAACATGCTCAAAATCGATATTTTAGGTGCCCAAAAGTCGATATGTGCATGCATCTTCAGTATCTGTTTATAACTCAAATTCAGGCTCAAAACACCCGAAAATTCGATATTTTGGGGTCCCAGAAGCGATCTGTACATGCCTACTCCGTGTTAGAGTATTTTCTAAATACCGGCTCAAAACATGCTGAAAATCGATATTTTAAGTGAGCAAAGTCAATATGTGCATGCATTTTCTGTACACGTTTATATCTCTAATTCAGGCTCAAAACACCCGAAAATTCGATATTTTGGGGTCCCAGAAGCGATCTGTACATGCCTACTCAGAGCTAGAATATTTTCAAAATATAGGCCCAAGACATGCTAAAAATCGATATTTTAGGTGCCAAAAGTCGATATCTCAAATTCAGGCCCAAAACACCCGAAAATTCGATATTTTTGGGTCCCTTAAGCGACCTGTACATGCCTACTCAGTGCTAGAATGTTTTCAAAATATAGGCTCAAAACATGATACAAATCGATATTTTAAGTGTCTAAAGTCGACATGTGCATGCATCTTCTGTACACGTTTACATCTCAAATTCAGGGTCAAAACTCCCGAAAATTCGGCATTTTTGGGTCCTAGAAGCGATCTGTACATGCCTACTCCAATTTAGAATGTTTTCAAGATACAGACCCAAAACATGCTAAAAATCGATATTTTAAGTGTCTAAAGTCGACATGTGCATGCATCTTCTGTACACGTTTACATCTCAAATTCAGGGTCAAAACACCCGAAAATTCGGCATTTTTGGGTCCTAGAAGCGATCTGTACATGCCTACTCCAATTTAGAATGTTTTCAAGATACAGACCCAAAACATGCTTAAAATCGATATTTTAGATGCCAAAAGTCGATATGTGCATGCATCTTCTGTACCCGTTTATATCTCAAATTCAGGCTCAAAACACCCGAAAATTCGATATTTTGGGGTCCCTGAAGCAATCTGTACATGCCTACTCAGTGCTAGTATGTTTTCAAAATATAGGCTCAAAACATGATAAAAATCGATATTTTAATTGTCCATAGTCGATATGTGCATGCATCTTCAGTACCCGTTTATATCTCAAATTCAGGCTCAAAACACCCGAAAATTTGATATTTTGGGGTCCCAGAAGCGATCTGTACATGCCTACTCAGTGCTAGAATATTTTCAAAATATAGGCCCAAAACATGTTAAAAATCGATATTTTAGGTGCCCAAAGACGATATCTCAAATTCAGGCCCAAAACACCCGAAAATTCGATATTTTGGGGTCCCAGAAGCGATCTGTACATGCCTACTCCGTGTTAGAGTATTTTCAATATACAGGCCCATAACATACTGAAAATCGATCTTTTAGGTCCCCAAAAGTCGATATGTGGATACATCTTCTGTACCCGTTTATATCTCAAATTCAGGCTCCAAACACCCGAAAATTCGATATTTTTGGGTCCCAGAAGCGATCTGTACTTGCCTACTCCGTGTTATAGTATTTTAAAAATACAAGCCAAAAACATGCTAAAAATCTATATTTTAGGTGACCAAAGTCAATATGTATATGCATCTTCTGCACTCGTTTATATCCCAAATTCAACCTCAAAACCCCCGAAAATTCGATATTTTTGGGTCCCAGAAACAATCTGTACATGCCTACTCAGTAGTAGAATTTTTTCAAAATATAGGCTAAAAACATGCTGAAAATCGATATTTTAGGTTCCCAAAGTCGATATGTGCATGCATCTTCTGTAACCGTTTATATCTCAAATTCAGGCTCAAAACACCCGAAAAATCGGTATTTTTGGTCCGATAAGCGATCTGTACATGCCTACTCCTAGTTAAAATGTTTTCATGATACAGACCCAAAACATGCTCAAAATCGATATTTTAGGTGCCCAAAAGTCGATATGTGCATGCATCTTCAGTATCTGTTTATAACTCAAATTCAGGCTCAAAACACCCGAAAATTCGATATTTTGGGATGTCAGAAGCGATCTGTACATGCCTACTCCGTGTTAGAGTATTTTCTAAATACAGGCCCAAAACATGCTGAAAATCGATATTTTAGGTGCCCTAAGTCAATATGTGCATGCATTTTCTGTACACGTTTATATCTCTAATTCAGGCTCAAAACACCCGAAAATTTGATATTTTGGGGTCCCAGAAGCGATCTGTACATGCCTACTCAGTGCTAGAATTTTTTCAAAATATATGCTCAAAACATGCTTAAAATCGATATTTTAAGTGTCCAAAGTCGATATGTGCATGCATCTTCTGTACCCGCTTATATCTCAAATCTAGGCTCAAAACACCCGAAAATTCGGTATTTTTGGGTCCTAGAAGCGATCTGTACATGCCTACTCCTAGTTAAAATGTTTTCAAGATACAGACCCAAAACATGCTCAAAATCGATATTTTAGGTGCCCAAAAGTCGATATGTGCATGCATCTTCAGTACCCGTTTATATCTCTAATTCAGGCTCAAAACACCCGAAAATTCGATATTTTGGGGTCCCGGAAGCGATCTGTACATGCCTACTCAGTGCTAGAATATTTTCAAAATATAGGCCCAAAACATGCTAAAAATCGATATTTTAGGTGCCCAAAGACGATATCTCAAATTCAGGCCCAAAACACCCGAAAATTCGATATTTTGGGGTCCCAGAAGCGATCTGTACTTGCCTACTCCGTGTTATAGTATTTGAAAAATACAGGCCAAAAACATGCTAAAAATCTATATTTTAGGTGACCAAAGTCAATATGTATATGCATCTTCTGCACCCGTTTATATCCCAAATTCAACCTCAAAACACCCGAAAATTCGATATTTTTTGGTCCCAGAAGCGATCTGTACATGCCTACTCAGTAGTAGAATGTTTTCAAAATATAGGCTCAAAACATGCTGAAAATCGATATTTTAGGTTCCCAAAGTCGATATGTGCATGCATCTTTTGTAACCGTTTATATCTCAAATTCAGTCTCAAAACACCCGAAAAATCGGTATTTTTGGTCCTATAAGCGATCTGTACATGCCTACACCTAGTTAAAATGTTTTCATGATACAGACCCAAAACATGCTCAAAATCGATATTTTAGGTGCCCAAAAGTCGATATGTGCATGCATCTTCAGTATCTGTTTATAACTCAAATTCAGGCTCAAAACACCCGAAAATTCGATATTTTGTGGTCTCAGAAACAAACTGTACATGCCTACTCCGTGTTAGAGTATTTTCTAAATACAGTCCCAAAACATGCTGAAAATCGATATTTTAGGTGCCCTAAGTCAATATGTGCATGCATTTTCTGTACACGTTTATATCTCTAATTCAGGCTCAAAACACCCGAAAATTCGATATTTTGGGGTCCCAGAAGCGATCTGTACATGCCTACTCAGTAGTAGAATGTTTTCAAAATATAGGCTCAAAACATGCTGAAAATCGATATTTTAGGTTCCCAAAGTCGATATGTGCATGCATCTTCTGTAACCGTTTATATCTCAAATTCAGGCTCAAAACACCCGAAAAATCGGTATTTTTGGTCCTATAAGCGATCTGTACATGCCTACTCCTAGTTAAAATGTTTTCATGATACAGACCCTAAACATGCTCAAAATCGATATTTTAGGTGCCCAAAAGTCGATATGTGCATGCATCTTCAGTATCTGTTTATAACTCAAATTCAGGCTCAAAACACCCGAAAATTCGATATTTTGGGGTCCCAGAAGCGATCTGTACATGCCTACTCCGTGTTAGAGTATTTTCTAAATACAGGCTCAAAACATGCTGAAAATCGATATTTTAAGTGACCAAAGTCAATATGTGCATGCATTTTCTTTACACGTTTATATCTCTAATTCAGGCTCAAAACACCCGAAAATTCGGTATTTTTGGGTCCTAGAAGCGATCTGTACATGCCTACTCCTAGTTAAAATGTTTTCAAGATACAGACCCAAAACATGCTCAAAATCGATATATTAGGTGCCCAAAAGTCGATATGTGCATGCATCTTCAGTACCCGTTTATATCTCTAATTCAGGCTCAAAACACCCGAAAATTCGATATTTTGGGGTCCCAGAAGCGATCTGTACATGCCTACTCAGTGCTAGAAAATTTTCAAAATATAGGTCCAAAACATGCTAAAAATCGTAATTTTAGGTGCCCAAAGACGATATCTCAAATTCAGGCCCAAAACACCCGAAAATTCGATATTTTGGGGTCCCAGAAGCGATCTGTACTTGCCTACTCCGTGTTATAGTATTTGAAAAATACAGGCCAAAAACAAGCTAAAAATCTGTATTTTAGGTGACCAAAGTCAATATGTATATGCATCTTCTGCACCCGTTTATATCCCAAATTCAACCTCAAAACACCCGAAAATTCGATATTTTTTGGTCCCAGAAGCGATCTGTACATACCTACTCAGAAGTAGAATGTTTTCAAAATATAGGCTCAAAACATGCTGAAAATCGATATTTTAGGTTCCCAAAGTCGATAAGTGCATGCATCTTCTGTAACCGTTTATATCTCAAATTCAGGCTCAAAACACCCGAAAAATCGGTATTTTTGGTCCTATAAGCGATCTGTACATGCCTACTCCTAGTTAAAATGTTTTCATGATACAGACCCTAAACATGCTCAAAATCGATATTTTAGGTGCCCAAAAGTCGATATGTGCATGCATCTTCAGTATCTGTTTATATCTCTAATTCAGGCTCAAAACACCCGAAAATTCGATATTTTGGGGTCCCAGAAGCGATCTGTACATGCCTACTCAGAGCTAGAATATTTTCAAAATATAGGCCCAAGACATGCTAAAAATCGATATTTTAGGTGCCAAAAGTCGATATCTCAAATTCAGGCCCAAAACACCCGAAAATTCGATATTTTTGGGTCCCAGAAGCGACCTGTACATGCCTACTCAGTGCTAGAATGTTTTCAAAATATAGGCTCAAAACATGATACAAATCGATATTTTAAGTGTCTAAAGTCGACATGTGCATGCATCTTCTGTACACGTTTACATCTCAAATTCAGGGTCAAAACTCCCGAAAATTCGGCATTTTTGGGTCCTACAAGCGATCTGTACAAGCCTACTCCAATTTAGAATGTTTTCAAGATACAGACCCAAAACATGCTAAAAATCGATATATTAAGTGTCTAAAGTCGACATGTGCATGCATCTTCTGTACACGTTTACATCTCAAATTCAGGGTCAAAACACCCGAAAATTCGGCAATTTTGGATCCTAGAAGCGATCTGTACATGCCTACTCCAATTTAGAATGTTTTCAAGATACAGACCCAAAACATGCTTAAAATCGATATTTTAGGTGCCCAAAAGTCGATATGTGCATGCATCTTCTGTACCCGTTTATATCTCAAATTCAGGCTCAAAACACCCGAAAATTCGATATTTTGGGATCCCAGAAGTGATCTGTACATGCCTACTTTGTGCTAGAATATTTTAAGAATATAGGCCCAAAACATGCCAAAAATCGATATTTTAGGTGCCCAAAGTCGATATCTCAAATTCAGGTCAAAAACACCCGAAAATTCGATATTTTGGGGTCCCAAAAGCGAACTGTACATGCCTACACAGACACAGGCCCAAAACATGCTGAAAATCGATATTTTAGGTGCCCAAAGTCAATATGTGTATGCATCTTCTGCAAACGTTATTATCTCAAATTCAACCTCAAAACACCCGAAAATTCGATATTTTGGAGTCCCAGAAGCGATCTGTACATGCCTACTCAGTGCTAGAATGTTTTCAAAATATAGGCTCAAAACATGCTAAAAATCGATATTTTAAGTATCCAAAGTCGATATGTGCATGCACTTTCTGTACCCGTTTATATCTCAAATTCAGGCTCAAAACACCCGAAAATTCGGTATTTTTGGGTCCTAGAAGCGATCTGTACATGCCTACTCAGTTCTAGAATATTTTCAAAATATAGGCCCAAAACATGCTAAAAATTGATATTTTAGGTGCCCAAAGTCGATATCTCATATTCAGGCCCAAAACACCCGAAAATTCGTTATTTTGGGGTCCCAGAAGCGATCTGTACATGCCTACTCCGTGTTAGAGTATTTTCAAAATACAGGCCCAAAACATACTGAAAATCGATCTTTTAGGTGCCCAAAAGTCGATATGTGCATGCATCTTCTGTACCCGTTTGTATCTCAAATTCAGGCTCCAAACACCCGAAAATTCGATACTTTGGAGTCCCAGAAGCGATCTGTACATGCCTACTCAGTGCTAGAATATTTTCAAAATATAGGCTCAAAACATGCAAAAAATCGATATTTTAGGTGCGTAAAGGCGATATCTCAAATTCAGGCCCAAAACAACCGAAAATTCGATATTTTAGTGTCCCAGAAGCGATCTGTACATGCCTACTCCTTGTTAGAGTATTTTTAAAATACAGGCCCAAAACATGCTCAAAATCGATGTTTTAGGTGCCCAAAAGTCGATATGTGCATACATCTTCAGTACCCTTTTATATCTCAAATTCAGGCTCAAAACACCCGAAAATTCGATATTTTGGGGTCTCCGAAGCGATTTGTACATGCCCTCTCCGTGTTAGAGTATTTTCAAAATACTGGCCAAAAACATGCTGAAAATCGATATTTTTGGTGCCCAAAGTCAATATGTGTATGCATCTTCTATACTCGTTTATATCTCAAATTCAGGCTCAAAACACCCGAAAATTCGATATTTTGGGGTCCCAGAAGCGATCTGTACATGCCTAGTCAGTGCTAGAATGTTTTCAAAATATAGGCTCAAAACATGCTCAAAATCGATATTTTAGGTGCCCAAAAGTCGATATGTGCATGCATCTTCTGTACTCGTTTATATCTTAAATTCAGGCTCAAAACACCCGAAAATTCTATTTTGGGGGGTCCCAGAAGTGATCTGTATATGCATACTCAGTGCTAGAATATTTTCAAAAAATAGGCTCAAAACATGCTAAAAATCGATATTTTAGGTGCGTAAAGGCGATATCTCAAATTCAGGCCCAAAACTCCCGAAAATTCGATATTTTTGGGTCCCAGAAGCGATCTGTACATGCCTACTCCGTGTTAGAGTATTTACAAAATACAGGCCCTAAACATGCTCAAAATCGATGTTTTAAGTGCCCAAAAGTCGATATGTGCATGCATCTTCTGTACCCGTTTATATCTCAAATTCAGGCTCAAAACACCCGAAAATTCGATATTTTGGGGTCCCAGAAGCGATCTATACATGCCTACTCCGTGTTAGAGTATTTTCAAAATTCATGCCCAAAACATGCAGAAAATTGATATTTTAGATGCCCAAAGTCAATATGTGCATGTATCTTCTGTACCCGTTTATATCTCAAATTCAGGCTCAAAACACCCGAAAATTCAATATTTTGGGGTCCCAGAAGCAATCTGTACATGCCTACTCACTGCTAGAATATTTTCAAAATATAGGCTAAAAACATGCTAAAAATCGATCTTTTAGGTGCCAAAAAGTCGATATCTCAAATTCAGTCCCAAAACTCCCGAAAATTCGATATTTAGGGGTCCCAGAAGCGATCTGTACATGCCTACTCCGTGTTAGAGTATTTTCAAAATACAAGCCAAAAACATATTGAAAATCGATCTTTTAGGTGCCCAAAAATCGATATGTGCATGCATCTTCTGTACCCGTTTATATCTCAAATTCAAGCTCAAAACACCCGAAAATTTAATATTTTGGGATCCCAGAAGCAATCTGTACATGCCTCCTCAGTGCTAGAATATTATCAAAATATAGGCTAAAAACATGCTAAAAATCGATATTTTAGGTGCCAAAAAGTCGATATCTCAAATTCAGTCCCAAAACACCCGAAACTTCGATATTTTGGTGTCCCAGAAGCGATCTGTACATGCCTACTCCGTGTTAGAGTATTTTCAAAATACAGGCCCAAAACATGCTCAAAATCGATGTTTTAGGTGCCCAAAAGTCGATATGTGCATGCATATTCAGTACCCGTTTATATCTCAAATTCAGGCTCAAAACACCGGAAAATTCGATATTTTCGGGTCTCCGAAGCGATTTGTACATGCCTGCTCCGTGTTAGAGTATTTTCAAAATACAGGACAAAAACATGCTGAAAATCGATATTTTTGGTGCCCAAAGTCAATATGTGTATGCATCTTCTGTACCCGTTTATATCTCAAATTCAAGTTCAAAACACCCGAAAATTCGATATTTTGGGGGCCCAGAAGCGATCTGTACATGCCTACTCAGTGCTAGAATATTTTCAAAATATAGGCTCAAAACATGCTAAAAATCGATATTTTAGGTGCGTAAAGGCGATATCTCAAATTCAGGCCAAAAGCACCCGAAAATTCGATATTTTGGGGTCCTAGAAGCGATCTGTACATGCCTACTCCGTGTTAGAGTATTTTCAAAATACAGGCCCAAAAAATGCTCAAAATCGATGTTTTAGGTGCCCAAAAGTCGATATGTGCATGCATCTTCTGTACCCATTTATATCTCAAATTCTGGCTCTAAACACCCGAAAATTCGATATTTTTGGGTCCCAGAAGAGATCTGTACATGCCTACTCAGTGCTAGAATGTTTTCAAAATATAGGCTCAAAACATGCTCAAAATCGATATTTTAGGTGCCCAAATGTCGATATGTGCATGCATCATCTGTACTCGTTTATATCTTAATTTCAAGCTCAAAACACCCGAAAATTCGATATTTAATGGTCCCAGAAGAGATCTGTACATGCCTACTCAGTGCTAGAATATTTTCAAAATATAGGCTCAAAACATGCTAAAAATCGATATTTAAGGTGCGTAAAGTCGATATCTCAAATTAAGGCTCAAAACACCCGAAAAATCGATATTTTGGGGTCTCCGAAGCGATCTGTACATGCCTACTCCGTGTTAGAGTATTTACAAAATACAGGCCCTAAACATGCTCAAAATCGATGTTTTAAGTGCCCAAAAGTCGATATATGCATGCATCTTCTGTACCCGTTTATATCTCAAATTCAGGCTCAAAACACCCGAAAATTCGATATTTTGGGGTCCCAGAAGCGATCTGTACATGCCTACTCCGTGTTAGAGTATTTTCAAAATACATGCCCAAAACATGCTGAAAATCGATATTTTAGATGCCCAAATTCAATATGTGCATGAATCTTCTGTACCCGTTTATATCTCAAATTCAGGCTCAAAACACCCGAAAATTCAATATTTTGGGGTCCCAGAAGCAATCTGTACATGCCTACTCAGTGCTAAAATATTTTAAAAATATAGGCTAAAAACATGCTAAAAATCGATCTTTTAGGTGCCAAAGAGTCGATATCTCAAATTCAGTCCCAAAACTCTCGAAAATTCGATATTTAGGGGTCCCAGAAGCGATCTGTACATGCCTACTCCGTGTTAGAGTATTTTCAAAATACAAGCCAAAAACATACTGAAAATCGATCTTTTAGGTGCCCAAAGGTCGATATATGCACGCATCTTCTGTACCCGTTTATATCTCAAATTCTGGCCTTAAACACCCGAAAATTCAATATTTTGGGGTCCCAGATGCAATCTGTACATGCCTACTCAGTGCTAGAATATTTTCAAAATATAGGCTAAAAACATGCTAAAAATCGATATTTTATTTGCCAAAAGTCAATATCTCAAATTAAGGCCCAAAACACACGAAAATTCGATATTTAGGGGTCCCAGAAGCGATATGTACATGCCTACTCCGTGTTAGATTATTTTCAAAATACAGTCCCAAAACATGCTCAAAATCGATGTTTTAGGTGCCAAAAAGTCGATATGTGCATGCATCTTCAGTACCCGTTTATATCTCAAATTCAGGCTCAAAACACCCGAAAATTCGATATTTTGGGGTCCCAGAAGCGATCTGTACATGCCTACTCCGTGTTAGAGTATTTTCAAAATACAGGCCAAAAACATACTGAAAATCGATCTTTTAGGTGCCCAAAAGTCGATATATGCATGCATCTTCTGTACCCGTTTATATCTCAAATTCTGGCCCTAAACACCCGAAAATTCAACATTTTAGGGTCCCAGAAGCAATCTGTACATGCCTACTCAGTGCTAGAATATTTTCAAAATATAGGCTCAAAACATGCTAAAAATTGATATTTTAGGTGCGTAAAGGCGATATCTCAAATTCAGGGCCAAAACACCCAAAAATTTGATATTTCGGGGTCCCAGAAGCGATCTGTACATGCCTACTCCGTGTTAGAGTATTTTCAAAATTCAGGCCCAAAACATGCTGAAAATCGATATTTTTGGTGCCCAAAGTCAATATGTGTATGCATCTTCTATACACGTTTATATCTCAAATTCAGGCTCAAAACACCCGAAAATTCGATATTTTGGGGTCCCAGAAGCGATCTCTACATGCCTACTCAGTGCTAGAATGTTTTCAAAATACATGCCCAAAACATGCTGAAAATCGATATTTTAGATGCCCAAAGTCAATATGAGCATGTATCTTCTGTACACGTTTATATCTCAAATTCCGGCTCAAAACACCCGAAAATTCAATATTTTGGGGTCCCAGAAGCAATCTGTAAATGCCTACTCAGTGCTAGAATATTTTCAAAATATAGGCTAAAAACATGCTAAAAATCGATATTTTAGGTGCTAAAAAGTCGATATCTCAAATTAAGGCCCAAAACACCCGAAAATTTGATATTTAGGGGTCCCAGAAGCGATCTGTACATGCCTACTCCGTGTCAGAGTATTTTCAAAATACAGGCCAAAAACATACTAAAAATCGAACTTTTAGGTGCCCAAAAGTCGATATGTGCATGCATCTTCAGTACCCGTTTATATCTCAAATTCTGGCCCTAAACACCCGAAAATTCGATATTTTTGGGTCCCAGAAGCGATCTGTACATGCCTACTCCGTGTTAAAGTATTTTCAAAATTCAGGCCCAAAACATGCTGAAAATCGATATTTTTAGTGCCCAAAGTCAATATGTGTATGCATCTTCTATACTCGTTTATATCTCAAATTGAGGCTCAAAACACCCGAAAATTCGATATTTTGGCGTCCCAGAAGCGATCTGTACATGCCTACTCAGTGCAAGAATGTTTTTAAAAATAGGCTCAAAACATGCTCAAAATCGATATTTTAGGTGCCCAAAAGTCGATATGTGCATGCATCTTCGGTACCCGTTTATATCTCAAATTCAGGCTCAAAACACCCGAAAATTCGATATTTTGGGGTCCCAGAAGCGATCTGTATATGCCTACTCAGTGCTAGAATATTTTCAAAATATAGGCTCAAAACATGCTAAAAATCGATATTGTAGGTGCGTAAAGGCGATATCTCAAATTCAGGCCCAAAACACCCGAAAATTCGATATTATGGGGTCCCAGAAGCGATCTGTACATGCCTACTCCGTGTTAGAGTATTTACAAAATACAGGCCCCAAACATGCTCAAAATCGATGTTTTAGGAGCCCAAAAGTCGATATGTGCATGAATCTTCAGTACCCGTTTATATCTCAAATTCAGGCTCAAAACACCCGAAAATTCGATATTTTTGGGTCCCAGAAGCGATCTGTACATGCCTACTCCGTGTTAAAGTATTTTCAAAATTCAGGCCCAAAACATGCTGAAAATCGATATTTTTAGTGCCCAAAGTCAATATGTGTATGCATCTTCTATACTCGTTTATATCTCAAATTGAGGCTCAAAACACCCGAAAATTCGATATTTTGGCGTCCCAGAAGCGATCTGTACATGCCTACTCAGTGCAAGAATGTTTTTAAAAATAGGCTCAAAACATGCTCAAAATCGATATTTTAGGTGCCCAAAAGTCGATATGTGCATGCATCTTCGGTACCCGTTTATATCTCAAATTCAGGCTCAAAACACCCGAAAATTCGATATTTTGGGGTCCCAGAAGCGATCTGTATATGCCTACTCAGTGCTAGAATATTTTCAAAATATAGGCTCAAAACATGCTAAAAATCGATATTGTAGGTGCGTAAAGGCGATATCTCAAATTCAGGCCCAAAACACCCGAAAATTCGATATTATGGGGTCCCAGAAGCGATCTGTACATGCCTACTCCGTGTTAGAGTATTTACAAAATACAGGCCCCAAACATGCTCAAAATCGATGTTTTAGGAGCCCAAAAGTCGATATGTGCATGAATCTTCAGTACCCGTTTATATCTCAAATTCAGGCTCAAAACACCCGAAAATTCGATATTTTGGGGTCCCAGAAGCGATCTGTACATGCCTACTCCGTGTTAGAGTATTTTCAAAATACATGCCCATAACATGCTGAAAATCTATATTTTAGATGCCCAAAGTCAATATGTGCATGTATCTTCTGTACTCGTTTATATCTCAAATTCATGCTCAAAACACCCGAAAATTCAATATTTTGGTGTCCCAGAAGCAATGTGTACATGCCTACTCAGTCCTAGAATATTTTCAAAATATAGGCTAAAAACATGCTCAAAATCGATATTTTAGGTGAGTAAAGGCGATATCTCAAATTCAGGGCCAAAACACCCAAAAATTTGATATTTCGGGGTCCCAGAAGCGATCTGTACATGCCTACTCCGTGTTAGAGTATTTTAAAAATTCAGGCCCAAAACATGCTGAAAATCGATATTTTAGGTGCCCAAAGTCAATATGTGTATGCATCTTCTATACTCGTTTATATCTCAAATTCAGGCTCAAAACACCCGAAAATTCGATATTTTTGGGTCCCAGAAGCGATCTCTACATGCCTACTTAGTGCTAGAATGTTTTCAAAATACATGCCCAAAACATGCTGAAAATCGATATTTTAGATGCCCAAAGTCAATATGTGCATGTATCTTCTGTACACGTTTATATCTCAAATTCAGGCTCAAAACACCCGAAAATTCAATATTTTGGGGTCCCAGAAGCGATCTCTACATGCCTACTTAGTGCTAGAATGTTTTCAAAATACATGCCCAAAGCATGCTGAAAATCGATATTTTAGATGCCCAAAGTCAATATGTGCATGCATCTTCTGTACACGTTTATATCTCAAAATCAGGCTCAAAACACCCGAAAATTCAATATTTTGGGGTCCCAGAAGCAATCTGTAAATGCCTACACAGCGCTAGAATATTTTCAAAATATAGGCTAAAAACATGCTAAAAATCGATATTTTAGGTGCCAAAAAGTCGATATCTCAAATTCAGTCCCAAAACACCCGAAAATTCGATATTTAGGGGTCCCAGAAGAGATCTGTACATGCCTACTCCGTGTTAGAGTATTTTAAAAAAAAAGGCCAAAAACATACTGAAAATCGATCTTTTAGGTGCCCAAAAGTCGATATGTGCATGCATCTTCTGTACCCGTTTATATCTCAAATTCTGTCCCTAAACACCCGAAAATTCGATATTTTGGGGTCCCAGAAGCGATCTGTACATGCCTACTCAGTGCTAGAATATTTTCAAAATATAGGCTAGAAACATGCTAAAAATCGATATTTTAGGTGCTAAAAAGTCGATATCTCAAATTAAGGCCCAAAACACCCGAAAATTTGATATTTAGGGGTCCCAGAAGCGATCTGTACATGCCTACTCCGTGTCAGAGTATTTTCAAAATACAGGCCAAAAACATACTAAAAATCGAACTTTTAGGTGCCCAAAAGTCGATATGTGCATGCATCTTCAGTACCCGTTTATATCTCAAATTCTGGCCCTAAACACCCGAAAATTCGATATTTTTGGGTCCCAGAAGCGATCTGTACATGCCTACTCCGTGTTAAAGTATTTTCAAAATTCAGGCCCAAAACATGCTGAAAATCGATATTTTTAGTGCCCAAAGTCAATATGTGTATGAATCTTCTATACTCGTTTATATCTCAAATTGAGGCTCAAAACACCCGAAAATTCGATATTTTGGCGTCCCAGAAGCGATCTGTACATGCCTACTCAGTGCAAGAATGTTTTTAAAATATAGGCTCAAAATATGCTCAAAATCGATATTTTAGGTGCCCAAAAGTCGATATGTGCATGCATCTTCGGTACCCGTTTATATCTCAAATTCAGGCTCAAAAACACCCGAAAATTCGATATTTTGGGGTCCCAGAAGCGATCTGTATATGCCTACTCAGTGCTAGAATATTTTCAAAATATAGGCTCAAAACATGCTAAAAATCGATATTTTAGGTGCGTAAAGGCGATATCTCAAATTCAGGCCCAAAACACCCGAAAATTCGATATTATGGGGTCCCAGAAGCGATCTGTACATGCCTACTCCGTGTTAGAGTATTTACAAAATACAGGCCCCAAACATGCTCAAAATCGATGTTTTAGGAGCCCAAAAGTCGATATGTGCATGAATCTTCAGTACCCGTTTATATCTCAAATTCAGGCTCAAAACACCCGAAAATTCGATATTTTGGGGTCCCAGAAGCGATCTGTACATGCCTACTCCGTGTTAGAGTATTTTCAAAATACATGCCCATAACATGCTGAAAATCTATATTTTAGATGCCCAAAGTCAATATGTGCATGTATCTTCTGTACTCTTTTATATCTCAAATTCAGGCTCAAAACACCCGAAAATTCAATATTTTGTTGTCCCAGAAGCAATGTGTACATGCCTACTCAGTGCTAGAATATTTTCAAAATATAGGCTAAAAACATGCTAAAAATCGATCTTTTAAGTGCCAAAAAGTCGATATCTCAAATTCAGTCCCAAAACACCCGAAAATTCGATATTTAGGGGTCCCAGAAACGATCTGTACAAGCCTATTCCGTGTTAGAGTATTTTCAAAATACAGGCCAAAAACATACTGAAAATCGATCTTTTAGGTGCCCAAAAGTCGATATGTGCATGAATCTTCTGTACCCGTTTATATCTCAAATTCTGGCCCTAAACACCCGAAAATTCAATATTTTGGGGTCCCAGAAGCAATCTGTACATGCCTACTCAGTCCTAGAATATTTTCAAAATATAGGCTAAAAACATGCTCAAAATCGATATTTTAGGTGCGTAAAGGCGATATCTCAAATTCAGGGCCAAAACACCCAAAAATTTGATATTTCGGGGTCCCAGAAGCGATCTGTACATGCCTACTCCGTGTTAGAGTATTTTCAAAATTCAGGCCCAAAACATGCTGAAAATCGATATTTTAGGTGCCCAAAGTCAATATGTGTATGCATCTTCTATACTCGTTTATATCTCAAATTCAGGCTCAAAACACCCGAAAATTCGATATTTTTGGGTCCCAGAAGCGATCTCTACATGCCTACTTAGTGCTAGAATGTTTTCAAAATACATGCCCAAAACATGCTGAAAATCGATATTTTAGATGCCCAAAGTCAATATGTGCATGTATCTTCTGTACACGTTTATATCTCAAAATCAGGCTCAAAACACCCGAAAATTCAATATTTTGGGGTCCCAGAAGCAATCTGTAAATGCCTACACAGTGCTAGAATATTTTCAAAATATAGGCTAAAAACATGCTAAAAATCGATATTTTAGGTGCCAAAAAGTCGATATCTCAAATTCAGTCCCAAAACACCCGAAAATTCGATATTTAGGGGTCCCAGAAGGGATCTGTACATGCCTACTCCGTGTTAGAGTATTTTCAAAATTCAGGCCAAAAACATACTGAAAATCGATCTTTTAGGTGCCCAAAAGTCGATATGTGCATGCATCTTCTGTACCCGTTTATATCTCAAATTCTGGCCCTAAACACCCGAAAATTCGATATTTTGGGGTCCCAGAAGCGATCTGTACATGCCTACTCAGTGCTAGAATATTTTCAAAATATAGGCTCAAAACATGCTAAAAATCGATATTTTAGGTGCGTAAAGGCGATATCTCAAATTCAGGGCCAAAACACCCAAAAATTTGATATTTCGGGGTCCCAGAAGCGATCTGTACATGCCTACTCCGTGTTAGAGTATTTTCAAAATTCAGGCCCAAAACATGCTGAAAATCGATATTTTTGGTGCCCAAAGTCAATATGTGTATGCATCTTCTATACTCGTTTATATCTCAAATTCATGCTCCAAACACCCGAAAATTCGATATTTTGCGGTCCCAGAAGCGATCTCTACATGCTAGAATGTTTTCAAAATACATGCCCAAAACATGCTGAAAATCGATATTTTAGATGCCCAAGGTCAATATGTGCATGTTTCTTCAGTACACATTTATATCTCAAATTCAGTCCCAAAACACCCGAAAATTTGATATTTTGGGGTCCCAGAAGGTATCTGTACATGCCTACTCCGTGTTAGAGTATTTTCAAAATACAGGCCAAAAACATACTGAAAATCGATCTTTTAGGTGCCCAAAAGTCGATATGTGCATGCATCTTCTGTATCCGTTTATATCTCAAATTCTGGCCCTAAACACCCGAAAATTCGATATTTTTGGGTCCCAGAAGCGATCTGTACATGCCTACTCAGTGTTAGAGTATTTTCAAAATTCAGGCCCAAAACATGCTGAAAATCGATATTTTTGGTGCCCAAAGTCAATATGTGTATGCATCTTCTATACTCGTTTATATCTCAAATTCAGGCTCAAAACACCCGAAAATTCGATATTTTGGGGTTCCAGAAGCGATCTGTACATGCCTAGTCAGTGCTAGAATGTTTTCAAAATATAGGTTGAAAACATGCTCAAAATAGATATTTTAGGTGCCCAAAAGTCGATATGTGCTTGCATCTTCTGTACTCGTTTATATCTCAAATTCAGGCTTAAAACACCCGAAAATTCGATATTTTGGTGTCCCAGAAGCGATCTGTACATGCCTACTCAGTGCTAGAATATTTTCAAAATATATGCTCAAAACATGCTAAAAATCGATATTTTAGGTGCCAAAAAGTCGATATCTCAAATTCAGTCCCAAAACACCCGAAAATTCGATATTTACGGGTCCCAAAAGGGATCTGTACATGCCTACTACGTGTTAGAGTATTTTCAAAATACAGGCCAAAAACATACTGAAAATCGATCTTTTAGATGCCCATAAGTCGATATGTGCATGCATCTTCTGTATCCGTTTATATCTCAAATTCTTGCCCTAAACACCCGAAAATTCGATATTTTTGGGTCCCAGAAGCGATCTGTACATGCCTACTCGGTGTTAGAGTATTTTCAAAATTCAGGCCCAAAACATGCTGAAAATCGATATATTTGGTGCCCAAAGTCAATATGTGTATGCATCTTCCATACTCGTTTATATCTCAAATTCAGGCTCAAAACACCCGAAAATTCGATATTTTGGGGTCCCAGAAGCGATCTGTACATGCCTAGTCAGTGCTAGAATATTTTCAAAATATAGGCTCAAAACATGCTAAAAATCAATATTTTAGGTACGTAAAGGCTATATCTCAAATTCAGGCCCAAAACACCCGAAAATTCGATATTTTAGGGTCCCAGAAGGGATCTGTACATGCCTACTCCGTGTTAGAGTATTTTCAAAATACAGGCCAAAAACATATTGAAAATTGATCTCTTATGTGCCCAAAAGTCGATATGTGCATGCATCTTCTGTACCCGTTTATATCTCAAATTCTAGCCCTAAACACCCGAAAATTCGATATTTTGGGGTCCCAGAAGCGATCTGAACATGCCTACTCAGTGCTAGAATGTTTTCAAAATATAGGCTCAAAACATGCTCAAAATCGATATTTTAGGTGAATAAAAGTCGATATATGCATGCATCTTCTGTACTCGTTTATATCTCAAATTCAGGGCCAAAACACCCAAAAATTTGATATTTCGTCGGTCCCAGAAGCGATCTGTACATGCCTACTCCGTGTTAGAGTATTTTCAAAATTCAGGTCCAAAACATGCTGAAAATCGATATTTTTGGTGCCCAAAGTCAATATGTGTATGCATCTTCTAAACTCGTTTATATCTCAAATTCAGGCTCAAAACACCCGGAAATTCGTTATTTTGGGGTCCCAGAAGCGATCTCTACATGCTAGAATGTTTTCAAAATACATGCCCAAAACATGCTGAAAATCGATATTTTAGATGCCCAAAGTCAATATGTGCATGTATCTTCTGTGCACGTTTATATCTCAAATTCAGGCTCAAAACACCCTAAAATTCAATATTTTGGGGTCCCAGAAGCAATCTGTAAATGCCTACTCAGGGCTAGAATATTTTCAAAATATAGGATAAAAACATGCTAAAAATCGATATTTTAGGTGCCAAAAAGTCGATATCTCAAATTCAGTCCCAAAACACCCGAAAATTCGATATTTAGGGGTCCCAGAAGGGATCTGTACATGCCTACTCCGTGTTAGAGTATTTTCAAAATACAGGCCAAAAACATACTGAAAATCGATCTTTTAGGTGCCCAAAAGTCGATATGTGCATGCATCTTCTGTATCCGTTTATATCTCAAATTCTGGCCCTAAACACCCGAAAATTCAATATTTTGGGGTCCCAGAAGCAATCTGTACATGCCTACTCGGTGCTAGAATATTTTCAAAATATAGGCTAAAAACATGCTAAAAATCGATATTTTAGGTGCCAAAAAGTCAATATATCAAATTAAGGCCCAAAACACCCGAAATTTCGATATTTAGGGGTCCCAGAAGCGATCTGTACATGCCTACTCCGTGTTAGAGTATTTTCAAAATACAGGCATAAAACATGCTCAAAATCGATGTTTTAGATGCCCAAAGTCAATATGTGCATGTATCTTCTGTACCCGTTTATATCTCAAATTCAAGCTCAAAACACCCGAAAATTCGATATTTTGGGATCCCAGAAGCAATCTGTACATGCCTACTCAGTGCTAGAATATTATCAAAATATAGGCTAAAAACATGCTAAAAATCGATATTTTAGGTGCCAAAAAGTCGATATTTCAAATTCAGTAACAAAACACCCGAAACTTCGATATTTAGGGGTCCCAGAAGGGATCTGTACATGCCTACTCCGTGTTAGAGTATTTTCAAAATACAGGCCAAAAACATACTGAAAATTGATCTCTTATGTGCCCAAAAGTCGATATGTGCATGCATCTTCTGTACTCGTTTATTTCTCAAATTCAGGCTCAAAACACCCGAAAATTCAATATTTTGGGGTCCCAGAAGCGATCTGTACATGCCTACTCAGTGCTAGAATATTTTCAAAATATAGGCTCAAAACATGCTAAAAATCAATATTTTAGGTACGTAAAGGCGATATCTCAAATTCAGGCCCAAAACACCCGAAATTTCGATATTTTGTGGTCCCAGAAGGGATCTGTACATGCCTACTCCGTGTTAGAGTATTTTCAAAATACAGGCCAAAAACATATTGAAAATTGATCTCTTATGTGAGCAAAAGTCGATATGTGCATGCATCTTCTGTACCCGTTTATATCTCAAATTCTGGCCCTAAACACCCGAAAATTCGATATTTTGGGGTCCCAGAAGCGATCTGAACATGCCTACTCAGTGCTAGAATGTTTTCAAAATATAGGCTCAAAACATGCTCAAAATCGATATTTTAGGTGCCTAAAAGTCGATATATGCATGCATCTTCTGTACTCGTTTATATCTCAAATTCATGGCCAAAACACCCAAAAATTTGATGTTTCGGGGTCCCAGAAGCGATCTGTACATGCCTACTCCGTGTTAGAGTATTTTCAAAATTCAGGCCCAAAACATGCTGAAAATCGATATTTTTGGTGCCCAAAGTCAATATGTGTATCCATCTTCTAAACTCGTTTATATCTTAAATTCAGGCTCAAAACACCCGAAAATTCGTTATTTTGGGGTCCCAGAAGCGATCTCTACATGCTAGAATGTTTTCAAAATACATGCCCAAAGCATGCTGAAAATCGATATTTTAGATGCCCAAAGTCAATATGTGTATGTATCTTCTGTGCACGTTTATATCTCAAATTCAGGCTCAAAACAACCTAAAATTCAATATTTTGGGGTCCCAGAAGCAATCTGTAAATGCCTACTCAGTGCTAGAATATTTTCAAAATATAGGCTAAAAACATGCTAAAAATAGATATTTTTGGTGCCAAAAAGTCGATATCACAAATTCAGTCCCAAAACACCCGAAAATTCGATATTTAGGGGTTCCAGAAGGGATCTGTACATGCCTACTCCGTGTTAGAGTATTTTCAAAATACAGGCCAAAAACATACTGAAAATCGATCTTTTAGGTGCCCAAAAGTCGATATGTGCATGCATCTTCTGAATCCGTTTATATCTCAAATTCAAGCTCAAACCACCCGAAAATTCGATATTTTGGGGTCCCAGAATCGATCTGTACATGCCTACTCAGTGCTAGAATATTTTCAAAATATAGCCTCAAAACATGCTAAAAATCGATATTTTAGGTGCGTAAAGGCGATATCTCAAATTCAGGGCCAAAACACCCAAAAATTTGATATTTCGGGGTCCCAGAAGCGATCTGTACATGCCTACTCTGTGTTAGAGTATTTTCAAAATTCAGGCCCAAAACATGCTAAAAATCGATATTTTAGGTGCCCAAAGTCAATATGTGTATTGATCTTCTATACTCGTTTATATCTCAAATTCAGGCTCAAAACACCCGAAAATTCGATATTTTGTGGTCCCAGAAGCGATCTCTACATGCCTACTTAGTGCTAGAATGTTTTCAAAATACATGCCCAAAACATGCTGAAAATCGATATTTTAGATGCCCGAAGTCAATATGTGCATGTATCTTCTGTACACGTTTATATCTCAAATTCAGGCTCAAAACACCCGAAAATTCAATATTTTGGGGTCCCAGAAGCAATCTGTAAATGCCTACACAGTGCTAGAATATTTTCAAAATATAGGCTAAAAACATGCTAAAAATCGATATTTTAGGTGCCAAAAAGTCGAGATCTCAAATTCAGTCCCAAAACACCCGAAAATTCGATATTTAGGGGTCCCAGAAGCGATCTGTACATGCCTACTCCGTGTTAGAGTATTTTCAAAATACAGGCCAAAAACATACTGAAAATCGATCTTTTAGGTGCCCAAAAGTCGATATGTGCATGCATCTTCTGTACCCGTTTATATCTCAAATTCTCTCCCTAAACACCCGAAAATTCGATATTTTGGGGTCCCAGAAGCGATCTGTACATGCCTACTCAGTGCTAGAATATTTTCAAAATATAGGCTCAAAACATGCTAAAAATCGATATTTTAGTTGCGTAAAGGCGATATCTCAAATTCAGGGCCAAAACACCCAAAAATTTGATATTTCGGGGTCCCAGAAGCGACCTGTACATGCCTACTCCGTGTTAGAGTATTTTCAAAATTCAGGCCCAAAACATGCTGAAAATCGATATTTTTGGTGCCCAAAGTCAATATGTGTATGCATCTTCTATACTCGTTTATATCTCAAATTCAGGCTCAAAACACCCTAAAATTCGATATTTTGGGGCCCCAGAAGCGATCTCTACATGCTAGAATGTTTTCAAAATACATGCCCAAATCATGCTGAAAATCGATATTTTAGATGCCCGAGGTGCATGTTTCTTCAGTACACGTTTATATCTCAAATTCAGTCCCAAAAAACCCGAAAATTCGATATTTTGGGGTCCCAGAAGGGATCTGTACATGCCTACTCCGTGTTAGAGTATTTTCAAAATACAGGCCAAAAACATATTGAAAATTGATCTCTTATGTGCCCAAAAGTCGATATGTGCATGCATCTTCTGTACCCGTTTATATCTCAAATTCTGGCCCTAAACACCCGAAAATTCGATATTTTGGGGTCCCAGAAGCGATCTGAACATGCCTACTCAGTGCTAGAATGTTTTCAAAATATAG
The DNA here is from genome assembly GCA_033782935.1 of Petrolisthes cinctipes. NCBI lineage: Eukaryota > Metazoa > Arthropoda > Malacostraca > Decapoda > Porcellanidae > Petrolisthes > Petrolisthes cinctipes. Next base: position 506,098 of record JAWQEG010000930.1, on the reverse strand, counting down.
GCTCAAAACATGCTCAAAATCGATATTTTAGGTGCCTAAAAGTCGATATATGCATGCATCTTCTGTACTCGTTTATATCTCAAATTCAGGGCCAAAACACCCAAAAATTTGATATTTCGGGGTCCCAGAAGCGATCTGTACATGCCTACTCCGTGTTAGAGTATTTTCAAAATTCAGGCCCAAAACATGCTGAAAATCGATATTTTTGGTGCCCAAAGTCAATATGTGTATGCATCTTCTAAACTCGTTTATATCTCAAATTCAGGCTCAAAACACCCGAAAATTCGTTATTTTGGGGTCCCAGAAGCGATCTCTACATGCTAGAATGTTTTCAAAATACATGCCCAAAACATGCTCAAAATCGATATTTTAGATGCCCAAAGTCAATATGTGCATGTATCTTCTGTGCACGTTTATATCTCAAATTCAGGCTCAAAACACCCTAAAATTCAATATTTTGGGGTCCCAGAAGCAATCTGTAAATGCCTACTCAGTGCTAGAATATTTTCAAAATATAGGCTAAAAACATGCTAAAAATCGATATTTTAGGTGCCAAAAAGTCGATATCTCAAATTCAGTCCCAAAACACCCGAAAATTCGATATTTAGGGGTCCCAGAAAGGATCTGTACATGCCTACTCCGTGTTAGAGTATTTTCAAAATACATGCCCAAAACATGCTGAAAATCGATATTTTAGATGCCCAAAGTCAATATGTGCATATATCTTCTGTACCCGTTTATATATCAAATTCAAGCTCAAAACACCCGAAAATTCAATATTTTGGGATCCCAGAAGCAATCTGTACATGCCTACTCAGTGCTAGAATATTATCAAAATATAGGCTAAAAACATGCTAAAAATCGATATTTTAGGTGCCAAAAAGTCGATATCTCAAATTCAGTAACAAAACACCCGAAACTTCGATATTTAGGGGTCCCAGAAGGGATCTGTACATGCCTACTCCGTGTTAGAGTATTTTCAAAATACAGGCCAAAAACATATTGAAAATTGATCTCTTATGTGCCCAAAAGTCGATATGTATATGCATTTTCTGTACCCTTTTAAATCTCAAATTCTGGACCTAAACACCCGAAAATTCGATATTTTGGGGTCCCAGAAACGATCTGTACATACCTACTCAGTGCTAGAATATTTTCAAAATATAGGCTCAAAACATGCTCAAAATCGATATTTTAGGTGCCTAAAACTCGATATGTGCATGCATCTTCTGTACTCGTTTATATCTCAAATTCAGGCTCAAAACACCCAAAAAATCAATATTTTGGGGTCCCAGAAGCGATCTGTACATGCCTACTCAGTGCTAGAATATTTTCAAAATATAGCCTCAAAACATGCAAAAAATCGATATTTTAGGTGCGTAAAGGCGATATCTCAAATTCAGGCCCAAAACAACCGAAAATTCGATATTTTAGTGTCCCAGAAGCGATCTGTACATGCCTACTCCTTGTTAGAGTATTTTCAAAATACAGGCCCAAAACATGCTCAAAATCGATGTTTTAGGTGCCCAAAGTCAATATATGTATGCATCTTCTATACTCGTTTATATCTCAAATTCAGGCTCAAAACACCCGAAAATTCGATATTTTGGGGTTCCAGAAGCGATCTGTACATGCCTAGTCAGTGCTAGAATGTTTTCAAAATATAGGCTCAAAACATGCTCAAAATCGATATTTTAGGTGCCCAAAGTCAATATGTGCATGTATCTTCTGTACCCGTTTATATCTCAAATTCAAGCTCAAAACACCCGAAAATCCAATATTTTGGGATCCCAGAAGCAATCTGTACATGCCTACTCAGTGCTAGAATATTTTTAAAATATAGGCTAAAAACATGCTAAAAATCGATATTTTAGGTGCCAAAAAGTCGATATCTCAAATTAAGGCCCAAAACACCCGAAAATTCGATATTTAGGGGTCCCAGAAGGGATTTGTACATGCCTACTCCGTGTTAGAGTATTTTCAAAATACAGGCCAAAAACATACTGAAAATCGATCTTTTAGGTGCCCAGAAGTCGATATGTGCATGCATCTTCTGTACCCGTTTATATCTCAAATTCAAGCTCAAAACACCCGTAAATTCGATATTTTTGGGTCCCAGAAGCGATCTGTACATGCCTACTCAGAGTTAGAATATTATCAATATATAGGCTCAAAACATGCTAAAAATCGATATTTTAGGTGCGTAAAGGCGATATCTCAAATTCAGGCCAAAAGCACCCGAAAATTCGATATTTTCGGGTCTCAGAAGCGATCTGTGCATGCCTACTCCGTGTTAGAGTATTTCCAAAATACAGGCCCAAAACATGCTCAAAATCGATGTTTTAGGTGCCCAAAACTCGATATGTGCATGCATCTTCTGTACCCGTTTATATCTCAAATTCTGGCCCTAAACACCCGAAAATTCGATATTTTTGGGTCCCAGAAGCGATCTGTACATGCCTACTCAGTGCTAGAATGTTTTCAAAATATAGGCTCAAAACATGCTCAAAATCGATATTTTAGGTGCCCAAAAGTCGATATGTGCATGCATCTTCTGTACTCGTTTTTATCTCAATTTCAAGCTCAAAACAACCGAAAATTCGATATTTAGGGGTCCCAGAAGAGATCTGTACATGCCTACTCAGTGCTAGAATATTTTCAAAATATAGGCTCAAAACATGCTAAAAATCGATATTTTAGGTTCGTAAAGTCGATATCTCAAATTAAGGCCGAAAACACCCGAAAATTCGATATTTAGGGGTCCCAGAAGCGATCTGTACATGCCTACTCCGTGTTAGAGTATTTTCAAAATACAGATCCAAAACATGCTCAAAATCGATGTTTTAGGTGCCCAAAAGTCGATATGTGCATGCATCTTCTGTACCCGTTTATATCTCAAATTCTGGCCCTAAACACCCGAAAATTCGATATTTTTGGGTCCCAGAAGCGATCTGTACATGCCTACTCAGTGCTAGAATGTTTTCAAAATATAGGCTCAAAACATGCTCAAAATCGATATTTTAGGTGCCCAAAAGTCGATATGTGCATGCATCTTCTGTACTCGTTTATATCTCAATTTCAAGCTCAAAACACCCGAAAATTCGATATTTAGGGGTCCCAGAAGCGATCTGTATATGCCTACTCAATGCTAGAATATTTTCAAAATATAGGCTCAAAACATGCTAAAAATCGATATTTTAGGTGCGTAAAGTCGATATCTCAAATTAAGGCCCAAAACACCCGAAAATTCGATATTTAGGGGTCCCAGAAGCGATCTGTACATGCCTACTCCGTGTTAGAGTATTTTCAAAATACAGGCCCAAAACATTCTCAAAATCAATATTTTAGATGCCCAAAGTCAATATGTGCATGTATCTTCTGTACCCGTTTATATCTCAAATTCAGGTTCAAAACACCCGAAAATTCAATATTTTGGGGTCCCAGAAGCAATCTGTACATGCCTACTCAGTGCTAGAATATTTTTAAAATATAGGCTAAAAACATGCTAAAAATCGATATTTTAGGTGCGTAAAGTCGATATCTCAAATTCAGTCCCAAAACACCCGAAAATTCGATATTTAGGGGTCCCAGAAGGGATCTGTACATGCCTACTCCGTGTTAGAGTATTTTCAAAATACAGGCCACAAACATACTGAAAATCGATCTTTTAGGTGCCCAAAAGTCGATATGTGCATGCATCTTCTGTACCCGTTTATGTCTCAAATTCTGGCCCTAAACACCCGAAAATTCGATATTTTGGGGTCCCAGAAGCGATCTGTACATGCCTACTCCGTGTTAGAGTATTTTCAAAATACAGGCCAAAAACATACTGAAATCGATATTTTATGTGCGTAAAGGCGATATCTCAAATGAGGGCCAAAACACCCGAAAATTCGATATTTAGGGGTCCCAGAAGCGATCTGTACATGCCTACTCCGTGTTAGAGTATTTTCAAAATACAAACCAAAAACATACTAAAAATCGATCTTTTAGGTGCCCAAAAGTCGATATGTGCATGAATCTTCTGTACCCGTTTATATCTCAAATTCTGGCCCTAAACACCCGAAAATTCGATATTTTGGGGTCCCAGAAGCGATCTGTACATGACTACTCAGTGCTAGAATGTTCTCAAAATATAGGCTCAAAACATGCTCAAAATCGATATTTTAGGTGCCCAAAAGTCGATATGTGCATGCATCCTTTGTACTCGTTTATATCTCAAATTCAAGCTCAAAACACCCGAAAATTCGATATTTTGGGGTGCCAGAAGCGATCTGTACATGCCTACTCAGTGCTAGAATATTTTCAAAATATAGGCTCAAAACATGCTAAAAATCGATATTTTAGGTGCCAAAAAGTCGATATCTCAAATTAAAGCCCAAAACACCCGAAATTCGATATTTAGGGGTCCCAGAAGCGATCTGTACATGCCTACTCCGTGTTAGAGTATTTTCAAAATACAGGCCAAAAACATACTGAAAATCGATCTTTTAGGTGCCCAGAAGTCGATATGTGCATGCATCTCTTGTACCCTTTTATATCTCAAATTGAAGCTCAAAACACCCGAAAATTCGATATTTCGGGGTCCCAGAAGCAATCTGTACATGCCTACTCAGAGCTAGAATATTATCAAAATATAGGCTCAAAACATGCTAAAAATCGATATTTTAGGTGCGTAAAGGCGATATCTCAAATTCAGGCCAAAAGCACCCGAAAATTCGATATTTTGGGGTTCCAGAAGCGATCTGTACATGCCTACTCCGTGTTAGAGTATTTCCAAAATACAGGCCCAAAACATGCTCAAAATCGATATTTTAGGTGCCAAAAATCGATATGTGCATTCATCTACTGTACCCGTTTATATCTCAAATTCTGGCCCTAAACACCCGAAAATTCGATATTTTTGGGTCCCAGAAGCGATCTGTACATGCCTACTGAGTGCTAGAAGGTTTTCAAAATATAGGCTCAAAACATGCTCAAAATCGATATTTTAGGTGCCCAAAAGTCGATATGTGCATGCATCTTCTGTACTCGTTTATATCTCAATTTCAAGCTCAAAACACCCGAAAATTCGATATTTAGGGGTCCCAGAAGAGATCTGTACATGCCTACTCAGTGTTAGAATATTTTCAAAATATAGGCTCAAAACATGCGAAAAACCGATATTTTAGGTGTGTAAAGTCGATATCTCAAATTAAGGCCGAAAACACCAGAAAATTCTATATTTCGGGGTCCCAGAAGCGATCTGTACATGCTTACTCCGTGTTAGAGTATTTTCAAAATACAGGCCCAAAACATGCTCAAAATCGATGTTTTAGGTGCCCAAAAGTCGATATGTGCATGCATCTTCAGTACTCGTTTATATCTCAAATTCATGCTCAAAACACCCGAAAATACAATATTTTGGTGTCCCAGAAGCAATCTGTACATGCCTACTCAGTGCTAGAATATTTTTAAAATATAGGCTAAAACCATGCTAAAAATCGATCTTTTAGGTGCCAAAAAGTCGATATCTCAAATTCAGTCCTAAAACACCCGAAAATTCGATATTTACCGGTTCCATAAGGAATCTCTACATGCCTACACCGTGTTAGAGTATTTTCAAAATACAGGCCAAAAACATACTGAAAATCGATCTTTTAGGTGCCCAAAAGTCGATATGTGCATGCATCTTCTGTACCCGTTTATATTTCAAATTCTGGTCCTAAACACCCGAAAATTCGATATTTTGGGGTCCCAGAAGCGATCTGTACATGCCTACTCCGTGTTAGAGTATTTTCAAAATACAGGCCAAAAACATACTGAAAATCGATATTTTAGGTGCGTAAAGGCGATATCTCAAATTAAGGCCCAAAACACCCGAAAATTCGATATTTAGGTGTCCCAGAAGCGATCTGTACATGCCTACTCCGTGTTAGAGTATTTTCAAAATACAGGCCAAAAACATACTAAAAATCGATTTTTTAGGTGCCCAAAAGTCGATATGTGCATGCATCTTCTGTACCCGTTTATATCTCAAATTCTGGCCCTAAACACCCGAAAATTCGATATTTTTGGGTCACAGAAGCGATCTGTACATGCCTACTCAGTGCTAGAATGTTTTCAAAATATAGGCTCAAAACATGCTCAAAATCGATATTTTAGGTGCCCAAAAGTCGATATGTGCATGTATCTTCTGTACCCGTTTATATCTCAAATTCAGGCTCAAAACACCCGAAAATTCAATATTTTGGGGTCCCAGAAGCAATCTGTACATGCCTACTCAGTGCTAGAATATTTTTAAAATATTGGCTAAAAACATGCTAAAAATCGATATTTTAGGTGCCAAAAAGTCGATATCTCAAATTCAGTCCCAAAACACCCGAAAATTCGATATTTAGGGGTCCCAGAAGGGATCTGTACATGCCTACTCCGTGTTAGAGTATTTTCAAAATACAGGCCAAAAACATACTGAAAATCGATCTTTTAGGTGCCCAAAAGTCGATATGTGCATGCATCTTCTGTACCCGTTTATATCTCAAATTCTGGCCCTAAACACCCGAAAATTCGATATTTTGGGGTCCCAGAAGCGATATGTACATGCCTACTCCGTATTAGAGTATTTTCAAAATACAGGCCAAAAACATACTGAAAATCGATATTTTAGGTGCGTAAAAGCGATATCTCAAATTAAGGCCCAAAACACCCGAAAATTCGATATTTAGGGGTCTCAGAAGCGATCTGTACATGCCTACTCAGTGCTAGAATGTTTTCAAAATATAGGCTCAAAACATGCTCAAAATCGATATTTTAGGTGCCCAAAAGTCGATATGTGCATGTATCTTCTGTACCCGTTTATATCTCAAATTCAGGCTCAAAACACCCGAAAATTCAATATTTTGGGGTCCCAGAAGCAATCTGTACATGCCTACTCAGTGCTAGAATATTTTTTAAATATTGGCTAAAAACATGCTAAAAATCGATATTTTAGGTGCCAAAAAGTCGATATCTCAAATTCAGTCCCAAAACACCCGAAAATTCGATATTTAGGGGTCTCAGAAGCGATCTGTACATGCCTACTCCGTGTTAGAGTATTTTCAAAATACAGGCCAAAAACATACTAAAAATCGATTTTTTAGGTGCCCAAAAGTCGATATGTGCATGCATCTTCTGTACTCGTTTATATCTCAATTTCAAGCTCAAAACACCCAAAAATTCGATATTTAGGGGTCCTAAAAGCGATCTGTACATGCCTACCCAGTGCTAGAATATTTTCAAAATATAGGCTCAAAACATGCTAAAAATCGATATTTTAGGTGCGTAAAGTCGATATATCAAATTAAGGCCCAAAACACCCGAAAATTCGATATTTAGGGGTCCCAGAAGCGATCTGTACATGCCTACTCCGTGTTAGAGTATTTTCAAAATACAGGCCCAAAACATGCTCAAAATCGATGTTTTAGGTGCCCAAAAGTCGATATGTGCATGCATCTTCAGTATTCGTTTATATCTCAAATTCAGGCTCAAAACCCCCGAAAATTCGATATTTAGGGGTCCCAGAAGCGATCTGTACATGCCTACTCCGTGTTAGAGTATTTTCAAAATACAGGCCCAAAACATGCTCAAAATCGATATTTTAGATGCCCAAAGTCAATATGTGCATGTATCTTCTGTACCCGTTTATATCTCAAATTCAGGCTCAAAACACCCGAAAATTCGATATTTTGGGGTCCCAGAAGCAATCTGAACATGCCTACTCAGTGCTAGAATATTTTTAAAATATAGGCAAAAAACATGCTAAAAATCGATATTTTAGGTGCCAAAAAGTCGATATCTCAAATTCAGTCCCAAAACACCCGAAAATTCGATATTTAGGGGTCCCAGAAGGGATCTGTACATGCCTACTCCTTGTTAGAGTATTTTCAAAATACAGACCAAAAACATACTGACAATCGATCATTTAGGTGCCCAAAAGTCGATATGTGCATGCATCTTCTGTACCCGTTTATATCTCAAATTTTGGCCCTAAACACCCGAAAATTCGATATTTTGGGGTCCCAGAAGCGATCTGTACATGCCTACTCCGTGTTAGAGTATTTTCAAAATACAGGCCAAAAACATACTGAAAATCGATATTTTATGTGCGTAAAGGCGATATCTCAAATTAAGGCCCAGAACACCCGAAAATTCGATATTTAGGGGTCCCAGAAGCGATCTGTACATGCCTACTCCGTGTTAGAGTATTTTCAAAATACAGGCCCAAAACATGCTCAAAATCGATGTTTTAGGTGCCCAAAAGTCGATATGTGCATGCATCTTCAGTATTCGTTTATATCTCAAATTCAGGCTGAAAACCCCCGAAAATTCGATATTTAGGGGTCCCAGAAGCGATCTGTACATGCCTACTCCGTGTTAGAGTATTTTCAAAATACAGGCCAAAAACATACTAAAAATCTATATTTTAGGTGCGTAAAGGCGATATCTCAAATTAAGGCCCAAAACACCCGAAAATTCGATATTTAGGGGTCTCAGAAGCGATCTGTACATGCCTACTCCGTGTTAGAGTATTTTCAAAATACAGGCCAAAAACATACTAAAAATCGATTTTTTAGGTGCCCAAAAGTCGATATGTGCATGCATCTTCTGTACCCGTTTATATCTAAAATTCTGGCCCTAAACACCCGAAAATTCGATATTTTTGGGTCACAGAAGCGATCTGTACATGCCTACTCAGTGCTAGAATGTTTTCAAAATATAGGCTCAAAACATGCTCAAAATCGATATTTTAGGTGCCCAAAAGTCGATATGTGCATGTATCTTCTGTACCCGTTTATATCTCAAATTCAGGCTCAAAACACCCGAAAATTCAATATTTTGGGGTCCCAGAAGCAATCTGTACATGCCTACTCAGTGCTAGAATATTTTTAAAATATAGGCAAAAAACATGCTAAAAATCGATATTTTAGGTGCCAAAAAGTCGATATCTCAAATTCAGTCCCAAAACACCCGAAAATTCGATATTTAGGGGTCCCAGAAGGGATCTGTACATGCCTACTCCTTGTTAGAGTATTTTCAAAATACAGACCAAAAACATACTGACAATCGATCTTTTAGGTGCCCAAAAGTCGATATGTGCATGCATCTTCTGTACCCGTTTATATCTCAAATTCTGGCCCTAAACACCCGAAAATTCGATATTTTGGGGTCCCAGAAGCGATCTGTACATGCCTACTCCGTGTTAGAGTATTTTCAAAATACAGGCCAAAAACATACTGAAAATCGATATTTTATGTGCGTAAAGGCGATATCTCAAATTAAGGCCCAGAACACCCGAAAATTCGATATTTAGGGGTCCCAGAAGCGATCTGTACATGCCTACTCCGTGTTAGAGTATTTTCAAAATACAGGCCCAAAACATGCTCAAAATCGATGTTTTAGGTGCCCAAAAGTCGATATGTGCATGCATCTTCAGTATTCGTTTATATCTCAAATTCAGGCTGAAAACCCCCGAAAATTCGATATTTAGGGGTCCCAGAAGCGATCTGTACATGCCTACTCCGTGTTAGAGTATTTTCAAAATACAGGCCAAAAACATATTAAAAATCGATATTTTAGGTGCGTAAAGGTGATATCTCAAATTAAGGCCCAAAACACCCGAAAATTCGATATTTAGGGGTCTCAGAAGCGATCTGTACATGCCTACTCCGTGTTAGAGTATTTTCAAAATACAGGCCAAAAACATACTAAAAATCGATTTTTTAGGTGCCCAAAAGTCGATATGTGCATGCATCTTCTGTACCCGTTTATATCTAAAATTCTGGCCCTAAACACCCGAAAATTCGATATTTTTGGGTCACAGAAGCGATCTGTACATGCCTACTCAGTGCTAGAATGTTTTCAAAATATAGGCTCAAAACATGCTCAAAATCGATATTTTAGGAGCCCAAAACTCGATATGTGCATGTATCTTCGGTACCCGTTTATATCTCAAATTCAGGCTCAAAACACCCGAAAATTCAATATTTTGGGGTCCCAGAAGCAATCTGTACATGCCTACTCAGTGCTAGAATATTTTTAAAATATTGGCTAAAAACATGCTAAAAATCGATATTTTAGGTGCCAAAAAGTCGATATCTCAAATTCAGTCCCAAAACACCCGAAAATTCGATATTTAGGTGTCCCAGAAGGGATCTGTACATGCCTACTCCGTGTTAGAGTATTTTCAAAATACAGGCCAAAAACATACTGAAAATCGATCTTTTAGGTGCCCAAAAGTCGATATGTGCATGCATCTTCTGTACCCGTTTATATCTCAAATTCTGGCCCTAAACACCCGAAAATTCGATATTTTGGGGTCCCAGAAGCGATATGTACATGCCTACTCCGTGTTAGAGTATTTTCAAAATACAGGCCAAAAACATACTGAAAATCGATATTTTAGGTGCGTAAAAGCGATATCTCAAATTAAGGCCCAAAACACCCGAAAATTCGATATTTAGGGGTCTCAGAAGCGATCTGTACATGCCTACTCAGTGCTAGAATGTTTTCAAAATATGTGCTCAAAACATGCTGAAAATCGATATTTTAGGTGCCCAAAAGTCGATATGTGCATGCATCTTCTGTACTCGTTTATATCTCAATTTCAAGCTCAAAACACCCAAAAATTCGATATTTAGGGGTCCTAAAAGCGATCTGTACATGCCTACCCAGTGCTAGAATATTTTCAAAATATAGGCTCAAAACATGCTAAAAATCGATATTTTAGGTGCGTAAAGTCGATATCTCAAATTAAGGCCCAAAACACCCGAAAATTCGATATTTAGGGGTCCCAGAAGCGATCTGTACATGCCTACTCCGTGTTAGAGTATTTTCAAAATACAGGCCCAAAACATGCTCAAAATCGATGTTTTAGGTGCCCAAAAGTCGATATGTGAATGCATCTTCAGTATTCGTTTATATCTCAAATTCAGGCTCAAAACACCCGAAAATTCGATATTTTGGGGTCCCAGAAGCGATCTGTACATGCCTACTCCGTGTTAGAGTATTTTCAAAATACAGGCCCAAAACATGCTCAAAATCGATGTTTTAGGTGCCCAAAAGTCGATATGTGCATGCATCTTCAGTATTCGTTTATATCTCAAATTCAGGCTCAAAACCCCCGAAAATTCGATATTTAGGGGTCCCAGAAGCGATCTGTACATGCCTACTCCGTGTTAGAGTATTTTCAAAATACAGGCCCAAAACATGCTCAAAATCGATATTTTAGATGCCCAAAGTCAATATGTGCATGTATCTTCTGTACACGTTTATATCTCAAATTCTGGCCCTAAACACCCGAAAATTCGATATTTTGGGGTCCCAGAAGCGATCTGTACATGCCTACTCCGTGTTAGAGTATTTTCAAAATACAGGCCAAAAACATACTGAAAATCGATATTTTATGTGCGTAAAGGTGATATCTCAAATTAAGGCCCAAAACACCCGAAAATTCGATATTTAGGGGTCCCAGAAGCGATCTGTACATGCCTACTCCGTGTTAGAGTATTTTTAAAATACAGGCCCAAAACATGCTCAAAATCGATGTTTTAGGTGCCCAAAAGTCGATATGTGCATGCATCTTCAGTATTCGTTTATATCTCAAATTCAGGCTGAAAACCCCCGAAAATTCGATATTTAGGGGTCCCAGAAGCGATCTGTACATGCCTACTCCGTGTTAGAGTATTTTCAAAATACAGGCCAAAAACATACTAAAAATCGATATTTTAGGTGCGTAAAGGCGATATCTCAAATTAAGGCCCAAAACACCCGAAAATTCGATATTTAGGGGTCTCAGAAGCGATCTGTACATGCCTACTCCGTGTTAGAGTATTTTCAAAATACAGGCCAAAAACATACTAAAAATCGATTTTTTAGGTGCCCAAAAGTCGATATGTGCATGCATCTTCTGTACCCGTTTATATCTCAAATTCTGGCCCTAAACACCCGAAAATTCGATATTTTTGGGTCCCAGAAGCGATCTGTACATGCCTACTCAGTGCTAGAATGTTTTCAAAATATAGGCTCAAAACATGCTGAAAATCGATATTTTAGGTGCCCAAAAGTCGATATGTGCATGCATCTTCTGTACTCGTTTATATCTCAAATTCAGGCTCAAAACACCCGAAAATTCAATATTTTGGGGTCCCAGAAGCAATCTGTACATGCCTACTCAGTGCTAGAATATTTTTAAAATATAGGTTAAAAACATGCTAAAAATCGATATTTTAGGTGCCAAAAAGTCGATATCTCAAATTCAGTCCTAAAACACCCGAAAATTCGATATTTACCGGTTCCATAAGGAATCTCTACATGCCTACACCGTGTTAGAGTATTTTCAAAATACAGGCCAAAAACATACTGAAAATCGATCTTTTAGGTGCCCAAAAGTCGATATGTGCATGCATCTTCTGTACCCGTTTATATCTCAAATTCTGGCCCTAAACACCCGAAAAATCGATATTTTGGGGTCCCAGAAGCGATCTGTACATGCCTACTCCGTGTTAGAGTATTTTCAAAATACAGGCCAAAAACATACTGAAAATCGATATTTTAGGTGCGTAAAGGCGATATCTCAAATTAAGGCCCAAAACACCCGAAAATTCGATATTTAGGTGTCCCAGAAGCGATCTGTACATGCCTACTCCGTGTTAGAGTATTTTCAAAATACAGGCCAAAAACATACTAAAAATCGATTTTTTAGGTGCCCAAAAGTCGATATGTGCATGCATCTTCTGTAGCCGTTTATATCTCAAATTCTGGCCCTAAACACCCGAAAATTCGATATTTTTGGGTCACAGAAGCGATATGTACATGCCTACTCAGTGCTAGAATGTTTTCAAAATATAGGCCAAAAACATACTGAAAATCGATCTTTTAGGTGCCCAAAAGTCGATATGTGCATGCATCTTCTGTACCCGTTTATATCTCAAATTCTGGCCCTAAACACCCGAAAATTCGATATTTTGGGGTCCCAGAAGCGATCTGTACATGCCTACTCCGTGTTAGAGTATTTTCAAAATACAGGCCAAAAACATACTGAAAATCGATATTTTAGGTGCGTAAAGGCGATATCTCAAATTAAGGCCCAAAACACCCGAAAATTCGATATTTAGATGTCCCAGAAGCGATCTGTACATGCCTACTCCGTGTTAGAGTATTTTCAAAATACAGGCCAAAAACATACTAAAAATCGATTTTTTAGGTGCCCAAAAGTCGATATGTGCATGCATCTTCTGTACCCGTTTATATCTCAAATTCTGGCCCTAAACACCCGAAAATTCGATATTTTTGGGTCCCAGAAGCGATCTGTACATGCCTACTCAGTGCTAGATTGTTTTCAAAATATAGGCTCAAAACATGCTGAAAATCGATATTTTAGGTGCCCAAAAGTCGATATGTGCATGCATCTTCTGTACTCGTTTATATCTCAATTTCAAGCTCAAAACACCAAAAAATTCGATATTAAGGGGTCCTAAAAGCGATCTGTACATGCCTACCCAGTGCTAGAATATTTTCAAAATATAGGCTCAAAACATGCTAAAAATCGATATTTTAGGTGCGTAAAGTCGATATCTCAAATTAAGGCCCAAAACACCCGAAAATTCGATATTTAGGGGTCCCAGAAGCGATCTGTACATGCCTACTCCGTGTTAGAGTATTTTCAATATACAGGCCCAAAACATGCTCAAAATCGATGTTTTAGGTGCCCAAAAGTCGATATGTGAATGCATCTTCAGTATTCGTTTATATCTCAAATTCAGGCTCAAAACACCCGAAAATTCGATATTTTGGGGTCCCAGAAGCGATCTGTACATGCCTACTCCGTGTTAGAGTATTTTCAAAATACAGGCCCAAAACATGCTCAAAATCGATGTTTTAGGTGCCCAAAAGTCGATATGTGCATGCATCTTCAGTATTCGTTTATATCTCAAATTCAGGCTCAAAAACCCCGAAAATTCGATATTTAGGGGTCCCAGAAGCGATCTGTACATGCCTACTCCGTGTTAGAGTATTTTCAAAATACAGGCCCAAAACATGCTCAAAATCGATATTTTAGATGCCCAAAGTCAATATGTGCATGTATCTTCTGTACCCGTTTATATCTCAAATTCAGGCTCAAAACACCCGAAAATTCGATATTTTGGGGTCCCAGAAGCAATCTGTACATGCCTACTCAGTGCTAGAATATTTTTAAAATATAGGCAAAAAACTTGCTAAAAATCGATATTTTAGGTGCCAAAAAGTCGATATCTCAAATTCAGTCCCAAAACACCCGAAAATACGATATTTTGGGGTCCCAGAAGGGATCTGTACATGCCTACTCCTTGTTAGAGTATTTTCAAAATACAGACCAAAAACATACTGACAATCGATCTTTTAGGTGCCCAAAATTCGATATGTGCATGCATCTTCTGTACCCGTTTATATCTCAAATTCTGGCCCTAAACACCCGAAAATTCGATATTTTGGGGTCCCAGAAGCGATCTGTACATGCCTACTCCGTGTTAGAGTTTTTTCAAAATACAGGCCAAAAACATACTGAAAATCGATATTTTATGTGCATAAAGGCGATATCTCAAATTAAGGCCCAAAACACCCGAAAATTCGATATTTAGGGGTCCCAGAAGCGATCTGTACATGCCTACTCCGTGTTAGAGTATTTTCAAAATACAGGCCCAAAACATGCTCAAAATCGATGTTTTAGGTGCCCAAAAGTCGATATGTGCATGCATCTTCAGTATTCGTTTATATCTCAAATTCAGACTGAAAACCACCGAAAATTCGATATTTAGGGGTCCCAGAAGCGATCTGTACATGCCTACTCCGTGTTAGAGTATTTTCAAAATACAGGCCAAAAACATACTAAAAATCGATATTTTAAGTGCGTAAAGGCGATATCTCAAATTAAGGCCCAAAACACCCGAAAATTCGATATTTAGGGGTCTCAGAAGCGATCTGTACATGCCTACTCCGTGTTAGAGTATTTTCAAAATACAGGCCAAAAACATATTAAAAATCGATTTTTTAGGTGCCCAAAAGTCGATATGTGCATGCATCTTCTGTACCCGTTTATATCTCAAATTCTGGCCCTAAACACCCGAAAATTCGATATTTTTGGGTCCCAGAAGCGATCTGTACATGCCTACTCAGTGCTAGAATGTTTTCAAAATATAGGCTCAAAACATGCTGAAAATCGATATTTTAGGTGCCCAAAAGTCGATATGTGCATGCATCTTCTGTACTCGTTTATATCTCAAATTCAGGCTCAAAACACCCGAAAATTCAATATTTTGGGGTCCCAGAAGCAATCTGTACATGCCTACTCAGTGCTAGAATATTTTTAAAATATAGGTTAAAAACATGCTAAAAATCGATATTTTAGGTGCCAAAAAGTCGATATCTCAAATTCAGTCCTAAAACACCCGAAAATTCGATATTTACCGGTTCCATAAGGAATCTCTACATGCCTACACCGTGTTAGAGTATTTTCAAAATACAGGCCAAAAACATACTGAAAATCGATCTTTTAGGTGCCCAAAAGTCGATATGTGCATGCATCTTCTGTACCCGTTTATATCTCAAATTCTGGCCCTAAACACCCGAAAATTCGATATTTTGGGGTCCCAGAAGCGATCTGTACATACCTACTCCGTGTTAGAGTATTTTCAAAATACAGGCCAAAAACATACTGAAAATCGATATTTTAGGTGCGTAAAGGCGATATCTCAAATTAAGGCCCAAAACACCCGAAAATTCGATATTTAGGTGTCCCAGAAGCGATCTGTAAATGCCTACTCCGTGTTAGAGTATTTTCAAAATACAGGCCAAAAACATACTAAAAATCAATTTTTTAGATGCCCAAAAATCGATATGTGCATGCATCTTCTGTACCCGTTTATATCTCAAATTCAGGCTCAAAACACCTGAAAATTCAATATTTTTGGGTCCCAGAAGCAATATGTACATGCCTACTCAGTGCTAGAATATTTTTAAAATATTGGCTAAAAACATGCTAAAAATCGATATTTTAGGTGCCAAAAAGTCGATATCTCAAATTCAGTCCCAAAACACCCGAAAATTCGATATTTAGGGGTCCCAGAAGGGATCTGTACATGCCTACTCCGTGTTAGAGTATTTTCAAAATACAGGCCAAAAACATACTGAAAATCGATCTTTTAGGTGCCCAAAAGTCGATATGTGCATGCATCTTCTGTACCCGTTTATATCTCAAATTCTGGCCCTAAACACCCGAAAAATCGATATTTTGGGGTCCCAGAAGCGATATGTACATGCCTACTCCGTGTTAGAGTATTTTCAAAATACAGGCCAAAAACATACTGAAAATCGATATTTTAGGTGCGTAAAAGCGATATCTCAAATTAAGGCCCAAAACACCCGAAAATTCGATATTTAGGGGTCTCAGAAGCGATCTGTACATGCCTACTCAGTGCTAGAATGTTTTCAAAATATAGGCTCAAAACATGCTCAAAATCGATTTTTTAGGTGCCCAAAAGTCGATATGTGCATGTATCTTCTGTACCCGTTTATATCTCAAATTCAGGCTCAAAACACCCGAAAATTCAATATTTTGGGGTCCCAGAAGCAATCTGTACATGCCTACTCAGTGATAGAATATTTTTAAAATATTGGCTAAAAACATGCTAAAAATCGATATTTTAGGTGCCAAAAAGTCGATATCTCAAATTCTGGCCCTAAACACCCGAAAATTCGATATTTTTGGGTCCCAGAAGCGATCTGTACATGCCTACTCAGTGCTAGAATGTTTTCAAAATATAGGCTCAAAACATGCTGAAAATCGATATTTTAGGTGCCCAAAAGTCGATATGTGCATGCATCTTCTGTACTCGTTTATATCTCAATTTCAAGCTCAAAACACCCAAAAATTCGATATTTTGGGTTCTAAAAGCGATCTGTACATGCCTACCCAGTGCTAGAATATTTTCAAAATATAGGCTCAAAACATGCTAAAATCGATATTTTAGGTGCGTAAAGTCGATATCTCAAATTAAGGCCCAAAACACCCGAAAATTCGATATTTAGGGGTCCCAGAAGCGATCTGTACATGCCTACTCCGTGTTAGAGTATTTTCAAAATACAGGCCCAAAACATGCTCAAATTCGATGTTTTAGGTGCCCAAAAGTCGATATGTGAATGCATCTTCAGTATTCGTTTATATCTCAAATTCAGGCTCAAAACACCCGAAAATTCGATATTTTGGGGTCCCAGAAGCGATCTGTACATGCCTACTCCGTGTTAGAGTATTTTCAAAATACAGGCCCAAAACATGCTCAAAATCGATGTTTTAGGTGCCCAAAAGTCGATATGTGCATGCATCTTCAGTATTCGTTTATATCTCAAATTCAGGCTCAAAACCCCTTGAAAATTCGATATTTAGGGGTCCCAGAAGCGATCTGTACATGCCTACTCCGTGTTAGAGTATTTTCAAAATACAGGTCCAAAACATGCTCAAAATCGATATTTTAGATGCCCAAAGTCAATATGTGCATGTATCTTCTGTACCCGTTTATATCTCAAATTCAGGCTCAAAACACCCGAAAATTCGATATTTTGGGGTCCCAGAAGCAATCTGTACATGCCTACTCAGTGCTAGAATATTTTTAAAATATAGGCAAAAAACATGCTAAAAATCGATATTTTAGGTGCCAAAAAGTCGATATCTCAAATTCAGTCCCAAAACACCCGAAAATTCGATATTTAGGGGTCCCAGAAGGGATCTGTACATGCCTACTCCTTGTTAGAGTATTTTCAAAATACAGACCAAAAACATACTGACAATCGATCTTTTAGGTGCCCAAAAGTCGATATGTGCATGCATCTTCTGTACCCGTTTATATCTCAAATTCTGGCCCTAAACACCCGAAAATTCGATATTTTGGGGTCCCAGAAGCGATCTGTACATGCCTACTCCGTGTTAGAGTATTTTCAAAATACAGGCCAAAAACATACTGAAAATCGATATTTTATGTGCGTAAAGGCGATATCTCAAATTAAGGCCCAAAACACCCGAAAATTCGATATTTAGGGGTCCCAGAAGCGATCTGTACATGCCTACTCCGTGTTAGAGTATTTTCAAAATACAGGCCCAAAACATGCTCAAAATCGATGTTTTAGGTGCCCAAAAGTCGATATGTGCATGCATCTTCAGTATTCGTTTATATCTCAAATTCAGGCTGAAAACCCCCGAAAATTCGATATTTAGGGGTCCCAGAAGCGATCTGTACATGCCTACTCCGTGTTAGAGTATTTTCAAAATACTGGCCAAAAACATACTAAAAATCGATATTTTAGGTGCGTAAAGGCGATATCTCAAATTAAGGCCCAAAACACCCGAAAATTCGATATTTAGGGGTCTCAGAAGCGATCTGTACATGCCTACTCCGTGTTAGAGTATTTTCAAAATACAGGCCAAAAACATACTAAAAATCGATTTTTTAGGTGCCCAAAAGTCGATATGTGCATGCATCTTCTGTACCCGTTTATATCTCAAATTCTGGCCCTAAACACAAGAAAATTCGATATTTTTGGGTCCCAGAAGCGATCTGTACATGCCTACTCAGTGCTAGAATGTTTTTAAAATATAGGTTCAAAACATGCTGAAAATCGATATTTTAGGTGCCCAAAAGTCGATATGTGCATGCATCTTCTGTACTCGTTTATATCTCAAATTCAGGCTCAAAACACCCGAAAATTCAATATTTTGGGGTCCCAGAAGCAATCTGTACATGCCTACTCAGTGCTAGAATATTTTTAAAATATAGGCTAAAAACATGCTAAAAATCGATATTTTAGGTGCCAAAAAGTCGATATCTAAAATTCAGTCCCAAAACACCCGAAAATTCGATATTTAGGGGTCCCAGAAGCGATCTGTACATGCCTACTCCGTGTTAGAGTATTTTCAAAATACAGGCCCAAAACATGCTCAAAATCGATGTTTTAGGTGCCCAAAAGTCGATTTGTGAATGCATCTTCAATATTCGTTTATATCTCAAATTCAGGCTCAAAAACACCCGAAAATTCGATATTTTGGGGTCCCAGAAGCGATCTGTACATGCCTACTCCGTGTTAGAGTATTTTCAAAATACAGGCCCAAAACATGCTCAAAATCGATGTTTTAGGTGTCCAAAAGTCGATATGTGCATGCATCTTCAGTATTCGTTTATATCTAAAATTCAGGCTCAAAACCCCCGAAAATTCGATATTTAGGGGTCCCAGAAGCGATCTGTACATGCCTACTCCGTGTTAGAGTATTTTCAAAATACAGGTCCAAAACATGCTCAAAATCGATATTTTAGATGCCCAAAGTCAATATGTGCATGTATCTTCTGTACCCGTTTATATCTCAAATTCAGGCTCAAAACACCCAAAAATTCGATATTTTGGGGTCCCAGAAGCAATCTGTACATGCCTACTCAGTGCTAGAATATTTTTAAAATATAGGCAAAAAACATGCTTAAAATCGATATTTTAGGTGCCAAAAAGTCGATATCTCAAATTCAGTCCCAAAACACCCGAAAATTCGATATTTAGGGGTCCCAGAAGGGATCTGTACATGCCTACTCCTTGTTAGAGTATTTTCAAAATACAGACCAAAAACATACTGACAATCGATCTTTTAGGTGCCCAAAAGTCGATATGTGCATGCATCTTCTGTACCCGTTTATATCTCAAATTCTGGCCCTAAACACCCGAAAATTCGATATTTTGGGTTCCAGAAGCGATCTGTACATGCCTACTCCGTGTTAGAGTATTTTCAAAATACAGGCCAAAAACATACTGAAAATCGATATTTTATGTGCGTAAAGGCGATATCTCAAATTAAGGCCCAAAACACCCGAAAATTCGATATTTAGGGGTCCCAGAAGCGATCTGTACATGCCTACTCCGTGTTAGAGTATTTTCAAAATACAGGCCCAAAACATGCTCAAAATCGATGTTTTAGGTGCCCAAAAGTCGATATGTGCATGCATCTTCAGTATTCGTTTATATCTCAAATTCAGGCTGAAAACCCCCGAAAATTCGATATTTAGGGGTCCCAGAAGCGATCTGTACATGCCTACTCCGTGTTAGAGTATTTTCAAAATACAGGCCAAAAACATACTAAAAATAGATATTTTAGGTGCGTAAAGGCGATATCTCAAATTAAGGCCCAAAACACCCGAAAATTCGATATTTAGGGGTCTCAGAAGCGATCTGTACATGCCTACTCCGTGTTAGAGTATTTTCAAAATACAGGCCAAAAACATACTAAAAATCGATTTTTTAGGTGCTCAAAAGTCGATATGTGCATGCATCTTCTGTACCCGTTTATATCTCAAATTCTGGCCCTAAACACCCGAAAATTCGATATTTTTGGGTCCCAGAAGCGATCTGTACATGCCTACTCAGTGCTAGAATGTTTTCAAAATATAGGCTCAAAACATGCTGAAAATCGATATTTTAGGTGCCCAAAAGTCGATATGTGCATGCATCTTCTGTACTCGTTTATATCTCAAATTCAAGCTCAAAACACCCGAAAATTCAATATTTTGGGGTCCCAGAAGCAATCTGTACATGCCTACTCAGTGCTAGAATATTTTTAAAATATAGGCTAAAAACATGCTAAAAATCGATATTTTAGGTGCCAAAAAGTCGATATCTAAAATTCAGT
Organism: Petrolisthes cinctipes; assembly: GCA_033782935.1. NCBI lineage: Eukaryota > Metazoa > Arthropoda > Malacostraca > Decapoda > Porcellanidae > Petrolisthes > Petrolisthes cinctipes. The sequence continues at coordinate 485,391 of JAWQEG010000930.1, read as the reverse complement.
CCCAAAACACCCGAAAATTCGATATTTAGGGGTCACAGAAGGGATCTGTACATGCCTACTCCGTGTTAGAGTATTTTCAAAATAAAGACCAAAAACATACTGACAATCGATCTTTTAGGTGCCCAAAAGTCGATATGTGCATGCATCTTCTGTACCCGTTTATATCTCAAATTCTGGCCCTAAACACCCGAAAATTCGATATTTTGGGGTCCCAGAAGCGATCTGTACATGCCTACTCCGTGTTAGAGTATTTTCAAAATACAGGCCAAAAACATACTGAAAATCGATATTTTATGTGCGTAAAGGCGATATCTCAAATAAAGGCCCAAAACACCCGAAAATTCGATATTTAGGGGTCCCAGAAGCGATCTGTACATGCCTACTCCGTGTTAGAGTATTTTCAAAATACAGGCCCAAAACATGCTCAAAATCGATGTTTTAGGTGCCCAAAAGTCGATATGTGAATGCATCTTCAATATTCGTTTATATCTCAAATTCAGGCTCAAAAACACCCGAAAATTCGATATTTTGGGGTCCCAGAAGCGATCTGTACATGCCTACTCCGTGTTAGAGTATTTTCAAAATACAGGCCCAAAACATGCTCAAAATCGATGTTTTAGGTGCCCAAAAGTCGATATGTGCATGCATCTTCAGTATTCGTTTATATCTCAAATTCAGGCTCAAAACCCCCGAAAATTCGATATTTAGGGGTCCCAGAAGCGATCTGTACATGCCTACTCCGTGTTAGAGTATTTTCAAAATACATGGCCAAATCATGCTCAAAATCGATATTTTAGATGCCCAAAGTCAATATGTGCATGTATCTTCTGTACCCGTTTATATCTCAAATTCAGGCTCAAAACACCCGAAAATTCAATATTTTGGGGTCCCAGAAGCAATCTGTACATGCCTACTCAGTGCTAGAATATTTTTAAAATATAGGCTAAAAACATGCTAAAAATCGATATTTTAGGTGCCCAAAAGTCGATATCTCAAATTCAGTCCCAAAACACCCGAAAATTCGATATTTAGTGGTCCCAGAAGGGATCTGTACATGCCTACTCCGTGTTAGAGTATTTTCAAAATACAGGCCCAAAACATGCTCAAAATCGATGTTTTAGGTGCCCAAAAGTCGATATGTGAATGCATCTTCAATATTCGTTTATATCTCAAATTCAGGCTCAAAAACACCCGAAAATTCGATATTTTGGTGTCCCAGAAGCGATCTGTACATGCCTACTCCGTGTTAGAGTATTTTCAAAATACAGGCCCAAAACATGCTCAAAATCGATGTTTTAGGTGCCCAAAAGTCGATATGTGCATGCATCTTCAGTATTCGTTTATATCTCAAATTCAGGCTCAAAACCACCGAAAATTCGATATTTAGGGGTCCCAGAAGCGATCTGTACATGCCTACTCCGTGTTAGAGTATTTTCAAAATACAGGCCCAAAACATGCTCAAAATCGATATTTTAAGTGCCAAAAAGTCGATATCTCAAATTCAGTCCCAAAACACCCGAAAATTCGATATTTAGTGGTCCCAGAAGGGATCTGTACATGCCTACTCCGTGTTAGAGTATTTTCAAAATACAGGCCCAAAACATACTGACAATCGATCTTTTAGGTGCCCAAAAGTCGATATGTGCATGCATCTTCTGTACCCGTTTATATCTCAAATTCTGGCCCTAAACACCCGAAAATTCGATATTTTGGGGTCCCAGAAGCGATCTGTACATGCCTACTCCGTGTTAGAGTATTTTCAAAATACAGGCCAAAAACATACTGAAAATCGATATTTTAGGTGCGTAAAGGCGATATCTCAAATTAAGGCCCAAAACACCCGAAAATTCGATATTTAGGGGTCCCAGAAGCGATCTATACATGCCTACTCCGTGTTAGAGTATTTTCAAAATACAGGCCAAAAACATACTAAAAATCGATCTTTTAGGTGCCCAAAAATCGATATGTGCATGTATCTTCTGTACCCGTTTATATCTCAAATTCTGGCACTAAACACCCGAAAATTCGATATTTTTGGGTCCCAGAAGCGATCTGTACATGCCTACTCAGTGCTAGAATGTTCTCAAAATATAGGCTCAAAACATGCTCAAAATCGATATTTTAGGTGCCCAAAAGTCGATATGTGCATGCATCCTCTGTACTCGTTTATATCTCAAATTCAAGCTGAAAACACCCGAAAATTCGATATTTTGGGGTCCCAGAAGCGATCTGTACATGCCTACTCAGTGCTAGAATATTTTCAAAATATAGGCTAAAAACATGCTAAAAATCGATATTTTAGGTGCCAAAAAGTCGATATCCCAAATTAAGGCCCAAAACACCTGAAAATTCGATATTTAGGGGTCCCAGAAGCGAACTGTACTTGCCTACTCCGTGTTAGAGTATTTTCAAAATACAGGTCAAAAACATACTGAAAATCGATCTTTTAGGTGCCCAGAAGTCGATATGTGCATGCATCTTCAGTATCCGTTTATATATCAAATTCTGGCCCTAAACACCCGAAAATTCAATATTTTGGGGTCCCAGAAGCGATCTGTACATGTCTACTCAGTGTTAGAGTATTTTCAAAATTCAGGCCAAAAACATACTGAAAATCGATATTTTAGGTGCCCAAAAGTCGATATGTGCCTGCATCTTCTGTACTCGTTTATATCTCAAATTCAAGCTCAAAACACCCGAAAATTCGATATTTTGGGGTCCCAGAAGCGATTTGTACATGCCTACTCAGTGCTAGAATATTTTCAAAATATAGGCAAAAAACATGCTAAAAATCGATATTTTAGGTGCCCAAAAGTCGATATATGCATGCATCTTCTGTACTCGTTTATATCTCAAATTCAGGCTCAAAACTCCCGAAAATTCGATATTTAGGGGTCCCAGAAGCGATCTGTACATGCCTACTCAGTGCTAGAATATTTTCAAAATATAGGCTCAAAACATGCTAAAAATCGATATTTTAGGTGCGTAAAGGCGATATCTCAAATTCAGGCCCAAAACACTCGAAAATTCGATATTATGGGGTCCCAGAAGCGATCTGTACATGCCTACTCCGTGTTAGAGTATTTACAAACTACAGGCCAAAAAAAATACTCAAAATCGATGTTTTAGGTGCCCAAAAGTCGATATGTGCATGCATCTTCAGTACCCGTTTATATCTCAAATTCAGGCTCAAAACACCCAAAAATTCGATATTTTTGGGTCCCAGAAGCGATCTGTACATGCCTACTCCGTGTTAGAGTATTTTCAAAATACATGCCCAAAACATGCTGAAAATCGATATTTTAGATGCCCAAAGTCAATATGTGCATGAATCTTCTGTACCCGTTTATATCTCAAATTCAGGCTCAAAACACCCGAGAATTCAATATTTTGGGGTCCCAGAAGCAATCTGTACATGCCTACTCAGTGCTAGAATATTTTCAAAATATAGGCTAAAAACATGCTAAAAATCGATCTTTTAAGTGCCAAAAAGACGATTCCTCAAATTCCGTCCCAAAACACCCAAAATTCGATATTTAGGGGTCCCAGAAGCGATCTGTACATGCCTACTCCGTGTTAGAGAATTTTTAACATACAGGCCAAAAACATACTGAAAATCGATCCTTTAGGTGGCCAAAAGTCGATATGTGCATGCATCTTCTGTACCCGTTTATATCTCAAATTCTGGCCCTAAACACCCGAAAATTCAATATTTTGGGGTCCCAGAAGCGATCTGTACATGTCTACTCAGTGTTAGAGTATTTTCAAAATTCAGGCCAAAAACATACTGAAAATCGATATTTTAGGTGCCCAAAAGTCGATATGTGCATGCATCTTCTGTACTCGTTTATATCTCAAATTCAAGCTCAAAACACCCAAAAATTCGATATTTAGGGGTCCCAGAAGCGATCTGTAAATGCCTACTCAGTGCTAGAATGTTTTCAAAATATAGGCTCAAAACATGCTAAAAATCGATATTTTAGGTGCCCAAAAGTCGATATGTGCATGCACCTTCAGTACCCGTTTATATCTCAAATTCAGGCTCAAAACACCCGAAAATTCAATATTTAGGGGACCCAGAAGCGATCTGTACATGCCTACTCCGTATTAGAGTATTTTCAAAATACAGGCCAAAAACATGCTGAAAATCGATCTTTTAGGTGCCCAAAAGTCGATATATGCATGCATCTTCTGTACCCGTTTATATCTCAAATTCTGGCCCTAAACACCCTAAAATTCGATATTTTGGGGTCCCAGAATAAATCTGTACTTGCCTACTCCGTGTTAGAGTATTTTCAAAATTCAGGCCCAAAACATGCTGAAAATCGATATTTTTGGTGCCCAAAGTCAATATGTGTATGCATCTTTTATACTCGTTTATATCTCAAATTCAGGCTCAAAACTCCCGAAAATTCGATATTTTGGGGTCCCAGAAGCTATCTGTACATGCCTACTCAGTGCTAGAATGTTTTCAAAATATAGGCTCAAAACATGCTAAAAAACCATATTTTAGGTGCGTAAAAGGAGATATCTCAAATTCAGGCCCAAAACACCCGAAAATTCGATATTATGAGGTCCCAGAAGCGATCTGTACATGCCTACTCCGTGTTAGAGTATTTACAAAATACAGGCCCAAAACATCTCAAAATCGATGTTTTAGGTGCCCAAAAGTCGATATGTGCATGCATCTTCAGTACCCGTTTATATCTCAAATTCAGGGTCAAAACACCCGAAAATTCGATATTTTGGGGTCCCAGAAGCGATCTGTACATGCCTACTCCGTGTTAGAGTATTTTCAAAATACATGCCCAAAACATGCTGAAAATCGATATTTTAGATGCCCAAAGTCAATATGTGCATGTATTTTCTGTACCCGTTTAAATCTCAAACTCAAGCTCAAAACACCCGAGATTTCAATATTTTGGGGTCCCAGAAGCAATCTGTACATGCCTACTCAGTGCTAGAATATTTTCAAAATATAGGCAAAAAACATGCTAAAAATCGATATTTAATGTGCCAACAAGTCGATATCTCAAATTCAGTCCCAAAACACCCGAAAATTCGATATTTAGGGGTCCCAGAAGCGATCTGTACATGCCTATTCCTTGTTAGAGTATTTTCAAAATACATTCCAAAAACATACTGAAAATCGATCTTTTAGGTGCCCAAAAGTCGATATGTGCATGCATCTTCTGTACTCGTTTATATCTCAAATTCAGGCTCAAAACCCCCGAAAATTCGATATTTTGGGGTCCCAGAAGCTATCTGTACATGCCTACTCAGTACTAGAATATTTTCAAAATACAGGCTCAAAACATGCTAAAAATCGATATTTTAGGTGCCCAAAGTCGATATCTCATATTCAGGCTCAAAACACCCGAAAATTCGATATTTAAGGGTCCCAGAAGCAATCTGTACATGCCTACTCCGTGTTAGAGTATTTTCAAAATACAGGACCAAAATATGCTCAAAATCGATCTTCTAGGTGCCCAAAAGTCGATATGTGCATGCATCTTCAGTACTCGTTTATATCTCAAATTCAGGCTCAAAACACCCGAAGCATCGATATTTAGGGGTCCCAGAAGCGATCTGTACATGCCTACTCCGTGTTAGAGTATTTTCAAATTTCAGGCCCAAAACATGCTGAAAATCGATATTTTTGGTGCCCAAAGTCAATATGTGTATGCATCTTCTATACTCGTTTATATCTCAAATTCAGGCTCAAAACACCCGAAAATTCGATATTTTGGGGTCCCAGAAGCGATCTGTACATGCGTACTCAGTGCTTGATTGTTTTCAAAATATAGGCTCAAAACATGCTCAAAATCGATATTTTAGGTGCCCAAAAGTCGATATGTGCATGCATCTTATGTACTCGTTTATATCTCAAATTCAGGCTCAAAACACCCGAAAATTCGATATTTTGGGGTCCCAGAAGCGATCTGTACATGCCTACTCAGTACTAGAATATTTTCAAAATATAGGCTCAAAACATGCTAAAAATCGATATTTTAGGTGCCCAAAGTCGATATCTCATATTCTCGCTCAAAACACCCGAAAATTCGATATTTAAGGGTCCCAGAAGCAATCTGTACATGCCTACTCCGTGTTAGAGTATTTTCAAAATACAGGCCAAAAACATACTAAAAAAATCGATCTTTTAGGTGCCCAAAAGTCGATATGTGCATGCATCTTCTGTACCCGTTTATATTTCAAATTCTGGCCCTAAACACCAGAAAATTCGATATTTTGGGGTCCCAGAAGCGATCTGTACATGCCTACTCCGTGTTAGAGTATTTTCAAAATCCAGGCTCAAAACATGCTCAAAATCGATGTTTTAGGTGCCCAAAAGTCGATATGTGCATGCATCTTCAGTACCCGTTTATATCCCAAATTCAGGCTCAAAACACCCGAAAATTCGATATCTTGGGGTCCCAGAAGCGATCTGTACATGAGTACTCCATGTTAGAGTATTTTCAAAATACAGGCCCAAAACATGCTGAAAATCGATATTTTAGATGCCCAAAGTTAATATGTGCATGTATCTTCTGTACCCGTTTATATCTCAAATTCAGGCTCAAAACACCCGAAAATTCAATATTTTGGGGTCCCAGAAGCAATCTGTACATGCCTACTCAGTGCTAGAATATTTTCAAAATATAGGCTAAAAACATGCTAAAAATCGATATTTTAGGTGCCAAAAAGTCGATATCCCAAATTCAGTCTCAAAACACCCTAAACTTTGATAGTTAGGGGTCCCAGAAGCGATCTGTACATGCCTACTCCTTGTTAGAGTATTTTCAAAATACAGGCCACAAACATACTGAAAATCGATCTTTTAGGTGCCCAAAAGTTGATATGTGCATGCATCATCTGTACCCGTTTATATCTCAAATTCTGGCCCTAAACACCGGAAATTTCGATATTTTGGGGTCCCAGTAGCAATTTGTACATGCCTACTCCGTGTTAGAGTATTTTCAAAATTCAGGCCCAAAATATGCTGAAAATCGATATTTATGGTGCCCAAAGTCAATATGTGTATGCATCTTCTATACTCGTTTATATCTCAAATTCAGGCTCAAAACACCCGAAAATTCGATATTTTAGGGTCCCAGAAGCTATCTGTATATGCCAACTCAGTGCTAGAATGTTTTCAAAATATAGGCTCAAAACATGCTCAAAATCGATATTTTAGGTGCCCAAATGTCGATATGTGCATGTATCTTCTGTACCCGTTTATATCTCAAATTCAGGCCCAAAACACCCGAAAATTCGATATTTGGGGTCCCAGAAGCGATCTGTACATGCCTAATCCGTGTTAGAGTATTTTCAAAATACAGGCCCAAAACATGCTCAAAATCGATGTTTTAGGTGCCCAAAAGTCGATATGTGCATGCATCTTCAGTACCCGTTTATATCTCAAATTCAGGCTCAAAACACCCGAAACTTCGATATTTAGGGGTCCCAGAAGCGATCTGTACATGCCTACTCCGTGTTAGAGTATTTTCAAAATTCAGGCCCAAAACATGTTGAAAATCGATATTTTTGGTGCCCAAAGTCAATATGAGTATGCATCTTCTATACTCGTTTATATCTCAAATTCAGGCTCAAAACACCCGAAAATTCGATATTTTAGGGTCCCAGAAGCTATCTGTACATGCCAACTCAGTGCTAGAATGTTTTCAAAATATAGGCTCAAAACATGCTCAAAATCGATATTTTAGGTGCCCAAAAGTCGATATGTGCATGTATCTTCTGTACCCGTTTATATCTCAAATTCAGGCTCAAACCACCAGAAAATTTGATATTTTCGGGTCCCAGAAGCGATCTGTACATGCCTACTCCGTGTTAGAGTATTTTCAAAATACATGCCCAAAAAATGCTCAAAATCGATCTTTTAGGTGCCCAAAAGTCGATATGTGCATGCATCTTCAGTACCCGTTTATATCTCAAATTCAGGCTCAAAACACCCGAAACTTCGATATTTAGGGGTCCCAGAAGCAATCTGTACATGCCTACTCCGTGTTAGAGTATTTTCAAAATTCAGGCCCAAAACATGCTGAAAATCGATATTTTTGGTGCCCAAAGTCAATATGTGTATGCATCTTCTATACTCGTTTATATCTCAAATTCAGGCTCAAAACACCCGAAAATTCGATATTTTGGGGTCCCAGAAGCGATCTGTACATGCGTACTCAGTGCTAGATTGTTTTCAAAATATAGGCTCAAAACATGCTCAAAATCGATATTTTAGGTGCTCAAAAGTCGATATGTGCATGCATCTTCTGTACTCGTTTATATCTCAAATTCAGGCTCAAAACACCCGAAAATTCGATATTTTGGGGTCCCCGAAGCGATCTGTACATGCCTACTCCGTGTTAGAGTATTTTCAAAATATAGGCTCAAAACATGCTAAAAATCGATATTTTAGGTGCCCAAAGTCGATATCTCATATTCTCGCTCAAAACACCCGAAAATTCGATATTTAAGGGTCCCAGAAGCAATCTGTACATGCCTACTCCGTGTTAGAGTATTTTCAAAATACAGGCCAAAAACATACTAAAAAAATCGATCTTTTAGGTGCCCAAAAGTCGATATGTGCATGCATCTTCTGTACCCGTTTATATTTCAAATTCTGGCCCTAAACACCCGAAAATTCGATATTTTGGGGTCCCCGAAGCGATCTGTACATGCCTACTCCGTGTTAGAGTATTTTCAAAATACAGGCCCAAAACATGCTCAAAATCGATGTTTTAGGTGCCCAAAAGTCGATATGTGCATGCATCTTCAGTACCCGTTTATATCCCAAATTCAGGCTCAAAACACCCGAAAATTCGATATTTTGGGGTCCCAGAAGCGCTCTGTACATGCCTACTCCATGTTAGAGTATTTTCAAAATACAGGCCCAAAACATGCTGAAAATCGATATTTTAGATGCCCAAAGTCAATATGTGCATGTATCTTCTGTACCCGTTTATATCTCAAATTCATGCTCAAAACACCCGAAAATTCAATATTTTGGGGTCCTAGAAGCAATCTGTACATGCCTACTCAGTGTTAGAATATTTTCAAAATATAGGCTAAAAACATGCTAAAAATCGATATTTTAGGTGCCAAAAAGTCGATATGTCAAATTCAGTCCCAAAACACCCGAAACTTTGATAGTTAGGGGTCCCAGAAGCGATCTGTACATGCCTACTTCGTGTTAGAGTATTTTCAAAATACAGGCCACAAACATACTGAAAATCGATCTTTTAGGTGCCCAAAAGTTAATATGTGCATGCATCATCTGTACCCGTTTATATCTCAAATTCTGGCCCTAAACACCGGAAAATTCGATATTTTGGGGTCCCAGTAGCAATTTGTACATGCCTACTCCGTGTTAGAGTATTTTCAAAATTCAGGCCCAAAATATGCTGAAAATCGATATTTTTGGTGCCCAAAGTCAATATGTGTATGCATCTTCTATACTCGTTTATATCTCAAATTCAGGCTCAAAACACCCGAAAATTCGATATTTTGGCGTCCCAGAAGCTATCTGTACATGCCAACTCAGTGCTAGAATGTTTTCAAAATATAGGCTCAAAACATGCTCAAAATCGATATTTTAGGTGCCCAAAAGTCGTTATGTGCATGTATCTTCTGTACCCGTTTATATCTCAAATTCAGGCCCAAAACACCCGAAAATTCGATATTTGGGGTCCCAGAAGCGATCTGTACATGCCTAATCCGTGTTAGAGTATTTTCAAAATACAGGCCCAAAACATGCTCAAAATCGATGTTTTAGGTGCCCATAAGTCGATATGTGCATGCATCTTCAGTACCCGTTTATATCTCAAATTCAGGCTCAAAACACCCGAAACTTCGATATTTAGGGGTCCCAGAAGCGATCTGTACATGCCTACTCCGTGGTAGAGTATTTTCAAAATTCAGGCCCAAAACATGCTGAAAATCGATATTTTTGGTGCCCAAAGTCAATATGTGTATGCATCTTCTATACTCGTTTATATCTCAAATTCAGGCTCAAAACACCCGAAAATTCGATATTTTAGGGTCCCAGAAGCTATCTGTACATGCCAACTCAGTGCTAGAATGTTTTCAAAATATAGGCTCAAAACATGCTCAAAATCGATATTTTAGGTGCCCAAAAGTCGATATGTGCATGTATCTTCTGTACCCGTTTATATCTCAAATTCAGGCTCAAACCACCAGAAAATTCGATATTTTGGGGTCCCAGAAGCGATCTGTACATGCCTACTCAGTGCTAGAATATTTTCAAAATATAGGCTAATAACATGCTAAAAATCGATATTTTAGGTGCGTAAAGGCGAGATCTCAAATTCAGGCCCAAAACACCCGAAAATTCGATATTTGGGGTCCCAGAAGGGATCTGTACATGCCTACTCCGTGTTAGAGTATTTTCAAAATACAGGCCCAAAACATGCTCAAAATCGATCTTTTAGGTGCCCAAAAGTCGATATGTGCATGCATCTTCACTACCCGTTTATATCTCAAATTCAGGCTCAAAACACCCGAAACTTCGATATTTAAGGGTCCCAGAAGCGATCTGTACATGCCTACTCCGTGTTAGAGTATTTTCAAAATTCAGGCCCAAAACATGCTGAAAATCGATATTTTTGGTGCCCAAAGTCAATATGTGTATGTATCTTCTATACTCGTTTATATCTTAAATTCAGGCTCAAAACACCCGAAAATTCGATATTTTGGGGTCCCTGAAGCGATCTGTACATGCCTACTCAGTACTAGAATATTTTCAAAATATAGGCTCAAAACATGCTAAAAATCGATATTTTAGGTGCCCAAAGTCGATATCTCATATTCAGGCTCAAAACACCCGAAAATTCGATATTTAAGGGTCCCAGAAGTAATCTGTACATGCCTACTCCGTGTTAGAGTATTTTCAAAATACAGGCCAAAAACATACTGAAAATCGATCTTTTAGGTGCCCAAAAGTCGATATGTGCATGCATCTTCTGTACCCGTTTATATTTCAAATTCTGGCCCTAAACACCCGAAAATTCGATATTTTGGGGTCCCAGAAGCGATCTGTACATGCCTACTCCGTGTTTGAGTATTTTCAAAATACAGGCCCAAAACATGCTCAAAATCGATGTTTTAGGTGCCCAAAAGTCGATATGTGCATGCATCTTCAGTACCCGTTTATATCCCAAATTCAGGCTCAAAACAACCGAAAATTCGATATTTTGGGGTCCCAGAAGCGATCTGTACATGCCTACTCCATGTTAGAGTATTTTCAAAATACAGGCCCAAAACATGCTGAAAATCGATATTTTAGATGCCCAAAGTCAATATGTGCATGTATCTTCTGTACCCGTTTATATCTCAAATTCAGGCTCAAAACACCCGAAAATTCAATATTTTGGGGTCCCAGAAGCAATCTGTACATGCCTACTCAGTGCTAGAATATTTTCAAAATATAGGCTAAAAACATGCTAAAAATCGATATTTTAGGTGCCAAAAAGTCGATATCTCAAATTCAGTCCCAAAACACCCGAAACTTTGATAGTTAGGGGTCCCAGAAGCGATCTGTACATGCCTACTCCGTGTTAGAGTATTTTCAAAATACAGGCCACAAACATACTGAAAATCGATCTTTTAGGTGCCCAAAAGTTGACATGTGCATGCATCATCTGTACCCGTTTATATCTCAAATTCTGGCCCTAAACACCGGAAAATTCGATATTTTGGGGTCCCAGTAGCAATTTGTACATGCCTACTCGGTGTTAGAGTATTTTCAAAATTCAGGCCCAAAATATGCTGAAAATCGATATTTTTGGTGCCCAAAGTCAATATGTGTATTCATCTTCTATACTCGTTTATATCTCAAATTCAGGCTCAAAACACCCGAAAATTCGATATTTTAGGGTCCCAGAAGCTATCTGTACATGCCAACTCAGTGCTAGAATGTTTTCAAAATATAGGCTCAAAACATGCTCAAAATCGATATTTTAGGTGCCCAAAAGTCGATATGTGCATGTATTTTCTGTACCCGTTTATATCTCAAATTCAGGCTCAAACCACCAGAAAATTCGATATTTTGGGGTCCCAGAAGCGATCTGTACATGCCTACTCAGTGCTAGAATATTTTCAAAATATAGGCTAAAAACATGCTAAAAATCGATATTTTAGGTGCGTAAACGCGATATCTCAAATTCAGGCCCAAAACACCCGAAAATTCGATATTTGGGGTCCCAGAACGATCTGTACATGCCTAATCCGTGTTAGAGTATTTTCAAAATACAGGCCCAAAACATGCTCAAAATCGATGTTTTAGGTGCCCAAAAGTCGATATGTGCATGCATCTTCAGTACCCGTTTATATCTCAAATTCAGGCTCAAAACACCCGAAACTTCGGTATTTAGGGGTCCCAGAAGCGATCTGTACATGCCTACTCCGTGTTAGAGTATTTTCAAAATTCAGGCCCAAAACATGCTGAAAATCGATATTTTTGGTGCCCAAAGTCAATATGTGTATTCATCTTCTATACTCGTTTATATCTCAAATTCAGGGTCAAAACACCCGAAAATTCGATATTTTGGGGTCCCAGAAGCGATCTGTACATGCGTACTCAGTGCTAGATTGTTTTCAAAATATAGGCTCAAAACAAGCTCAAAATCGATATTTTAGGTGCCCAAAAGTCGATATGTGCATGCATCTTCTGTACCCGTTTATATTTCAAATTCTGGCCCTAAACACCCGAAAATTCGATATTTTGGGGTCCCAGAAGCGATCTGTACATGCCTACTCCGTGTTAGAGTATTTTCAATATACAGGCCCAAAACATGCTCAAAATCGATGTTTTAGGTGCCCAAAAGTCGATATGTGCATGCATCTTCAGTACCCGTTTATATCCCAAATTCAGGCTCAAAACACCCGAAAATTCGATATTTTGGGGTCCCAGAAGCGATCTGTACATGCCTACTCCATGTTAGAGTATTTTCAAAATACAGGGCCAAAACATGCTGAAAATTGATATTTTAGATGCCCAAAGTCAATATGTGCATGTATCTTCTGTACCCGTTTATATCTCAAATTCAGGCTCAAAACACCCGAAAATTCAATATTTTGGGGTCCCAGAAGCAATCTGTACATGCCTACTCAGTGCTAGAATATTTTCAAAATATAGGCTAAAAACATGCTAAAATCGATATTTTAGGTGCCAAAAAGTCGATATCTCAAATTCAGTCCCAAAACACCCGAAACTTTGATATTTACGGGTCCCAGAAGCGATCGGTACATGCCTACTTCGTTTTAGAGTATTTTCAAAATACAGGCCAAAAACATTCTGAAAATCGATCTTTTAGTTTCCCAAAAGTCGATATGTGCATGCATCTTCTGTACGCGTTTATATCTCAAATTCTGGCCCTAAACACCCGAAAATTCGAAATTTTGGGGTCCCAGAAGCGATCTGTACATGCCTACTCCGTGTTAGAGTATTTTCAAAATTCAGGCCCAAAACATGCTGAAAATCGATATTTTTGGTGCCCAAAGTCAATATGTGTATGCATCTTCTATACTCGTTTATATCTCAAATTCAGGCTCAAAACACCCGAAAATTCGATATTTTGGGGTCCCAGAAGCGATCTGTACATGCCTACTCAGTGCTAGAATGTTTTCAAAATATAGGCTCAAAACATGCTCATAATCGATATTTTAGGTGCCCAAAAGTCGATATGTGCATGCATCTTCTGTACCCGTTTATATCTCAAATTGAGGCTCAAAACACCCGAAAAATCAATATTTTGGGGTCCCAGAAGCAATCTGTACATGCCTACTCAGAGTTAGAATATTTTCAAAATATAGGCTAAAAATATGCTAAAAATCGATATTTTAGGTGCCAAAAAGTCGATATCTCAAATTCAGTCCCAAAACACCCGAAAATTCGATATTATGGGGTCTCAGAACGATCTGTACATGCCTACTCCGTGTTAGAGTATTTTCAAAATACAGGCCAAAAACATACTGAGAATCGATCTTTTAGGTGCCCAAAAGTCGATATGTGCATGCATCTTCTGTACTCGTTTATATCTCAAATCATGGCCCTTAACACCCGAAAATTCGATATTTTGGGGTCCCAGAAGCGATCTGTACATGCCTACTCAGTGCTAGAATGTTTTCAGAATATAGGCTCAAAACATGCTCAAAATCGATATTTTTGGTGCCCAAAAGTCGATATGTGCATGCATCTTCTGTACCCGTTTATATCTCAAATTGAGGCTCAAAACACACGAAAATTCAATATTTTGGGGTCCCAGAAGCAATCTGTACATGCCTACTCAGAGCTAGAATATTTTCAAAATATAGGTTTAAAACATGCTAAAAATCGATATTTTAGGTGCCAAAAAGTCGATATCTCAAATTCAGTCCCAAAACACCCGAAAATTCGATATTTAGGGGTCCCAGAAGCGATCTGTACATGCCTACTCAGTGCTAGAATGTTTTCAAAATATAGGCTCAAAACATGCTCAGAATCGATATTTTAGGTGCGTAAAGGCGATATCTCAAATTCAAGCCTAAAACACCCGAAAATTCGATATTTAGGGGTCCCAGAAGCGATCTGTACATGCCTACTCCATGTTAGAGTATTTTCAAAATACAGGCCAAAAACATACTGAAAATCGATCTTTTAGGTGCCCAAAAGTCGATATGTGCATGCATCTTCTGTACCCGTTTATATCTCAAATTCTGGCCCTAAACACCCGAAAATTCGGTATTTTGGGGTCCCAGAAGCGATTTATACTTGCCTACTCCGTGTTAGAGTATTTTCAAAATTCAGGCCCAAAACATGCTGAAAATCGATATTTTTGGTTCCCAAAGTCAATATGTGTATGCATCTTCTATTCTCGTTTACATCTCAAATTCAGGCTCAAAACGTTTTACCCGAAAATTCTATATTATAAGGTTCCAGAAGCTATCTGTACATGCCTACTCAGTGCTAGAATGTTTTTTAAAATATAGGCTCAAAACATGCTCAATATCGATATTTTAAGTACCCAAAAGTCGATATGTGCATGCATATTCTGTACTCGTTTATATCTCAAATTCCTGCTCAAAACACCCGAAAATTCGATATTTAGGGGTCCCAGAAGCGATCTGTACATGCCTACTCCATGTTAGAGTATTTTCAAAATACAGGCCATAAACATAATGAAAATCGATCTTTTAGGTGCCCAAAAGTCGATATGTGCAAGCATCTTCTGTACCCGTTTATATCTCAAATTCTGGCCCTAAACACCCGAAAATTCGATATTTTGGGGTCCCAGAAGCGATCTATACTTGCCTACTCCGTGTTAGAGTATTTTCAAAATTCAGGCCCAAAACATGCTGAAAATCGATATTTTTGGTTCCCAAAGTCAATATGTGTATGCATCTTCTATACTCGTTTATATCTCAAATTCAGGCTCAAAACACCCGAAAATTCGATATTTTGGGGTTCCAGAAGCTATCTGTACATGCCTACTCAGTGCTAGAATGTTTTCAAAATATAGGCTCAAAACATGCTAAAAATCGATATTTTAGGTTCCCAAAAGTCGATATATGCATGCATCTTCTGTACTCGTTTATATCTCAAATTAAGGCTCAAAACTCCCGAAAATTCGATATTTTGGGGTCCCAGAAGCGATCTGTACATGCCTACTCAGTGCTAGAATGTTTTCAGAATATAGGCTCAAAACATGCTCAAAATCGATATTTTTGGTGCCCAAAAGTCGATATGTGCATGCATCTTCTGTACCCGTTTATATCTCAAATTGAGGCTCAAAACACACGAAAATTCAATATTTTGGGGTCCCAGAAGCAATCTGTACATGCCTACTCAGAGCTAGAATATTTTCAAAATATAGGTTTAAAACATGCTAAAAATCGATATTTTAGGTGCCAAAAAGTCGATATCTCAAATTCAGTCCCAAAACACCCGAAAATTCGATATTTAGGGGTCCCAGAAGCGATCTGTACATGCCTACTCAGTGCTAGAATGTTTTCAAAATATAGGCTCAAAACATGCTCAGAATCGATATTTTAGGTGCGTAAAGGCGATATCTCAAATTCAAGCCTAAAACACCCGAAAATTCGATATTTAGGGGTCCCAGAAGCGATCTGTACATGCCTACTCCATGTTAGAGTATTTTCAAAATACAGGCCAAAAACATACTGAAAATCGATCTTTTAGGTGCCCAAAAGTCGATATGTGCATGCATCTTCTGTACCCGTTTATATCTCAAATTCTGGCCCTAAACACCCGAAAATTCGGTATTTTGGGGTCCCAGAAGCGATTTATACTTGCCTACTCCGTGTTAGAGTATTTTCAAAATTCAGGCCCAAAACATGCTGAAAATCGATATTTTTGGTTCCCAAAGTCAATATGTGTATGCATCTTCTATTCTCGTTTACATCTCAAATTCAGGCTCAAAACGTTTTACCCGAAAATTCTATATTATAAGGTTCCAGAAGCTATCTGTACATGCCTACTCAGTGCTAGAATGTTTTTTAAAATATAGGCTCAAAACATGCTCAATATCGATATTTTAAGTACCCAAAAGTCGATATGTGCATGCATATTCTGTACTCGTTTATATCTCAAATTCCTGCTCAAAACACCCGAAAATTCGATATTTAGGGGTCCCAGAAGCGATCTGTACATGCCTACTCCATGTTAGAGTATTTTCAAAATACAGGCCATAAACATAATGAAAATCGATCTTTTAGGTGCCCAAAAGTCGATATGTGCAAGCATCTTCTGTACCCGTTTATATCTCAAATTCTGGCCCTAAACACCCGAAAATTCGATATTTTGGGGTCCCAGAAGCGATCTATACTTGCCTACTCCGTGTTAGAGTATTTTCAAAATTCAGGCCCAAAACATGCTGAAAATCGATATTTTTGGTTCCCAAAGTCAATATGTGTATGCATCTTCTATACTCGTTTATATCTCAAATTCAGGCTCAAAACACCCGAAAATTCGATATTTTGGGGTTCCAGAAGCTATCTGTACATGCCTACTCAGTGCTAGAATGTTTTCAAAATATAGGCTCAAAACATGCTAAAAATCGATATTTTAGGTTCCCAAAAGTCGATATATGCATGCATCTTCTGTACTCGTTTATATCTCAAATTAAGGCTCAAAACTCCCGAAAATTCGATATTTTGGGGTCCCAGAAGCGATCTGTACATGCCTACTCAGTGCTAGAATATTTTCAAAATATAGGCTCAAAACATGCTAAAAATCGATATTTTTGGTGCGTAAAGGCGATATCTCAAATTCAGGCCCAAAACACCCGAAAATTCGATATTATGGGGTCCCAGAAGCGATCTGTACATGCCTACTCCGTGTTAGAGTATTTACAAAATACAGGCCCAAAACATGCTCAAAATCGATGTTTTAGGTGCCCAAAAGTCGATATGTGCATGCATCTTCAGTACCCGTTTATATCTCAAATTCAGGCTCAAAACACCCGAAAATTCGATATTTTGGGGTCCCAGAAGCGATCTGTACATGCCTACTCCGTGTTAGAGTATTTTTAAAATACATGCCCAAAACATGCTGAAAATCGATATTTTAGATGCCCAAAGTCAATATGTGCATGTATCTTCTGTACCCGTTTATATCTCAAATTCAGGCTCAAAACACCCGAAAATTCAATATTTAGGGGTCCCAGAATCAATCTGTACATGCCTACTCAGTGCTAGAATATTTTCAAAATATAGGTTAAAAACATACTAAAAATCGATATTTTAGGTGCCAAAAAGTCGATATCTCAAATTCAGTCCCATAACACCCGAAAATTCGATATTTAGGGGTCCCAGAAGCGATCTGTACATGCCTACTCCGTGTTAGAGTATTTTCAAAATACAGGCCAAAAACATACTGAAAATCGATCTTTTAGGTGCCCAAAAGTCGATATGTGCATGCATCTTCTGTACCCGTTTATATCTCAAATTCTGGCCCTAAACACCCGAAAATTCAATATTTTTTGGGTCCCAGAAGTGATCTGTACATGCCTACTCAGTGCTAGAATGTTTTCAAAATATAGGCTCAAAACATGCTCAAAATCGATATTTTAGGTGCCCAAAAGTCGATATGTGCATGCATCTTCTGTACTCGTTTATATCTCAAATTCTGGCCATAAACACCCGAAAATTCAATATTTTGGGGTCCTAGAAGCAATCTGTACATGCCTACTCAGTGCTAGAATATTTTCAAAATATAGGCTAAAAACATGCTAAAAATCGATATTTTAGGTGCGTAAATGCGATATCTCAAATTCAGGCCTAAAACACCCGAAAATTCGATATTTAGGGGTCCCAGAAGCGATCTGTACATGCCTACTCCATGTTAGAGTATTTTCAAAATACAGGCCAAAAACATACTGAAAATCGATCTTTTAGGTGCCCAAAAGTCGATATGTGCATGCATCTTCTGTACACGTTTATATCTCAAATTCTGGCCCTAAACACCCGAAAATTCGATATTTTGGGGTCCCAGAAGCGATCTGTACATGCCTACTCCGTGTTAGAGTATTTTCAAAATTCAGGCTAAAAACATGCTGAAAATCGATATTTTTGGTGCCCAAAGTCAATATGTGTATGCATCTTCTATACTCGTTTATATCTCAAATTCAGGCTCAAAACACCCGAAAATTCGATATTTTGGGGTTCCAGAAGCTATCTGTACATGCCTACTCAGTGCTAGAATGTTTTCAAAATATAGGCTCAAAACATGCTCAAAATCGATATTTTAGGTGCCCAAAAGTCGATATGTGCATGCTTATTCTGTACTCGTTTATATCTCAAATTCCTGCTCAAAACACCCGAAAATTCGATATTTTGGGGTCCCAGAAGCGATCTGTACATGCCTACTCAGTGCTAGAATATTTTCAAAATATAGGCTCAAAACATGCTAAAAATCGATATTTTAGGTGCGTAAAGGCGATATCTCAATTTCAGGCCCAAAACACCCGAAAATTCGATATTATGGGGTCCCAGAAGCGATCTGTACATGCCTACTCCGTGTTAGAGTATTTACAATATACAGGCCCAAAACATGCTCAAAATCGATGTTTTAGGTGCCCAAAAGTCGATATGTGCATTCATCTTCAGTACCCGTTTATATCTCAAATTCAGGCTCAAAACACCCGAAAATTCGATATTTTGGGGTCCCAGAAGCGATCTGTACATGCCTACTCCGTGTTAGAGTATTTTCAAAATACATGCCCAAAACATGCTGAAAATCGATATTTTAGATGCCCAAAGTCAATATGTGAATGTATCTTCTGTACCCGTTTATATCTCAAATTCAGGCTCAAAACACCCGAGAATTCAATATTTTGGGGTCCCAGAAGCAATCTGTACATGCCTACTCAGTGCTAGAATATTTTCAAAATATAGGCAAAAAACATGCTAAAAATCGATCTTTTAGGTGCCAAAAAGTCGATATCTCAAATTCAGTCTCAAAACACCCGAAAATTCGATATTATGTGGTCCCAGAACGATCTGTACATGCCTACTCCGTGTTAGAGTATTTTCAAAATACAGGCCAAAAACATACTGAAAATCGATCTTTTAGGTGCCCAAAAGTCGATATGTGCATGCATCTTCTGTACCCGTTTATATCTCAAATTCTGGCCCTAAACACCCGAAAATTCGATATTTTTGGGTCCCAGAAGCGATCTGTACATGCCTACTCAGTGCTAGAATGTTTTCAAAATATAGGCTCAAAACATGCTAAAAATCGATATTTTAGGTGCCCAAAAGTCGATATATGCATGCATCTTCTGTACTCGTTTATATCTCAAATTCAGGCTCAAAACACCCGAAAATTCAATATTTTGGGGTCCCAGAAGCAATCTGTAGATGCCTATTTTAAAAATATAGGCTAAAAACATGCTAAAAATCGATATTTTAGGTGTCAAAAAGTCGATATCTCGAATTCAGTCCCAAAACACCCGAAAATTCGATATTTAGGGGTCCCAGAAGCGATCTGTACATGCCTACTACGTGTTAGAGTATTTTCCAAATACATGCCCAAAACATGCTGAAAATCGATATTTTAGATGCCCAAAGTCAATATGTGCATGTATCTTCTGTACCCGTTTATATCTCAAATTTAGGCTCAAAACACCCGAAAATTCGATATTTTGGGGTCCCAGAAGCGATCTGTACAGGCCTACTCCGTGTTAGAGTATTTTCAAAATACATGCCCAAAACATGCTGAAAATCGATATTTTAGATACCCAAAGTCAATATGTGCATGTATCTTCTGTACCCGTTTATATCTCAAATTCAAGCTCAATACACCCGAAAATTCAATATTTTGGGGTCCCAGAAGCAATCTGTACATGCCTACTCAGTGCTAGAATATTTTCAAAATATAGGCAAAAAAACATGCTAAAAATCGATATTTTAGGTGCCAAAAAGTCGATATCTCAAATTAAAGCCCAAAACACCCGAAAATTCGATATTTAAGGGTCCCAGAAGCGATCTGTACATGCCTACTCAGTGCTAGAATGTTTTCAAAATACAGGGTCAACACATGCTCAAAATCGATATTTTAGGTGCCCAAAAGTCGATATGTGCATGCATCTTCTGTACTCATTTATATCTCAAATTCAGGCTCAAAACACCCGAAAATTCGATATTTTGGGGTTCCAGAAGCTATCTGTACATGCCTACTCAGTGATAGAATGTTTTCAAAATATAGGCTCAAAACATGCTCAAAATCGATATTTTAGGTGCCCAAAAGTCGATATGTGCATGCATATTCTGTACTCGTTTATATCTCAAATTCCTGCTCAAAACACCCGAAAATTCGATATTTTGGGGTCCCAGAAGCGATCTGTACATGCCTACTCAGTGCTAGAATATTTTCAAAATATAGGCTCAAAACATGCTAAAAATCGATATTTTAGGTGCGTAAAGGCGATATCTCAAATTAAGGCCCAAAACACCCGAAAATTCGATATTATGGGGTCCCAGAAGCGATCTGTACATGCCTACTCCGTGTTAGAGTATTTTCAAAATACAGGCCAAAAACATACTGAAAATCGATCTTTTAGGTGCCCAAAAGTCGATATGTGCATGCATCTTCTGTACCCGTTTATATCTCGAATTCAGTCCCAAAACACCCGAAAATTCGATATTTAGGGGTCCCAGAAGCGATCTGTACATGCCTACTACGTGTTAGAGTATTTTCCAAATACATGCCCAAAACATGCTGAAAATCGATATTTTAGATGCCCAAAGTCAATATGTGCATGTATCTTCTGTACCCGTTTATATCTCAAATTTAGGCTCAAAACACCCGAAAATTCGATATTTTGGGGTCCCAGAAGCGATCTGTACAGGCCTACTCCGTGTTAGAGTATTTTCAAAATACATGCCCAAAACATGCTGAAAATCGATATTTTAGATACCCAAAGTCAATATGTGCATGTATCTTCTGTACCCGTTTATATCTCAAATTCAAGCTCAATACACCCGAAAATTCAATATTTTGGGGTCCCAGAAGCAATCTGTACATGCCTACTCAGTGCTAGAATATTTTCAAAATATAGGCAAAAAAACATGCTAAAAATCGATATTTTAGGTGCCAAAAAGTCGATATCTCAAATTAAAGCCCAAAACACCCGAAAATTCGATATTTAAGGGTCCCAGAAGCGATCTGTACATGCCTACTCAGTGCTAGAATGTTTTCAAAATACAGGGTCAAAACATGCTCAAAATCGATATTTTAGGTGCCCAAAAGTCGATATGTGCATGCATCTTCTGTACTCATTTATATCTCAAATTGAGGCTCAAAACACCCGAAAATTCGATATTTTGGGGTTCCAGAAGCTATCTGTACATGCCTACTCAGTGATAGAATGTTTTCAAAATATAGGCTCAAAACATGCTCAAAATCGATATTTTAGGTGCCCAAAAGTCGATATGTGCATGCATATTCTGTACTCGTTTATATCTCAAATTCCTGCTCAAAACACCCGAAAATTCGATATTTTGGGGTCCCAGAAGCGATCTGTACATGCCTACTCAGTGCTAGAATATTTTCAAAATATAGGCTCAAAACATGCTAAAAATCGATATTTTAGGTGCGTAAAGGCGATATCTCAAATTAAGGCCCAAAACACCCGAAAATTCGATATTATGGGGTCCCAGAAGCGATCTGTACATGCCTACTCCGTGTTAGAGTATTTTCAAAATACAGGCCAAAAACATACTGAAAATCGATCTTTTAGGTGCCCAAAAGTCGATATGTGCATGCATCTTCTGTACCCGTTTATATCTCAAATTCTGGCCCTAAACACCCGAAAATTCAATATTTTGGGGTCCCAGAAGCGATGTGTACATGCCTACTCAGTGCTAGAATGTTTTCAAAATATAGGCTCAAAACATGCTCAAAATCGATATTTTAGGTGCCCAAAAGTCGATATGTGCATGCATCTTTTGTACTCGTTTATATCTCAAATTCTGGCCCTAAACACCCGAAAATTCAATATTTTGGGGTCCCAGAAGCAATCTGTACATGCCTACTCAGTGCTAGAATATTTTCAAAATATAGGCTCAAAACATGCTAAAAATCGATATTTTAGGTGCGTAAAGGCGATATCTCAAATGCAGGTCTAAAACACCCGAAAATTCTATATTTAGGGGTCCCAGAAGCGATCTGTACATGCCTACTCCATGTTAGAGTATTTTCAAAATACAGGCCAAAAACATACTGAAAATCGATCTTTTAGGTGCCCAAAAGTAGATATGTGCATGCATCTTCTGCACCCGTTTATATCTCAAATTCTGGCCCTAAACACCCGAAAATTCGATATTTTGGGGTCCCAGAAGCGATCTATACTTCCCTACTCCGTGTTAAAGTATATTCAAAATTCAGGCCCAAAACATGCTGAAAATCGATATTTTTGGTCCCCAAAGTCAATATGTGTATGCATCTTCTATACTCGTTTATATCTCAAATTCATGCTCAAAACACCCGAAAATTCGATATTTTGGGGTTCCAGAAGCTATCTGTACATGCCTACTCAGTGCTAGAATGTTTTCAAAATATAGGCTCAAAACATGCTCAAAATCGATATTTTAGGTGCCCAAAAGTCGATATGTGCATGCATATTCTGTACTCGTTTATATCTCAAATTCCTGCTCAAAACACCCGAAAATTCGATATTTTGGGGTCCCAGAAGCGATCTGTACATGCCTACTCAGTGCTAGAATATTTTCAAAATATAGGCTCAAAACATGCTAAAAATCGATATTTTAGGTGCGTAAAGGCGATATATCAAATTCAGGCCCAAAACACCCGAAAATTCGATATTATAGGGCCCCAGAAGCGATCTGTACATGCCTACTCCGTGTTAGAATATTTACAAAATACAGGCCCATAACATGCTCAAAATCGATGTTTTAGGTGCCCAAAAGTCGATAAGTGCATGCATCTTCAGTACCCGTTTATATCTCAAATTCAGGCTCAAAACACCCGAAAATTCGATATTTTGGGGTCCCAGAAGTGATCTGTACATGCCTACTCTGTGTTAGAGTTTTTTCAAAATACATGCCCAAAACATGCTGAAAATCGATATTTTAGATGCCCAAAGTCAATATGTGCATGAATCTTCTTTACCCGTTTATATCTCAAATTCAGGCTCAAAACACCCGAGAATTCAATATTTTGGGGTCCCAGAAGCAATCTGTACATGCCTACTCAGTGCTAGAATATTTTCAAAATATAGGCTAAAAACATGCTAAAAATCGATCTTTTAGGTGCCAAAAAGTCGATATCTCAAATTCAGTCCCAAAACACCCAAAATTCGATATTTAGGGGTCCCAGAAGCGATCTGTACATGCCTACTCCGTGTTAGAGAATTTTTAACATAAAGGCCAAAAACATACTGAAAATCGATCCTTTAGGTGCCCAAAAGTCGATATGTGCATGCATCTTCTGTACCCGTTTATATCTCAAATTCTGGCCCTAAACACCCGAAAATTCAATATTTTGGGGTCCCAGAAGCGATCTGTACATGTCTACTCAGTGTTAGAGTATTTTCAAAATTCAGGCCAAAAACATACTGAAAATCGATATTTTAGGTGCCCAAAAGTCGATATGTGCATGCATCTTCTGTACTCGTTTATATCTCAAATTCAAGCTCAAAACACCCGAAAATTCGATATTTTGGGGTCCCAGAAGCGATCTGTACATGCCTACTCAGTGCTAGAATATTTTCAAAATATAGGCAAAAAACATGCTAAAAATCGATATTTTAGGTGCCAAAAAGTCGATATTTCAAATTCAGTCCCAAAACACCCGAAAATTCGATATTATGGGGTCCCAGAACGATCTGTACATGCCTACTCCGTGTTAGAGTATTTTCAAAATACAGGCCAAAAACATACTGATAATCGATCTTTTAGGTGCCCAAAAGTCGATATGTGCATGTATCTTCTGTACCCGTTTATATCTCTAATTCTGGCCCTAAACACCCGAAAATTCGATATTTTTGGGTCCCAGAAGCGATCTGTACATGCCTACTCAGTGCTAGAATGTTTTTAAAATATAGGCTCAAAACATGCTAAAAATCGATATTTTAGGTGCCCAAAAGTCGATATATGCATGCATCTTCTGTACTCGTTTATATCTCAAATTCAGGCTGAAAACTCCCGAAAATTCGATATTTAGGGGTCCCAGAAGTGATCTGTCCATGCCTACTCAGTGCTAGAATATTTTCAAAATATAGGCTCAAAACATGCTAAATATCGATATTTTAGGTGCGTAAAGGCGATATCTCAAATTCAGGCCCAAAACTCCCGAAAATTCGATATTTTGGGGTCCCAGAAGCTATATGTACATACCTACTCAGTGCTAGAATGTTTTCAAAATATAGGCTCAAAACATGCTCAAAATCGATATTTTAGGTGCCCAAAAGTCGATATGTGCATACATATTCTGTACTCGTTTATATCTCAAATTCAGGCTCAAAACACCCGAAAATTCGATATTTTGGGGTCCCAGAAGCGATCTGTACATGCCTACTCAGTGCTAGAATATTTTCAAAATATAGGCTCAAAACATGCTAAAAAACCATATTTTAGGTGCGTAAAAGGCGATATCTCAAATTCAGGCCCAAAACACCCGAAAATTCGATATTATTGGGTCCCAGAAGCGATCTGTACATGCCTACTCCGTGTTAGAGTATTTACAAAATACAGGCCCAAAACATGCTCAAAATCGATGTTTTAGGTGCCCAAAAGTCGATATGTGCATGCATCTTCAGTACCCGTTTATATCTCAAATTCAGGCTCAAAACACCCGAAAATTCGATATTTTGGGGTCCCAGAAGCGATTTGTACATGCCTACTCCGTGTTAGAGTATTTTCAAAATACATGCCCAAAACATGCTGAAAATCGATATTTTAGATGCCCAAAGTCAATATGTGCATGTATTTTCTGTACCCGTTTATATCTCAAATTCAGGCTCAAAACACCCGAGAATTCAATATTTTGGGGTCCCAGAAGCAATCTGTACATGCCTACTCAGTGCTAGAATATTTTCAAAATATAGGCTAAAAACATGCGAAAAATCGATATTTAATGTGCCGACAAGTCGATATCTCAAATTCAGTCCCAAAACACCCGAAAATTCGATATTTAGGGGTCCCAAAAGAGATCTGTACATGCCTATTCCTTGTTAGAGTATTTTCAAAATACAGGCCAAAAACATACTGAAAATCGATCTTTTAGGTGCCGAAAAGTCGATATGTGCATGCATCTTCTGTACCCGTTTATATCTCAAATTCTGGCCTTAAACACCCGAAAATTCAATATTTTGGGGTCCCAGAAGCGATCTGTACATGCCTACTCAGTGCTAGAATGTTTTCAAAATATAGGCTCAAAACATGCTCAAAATCTATATTTTAGGTGCCCAAAAGTCGATATGTGCATGTATCTTCTGTACCCGTTTATATCTCAAATTCTGGCCCTTAACAACCAAAAATTCAATATTTTGGTGTCCCAGAAGCAATCTGTACATGCCTACTCAGTAGTAGAATATTTTCAAAATATAGGCTCAAAACATGCTAAAAATCGATATTTTAGGTGCCAAAAAGTCGATATGTGCATGCATCTTCTGTACTCGTTTATATCTCAAATTCAGGCTCAAAACACCCGAAAATTCGATATTTTGGGGTCCCAGAAGCGATCTGTACATGCCTACTTAGTACTAGAATATTTTCAAAATATAGGCTCAAAACATGCTAAAAATCGATATTTTAGGTGCCCAAAGTCGATATCTCATATTCAGGCTCAAAACACCCGAAAATTCGATATTTAAGGGTCCCAGAAGCAATCTGTACATGCCTACTCCGTGTTAGAGTATTTTCAAAATACATTCCAAAAACATACTGAAAATCGATCTTTTAGGTGCCCAAAAGTCGATATGTGCATGCATCTTCTGTACCCGTTTATATTTCAAATTCTGGCTCTAAACACCCGAAAATTCGATATTTTGGGGTCACAGAAGCGATCTGTACATGCCTACTCCGTGTTAGAGTATTTTCAAAATACAGGCCCATAACATGCTTAAAATCGATGTTTTAGGTGCCCAAAAGTCGATATGTGCATGTATCTTCTGTACCCTTTTATATCTCAAATTCAGGCTCAAACCACCAGAAAATTCGATATTTTGGGGTCCCAGAAGCGATCTGTACATGCCTACTCAGTGCTAGAATATTTTCAAAATATAGGCAAAAAACATGCTAAAAATCGATATTTTAGGTGCGTAATGACGATATCTCAAATTCAGGCTCAAAACACCCGAAAATTCGATATTTGGGGTCCCAGAAGCGATCTGTACATGCCTACTCCGTGTTAGAGTATTTTCAAAATACAGGACCAAAACATGCTCAAAATCGATCTTTTAGGTGCCCAAAAGTCGATATGTGCATGCATCTTCAGTACCCGTTTATATCTCAAATTCAGGCTCAAAACACCCGAAACTTCGATATTTAGGGGTCCCAGAAGCGATCTGTACATGCCTACTCCGTGTTACAGTATTTTCAAAATTCAGGCCCAAAACATGCTCAAAATCGATATTTTAGGTGCCCAAAAGTCGATATGTGCATTCATCTTCTGTACGCGTTTATATTTCAAATTCTGGCCCTAAACACCCGAAAATTCGATATTTTGGGGTCCCAGAAGCAATCTGTACATGCCTACTCCATGTTAGAGTATTTTCAAAATACAGGCCCAAAACATGCTGAAAATCGATATTTTAGATGCCCAAAGTCAATATGTGCATGTATCTTCTGTACCCGTTTATATCTCAAATTCATGCTCAAAACACCCGAAAATTCAATATTTTGGGGTCCCAGAAGCAATGTGTACATGCCTACTCAGTGCTAGAATATTTTCAAAATATAGGCTAAAAACATGCTAAAATCGATATTTTAGGTGCCAAAAAGTCGATATCTCAAATTCAGTCCCAAAACACCCGAAACTTTGATAGTTAGGGGTCCCAGAAGCGATCTGTACATGCCTACTCCGTGTTAGAGTATTTTCAAAATACAGGCCAAAAACATACTGAAAATCGATCTTTTAGGTGCCCAAAAGTCGATATGTGCATGCATCATCTGTACCCGTTTATATCTCAAATTCAGGCCCAAAACACCCGAAAATTCGATATTATTGGGTCCCAGAAGCGATCTGTACATGCCTACTCCGTGTTAGAGTATTTACAAAATACAGGCCCAAAACATGCTCAAAATCGATGTTTTAGGTGCCCAAAAGTCGATATGTGCATGCATCTTCAGTACCCGTTTATATCTCAAATTCAGGCTCAAAACACCCGAAAATTCGATATTTTGGGGTCCCAGAAGCGATCTGGACATGCCTACTCAGTGCTAGAATGTTTTCAAAATATAGGCTCAAAACATGCTCACAATCGATATTTTAGGTGCCCAAAAGTCGATATGTGCATGCATCTTCTTTACTCGTTTATATCTCAAATTCAGGCTCAAAACACCAGAAAATTCGATATTTTGGGGTCCCAGAATCGATCTGTACATGCCTACTTAGTGCTAGAATGTTTACAAAATATATGCTCAAAACATGCTCAAAATCAATATTTTAGGTGCCCAAAAGTCGATATGTGCATGCATCTTCTGTACTCGTTTATATCTCAAATTCAGGCTTAAAACACCCGAAAATTCGATATTTTGGGATCCCAGAAGCGATCTGTACATGCCTACTCAGTGCTAGAATATTTTCAAAATATAGGCTCAAAACATGCTAAAAATCGATATTTTAGGTGCGAAAAGGCGATATCTCAAATTAAGGCCCAAAACACCCGAAAATTCGATATTTAGGGGTCCCAGAAGCGATCTGTACATGTTTACTCCTTGCTAGAGTATTTTCAAAATACAGGCCAAAAACATACTGAAAATCGATCTTTTTGGTGCCCAAAAGTCGATATGTGCATGCATCTTCAGTACCCAAACGTTTATATCTCAAATTGAGGCTCAAAACACCCGAAAATTCGATATTTACGGGTCCCAGAAGCGATCTGTACATGCCTACTCCGTGTTAGAGTATTTTCAAAATTCAGGCCCAAAACAAGCTGAAAATCGATATTTTTGGTGCCCAAAGTCAATATGTGTATGCATCTTCTATACTCGTTTATATCTCAAATTCAGGCTCAAAACCCCCGAAAATTCGATATTTTGGGGTCCCAGAAGCGATCTGGACATGCCTACTCAGTGCTAGAATGTTTTCAAAATATAGGCTCAAAACATGCTCAAAATCGATATTTTAGGTGCCCAAAAGTCGATATGTGCATGCATCTTCTTTACTCGTTTATATCTCAAATTCAAGCTCAAAACACCAGAAAATTCGATATTTTGGGGTCCCAGAAGCGATCTGTACATGCCTACTTAGTGCTAGAATGTTTACAAAATATATGCTCAAAACATGCTCAAAATCAATATTTTAGGTGCCCAAAAGTCGATATGTGCATGCATCTTCTGTACTCGTTTATATCTCAAATTCAGGCTTAAAACACCCGAAAATTCGATATTTTGGGGTCCCAGAAGCGATCTGTACATGCCTACTCAGTGTTAGAATATTTTCAAAATGTAGGCTCAAAACATGCTAAAAATCGATATTTTAGGTGCGTAAAGGCGATATCTCAAATTAAGGCCCAAAACACCCGAAAATTCGATATTTAGGGGTCCCAGAAGCGATCTGTACATGTTTACTCCTTTCTAGAGTATTTTCAAAATACAGGCCAAAAACATACTGAAAATCGATCTTTTAGGTGCCCAAAAGTCGATATGTGCATGCATCTTCAGTACCCAAACGTTTATATCTCAAATTCAGGCTCAAAACACCCGAAAATTCGATATATACGGGTCCCAGAAGCGATCTGTACATGCCTACTCCGTGTTAGAGTATTTTCAAAATACAGGCCAAAAACATACTGAAAATCGATCTTTTATGTGCCCAAAAGTCGATATGTGCATGCATCATATGTACCCGTTTATATCTCAAATTCTGGCCCTAAACACCCGAAAATTCGATATTTTTGGGTCCCAGAAGCGATCTGTACATGCCTACTCCGTGTTAGAGTATTTTCAAAATTCAGGCCCAAAACATGCTGAAAATCGATATTTTTGGTGCCCAAAGTCAATATGTGTATGCATCTTCTATACTCGTTTATATCTCAAATTTAGGCTCAAAACACCCGAAAATTCGATATTTTGGGGTCCCAGAAGCGATCTGTACAAGCCTACTCAGTGCTAGAATGTTTTCAAAATATAGGCTCAAAACATGCTCAAAATCGATATTTTATGTGCCCAAAAGTCGATATGTGCATGCATCTTCTGTACTCGTTTATATCTCAAATTCAGGCTCAAAACACCAGAAAATTCGATATTTTGGGGTCCCATAAGCGATCTGTACATGCCTACTTAGTGCTAGAATGTTTTCAAAATATAGGCTCAAAACATGCTCAAAATCGATATTTTAGTTGCCCAAAAGTCGATATGTGCATACATCGTCTGTACTCGTTTATATCTCAAATTCAGGCTCAAAACACCCGAAAATTCGATATTTTGGGGTCCCAGAAGCGGTCTGTACATGCTTACTTAGTGCTAGAATATTTTCAAAATATAGGCTCAAAACATGCTAAAAATCGATATTTTAGGTGCGTAAAGGCGATATCTCAAATTAAGGCCCAAAACACCCGAAAATTCGATATTTAGGGGTCCCAGAAGCGATCTGTACATGCCTACTTCGTGTTAGAGTATTTTGAAAATACACGCCCAAAACATGCTGAAAATCGATATTTTAGATGCCCAAAAGTCGAAATGTGCATGTATTTTCTGTACCCGTTTATATCTCAAATTCAGGCTCAAAACACCCGAAAATTCAATATTTTGGGGTCCTAGAAGCGATCTGTACATGCCTACTCCGTGTAAGAGTATTTTCAAAATACAGGACCAAAACATGCTGAAAATCGATATTTTAGATGCCCAAAGTCGATATGTGCATGCATCTTCTATACTCGTTTATATCTCAAATTCAGGGTCAAAACACCCGAAAATTTGATATTTTGGGGTCCCAGAAGCGATCTGTACATGCCTACTCCGTGTTAGAGTATTTTCAAAATTCAGGCCCAAAAAGTGGTCAGGCTCAAAACTCCCGAAAATTCGATATTTCGGGGTCCCAGAAGCGATCTGTACAAGCCTACTCAGTGCTAGAATGTTTTCAAAATATAGGCTCAAAACATGCTCAAAATCGATATTTTAGGTGCGCAATAGTCGATATATGCATGCATCTTCTGTACTCGTTTATATCTCAAATTCAGGCTCAAAACACCAGAAAATTCGATATTTTGGGGTCCCAGAAGCGATCTGTACATGCCTACTTAATGCTACAATGTTTTCAAAATATAGGCTCAAAACATGCTCAAAATCGATATTTTAGGTGCCTAAAAGTCGACATGTGCATGCATCTTATGTACTCGTTTATATCTCAAATTCAGGCTCAAAACACCCGAAAATTCGATATTTTGGGGTCCCAGAAGCGATCTGTACATGCCTACTGAGTGCTAGAATATTTTCAAAATATAGGCTCAAAACATGCTAAATATCGATATTTTAGATGCGTAAAGGCGATATCTCAAATTAAGGCCCAAAACACCCGAAAATTCGATATTTAGGGGTCCCAGAAGCGATCTGGACATGCCTACTCCGTGTTATAGTATTTTCAAAATACAGGCCCAGAACATGCTGAAAATCGATATTTTAGATGCCCAAAAGTCGATATGTGCATGTATTTTCTGTACCCGTTTATATCTCAAATTCAGGCTCAAAACACCCGAAAATTCGATATTTTGGGGTCCCAAAAGCGATCTGTACATGCCTACTCCGTGTTAGAGCATTTTCAAAATACAGGCCCAAAACATGCTGAAAATCGATATTTTAGATGCCCAAAGTCAATATGTGCATGTATCTTCTGTACCCGTTTATATCTCAAATAAAGGCCCAAAACACCCAAAAATTCGATATTTAGGGATCCCAGAAGCGATCTGTACATGCCTACTCAGTGCTAGAATATTTTCAAAATATAGGCTCAAAACATGCTAAAAATCGATATTTTTGGTGCCCAAAGTCAATATGTGTATGCATCTTCAATACTCGTTTATATCTCATATTCTGGCTCAAAACACCCGAAAATTCGATATTTTGGGGTCCCAGAAGCGATCTGTACATGCCTAATCAGTGTTAGTATGTTTAAAAAAATATAGGCTCAAAACATGCTCAAAATCGATATTTTAGGTGCCCAAAAGTCGATATGTGCATGCATCTTCTTTACTCGTTTATATCTCAAATTCAGGCTCAAAACACCCGAAAATTTGATATTTTGGGGTCCCAGAAGTGATCTGTACATGCCTACTCAGTGCTAGAATATTTTCAAAATATAGGCTCAAAACATGCTAAAAATCGATATTTTAGGTGCGTAAAGTCGATATCTCAAATTAAGGCCCAAAACACCCGAAAATTCGATATTTAGGGGTCCCAGAAGCGATCTGTACATGTTTACTCTGTGTTAAGGTATTTTTTTTAAATTACCGGCCAAAAACATACTGAAAATCGATCTTTTAGGTGCCCAAATGTCAATATGTGCATGCATCTTCTGTACCCGTTTATATCTCAAATTCAGTCCCAAAACACCCGAAAATTCGATATTTAGGGGTCCCAGAAGGGATCTGTACATGCCTACTCCGTGTTAGAGTATTTTCAAAATTCAGGCCCAAAACATGCTGAAAATCGATATTTTTGGTGCCCAAAGTCAATATATGTATGCATCTTCTATAGTCGTTTATATCTCAAATTCAGGCTCAAAACACCCGAAAATTTGATATTTTGGGGTCCCAGAAGCGATCTGTAAATGCCTACTCAGTGTTAGAATGTTTTCAAAATATAGGCTCAAAACATGCTCAAAATCGATATTTTAGGTGCCCAAAAGTCGATATGTGCATGCATCTTCAGTACTCGTTTATATCTCAAATTCAGGCTCAAAACACCAAAAAATTCGATATTTTGGGGTCCCAGAAGCGATCTGTACATGCCTAATCAGTGTTAGAATGTTTAAAAAAATATAGGCTCAAAACATGCTCAAAATCGATATTTTAGGTGCCCAAAAGTCGATATGTGCATGCATCTTCTGTACTCGTTTATATCTCAAATTCAGGCTCAAAACACTAAAAAATTTGATATTTTGGGGTCCCAGAAGAGATCTGTACATGCCTACTCAGTGCTAGAATATTTTCAAAATATAGGCTCAAAACATGCTAAAAATCGATATTTTAGGTGCGTAAAGTCGATATCTCAAATTTAGGCCCAAAACACCCGAAAATTCGATATTCAGGGGTCCCAGAAGGGATCTGTACATGCCTACTCCGTGTTAGAGTATTTTCAAAATACAGGCCAAAAACATACTGAAAATCGATCTTTTAGGTGCCCAAAAGTCGATATGTGCATGCATCTTCTGTACCCGTTTATATCTCAAATTCCGGACCTAAACACCCGAAAATTCGAAATTTGGGGTCCCAGAAGCGATCTGTACATGCCTACTCCGTGTTAGAGTATTTTCAAAATTCAGGCCCAAAACATGCTGAAAATCGATATTTTTGGTGCCCAAAGTCAATATGTGTATGCATCTTCTATACTCGTTTATATCTCAAATTCAGGCTCAAAACACCCGAAAATTCGATATTTTGGGGTCCCAGAAGCGATCTGTACATGCCTAATCAGTGCTAGATTGTTTTCAAAATATAGGCTCAAAAAATGCTCAAAATCGATATTTTATGTGCCCAAAAGTCGATATGTGCATGCATCTTCTGTACTCGTTTATATCTCAAATTCAGGCTCAAAACACCCGAAAATTCGATTTTTTGGGGTCCCAGAAGCGATCTGTACATGCCTACTCAGTGCTAGAATATTTTCAAAATATAGGCTCAAAACATGCTAAAAATCGATATTTTAGGTGCCCAAAGTCGATATCTCATATTCAGGCTCAAAACACCCGAAAATTCGATATTTAGGGGTCCCAGAAGCGATCTGTACATGCCTACTCCGTGTTAGAGTATTTTCAAAATACAGGCCAAAAACATACTGAAAATCGATCTTTTAGGTGCCCAAAAGTCGATATGTGCATGCATCTTCTGTACCTGTTTATATCTCAAATTCTGTCCCTAAACACCCGAAAACTCGATATTTTGGGGTCCCAGAAGCGATCTGTACATGCCTACTCCGTGTTAGAGTATTTTCAAAATACAGGCCCAAAACAAGCTCAAAATCGATGTTTTAGGTGCCCAAAAGTCGATATGTGCATGCATCTTCAGTACCCGTTTATATCCCAAATTCAGGCTCAAAACACCCGAAAATTCGATATTTTGGGGTCCCAGAAGCGATCTGTACATGCCTACTCCGTGTTAGAGTATTTTCAAAATACATGCCCAAAACATGCTGAAAATCGATATTTTAGATGCCCAAAGTCAAAATGTGCATGTATCTTCTGTACCCGTTTATATCTCAAATTCAGGCTCAAAACACCCGAAAAATCAATATTTTGGGGTCCCAGAAGCAATCTGTACATGCCTACTCAGTGCTAGAATATTTTCAAAATATAGGCTAAAAACATGCTAAAAATCGATATTTTAGGTGCCAAAAAGTCGATATCTCAAATTCAGTCCCAAAACACCCGAAACTTCGATATTTAGGGGTCCCAGAAACGATCTGTACATGCCTACTCCGTGTTAGAGTATTTTCAAAATACAGGCCAAAAACATACTGAAAATCAATCTTTTAGGTGCCCAAAAGTCGATATGTGCATGCATCTTCTGTACCCGTTTATATCTCAAATTCTGGCCCTAAACACCCGAAAATTTGATATTTTGGGGTCCCAGAAGAGATCTGTACATGCCTACTCCGTGTTAGAGTATTTTCAAAATTCAGGCCCAAAACATGCTGAAAATCGATATTTTTGGTGCCCAAAGTCAATATGTGTATGCATCTTCTATACTCGTTTATATCTCAAATTCAGGCTCAAAACACCCGAAAATTTGATATTTTGGGGTCCCAGAAGCGATCTGTAAATGCCTACTCAGTGTTAGAATGTTTTCAAAATATTGGCTCAAAACATGCTCAAAATCGATATTTTAGGTGCCCAAAAGTCGATATGTGCATGTATCTTCAGTACTCGTTTATATCTCAAATTCAGGCTCAAAACACCAAAAAATTCGATATTTTGGGGTCCCAGAAGCGATCTGTACATGCCTACTCAGTGCTTGAATATTTTCAAAATATAGGCTCAAAACATGCTAAAAATCGATATTTTAGGTGCGTAAAGTCGATATCTCAAATTAAGGCCCAAAACACCCGAAAATTCGATATTTAGGGGTCCCAGAAGCGATCTGTACATGTTTACTCTGTGTTAGAGTATTTTTTTTAAATTACAGGCCAAAAACATACTGAAAATCGATCTTTTAGTTGCCCAAAAGTCGATAATTGCATGCATCATC
Source organism: Petrolisthes cinctipes (assembly GCA_033782935.1). NCBI lineage: Eukaryota > Metazoa > Arthropoda > Malacostraca > Decapoda > Porcellanidae > Petrolisthes > Petrolisthes cinctipes. Next base: position 450,274 of record JAWQEG010000930.1, on the reverse strand, counting down.
TGTACCCGTTTATATCTCAAATTCTGGCCCTAAACACCCGAAAATTCGATATTTTGGGTCCCAGAAGCGATCTGTACATGCCTACTCCGTGTTAGAGTATTTTCAAAATTCAGGCCCAAAACATGCTCAGGCTCAAAACTCCCGAAAATTCGATATTTCGGGGTCCCAGAAGCGATCTGTACAAGCCTACTCAGTGCTAGAATGTTTTCAAAATATAGGCTCAAAACATGCTCAAAATCGATATTTTAGGTGCACAATAGTCGATATGTGCATGCATCTTCTGTACTCGTTTATGTCTCAAATTCAGGCTCAAAACACCAGAAAATTCGATATTTTGGGGTCCCAGAAGCGATCTGTACATGCCTACTTAATGCTACAATGTTTTCAAAATATAGGCTCAAAACATGCTCAAAATCGATATTTTAGGTGCACAAAAGTCGACATGTGCATGCATCTTATGTACTCGTTTATATCTCAAATTCAGGCTCAAAACACCCGAAAATTCGATATTTTGGGGTCCCAGAAGCAATCTGTACATGCCTACTCAGTGCTAGAATATTTTCAAAATATAGGCTCAAAACATGCTAAAAATCGATATTTTAGGTGCGTAAAGGCGATATCTCAAATTAAGGCCCAAAACACCCGAAAATTCGATATTTAGGGGTCCCAGAAGGGATCTGGACATGAATACTCCGTGTTAGAGTATTTTCAAAATACAGGCCCAGAACATGCTGAAAATCGATATTTTAGATGCCCAAAAGTCGATATGTGCATGTATTTTCTGTACCCGTTTATATCTCAAATTCAGGCTCAAAACACCCGAAAATTCGATATTTTCGGGTCCCAAAAGCGATCTGTACATGCCTACTCCGTGTTAGAGCATTTTCAAAATACAGGCCCAAAACATGCTGAAAATCGATATTTTAGATGCCCAAAGTCAATATGTGCATGTATCTTCTGTACCCGTTTATATCTCAAATTCAGGCCCAAAACACCCAAAAATTCGATATTTAGGGATCCCAGAAGCGATCTGTACATGCCTACACAGTGCTAGAATATTTTCAAAATATAGGCTCAAAACATGCTAAAAATCGATATTTTTGGTGCCCAAATTCAATATGTGTATTCATCTTCTATACTCGTTTATATCTCAAATTTAGGCTCAAAACACCTGAAAATTCGATATTTTGGGGTCCCAGAAGCGATCTGTACATGCCTAATCAGTGTTAGAATGTTTTCAAAATATAGGCTCAAAACATGCTCAAAATCGATATTTTAGGTGCCCAAAAGTCGATATGTGCATGCATCTTCTGTACTCGTTTATATCTCAAATTCAGGCTCAAAACACTAAAAAAATTGATATTTTGGGGTCCCAGAAGCGATCTGTACATGCCTACTCAGTGCTAGAATATTTTCAAAATATAGGCTCAAAACATGCTAAAAATCGATATTTTAGGTGCGTAAAGTCGATATCTCAAATTAAGGTCCAAAACACCCGAAAATTCGATATTTAGGGGTCCCAGAAGCGATCTGTACATGTTTACTCTGTGTTAAGGTATTTTTTTTAAATTACCGGCCAAAAACATACTGAAAATCGATCTTTTAGGTGCCCAAAAGTCAATATGTGCATGCATCTTCTGTACCCGTTTATATCTTAAATTCAGTCCCAAAACACCCGAAAATTCGATATTTAGGGGTCCCAGAAGTGATCTGTACATGCCTACTCCGTGTTAGAGTATTTTCAAAATACAGGCCAAAAACATACTGAAAATCGATCTTATAGGTGCCCAAAAGTCGATATGTGTATGCATCTTCTGTACCCGTTTATATCTCAAATTCCGGACCTAAACACCCGAAAATTCGATATTTGGGGTCCCAGAAGCGATCTGTACATGCCTACACCGTGTTAGAGTATTTTCAAAATTCAGGCCCAAAACATGCTGAAAATCGATATTTTTGGTGCCCAAAGTCAATATGTGTATGCATCTTCTATACTCGTTTATATCTCAAATTCAGGCTCAAAACACCCGAAAATTTGATATTTTGGGGTCCCAGAAGCGATCTGTAAATGCCTACTCAGTGTTAGAATGTTTTCAAAATATTGGCTCAAAACATGCTCAAAATCGATATTTTAGGTGCCCAAAAGTCGATATGTGCATGTATCTTCAGTACTCGTTTATATCTCAAATTCAGGCTCAAAACACCAAAAAATTCGATATTTTGGGGTCCCAGAAGCGATCTGTACATGCCTACTCAGTGCTTGAATATTTTCAAAATATAGGCTCAAAACATGCTAAAAATCGATATTTTAGGTGCGTAAAGTCGATATCTCAAATTAAGGTCCAAAACACCCGAAAATTCGATATTTAGGGGTCCCAGAAGCGATCTGTACATGTTTACTCTGTGTTAAGGTATTTTTTTTAAATTACAGGCCAAAAACATACTGAAAATCGATCTTTTAGGTGCCCAAAAGTCAATATGTGCATGCATCTTCTGTACCCGTTTATATCTCAAATTCTGGCCCTAAACACCCGAAAATTCGATATTTTGGGTCCCAGAAGCGATCTGTACATGCCTACTCCGTGTTAGAGTACTTTCAAAATTCAGGCCCAAAACATGCTCAGGCTCAAAACTACCGAAAATTCGATATTTCGGGGTCCCAGAAGCGATCTGTACAAGCCTACTCAGTGCTAGAATGTTTTCAAAATATAGGCTCAAAACATGCTCAAAATCGATATTTTAGGTGCACAATAGTCGATATGTGCATGCATCTTCTGTACTCGTTTATGTCTCAAATTCAGGCTCAAAACACCAGAAAATTCGATATTTTGGGGTCCCAGAAGCGATCTGTACATGCCTACTTAATGCTACAATGTTTTCAAAATATAGGCTCAAAACATGCTCAAAATCGATATTTTAGGTGCACAAAAGTCGACATGTGCATGCATCTTATGTACTCGTTTATATCTCAAATTCAGGCTCAAAACACCCGAAAATTCGATATTTTGGGGTCCCAGAAGCAATCTGTACATGCCTACTCAGTGCTAGAATATTTTCAAAATATAGGCTCAAAACATGCTAAAAATCGATATTTTAGGTGCGTAAAGGCGATATATCAAATTAAGGCCCAAAACACCCGAAAATTCGATATTTAGGGGTCCCAGAAGGGATCTGGACATGAATACTCCGTGTTAGAGTATTTTCAAAATACAGGCCCAGAACATGCTGAAAATCGATATTTTAGATGCCCAAAAGTCGATATGTGCATGTATTTTCTGTACCCGTTTATATCTCAAATTCAGGCTCAAAACACCCGAAAATTCGATATTTTCGGGTCCCAAAAGCGATCTGTACATGCCTACTCCGTGTTAGAGCATTTTCAAAATACAGGCCCAAAACATGCTGAAAATCGATATTTTAGATGCCCAAAGTCAATATGTGCATGTATCTTCTGTACCCGTTTATATCTCAAATTCAGGCCCAAAACACCCAAAAATTCGATATTTAGGGATCCCAGAAGCGATCTGTACATGCCTACACAGTGCTAGAATATTTTCAAAATATAGGCTCAAAACATGCTAAAAATCGATATTTTTGGTGCCCAAATTCAATATGTGTATTCATCTTCTATACTCGTTTATATCTCAAATTTAGGCTCAAAACACCTGAAAATTCGATATTTTGGGGTCCCAGAAGCGATCTGTACATGCCTAATCAGTGTTAGAATGTTTTCAAAATATAGGCTCAAAACATGCTCAAAATCGATATTTTAGGTGCCCAAAAGTCGATATGTGCATGCATCTTCTGTACTCGTTTATATCTCAAATTCAGGCTCAAAACACTAAAAAAATTGATATTTTGGGGTCCCAGAAGCGATCTGTACATGCCTACTCAGTGCTAGAATATTTTCAAAATATAGGCTCAAAACATGCTAAAAATCGATATTTTAGGTGCGTAAAGTCGATATCTCAAATTAAGGTCCAAAACACCCGAAAATTCGATATTTAGGGGTCCCAGAAGCGATCTGTACATGTTTACTCTGTGTTAAGGTATTTTTTTTAAATTACCGGCCAAAAACATACTGAAAATCGATCTTTTAGGTGCCCAAAAGTCAATATGTGCATGCATCTTCTGTACCCGTTTATATCTTAAATTCAGTCCCAAAACACCCGAAAATTCGATATTTAGGGGTCCCAGAAGTGATCTGTACATGCCTACTCCGTGTTAGAGTATTTTCAAAATACAGGCCAAAAACATACTGAAAATCGATCTTATAGGTGCCCAAAAGTCGATATGTGTATGCATCTTCTGTACCCGTTTATATCTCAAATTCCGGACCTAAACACCCGAAAATTCGATATTTGGGGTCCCAGAAGCGATCTGTACATGCCTACTCCGTGTTAGAGTATTTTCAAAATTCAGGCCCAAAACATGCTGAAAATCGATATTTTTGGTGCCCAAAGTCAATATGTGTATGCATCTTCTATACTCGTTTATATCTCAAATTCAGGCTCAAAACACCCGAAAATTTGATATTTTGGGGTCCCAGAAGCGATCTGTAAATGCCTACTCAGTGTTAGAATGTTTTCAAAATATTGGCTCAAAACATGCTCAAAATCGATATTTTAGGTGCCCAAAAGTCGATATGTGCATGTATCTTCAGTACTCGTTTATATCTCAAATTCAGGCTCAAAACACCAAAAAATTCGATATTTTGGGGTCCCAGAAGCGATCTGTACATGCCTACTCAGTGCTTGAATATTTTCAAAATATAGGCTCAAAACATGCTAAAAATCGATATTTTAGGTGCGTAAAGTCGATATCTCAAATTAAGGTCCAAAACACCCGAAAATTCGATATTTAGGGGTCCCAGAAGCGATCTGTACATGTTTACTCTGTGTTAAGGTATTTTTTTTAAATTACAGGCCAAAAACATACTGAAAATCGATCTTTTAGGTGCCCAAAAGTCAATATGTGCATGCATCTTCTGTACCCGTTTATATCTCAAATTCTGGCCCTAAACACCCGAAAATTCGATATTTTGGGTCCCAGAAGCGATCTGTACATGCCTACTCCGTGTTAGAGTACTTTCAAAATTCAGGCCCAAAACATGCTCAGGCTCAAAACTCCCGAAAATTCGATATTTCGGGGTCCCAGAAGCGATCTGTACAAGCCTACTCAGTGCTAGAATGTTTTCAAAATATAGGCTCAAAACATGCTCAAAATCGATATTTTAGGTGCACAATAGTCGATATGTGCATGCATCTTCTGTACTCGTTTATGTCTCAAATTCAGGCTCAAAACACCAGAAAATTCGATATTTTGGGGTCCCAGAAGCGATCTGTACATGCCTACTTAATGCTACAATGTTTTCAAAATATAGGCCCAAAACATGCTCAAAATCGATATTTTAGGTGCACAAAAGTCGACATGTGCATGCATCTTATGTACTCGTTTATATCTCAAATTCAGGCTCAAAACACCCGAAAATTCGATATTTTGGGGTCCCAGAAGCAATCTGTACATGCCTACTCAGTGCTAGAATGTTTTCAAAATATAGGCTCAAAACATGCTAAAAATCGATATTTTAGGTGCGTAAAGGCGATATCTCAAATTCAGGCCCAAAACACCCAAAAATTCGATATTTAGGGATCCCAGAAGCGATCTGTACATGCCTACACAGTGCTAGAATATTTTCAAAATATAGGCTCAAAACATGCTAAAAATCGATATTTTTGGTGCCCAAAGTCAATATGTGTATTCATCTTCTATACTCGTTTATATCTCAAATTCAGGCTCAAAACACCCGAAAATTCGATATTTTGGGGTCCCAGAAGCGATCTGTACATGCCTAATCAGTGTTAGAATGTTTTCAAAATATAGGCTCAAAACATGCTCAAAATCGATATTTTAGGTGCCCAAAAGTCGATATGTGCATGCATCTTCTGTACTCGTTTATATCTCAAATTCAGGCTCAAAACACTAAAAAAATTGATATTTTGGGGTCCCAGAAGCGATCTGTACATGTCTACTCAGTGCTAGAATATTTTCAAAATATAGGCTCAAAACATGCTAAAAATCGATATTTTAGGTGCGTAAAGTCGATATCTCAAATTAAGGTCCAAAACACCCGAAAATTCGATATTTAGGGGTCCCAGAAGCGATCTGTACATGTTTACTCTGTGTTAAGGTATTTTTTTTAAATTACCGGCCAAAAACATACTGAAAATCGATCTTTTAGGTGCCCAAAAGTCAATATGTGCATGCATCTTCTGTACCCGTTTATATCTCAAATTCAGTCCCAAAACACCCGAAAATTCGATATTTAGGGGTCCCAGAAGTGATCTGTACATGCCTACTCCGTGTTAGAGTATTTTCAAAATAAAGGCCAAAAACATACTGAAAATCGATCTTATAGGTGCCCAAAAGTCGATATGTGTATGCATCTTCTGTACCCGTTTATATCTCAAATTCCGGACCTAAACACCCGAAAATTCGATATTTGGGGTCCCAGAAGCGATCTGTACATGCCTACTCCGTGTTAGAGTATTTTCAAAATTCAGGCCCAAAACATGCTGAAAATCGATATTTTTGGTGCCGAAAGTCAATATGTGTATGCATCTTCTATACTCGTTTATATCTCAAATTCAGGCTCAAAACACCCGAAAATTCGATATTTTGGGGTCCCAGAAGCGATCTGTACATGCCTAATAAGTGCTAGATTGTTTTCAAAATATAGGCTCAAAACATGCTCAAAATCGATATTTTAGGTGCCCAAAAGTCGATATGTGCATGCATCTTCTGTACTCGTTTATATCTCAAATTCAGGCTCAAAACACCCGAAAATTCGATTTTTTGGGGTCCCAGAAGCGATCTGTACATGCCTACTCAGTGCTAGAATATTTTCAAAATATAGGCTCAAAACATGCTAAAAATCGATATTTTAGGTGCCCAAAGTCGATATCTCATATTCAGGCTTAAAACACCCGAAAATTCGATATTTAGGAGTCCCAGAAGCGATCTGTACAGGCCTACTCCGTGTTAGAGTATTTTGAAAATACAGGCCAAAAACATACAGAAAATCGATCTTTTAGGTGCCCAAAAGTCGATATGTGCATGCATCTTCTGTACCTGTTTATATCTCAAATTCTGGCCCTAAACAACCGAAAATTCGATATTTTGGGGTCCCAGAAGCGATCTGTACATGCCTACTCCGTGTTAGAGTATTTTCAAAATACAGGCCCAAAACATGCTAAAAATCGATATTTTAGGTGCGTAAAGGCGATATCTCAAATTAAGGCCCAAAACACCCGAAAATTCGATATTTAGGGGTCCCAGAAGTGATCTGTACATGTTTACTCCTTGTTAGAGTATTTTAAAAATACAGGCCAAAAACATACTGAAAATCGATCTTTTAGGTGCCCAAAAGTCGATATGTGCATGCATCTTCAGTACCCAAACGTTTATATATCAAATTCAGGCTCAAAACACCAGAAAATTCGATATTTACGGGTCCCAGAAGCGATCTGTACATGCCTACTCCGTGTTAGAGTATTTTCAAAATACAGGCCAAAAACATACTGAAAATCGATCTTTTATGTGCCCAAAAATCGATATGTGCATGCATCATATGTACCCGTTTATATCTCAAATTCTGGCCCTAAACACCCGAAAATTCGATATTTTGGGGTCCCAGAAGCGATCTGTACATGCCTACTCCGTGCTAGAGTATTTTCAAAATTCAGGCCCAAAACATGCTCAAAATCGATATTTTTGGTGCCCAAAGTCAATATGTGTATGCATCTTCTATACTCGTTTATATCTCAAATTCAGGCTCAAAACACCCGAAAATTCGATATTTTGGGGTCCCAGAAGCGATCTGTACAAGCCTACTCAGTGCAAGAATGTTTTCAAAATATAGGCTTAAAACATGCTGAAAATCGATATTTTTGGTGCCCAAAGTCAATATGTGTATGCATCTTATATACTCGTTTATATCTCAAATTCAGGCTTAAAACACCCGAAAATTTGATATTTTGGGGTCCCAGAAGCGATCTGTAAATGCCTACTCAGTGTTAGAATGTTTTCAAAATATAGGCTCAAAACATGCTAAAACTCGATATTTTAGGTGCGTAAAGTCGATATCTCAAATTAAGGCCCAAAACACCCGAAAATTCAATATTTAGGGGTCCCAGAAGCGATCTGTACATGTTTACTCTGTGTTAGAGTATTTTTTTTAAATTACAGGCCAAAAACATACTGAAAATCGATCATTTAGGTGCCCAAAAGTCGATATGTGCATGCATCATCTGTACCCGTTTATATCTCAAATTCTGGCCCTAAACACCCGAAAATTCGATATTTTGGGGTCCCAGAAGCGATCTGTACATGCCTACTCAGTGTTAGAGTATTTTCAAAATTCAGGCCTAAAACATGCTCAGGCTCAAAACTCCCGAAAATTCGATATTTCGTGGTCCCAGAAGCGATCTGTACAAGCCTACTCAGTGCTAGAATGTTTTCAAAATATAGGCTCAAAACATGCTCACAATCGATATTTTAGGTGCTCAATAGTCGATATGTGCATGCATCTTCAGTACCCGTTTATATCCCAAATTCAGGCTCAAAACATCCGAAAATTCGATATTTTGGGGTCCCAGAAGCGATCTGTACATGCCTACTCCGTGTTAGAGTATTTTCAAAATACAGGCCCAAAACATGCTGAAAATCGATATTTTAGATGCCCAAAGTCAATATGTGCATGTATCTTCTGTACCCGTTTATATCTCAAATTCAGGCTCAAAACACCCTAAAATTCAATATTTTGGGGTCCCAGAAGCAATATGTACATGCCTACTCAGTGCTAGAATATTTTCAAAATATAGGCTAAAAACATGCTAAAAATCGATATTTTAGGTGCCAAAAAGTCGATATCTCAAATTCAGTCCCAAAACACCCGAAACTTCGATATTTAAGGGTCCCAGAAGCGATCTGTACATGCCTTCTCCGTGTTAGAGTATTTTCAAAATACAGGCCAAAAACATACTGAAAATCGATCTTTTAGGTGCCCAAAAGTCGATATGTGCATGCATCTTCTGTACCCGTTTATATCTCAAATTCTGTCCCTAAACACCCGAAAATTTGATATTTTGGGGTCCCAGAAGAGATCTGTACATGCCTACTCCGTGTTAGAGTATTTTCAAAATTCAGGCCCAAAACATGCTAAAAATCGATATTTATGGTGCCCAAAGTCAATATGTGTATGCATCTTCTATACTCGTTTATATCTCAAATTCAAGCTCAAAACACCCGAAAATTCGATATTTGGGGTCCCAGAAGCGACCTGTACATGCCTTCTCCGTGTTAGAGTATTTTCAAAATACAGGCCCAAAACATGCTCAAAATCGATGTTTTAGGTGCCCAAAAGTCGAATTGTGCATGCATCTTCAGGACCCGTTTATATCTCAAATTCAGGCTCAAAACACCCGAAAATTCAATATTTTGGGGTCCCAGAAGCGATCTGTACATGCCTAATTAGTGCTAGATTGTTTTCAAAATATAGGCACAAAACATGCTCAAAATCGATATTTTAGGTGCCCAAAAGTCGATATGTTCATGCATCTTCTGTACTCGTTTATATCTCAAATTCAGGCTCAAAACACCCGAAAATTCGATTTTTTGGGGTCCCAGAAGCGATCTGTACATGCCTACTCAGTGCTAGAATATTTTCAAAATATAGGCTCAAAACATGCTAAAAATCGATATTTTAGGTGCCCAAAGTCGATATCTCATATTCAGGCTCAAAACACCCGAAAATTCGATATTTAGGGGTCCCAGAAGCGATCTGTACATGCCTACTCCGTGTTAGAGTATTTTCAAAATACAGGCCAAAAACATACTGAAAATCGATCTTTTAGGTGCCCAAAAGTCGATATGTGCATGCATCTTCTGTACCTGTTTATATCTCAAATTCTGGCCCTAAACACCCGAAAATTCGATATTTTGGGGTCCCAGAAGCGATCTGTACATGCCTACTCCGTGTTAGAGTATTTTCAAAATACAGGCCCAAAACATGCTGAAAATCGATGTTTTAGGTGCCCAAAAGTCGAATTGTGCATGCATCTTCAGGACCCGTTTATATCTCAAATTCAGGCTCAAAACACCCGAAAATTCAATATTTTGGGGTCCCAGAAGCGATCTGTACATGCCTAATTAGTGCTAGATTGTTTTCAAAATATAGGCTCAAAACATGCTCAAAATCGATATTTTAGGTGCCCAAAAGTCGATATGTTCATGCATCTTCTGTACTCGTTTATATCTCAAATTCAGGCTCAAAACACCCGAAAATTCGATTTTTTGGGGTCCCAGAAGCGATCTGTACATGCCTACTTAGTGCTAGAATATTTTCAAAATATAGGCTCAAAACATGCTAAAAATCGATATTTTATGTGCCCAAAGTCGATATCTCATATTCAGGCTCAAAACACCCGAAAATTCGATATTTAGGGGTCCCAGAAGCGATCTGTACATGCCTACTCCGTGTTAGAGTATTTTCAAAATACAGGCCAAAAACATACTGAAAATCGATCTTTTAGGTGCCCATAAGTCGATATGTGCATGCATCTTCTGTACCTGTTTATATCTCAAATTCTGGCCCTAAACACCCGAAAATTCGATATTTTGGGGTCCCAGAAGCGATCTGTACATGCCTACTCCGTGTTAGAGTATTTTCAAAATACAGGCCCAAAACATGCTGAAAATCGATATTTTAGATGCCCAAAGTCATAATGTGCATGTATCTTCTGTACCCGTTTATATCTCAAATTCAGGCTCAAAACACCCGAAAATTCAATATTTTGGGGTCCCAGAAGCAATCTGTACATGCCTACTCAGTGCTAGAATATTTTCAAAATATAGGCTAAAAACATGCTAAAAATCGATATTTTAGGTGCGTAAAGGCGATATCTCAAATTAAGGCCCAAAACACCCGAAAATTCGATATTTAGGGGTCCCAGAAGTGATCTGTACATGTTTACTCCTTGTTAGAGTATTTTAAAAATACAGGCCAAAAACATACTGAAAATCGATCTTTTAGGTGCCCAAAAGTCGATATGTGCATGCATCTTCAGTACCCAAACGTTTATATATCAAATTCAGGCTCAAAACACCCGAAAATTCGATATTTACGGGTCCCAGAAGCGATCTGTACATGCCTACTCCGTGTTAGAGTATTTTCAAAATACAGGCCAAAAACATACTGAAAATCGATCTTTTATGTGCCCAAAAGTCGATATGTGCATGCATCATATGTACCCGTTTATATCTCAAATTCTGGCCCTAAACACCCGAAAATTCGATATTTTGGGGTCCCAGAAGCGATCTGTACATGCCTACTCCGTGTTAGAGTATTTTCAAAATTAAGGCCCAAAACATGCTGAAAATCGATATTTTTGGTGCCCAAAGTCAATATGTGTATGCATCTTCTATACTCGTTTATATCTCAAATTTAGGCTCAAAACACCCGAAAATTCGATATTTTGGGGACCCAGAAGCGATCTGTACAAGCCTACTCAGTGCTAGAATGTTTTCAAAATATAGGCTCAAAACATGCTCAAAATCGATATTTTAGGTGCCCAAAAGTCGATATGTGCATGCATCTTCTGTACTCGTTTATATCTCAAATTCAGGCTCAAAACACCAGAAAATTCGATATTTTGGGGTCCCAGAAGCGATCTGTACATGCCTACTTAGTTTTAGAATGTTTTCAAAATATAGGCTCAAAACATGCTCAAAATCGATATGTTAGGTGCCCAAAAGTCGATATGTGCATGCATCTTCTGTACTCGTTTATATCTCAAATTCAGGCTCAAAACACCCGAAAATTCGATATTTTGGGGTCCCAGAAGCGATCTGTACAAGCCTACTCAGTGCTAGAATATTTTCAAAATATAGGCTCAAAACATGCTAAAAATCGATATTTTTGGTGCCCAAAGTGAATATGTGTATGCATCTTCTATGCTCGTTTATATCTCAAATTCAGGCTCAAAACACCCGAAAATTCGATATTATGGGGTCCCAGAAGCTATCTGTACATGCCTAATCAGTGTTAGAATGTTTTCAAAATATAGGCTCAAAACATGCTCAAAATCGATATTTTAGGTGCCCAAAAGTCGATATGTGCATGCATGTTCTGTACTCGTTTATATCTCAAATTCAGGCTCAAAACACTTAAAAATTTGATATTTTGGGGTCCCAGAAACGATCTGTACATGCCTACTCCGTGTTAGAGTATTTTCAAAATACAGGCCAAAAACATACTGAAAATCGATCTTTTAGGTGCCCAAAAGTCGATATGTGCATGCATCTTCTGTACCTGTTTATATCTCAAATTCTGGCCCTAAACACCCGAAAATTCGATATTTTGGGGTCCCAGAAGCGATCTGTACATGCCTACTCCGTGTTAGAGTATTTTCAAAATACAGGCCCAAAACATGCTCAAAATCGATGTTTTAGGTGCCCAAAAGTCGATATGTGCATTCATCTTCAGTACCCGTTTATATCTCAAATTCTGGCCCTAAACACCCGAAAATTTAATATTTTGGGGTCCCAGAAGCGATCTGGACATGCCTACTCCGTGTTAGAGTATTTTCAAAATACAGGCCCAGAACATGCTCAAAATCGATATTTTAGGTGCCCAAAAGTCGATATGTGCATGTATCTTCAGTACTCGTTTATATCTCAAATTCAGGCTCAAAACACCAAAAAATTCGATATTTTGGGGTCCCAGAAGCGATCTGTACATGTTTACTCTGTGTTAAGGTATTTTTTTTAAATTACAGGCCAAAACATACTGAAAATCGATCTTTTAGGTGCCCAAAAGTCAATATGTGCATGCATCTTCTGTACCCGTTTATATCTCAAATTCTGGCCCTAAACACCCGAAAATTCGATATTTTGGGTCCCAGAAGCGATCTGTACATGCCTACTCCGTGTTAGAGTACTTTCAAAATTCAGGCCCAAAACATGCTCAGGCTCAAAACTACCGAAAATTCGATATTTCGGGGTCCCAGAAGCGATCTGTACAAGCCTACTCAGTGCTAGAATGTTTTCAAAATATAGGCTCAAAACATGCTCAAAATCGATATTTTAGGTGCACAATAGTCGATATGTGCATGCATCTTCTGTACTCGTTTATGTCTCAAATTCAGGCTCAAAACACCAGAAAATTCGATATTTTGGGGTCCCAGAAGCGATCTGTACATGCCTACTTAATGCTACAATGTTTTCAAAATATAGGCTCAAAACATGCTCAAAATCGATATTTTAGGTGCACAAAAGTCGACATGTGCATGCATCTTATGTACTCGTTTATATCTCAAATTCAGGCTCAAAACACCCGAAAATTCGATATTTTGGGGTCCCAGAAGCAATCTGTACATGCCTACTCAGTGCTAGAATATTTTCAAAATATAGGCTCAAAACATGCTAAAAATCGATATTTTAGGTGCGTAAAGGCGATATATCAAATTAAGGCCCAAAACACCCGAAAATTCGATATTTAGGGGTCCCAGAAGGGATCTGGACATGAATACTCCGTGTTAGAGTATTTTCAAAATACAGGCCCAGAACATGCTGAAAATCGATATTTTAGATGCCCAAAAGTCGATATGTGCATGTATTTTCTGTACCCGTTTATATCTCAAATTCAGGCTCAAAACACCCGAAAATTCGATATTTTCGGGTCCCAAAAGCGATCTGTACATGCCTACTCCGTGTTAGAGCATTTTCAAAATACAGGCCCAAAACATGCTGAAAATCGATATTTTAGATGCCCAAAGTCAATATGTGCATGTATCTTCTGTACCCGTTTATATCTCAAATTCAGGCCCAAAACACCCAAAAATTCGATATTTAGGGATCCCAGAAGCGATCTGTACATGCCTAATCAGTGTTAGAATGTTTTCAAAATATTGGCTCAAAACATGCTCAAAATCGATATTTTAGGTGCCCAAAAGTCGATATGTGCATGTATCTTCAGTACTCGTTTATATCTCAAATTCAGGCTCAAAACACCAAAAAATTCGATATTTTGGGGTCCCAGAAGCGATCTGTACATGCCTACTCAGTGCTTGAATATTTTCAAAATATAGGCTCAAAACATGCTAAAAATCGATATTTTAGGTGCGTAAAGTCGATATCTCAAATTAAGGTCCAAAACACCCGAAAATTCGATATTTAGGGGTCCCAGAAGCGATCTGTACATGTTTACTCTGTGTTAAGGTATTTTTTTTAAATTACAGGCCAAAAACATACTGAAAATCGATCTTTTAGGTGCCCAAAAGTCAATATGTGCATGCATCTTCTGTACCCGTTTATATCTCAAATTCTGGCCCTAAACACCCGAAAATTCGATATTTTGGGTCCCAGAAGCGATTTGTACATGCCTACTCCGTGTTAGAGTACTTTCAAAATTCAGGCCCAAAACATGCTCAGGCTCAAAACTCCCGAAAATTCGATATTTCGGGGTCCCAGAAGCGATCTGTACAAGCCTACTCAGTGCTAGAATGTTTTCAAAATATAGGCTCAAAACATGCTCAAAATCGATATTTTAGGTGCACAATAGTCGATATGTGCATGCATCTTCTGTACTCGTTTATGTCTCAAATTCAGGCTCAAAACACCAGAAAATTCGATATTTTGGGGTCCCAGAAGCGATCTGTACATGCCTACTTAATGCTACAATGTTTTCAAAATATAGGCCCAAAACATGCTCAAAATCGATATTTTAGGTGCACAAAAGTCGACATGTGCATGCATCTTATGTACTCGTTTATATCTCAAATTCAGGCTCAAAACACCCGAAAATTCGATATTTTGGGGTCCCAGAAGCAATCTGTACATGCCTACTCAGTGCTAGAATGTTTTCAAAATATAGGCTCAAAACATGCTAAAAATCGATATTTTAGGTGCGTAAAGGCGATATCTCAAATTCAGGCCCAAAACACCCAAAAATTCGATATTTAGGGATCCCAGAAGCGATCTGTACATGCCTACACAGTGCTAGAATATTTTCAAAATATAGGCTCAAAACATGCTAAAAATCGATATTTTTGGTGCCCAAAGTCAATATGTGTATTCATCTTCTATACTCGTTTATATCTCAAATTCAGGCTCAAAACACCCGAAAATTCGATATTTTGGGGTCCCAGAAGCGATCTGTACATGCCTAATCAGTGTTAGAATGTTTTCAAAATATAGGCTCAAAACATGCTCAAAATCGATATTTTAGGTGCCCAAAAGTCGATATGTGCATGCATCTTCTGTACTCGTTTATATCTCAAATTCAGGCTCAAAACACTAAAAAAATTGATATTTTGGGGTCCCAGAAGCGATCTGTACATGTCTACTCAGTGCTAGAATATTTTCAAAATATAGGCTCAAATCATGCTAAAAATCGATATTTTAGGTGCGTAAAGTCGATATCTCAAATTAAGGTCCAAAACACCCGAAAATTCGATATTTAGGGGTCCCAGAAGCGATCTGTACATGTTTACTCTGTGTTAAGGTATTTTTTTTAAATTACCGGCCAAAAACATACTGAAAATCGATCTTTTAGGTGCCCAAAAGTCAATATGTGCATGCATCTTCTGTACCCGTTTATATCTCAAATTCAGGCTCAAAACACCCGAAAATTCGATATTTACGGGTCCCAGAAGCGATCTGTACATGCCTACTCCGTGTTAGAGTATTTTCAAAATACAGGCCAAAAACATACTGAAAATCGATCTTTTAGGTGCCCAAAAGTCGATATGTGCATGCATCTTCTGTACCTGTTTATATCTCAAATTCTGGCCCTAAACACCCGAAAATTCGATATTTTGGGGTCCCAGAAGCGATCTGTACATGCCTACTCCGTGTTAGAGTATTTTCAAAATTCAGGCCCAAAACATGCTGAAAATCGATGTTTTAGGTGCCCAAAAGTCGAATTGTGCATGCATCTTCAGGACCCGTTTATATCTCAAATTCAGGCTCAAAACACCCGAAAATTCAATATTTTGGGGTCCCAGAAGCGATCTGTACATGCCTAATTAGTGCTAGATTGTTTTCAAAATATAGGCTCAAAACATGCTCAAAATCGATATTTTAGGTGCCCAAAAGTCGATATGTTCATGCATCTTCTGTACTCGTTTATATCTCAAATTCAGGCTCAAAACACCCGAAAATTCGATTTTTTGGGGTCCCAGAAGCGATCTGTACATGCCTACTCAGTGCTAGAATATTTTCAAAATATAGGCTCAAAACATGCTAAAAATCGATATTTTAGGTGCCCAAAGTCGATATCTCATATTCAGGCTCAAAACACCCGAAAATTCGATATTTAGGGGTCCCAGAAGCGATCTGTACATGCTTACTCCGTGTTAGAGTATTTTCAAAATACAGGCCAAAAACATACTGAAAATCGATCTTTTAGGTGCCCATAAGTCGATATGTGCATGCATCTTCTGTACCTGTTTATATCTCAAATTCTGGCCCTAAACACCCGAAAATTCGATATTTTGGGGTCCCAGAAGCGATCTGTACATGCCTACTCCGTGTTAGAGTATTTTCAAAATACAGGCCCAAAACATGCTGAAAATCGATATTTTAGATGCCCAAAGTCATAATGTGCATGTATCTTCTGTACCCGTTTATATCTCAAATTCAGGCTCAAAACACCCGAAAATTCAATATTTTGGGGTCCCAGAAGCAATCTGTACATGCCTACTCAGTGCTAGAATAATTTCAAAATATAGGCTAAAAACATGCTAAAAATCGATATTTTAGGTGCGTAAAGGCGATATCTCAAATTAAGGCCCAAAACACCCGAAAATTCGATATTTAGGGGTCCCAGAAGTGATCTGTACATGTTTACTCCTTGTTAGAGTATTTTAAAAATACAGGCCAAAAACATACTGAAAATCGATCTTTTAGGTGCCCAAAAGTCGATATGTGCATGCATCTTCAGTACCCAAACGTTTATATATCAAATTCAGGCTCAAAACACCCGAAAATTCTATATTTACGGGTCCCAGAAGCGATCTGTACATGCCTACTCCGTGTTAGAGTATTTTCAAAATACAGGCCAAAAACATACTGAAAATCGATCTTTTATGTGCCCAAAAGTCGATATGTGCATGCATCATATGTACCCGTTTATATCTCAAATTCTGGCCCTAAACACCCGAAAATTCGATATTTTGGGGTCCCAGAAGCGATCTGTACATGCCTACTCCGTGTTAGAGTATTTTCAAAATTAAGGCCCAAAACATGCTGAAAATCGATATTTTTGGTGCCCAAAGTCAATATGTGTATGCATCTTCTATACTCGTTTATATCTCAAATTTAGGCTCAAAACACCCGAAAATTCGATATTTTGGGGACCCAGAAGCGATCTGTACAAGCCTACTCAGTGCTAGAATGTTTTCAAAATATAGGCTCAAAACATGCTCAAAATCGATATTTTAGGTGCCCAAAAGTCGATATGTGCATGCATCTTCTGTACTCGTTTATATCTCAAATTCAGGCTCAAAACACCAGAAAATTCGATATTTTGGGGTCCCAGAAGCGATCTGTACATGCCTACTTAGTTTTAGAATGTTTTCAAAATATAGGCTCAAAACATGCTCAAAATCGATATGTTAGGTGCCCAAAAGTCGATATGTGCATGCATCTTCTGTACTCGTTTATATCTCAAATTCAGGCTCAAAACACCCGAAAATTCGATATTTTGGGGTCCCAGAAGCGATCTGTACAAGCCTACTCAGTGCTAGAATATTTTCAAAATATAGGCTCAAAACATGCTAAAAATCGATATTTTTGGTGCCCAAAGTGAATATGTGTATGCATCTTCTATGCTCGTTTATATCTCAAATTCAGGCTCAAAACACCCGAAAATTCGATATTTTGGGGTCCCAGAAGCTATCTGTACATGCCTAATCAGTGTTAGAATGTTTTCAAAATATAGGCTCAAAACATGCTCAAAATCGATATTTTAGGTGCCCAAAAGTCGATATGTGCATGCATGTTCTGTACTCGTTTATATCTCAAATTCAGGCTCAAAACACTTAAAAATTTGATATTTTGGGGTCCCAGAAACGATCTGTACATGCCTACTCCGTGTTAGATTATTTTCAAAATACAGGCCAAAAACATACTGAAAATCGATCTTTTAGGTGCCCAAAAGTCGATATGTGCATGCATCTTCTGTACCTGTTTATATCTCAAATTCTGGCCCTAAACACCCGAAAATTCGATATTTTGGGGTCCCAGAAGCGATCTGTACATGCCTACTCCGTGTTAGAGTATTTTCAAAATACAGGCCCAAAACATGCTCAAAATCGATGTTTTAGGTGCCCAAAAGTCGATATGTGCATTCATCTTCAGTACCCGTTTATATCTCAAATTCTGGCCCTAAACACCCTAAAATTTAATATTTTGGGGTCCCAGAAGCGATCTGGACATGCCTACTCCGTGTTAGAGTATTTTCAAAATACAGGCCCAGAACATGCTGAAAATCGATATTTTAGATGCCCAAAAGTCGATATGTGCATGTATTTTCTGTACCCGTTTATATCTCAAATTCAGGCTCAAAACACACGAAAATTCGATATTTTGGGGTCCCAAAAGCGATCTGTACATGCCTACTCCGTGTTAGAGCATTTTCAAAATACAGGCCCAAAACATGCTGAAAATCGATATTTTAGATGCCCAAAGTCAATATGTGCATGTATCTTCTGTACCCGTTTATATCTCAAATTCAGGCCCTAAACACCCAAAAATTCGATATTTAGGGATCCCAGAAGCGATCTGTACATGCCTACTCAGTGCTAGAATATTTTCAAAATATAGGCTCAAAACATGCTCAAAATCGATATTTTTGGTGCCCAAAGTCAATATGTGTATGCATCTTCTATACTCGTTTATATCTCAAATTCAGGCTCAAAATACCCGAAAATTCGATATTTTGGGGTCCCAGAAGCGATCTGTACATGCCTAATCAGTGTTAGAATGTTTTCAAAATATAGGCTCAAAACATGCTCAAAATCGATATTTTAGGTGCCCAAAAGTCGATATGTGCATGCATCTTCTGTACTCGTTTATATCTCAAATTCAGGCTCAAAAAACTAAAAAATTTGATATTTTGGGGTCCCAGAAGCGATTTGTACATGCCTACTCAGTGCTAGAATATTTCCAAAATATAGGCTCAAAACATGCTAAAAATCGATATTTTAGGTGCGTAAAGTCGATATCTCAAATTAAGGCCCAAAACACCCGAAAATTCGATATTTAGGGGTCCCAGAAGCGATCTGTACATGTTTACTCTGTGTTAAGGTATTTTTTTTAAATTACCGGCCAAAAACATACAGAAAATCGATCTTTTAGGTGCCCAAAAGTCGAATTGTGCATGCATCTTCAGGACCCGTTTATATCTCAAATTCAGGCTCAAAACACCCGAAAATTCAATATTTTGGGGTCCCAGAAGCGATCTGTAAATGCCTAATTAGTGCTAGATTGTTTTCAAAATATAGGCTCAAAACATGCTCAAAATCGATATTTTAGGTGCCCAAAAGTCGATATGTTCATGCATCTTCTGTACTCGTTTATATCTCAAATTCAGGCTCAAAACACCCGAAAATTCGATTTTTTGGGGTCCCAGAAGCGATCTGTACATGCCTACTCAGTGCTAGAATATTTTCAAAATATAGGCTCAAAACATGCTAAAAATCGATATTTTAGGTGCCCAAAGTCGATATCTCATATTCAGGCTCAAAACACCCGAAAATTCGATATTTAGGGGTCCCAGAAGCGATCTGTACATGCCTACTCCGTGTTAGAGTATTTTCAAAATACAGGCCAAAAACATACTGAAAATCGATCTTTTAGGTGCCCAAAAGTCGATATGTGCATGCATCTTCTGTACCTGTTTATATCTCAAATTCTGGCCCTAAACACCCGAAAATTCGATATTTTGGGGTCCCAGAAGCGATCTGTACATGCCTACTCCGTGTTAGAGTACTTTCAAAATACAGGCCCAAAACATGCTGAAAATCGATGTTTTAGGTGCCCAAAAGTCGAATTGTGCATGCATCTTCAGGACCCGTTTATATCTCAAATTCAGGCTCAAAACACCCGAAAATTCAATATTTTGGGGTCCCAGAAGCGATCTGTACATGCCTAATTAGTGCTAGATTGTTTTCAAAATATAGGCTCAAAACATGCTCAAAATCGATATTTTAGGTGCCCAAAAGTCGATATGTTCATGCATCTTCTGTACTCGTTTATATCTCAAATTCAGGCTCAAAACACCCGAAAATTCGATTTTTTGGGGTCCCAGAAGCGATCTGTACATGCCTACTCAGTGCTAGAATATTTTCAAAATATAGGCTCAAAACATGCTAAAAATCGATATTTTAGGTGCCCAAAGTCGATATCTCATATTCAGGCTCAAAACACCCGAAAATTCGATATTTAGGGGTCCCAGAAGCGATCTGTACATGCCTACTCCGTGTTAGAGTATTTTCAAAATACAGGCCAAAAACATACTGAAAATCGATCTTTTAGGTGCCCATAAGTCGATATGTGCATGCATCTTCTGTACCTGTTTATATCTCAAATTCTGGCCCTAAACACCCGAAAATTCGATATTTTGGGGTCCCAGAAGCGATCTGTACATGCCTACTCCGTGTTAGAGTATTTTCAAAATACAGGCCCAAAACATGCTGAAAATCGATATTTTAGATGCCCAAAGTCATAATGTGCATGTATCTTCTGTACCCGTTTATATCTCAAATTCAGGCTCAAAACACCCGAAAATTCGATATTTTGGGGTCCCAGAAGCGATCTGTACAAGCCTACTCAGTGCTAGAATATTTTCAAAATATAGGCTCAAAACATGCTAAAAATCGATATTTTTGGTGCCCAAAGTGAATATGTGTATGCATCTTCTATGCTCGTTTATATCTCAAATTCAGTCTCAAAACACCCGAAAATTCGATATTTTGGGGTCCCAGAAGCGATCTGTACAAGCCTACTCAGTGCTAGAATATTTTCAAAATATAGGCTCAAAACATGCTAAAAATCGATATTTTTGGTGCCCAAAGTGAATATGTGTATGCATCTTCTATGCTCGTTTATATCTCAAATTCAGGCTCAAAACACCCGAAAATTCGATATTTTGGGGTCCCAGAAGCTATCTGTACATGCCTAATCAGTGTTAGAATGTTTTCAAAATATAGGCTCAAAACATGCTCAAAATCGATATTTTAGGTGCCCAAAAGTCGATATGTGCATGCATGTTCTGTACTCGTTTATATCTCAAATTCAGGCTCAAAACACTTAAAAATTTGATATTTTGGGGTCCCAGAAACGATCTGTACATGCCTACTCCGTGTTAGAGTATTTTCAAAATACAGGCCAAAAACATATTGAAAATTGATCTTTTAGGTGCCCAAAAGTCGATATGTGCATGCATCTTCTGTACCTGTTTATATCTCAAATTCTGGCCCTAAACACCCGAAAATTCGATATTTTGGGGTCCCAGAAGCGATCTGTACATGCCTACTCCGTGTTAGAGTATTTTCAAAATACAGGCCCAAAACATGCTCAAAATCGATGTTTTAGGTGCCCAAAAGTCGATATGTGCATTCATCTTCAGTACCCGTTTATATCTCAAATTCTGGCCCTAAACACCCGAAAATTTAATATTTTGGGGTCCCAGAAGCGATCTGGACATGCCTACTCCGTGTTAGAGTATTTTCAAAATACAGGCCCAGAACATGCTGAAAATCGATATTTTAGATGCCCAAAAGTCGATATGTGCATGTATTTTCTGTACCCGTTTATATCTCAAATTCAGGCTCAAAACACACAAAAATTCGATATTTTGGGGTCCCAAAAGCGATCTGTACATGCCTACTCCGTGTTAGAGCATTTTCAAAATACAGGCCCAAAACATGCTGAAAATCGATATTTTAGATGCCCAAAGTCAATATGTGCATGTATCTTCTGTACCCGTTTATATCTCAAATTCAGGCCCTAAACACCCAAAAATTCGATATTTAGGGATCCCAGAAGCGATCTGTACATGCCTACTCAGTGCTAGAATATTTTCAAAATATAGGCTCAAAACATGCTCAAAATCGATATTTTTGGTGCCCAAAGTCAATATGTGTATGCATCTTCTATACTCGTTTATATCTCAAATTCAGGCTCAAAATACCCGAAAATTCGATATTTTGGGGTCCCAGAAGCGATCTGTACATGCCTAATCAGTGTTAGAATGTTTTCAAAATATAGGCTCAAAACATGCTCAAAATCGATATTTTAGGTGCCCAAAAGTCGATATGTGCATGCATCTTCTGTACTCGTTTATATCTCAAATTCAGGCTCAAAAAACTAAAAAATTTGATATTTTGGGGTCCCAGAAGCGATCTGTACATGCCTACTCAGTGCTAGAATATTTTCAAAATATAGGCTCAAAACATGCTAAAAATCGATATTTTAGGTGCGTAAAGTCGATATCTCAAATTAAGGCCCAAAACACCCGAAAATTCGATATTTAGGGGTCCCAGAAGCGATCTGTACATGTTTACTCTGTGTTAAGGTATTTTTTTTAAATTACCGGCCAAAAACATACAGAAAATCGCTCTTTTAGGTGCCCAAAAGTCGAATTGTGCATGCATCTTCAGGACCCGTTTATATCTCAAATTCAGGCTCAAAACACCCGAAAATTCAATATTTTGGGGTCCCAGAAGCGATCTGTACATGCCTAATTAGTGCTAGATTGTTTTCAAAATATAGGCTCAAAACATGCTCAAAATCGATATTTTAGGTGCCCAAAAGTCGATATGTTCATGCATCTTCTGTACTCGTTTATATCTCAAATTCAGGCTCAAAACACTTAAAAATTTGATATTTTGGGGTCCCAGAAACGATCTGTACATGCCTACTCCGTGTTAGAGTATTTTCAAAATACAGGCCAAAAACATATTGAAAATTGATCTTTTAGGTGCCCAAAAGTCGATATGTGCATGCATCTTCTGTACCTGTTTATATCTCAAATTCTGGCCCTAAACACCCGAAAATTCGATATTTTGGGGTCCCAGAAGCGATCTGTACATGCCTACTCCGTGTTAGAGTATTTTCAAAATACAGGCCCAAAACATGCTCAAAATCGATGTTTTAGGTGCCCAAAAGTCGATATGTGCATTCATCTTCAGTACCCGTTTATATCTCAAATTCTGGCCCTAAACACCCGAAAATTTAATATTTTGGGGTCCCAGAAGCGATCTGGACATGCCTACTCCGTGTTAGAGTATTTTCAAAATACAGGCCCAGAACATGCTGAAAATCGATATTTTAGATGCCCAAAAGTCGATATGTGCATGTATTTTCTGTACCCGTTTATATCTCAAATTCAGGCTCAAAACACACAAAAATTCGATATTTTGGGGTCCCAAAAGCGATCTGTACATGCCTACTCCGTGTTAGAGCATTTTCAAAATACAGGCCCAAAACATGCTGAAAATCGATATTTTAGATGCCCAAAGTCAATATGTGCATGTATCTTCTGTACCCGTTTATATCTCAAATTCAGGCCCTAAACACCCAAAAATTCGATATTTAGGGATCCCAGAAGCGATCTGTACATGCCTACTCAGTGCTAGAATATTTTCAAAATATAGGCTCAAAACATGCTCAAAATCGATATTTTTGGTGCCCAAAGTCAATATGTGTATGCATCTTCTATACTCGTTTATATCTCAAATTCAGGCTCAAAATACCCGAAAATTCGATATTTTGGGGTCCCAGAAGCGATCTGTACATGCCTAATCAGTGTTAGAATGTTTTCAAAATATAGGCTCAAAACATGCTCAAAATCGATATTTTAGGTGCCCAAAAGTCGATATGTGCATGCATCTTCTGTACTCGTTTATATCTCAAATTCAGGCTCAAAAAACTAAAAAATTTGATATTTTGGGGTCCCAGAAGCGATCTGTACATGCCTACTCAGTGCTAGAATATTTTCAAAATATAGGCTCAAAACATGCTAAAAATCGATATTTTAGGTGCGTAAAGTCGATATCTCAAATTAAGGCCCAAAACACCCGAAAATTCGATATTTAGGGGTCCCAGAAGCGATCTGTACATGTTTACTCTGTGTTAAGGTATTTTTTTTAAATTACCGGCCAAAAACATACAGAAAATCGCTCTTTTAGGTGCCCAAAAGTCGAATTGTGCATGCATCTTCAGGACCCGTTTATATCTCAAATTCAGGCTCAAAACACCCGAAAATTCAATATTTTGGGGTCCCAGAAGCGATCTGTACATGCCTAATTAGTGCTAGATTGTTTTCAAAATATAGGCTCAAAACATGCTCAAAATCGATATTTTAGGTGCCCAAAAGTCGATATGTTCATGCATCTTCTGTACTCGTTTATATCTCAAATTCAGGCTCAAAACACCCGAAAATTCGATTTTTTGGGGTCCCAGAAGCGATCTGTACATGCCTACTCAGTGCTAGAATATTTTCAAAATATAGGCTCAAAACATGCTAAAAATCGATATTTTAGGTGCCCAAAGTCGATATCTCATATTCAGGCTCAAAACACCCGAAAATTCGATATTTAAGGTTCCCAGAAGCGATCTGTACATGCCTACTCCGTGTTAGAGTATTTTCAAAATACAGGCCAAAAACATACTGAAAATCGATCTTTTAGGTGCCCAAAAGTCGATATGTGCATGCATCTTCTGTACCTGTTTATATCTCAAATTCTGGCCCTAAACACCCGAAAATTCGATATTTTGGGGTCCCAGAAGCGATCTGTACATGCCTACTCCGTGTTAGAGTATTTTCAAAATACAGGCCCAAAACATGCTGAAAATCGATGTTTTAGGTGCCCAAAAGTCGAATTGTGCATGCATCTTCAGGACCCGTTTATATCTCAAATTCAGGCTCAAAACACCCGAAAATTCAATATTTTGGGGTCCCAGAAGCGATCTGTACATGCCTAATTAGTGCTAGATTGTTTTCAAAATATAGGCTCAAAACATGCTCAAAATCGATATTTTAGGTGCCCAAAAGTCGATATGTTCATGCATCTTCTGTACTCGTTTATATCTCAAATTCAGGCTCAAAACACCCGAAAATTCGATTTTTTGGGGTCCCAGAAGCGATCTGTACATGCCTACTCAGTGCTAGAATATTTTCAAAATATAGGCTCAAAACATGCTAAAATCGATATTTTAGGTGCCCAAAGTCGATATCTCATATTCAGGCTCAAAACACCCGAAAATTCGATATTTAGGGGTCCCATAAGCGATCTGTACATGCCTACTCCGTGTTAGAGTATTTTCAAAATACAGGCCAAAAACATACTGAAAATCGATCTTTTAGGTGCCCATAAGTCGATATGTGCATGCATCTTCTGTACCCGTTTATATCTCAAATTCAGGCTCAAAACACCCGAAAATTCAATATTTTGGGGTCCCAGAAGCAATCTGTACATGCCTACTCAGTGCTAGAATATTTTCAAAATATAGGCTAAAAACATGCTAAAAATCGATATTTTAGGTGCGTAAAGGCGATATCTCAAATTAAGGCCCAAAACACCCGAAAATTCGATATTTAGGGGTCCCAGAAGTGATCTGTACATGTTTACTCCTTGTTAGAGTATTTTAAAAATACAGGCCAAAAACATACTGAAAATCGATCTTTTAGGTGCCCAAAAGTCGATATGTGCATGCATCTTCAGTACCCAAACGTTTATATATCAAATTCAGGCTCAAAACACCCGAAAATTCGATATTTACGGGTCCCAGAAGCGATCTGTACATGCCTACTCCGTGTTAGAGTATTTTCAAAATACAGGCCAAAAACATACTGAAAATCGATCTTTTATGTGCCCAAAAGTCGATATGTGCATGCATCATATGTACCCGTTTATATCTCAAATTCTGGCCCTAAACACTCGAAAATTCGATATTTTGGGGTCCCAGAAGCGATCTGTACATGCCTACTCCGTGTTAGAGTATTTTCAAAATTAAGGCCCAAAACATGCTGAAAATCGATATTTTTGGTGCCCAAAGTCAATATGTGTATGCATCTTCTATACTCGTTTATATCTCAAATTTAGGCTCAAAACACTCGAAAATTCGATATTTTGGGGACCCAGAAGCGATCTTTACAAGCCTACTCAGTGCTAGAATGTTTTCAAAATATAGGCTCAAAACATGCTCAAAATCGATATTTTAGGTGCCCAAAAGTCGATATGTGCATGCATCTTCTGTACTCGTTTATATCTCAAATTCAGGCTCAAAACACCAGAAAATTCGATATTTTGGGGTCCCAGAAGCGATCTGTACATGCCTACTTAGTTTTAGAATGTTTTCAAAATATAGGCTCAAAACATGCTCAAAATCGATATGTTAGGTGCCCAAAAGTCGATATGTGCATGCATCTTCTGTACTCGTTTATATCTCAAATTCAGGCTCAAAACACCCGAAAATTCGATATTTTGGGGTCCCAGAAGCGATCTGTACAAGCCTACTCAGTGCTAGAATATTTTCAAAATATAGGCTCAAAACATGCTAAAAATCGATATTTTTGGTGCCCAAAGTGAATATGTGTATGCATCTTCTATGCTCGTTTATATCTCAAATTCAGGCTCAAAACACCCGAAAATTCGATATTTTGGGGTCCCAGAAGCTATCTGTACATGCCTAATCAGTGTTAGAATGTTTTCAAAATATAGGCTCAAAACATGCTCAAAATCGATATTTTAGGTGCCCAAAAGTCGATATGTGCATGCATGTTCTGTACTCGTTTATATCTCAAATTCAGGCTCAAAACACTTAAAAATTTGATATTTTGGGGTCCCAGAAACGATCTGTACATGCCTACTCCGTGTTAGAGTATTTTCAAAATACAGGCCAAAAACATACTGAAAATCGATCTTTTAGGTGCCCAAAAGTCGATATGTGCATGCATCTTCTGTACCTGTTTATATCTCAAATTCTGGCCCTAAACACCCGAAAATTCGATATTTTGGGGTCCCAGAAGCGATCTGTACATGCCTACTCCGTGTTAGAGTATTTTCAAAATACAGGCCCAAAACATGCTCAAAATCGATGTTTTAGGTGCCCAAAAGTCGATATGTGCATTCATCTTCAGTACCCGTTTATCTCTCAAATTCTGGCCCTAAACACCCGAAAATTTAATATTTTGGGGTCCCAGAAGCGATCTGGACATGCCTACTCCGTGTTAGAGTATTTTCAAAATACAGGCCCAGAACATGCTGAAAATCGATATTTTAGATGCCCAAAAGTCGATATGTGCATGTATTTTCTGTACCCGTTTATATCTCAAATTCAGGCTCAAAACACCCGAAAATTCGATTTTTTGGGGTCCCAAAAGCGATCTGTACATGCCTACTCCGTGTTAGAGCATTTTCAAAATACAGGCCCAAAACATGCTGAAAATCGATATTTTAGATGCCCAAAGTCAATATGTGCATGTATCTTCTGTACCCGTTTATATCTCAAATTCAGGCCCTAAACACCCAAAAATTCGATATTTAGGGATCCCAGAAGCGATCTGTACATGCCTACTCAGTGCTAGAATATTTTCAAAATATAGGCTCAAAACATGCTCAAAATCGATATTTTTGGTGCCCAAAGTCAATATGTGTATGCATCTTCTATACTCGTTTATATCTCAAATTCAGGCTCAAAATACCCGAAAATTCGATATTTTGGGGTCCCAGAAGCGATCTGTACATGCCTAATCAGTGTTAGAATGTTTTCAAAATATAGGCTCAAAACATGCTCAAAATCGATATTTTAGGTGCCCAAAAGTCGATATGTGCATGCATCTTCTGTACTCGTTTATATCTCAAATTCAGGCTCAAAAAACTAAAAAATTTGATATTTTGGGGTCCCAGAAGCGATCTGTACATGCCTACTCAGTGCTAGAATATTTTTAAAATATAGGCTCAAAACATGCTAAAAATCGATATTTTAGGTGCGTAAAGTCGATATCTCAAATTAAGGCCCAAAACACCCGAAAATTCGATATTTAGGGGTCCCAGAAGCGATCTGTACATGTTTACTCTGTGTTAAGGTATTTTTTTTAAATTACCGGCCAAAAACATACAGAAAATCGGTCTTTTAGGTGCCCAAAAGTCGATATGTGCATGCATCTTCTGTACCTGTTTATATCTCAAATTCTGGCCCTAAACAACCGAAAATTCGATATTTTGGGGTCCCAGAAGCGATCTGTACATGCCTACTCCGTGTTAGAGTATTTTCAAAATACAGGCCCAAAACATGCTCAAAATCGATGTTTTAGGTGCCCAAAAGTCGATATGTGCATGCATCTTCAGTACCCGTTTATATCCCAAATTCAGGCTCAAAACATCCGAAAATTCGATATTTTGGGGTCCCAGAAGCGATCTGTACATGCCTACTCCGTGTTAGAGTATTTTCAAAATACAGGCCCAAAACATGCTGAAAATCGATATTTTAGATGCCCAAAGTCAATATGTGCATGTATCTTCTGTACCCGTTTATATCTCAAATTCAGGCTCAAAACACCCTAAAATTCAATATTTTGGGGTCCCAGAAGCAATATGTACATGCCTACTCAGTGCTAGAATATTTTCAAAATATAGGCTAAAAACATGCTAAAAATCGATATTTTAGGTGCCAAAAAGTCGATATCTCAAATTCAGTCCCAAAACACCCGAAACTTCGATATTTAAGGGTCCCAGAAGCGATCTGTACATGCCTTCTCCGTGTTAGAGTATTTTCAAAATACAGGCCAAAAACATACTGAAAATCGATCTTTTAGGTGCCCAAAAGTCGATATGTGCATGCATCTTCTGTACCCGTTTATATCTCAAATTCAGGCCCTAAACACCCGAAAATTTGATATTTTGGGGTCCCAGAAGAGATCTGTACATGCCTACTCCGTGTTAGAGTATTTTCAAAATTAAGGCCCAAAACATGCTAAAAATCGATATTTATGGTGCCCAAAGTCAATATGTGTATGCATCTTCTATACTCGTTTATATCTCAAATTCAAGCTCAAAACACCCGAAAATTCGATATTTGGGGTCCCAGAAGCGACCTGTACATGCCTTCTCCGTGTTAGAGTATTTTCAAAATACAGGCCCAAAACATGCTCAAAATCGATGTTTTAGGTGCCCAAAAGTCGAATTGTGCATGCATCTTCTGTACTCGTTTATATCTCAAATTCAGGCTCAAAACACCAGAAAATTCGATATTTTGGGGTCCCAGATGCGATCTGTACATGCCTACTTAGTTTTAGAATGTTTTCAAAATATAGGCTCAAAACATGCTCAAAATCGATATGTTAGGTGCCCAAAAGTCGATATGTGCATGCATCTTCTGTACTCGTTTATATCTCAAATTCAGGCTCAAAACACCCGAAAATTCGATATTTTGGGGTCCCAGAAGCGATCTGTACAAGCCTACTCAGTGCTAGAATATTTTCAAAATATAGGCTCAAAACATGCTAAAAATCGATATTTTTGGTGCCCAAAGTGAATATGTGTATGCATCTTCTATGCTCGTTTATATCTCAAATTCAGGCTCAAAACACCCGAAAATTCGATATTTTGGGGTCCCAGAAGCTATCTGTACATGCCTAATCAGTGTTAGAATTTTTTCAAAATATAGGCTCAAAACATGCTCAAAATCGATATTTTAGGTGCCCAAAAGTCGATATGTGCATGCATGTTCTGTACTCGTTTATATCTCAAATTCAGGCTCAAAACACTTAAAAATTTGATATTTTGGGGTCCCAGAAACGATCTGTACATGCTTCCTCAGTGCTAGAATATTTTCAAAATATAGGCTCAAAACATGCTATAAATCGATATTTTAGGTGCGTAAAGTCGTATTTCACAAATTAAGGCCCAAAACACCCGAAAATTCGATATTTAGGGGTCCCAAAAGCGATCTGTACATGTTTACTCTGTGTTAGAGTATTTTTTTTAAATTACAGGCCAAAAACATACTGAAAATCGATCTTTTAGGTGCCCAAAAGTCGATATGTGCATGCATCTTCTGTACCCGTTTATATCTCAAATTCCGGCCCTAAACACCCGAAAATTCGATATTTGGGGTTTCAGAAGCGATCTGTACATGCCTACTCCGTGTTAGAGTATTTTCAAAATTCAGGCCCATAACATGCTGAAAATCGATATTTTTGGTGCCCAAAGTCAATATGTGTATGCATCTTCTATACTCGTTTATATCTCATATTCAGGCTCAAAACACCCGAAAATTCGATATTTAGGGGTCCCAGAAGCGATCTGTACATGCCTACTCCGTGTTAGAGTATTTTCACATTACAGGCCAAAAACATACTGAAAATCGATCTTTTAGGTGCCCAAAAGTCGATATGTGCATGCATCTTCTGTACCTGTTTATATCTCAAATTCTGGCCCTAAACACCCGAAAATTCGATATTTTGGGGTCCTAGAAGCGATCTGTACATGCCTACTCCGTGTTAGAGTATTTTCAAAATACAGGCCCAAAACATGCTCAAAATCGATGTTTTAGGTGCCCAAAAGTCGATATGTGCATTCATCTTCAGTACCCGTTTATATCTCAAATTTTGGCCCTAAACACCCGAAAATTTAATATTTTGGGGTCCCAGAAGCGATCTGTACATGCCTACTCCGTGTTAGAGTATTTTCAAAATTCAGGCCCAAAACATGCTAAAAATCGATATTTTTGGTGCCCAAAGTGAATATGTGTATGCATCTTCTATGCTCGTTTATATCTCAAATTCAGGCTCAAAACACCCGAAAATTCGATATTTTGGGGTCCCAGAAGCTATCTGTACATGCCTAATCAGTGTTAGAATGTTTTCAAAATATAGGCTCAAAACATGCTCAAAATCGATATTTTAGGTGCCCAAAAATCGATATGTGCATGCATGTTCTGTACTCGTTTATATTCCAAATTCAGGCTCAAAACACTAAAAAATTTGATTTTTTGGGGTCCCAGAAGCGATCTGTACATGCCTCCTCAGTGCTAGAATATTTTCAAAATAAAGGCTCAAAACATCCTCAAAATCGATATTTTAGGTGCCCAAAAGTCGATATGTACATGCATCTTCTGTACTCGTTTATATCTCAAATTCAGGCTCAAAACACCAAAAAATTCGATATTTTGGGGTCCCAGAAGCGATCTGTACATGCCTACTCAGTGCTTGAATATTTTCAAAATATAGGCTCAAAACATGCTAAAAATCGATATTTTAGGTGCGTAAAGTCGATATCTCAAATTAAGGCCCAAAACACCCGAAAATTCGATATTTATGTGGCCCAGAAGGGATCTGTACATGCCTACTCCGTGTTAGAGTATTTTCAAAATACAGGCCAAAAACATACTGAAAATCGATCTTTTATGTGCCCAAAAGTCGATATGTGCATGCATCATATGTACCCGTTTATATCTCAAATTCTGGCCCTAAACACCCGAAAATTCGATATTTTGGGGTCCCAGAAGCGATCTGTACATGCCTACTCCGTGTTAGAGTATTTTCAAAATTCAGGCCCAAAACATGCTGAAAATCGATATTTTTGGTGCCCAAAGTCAATATGTGTATGCATCTTCTATACTCGTTTATATCTCAAATTTAGGCTCAAAACACCCGAAAATTCGATATTTTGGGGTCCCAGAAGCGATCTGTACAAGCCTACTCAGTGCTAGAATGTTTTCAAAATATAGGCTCAAAACATGCTCAAAATCGATATTTTAGGTGCCCAAAAGTCGATAGGTGCATGCATCTTCTGTACTCGTTTATATCTCAAATTCAGGCTCAAAACACCCGAAAATTCGATATTTTGGGGCCCCATAAGCGATCTGTACATGCCTACTCAGTGCTAGAATATTTTCAAAATATAGGCTCAAAACATGCTAAAAATCGATATTTTAGGTGCGTAAAGGCGATATCTCAAATTAAGGCCCAAAACACCCGAAAATTCGATATTTAGGGGTCCCAGAAGCGATCTGTACATGCCTACTCCGTGTTAGAGTATTTTCAAAATACAGGCCCAAAACATGCTGAAAATCGATATTTTAGATGCCCAAAAGTCGATATGTGCATGTATTTTCTGTACCCGTTTATATCTCAAATTCAGGCTCAAAACACCCGAAAATTCGATATTTTGGGGTCCCAAAAGCGATCTGTACATGCCTACTCCGTGTTAGAGCATTTTCAAAATACAGGCCCAAAACATGCTTAAAATCGATATTTTAGATGTCCAAAGTCAATATGTGCATGTATCTTCTGTACCCGTTTATATCTCAAATTCATGCCCAAAACACCCAAAAATTCGATATTTAGGGATCCCTTAAGCGATCTGTACATGCCTACTCAGTGCTAGAATATTTTCAAAATATAGGCTCAAAACATGCTAAAAATCGATATTTTTGGTGCCCAAAGTGAATATGTGTATGCATCTTCTATGCTCGTTTATATCTCAAATTCAGTCTCAAAACACCCGAAAATTCGATATTTTGGGGTCCCAGAAGCTATCTGTACATGCCTAATCAGTGTTAGAATGTTTTCAAAATATAGGCTCAAAACATGCTCAAAATCGATATTTTAGGTGCCCAAAAGTCGATATGTGCATGCATGTTCTGTACTCGTTTATATCTCAAATTCAGGCTCAAAACACTAAAAAATTTGATTTTTTGGGGTCCCAGAAGCGATCTGTACATGCCTCCTCAGTGCTAGAATATTTTCAAAATAAAGGCTCAAAACATCCTCAAAATCGATATTTTAGGTGCCCAAAAGTCGATATGTACATGCATCTTCTGTACTCGTTTATATCTCAAATTCAGGCTCAAAACACCAAAAAATTCGATATTTTGGGGTCCCAGAAGCGATCTGTACATGCCTACTCAGTGCTTGAATTTTTTCAAAATATAGGCTCAAAACATGCTAAAAATCGATATTTTAGGTGCGTAAAGTCGATATCTCAAATTAAGGCCCAAAACACCCGAAAATTCGATATTTATGGGTCCCAGAAGGGATCTGTACATGCCTACTCCGTGTTAGAGTATTTTCAAAATACAGGCCAAAAACATACTGAAAATCGATCTTTTAGGTGCCCAAAAGTCGATATGTGCATCCATCTTCTGTACCCGTTTATATCTCAAATTCCGGGGCTAAACACCGAAAAATTCGATATTTGGGGTCCCAGAAGCGATCTGTACATGCCTACTCCGTGTTAGAGTATTTTCAAAATTCAGGCCCAAAACATGCTGAAAATCGATATTTTTGTGCCCAAAGTCAATATGTGTATGCATCTTCTATACTCGTTTATATCTCAAATTCAGGCTCAAAACACCAAAAAATTCAATATTTTGGGGTCCTAGAAGCAATCTGTACATGCCTACTCAGTGCTAGAATATTTTCAAAATATAGGCTAAAAACATGCTAAAAATCGATATTTTAGGTGCGTAAAGGTGATATCTCAAATTCAGGCCCAAAACACCCGAAAATTCGATATTTGGGGTCCCAGAAGCGATCTGTACATGCCTTCTCCGTGTTAGAGTATTTTCAAAATACAGGCCCAAAACATGCTCAAAATCGATGTTTTAGGTGCCCAAAAGTCGATATGTGCATGCATCTTCAGTACCCAAACGTTTATATCTCAAATTTAGGCTCAAAACACCCGAAAATTCGATATTTACGGGTCCCAGAAGCGATCTGTACATGCCTACTCCGTGTTAGAGTATTTTCAAAATACAGGCCAAAAACATACTGAAAATCGATCTTTTATGTGCCCAAAAGTCGATATGTGCATGCATCATATGTACCCGTTTATATCTCAAATTCTGGCCCTAAACACCCGAAAATTCGATATTTTGGGGTCCCTGAAGCGATCTGTACATGCCTACTCCGTGTTAGAGTATTTTCAAAATTCAGGCCCAAAACATGCTGAAAATCGATATTTTTGGTGCCCAAAGTCAATATGTGTATGCATCTTCTATACTCGTTTATACCTCAAATTTAGGCTCAAAACACCCGAAAATTCGATATTTTGGGGTCCCAGAAGCGATCTGTACATGCCTACTCAGTGCTAGAATGTTTTCAAAATATAGGCTCAAAATATGCTCAAAATCGATATTTTAGGTGCCCAAAAGTCGATATGTGCATGCATCTTCTGTACTCGTTTATATCTCAAATTCAGGCTCAAAACACCAGAAAATTCGATATTTTGGGGTCCCAGAAGCGATCTGTACATGCCTACTTAGTTTTAGAATGTTTTCAAAATATAGGCTCAAAACATGCTCAAAATCGATATGTTAGGTGCCCAAAAGTCGATATGTGTATGCATCTTCTGTACTCGTTTATATCTCAAATTCAGGCTCAAAACACCCGAAAATTCGATATTTTGGGGCCCCAGAAGCGATCTGTACATGTCTACTCAGTGCTAGAATATTTTCAAAATATAGGCTCAAAACATGCTAAAAATCGATATTTTAGGTGCGTAAAGGCGATATCTCAAATTAAGGCCCAAAACACCCTAAAATTCGATATTTAGGGGTCCCAGAAGCGATCTGTACATGCCTACTCCGTGTTAGAGTATTTTCAAAATACAGGCCCAAAACATGCTGAAAATCGATATTTTAGATGCCCAAAAGTCGAAATGTGCATGTATTTTCTGTACACGTTTATATCTCAAATTCAGGCTCAAAACACCCGAAAATTCGATATTTTGGGGTCCCAAAAGCGATCTGTACATGCCTACTCCGTGTTAGAGCATTTTCAATATACAGGCCCAAAACATGCTGAAAATCGATATTTTAGATGTCCAAAGTCAATATGTGCATGTATCTTCTGTACCCGTTTATATCTCAAATTCAGGCCCAAAACACCCAAAAATTCGATATTTAGGGATCCCTTAAGCGATCTGTACATGCCTACTCAGTGCTAGAATATTTTCAAAATATAGGCTCAAAACATGCTAAAAATCGATATTTTTGGTGCCCAAAGTGAATATGTGTATGCATCTTCTATGCTCGTTTATATCTCAAATTCAGGCTCAAAACACCCGAAAATTCGATATTTTGGGGTCCCAGAAGCTATCTGTACATGCCTAATCAGTGTTAGAATGTTTTCAAAATATAGGCTCAAAACATGCTCAAAATCGATATTTTAGGTGCCCAAAAGTCGATATGTGCATGCATGTTCTGTACTCGTATATATCTCAAATTCAGGCTCAAAACACTAAAAAATTTGATATTTTGGGGTCCCAGAAGCGATCTGTACATGCTTCCTCAGTGCTAGAATATTTTCAAAATATAGGCTTAAAACATGCTAAAATCGATATTTTAGGTGCGTAAAGTCGATATCACAAATTAAGGCCCAAAACACCCGAAAATTCGATATTTAGGGGTCCCAAAAGCGATCTGTACATGTTTACTTTGTGTTAGAGTATTTTTTTTAAATTACAGGCCAAAAACATACTGAAAATCGATCTTTTAGGTGCCCAAAAGTCGATATGTGCATGCATCTTCTGTACCCGTTTATATCTCAAATTCAGTCCCAAAACACCCGAAAATTCGATATTTAGGGTTCCCAGAAGGGATCTGTACATGCCTACTCCGTGTTAGAGTATTTTCAAAATACAGGCCCAAAACATACTGAAAATCGATCTTTTAGGTGCCCAAAAGTCGATATGTGCATGCATCTTCTGTACCCGTTTATATCTCAAATTCCGGCCCTAAACACCCGAAAATTCGATATTTGGGGTTTCAGAAGCGATCTGTACATGCCTACTCAGTGCTAGAATATTTTCAAAATATAGGCTCAAAACATGCTAAAAATCGATATTTTAGGTGCCCAAAGTCGATATCTCATATTCAGGCTCAAAACACCCGAAAATTCGATATTTAGGGGTCCCAGAAGCGATCTGTACATGCCTACTCCGTGTTAGAGTATTTTCAAAATTCAGGCCCAAAACATGCTGAAAATCGATATTTTTGGTGCCCAAAGTCAATATGTGTATGCATCTTCTATACTCGTTTATATCTCAAATTCAGGCTCAAAACACCCGAAAATTTGATATTTTGGGGTCCCAGAAGCGATCTGTAAATGCCTACTCAGTGTTAGAATGTTTTCAAAATATTGGCTCAAAACATGCTCAAAATCGATATTTTAGGTGCCCAAAAGTCGATATGTGCATGTATCTTCAGTACTCGTATATATCTCAAATTCAGGCTCAAAACACCAAAAAATTTGATATTTTGGGGTCCCAGAAGCGATCTGTACATGCCTCCTCAGTGCTAGAATATTTTCAAAATATAGGCTTAAAACATGCTAAAAATCGATATTTTAGGTGCGTAAAGTCGATATCACAAATTAAGGCCCAAAACACCCGAAAATTCGATATTTAGGGGTCCCAAAAGCGATCTGTACATGTTTACTTTGTGTTAGAGTATTTTTTTTAAATTACAGGCCAAAAACATACTGAAAATCGATCTTTTAGGTGCCCAAAAGTCGATATGTGCATGCATCTTCTGTACCCGTTTATATCTCAAATTCAGTCCCAAAACACCCGAAAATTCGATATTTAGGGTTCCCAGAAGGGATCTGTACATGCCTACTCCGTGTTAGAGTATTTTCAAAATACAGGCCCAAAACATACTGAAAATCGATCTTTTAGGTGCCCAAAAGTCGATATGTGCATGCATCTTCTGTACCCGTTTATATCTCAAATTCCGGCCCTAAACACCCGAAAATTCGATATTTGGGGTTTCAGAAGCGATCTGTACATGCCTACTCAGTGCTAGAATATTTTCAAAATATAGGCTCAAAACATGCTAAAAATCGATATTTTAGGTGCGTAAAGGCGATATCTCAAATTAAGGCCCAAAACACCCTAAAATTCGATATTTAGGGGTCCCAGAAGCGATCTGTACATGCCTACTCCGTGTTAGAGTATTTTCAAAATACAGGCCCAAAACATGCTGAAAATCGATATTTTAGATGCCCAAAAGTCGAAATGTGCATGTATTTTCTGTACACGTTTATATCTCAAATTCAGGCTCAAAACACCCGAAAATTCGATATTTTGGGGTCCCAAAAGCGATCTGTACATGCCTACTCCGTGTTAGAGCATTTTCAATATACAGGCCCAAAACATGCTGAAAATCGATATTTTAGATGTCCAAAGTCAATATGTGCATGTATCTTCTGTACCCGTTTATATCTCAAATTCAGTCCCAAAACACCCAAAAATTCGATATTTAGGGATCCCTTAAGCGATCTGTACATGCCTACTCAGTGCTAGAATATTTTCAAAATATAGGCTCAAAACATGCTAAAAATCGATATTTTTGGTGCCCAAAGTGAATATGTGTATGCATCTTCTATGCTCGTTTATATCTCAAATTCAGGCTCAAAACACCCGAAAATTCGATATTTTGGGGTCCCAGAAGCTATCTGTACATGCCTAATCAGTGTTAGAATGTTTTCAAAATATAGGCTCAAAACATGCTCAAAATCGATATTTTAGGTGCCCAAAAGTCGATATGTGCATGCATGTTCTGTACTCGTATATATCTCAAATTCAGGCTCAAAACACTAAAAAATTTGATATTTTGGGGTCCCAGAAGCGATCTGTACATGCTTCCTCAGTGCTAGAATATTTTCAAAATATAGGCTTAAAACATGCTAAAATCGATATTTTAGGTGCGTAAAGTCGATATCACAAATTAAGGCCCAAAACACCCGAAAATTCGATATTTAGGGGTCCCAAAAGCGATCTGTACATGTTTACTTTGTGTTAGAGTATTTTTTTTAAATTACAGGCCAAAAACATACTGAAAATCGATCTTTTAGGTGCCCAAAAGTCGATATGTGCATGCATCTTCTGTACCCGTTTATATCTCAAATTCAGTCCCAAAACACCCGAAAATTCAATATTTAGGGTTCCCAGAAGGGATCTGTACATGCCTACTCCGTGTTAGAGTATTTTCAAAATACAGGCCCAAAACATACTGAAAATCGATCTTTTAGGTGCCCAAAAGTCGATATGTGCATGCATCTTCTGTACCCGTTTATATCTCAAATTCCGGCCCTAAACACCCGAAAATTCGATATTTGGGGTTTCAGAAGCGATCTGTACATGCCTACTCAGTGCTAGAATATTTTCAAAATATAGGCTCAAAACATGCTAAAAATCGATATTTTAGGTGCCCAAAGTCGATATCTCATATTCAGGCTCAAAACACCCGAAAATTCGATATTTAGGGGTCCCAGAAGCGATCTGTACATGCCTACTCCGTGTTAGAGTATTTTCAAAATTCAGGCCCAAAACATGCTGAAAATCGATATTTTTGGTGCCCAAAGTCAATATGTGTATGCATCTTCTATACTCGTTTATATCTCAAATTCAGGCTCAAAACACCCGAAAATTTGATATTTTGGGGTCCCAGAAGCGATCTGTAAATGCCTACTCAGTGTTAGAATGTTTTCAAAATATTGGCTCAAAACATGCTCAAAATCGATATTTTAGGTGCCCAAAAGTCGATATGTGCATGTATCTTCAGTACTCGTATATATCTCAAATTCAGGCTCAAAACACCAAAAAATTTGATATTTTGGGGTCCCAGAAGCGATCTGTACATGCCTCCTCAGTGCTAGAATATTTTCAAAATATAGGCTTAAAACATGCTAAAAATCGATATTTTAGGTGCGTAAAGTCGATATCACAAATTAAGGCCCAAAACACCCGAAAATTCGATATTTAGGGGTCCCAAAAGCGATCTGTACATGTTTACTTTGTGTTAGAGTATTTTTTTTAAATTACAGGCCAAAAACATACTGAAAATCGATCTTTTAGGTGCCCAAAAGTCGATATGTGCATGCATCTTCTGTACCCGTTTATATCTCAAATTCAGTCCCAAAACACCCGAAAATTCGATATTTAGGGTTCCCAGAAGGGATCTGTACATGCCTACTCCGTGTTAGAGTATTTTCAAAATACAGGCCCAAAACATACTGAAAATCGATCTTTTAGGTGCCCAAAAGTCGATATGTGCATGCATCTTCTGTACCCGTTTATATCTCAAATTCCGGCCCTAAACACCCGAAAATTCGATATTTGGGGTTTCAGAAGCGATCTGTACATGCCTACTCAGTGCTAGAATATTTTCAAAATATAGGCTCAAAACATGCTAAAAATAGATATTTTAGGTGCCCAAAGTCGATATCTCATATTCAGGCTCAAAACACCCGAAAATTCGATATTTAGGGGTCCCAGAAGCGATCTGTACATGCCTACTCCGTGTTAGAGTATTTTCAAAATTCAGGCAGAAAAACATGCTGAAAATCGATATTTTTGGTGCCCAAAGTCAATATGTGTATGCATCTTCTATACTCGTTTATATCTCAAATTCAGGCTCAAAACACCCGAAAATTTGATATTTTGGGGTCCCAGAAGCGATCTGTAAATGCCTACTCAGTGTTAGAATGTTTTCAAAATATTGGCTCAAAACATGCTCAAAATCGATATTTTAGGTGCCCAAAAGTCGATATGTGCATGTATCTTCAGTACTCGTTTATATCTCAAATTCAGGCTCAAAACACCAAAAAATTCGATATTTTGGGGTCCCAGAAGCGATCTGTACATGCCTACTCAGTGCTTGAATATTTTCAAAATATAGGCTCAAAACATGCTAAAAATCGATATTTTAGGTGCGTAAAGTCGATATCTCAAATTAAGGTCCAAAACACCCGAAAATTCGATATTTAGGGGTCCCAGAAGCGATCTGTACATGTTTACTCTGTGTTAAGGTATTTTTTTTAAATTACAGGCCAAAAACATACTGAAAATCGATCTTTTAGGTGCCCAAAAGTCAATATGTGCATGCATCTTCTGTACCCGTTTATATCTCAAATTCTGGCCCTAAACACCCGAAAATTCGATATTTTGGGTCCCAGAAGCGATCTGTACATGCCTACTCCGTGTTAGAGTACTTTCAAAATTCAGGCCCAAAACATGCTCAGGCTCAAAACTCCCGAAAATTCGATATTTCGGGGTCCCAGAAGCGATCTGTACAAGCCTACTCAGTGCTAGAATGTTTTCAAAATATAGGCTCAAAACATGCTCAAAATCGATATTTTAGGTGCACAATAGTCGATATGTGCATGCATCTTCTGTACTCGTTTATGTCTCAAATTCAGGCTCAAAACACCAGAAAATTCGATATTTTGGGGTCCCAGAAGCGATCTGTACATGCCTACTTAATGCTACAATGTTTTCAAAATATAGGCTCAAAACATGCTCAAAATCGATATTTTAGGTGCACAAAAGTCGACATGTGCATGCATCTTATGTACTCGTTTATATCTCAAATTCAGGCTCAAAACACCCGAAAATTCGATATTTTGGGGTCCCAGAAGCAATCTGTACATGCCTACTCAGTGCTAGAATATTTTCAAAATATAGGCTCAAAACATGCTAAAAATCGATATTTTAGGTGCGTAAAGGCGATATCTCAAATTAAGGCCCAAAACACCCGAAAATTCGATATTTAGGGGTCCCAGAAGCGATCTGGACATGAATACTCCGTGTTAGAGTATTTTCAAAATACAGGCCCAGAACATGCTGAAAATCGATATTTTAGATGCACAAAAGTCGATTTGTGCATGTATTTTCTGTACCCGTTTATATCTCAAATTCAGGCTCAAAACACCCGAAAATTCGATATTTTCGGGTCCCAAAAGCGATCTGTACATGCCTACTCCGTGTTAGAGCATTTTCAAAATACAGGCCCAAAACATGCTGAAAATCGATATTTTAGATGCCCAAAGTCAATATGTGCATGTATCTTCTGTACCCGTTTATATCTCAAATTCAGGCCCAAAACACCCAAAAATTCGATATTTAGGGATCCCAGAAGCGATCTGTACATGCCTACACAGTGCTAGAATATTTTCAAAATATAGGCTCAAAACATGCTAAAAATCGATATTTTTGGTGCCCAAAGTCAATATGTGTATTCATCTTCTATACTCGTTTATATCTCAAATTCAGGCTCAAAACACCCGAAAATTCGATATTTTGGGGTCCCAGAAGCGATCTGTACATGCCTAATCAGTGTTAGAATGTTTTCAAAATATAGGCTCAAAACATGCTCAAAATCGATATTTTAGGTGCCCAAAAGTCGATATGTGCATGCATCTTCTGTACTCGTTTATATCTCAAATTCAGGCTCAAAACACTAAAAAAATTGATATTTTGGGGTCCCAAAAGCGATCTGTACATGTCTACTCAGTGCTAGAATATTTTCAAAATATAGGCTCAAAACATGCTAAAAATCGATATTTTAGGTGCGTAAAGTCGATATCTCAAATTAAGGTCCAAAACACCCGAAAATTCGATATTTAGGGGTCCCAGAAGCGATCTGTACATGTTTACTCTGTGTTAAGGTATTTTTTTTAAATTACCGGCCAAAAACATACTGAAAATCGGTCTTTTAGGTGCCCAAAAGTCAATATGTGCATGCATCTTCTGTACCCGTTTATATCTCAAATTCAGTCCCAAAACACCCGAAAATTCGATATTTAGGGGTCCCAGAAGTGATCTGTACATGCCTACTCCGTGTTAGAGTATTTTCAAAATAAATGCCAAAAACATACTGAAAATCGATCTTATAGGTGCCCAAAAGTCGATATGTGTATGCATCTTCTGTACCCGTTTATATCTCAAATTCCGGACCTAAACACCCGAAAATTCGATATTTGGGGTCCCAGAAGCGATCTGTACATGCCTACTCCGTGTTAGAGTATTTTCAAAATTCAGGCCCAAAACATGCTGAAAATCGATATTTTTGGTGCCGAAAGTCAATATGTGTATGCATCTTCTATACTCGTTTATATCTCAAATTCAGGCTCAAAACACCCGAAAATTCGATATTTTTGGGTCCCAGAAGCGATCTGTACATGCCTAATCAGTGCTAGATTGTTTTCAAAATATAGGCTCAAAACATGCTCAAAATCGATATTTTAGGTGCCCAAAAGTCGATATGTGCATGCATCTTCTGTACTCGTTTATATCTCAAATTCAGGCTCAAAACACCCGAAAATTCGATTTTTTGGGGTCCCAGAAGCGATCTGTACATGCCTACTCAGTGCTAGAATATTTTCAAAATATAGGCTCAAAACATGCTAAAAATCGATATTTTAGGTGCCCAAAGTCGATATCTCATATTCAGGCTTAAAACACCCGAAAATTCGATATTTAGGAGTCCCAGAAGCGATCTGTACAGGCCTACTCCGTGTTAGAGTATTTTGAAAATACAGGCCAAAAACATACAGAAAATCGATCTTTTAGGTGCCCAAAAGTCGATATGTGCATGCATCTTCTGTACCTGTTTATATCTCAAATTCTGGCCCTAAACAACCGAAAATTCGATATTTTGGGGTCCCAGAAGCGATCTGTACATGCCTACTCCGTGTTAGAGTATTTTCAAAATACAGGCCCAAAACATGCTAAAAATCGATATTTTAGGTGCGTAAAGGCGATATCTCAAATTAAGGCCCAAAACACCCGAAAATTCGATATTTAGGGGTCCCAGAAGTGATCTGTACATGTTTACTCCTTGTTAGAGTATTTTAAAAATACAGGCCAAAAACATACAGAAAATCGATCTTTTAGGTGCCCAAAAGTCGATATGTGCATGCATCTTCAGTACCCAAACGTTTATATATCAAATTCAGGCTCAAAACACCCGAAAATTCGATATTTACGGGTCCCAGAAGCGATCTGTACATGCCTACTCCGTGTTAGAGTATTTTCAAAATACAGGCCAAAAACATACTGAAAATCGATCTTTTATGTGCCCAAAAATCGATATGTGCATGCATCATATGTACCCGTTTATATCTCAAATTCTGGCCCTAAACACCCGAAATTTCGATATTTTGGGGTCCCAGAAGCGATCTGTACATGCCTACTCCGTGCTAGAGTATTTTCAAAATTCAGGCCCAAAACATGCTCAAAATCGATATTTTTGGTGCCCAAAGTCAATATGTGTATGCATCTTCTATACTCGTTTATATCTCAAATTCAGGCTCAAAACACCAGAAAATTCGATATTTTGGGGTCCCAGAAGCGATCTGTACAAGCCTACTCAGTGCTAGAA
The DNA here is from genome assembly GCA_033782935.1 of Petrolisthes cinctipes. Lineage (NCBI taxonomy): Eukaryota > Metazoa > Arthropoda > Malacostraca > Decapoda > Porcellanidae > Petrolisthes > Petrolisthes cinctipes. Next base: position 407,035 of record JAWQEG010000930.1, on the reverse strand, counting down.
TGTTTTCAAAATATAGGCTTAAAACATGCTGAAAATCGATATTTTTGGTGCCCAAAGTCAATATGTGTATGCATCTTATATACTCGTTTATATCTCAAATTCAGGCTTAAAACACCCGAAAATTTGATATTTTGGGGTCCCAGAAGCGATCTGTAAATGCCTACTCAGTGTTAGAATGTTTTCAAAATATAGGCTCAAAACATGCTAAAAATCGATATTTTAGGTGCGTAAAGTCGATATCTCAAATTAAGGCCCAAAACACCCGAAAATTCAATATTTACGGGTCCCAGAAGCGATCTGTACATGCCTACTCCTTGTTAGAGTATTTTAAAAATACAGGCCAAACACATACTGAAAATCGATCATTTAGGTGCCCAAAAGTCGATATGTGCATGCATCATCTGTACCCGTTTATATCTCAAATTCTGGCCCTAAACACCCGAAAATTCGATATTTTGGGGTCCCAGAAGTGATCTGTACATGCCTACTCCGTGTTAGAGTATTTTCAAAATTCAGGCCTAAAACATGCTCAGGCTCAAAACTCCCGAAAATTCGATATTTCGTGGTCCCAGAAGCGATCTGTACAAGCCTACTCAGTGCTAGAATGTTTTCAAAATATAGGCTCAAAACATGCTCAAAATCGATATTTTAGGTGCGCAATAGTCGATATGTGCATGCATCTTCAGTACCCGTTTATATCCCAAATTCAGGCTCAAAACATCCGAAAATTCGATATTTTGGGGTCCCAGAAGCGATCTGTACATGCCTACTCCGTGTTAGAGTATTTTCAAAATACAGGCCCAAAACATGCTGAAAATCGATATTTTAGATGCCCAAAGTCAATATGTGCATGTATCTTCTGTACCCGTTTATATCTCAAATTCAGGCTCAAAACACCCGAAAATTCAATATTTTGGGGTCCCAGAAGCAATCTGTACATGCCTACTCAGTGCTAGAATATTTTCAAAATATAGGCTAAAAACATGCTAAAAATCGATATTTTAAGTGCCAAAAAGTCGATATCTCAAATTCAGTCCCAAAACACCCGAAACTTCGATATTTAAGGGTCCCAGAAGCGATCTGTACATGCCTTCTCCGTGTTAGAGTATTTTCAAAATACAGGCCAAAAACATACTGAAAATCGATCTTTTAGGTGCCCAAAAGTCGATATGTGCATGCATCTTCTGTACCCGTTTATATCTCAAATTCTGGCCCTAAACACCCGAAAATTTGATATTTTGGGGTCCCAGAAGAGATCTGTACATGCCTACTCCGTGTTAGAGTATTTTCAAAATTCAGGCCCAAAACATGCTAAAAATCGATATTTATGGTGCCCAAAGTTAATATGTGTATGCATCTTCTATACTCGTTTATATCTCAAATTCAGGCTCAAAACACCCGAAAATTCGATATTTTGGGGTCCCAGAAGCGATCTGTACATGCCTACTCCGTGCTAGAGTATTTTCAAAATTCAGGCCCAAAACATGCTCAAAATCGATATTTTTGGTGCCCAAAGTCAATATGTGTATGCATCTTCTATACTCGTTTATATCTCAAATTCAGGCTCAAAACACCCGAAAATTCGATATTTTGGGGTCCCAGAAGCGATCTGTACAAGCCTACTCAGTGCTAGAATGTTTTCAAAATATAGGCTTAAAACATGCTGAAAATCGATATTTTTGGTGCCCAAAGTCAATATGTGTATGCATCTTATATACTCGTTTATATCTCAAATTCAGGCTTAAAACACCCGAAAATTTGATATTTTGGGGTCCCAGAAGCGATCTGTAAATGCCTACTCAGTGTTAGAATGTTTTCAAAATATAGGCTCAAAACATGCTAAAAATCGATATTTTAGGTGCGTAAAGTCGATATCTCAAATTAAGGCCCAAAACACCCGAAAATTCAATATTTACGGGTCCCAGAAGCGATCTGTACATGCCTACTCCTTGTTAGAGTATTTTAAAAATACAGGCCAAACACATACTGAAAATCGATCATTTAGGTGCCCAAAAGTCGATATGTGCATGCATCATCTGTACCCGTTTATATCTCAAATTCTGGCCCTAAACACCCGAAAATTCGATATTTTGGGGTCCCAGAAGTGATCTGTACATGCCTACTCCGTGTTAGAGTATTTTCAAAATTCAGGCCTAAAACATGCTCAGGCTCAAAACTCCCGAAAATTCGATATTTCGTGGTCCCAGAAGCGATCTGTACAAGCCTACTCAGTGCTAGAATGTTTTCAAAATATAGGCTCAAAACATGCTCAAAATCGATATTTTAGGTGCGCAATAGTCGATATGTGCATGCATCTTCAGTACCCGTTTATATCCCAAATTCAGGCTCAAAACATCCGAAAATTCGATATTTTGGGGTCCCAGAAGCGATCTGTACATGCCTACTCCGTGTTAGAGTATTTTCAAAATACAGGCCCAAAACATGCTGAAAATCGATATTTTAGATGCCCAAAGTCAATATGTGCATGTATCTTCTGTACCCGTTTATATCTCAAATTCAGGCTCAAAACACCCGAAAATTCAATATTTTGGGGTCCCAGAAGCAATCTGTACATGCCTACTCAGTGCTAGAATATTTTCAAAATATAGGCTAAAAACATGCTAAAAATCGATATTTTAGGTGCCAAAAAGTCGATATCTCAAATTCAGTCCCAAAACACCCGAAACTTCGATATTTAAGGGTCCCAGAAGCGATCTGTACATGCCTTCTCCGTGTTAGAGTATTTTCAAAATACAGGCCAAAAACATACTGAAAATCGATCTTTTAGGTGCCCAAAAGTCGATATGTGCATGCATCTTCTGTACCCGTTTATATCTCAAATTCTGGCCCTAAACACCCGAAAATTTGATATTTTGGGGTCCCAGAAGAGATCTGTACATGCCTACTCCGTGTTAGAGTATTTTCAAAATTCAGGCCCAAAACATGCTAAAAATCGATATTTATGGTGCCCAAAGTCAATATGTGTATGCATCTTCTATACTCGTTTATATCTCAAATTCAGGCTCAAAACACCCGAAAATTCGATATTTGGGGTCCCAGAAGCGACCTGTACATGCCTTCTCCGTGTTAGAGTATTTTCAAAATATGGGCCCAAAACATGCTCAAAATCGATGTTTTAGGTGCCCAAAAGTCGAATTGTGCATGCATCTTCAGGACCCGTTTATATCTCAAATTCAGGCTCAAAACACCCGAAAATTCAATATTTTGGGGTCCCAGAAGCGATCTGTACATGCCTAATTAGTGCTAGATTGTTTTCAAAATATAGGCTCAAAACATGCTCAAAATCGATATTTTAGGTGCCCAAAAGTCGATATGTTCATGCATCTTCTGTACTCGTTTATATCTCAAATTCAGGCTCAAAACACCCGAAAATTCGATTTTTTGGGGTCCCAGAAGCGATCTGTACTTGCCTACTCAGTGCTAGAATATTTTCAAAATATAGGCTCAAAAACATGCTAAAAATCGATATTTTAGGTGCCCAAAGTCGATATCTCATATTCAGGCTCAAAACACCCGAAAATTCGATATTTAGGGGTCCCAGAAGCGATCTGTACATGCCTACTCCGTGTTAGAGTATTTTCAAAATACAGGCCAAAAACATACTGAAAATCGATCTTTTAGGTGCCCAAAAGTCGATATGTGCATGCATCTTCTGTACCTGTTTATATCTCAAATTCTGGCCCTAAACACCCGAAAATTCGATATTTTGGGGTCCCAGAAGCGATCTGTACATGCCTACTCCGTGTTAGAGTATTTTCAAAATACAGGCCCAAAACATGCTGAAAATCGATATTTTAGATGCCCAAAGTCATAATGTGCATGTATCTTCTGTACCCGTTTATATCTCAAATTCAAGCTCAAAACACCCGAAAATTCAATATTTTGGGGTCCCAGAAGCAATCTGTACATGCCTACTCAGTGCTAGAATATTTTCAAAATATAGGCTAAAAACATGCTAAAAATCGATATTTTAGGTGCGTAAAGGCGATATCTCCAATTAAAGCCCAAAACACCCGAAAATTCGATATTTAGGGGTCCCAGAAGTGATCTGTACATGTTTACTCCTTGTTAGAGTATTTTAAAAATACAGGCCAAAAACATACTGAAAATCGATCTTTTAGGTGCCCAAAAGTCGATATGTGCATGCATCTTCAGTACCCAAACGTTTATATATCAAATTCAGGCTCAAAACACCCGAAAATTCGATATTTACGGGTCCCAGAAGCGATCTGTACTTGCCTACTTCGTGTTAGAGTATTTTCAAAATACAGGCCAAAAACATACTGAAAATCGATCTTTTATGTGCCCAAAAGTCGATATGTGCATGCATCATATGTACCCGTTTATATCTCAAATTCTGGCCCTAAACACCCGAAAATTCGATATTTTGGGGTCCCAGAAGCGATCTGTACATGCCTACTCCGTGTTAGAGTATTTTCAAAATTCAGGCCCAAAACATGCTGAAAATCGATATTTTTGGTGCCCAAAGTCAATATGTGTATGCATCTTCTATACTCGTTTATATCTCAAATTTAGGCTCAAAACACCCGAAAATTCGATATTTTGGGGACCCAGAAGCGATCTGTACAAGCCTACTCAGTGCTAGAATGTTTTCAAAATATAGGCTCAAAACATGCTCAAAATCGATATTTTAGGTGCCCAAAAGTCGATATGTGCATGCATCTTCTGTACTCGTTTATATCTCAAATTCAGGCTCAAAACACCCGAAAATTCGATATTTTGGGGTCCCAGAAGCGATCTGTACATGCCTACTTAGTTTTAGAATATTTTCAAAATATAGGCTCAAAACATGCTCAAAATCGATATGTTAGGTGCCCAAAAGTCGATATGTGCATGCATCTTCTGTACTCGTTTATATCTCAAATTCAGGCTCAAAACACCCGAAAATTCGATATTTTGGGGTCCCAGAAGCGATCTGTACAAGCCTACTCAGTGCTAGAATATTTTCAAAATATAGGCTCAAAACATGCTAAAAATCGATATTTTTGGTGCCCAAAGTGAATATGTGTATGCATCTTCTATGCTCGTTTATATCTCAAATTCAGGCTCAAAACACCCGAAAATTCGATATTTTGGGGTCCCAGAAGCTATCTGTACATGCCTAATCAGTGTTAGAATGTTTTCAAAATATAGGCTCAAAACATGCTCAAAATCGATATTTTAGGTGCCCAAAAGTCGATATGTGCATGCATGTTCTGTACTCGTTTATATCTCAAATTCAGGCTCAAAACACTAAAAAATTTGATATTTTGGGGTCCCAGAAACGATCTGTACATGCCTCCTCAGTGCTAGAATATTTTCAAAATATAGGCTCAAAACATGCTATAAATCGATATTTTAGGTGCGTAAAGTCGATATCACAAATTAAGGCCCAAAACACCCGAAAATTCGATATTTAGGGTTCCCAGAAGGGATCTGTACATGCCTACTCCGTGTTAGAGTATTTTCAAAATACAGGCCAAAAACATACTGAAAATCGATCTTTTACTTGCCCAAAAGTCGATATGTGCATGCATCTTCTGTACCCGTTTATATCTCAAATTCCGGCCCTAAACACCCGAAAATTCGATATTTGGGGTTTCAGAAGCGATCTGTACATGCCTACTCCGTGTTAGAGTATTTTCAAAATTCAGGCCCATAACATGCTGAAAATCGATATTTTTGGTGCCCAAAGTCAATATGTGTATGCATCTTCTATACTCGTTTATATCTCATATTCAGGCTCAAAACACCCGAAAATTCGATATTTAGGGGTCCCAGAAGCGATCTGTACATGCCTACTCCGTGTTAGAGTATTTTCACAATACAGGCCAAAAACATACTGAAAATCGATCTTTTAGGTGCCCAAAAGTCGATATGTGCATGCATCTTCTGTACCTGTTTATATCTCAAATTCTGGCCCTAAACACCCGAAAATTCGATATTTTGGGGTCCCAGAAGCGATCTGTACATGCCTACTCCGTGTTAGAGTATTTTCAAAATACAGGCCCAAAACATGCTCAAAATCGATGTTTTAGGTGCCCAAAAGTCGATATGTGCATTCATCTTCAGTACCCGTTTATATCTCAAATTCTGGCCCTAAACACCCGAAAATTTGATATTTTGGGGTCCCAGAAGCGATCTGTACATGCCTAATCAGTGCTAGATTGTTTTCAAAATATAGGCTCAAAACATGCTCAAAATCGATATTTTAGGTGCCCAAAAGTCGATATGTTCATGCATCTTCTTTACTCGTTTATATCTCAAATTCAGGCTCAAAACACCCGAAAATTCGATTTTTGGGGGTCCCAGAAGCGATCTGTACATTCCTACTCAGTGCTAGAATATTTTCAAAATATAGGCTCAAAACATGCTAAAAATCGATATTTTAGGTGCCCAAAGTCGATATCTCATATTCAGGCTCAAAACACCCGAAAATTCGATATTTAGGGGTCCCAGAAGCGATCTGTACATGCCTACTCCGTGTTAGAGTATTTTCAAAATACAGGCCAAAAACATACTGAAAATCGATCTTTTATGTGCCCAAAAGTCGATATGTGCATGCATCATATGTACCCGTTTATATCTCAAATTCTGGCCCTAAACACCCGAAAATTCGATATTTTGGGGTCCCAGAAGCGATCTGTACATGCCTACTCCGTGTTAGAGTATTTTCAAAATTCAGGCCCAAAACATGCTGAAAATCGATATTTTTGGTGCCCAAAGTCAATATGTGTATGCATCTTCTATACTCGTTTATATCTCAAATTTAGGCTCAAAACACCCGAAAATTCGATATTTTGGGGTCCCAGAAGCGATCTGTACAAGCCTACTCAGTGCTAGAATGTTTTCAAAATATAGGCTTAAAACATGCTGAAAATCGATATTTTTGGTGCCCAAAGTCAATATGTGTATGCATCTTCTATACTCGTTTATATCTCAAATTCAGGCTTAAAACACCCGAAAATTTGATATTTTGGGGTCCCAGAAGCGATCTGTAAATGCCTACTCAGTGTTAGAATGTTTTCAAAATATAGGCTCAAAACATGCTCAAAATCGATATTTTAGGTGCCCAAAAGTCGATATGTGCATGCATCTTCAGTACTCGTTTATATCTCAAATTCAGGCTGAAAACACCAAAAAATTCGATATTTTGGGGTCCCAGAAGCGATCTGTACATGCCTACTCAGTGCTTGAATATTTTCAAAATATAGGCTCAAAACATGCTAAAAATCGATATTTTAGGTGCGTAAAGTCGATATCTCAAATTAAGGCCAAAACACCCGAAAATTCAATATTTAGGGGTCCCAGAAGCGATCTGTACATGTTTACTCTGTGTTAGAGTATTTTTTTTAAATTACAGGCCAAAAACATACTGAAAATCGATCATTTAGGTGCCCAAAAGTCGATATGTGCATGCATCATCTGTACCCGTTTATATCTCAAATTCTGGCCCTAAACACCCGAAAATTCGATATTTTGGGGTCCCAGAAGCGATCTGTACAAGCCTACTCAGTGCTAGAATGTTTTCAAAATATAGGCTCAAAACATGCTCAAAATCGATATTTTAGGTGCGCAATAGTCGATATGTGCATGCATCTTCTGTACTCGTTTATATCTCAAATTCAGGCTCAAAACACCAGAAAATTCGATATTTTGGGGTCCCAGAAGCGATCTGTACATGCCTACTTAATACTACAATGTTTTCAAAATATAGGCTCAAAACATGCTCAAAATCGATATTTTAGGTGCCCAAAAGTCGACATGTGCATGCATCTTATGTACTCGTTTATATCTCAAATTCAGGCTCAAAACACCCGAAAATTCGATATTTTGGGGTTCCAGAAGCGATCTGTACATGCCTACTCAGTGCTAGAATATTTTCAAAATATAGGCTCAAAACATGCTAAAAATCGATATTTTAGGTGCGTAAAGGCGATATCTCAAATTAAGGCCCAAAACACCCGAAAATTCGATATTTAGGGGTCCCAGAAGCGATCTGGACATGCCTACTCCGTGTTAGAGTATTTTCAAAATACAGGCCACGAACATGCTGAAAATCGATATTTTAGATGCCCAAAAGTCGATATGTGCATGTATTTTCTGTACCCGTTTATATCTCAAATTCAGGCTCAAAACACACGAAAATTCGATATTTTGGGGTCCCAAAAGCGATCTGTACATGCCTACTCCGTGTTAGAGCATTTTCAAAATACAGGCCCAAAACATGCTGAAAATCGATATTTTAGATGCCCAAAGTCAATATGTGCATGTATCTTCTGTACCCGTTTATATATCAAATTCAGGCCCTAAACACCCAAAAATTCGATATTTAGGGATCCCAGAAGCGATCTGTACATGCCTACTCAGTGCTAGAATATTTTCAAAATATAGGCTCAAAACATGCTCAAAATCGATATTTTTGGTGCCCAAAGTCAATATGTGTATGCATCTTCTATACTCGTTTATATCTCAAATTCAGGCTCAAAACACCCGAAAATTCGATATTTTGGGGTCCCAGAAGCGATCTGTACATGCCTAATCAGTGTTAGAATGTTTTCAAAATATAGGCTCAAAACATGCTCAAAATCGATATTTTAGGTGCCCAAAAGTCGATATGTGCATGCATCTTCTGTACTCGTTTATATCTCAAATTCAGGCTCAAAACACTAAAAAATTTGATATTTTGGGGTCCCAGAAGCGATCTGTACATGCCTACTCAGTGCTAGAATATTTTCAAAATATAGGCTCAAAACATGCTAAAAATCGATATTTTAGGTGCGTAAAGTCGATATCTCAAATTAAGGCCCAAAACACCCGAAAATTCGATATTTAGGGGTCCCAGAAGCGATCTGTACATGTTTACTCTGTGTTAAGGTATTTTTTTTAAATTACCGGCCAAAAACATACAGAAAATCGATCTTTTAGGTGCCCAAAAGTCGATATGTGCATGCATCTTCTGTACCTGTTTATATCTCAAATTCTGGCCCTAAACAACCGAAAATTCGATATTTTGGGGTCCCAGAAGCGATCTGTACATGCCTACTCCGTGTTAGAGTATTTTCAAAATACAGGCCCAAAACATGCTCAAAATCGATGTTTTAGGTGCCCAAAAGTCGATATGTGCATGCATCTTCAGTACCCGTTTATATCCCAAATTCAGGCTCAAAACATCCGAAAATTCGATATTTTGGGGTCCCAGAAGCGATCTGTACATGCCTACTCCGTGTTAGTGTATTTTCAAAATACAGGCCCAAAACAAGCTGAAAATCGATATTTTAGATGCCCAAAGTCAATATGTGCATGTATCATCTGTACCCGTTTATATCTCAAATTCAGGCTCAAAACACCCTAAAATTCAATATTTTGGGGTCCCAGAAGCAATATGTACATGCCTACTCAGTGCTAGAATATTTTCAAAATATAGGCTAAAAACATGCTAAAAATCGATATTTTAGGTGCCAAAAAGTCGATATCTCAAATTCAGTCCCAAAACACCCGAAACTTCGATATTTAAGGGTCCCAGAAGCGATCTGTACATGCCTTCTCCGTGTTAGAGTATTTTCAAAATACAGGCCAAAAACATACTGAAAATCGATCTTTTAGGTGCCCAAAAGTCGATATGTGCATGCATCTTCTGTACCCGTTTATATCTCAAATTCTGGCCCTAAACACCCGAAAATTTGATATTTTGGGGTCCCAGAAGAGATCTGTACATGCCTACTCCGTGTTAGAGTATTTTCAAAATTCAGGCCCAAAACATGCTAAAAATCGATATTTATGGTGCCCAAAGTCAATATGTGTATGCATCTTCTATACTCGTTTATATCTCAAATTCAAGCTCAAAACACCCGAAAATTCGATATTTGGGGTCCCAGAAGCGACCTGTACATGCCTTCTCCGTGTTAGAGTATTTTCAAAATACAGGCCCAAAACATGCTCAAAATCGATGTTTTAGGTGCCCAAAAGTCGAATTGTGCATGCATCTTCAGGACCCGTTTATATCTCAAATTCAGGCTCAAAACACCCGAAAATTCAATATTTTGGGGTCCCAGAAGCGATCTGTACATGCCTAATTAGTGCTAGATTGTTTTCAAAATATAGGCTCAAAACATGCTCAAAATCGATATTTTAGGTGCCCAAAAGTCGATATGTTCATGCATCTTCTGTACTCGTTTATATCTCAAATTCAGGCTCAAAACACCCGAAAATTCGATTTTTTGGGGTCCCAGAAGCGATCTGTACATGCCTACTCAGTGCTAGAATATTTTCAAAATATAGGCTCAAAACATGCTAAAAATCGATATTTTAGGTGCGTAAAGTCGATATCTCAAATTAAGGCCAAAACACCCGAAAATTCAATATTTAGGGGTCCCAGAAGCGATCTGTACATGTTTACTCTGTGTTAGAGTATTTTTTTTAAATTACAGGCCAAAAACATACTGAAAATCGATCATTTAGGTGCCCAAAAGTCGATATGTGCATGCATCATCTGTACCCGTTTATATCTCAAATTCTGGCCCTAAACACCCGAAAATTCGATATTTTGGGGTCCCAGAAGCGATCTGTACAAGCCTACTCAGTGCTAGAATGTTTTCAAAATATAGGCTCAAAACATGCTCAAAATCGATATTTTAGGTGCGCAATAGTCGATATGTGCATGCATCTTCTGTACTCGTTTATATCTCAAATTCAGGCTCAAAACACCAGAAAATTCGATATTTTGGGGTCCCAGAAGCGATCTGTACATGCCTACTTAATACTACAATGTTTTCAAAATATAGGCTCAAAACATGCTCAAAATCGATATTTTAGGTGCCCAAAAGTCGACATGTGCATGCATCTTATGTACTCGTTTATATCTCAAATTCAGGCTCAAAACACCCGAAAATTCGATATTTTGGGGTTCCAGAAGCGATCTGTACATGCCTACTCAGTGCTAGAATATTTTCAAAATATAGGCTCAAAACATGCTAAAAATCGATATTTTGGGTGCGTAAAGGCGATATCTCAAATTAAGGCCCAAAACACCCGAAAATTCGATATTTAGGGGTCCCAGAAGCGATCTGGACATGCCTACTCCGTGTTAGAGTATTTTCAAAATACAGGCCCCGAACATGCTGAAAATCGATATTTTAGATGCCCAAAAGTCGATATGTGCATGTATTTTCTGTACCCGTTTATATCTCAAATTCAGGCTCAAAACACACGAAAATTCGATATTTTGGGGTCCCAAAAGCGATCTGTACATGCCTACTCCGTGTTAGAGCATTTTCAAAATACAGGCCCAAAACATGCTGAAAATCGATATTTTAGATGCCCAAAGTCAATATGTGCATGTATCTTCTGTACCCGTTTATATATCAAATTCAGGCCCTAAACACCCAAAAATTCGATATTTAGGGATCCCAGAAGCGATCTGTACATGCCTACTCAGTGCTAGAATATTTTCAAAATATAGGCTCAAAACATGCTCAAAATCGATATTTTTGGTGCCCAAAGTCAATATGTGTATGCATCTTCTATACTCGTTTATATCTCAAATTCAGGCTCAAAACACCCGAAAATTCGATATTTTGGGGTCCCAGAAGCGATCTGTACATGCCTAATCAGTGTTAGAATGTTTTCAAAATATAGGCTCAAAACATGCTCAAAATCGATATTTTAGGTGCCCAAAAGTCGATATGTGCATGCATCTTCTGTACTCGTTTATATCTCAAATTCAGGCTCAAAACACTAAAAAATTTGATATTTTGGGGTCCCAGAAGCGATCTGTACATGCCTACTCAGTGCTAGAATATTTTCAAAATATAGGCTCAAAACATGCTAAAAATCGATATTTTAGGTGCGTAAAGTCGATATCTCAAATTAAGGCCCAAAACACCCGAAAATTCGATATTTAGGGGTCCCAGAAGCGATCTGTACATGTTTACTCTGTGTTAAGGTATTTTTTTTAAATTACCGGAAAAAAACATACAGAAAATCGATCTTTTAGGTGCCCAAAAGTCGATATGTGCATGCATCTTCTGTACCTGTTTATATCTCAAATTCTGGCCCTAAACAACCGAAAATTCGATATTTTGGGGTCCCAGAAGCGATCTGTACATGCCTACTCCGTGTTAGAGTATTTTCAAAATACAGGCCCAAAACATGCTCAAAATCGATGTTTTAGGTGCCCAAAAGTCGATATGTGCATGCATCTTCAGTACCCGTTTATATCCCAAATTCAGGCTCAAAACATCCGAAAATTCGATATTTTGGGGTCCCAGAAGCGATCTGTACATGCCTACTCCGTGTTAGTGTATTTTCAAAATACAGGCCCAAAACAAGCTGAAAATCGATATTTTAGATGCCCAAAGTCAATATGTGCATGTATCTTCTGTACCCGTTTATATCTCAAATTCAGGCTCAAAACACCCTAAAATTCAATATTTTGGGGTCCCAGAAGCAATATGTACATGCCTACTCAGTGCTAGAATATTTTCAAAATATAGGCTAAAAACATGCTAAAAATCGATATTTTAGGTGCCAAAAAGTCGATATCTCAAATTCAGTCCCAAAACACCCGAAACTTCGATATTTAAGGGTCCCAGAAGCGATCTGTACATGCCTTCTCCGTGTTAGAGTATTTTCAAAATACAGGCCAAAAACATACTGAAAATCGATCTTTTAGGTGCCCAAAAGTCGATATGTGCATGCATCTTCTGTACCCTTTTATATCTCAAATTCTGGCCCTAAACACCCGAAAATTTGATATTTTGGGGTCCCAGAAGAGATCTGTACATGCCTACTCCGTGTTAGAGTATTTTCAAAATTCAGGCCCAAAACATGCTAAAAATCGATATTTATGGTGCCCAAAGTCAATATGTGTATGCATCTTCTATAATCGTTTATATCTCAAATTCAAGCTCAAAACACCCGAAAATTCGATATTTGGGGTCCCAGAAGCGACCTGTACATGCCTTCTCCGTGTTAGAGTATTTTCAAAATACAGGCCCAAAACATGCTCAAAATCGATGTTTTAGGTGCCCAAAAGTCGAATTGTGCATGCATCTTCAGGACCCGTTTATATCTCAAATTCAGGCTCAAAACACCCGAAAATTCAATATTTTGGGGTCCCAGAAGCGATCTGTACATGCCTAATTAGTGCTAGATTGTTTTCAAAATATAGGCTCAAAACATGCTCAAAATCGATATTTTAGGTGCCCAAAAGTCGATATGTTCATGCATCTTCTGTACTCGTTTATATCTCAAATTCAGGCTCAAAACACCCGAAAATTCGATTTTTTGGGGTCCCAGAAGCGATCTGTACATGCCTACTCAGTGCTAGAATATTTTCAAAATATAGGCTCAAAACATGCTAAAAATCGATATTTTAGGTGCCAAAAGTCGATATCTCATATTCAGGCTCAAAACACCCGAAAATTCGATATTTAGGGGTCCCAGAAGCGATCTGTACATGCCTACTCCGTGTTAGAGTATTTTCAAAATACAGGCCAAAAACATACTGAAAATCGATCTTTTAGGTGCCCAAAAGTCGATATGTGCATGCATCTTCTGTACCTGTTTATATCTCAAATTCTGGCCCTAAACACCCGAAAATTCGATATTTTGGGGTCCCAGAAGCGATCTGTACATGCCTACTCCGTGTTAGAGTATTTTCAAAATACAGGCCCAAAACATGCTGAAAATCGATATTTTAGATGACCAAAGTCATAATTTGCATGTATCTTCTGTACCCGTTTATATCTCAAATTCAGGCTCAAAACACCCGAAAATTCAATATTTTGGGGTCCCAGAAGCAATCTGTACATGCCTACTCAGTGCTAGAATATTTTCAAAATATAGGCTAAAAACATGCTAAAAATCGATATTTTAGGTGCGTAAAGGCGATATCTCAAATTAAGACCCAAAACACCCGAAAATTCGATATTTAGGGGTCCCAGAAGTGATCTGTACATGTTTACTCCTTGTTAGAGTATTTTAAAAATACAGGCCAAAAACATACTGAAAATCGATCTTTTAGGTGCCCAAAAGTCGATATGTGCATGCATCTTCAGTACCCAAACGTTTATATATCAAATTCAGGCTCAAAACACCCGAAAATTCGATATTTACGGGTCCCAGAAGCGATCTGTACATGCCTACTCCGTGTTAGAGTATTTTCAAAATACAGGCCAAAAACATACTGAAAATCGATCTTTTATGTGCCCAAAAGTCGATATGTGCATGCATCATATGTACCCGTTTATATCTCAAATTCAGGCCCTAAACACCCGAAAATTCGATATTTTGGGGTCCCAGAAGCGATCTGTACATGCCTACTCCGTGTTAGAGTATTTTCAAAATTCAGGCCCAAAACATGCTGAAAATCGATATTTTTGGTGCCCAAAGTCAATATGTGTATGCATCTTCTATACTCGTTTATATCTCAAATTTAGGCTCAAAACACCCGAAAATTCGATATTTTGGGGACCCAGAAGCGATCTGTACAAGCCTACTCAGTGCTAGAATGTTTTCAAAATATAGGCTCAAAACATGCTCAAAATCGATATTTTTGGTGCCCAAAGTCAATATGTGTATGCATCTTCTATACTCGTTTATATCTCAAATTAAGGCTCAAAACACCCGAAAATTCGATATTTTGGGGTCCCAGAAGCGATCTGTACATGCCTAATCAGTGTTAGAATGTTTTCAAAATATAGGCTCAAAACATGCTCAAAATCGATATTTTAGGTGCCCAAAAGTCGATATGTGCATGCATCTTCTGTACTCGTTTATATCTCAAATTCAGGCTCAAAACACTAAAAAATTTGATATTTTGGGGTCCCAGAAGCGATCTGTACATGCCTACTCAGTGCTAGAATATTTTCAAAATATAGGCTCAAAACATGCTAAAAATCGATATTTTAGGTGCGTAAAGTCGATATCTCAAATTAAGGCCCAAAACACCCGAAAATTCGATATTTAGGGGTCCCAGAAGCGATCTGTACATGTTTACTCTGTGTTAAGGTATTTTTTTTAAATTACCGGCCAAAAACATACAGAAAATCGATCTTTTAGGTGCCCAAAAGTCGATATGTGCATGCATCTTCTGTACCTGTTTATATCTCAAATTCTGGCCCTAAACAACCGAAAATTCGATATTTTGGGGTCCCAGAAGCGATCTGTACATGCCTACTCCGTGTTAGAGTATTTTCAAAATACAGGCCCAAAACATGCTCAAAATCGATGTTTTAGGTGCCCAAAAGTCGATATGTGCATGCATCTTCAGTACCCGTTTATATCCCAAATTCAGGCTCAAAACATCCGAAAATTCGATATTTTGGGGTCCCAGAAGCGATCTGTACATGCCTACTCCGTGTTAGTGTATTTTCAAAATACAGGCCCAAAACAAGCTGAAAATCGATATTTTAGATGCCCAAAGTCAATATGTGCATGTATCTTCTGTACCCGTTTATATCTCAAATTCAGGCTCAAAACACCCTAAAATTCAATATTTTGGGGTCCCAGAAGCAATATGTACATGCCTACTCAGTGCTAGAATATTTTCAAAATATAGGCTAAAAACATGCTAAAAATCGATATTTTAGGTGCCAAAAAGTCGATATCTCAAATTCAGTCCCAAAACACCCGAAACTTCGATATTTAAGGGTCCCAGAAGCGATCTGTACATGCCTTCTCCGTGTTAGAGTATTTTCAAAATACAGGCCAAAAACATACTGAAAATCGATCTTTTAGGTGCCCAAAAGTCGATATGTGCATGCATCTTATGTACCCGTTTATATCTCAAATTCAGGCCCTAAACACCCGAAAATTTGATATTTTGGGGTCCCAGAAGAGATCTGTACATGCCTACTCCGTGTTAGAGTATTTTCAAAATTCAGGCCCAAAACATGCTAAAAATCGATATTTATGGTGCCCAAAGTCAATATGTGTATGCATCTTCTATATTCGTTTATATCTCAAATTCAAGCTCAAAACACCCGAAAATTCGATATTTGGGGTCCCAGAAGCGACCTGTACATGCCTTCTCCGTGTTAGAGTATTTTCAAAATACAGGCCCAAAACATGCTCAAAATCGATGTTTTAGGTGCCCAAAAGTCGAATTGTGCATGCATCTTCAGGACCCGTTTATATCTCAAATTCAGGCTTAAAACACCCGAAAATTCAATATTTTGGGGTCCCAGAAGCGATCTGTACATGCCTAATTAGTGCTAGATTGTTTTCAAAATATAGGCTCAAAACATGCTCAAAATCGATATTTTAGGTGCCCAAAAGTCGATATGTTCATGCATCTTCTGTACTCGTTTATATCTCAAATTCAGGCTCAAAACACCCGAAAATTCGATTTTTTGGGGTCCCAGAAGCGATCTGTACATGCCTACTCAGTGCTAGAATATTTTCAAAATATAGGCTCAAAACATGCTAAAAATCGATATTTTAGGTGCCAAAAGTCGATATCTCATATTCAGGCTCAAAACACCCGAAAATTCGATATTTAGGGGTCCCAGAAGCGATCTGTACATGCCTACTCCGTGTTAGAGTATTTTCAAAATACAGGCCAAAAACATACTGAAAATCGATCTTTTAGGTGCCCAAAAGTCGATATGTGCATGCATCTTCTGTACCTGTTTATATCTCAAATTCTGGCCCTAAACACCCGAAAATTCGATATTTTGGGGTCCCAGAAGCGATCTGTACATGCCTACTCCGTGTTAGAGTATTTTCAAAATACAGGCCCAAAACATGCTGAAAATCGATATTTTAGATGCCCAAAGTCATAATGTGCATTTATCTTCTGTACCCGTTTTTATCTCAAATTCAGGCTCAAAACACCCGAAAATTCAATATTTTGGGGTCCCATTAGCAATCTGTACATGCCTACTCAGTGCTAGAATATTTTCAAAATATAGGCTAAAAACATGCTAAAAATCGATATTTTAGGTGCGTAAAGGCGATATCTCAAATTAAGACCCAAAACACCCGAAAATTCGATATTTAGGGGTCCCAGAAGTGATCTGTACATGTTTACTCCTTGTTAGAGTATTTTAAAAATACAGGCCAAAAACATTCTGAAAATCGATCTTTTAGGTGCCCAAAAGTCGATATGTGCATGCATCTTCAGTACCCAAACGTTTATATATCAAATTCAGGCTCAAAACACCCGAAAATTCGATATTTACGGGTCCCAGAAGCGATCTGTACATGCCTACTCCGTGTTAGTGTATTTTCAAAATATAGGCCAAAAACATACTGAAAATCGATCTTTTATGTGCCCAAAAGTCGATATGTGCATGCATCATATGTACCCGTTTATATCTCAAATTCAGGCCCTAAACACCCGAAAATTCGATATTTTGGGGTCCCAGAAGCGATCTGTACATGCCTACTCCGTGTTAGAGTATTTTCAAAATTCAGGCCCAAAACATGCTGAAAATCGATATTTTTGGTGCCCAAAGTCAATATGTGTATGCATCTTCTATACTCGTTTATATCTCAAATTTAGGCTCAAAACACCCGAAAATTCGATATTTTGGGGACCCAGAAGCGATCTGTACAAGCCTACTCAGTGCTAGAATGTTTTCAAAATATAGGCTCAAAACATGCTCAAAATCGATATTTTAGGTGCCCAAAAGTCGATATGTGCATGCATCTTCTGTACTCGTTTATATCTCAAATTCAGGCTCAAAACACCCGAAAATTCGATATTTTGGGGTCCCAGAAGCGATCTGTACAAGCCTACTCAGTGCTAGAATATTTTCAAAATATAGGCTCAAAACATGCTAAAAATCGATATTTTTGGTGCCCAAAGTGAATATGTGTATGCATCTTCTATGCTCGTTTATATCTCAAATTCAGGCTCAAAACACCCGAAAATTCGATATTTTGGGGTCCCAGAAGCTATCTGTACATGCCTAATCAGTGTTAGAATGTTTTCAAAATATAGGCTCAAAACATGCTCAAAATCGATATTTTAGGTGCCCAAAAGTCGATATGTGCATGCATGTTCTGTACTCGTTTATATCTCAAATTCAGGCTCAAAACACTTAAAAATTTGATATTTTGGGGTCCCAGAAACGATCTGTACATGCTTCCTCAGTGCTAGAATATTTTCAAAATATAGGCTCAAAACATGCTATAAATCGATATTTTAGGTGCGTAAAGTCGATATCACAAATTAAGGCCCAAAACACCCGAAAATTCGATATTTAGGGGTCCCAAAAGCGATCTGTACATGTTTACTCTGTGTTAGAGTATTTTTTTTAAATTACAGGCCAAAAACATACTGAAAATCGATCTTTTAGGTGCCCAAAAGTCGATATGTGCATGCATCTTCTGTACCCGTTTATATCTCAAATTCAGGCTCAAAACACCCGAAAATTCGATATTTAGGGTTCCCAGAAGGGATCTGTACATGCCTACTCCGTGTTAGAGTATTTTCAAAATACAGGCCAAAAACATACTGAAAATCGATCTTTTAGGTGCCCAAAAGTCGATATGTGCATGCATCTTCTGTACCCGTTTATATCTCAAATTCCGGCCCTAAACACCCGAAAATTCGATATTTGGGGTTTCAGAAGCGATCTGTACATGCCTACTTCGTGTTAGAGTATTTTCAAAATTCAGGCCCATAACATGCTGAAAATCGATATTTTTGGTGCCCAAAGTCAATATGTGTATGCATCTTCTATACTCGTTTATATCTCATATTCAGGCTCAAAACACCCGAAAATTCGATATTTAGGGGTCCCAGAAGCGATTTGTACATGCCTACTCCGTGTTAGAGTATTTTCACAATACAGGCCAAAAACATACTGAAAATCGATCTTTTAGGTGCCCAAAAGTCGATATGTGCATGCATCTTCTGTACCTGTTTATATCTCAAATTCTGGCCTTAAACACCCGAAAATTCGATATTTTGGGGTCCCAGAAGCGATCTGTACATGCCTACTCCGTGTTAGAGTATTTTCAAAATACAGGCCCAAAACATGCTCAAAATCGATGTTTTAGGTGCCCAAAAGTCGATATGTGCATTCATCTTCAGTACCCGTTTATATCTCAAATTCTGGCCCTAAACACCCGAAAATTTAATATTTTGGGGTCCCAGAAGCGATCTGGACATGCCTACTCCGTGTTAGAGTATTTTCAAAATACAGGCCCAGAACATGCTGAAAATCGATATTTTAGATGCCCAAAAGTCGATATGTGCATGTATTCTTTGTACCCGTTTATATCTCAAATTCAGGCTCAAAACACACGAAAATTCGATATTTTGGGGTCCCAAAAGCGATCTGTACATGCCTACTCCGTGTTAGAGCATTTTCAAAATACAGGCCCAAAACATGCTGAAAATCGATATTTTAGATGCCCAAAGTCAATATGTGCATGTATCTTCTGTACCCGTTTATATCTCAAATTCAGGCCCTAAACACCCAAAAATTCGATATTTAGGGATCCCAGAAGCGATCTGTACATGCCTACTCATTGCTAGAATATTTTCAAAATATAGGCTCAAAACATGCTCAAAATCGATATTTTTGGTGCCCAAAGTCAATATGTGTATGCATCTTCTATACTCGTTTATATCTCAAATTCAGGCTCAAAACACCCGAAAGTTCGATATTTTGGGGTCCCAGAAGCGATCTGTACATGCCTAATCAGTGTTAGAATGCTTTCAAAATATAGGCTCAAAACATGCTCAAAATCGATATTTTAGGTGCCCAAAAGTCGATATGTGCATGCATCTTCTGTACTCGTTTATATCTCAAATTCAGGCTCAAATCACTAAAAAATTTGATATTTTGGGGTCCCAGAAGCGATCTGTACATGCCTACTCAGTGCTAGAATATTTTCAAAATATAGGCTCAAAACATGCTAAAAATCGATATTTTAGGTGCGTAAAGTCGATATCTCAAATTAAGGCCCAAAACACCCGAAAATTCGATATTTAGGGGTCCCAGAAGCGATCTGTACATGTTTACTCTGTGTTAAGGTATTTTTTTTAAATTACCGGCCAAAAACATACAGAAAATCGATCTTTTAGGTGCCCAAAAGTCGATATGTGCATGCATCTTCTGTACCTGTTTATATCTCAAATTCTGGCCCTAAACAACCGAAAATTCGATATTTTGGGGTCCCAGAAGCGATCTGTACATGCCTACTCCGTGTTAGAGTATTTTCAAAATACAGGCAAAAAACATGCTCAAAATCGATGTTTTAGGTGCCCAAAAGTCGATATGTGCATGCATCTTCAGTACCCGTTTATATCCCAAATTCAGGCTCAAAACATCCGAAAATTCGATATTTTGGGGTCCCAGAAGCGATCTGTACATGCCTACTCCGTGTTAGAGTATTTTCAAAATACAGGCCCAAAACATGCTGAAAATCGATATTTTAGATGCCCAAAGTCAATATGTGCATGTATCTTCTGTA
Source organism: Petrolisthes cinctipes (assembly GCA_033782935.1). Taxonomy (NCBI): domain Eukaryota; kingdom Metazoa; phylum Arthropoda; class Malacostraca; order Decapoda; family Porcellanidae; genus Petrolisthes; species Petrolisthes cinctipes. Next base: position 386,578 of record JAWQEG010000930.1, on the reverse strand, counting down.
CCCGTTTATATCTCAAATTCAGGCTCAAAACACCCTAAAATTCAATATTTTGGGGTCCCAGAAGCAATATGTACATGCCTACTCAGTGCTAGAATATTTTCAAAATATAGGCTAAAAACATGCTAAAAATCGATATTTTAGGTGCCAAAAAGTCGATATCTCAAATTCAGTCCCAAAACACCCGAAACTTCGATATTTAAGGGTCCCAGAAGCGATCTGTACATGCCTTCTCCGTGTTAGAGTATTTTCAAAATACAGGCCAAAAACATACTGAAAATCGATCTTTTAGGTGCCCAAAAGTCGATATGTGCATGCATCTTCTGTACCCGTTTATATCTCAAATTCAGGCCCTAAACACCCGAAAATTCAATATTTTGGGGTCCCAGAAGAGATCTGTACATGCCTACTCCGTGTTAGAGTATTTTCAAAATTCAGGCCCAAAACATGCTGAAAATCGATATTTATGGTGCCCAAAGTCAATATGTGTATGCATCTTCTATACTCGTTTATATCTCAAATTCAAGCTCAAAACACCCGAAAATTCGATATTTGGGGTCCCAGAAGCGACCTGTACATGCCTTCTCCGTGTTAGAGTATTTTCAAAATACAGGCCCAAAACATGCTCAAAATCGATGTTTTAGGTGCCCAAAAGTCGAATTGTGCATGCATCTTCTGTACTCGTTTATATCTCAAATTCAGGCTCAAAACACCAGAAAATTCGATATTTTGGGGTCCCAGAAGCGATCTGTACATGCCTACTTAGTTTTAGAATGTTTTCAAAATATAGGCTCAAAACATGCTCAAAATCGATATGTTAGGTGCCCAAAAGTCGATATGTGCATGCATCTTCTGTACTCGTTTATATCTCAAATTCAGGCTCAAAACACCCGAAAATTCGATATTTTGGGGTCCCAGAAGCGATCTGTACAAGCCTACTCAGTGCTAGAATATTTTCAAAATATAGGCTCAAAACATGCTAAAAATCGATATTTTTGGTGCCCAAAGTGAATATGTGTATGCATCTTCTATGCTCGTTTATATCTCAAATTCAGGCTCAAAACACCCGAAAATTCGATATTTTGGGGTCCCAGAAGCTATCTGTACATGCCTAATCAGTGTTAGAATGTTTTCAAAATATAGGCTCAAAACATGCTCAAAATCGATATTTTAGTTGCCCAAAAGTCGATATGTGCATGCATGTTCTGTACTCGTTTATATCTCAAATTCAGGCTCAAAACACTTAAAAATTTGATATTTTGGGGTCCCAGAAACGATCTGTACATGCTTCCTCAGTGCTAGAATATTTTCAAAATATAGGCTCAAAACATGCTATAAATCGATATTTTAGGTGCGTAAAGTCGATATCACAAATTAAGGCCCAAAACACCCGAAAATTCGATATTTAGGGGTCCCAAAAGCGATCTGTACATGTTTACTCTGTGTTAGAGTATTTTTTTTAAATTACAGGCCAAAAACATACTGAAAATCGATCTTTTAGGTGCCCAAAAGTCGATATGTGCATGCATCTTCTGTACCCGTTTATATCTCAAATTCCGGCCCTAAACACCCGAAAATTCGATATTTGGGGTTTCAGAAGCGATCTGTACATGCCTACTCCGTGTTAGAGTATTTTCAAAATTCAGGCCCATAACATGCTGAAAATCGATATTTTTGGTGCCCAAAGTCAATATGTGTATGCATCTTCTATACTCGTTTATATCTCATATTCAGGCTCAAAACACCCGAAAATTCGATATTTAGGGGTCCCAGAAGCGATCTGTACATGCCTACTCCGTGTTAGAGTATTTTCACATTACAGGCCAAAAACATACTGAAAATCGATCTTTTAGGTGCCCAAAAGTCGATATGTGCATGCATCTTCTGTACCTGTTTATATCTCAAATTCTGGCCCTAAACACCCGAAAATTCGATATTTTGGGGTCCTAGAAGCGATCTGTACATGCCTACTCCGTGTTAGAGTATTTTCAAAATACAGTCCCAAAACATGCTCAAAATCGATGTTTTAGGTGCCCAAAAGTCGATATGTGCATTCATCTTCAGTACCCGTTTATATCTCAAATTCTGGCCCTAAACACCCGAAAATTTAATATTTTGGGGTCCCAGAAGCGATCTGTACATGCCTACTCCGTGTTAGAGTATTTTCAAAATTCAGGCCCAAAACATGCTAAAAATCGATATTTTTGGTGCCCAAAGTGAATATGTGTATGCATCTTCTATGCTCGTTTATATCTCAAATTCAGGCTCAAAACACCCGAAAATTCGATATTTTGGGGTCCCAGAAGCTATCTGTACATGCCTAATCAGTGTTAGAATGTTTTCAAAATATAGGCTCAAAACATGTTCAAAATCGATATTTTAGGTGCCCAAAAATCGATATGTGCATGCATGTTCTGTACTCGTTTATATTCCAAATTCAGGCTCAAAACACTAAAAAATTTGATTTTTTGGGGTCCCAGAAGCGATCTGTACATGCCTCCTCAGTGCTAGAATATTTTCAAAATAAAGGCTCAAAACATCCTCAAAATCGATATTTTAGGTGCCCAAAAGTCGATATGTACATGCATCTTCTGTACTCGTTTATATCTCAAATTCAGGCTCAAAACACCAAAAAATTCTATATTTTGGGGTCCCAGAAGCGATCTGTACATGCCTACTCAGTGCTTGAATATTTTCAAAATATAGGCTCAAAACATGCTAAAAATCGATATTTTAGGTGCGTAAAGTCGATATCTCAAATTAAGGCCCAAAACACCCGAAAATTCGATATTTATGGGGCCCAGAAGGGATCTGTACATGCCTACTCCGTGTTAGAGTATTTTCAAAATACAGGCCAAAAACATACTGAAAATCGATCTTTTATGTGCCCAAAAGTCGATATGTGCATGCATCATATGTACCCGTTTATATCTCAAATTCTGGCCCTAAACACCCGAAAATTCGATATTTTGGGGTCCCAGAAGCGATCTGTACATGCCTACTCCGTATTAGAGTATTTTCAAAATTCAGGCCCAAAACATGCTGAAAATCGATATTTTTGGTGCCCAAAGTCAATATGTGTATGCATCTTCTATACTCGTTTATATCTCAAATTTAGGCTCAAAACACCCGAAAATTCGATATTTTGGGGTCCCAGAAGCGATCTGTACAAGCCTACTCAGTGCTAGAATGTTTTCAAAATATAGGCTCAAAACATGCTCAAAATCGATATTTTAGGTGCCCAAAAGTCGATAGGTGCATGCATCTTCTGTACTCGTTTATATCTCAAATTCAGGCTCAAAACACCCGAAAATTCGATATTTTGGGGCCCCAGAAGCGATCTGTACATGCCTACTCAGTGCTAGAATATTTTCAAAATATAGGCTCAAAACATGCTAAAAATCGATATTTTAGGTGCGTAAAGGCGATATCTCAAATTAAGGCCCAAAACACCCGAAAATTCGATATTTAGGGGTCCCAGAAGCGATCTGTACATGTTTACTCTGTGTTAAGGTATTTTTTTTAAATTACCGGCCAAAAACATACAGAAAATCGATCTTTTAGGTGCCCAAAAGTCGATATGTGCATGCATCTTCTGTATCCGTTTATATCTCAAATTCAGGCTCAAAACACCCTAAAATTCAATATTTTGGGGTCCCAGAAGCAATATGTACATGCCTACTCAGTGCTAGAATATTTTCAAAATATAGGCTAAAAACATGCTAAAAATCGATATTTTAGGTGCCAAAAAGTCGATATCTCAAATTCAGTCCCAAAACACCCGAAACTTCGATATTTAAGGGTCCCAGAAGCGATCTGTACATGCCTTCTCCGTGTTAGAGTATTTTCAAAATACAGGCCAAAAACATACTGAAAATCGATCTTTTAGGTGCCCAAAAGTCGATATGTGCATGCATCTTCTGTACCCGTTTATATCTCAAATTCAGGCCCTAAACACCCGAAAATTCAATATTTTGGGGTCCCAGAAGAGATCTGTACATGCCTACTCCGTGTTAGAGTATTTTCAAAATTCAGGCCCAAAACATGCTGAAAATCGATATTTATGGTGCCCAAAGTCAATATGTGTATGCATCTTCTATACTCGTTTATATCTCAAATTCAAGCTCAAAACACCCGAAAATTCGATATTTGGGGTCCCAGAAGCGACCTGTACATGCCTTCTCCGTGTTAGAGTATTTTCAAAATACAGGCCCAAAACATGCTCAAAATCGATGTTTTAGGTGCCCAAAAGTCGAATTGTGCATGCATCTTCTGTACTCGTTTATATCTCAAATTCAGGCTCAAAACACCAGAAAATTCGATATTTTGGGGTCCCAGAAGCGATCTGTACATGCCTACTTAGTTTTAGAATGTTTTCAAAATATAGGCTCAAAACATGCTCAAAATCGATATGTTAGGTGCCCAAAAGTCGATATGTGCATGCATCTTCTGTACTCGTTTATATCTCAAATTCAGGCTCAAAACACCCGAAAATTCGATATTTTGGGGTCCCAGAAGCGATCTGTACAAGCCTACTCAGTGCTAGAATATTTTCAAAATATAGGCTCAAAACATGCTAAAAATCGATATTTTTGGTGCCCAAAGTGAATATGTGTATGCATCTTCTATGCTCGTTTATATCTCAAATTCAGGCTCAAAACACCCGAAAATTCGATATTTTGGGGTCCCAGAAGCTATCTGTACATGCCTAATCAGTGTTAGAATGTTTTCAAAATATAGGCTCAAAACATGCTCAAAATCGATATTTTAGGTGCCCAAAAGTCGATATGTGCATGCATGTTCTGTACTCGTTTATATCTCAAATTCAGGCTCAAAACACTTAAAAATTTGATATTTTGGGGTCCCAGAAACGATCTGTACATGCTTCCTCAGTGCTAGAATATTTTCAAAATATAGGCTCAAAACATGCTATAAATCGATATTTTAGGTGCGTAAAGTCGATATCACAAATTAAGGCCCAAAACACCCGAAAATTCGATATTTAGGGGTCCCAAAAGCGATCTGTACATGTTTACTCTGTGTTAGAGTATTTTTTTTAAATTACAGGCCAAAAACATACTGAAAATCGATCTTTTAGGTGCCCAAAAGTCGATATGTGCATGCATCTTCTGTACCCGTTTATATCTCAAATTCCGGCCCTAAACACCCGAAAATTCGATATTTGGGGTTTCAGAAGCGATCTGTACATGCCTACTCCGTGTTAGAGTATTTTCAAAATTCAGGCCCATAACATGCTGAAAATCGATATTTTTGGTGCCCAAAGTCAATATGTGTATGCATCTTCTATACTCGTTTATATCTCATATTCAGGCTCAAAACACCCGAAAATTCGATATTTAGGGGTCCCAGAAGCGATCTGTACATGCCTACTCCGTGTTAGAGTATTTTCACATTACAGGCCAAAAACATACTGAAAATCGATCTTTTAGGTGCCCAAAAGTCGATATGTGCATGCATCTTCTGTACCTGTTTATATCTCAAATTCTGGCCCTAAACACCCGAAAATTCGATATTTTGGGGTCCTAGAAGCGATCTGTACATGCCTACTCCGTGTTAGAGTATTTTCAAAATACAGGCCCAAAACATGCTCAAAATCGATGTTTTAGGTGCCCAAAAGTCGATATGTGCATTCATCTTCAGTACCCGTTTATATCTCAAATTCTGGCCCTAAACACCCGAAAATTTAATATTTTGGGGTCCCAGAAGCGATCTGTACATGCCTACTCCGTGTTAGAGTATTTTCAAAATTCAGGCCCAAAACATGCTAAAAATCGATATTTTTGGTGCCCAAAGTGAATATGTGTATGCATCTTCTATGCTCGTTTATATCTCAAATTCAGGCTCAAAACACCCGAAAATTCGATATTTTGGGGTCCCAGAAGCTATCTGTACATGCCTAATCAGTGTTAGAATGTTTTCAAAATATAGGCACAAAACATGCTCAAAATCGATATTTTAGGTGCCCAAAAATCGATATGTGCATGCATGTTCTGTACTCGTTTATATTCCAAATTCAGGCTCAAAACACTAAAATTTTTTATTTTTTGGGGTTCCAGAAGCGATCTGTACATGCCTCCTCAGTGCTAGAATATTTTCAAAATAAAGGCTCAAAACATCCTCAAAATCGATATTTTAGGTGCCCAAAAGTCGATATGTACATGCATCTTCTGTACTCGTTTATATCTCAAATTCAGGCTCAAAACACCAAAAAATTCGATATTTTGGGGTCCCAGAAGCGATCTGTACATGCCTACTCAGTGCTTGAATATTTTCAAAATATAGGCTCAAAACATGCTAAAAATCGATATTTTAGGTGCGTAAAGTCGATATCTCAAATTAAGGCCCGAAACACCCGAAAATTCGATATTTATGGGGCCCAGAAGGGATCTGTACATGCCTACTCCGTGTTAGAGTATTTTCAAAATACAGGCCAAAAACATACTGAAAATCGATCTTTTATGTGCCCAAAAGTCGATATGTGCATGCATCATATGTACCCGTTTATATCTCAAATTCTGGCCCTAAACACCCGAAAATTCGATATTTTGGGGTCCCAGAAGCGATCTGTACATGCCTACTCCGTGTTAGAGTATTTTCAAAATTCAGGCCCAAAACATGCTGAAAATCGATATTTTTGGTGCCCAAAGTCAATATGTGTATGCATCTTCTATACTCGTTTATATCTCAAATTTAGGCTCAAAACACCCGAAAATTCGATATTTTGGGGTCCCAGAAGCGATCTGTACAAGCCTACTCAGTGCTAGAATGTTTTCAAAATATAGGCTCAAAACATGCTCAAAATCGATATTTTAGGTGCCCAAAAGTCGATAGGTGCATGCATCTTCTGTACTCGTTTATATCTCAAATTCAGGCTCAAAACACCCGAAAATTCGATATTTTGGGGCCCCAGAAGCGATCTGTACATGCCTACTCAGTGCTAGAATATTTTCAAAATATAGGCTCAAAACATGCTAAAAATCGATATTTTAGGTGCGTAAAGGCGATATCTCAAATTAAGGCCCAAAACACCCGAAAATTCGATATTTAGGGGTCCCAAAAGCGATCTGTACATGCCTACTCCGTGTTAGAGTATTTTCAAAATACAGGCCCAAAACATGCTGAAAATCGATATTTTAGATGCCCAAAAGTCGATATGTGCATGTATTTTCTGTACCCGTTTATATCTCAAATTCAGGCTCAAAACACCCGAAAATTCGATATTTTGGTGTCCCAAAAGCGATCTGTACATGCCTACTCCGTGTTAGAGCATTTTCAAAATACAGGCCCAAAACATGCTGAAAATCGATATTTTAGATGTCCAAAGTCAATATGTGCATGTATCTTCTGTGTCCGTTTATATCTCAAATTCAGGCCCAAAACACCCAAAAATTCGATATTTAGGGATCCCTTAAGCGATCTGTACATGCCTACTCAGTGCTAGAATATTTTCAAAATATAGGCTCAAAACATGCTAAAAATCGATATTTTTGGTGCCCAAAGTGAATATGTGTATGCATCTTCTATGCTCGTTTATATCTCAAATTCAGGCTTAAAACACCCGAAAATTCGATATTTTGGGGTCCCAGAAGCTATCTGTACATGCCTAATCAGTGTTAGAATGTTTTCAAAATATAGGCTCAAAACATGCTCAAAATCGATATTTTAGGTGCCCAAAAGTCGATATGTGCATGCATGTTCTGTACTCGTTTATATCTCAAATTCAGGCTCAAAACACTAAAAAATTTGATTTTTTGGGGTCCCAGAAGCGATCTGTACATGCCTCCTCAGTGCTAGAATATTTTCAAAATAAAGGCTCAAAACATCCTCAAAATCGATATTTTAGGTGCCCAAAAGTCGATATGTACATGCATCTTCTGTACTCGTTTATATCTCAAATTCAGGCTCAAAACACCAAAAAATTCGATATTTTGGGGTCCCAGAAGCGATCTGTACATGCCTACTCAGTGCTTGAATTTTTTCAAAATATAGGCTCAAAACATGCTAAAAATCGATATTTTAGGTGCGTAAAGTCGATATCTCAAATTAAGGCCCAAAACACCCGAAAATTCGATATTTATGGGGCCCAGAAGGGATCTGTACATGCCTACTCCGTGTTAGAGTATTTTCAAAATACAGGCCAAAAACATACTGAAAATCGATCTTTTAGGTGCCCAAAAGTCGATATGTGCATCCATCTTCTGTACCCGTTTATATCTCAAATTCCGGGGCTAAACACCGAAAAATTCGATATTTGGGGTCCCAGAAGCGATCTGTACATGCCTACTCCGTGTTAGAGTATTTTCAAAATTCAGGCCCAAAACATGCTGAAAATCGATATTTTTGGTGCCCAAAGTCAATATGTGTATGCATCTTCTATACTCGTTTATATCTCAAATTCAGGCTCAAAACACCAAAAAATTCAATATTTTGGGGTCCTAGAAGCAATCTGTACATGCCTACTCAGTGCTAGAATATTTTCAAAATATAGGCTAAAAACATGCTAAAAATCTATATTTTAGGTGCGTAAAGGTGATATCTCAAATTCAGGCCCAAAACACCCGAAAATTCGATATTTGGGGTCCCAGAAGCGATCTGTAGATGCCTTCTCCGTGTTAGAGTATTTTCAAAATACAGGCCCAAAACATGCTCAAAATCGATGTTTTAGGTGCCCAAAAGTCGATATGTGCATGCATCTTCAGTACCGAAACGTTTATATCTCAAATTTAGGCTCAAAACACCCCAAAATTCGATATTTACGGGTTCCAGAAGCGATCTGTACATGCCTACTCCGTGTTAGAGTATTTTCAAAATACAGGCCAAAAACATACTGAAAATCGATCTTTTATGTGCCCAAAAGTCGATATGTGCATGCATCTTCTGTACTTGTTTATATCTCAAATTCAGGCTCAAAAACACCCGAAAAATCGATATTTTGGGGTCCCAGAAGCGATCTGTACATGCCTCCTCAGTGCTAGAATATTTTCAAAATATAGGCTGAAAACATGCTAAAAATCGATATTTTAGGTGCGTAAAGTCGATATCACAAATTAAGGCCCAAAACAACCGAAAATTCGATATTTAGGGGTCCCAAAAGCGATCTGTACATGTTTACTCTGTGTTAGAGTATTTTTTTTAAATTACAGGCCAAAAACATACTGAAAATCGATCTTTTAGGTTCCCAAAAGTCGATATGTGCATGCATCTTCTGTACCCGTTTATATCTCAAATTCAGTCCCAAAACACCCGAAAATTCGATATTTAGGGTTCCCAGAAGGGATCTGTACATGCCTACTCCGTGTTAGAGTATTTTCAAAATACAGGCCAAAAACATACTGAAAATCGATCTTTTAGGTGCCCAAAAGTCGATATGTGCATGCATCTTCTGTACCCGTTTATATCTCAAATTCCGGCCCTAAACACCCGAAAATTCGATATTTGGGGTTTCAGAAGCGATCTGTACATGCCTACTCCGTGTTAGAGTATTTTCAAAATTCAGGCCCATAACATGCTGAAAATCGATATTTTTGGTGCCCAAAGTCAATATGTGTATGCATCTTCTATACTCGTTTATATCTCATATTCAGGCTCAAAACACCCGAAAATTCGATATTTAGGGGTCCCAGAAGCGATCTGTACATGCCTACTCCGTGTTAGAGTATTTTCAAAATTCAGGCCCAAAACATGCTCAAAATCGATATGTTAGGTGCCCAAAAGTCGATATGTGTATGCATCTTCTGTACTCGTTTATATCTCAAATTCAGGCTCAAAACACCCGAAAATTCGATATTTAGGGATCCCTTAAGCGATCTGTACATGCCTACTCAGTGCTAGAATATTTTCAAAATATAGGGTCAAAACATGCTAAAAATCGATATTTTTGGTGCCCAAAGTCAATATGTGTATGCATCTTCTATGCTCGTTTATATCTCAAATTCAGGCTCAAAACACCCGAAAATTTGATATTTTGGGGTCCCAGAAGCTATCTGTACATGCCTAATCAGTGTTAGAATGTTTTCAAAATATAGGCTCAAAACATGCTCAAAATCGATATTTTAGGTGCCCAAAAGTCGATATGTGCATGCATGTTCTGTACTCGTTTATATCTCAAATTCAGGCTCAAAACACTAAAAAATTTGATATTTTGGGGTCCCAGAAGCGATCTGTACATGCCTCCTCAGTGCTAGAATATTTTCAAAATATAGGCTCAAAACATTCTCAAAATCGATATTTTAGGTGCCCAAAAGTCTATATGTGCATGCATCTTCTGTACTCGTTTATATCTCAAATTCAGGCTCAAAACACCAAAAAATTCGATATTTTGGGGTCCCAGAAGCGATCTGTACATGCCTACTCAGTGCTTGAATATTTTCAAAATATAGGCTCAAAACATGCTAAAAATCGATATTTTAGGTGCGTAAAGTCGATATCTCAAATTAAGGCCCAAAACACCCGAAAATTCGATATTTATGGGTCCCTGAAGGGATCTGTACATGCCTACTTCGTGTTAGAGTATTTTCAAAATACAGGCCAAAAACATACTGAAAATCGATCTTTTAGGTGCCCAAAAGTCGATATGTGCATCCATCTTCTGTAACCGTTTATATCTCAAATTCCGGGGCTAAACACCGAAAAATTCGATATTTGGGGTCCCAGAAGCGATCTGTACATGCCTACTACGTGTTAGAGTATTTTCAAAATTCAGGCCCAAAACATGCTGAAAATCGATATTTTTGGTGCCCAAAGTCAATATGTGTATGCATCTTCTATACTCGTTTATATCTCAAATTCAGGCTCAAAACACCAAAAAATTCAATATTTTGGGGTCCTAGAAGCAATCTGTACATGCCTACTCAGTGCTAGAATATTTTCAAAATATAGGCTAAAAACATGCTAAAAATCGATATTTTAGGTGCGTAAAGGTGATATCTCAAATTCAGGCCCAAAACACCCGAAAATTCGATATTTGGGGTCCCAGAAGCGATCTGTTTATGCCTTCTCCGTGTTAGAGTATTTTCAAAATACAGGCCCAAAACATGCTCAAAATCGATGTTTTAGGTGCCCAAAAGTCGATATGTGCATGCATCTTCAGTACCCAAACGTTTATATCTCAAATTTAGGCTCAAAACACCCGAAAATTCGATATTTACGGGTCCCAGAAGCGATCTGTACATGCCTACTCCGTGTTAGAGTATTTTCAAAATACAGGCCAAAAACATACTGAAAATCGATCTTTTAGGTGCCCAAAAGTCGATATGTGCATGCATCTTCTGTACCCGTTTATATCTCAAATTCCGGCCCTAAACACCCGAAAATTCGATATTTGGGGTTTCAGAAGCGATCTGTACATGCCTACTCCGTGTTAGAGTATTTTCAAAATTCAGGCCCATAACATGCTGAAAATCGATATTTTTGGTGCCCAAAGTCAATATGTGTATGCATCTTCTATACTCGTTTATATCTCATATTCAGGCTCAAAACAACCGAAAATTCGATATTTAGGGGTCCCAGAAGCGATCTGTACATGCCTACTCCGTGTTAGAGTATTTTCAAAATTCAGGCCCAAAACATGCTCAAAATCGATATGTTAGGTGCCCAAAAGTCGATATGTGTATGCATCTTCTGTACTCGTTTATATCTCAAATTCAGGCTCAAAACACCCGAAAATTCGATATTTAGGGATCCCTTAAGCGATCTGTACATGCCTACTCAGTGCTAGAATATTTTCAAAATATAGGCTCAAAACATGCTAAAAATCGATATTTTTGGTGCCCAAAGTCAATATGTGTATGCATCTTCTATGCTCGTTTATATCTCAAATTCAGGCTCAAAACACCCGAAAATTTGATATTTTGGGGTCCCAGAAGCTATCTGTACATGCCTAATCAGTGTTAGAATGTTTTCAAAATATAGGCTCAAAACATGCTCAAAATCGATATTTTAGGTGCCCAAAAGTCGATATGTGCATGCATGTTCTGTACTCGTTTATATCTCAAATTCAGGCTCAAAACACTAAAAAATTTGATATTTTGGGGTCCCAGAAGCGATCTGTACATGCCTCCTCAGTGCTAGAATATTTTCAAAATATAGGCTCAAAACATTCTCAAAATCGATATTTTAGGTGCCCAAAAGTCTATATGTGCATGCATCTTCTGTACTCGTTTATATCTCAAATTCAGGCTCAAAACACCAAAAAATTCGATATTTTGGGGTCCCAGAAGCGATCTGTACATGCCTACTCAGTGCTTGAATATTTTCAAAATATAGGCTCAAAACATGCTAAAAATCGATATTTTAGGTGCGTAAAGTCGATATCTCAAATTAAGGCCCAAAACACCCGAAAATTCGATATTTATGGGTCCCAGAAGGGATCTGTACATGCCTACTCCGTGTTAGAGTATTTTCAAAATACAGGCCAAAAACATACTGAAAATCGATCTTTTAGGTGCCCAAAAGTCGATATGTGCATCCATCTTCTGTAACCGTTTATATCTCAAATTCCGGGGCTAAACACCGAAAAATTCGATATTTGGGGTCCCAGAAGCGATCTGTACATGCCTACTACGTGTTAGAGTATTTTCAAAATTCAGGCCCAAAACATGCTGAAAATCGATATTTTTGGTGCCCAAAGTCAATATGTGTATGCATCTTCTATACTCGTTTATATCTCAAATTCAGGCTCAAAACACCAAAAAATTCAATATTTTGGGGTCATAGAAGCAATCTGTACATGCCTACTCAGTGCTAGAATATTTTCAAAATATAGGCTAAAAACATGCTAAAAATCGATATTTTAGGTGCGTAAAGGTGATATCTCAAATTCAGGCCCAAAACACCCGAAAATTCGATATTTGGGGTCCCAGAAGCGATCTGTTTATGCCTTCTCCGTGTTAGAGTATTTTCAAAATACAGGCCCAAAACATGCTCAAAATCGATGTTTTAGGTGCCCAAAAGTCGATATGTGCATGCATCTTCAGTACCCAAACGTTTATATCTCAAATTTAGGCTCAAAACACCCGAAAATTCGATATTTACGGGTCCCAGAAGCGATCTGTACATGCCTACTCCGTGTTAGAGTATTTTCAAAATACAGGCCAAAAACATACTGAAAATCGATCTTTTATGTGCCCAAAAGTCGATATGTGCATGCATCATATGTACCCGTTTATATCTCAAATTCTGGCCCTAAACACCCGAAAATTCGATATTTTGGGGTCCCAGAAGCGATCTGTACTGCCTACTCCGTGTTAGAGTATTTTCAAAATTCAGGCCCAAAACATGCTGAAAATCGATATTTTTGGTGCCCAAAGTCAATATGTGTATGCATCTTCTATACTCGTTTATATCTCAAATTTAGGCTCAAAACACCCGAAAATTCGATATTTTGGGGTCCCAGAAGCGATCTGTACAAGCCTACTCAGTGCTAGAATGTTTTCAAAATATAGGCTCAAAACATGCTCAAAATCGATATTTTAGGTGCCCAAAAGTCGATATGTGCATGCATCTTCTGTACTCGTTTATATCTCAAATTCAGGCTCAAAATACCAGAAAATTCGATATTTTGGGGTCCCAGAAGCGATCTGTACATGCCTACTTAGTTTTAGAATGTTTTCAAAATATAGGCTCAAAACATGCTCAAAATCGATATGTTAGGTGCCCAAAAGTCGATATGTGTATGCATCTTCTGTACTCGTTTATATCTCAAATTCAGGCTCAAAACACCCGAAAATTCGATATTTTGGGGCCCCAGAAGCGATCTGTACATGCCTACTCAGTGCTAGAATATTTTCAAAATATAGGCTCAAAACATGCTAAAAATCGATATTTTAGGTGCGTAAAGGCGATATCTCAAATTAAGGCCCAAAACACCCTAAAATTCGATATTTAGGGGTCCCAGAAGCGATCTGTACATGCCTACTCCGTGTTAGAGTATTTTCAAAATACAGGCCCAAAACATGCTGAAAATCGATATTTTAGATGCCCAAAAGTCGACATGTGCATGTATTTTCTGTACACTTTTATATCTCAAATTCAGGCTCAAAACACCCGAAAATTCGATATTTTGGGGTCCCAAAAGCGATCTGTACATGCCTACTCCGTGTTAGAGCATTTTCAATATACAGGCCCAAAACATGCTGAAAATCGATATTTTAGATGTCCAAAGTCAATATGTGCATGTATCTTCTGTACCCGTTTATATCTCAAATTCAGGCCCAAAACACCCAAAAATTCGATATTTAGGGATCCCTTAAGCGATCTGTACATGCCTACTCAGTGCTAGAATATTTTCAAAATATAGGCTCAAAACATGCTAAAAATCGATATTTTTGGTGCCCAAAGTGAAAATGTGTATGCATCTTCTATGCTCGTTTATATCTCAAATTCAGGCTCAAAACACCCGAAAATTCGATATTTTGGGGTCCCAGAAGCTATCTGTACATGCCTAATCAGTGTTAGAATGTTTTCAAAATATAGGCTTAAAACATGCTAAAAATCGATATTTTAGGTGCGTAAAGTCGATATCACAAATTAAGGCCCAAAACACCCGAAAATTCGATATTTAGGGGTCCCAAAAGCGATCTGTACATGTTTACTTTGTGTTTAGAGTATTTTTTTTAAATTACAGGCCAAAAACATACTGAAAATCGATCTTTTAGGTGCCCAAAAGTCGATATGTGCATGCATCTTCTGTACCCGTTTATATCTCAAATTCAGTCCCAAAACACCCGAAAATTCGATATTTAGGGTTCCCAGAAGGGATCTGTACATGCCTACTCCGTGTTAGAGTATTTTCAAAATACAGGCCAAAAACATACTGAAAATCGATCTTTTAGGTGCCCAAAAGTCGATATGTGCATGCATCTTCTGTACCCGTTTATATCTCAAATTCCGGCCCTAAACACCCGAGAATTCGATATTTGGGGTTTCAGAAGCGATCTGTACATGCCTACTCCGTGTTAGAGTATTTTCAAAATTCAGGCCCATAACATGCTGAAAATCGATATTTTTGGTGCCCAAAGTCAATATGTGTATGCATCTTCTATACTCGTTTATATCTCATATTCAGGCTCAAAACACCCGAAAATTCGATATTTAGGGGTCCCAGAAGCGATCTGTACATGCCTACTCCGTGTTAGAGTATTTTCACAATACAGGCCAAAAACATACTGAAAATCGATCTTTTAGGTGCCCAAAAGTCGATATGTGCATGCATCTTCTGTACCTGTTTATATCTCAAATTCTGGCCCTAAACACCCGAAAATTCGATATTTTGGGGTCCCAGAAGCGATCTGTACATGCCTACTCCGTGTTAGAGTATTTTCAAAATTCAGGCCCAAAACATGCTGAAAATCGATATTTTTGGTGCCCAAAGTCAATATGTGTATGCATCTTCTATACTCGTTTATATCTCAAATTTATGGTCAAAACACCCGAAAATTCGATATTTTGGGGTCCCAGAAGCGATCTGTACAAGCCTACTCAGTGCTAGAATGTTTTCAAAATATAGGCTCAAAACATGCTCAAAATCGATATTTTAGGTGCCCAAAAGTCGATATGTGCATGCATCTTCTGTACTCGTTTATATCTCAAATTCAGGCTCAAAACACCCGAAAATTCGATATTTTGGGGTCCCAGAAGCGATCTGTACATGCCTACTTAGTTTTAGAATGTTTTCAAAATATAGGCTCAAAACATGCTCAAAATCGATATGTTAGGTGCCCAAAAGTCGATATGTGCATGCATGTTCTGTACTCGTTTATATCTCAAATTCAGGCTGAAAACACTAAAAAATTTGATATTTTGGGGTCCCAGAAGCGATCTGTACATGCCTCCTCAGTGCTAGAATATTTTCAAAATATAGGCTCAAAACATGCTAAAAATCGATATTTTAGGTGCGTAAAGTCGATATCACAAATTAAGGCCCAAAACACTCGAAAATTCGATATTTAGGGGTCCCAAAAGTGATCTGTACATGTTTACTCTGTGTTAGAGTATTTTTTTTAAATTACAGGCCAAAAACATACTGAAAATCGATCTTTTAGGTGCCCAAAAGTCGATATGTGCATGCATCTTCTGTACCCGTTTATATCTCAAATTCAGTCCCAAAACACCCGAAAATTCGATATTTAGGGTTCCCAGAAGGGATCTGTACATGCCTACTCCGTGTTAGAGTATTTTCAAAATACAGGCCAAAAACATACTGAAAATCGATCTTTTAGGTGCCCAAAAGTCGATATGTGCATGCATCTTCTGTACCCGTTTATATCTCAAATTCCGGCCCTAAACACCCGAAAATTCGATATTTGGGGTTTCAGAAGCGACCTGTACATGCCTAATCAGTGCTAGATTGTTTTCAAAATATAGGCTCAAAACATGCTGAAAATCGATATTTTAGGTGCCCAAAAGTCGATATGTTCATGCATCTTCTTTACTCGTTTATATCTCAAATTCAGGTTCAAAACACCCGAAAATTCGATTTTTGGGGGTCCCAGAAGTGATCTGTACATGCCTACTCAGTGCTAGAATATTTTCAAAATATAGGCTCAAAACATGCTAAAAATCGATATTTTAGGTGCCCAAAGTCGATATCTCATATTCAGGCTCAAAACACCCGAAAATTCGATATTTAGGGGTCCCAGAAGCGATCTGTACATGCCTACTCCGTGTTAGAGTATTTTCAAAATACAGGCCAAAAACATACTGAAAATCGATCTTTTAGGTGCCCTCAAGTCGATATGTGCATGCATCTTCTGTACCTGCTTATATCTCAAATTCTGGCCCTAAACACCCGAAAATTCGATATTTTGGGGTCCCCGAAGAGATATGTACATGCCTACTCCGTGTTAGAGTATTTTCAAAATACAGGCCCAAAACATGCTGAAAATCGATATTTTAGATGCCCAAAGTCAATATGTGCATGTATCTTCTGTACCCGTTTATATCTCAAATTCAGGCTCAAAACACCCGAAAATTCAATATTTTGGGGTCCCAGAAGCAATCTGTACATGCCTACTCAGTGCTAGAATATTTTCTAAATATAGGCTAAAAACATGCTAAAAATCGATATTTTAGGTGCTAAAAAGTCGATATCTTAAATTCAGTCCCAAAACACCCGAAACTTCGATATTTAGGGGTCCCAGAAGCGATCTGTACATGCCTACTCCGTGTTAGAGTGTTTTCAAAATACAGGCCAAAAACATACTGAAAATCGATCTTTTAGGTGCCCAAAAGTCGATATGTGCATGCATCTTCTGTACCCGTTTATATCTCAAATTCTGGCCCTAAACACCCGAAAATTCGATATTTTGGGGTCCCAGAAGCGATCTGTACATGTCTACTCCGTGTTAGAATGTTTTCAAAATATAGGCTCAAAACATGTTAAAAATCGATATTTTAGGTGCCCAAAAGTCGATATGTGCATGCATCTTCTGTACTCGTTTATATCTCAAATTCAGGCTCAAAACAACAGAAAATTCGATATTTTGGGGTGCCAGAAGCGATCTGTACATGCCTACTTAGTGCTAGAATGTTTTCAAAATATAGGCTCAAAACATGCTCCAAATCGATATTTTAGGTGCCCAAAAGTCGATATGTGCATGCATCTTCTGCACTCGTTTATATCTCAAATTCAGGCGAAAAACACACGAAAATTCGATATTTTGGGGTCCCAGAAGGGATCTGTACATGCCTACTCAGTGCTAGTATATTTTAAAAATATAGGCTCAAAACATGCTAAAAATCGATATTTTAGGTGCCCAAAGTCGATATCTCATATTCAGGCTCAAAACACCCGAAAATTCTATATTTAGGGGTCCCAGAAGCGATTTGTACATGACTACTCCGTGTTAGAGTATTTTAAAAATACAGGCCAAAAACATACTAAAAATCGATCTTTTTGGTGCCCAAAGTCAATATGTGTATGCATCTTCTATACTCGTTTATATCTCAAATTCAGGCTCAAAACACCCGAAAATTCGATATTTTGGGGTACCAGAAGCGATCTGTACATGCCTACTCCGTGTTAGAGTATTTTCAAAATACAGGCCCAAAACATGCTGAAAATCGATATTTTAGATGCCCAAAGTCAATATGTGCATGTATCTTCTGTACCCGTTTATATCTCAAATTCAGGCTCAAAACACCCGAAAATTCAATATTTTGGGGTCCCAGAAGCAATCTGTACATGCCTACTCAGTGCTAGAATATTTTCAAAATACAGGCCCAAAACATGCTGAAAATCGATATTTTAGATGCCCAAAGTCAATATGTGCATGTATCTTCTGTACCCGTTTATATCTCAAATTCAGGCTCAAAACACCCGAAAATTCAATATTTTGGGGTCCCAGAAGCAATCTGTACATGCCTACTCAGTGCTAGAAAATTTTCAAAATATAGGCTAAAAACGTGCTAAAAATCGATATTTTAGGTGCCAAAAAGTCGATATCTCAAATTCAGTCCCAAAACACCCGAAACTTCGATATTTAGGGGTCCCAGAAGCGATCTGTACATGCCTACTCCGTGTAAGAGTATTTTCAAAATACAGGCCAGAAACATACAGAAAATCGATCTTTTAGGTGCCAAAAGTCGATATGTGCATGCATCTTCTGTACCCGTTTATATCTCAAATTCTGGCCCTAAACACCCGAAAATTCGATATTTTGGGTTCCCAGAAAAGATCTGTACATGCCTACTCCGTGTTAGAGTATTTTCAAAATTCAGGCCCAAAACATGCTGAAAATCGATATTTTTGGTGCCCAAAGTCAATATGTGTATGCATATTCTATACTCGTTTATATCTCAAATTCAGGCTCAAAACACCCGAAAATTCGATATTTTGGGGTCTTAGAAGCGATCTGTACATGCCTACTCAGTGCTAGAATGTTTTCAAAATATAGGCTCAGAACATGCTCAAAATCGATATTTTAGGTGCACAAAAGTCGATATGTGCATGCATCTTCTATACTCGTTTATATCTCAAATTCTGGCTCAAAACACCCGAAAATTCGATATTTTGGGGTCCCAGAAGCGATCTGTACATGCCTACTTAGTGCTAGAATGTTTTCAAAATATAGGCTCAAAACATGCTCAAAATCGATATTTTAGGTGCCCAAAAGTCGATATGTGCATGCATCTTCTGTACTCGTTTATATCTCAAATTCAGTCTCAAAACACCCGAAAATTCGATATTTTGGGGTCCCAGAAGCGATCTGTACATGCCTACTCAGTGCTAGAATATTTTCAAAATATAGGCTCAAAACATGCTAAAAATCGATATTTTAGGTGCGTAAAGGCGATATCTCAAATTAAGGCCCAAAACTCCCGAAACTTCGATATTTAGGGGTCCCAGAAGCGATCTGTACATGCCTACTCCGTGTTAGAGTATTTTCAAAATACCGGCCAAAAACATACATTAAATCGATCTTTTAGGTGCCCAAAAGTCGATATGTGCATGTATCTTCTGTACCCGTTTATATCTCAAATTCAGGCTCAAAACACCCGAAAATTCAATATTTTGGGGTCCCAGAAGCAATCTGTACATGCCTACTCAGTGCTAGAATATTTTCAAAATACAGGCCCAAAACATGCTGAAAATCGATATTTTAGATGCCCAAAGTCAATATGTGCATGTATCTTCTGTACCCGTTTATATCTCAAATTCAGGCTCAAAACACCCGAAAATTCAATATTTTGGGGTCCCAGAAGCAATCTGTACATGCCTACTCAGTGCTAGAAAATTTTCAAAATATAGGCTAAAAACGTGCTAAAAATCGATATTTTAGGTGCCAAAAAGTCGATATCTCAAATTCAGTCCCAAAACACCCGAAACTTCGATATTTAGGGGTCCCAGAAGCGATCTGTACATGCCTACTCCGTGTAAGAGTATTTTCAAAATACAGGCCAGAAACATACAGAAAATCGATCTTTTAGGTGCCAAAAGTCGATATGTGCATGCATCTTCTGTACCCGTTTATATCTCAAATTCTGGCCCTAAACACCCGAAAATTCGATATTTTGGGTTCCCAGAAAAGATCTGTACATGCCTACTCCGTGTTAGAGTATTTTCAAAATTCAGGCCCAAAACATGCTGAAAATCGATATTTTTGGTGCCCAAAGTCAATATGTGTATGCATATTCTATACTCGTTTATATCTCAAATTCAGGCTCAAAACACCCGAAAATTCGATATTTTGGGGTCTTAGAAGCGATCTGTACATGCCTACTCAGTGCTAGAATGTTTTCAAAATATAGGCTCAGAACATGCTCAAAATCGATATTTTAGGTGCACAAAAGTCGATATGTGCATGCATCTTCTATACTCGTTTATATCTCAAATTCTGGCTCAAAACACCCGAAAATTCGATATTTTGGGGTCCCAGAAGCGATCTGTACATGCCTACTTAGTGCTAGAATGTTTTCAAAATATAGGCTCAAAACATGCTCAAAATCGATATTTTAGGTGCCCAAAAGTCGATATGTGCATGCATCTTCTGTACTCGTTTATATCTCAAATTCAGTCTCAAAACACCCGAAAATTCGATATTTTGGGGTCCCAGAAGCGATCTGTACATGCCTACTCAGTGCTAGAATATTTTCAAAATATAGGCTCAAAACATGCTAAAAATCGATATTTTAGGTGCGTAAAGGCGATATCTCAAATTAAGGCCCAAAACTCCCGAAACTTCGATATTTAGGGGTCCCAGAAGCGATCTGTACATGCCTACTCCGTGTTAGAGTATTTTCAAAATACCGGCCAAAAACATACATTAAATCGATCTTTTAGGTGCCCAAAAGTCGATATGTGCATGCATCTTCTGTACCCGTTTATATCTCAAATTCAGGCCCAAAACACCCGAAAATTCGATATTTTGGGGTCCCAAAAGCGATCTGTACATGCCTACTCCGTGTTAGAGCATTTTCAAAATACAGGCCCAAAACATGCTCAAAATCGATGTTTTACGTGCCAAAAAGTCGATATGTGCATGCATCTTCAGTACCCGTTTATATCTCAAATTCAGCCTCAAAACACCCGAAAATTCAATATTTTGGTGTCATAGAAGCGATCTGTACATACATGCCTACTCCGTGTTAGAGTATTTACAAAATACAGGCTCAAAACATGCTCAAAATCGATATTTTAGATGCCCAAAAGTCGATATGTGCATGCATCTTCTGTACTCGTTTATATCTCAAATTCAGGCCCAAAACACCCAAAAATTCGATATTTAGGGATCCCAGAAGCGATCTGTACATGCCTACTCAGTGCTAGAATATTTTCAAAATATATGCTCAAAACATGCTAAAAATCGATATTTTAGGTGCGTAAAGGCGATATCTCAAATTCAGGCTCAAAACACCCGAAAATTTGATATTTAGGGGTCACAGAAGCGATCTGTACATGTTTACTCCGTGTTAGAGTATTTTCAAAATACAGGCCAAAAACATACTGAAAATCGATCTTTTAGGTGCCCAAAAGTCGATATGTGC
This sequence comes from Petrolisthes cinctipes, assembly GCA_033782935.1. Classification (NCBI taxonomy): domain Eukaryota; kingdom Metazoa; phylum Arthropoda; class Malacostraca; order Decapoda; family Porcellanidae; genus Petrolisthes; species Petrolisthes cinctipes. The sequence goes on along the minus strand of JAWQEG010000930.1, from coordinate 365,077 downwards.
ATGCATCCTCTGTACCCGTTTATATCTCAAATTCTGGCCCTAAACACCCGAAAATTCGATATTTTGGGGTCCCAGAAGCGATCTGTACATGCCTAATCAGTGCTAGAATATTTTCAATATATAGGCTCAAAACATGCTCAAAATCGATATTTTAGGTGCGTAAAGGCTATATCTCAAATTCAGGCCCAAAACACACGAAAATTCGATATTTACGGGTCCCAAAAGCGATCTGTACATGCCTACTCACGTGTTAGAGCATTTTCAAATTACAGGCCCAAAACATGCTCAAAATCGATGTTTTAGGTGCTAAAAAGTAGATATGTGCATGCATCTTCAGTACCCGTTTATATCTCAAATTCAGCCTCAAAACACCCAAAAATTCGATATTTTGGGGTCCCAGAAGCGATCTGTACATGCCTACTCCTAGTTAGAATGTTTTCAAGATACAGACCCAAAACATGCTCAAAATCGATCTTTTAGGTGCCCAAAAGTCGATATGTGCATGCATCTTCTGTACCCGTTTATATCTCAAATTCTGGCCGTAAACACCCGAAAATTCGATATTTTGGGGTCCCAGAAGCTATCTGTACATGCCTACTTAGTATTAGAGTATTTTCAAAATTCAGGCCCAAAACATGCTGAAAATCGATATTTTTGGTGCCAAAAGTCAATATGTGTATGCATCTTCTATACTCGTTTATATCTCAAATTCAGGCTCAAAACACCCGAAAATTCGATATTTTGAGGTCCCAGAAGCGATCTGTACATGCCTACTCAGTGCTAGAATATTTTCAAAATATAGGCTCGAAACATGCTCAACATCGATATTTTAGGTGCCCAAAAGTCGATATTTGCATGCATCTTCTATACTCGTTTATATCTCAAATTCAGGCTCAAAACACCCGAAAATTCGATATTTTGGGGTCCCAGAAGCGATCTGTACATGCCTACTTAGAGCTAAAATGTTTTCAAAATTTAGGCTCAAAACATGCTAAAAATCGATATTTTAGTTGCCCAAAAGTCGATATGTGCATGCATCTTCTGTACTCGTTTATATCTCAAATTCAGTCTCAAAACACCCGAAAATTCGATATTTTGGGGTCCCAGAAGCGATCTGTACATGTTTACTCCGTGTTAGAGTATTTTCAAAATACAGGCCAAAAACATACCGAAAATCGATGTTTTAGGTGCCAAAAAGTCGATATGTGCATGCATCTTCTGTACCCGTTTATATCTCAAATTCTGGCCCTAAACACCCGAAATTTCGATATTTTGGAGTCCCAGAAGCGATCTGTACATGCCTACTCAGTGCTAGAATATTTTAAAAATATAGGCTCAGAACATGATCAAAATCGATATTTTAGGTGAGTAAAGTCGATATCTCAAATTCAGGCCCAAAACACCCGAAAATTCGATATTTTGGGTTCCCAAAAGTGATCTGTACATGCCTACTCCGTGTTAGAGAATTTTCAAAATACAGGCCCAAAACATGCTCAAAATCGATGTTTTACGTGCCAAAAAGTCGATATGTGCATGCATCTTCAGTACCCGTTTATATCTCAAATTCAGCCTCAAAACACCCGAAAATTCAATATTTTGGTGTCATAGAAGCGATCTGTACATACATGCCTACTCCGTGTTAGAGTATTTACAAAATACAGGCTCAAAACATGCTCAAAATCGATATTTTAGATGCCCAAAAGTCGATATGTGCATGCATCTTCTGTACTCGTTTATATCTCAAATTCAGGCCCAAAACACCCAAAAATTCGATATTTAGGGATCCCAGAAGCGATCTGTACATGCCTACTCAGTGCTAGAATATTTTCAAAATATATGCTCAAAACATGCTAAAAATCGATATTTTAGGTGCGTAAAGGCGATATCTCAAATTCAGGCTCAAAACACCCGAAAATTTGATATTTAGGGGTCACAGAAGCGATCTGTACATGTTTACTCCGTGTTAGAGTATTTTCAAAATACAGGCCAAAAACATACTGAAAATCGATCTTTTAGGTGCCCAAAAGTCGATATGTGCATGCATCCTCTGTACCCGTTTATATCTCAAATTCTGGCCCTAAACACCCGAAAATTCGATATTTTGGGGTCCCAGAAGCGATCTGTACATGCCTAATCAGTGCTAGAATATTTTCAATATATAGGCTCAAAACATGCTCAAAATCGATATTTTAGGTGCGTAAAGGCTATATCTCAAATTCAGGCCCAAAACACACGAAAATTCGATATTTACGGGTCCCAAAAGCGATCTGTACATGCCTACTCACGTGTTAGAGCATTTTCAAATTACAGGCCCAAAACATGCTCAAAATCGATGTTTTAGGTGCTAAAAAGTAGATATGTGCATGCATCTTCAGTACCCGTTTATATCTCAAATTCAGCCTCAAAACACCCAAAAATTCGATATTTTGGGGTCCCAGAAGCGATCTGTACATGCCTACTCCTAGTTAGAATGTTTTCAAGATACAGACCCAAAACATGCTCAAAATCGATCTTTTAGGTGCCCAAAAGTCGATATGTGCATGCATCTTCTGTACCCGTTTATATCTCAAATTCTGGCCGTAAACACCCGAAAATTCGATATTTTGGGGTCCCAGAAGCTATCTGTACATGCCTACTTAGTATTAGAGTATTTTCAAAATTCAGGCCCAAAACATGCTGAAAATCGATATTTTTGGTGCCAAAAGTCAATATGTGTATGCATCTTCTATACTCGTTTATATCTCAAATTCAGGCTCAAAACACCCGAAAATTCGATATTTTGAGGTCCCAGAAGCGATCTGTACATGCCTACTCAGTGCTAGAATATTTTCAAAATATAGGCTCGAAACATGCTCAACATCGATATTTTAGGTGCCCAAAAGTCGATATTTGCATGCATCTTCTATACTCGTTTATATCTCAAATTCAGGCTCAAAACACCCGAAAATTCGATATTTTGGGGTCCCAGAAGCGATCTGTACATGCCTACTTAGAGCTAAAATGTTTTCAAAATTTAGGCTCAAAACATGCTAAAAATCGATATTTTAGTTGCCCAAAAGTCGATATGTGCATGCATCTTCTGTACTCGTTTATATCTCAAATTCAGTCTCAAAACACCCGAAAATTCGATATTTTGGGGTCCCAGAAGCGATCTGTACATGTTTACTCCGTGTTAGAGTATTTTCAAAATACAGGCCAAAAACATACCGAAAATCGATGTTTTAGGTGCCAAAAAGTCGATATGTGCATGCATCTTCTGTACCCGTTTATATCTCAAATTCTGGCCCTAAACACCCGAAATTTCGATATTTTGGAGTCCCAGAAGCGATCTGTACATGCCTACTCAGTGCTAGAATATTTTAAAAATATAGGCTCAGAACATGATCAAAATCGATATTTTAGGTGAGTAAAGTCGATATCTCAAATTCAGGCCCAAAACACCCGAAAATTCGATATTTTGGGTTCCCAAAAGTGATCTGTACATGCCTACTCCGTGTTAGAGAATTTTCAAAATACAGGCCCAAAACATGCTCAAAATCGATGTTTTACGTGCCAAAAAGTCGATATGTGCATGCATCTTCAGTACCCGTTTATATCTCAAATTCAGCCTCAAAACACCCAAAAATTCAATATTTTGGTGTCATAGAAGCGATCTGTACATACATGCCTACTCCGTGTTAGAGTATTTTCAAAATACAGGCTCAAAACATGCTCAAAATCGATATTTTAGATGCCCAAAAGTCGATATGTGCATGCATCTTCTGTACTCGTTTATATCTCAAATTCAGGCCCAAAACACCCAAAAATTCGATATTTAGGGATCCCAGAAGCGATCTGTACATGCCTACTCAGTGCTAGAATATTTTCAAAATATAGGCTCAAAACATGCTAAAAATCGATATTTTAGGTGCGTAAAGGCGATATCTCAAATTCAGGCTCAAAACACCCGAAAATTTGATATTTAGGGGTCCCAGAAGCGATCTGTACATGTTTACTCCGTGTTAGAGTATTTTCAAAATACAGGCCAAAAACATACTGAAAATCGATCTTTTAGGTGCCCAAAAGTCGATATGTGCATGCATCCTCTGTACCCGTTTATATCTCAAATTCTGGCCCTAAACACCCGAAAATTCGATATTTTGGGGTCCCAGAAGCGATCTGTACATGCCTACTCAGTGCTAGAATATTTTCAATATATCGGCTCAAAACATGCTCAAAATCGATATTTTAGGTGCGTAAAGGCGATATCTCAAATTCAGGCCCAAAACACACGAAAATTCGATATTTAGGGGTCCCAAAAGCGATCTGTACATGCCTACTCACGTGTTAGAGCATTTTCAAATTACAGGCCCAAAACATGCTCAAAATCGATGTTTTAGGTGCTAAAAAGTAGATATGCGCATGCATCTTCAGTACCCGTTTATATCTCAAATTCAGGCTCAAAACACCCGAAAATTCGATATTTTGGGGTCCCAGAAGCGATCTGTACATGCCTACTCCTAGTTAGAATGTTTTCAAGATACAGACCCAAAACATGCTCAAAATCGATATTTTAGGTGCCAAAAGTTAATATTTGTATGCATCTTCTGCACCCGTTTATATTCCAAATTCAACCTCAAAACACCCGAAAATTCAATATTTTGGGGTCCCAGAAGCGATCTGTACATGCCTACTCAGTGCTAGAATGTTTTCAAAATATAGGCTCAAAACATGCTCAAAATCGATATTTTAGGTGCCCAAAAGTCGATATGTGCATGCATCTTCTGTACTCGTTTATATCTCAAATTCAGTCTCAAAACACCCGAAAATTCGATATTTTGGGGTCCCAGAAGCGATCTGTACATGCCTACTCAGTGCTAGAATATTTTCAAAATATAGGCTCAAAACATGCTAAAAATCGATATTTTAGGTGCGTAAAGGCGATATCTCAAATTAAGGCCCAAAACTCCCGAAACTTCGATATTTAGGGGTCCCAGAAGCGATCTGTACATGCCTACTCCGTGTTAGAGTATTTTCAAAATACCGGCCAAAAACATACATTAAATCGATCTTTTAGGTGCCCAAAAGTCGATATGTGCATGCATCTTCTGTACCCGTTTATATCTCAAATTCTGGCCCTAAACACCCGAAAATTCGATATTTTGGGGTCCCAGAAGCTATCTGTACATGCCTACTCAGTGTTAGAGTATTTTCAAAATTCAGGCCAAAAACATGCTGAAAATCGATATTTTTGGTGCCAAAAGTCAATATGTGTATGCATCTTCTAAACTCGTTTATATCTCAAATTCAGGCTCAAAACACCCGAAAATTCGATATTTTGAGGTCCCAGAAGCGATCTGTACATGCCTACTCAGTGCTAGAATATTTTCAAAATATAGGCTCGAAACATGCTCAACATCGATATTTTAGGTGCCCAAAAGTCGATATTTGCATGCATCTTCTATACTCGTTTATATCTCAAATTCAGGCTCAAAACACCCGAAAATTCGATATTTTGGGGTCCCAGAAGCGATCTGTACATGTTTACTCCGTGTTAGAGTATTTTCAAAATACAGGCCAAAAACATACTGAAAATCGATGTTTTAGGTGCCAAAAAGTCGATATGTGCATGCATCTTCTGTACCCGTTTATATCTCAAATTCTGGCCCTAAACACCCGAAATTTCGATATTTTGGAGTCCCAGAAGCGATCTGTACATGCCTACTCAGTGCTAGAATATTTTCAAAATATAGGCTCAGAACATGATCAAAATCGATATTTTAGGTGAGTAAAGTCGATATCTCAAATTCAGGCCCAAAACACCCGAAAATTCGATATTTTGGGGTCCCAAAAGCGATCTGTACATGCCTACTCCGTGTTAGAGCATTTTCAAAATACAGGCCCAAAACATGCTCAAAATCGATGTTTTACGTGCCAAAAAGTCGATATGTGCATGCATCTTCAGTACCCGTTTATATCTCAAATTCAGCCTCAAAACACGCAAAAATTCAATATTTTGGTGTCATAGAAGCGATCTGTACATACATGCCTACTCCGTGTTAGAGTATTTTCAAAATACAGGCTCAAAACATGCTCAAAATCGATATTTTAGATGCCCAAAAGTCGATATGTGCATGCATCTTCTGTACTCGTTTATATCTCAAATTCAGGCCCAAAACACCCAAAAATTCGATATTTAGGGATCCCAGAAGCGATCTGTACATGCCTACTCAGTGCTAGAATATTTTCAAAATATAGGCTCAAAACATGCTAAAAATCGATATTTTAGGTGCGTAAAGGCGATATCTCAAATTCAGGCTCAAAACACCCGAAAATTTGATATTTAGGGGTCCCAGAAGCGATCTGTACATGTTTACTCCGTGTTAGAGTATTTTCAAAATACAGGCCAAAAACATACTGAAAATCGATCTTTTAGGTGCCCAAAAGTCGATATGTGCATGCATCCTCTGTACCCGTTTATATCTCAAATTCTGGCCCTAAACACCCGAAAATTCGATATTTTGGGGTCCCAGAAGCGATCTGTACATGCCTACTCAGTGCTAGAATATTTTCAATATATCGGCTCAAAACATGCTCAAAATCGATATTTTAGGTGCGTAAAGGCGATATCTCAAATTCAGGCCCAAAACACACGAAAATTCGATATTTAGGGGTCCCAAAAGCGATCTGTACATGCCTACTCACGTGTTAGAGCATTTTCAAATTACAGGCCCAAAACATGCTCAAAATCGATGTTTTAGGTGCTAAAAAGTAGATATGCGTATGCATCTTCAGTACCCGTTTATATCTCAAATTCAGGCTCAAAACACCCGAAAATTCGATATTTTGGGGTCCCAGAAGCGATCTGTACATGCCTACTCCTAGTTAGAATGTTTTCAAGATACAGACCCAAAACATGCTCAAAATCGATATTTTAGGTGCCAAAAGTTAATATGTGTATGCATCTTCTGCACCCGTTTATATTCCAAATTCAACCTCAAAACACCCGAAAATTCAATATTTTGGGGTCCCAGAAGCGATCTGTACATGCCTACTCAGTGCTAGAATGTTTTCAAAATATAGGCTCAAAACATGCTCAAAATCGATATTTTAGGTGCCCAAAAGTCGATATGTGCATGCATCTTCTGTACTCGTTTATATCTCAAATTCAGTCTCAAAACACCCGAAAATTCGATATTTTGGGGTCCCAGAAGCGATCTGTACATGCCTACTCAGTGCTAGAATATTTTCAAAATATAGGCTCAAAACATGCTAAAAATCGATATTTTAGGTGCGTAAAGGCGATATCTCAAATTAAGGCCCAAAACTCCCGAAACTTCGATATTTAGGGGTCCCAGAAGCGATCTGTACATGCCTACTCCGTGTTAGAGTATTTTCAAAATACCGGCCAAAAACATACATTAAATCGATCTTTTAGGTGCCCAAAAGTCGATATGTGCATGCATCTTCTGTACCCGTTTATATCTCAAATTCTGGCCCTAAACACCCGAAAATTCGATATTTTGGGGTCCCAGAAGCTATCTGTACATGCCTACTCAGTGTTAGAGTATTTTCAAAATTCAGGCCCAAAACATGCTGAAAATCGATATTTTTGGTGCCAAAAGTCAATATGTGTATGCATCTTCTATACTCGTTTATATCTCAAATTCAGGCTCAAAACACCCGAAAATTCGATATTTTGGGGTCCCAGAAGCGATCTGTACATGCCTACTTAGTGCTAGAATATTTTCAAAATATAGGCTCAAAACATGCTCAAAATCGATATTTTAGGTGCCCAAAAGTCGATATTTGCATGCATCTTCTATACTCGTTTATATCTCAAATTCAGGCTCAAAACACCCGAAAATTCGATATTTTGGGGTCCCAGAAGCGATCTGTACATGCCTACTTAGTGCTAGAATGTTTTCAAAATTTAGGCTCAAAACATGCTAAAAATCTATATTTTAGTTGCCCAAAAGTCGATATGTGCATGCATCTTCTGTACTCGTTTATATCTCAAATTCAGTCTCAAAACACCCGAAAATTCGATATTTTGGGGTCCCAGAAGCGATCTGTACATGTTTACTCAGTGTTAGAGTATTTTCAAAATACAGGCCAAAAACATACTGAAAATCGATGTTTTAGGTGCCAAAAAGTCGATATGTGCATGCATCTTCTGTACCCGTTTATATCTCAAATTCTGGCCCTAAACACCCGAAATTTCGATATTTTGGAGTCCCAGAAGCGATCTGTACATGCCTACTCAGTGCTAGAATATTTTCAAAATATAGGCTCAGAACATGATCAAAATCGATATTTTAGGTGCGTAAAGGCGATATCTCAAATTCAGGCCCAAAACACCCGAAAATTCGATATTTTGTGGTCCCAAAAGCGATCTGTACATGCCTACTCCGTGTTAGAGCATTTTCAAAATACAGGCCCAAAACATGCTCAAAATCGATGTTTTACGTGCCAAAAAGTCGATATGTGCATGCATCTTCAGTACCCGTTTATATCTCAAATTCAGCCTCAAAACACCCAAAAATTCAATATTTTGGTGTCATAGAAGCGATCTGTACATACATGCCTACTCCGTGTTAGAGTATTTTCAAAATACAGGCTCAAAACATGCTCAAAATCGATATTTTAGATGCCCAAAAGTCGATATGTGCATGCATCTTCTGTACTCGTTTATATCTCAAATTCAGGCCCAAAACACCCAAAAATTCGATATTTAGGGATCCCAGAAGCGATCTGTACATGCCTACTCAGTGCTAGAATATTTTCAAAATATAGGCTCAAAACATGCTAAAAATCGATATTTTAGGTGCGTAAAGGCGATATCTCAAATTCAGGCTCAAAACATCCGAAAATTTGATATTTAGGGGTCCCAGAAGCGATCTGTACATGTTTACTCCGTGTTAGAGTATTTTCAAAATACAGGCCAAAAACATACTGAAAATCGATCTTTTAGGTGCCCAAAAGTCGATATTTGCATGCATCCTCTGTACCCGTTTATATCTCAAATTCTGGCCCTAAACACCCGAAAATTCGATATTTTGGGGTCCCAGAAGCGATCTGTACATGCCTACTCAGTGCTAGAATATTTTCAATATATAGGCTCAAAACATGCTCAAAATCGATATTTTAGGTGCGTAAAGGCGATATCTCAAATTCAGGCCCAAAACACACGAAAATTCGATATTTAGGGGTCCCAAAAGCGATCTGTACATGCCTACTCACGTGTTAGAGCATTTTCAAATTACAGGCCCAAAACATGCTCAAAATCGATGTTTTAGGTGCTAAAAAGTAGATATGCGCATGCATCTTCAGTACCCGTTTATATCTCAAATTCAGGCTCAAAACACCCGAAAATTCGATATTTTGGGGTCCCAGAAGCGATCTGTACATGCCTACTCCTAGTTAGAATGTTTTCAAGATACAGACCCAAAACATGCTCAAAATCGATATTTTAGGTGCCAAAAGTTAATATGTGTATGCATCTTCTGCACCCGTTTATATTCCAAATTCTACCTCAAAACACCCGAAAATTCAATATTTTGGGGTCCCAGAAGCGATCTGTACATGCCTACTCAGTGCTAGAATGTTTTCAAAATATAGGCTAAAAACATGCTGAAAATCGATATTTTAGGTGCCCAAAAGTCGATATGTGCATGCATCTTCAGTACTCGTTTATATCTCAAATTCAGGCTCAAAACACCCGAAAATTCGATATTTTGGGGTCCCATAAGCGATCTGTACATGCCTACTCCTAGTTAGAATGTTTTCAAGATACAGACCCAAAACATGCTCAAAATCGATATTTTAGGTACCCAAAAGTCGATATGTGCATGCGTCATCAGTACCCGTTTATATCTCAAATTCAGGCTCAAAATACCCGAAAATTCGATATTTTGGGGTCCCAGAAGCGATCTGTACATGCCTACTCCGAGTTAGAGTTTTTTCAAAATACAGGTCCAAAACATGCTGAAAATCGATATTTTAGATGCCCAAAGTCAATATGTGCATGTATCTTCTGTACCCGTTTATATCTCAAATTCAGGCTCAAAACACCCGAAAATTCGATATTTTGGGGTCCCAGAAGCGATCTGTACATGCCTACTCAGTGCTAGAATATTTTCAAAATATAGGCTCAAAACATGCTCAAAATCGATATTTTAGGTGCCCAAAAGTCAATATGTGCATTCATCTTCTGTACTCGTTTATATCTCAAATTCTGGCCCTAAACACCCGAAAATTCGATATTTTGGGGTCCCAGAAGCGATCTGTACATGCCTACTCAGTGCTAGAATATTTTCAAAATATAGGCTCAAAACATGCTCAAAATCGATATTTTAGGTGCGTAAAGGCGATATCTCAAATTCAGGCCCAAAACACCCGAAAATTCGATATTTTGGGGTCCCAAAGCAATCTGTACATGCCTACTCCGTGTTAGAGTATTTTCAAAATACAGGTCCAAATCATGCTCAAAATCGATGTTTTAGGTGCCAAAAAGTCGATATATGCATGCATCTTCAGTACCCGTTTATATCTCAAATTCAGGCTCAAAACACCCGAAAATTCAATATTTTGGGGTCCTAGAAGCGATCTGTACATGCCTACTCCGTGTTAGAGTATTTTCAAAATACAGGCCCAAAACATGCTCAAAATCGATATTTTAGATGCCCAAAGTCAATATGTGCATGTATCTTCTGTACCCGTTTATATCTCAAGTTCAGGCCCAAAACACCGAAAAATTGGATATTTAGGGATCCCAGAAGCGATCTGTACTTGCCTACTCAGTGATAGAATATTTTCAAAATATAGGCTCAAAACATGCTAAAAATCGATATTTTAGGTGCCCAAAGTCGATATCACAAATTCAGGCTCAAAACACCCGAAAATTCGATATTTTGGGGTCCCAGAAGCGATCTGTACATACCTACTCAGTGCTAGAATATTTTCAAAATATAGGCCCAAAACATGCTAAAAATCGATATTTTAGGTGCCAAAAAGTCGATATCTTAAATTCGGCCCAAAACACCCGAAAATTCGATATTTAGGGGTCCCAGAAGCAATCTGTTCATGCCTACTCCGTGTTAGAGTATTTTCAAAATTCAGGCCCAAAACATGCTGAAAAACGATATTTTTGGTGCCCAAAGTCAATATGTGTATGCATCTTCTACACCCGTATATATCCCAAATTCAACCTCAAAACACCCAAAAATTCGATATTTATGGGTCCCAGAAGCGATCTGTACATGCCTACTCAGTGCTTGAATGTTTTCAAAATATAGGCTCAAAACATGATTAAAATCGATATTTTAGGTGCCCAAAAGTCGATATGTGCATGCATATTCTGTACTCGTTTATATCTCAATTTCAGGCTCAAAACACCCGAAATTTCGATATTTTGGGGTCCCAGAAGCGATCTGTACATGCCTCCTCAGTGCTAGAATATTTTCAAAATATAGGCTCAAAACATGCTAAAAATCGATATTTTAGGTGCGTAAAGGCGATATCTCAATTTAAGGCCCAAAACACCCGAAAATTCGATATTTAGGGGTCCCAGAAGCGATCTCTACATGCCTACTCCTTGTTAGAGTATTTTCAAAATACAGGCCCAAAACATGCTGAAAATCGATGTTTTAGGTGCCAAAAAGTCGATATGTGCATGTATCTTCTGTACCCGTTTATATCTCAAATTCTGGCCCTAAACACCCGAAAATTCAATATTTTTTGGTCCCAGAAGCGACCTGTACATGCCTACTCAGTGCTAGAATGTTTTCAAAATATAGGCTCAAAACATGCTCAAAATCGATATTTTAGGTGCCCAAAAGTCGATATGTACTCGTTTATATCACAAATTCAGTCCCAAAACACCCGAAACTTCGATATTTAGGGGTCCCAGAAGCGATCTGTACAGGCCTATTCCGTGTTAGAGTATTTTCAAAATACAGGCCAAAAACATACTGAAAATCGATCTTTTAGGTGCCCAAAAGTCGATATGTGCATGCATCTTCTGTACCCGTTTATATCTCAAATTCTGGCCCTAAACACCCGAAAATTCGATATTTTTGGGTCCTAGAAGCAATCTGTACATGCCTACTCAGTGCTAGAATGTTTTCAAAATATAGGCTAAAAACATGCTAAAAATTTATATTTTAGGTGCCCAAAAGTCGATATGTTCATTCATCTTCTGTACACGTTTATATCTCAAATTCAAGCTCAAAACACCCGAAAATTCGATATTTTGGGGTCCCAGAAGCGATCTGTACATGCCTACTCAGTGCTAGAATATTTTCCAAATATAGGCTCAAAACATGCTAAAATACGATATTTTAGGTGCGTAAAGGCGATATCTTAAAATTGGGCCCAAAACACCCGAAAATTCGATATTTTGGGGTCCCAGAAGCGATCTGTACATGCCTACTCCGTGTTAGAGTATTTTTAAATTACAGGCCCAAAACATGCTCAAAATCGATGTTTTAGGTGCCCAAAAGTCGATATGTGCATGCATCTTCAGTACCCGTTTATATCTTAAATTCAGGCTCAAAACAGCCGAAAATTCGATATTTTGGGGTCCCAGAAGCGATCTGTACATGCCTACTCCGTGTTAGAGTATTTTCAAAATACAGGCCCAAAACATGCTGAAAATCAATATTTTAGATGCCCAAAGTCAATATGTGCATGTATCTTCTGTACCCGTTTATATTTCAAATTCAGCCTCAAAACACCCGAAAATTCAATATTTTGGGGTCCCAGAAGCGATCTGTACATGCCTACTCCGTGTTAGAGTATTTTCAAAGTACAGGCTAAAAACATGCTTACAATCGATTTTTTACGATGCCCAAAGTCAATATGTGCATGTATCTTCTGTACCCGTTTATATCTCAAATTCAGGCCCTAAACACCCTAAAATTCGATATTTTGGGGTCCCATAAGCGATCTGTACATGCCTACTCCGTGTTAGAGTATTTTCAAAATTCAGGCCCAACACATGCTGAAAATCGATATTTTTGGTGCCCAAAGTCAATATGTGTATGCATCTTCTATACTCGTTTATATCTCAAATTCAGCCTCAATACACCAGAAAACTCGATATTTTGGGGTCCCAAAAGCGATTTGTACATGCCTACTCCGTGTTAGAGTATTTTCAAAATTCAGGCCCAAAACAAGCTGAAAATCGATATTTTTGGTGCCCAAAGTCAATATGTGTATGCATCTTCTGTACTCGTTTATATCTCAAATTCACCCCCAATACACCCGAAAATTCGATATTTTGGGGTCCCAGAAGCGATCTGTACATGCCTACACAGTGCTAGAATGTTGTCAAAATATAGGCTTAAAACATGCTCAAAATCGATATTTTAGGTACCCAAAAGTCGATATGTGCATGCATCTTCTGTACTCGTTTATATCTCAAATTCAGCCTCAAAACACCCGAAAATTCGATATTTTGGGGTCCCAGAAGCGATCTGTACATGCCTACTCAGTCCTAGAATATTTTCAAAATATAGGCTCAAAACATGCTAAAAATCGATATTTTAGGTGCCCAAAGTCGATATCTCAAATTCAGGCTCAAAACACTCGAAAATTCGATATTTAGGGGTCCCAGAAGCGATCTGTACATGTAGGCCTACTCCGTGTTAGAGTATTTTCAAAATACAGGCCAAAAACATACTGAAAATAGATCTTTTAGGTGCCCAGAAGTCGATATGTGCCTGCATCTTCTATACCCGTTTATATCTCAAATTCTAGCCCTAAACACCCGAAAATTCGATATTTTGGGGTCCCAGAAGCGATCTGTACATGCCTACGCCGTGTTAGAGTATTTTCAAAATTCAGGCCCAAAACATGCTGAAAATCGATATTTTTGGTGCCCAAAGTCAAAATGTGTATGCATCTTCTGTACTCGTTTATATCTCAAATTCAGGCTCAAAACACCCGAAAATTCGATATTTTGGGGTCCCAGAAGCGATCTGTACATGCCTACTCAGTGCTAGAATATTTTCAAAATATAGGCTCAAAACATGCTAAAAATCGATATATTAGGTGCGTAAAGTCGATATCTCAAATTCAGGCCCGAAACACCCGAAAATTCGATATTTTGGGGTCCCAAAAGCGATCTGTACATGCCTACTCCGTGTTAGAGTATTTAAAAAAAACAGGCCCAAAACATGCTCAAAATCGATGTTTTTGGTGCCCAAAGTCAATATGTGTATGCATCTTCTGTACTCGTTTATATCTCAAATTCAGCCTCAATACACCCGAAAATTCGATATTTTGAGGTCTCAGAAGCGATCTGTACATGCCTACTCAGTGCTAGAATGTTTTCAAAATATAGGCTCAAAACATGCTCAAAATCGATATTTTAGGTGCCCAAAAGTCGATTTGTGCATGCATCTTCTGTACTCGTTTATATCTCTCAGTTCTAGAATGTTTTCAAAATATAGGCTCAAAACATGCTCAAAATCGATATTTTAGGTGCCCTAAAGTCGATACGTGCATGCATCTTCTGTACCCGTTTATATCTCAAATTCTGGCCCTAAACACCCGAAAATTCGATATTTTGGGGTCCCAGAAGCGATCTGTACATGCCTACTCCTTGTTAGAGTATTTTCAAAATTCAGGCCCAAAACATGGTGAAAATCGATATTTTTTGTGCCCAAAGTCAATATGTGTATGCATCTTCTGTACTCGTTTATATTTCAAATTCAGGCTCAAAACACCCGAAAATTCGATGTTTTGGGGTCCCAGAAGCGATCTGTACATGCTTACTCAGTGCTAGAATATTTTCAAAATATAGGCTCAAAACATGCTAAAAATCGATATTTTAGGTGGGTAAAGTCGATATCTCAAATTCAGGCCCAGAACACCCGAAAATTCGATATTTTGGGGTCCCAAAAGCGATCTGTACATGGCTACTCCGTGTTAGAGTATTTAAAAAAAACAGACCCAAAACATACTCAAAATCGATGTTTTAGGTGCCAAAAAGTCGATATGTGCATGAATCTTCAGTACCCGTTTATATCTCAAATTCAGGCTCAAAACACCCGAAAATTCAATATTTTGGGGTCCTAGAAGCGATATGGACATGCCTACTCCGTGTTAGAGTATTTTCAAAATACAGGCCCAAAACATGCTGAAAATCGATATTTTAGATGCCTAAAGTCAATATGTGCATGTATCTTCTGTACTCGTTTATATTTCAAATTGAGGCTCAAAACACCCGAAAATTCGATATTTTGGGGTCCCAGAAGCGATCTGTACATGCCTACTCAGGGCTAGAATATTTTCAAAATATAGGCTCAAAATATGCTTAAAATCGATATTTTAGGTGCCCAAAGTCGATATCTCAAATTCAGGCTCAAAACACCCGAAAATTCGATATTTAGGGGTCCCAGAAGCGATCTGTACATGCCTACTCCGTGTTAGAGTATTTTCAAAATACAGGCCAAAAACATACTGAAAATCGATCTTTTAGGTGCCCAAAAGTCGATATGTGCATGCATCTTCTATACCCGTTTATATCTCAAATTCTGGCCCTAAACACCCGAAAATTCGATATTTAGGGGTCCCAGAAGCGATCTGTACATGCCTACTCCGTGTTAGAGTATTTTCAAAATTCAGGCCCAAAACATACTGAAAATCGATATTTTTGGAGCCCAAAGTCAATATGTGTATGCATCTTCTGTACTCGTTTATATCTCAAATTCAGGCTCAAAACTCCCGAAAATTCGATATTTTGGGGTCCCAGAAGCGATCTGTACATGCCTACTCAGTGCTAGAATATTTTCAAAATATAGGCTCAAAACATGCTAAAAATCGATATTTTAGGTGGGTAAAGTCGATATCTCAAATTCAGGCCCAAAACACCCGAAAATTCGATATTTTGGGGTCCCAAAAGCGATCTGTACATGCCTACTCCGAGTTAGAGTATTTTCAAAATTCAGGCCCCAAACATGTTGAAAAACGATATTTTTGGTGCCCAAAGTCAATATGTGTATGAATCTTCTACACCCGTTTATATCCCAAATTCAACCTCAAAACACCCAAAAACTCGATATTTATGGGTCCCAGAAGCAATCTGTACATGCCTACTCAGTGCTAGAATGTTTTTGAAATATAGGCTGAAAACATGCTGAAAATCGATATTTTAGGTGCCCTAAGTCGATATGTGCATGCATCTTCAGTACTCGTTTATATCTCAAATTCAGGCTCAAAACACCCGAAAATTCGATATTTTGGGGTCCCAAAAGCGAT
The DNA here is from genome assembly GCA_033782935.1 of Petrolisthes cinctipes. Lineage (NCBI taxonomy): Eukaryota > Metazoa > Arthropoda > Malacostraca > Decapoda > Porcellanidae > Petrolisthes > Petrolisthes cinctipes. Next base: position 348,832 of record JAWQEG010000930.1, on the reverse strand, counting down.
CTGTACACGCCTACTCCTAGTTAGAATGTTTTCAAGATACAGACCCAAAACATGCTCAAAATCGATATTTTAAGTGCCCAAAAGTCGATATGTGCATGCATCATCAGTACCCGTTTATATCACAAATTCAGGCTCAAAACACCCGAAAATTCGATATTTTGGGGTCCCAGAAGCGATCTGTACATGCCTACTCAGTCCTAGAATATTTTCAAAATATAGGCTCAAAACATGCTAAAAATCGATATTTTAGGTGCCCAAAGTCGATATCTCAAATTCAGGCTCAAAACACTCGAAAATTCGATATTTAGGGGTCCCAGAAGCGATCTGTACATGTAGGCCTACTCCGTGTTAGAGTATTTTCAAAATACAGGCCAAAAACATACTGAAAATAGATCTTTTAGGTGCCCAGAAGTCGATATGTGCCTGCATCTTCTATACCCGTTTATATCTCAAATTCTAGCCCTAAACACCCGAAAATTCTATATTTTGGGGTCCCAGAAGCGATCTGTACATGCCTACGCCGTGTTAGAGTATTTTCAAAATTCAGGCCCAAAACATGCTGAAAATCGATATTTTTGGTGCCCAAAGTCAATATGTGTATGCATCTTCTGTACTCGTTTATATCTCAAATTCAGGCTCAAAACACCCGAAAATTCGATATTTTGGGGTCCCAGAAGCGATCTGTACATGCCTACTCAGTGCTAGAATATTTTCAAAATATAGGCTCAAAACATGCTAAAAATCGATATATTAGGTGCGTAAAGTCGATATCTCAAATTCAGGCCCGAAACACCCGAAAATTCGATATTTTGGGGTCCCAAAAGCGATCTGTACATGCCTACTCCGTGTTAGAGTATTTAAAAAAAACAGGCCCAAAACATGCTCAAAATCGATGTTTTTGGTGCCCAAAGTCAATATGTGTATGCATCTTCTGTACTCGTTTATATCTCAAATTCAGCCTCAATACACCCGAAAATTCGATATTTTGAGGTCCCAGAAGCGATCTGTACATGCCTACTCAGTGCTAGAATGTTTTCAAAATATAGGCTCAAAACATGCTCAAAATCGATATTTTAGGTGCCCAAAAGTCGATTTGTGCATGCATCTTCTGTACTCGTTTATATCTCTCAGTTCTAGAATGTTTTCAAAATATAGGCTCAAAACATGCTCAAAATCGATATTTTAGGTGCCCTAAAGTCGATACGTGCATGCATCTTCTGTACCCGTTTATATCTCAAATTCTGGCCCTAAACACCCGAAAATTCGATATTTTGGGGTCCCAGAAGCGATCTGTACATGCCTACTCCTTGTTAGAGTATTTTCAAAATTCAGGCCCAAAACATGGTGAAAATCGATATTTTTTGTGCCCAAAGTCAATATGTGTATGCATCTTCTGTACTCGTTTATATTTCAAATTCAGGCTCAAAACACCCGAAAATTCGATGTTTTGGGGTCCCAGAAGCGATCTGTACATGCTTACTCAGTGCTAGAATATTTTCAAAATATAGGCTCAAAACATGCTAAAAATCGATATTTTAGGTGGGTAAAGTCGATATCTCAAATTCAGGCCCAGAACACCCGAAAATTCGATATTTTGGGGTCCCAAAAGCGATCTGTACATGGCTACTCCGTGTTAGAGTATTTAAAAAAAACAGACCCAAAACATACTCAAAATCGATGTTTTAGGTGCCAAAAAGTCGATATGTGCATGAATCTTCAGTACCCGTTTATATCTCAAATTCAGGCTCAAAACACCCGAAAATTCAATATTTTGGGGTCCTAGAAGCGATATGGACATGCCTACTCCGTGTTAGAGTATTTTCAAAATACAGGCCCAAAACATGCTGAAAATCGATATTTTAGATGCCTAAAGTCAATATGTGCATGTATCTTCTGTACTCGTTTATATTTCAAATTGAGGCTCAAAACACCCGAAAATTCGATATTTTGGGGTCCCAGAAGCGATCTGTACATGCCTACTCAGGGCTAGAATATTTTCAAAATATAGGCTCAAAATATGCTTAAAATCGATATTTTAGGTGCCCAAAGTCGATATCTCAAATTCAGGCTCAAAACACCCGAAAATTCGATATTTAGGGGTCCCAGTAGCGATCTGTACATGCCTACTCCGTGTTAGAGTATTTTCAAAATACAGGCCAAAAACATACCGAAAATCGATCTTTTAGGTGCCCAAAAGTCGATATGTGCATGCATCTTCTATACCCGTTTATATCTCAAATTCTGGCCCTAAACACCCGAAAATTCGATATTTAGGGGTCCCAGAAGCGATCTGTACATGCCTACTCCGTGTTAGAGTATTTTCAAAATTCAGGCCCAAAACATACTGAAAATCGATATTTTTGGAGCCCAAAGTCAATATGTGTATGCATCTTCTGTACTCGTTTATATCTCAAATTCAGGCTCAAAACTCCCGAAAATTCGATATTTTGGGGTCCCAGAAGCGATCTGTACATGCCTACTCAGTGCTAGAATATTTTCAAAATATAGGCTCAAAACATGCTAAAAATCGATATTTTAGGTGGGTAAAGTCGATATCTCAAATTCAGGCCCAAAACACCCGAAAATTCGATATTTTGGGGTCCCAAAAGCGATCTGTACATGCCTACTCCGAGTTAGAGTATTTTCAAAATTCAGGCCCCAAACATGTTGAAAAACGATATTTTTGGTGCCCAAAGTCAATATGTGTATGAATCTTCTACACCCGTTTATATCCCAAATTCAACCTCAAAACACCCAAAAACTCGATATTTATGGGTCCCAGAAGCAATCTGTACATGCCTACTCAGTGCTAGAATGTTTTTGAAATATAGGCTGAAAACATGCTGAAAATCGATATTTTAGGTGCCCTAAGTCGATATGTGCATGCATCTTCAGTACTCGTTTATATCTCAAATTCAGGCTCAAAACACCCGAAAATTCGATATTTTGGGGTCCCAAAAGCGATCTGTACACGCCTACTCCTAGTTAGAATGTTTTCAAGATACAGACCCAAAACATGCTCAAAATCGATATTTTAAGTGCCCAAAAGTCGATATGTGCATGCATCATCAGTACCCGTTTATATCACAAATTCAGGCTCAAAACACCCGAAAATTCGATATTTTGGGGTCCCAGAAGCGATCTGTACATGCCTACTCTGTGTTAGAGTTTTTTCAAAATACAGGTCCAAAACATGCTGAAAATCGATATTTTAGATGCCCAAAGTCAATATGTGCATGTATCTTCTGTACGCGTTTATATCTCAAATTCACTCCCAAAACACACGAAAATTCGATATTTTGGGGTCCCAGAAGCGATCTGTACATGCCTACTCAGTACTAGAATATTTTCAAAATACATGCCAAAAACATGCTCAAAATCGATATTTTAGATGCCCAAAGTCAATATGTGCATGTATCTTCTGTACCCGTTGATATCTCAAATTCAGGCTCAAAACACCCGAAAATTCAATATTTTGGGGTCCCAGAAGCAATCTGTACATGCCTACTCAGTGCTAGAATATTTTCAAAATATAGGCTAAAAACATGCTAAAAATCGATCTTTTAGGTGCCAAAAAGTCGATATCTCAAATTCAGTCCCAAAACACCCGAAAATTCGATATTTAGGGGTCCCAGAAGCGATCTGTACAAGCCTACTCCGTGTTAGAGTATTTTCAAAATACAGGCCAATAACATACTGAAAATCGATCTTTTAGGTTCCCAAAAGTCGATATGTGCATACATCTTCTGTACCCGTTTATATCTCAAATTCTGGCCCTAAACACCTGAAAATTCGATATTTTGGGGTCCCAGAAGCGATCTGTACATGCCTACTCAATGCTAGAATGTTTTCAAAATATAGGCTCAAAACATGCTAGAAATCGATATTTTAGGTGACAAAATTCGATATCTTAAATTCGGCCCAAAACACCCGAAAATTCGATATTTAGGGGTCCCAGAAGCGATCTGTTCATGTCTACTCCGTGTTAGAGTATTTTCAAAATTCATGCCCAAAACATGCTGAATAACGATATTTTTGGTGCCCAAAGTCAATATGTGTATGAATCTTCTACACCCGTTTATATCCCAAATTCAACCTCAAAACACCCAAAAACTCGATATTTATGGGCCCCAGAAGCAATCTGTACATGCCTACTCAGTGCTAGAATGTTTTTGAAATATAGGCTGAAAACATGCTGAAAATCGATATTTTAGGTGCCCTAAGTCGATATGTGCATGCATCTTCAGTACTCGTTTATATCTCAAATTCAGGCTCAAAACACCCGAAAATTCGATATTTTGGGGTCCCAAAAGCGATCAGTACACGCCTACTCCTAGTTAGAATGTTTTCAAGATACAGACCCAAAACATGCTCAAAATCGATATTTTAGGTGCCCAAAAGTCGATATGTGCATGCATCATCAGTACCCGTTTATATCACAAATTCAGGCTCAAAACACCCGAAAATTCGATATTTTGGGGTCCCAGAAGCGATCTGTACATGCCTACTCTGTGTTAGAGTTTTTTCAAAATACAGGTCCAAAACATGCTGAAAATCGATATTTTAGATGCCCAAAGTCAATATGTGCATGTATCTTCTGTACCCGTTTATATCTCAAATTCACTCCCAAAACACACGAAAATTCGATATTTTGGGGTCCCAGAAGCGATCTGTACATGCCTACTCAGTACTAGAATATTTTCAAAATACATGCCAAAAACATGCTCAAAATCGATATTTTAGATGCCCAAAGTCAATATGTGCATGTATCTTCTGTACCCGTTGATATCTCAAATTCAGGCTCAAAACACCCGAAAATTCAATATTTTGGGGTCCCAGAAGCAATCTGTACATGCCTACTCAGTGCTAGAATATTTTCAAAATATAGGCTAAAAACATGCTAAAAATCGATATTTTAGGTGGGTAAAGTCGATATCTCAAATTCAGGCCCAAAACACCCGAAAATTCGATATTTTGGGGTCCCAAAAGCGATCTGTACATGCCTACTCCGAATTAGAGTATTTTCAAAATTCAGGCCCCAAACATGTTGAAAAACGATATTTTTGGTGCCCAAAGTCAATATGTGTATGAATCTTCTACACCCGTTTATATCCCAAATTCAACCTCAAAACACCCAAAAACTCGATATTTATGGGTCCCAGAAGCAATCTGTACATGCCTACTCAGTGCTAGAATGTTTTTGAAATATAGGCTGAAAACATGCTGAAAATCGATATTTTAGGTGCCCTAAGTCGATATGTGCATGCATCTTCAGTACTCGTTTATATCTCAAATTCAGGCTCAAAACACCCGAAAATTCGATATTTTGGGGTCCCAAAAGCGATCTGTACACGCCTACTCCTAGTTAGAATGTTTTCAAGATACAGACCCAAAACATGCTCAAAATCGATATTTTAAGTGCCCAAAAGTCGATATGTGCATGCATCATCAGTACCCGTTTATATCACAAATTCAGGCTCAAAACACCCGAAAATTCGATATTTTGGGGTCCCAGAAGCGATCTGTACATGCCTACTCTGTGTTAGAGTTTTTTCAAAATACAGGTCCAAAACATGCTGAAAATCGATATTTTAGATGCCCAAAGTCAATATGTGCATGTATCTTCTGTACCCGTTTATATCTCAAATTCACTCCCAAAACACACGAAAATTCGATATTTAGGGGTCCCAGAAGCGATCTGTACATGCCTACTCAGTACTAGAATATTTTCAAAATACATGCCAAAAACATGCTCAAAATCGATATTTTAGATGCCCAAAGTCAATATGTGCATTTATCTTCTGTACCCGTTGATATCTCAAATTCAGGCTCAAAACACCTGAAAATTCAATATTTTGGGGTCCCAGAAGCAATCTGTACATGCCTACTCAGTGCTAGAATATTTTCAAAATATAGGCTAAAAACATGCTAAAAATCGATCTTTTAGGTGCCAAAAAGTCGATATCTCAAATTCAGTCCCAAAACACCCGAAAATTCGATATTTAGGGGTCCCAGAAGCGATCTGTACAAGCCTACTCCGTGTTAGAGTATTTTCAAAATACAGGCCAATAACATACTGAAAATCGATCTTTTAGGTTCCCAAAAGTCGATATGTGCATACATCTTCTGTACCCGTTTATATCTCAAATTCTGGCCCTAAACACCTGAAAATTCGATATTTTGGGGTCCCAGAAGCGATCTGTACATGCCTACTCAATGCTAGAATATTTTCAAAATATAGGCTCAAAACATGCTAGAAATCGATATTTTAGGTGACAAAATTCGATATCTTAAATTCGGCCCAAAACACCCGAAAATTCGATATTTAGGGGTCCCAGAAGCGATCTGTTCATGCCTACTCCGTGTTAGAGTATTTTCAAAATTCATGCCCAAAACATGCTGAATAACGATATTTTTGGTGCCCAAAGTCAATATGTGTATGAATCTTCTACACCCGTTTATATCCCAAATTCAACCTCAAAACACCCAAAAACTCGATATTTATGGGCCCCAGAAGCAATCTGTACATGCCTACTCAGTGCTAGAATGTTTTTGAAATATAGGCTGAAAACATGCTGAAAATCGATATTTTAGGTGCCCTAAGTCGATATGTGCATGCATCTTCAGTACTCGTTTATATCTCAAATTCAGGCTCAAAACACCCGAAAATTCGATATTTTGGGGTCCCAAAAGCGATCTGTACACGCCTACTCCTAGTTAGAATGTTTTCAAGATACAGACCCAAAACATGCTCAAAATCGATATTTTAGGTGCCCAAAAGTCGATATGTGCATGCATCATCAGTACCCGTTTATATCACAAATTCAGGCTCAAAACACCCGAAAATTCGATATTTTGGGGTCCCAGAAGCGATCTGTACATGCCTACTCTGTGTTAGAGTTTTTTCAAAATACAGGTCCAAAACATGCTGAAAATCGATATTTTAGATGCCCAAAGTCAATATGTGCATGTATCTTCTGTACCCGTTTATATCTCAAATTCACTCCCAAAACACACGAAAATTCGATATTTTGGGGTCCCAGAAGCGATCTGTACATGCCTACTCAGTACTAGAATATTTTCAAAATACATGCCAAAAACATGCTCAAAATCGATATTTTAGATGCCCAAAGTCAATATGTGCATGTATCTTCTGTACCCGTTGATATCTCAAATTCAGGCTCAAAACACCCGAAAATTCAATATTTTGGGGTCCCAGAAGCAATCTGTACATGCCTACTCAGTGCTAGAATATTTTCAAAATATAGGCTAAAAACATGCTAAAAATCGATCTTTTAGGTGCCAAAAAGTCGATATCTCAAATTCAGTCCCAAAACACCCGAAAATTCGATATTTAGGGGTCCCAGAAGCGATCTGTTCATGCCTACTCCGTGTTAGAGTATTTTCAAAATTCATGCCCAAAACATGCTGAATAACGATATTTTTGGTGCCCAAAGTCAATATGTGTATGAATCTTCTACACCCGTTTATATCCCAAATTCAACCTCAAAACACCCAAAAACTCGATATTTATGGGCCCCAGAAGCAATCTGTACATGCCTACTCAGTGCAAGAATGTTTTTGAAATATAGGCTGAAAACATGCTGAAAATCGATATTTTAGGTGCCCTAAGTCGATATGTGCATGCATCTTCAGTACTCGTTTATATCTCAAATTCAGGCTCAAAACACCCGAAAATTCGATATTTTGGGGTCCCAAAAGCGATCTGTACACGCCTACTCCTAGTTAGAATGTTTTCAAGATACAGACCCAAAACATGCTCAAAATCGATATTTTAGGTGCCCAAAAGTCGATATGTGCATGCATCATCAGTACCCGTTTATATCACAAATTCAGGCTCAAAACACCCGAAAATTCGATATTTTGGGGTCCCAGAAGCGATCTGTACATGCCTACTCTGTGTTAGAGTTTTTTCAAAATACAGGTCCAAAACATGCTGAAAATCGATATTTTAGATGCCCAAAGTCAATATGTGCATGTATCTTCTGTACCCGTTTATATCTCAAATTCACTCCCAAAACACACGAAAATTCGATATTTTGGGGTCCCAGAAGCGATCTGTACATGCCTACTCAGTACTAGAATATTTTCAAAATACATGCCAAAAACATGCTCAAAATCGATATTTTAGATGCCCAAAGTCAATATGTGCATGTATCTTCTGTACCCGTTGATATCTCAAATTCAGGCTCAAAACACCCGAAAATTCAATATTTTGGGGTCCCAGAAGCAATCTGTACATGCCTACTCAGTGCTAGAATATTTTCAAAATATAGGCTAAAAACATGCTAAAAATCGATCTTTTAGGTGCCAAAAAGTCGATATCTCAAATTCAGTCCCAAAACACCCGAAAATTCGATATTTAGGGGTCCCAGAAGCGATCTGTACAAGCCTACTCCGTGTTAGAGTATTTTCAAAATACAGGCCAATAACATACTGAAAATCGATCTTTTAGGTTCCCAAAAGTCGATATGTGCATACATCTTCTGTACCCGTTTATATCTCAAATTCTGTCCCTAAACACCTGAAAATTCGATATTTTGGGGTCCCAGAAGCGATCTGTACATGCCTACTCAATGCTAGAATGTTTTCAAAATATAGGCTCAAAACATGCTAGAAATCGATATTTTAGGTGACAAAATTCGATATCTTAAATTCGGCCCAAAACACCCGAAAATTCGATATTTAGGGGTCCCAGAAGCGATCTGTTCATGCCTACTCCGTGTTAGAGTATTTTCAAAATTCATGCCCAAAACATGCTGAATAACGATATTTTTGGTTCCCAAAGTCAATATGTGTATGCATCTTCTACATCCGTTTATATCTCAAATTCAACCTCAAAACACCCAAAAATTCTATATTTATGGGTCCCAGAAGCGATTTGTACATGCCTACTCAGTGCTAGAATGTTTTCAAAATATAGGCTCAAAACATGCTCGAAATCGATATGTTAGGTGCCCAAAATTCGATATGTGCATACATCTTCTGTACTCGTTTATATCTCAATTTCAGGCTCTAAACACCCGAAAATTCGATATTTTCGGGTCCCAGAAGCGATCTGTACATGCCTACTCAGTGCTAGAATATTTTTAAAATATAGGCTCAAAACATGCTAAAAATCGATATTTTAGGTGCGTAAAGGCGATATCTCAATTTCAGGCCCAAAACACCCGAAAATTCGATATTTTGGGGTCCCAGAAGCGATCTGTACATGCCTACTCCGTGTTAGAGTATTTTCAAAATTCAGGCCCCAAACATGTTGAAAAACGATATTTTTGGTGCCCAAAGTCAATATGTGTATGAATCTTCTACACCCGTTTATATCCCAAATTCAACCTCAAAACACCCAGAAACTCGATATTTATGGGTCCCAGAAGCAATCTGTACATGCCTACTCAGTGCTAGAATGTTTTGTAAATATAGGCTGAAAACATGCTGAAAATCGATATTTTAGGTGCCCTAAGTCGATATGTGCATGCATCTTCAGTACTCGTATATATCTCAAATTCAGGCTCAAAACACCCGAAAATTCGATATTTTGGGGTCCCAGAAGCGATCTGTACACGCCTACTCCTAGTTAGAATGTTTTTTTTAAGATACAGACCCAAAACATGCTCAAAATCGATATTTTAGGTGCCCAAAAGTCGATATGTGCATGCATCATCAGTACCCGTTTATATCACAAATTCAGGCTCAAAACACCCGAAAATTCGATATTTTGGGGTCCCAGAAGCAATCTGTACATGCCTACTCTGTGTTAGAGTTTTTTTCAAAATACAGGTCCAAAACATGCTGAAAATCGATATTTTAGATGCCCAAAGTCAATATGTGCATGTATATTCTGTACCCGTTTATATCTCAAATTCACTCCCAAAACACACGAAAATTCGATATTTTGGGGTCCCTGAAGCGATCTGTACATGCCTACTCAGTACTAGAATATTTTCAAAATACATGCCAAAAACATGCTCAAAATCGATATTTTAGATGCCCAAAGTCAATATGTGCATGTATCTTCTGTACCCGTTGATATCTCAAATTCAGGCTCAAAACACCCGAAAATTCAATATTTTGGGGTCCCAGAAGCAATCTGTACATGCCTACTCAGTGCTAGAATATTTTCAAAATATAGGCTAAAAACATGCTAAAAATCGATCTTTTAGGTGCCAAAAAGTCGATATCTCAAATTCAGTCTCAAAACACCCGAAAATTCGATATTTAGGGGTCCCAGAAGCGATCTGTACAAGCCTACTCCGTGTTAGAGTATTTTCAAAATACAGGCCAATAACATACTGAAAATCGATCTTTTAGGTTCCCAAAAGTCGATATGTGCATACATCTTCTGTACCCGTTTATATCTCAAATTCTGGCCCTAAACACCTGAAAATTCGATATTTTGGGGTCCCAGAAGCGATCTGTACATGCCTACTCAATGCTAGAATGTTTTCAAAATATAGGCTCAAAACATGCTAGAAATCTATATTTTAGGTGACAAAATTCGATATCTTAAATTCGGCCCAAAACACCCGAAAATTCGATATTTAGGGGTCCCAGAAGCGATCTGTTCATGCCTACTCCGTGTTAGAGTATTTTCAAAATTCATGCCCAAAACATGCTGAATAACGATATTTTTGTTTCCCAAAGTCAATATGTGTATGCATCTTCTACATCCGTTTATATCCCAAATTCAACCTCAAAACACCCAAAAATTCTATATTTATGGGTCCCAGAAGCGATTTGTACATGCCTACTCAGTGCTAGAATGTTTTCAAAATATAGGCTCAAAACATGCTCGAAATCGATATGTTAGGTGCCCAAAATTCGATATGTGCATGCATCTTCTGTACTCGTTTATATCTCAATTTCAGGCTCTAAACACCCGAAAATTCGATATTTTCGGGTCCCAGAAGCGATCTGTACATGCCTACTCAGTGCTAGAATATTTTCAAAATATAGGCTCAAAACATGCTAAAAATCGATATTTTAGGTGCTTAAAGGCGATATCTCAATTTCAGGCCCTAAACACCCGAAAATTCGATATTTTGGGGTCCCAGAAGCGATCTGTACATGCCTACTCCGTGTTAGAGTATTTTCAAAATTCAGGCCCCAAACATGTTGAAAAACGATATTTTTGGTGCCCAAAGTCAATATGTGTATGAATCTTCTACACCCGTTTATATCCCAAATTCAACCTCAAAACACCCAGAAACTCGATATTTATGGGTCCCAGAAGCAATCTGTACATGCCTACTCAGTGCTAGAATGTTTTGTAAATATAGGCTGAAAACATGCTGAAAATCGATATTTTAGGTGCCCTAAGTCGATATGTGCATGCATCTTCAGTACTCGTATATATCTCAAATTCAGGCTCAAAACACCCGAAAATTCGATATTTTGGGGTCCCAGAAGCGATCTGTACACGCCTACTCCTAGTTAGAATGTTTTTTTTAAGATACAGACCCAAAACATGCTCAAAATCGATATTTTAGGTGCCCAAAAGTCGATATGTGCATGCATCATCAGTACCCGTTTATATCACAAATTCAGGCTCAAAATACCCGAAAATTCGATATTTTGGGGTCCCAGAAGCAATCTGTACATGCCTACTCTGTGTTAGAGTTTTTTTCAAAATACAGGTCCAAAACATGCTGAAAATCGATATTTTAGATGCCCAAAGTCAATATGTGCATGTATATTCTGTACCCGTTTATATCTCAAATTCACTCCCAAAACACACGAAAATTCGATATTTTGGGGTCCCAGAAGCGATCTGTACATGCCTACTCAGTACTAGAATATTTTCAAAATACAAGCCAAAAACATGCTCAAAATCGATATTTTAGATGCCCAAAGTCAATATGTGCATGTATCTTCTGTACCCGTTTATATCTCAAATTCAGGCTCAAAACACCCGAAAATTCAATATTTTGGTGTCCCAGAAGCGATCTGTACATGCCTACTCCGTGTTAGAGTATTTTTAAAATACAGGCCCAAAACATGCTGAAAATCGATATTTTAGATGCCCAAGGTCAATATGTGCATGTATCTTCTGTACCCGTTTATATCTCAAATTCAGGCTCAAAACCCCCGAAAATTCAATATTTTGGGGTCCCAGAAGCAATCTGTACATGCCTACTCAGTGCTAGAATATTTTCAAAATATAGGCTAAAAACATGCTAAAAATCGATCTTTTAGGTGCTAAAAAGTCGATATCTCAAATTTAGTCCCAAAACACCCGAAAATTCAATATTTTGGGGTCCCAGAAGCGATCTGTACATGCCTACTCCGTGTTAGAGTATTTTCAAATTACAGGCCCAAAACATGCTCAAAATCGATGTTTTAGGTGCCCAAAAGTCGATATGTGCATGCATCTTCAGTACCCGTTTATATCTCAAATTCAGGCTCAAAACACCCGAAAATTCAATATTTTGGTGTCCCAGAAGCGATCTGTACATGCTTACTCCGTGTTAGAGTATTTTTAAAATACAGGACCAAAACATGCTGAAAATCGATATTTTAGATGCCCAAAGTCAATATGTGCATGTATCTTCTTTAACCGTTTATATCTCAAATTCAGGCTCAAAACACCCGAAAATTCAATATTTTGGGGTCCCAGAAGCAATCTGTACATGCCTACTCAGTGCTAGAATATTTTCAAAATATAGGCTAAAAACATGCTAAAAATCGTTCTTTTAGGTGCTAAAAAGTCGATATCTCAAATTCAGTCCCAAAACACCCGAAAATTCGATATTTAGGGGTCCCAGTAGCGATCTGTACATGCCTACTCCGTGTTAAAGTATTTTCAAAATACAGGCCAAAAACATACTGAAAATCGATCTTTTAGGTGCCCTAAAGTCGATATGTGCATGTATCTTCTGTACCCGGTTATATCTCAAATTCTGGCCCTAAACACCCGAAAATTCGATATTTTGGGGTCCCAAAAGCGATCTATACATGCCTACTCAGTGCTAGAATATTTTCAAAATATAGGCTCAAAACATGCTAAAAATCGATATTTTAGGTGTCAAAAAGTCGATATCCTAAATTCGGCCCAAAACACCCGAAAGACCGATATTTAGGGTTCCCAGAAGCGATCTGTACATGCCTACTCCGTGTTAGAGTACTTTCAAAATTCAGGCCCAAAACATGCTGAAAAACGATATTATTGGTGCCCAAAGTCAATATGTGCATGTATCTTCTGTACCCGTTTATATCTCAAATTCTGGCCCTAAACACCCAAAAATTCAATATTTTTGGGTACCAGAAGCGATCTGTACATGCCTACTCAGTGCTAGAATGTTTTCAAAATATAGGCCCAAAACATGCTCAAAATCGATATTTTAGGTGCCAAAAACTCGATATGTGCATGCATCTTCTGTACTCGTTTATATCTCAAATTCAGGCTCAAAACCCCCGAAAATTCAATATTTTGGGGTCCCAGAAGAGATCTGTACATGCCTACTCCGTGTTAGAGTATTTTCAAATTACAGGCCCAAAACATGCTCAAAATCGATGTTTTAGGCGCCCAAAAGTTGATATGTGCATGCATCTTCAGTACCCGTTTATATCTCAAATTCAGGCTCAAAACACCCGAAAATTCAATATTTTGGTGTCCCAGAAGCGATCTGTACATGCCTACTCCATGTTAGAGTATTTTTAAAATACAGGCCCAAAACATGCTGAAAATCGATATTTTAGATGCCCAAAGTCAATATGTGCATGTATCTTCTGTACCCGTTTATATCTCAAATTCAGGCTCAAAACACCCGAAAATTCAATATTTTGGGGTCCCAGAAGCAATCTGTACATGCCTACTCAGTGCTAGAATATTTTCAAAATATAAGCTAAAAACATGCTAAAAATCGATCTTTTAGGTGCTAAAAAGTCGATATCTCAAATTTAGTTCCAAAACACCCGAAAATTCAATATTTTGGGGTCCCAGAAGCGATCTGTACATGCCTACTCCGTGTTAGAGTATTTTCAAATTACAGGCCCAAAACATGCTCAAAATCGATGTTTTAGGTGCCCAAAAGTCGATATGTGCATGCATCTTCAGTACCCGTTTATATCTCAAATTCAGGCTCAAAACACCCGAAAATTCAATATTTTGGTGTCCCAGAAGCGATCTGTACATGCTTACTCCGTGTTAGAGTATTTTTAAAATACAGGACCAAAACATGCTGAAAATCGATATTTTAGATGCCCAAAGTCAATATGTGCATGTATCTTCTGTACCCGATTATATCTCAAATTCAGGCTCAAAACACCCGAAAACTCAATATTTTGGGGTCCCAGAAGCAATCTGTACATGCCTACTCAGTGCTAGAATATTTTCAAAATATAGGCTAAAAACATGCTAAAAATCGTTCTTTTAGGTGCTAAAAAGTCGATATCTCAAATTCAGTCCCAAAACACCCGAAAATTCGATATTTAGGGGTCCCAGTAGCGATCTGTACATGCCTACTCCGTGTTAAAGTATTTTCAAAATACAGGCCAAAAACATACTGAAAATCGATCTTTTAGGTGCCATAAAGTCGATATGTGCATGTATCTTCTGTACCCGGTTATATCTCAAATTCTGGCCCTAAACACCCGAAAATTCGATATTTTGGGGTCCCAAAAGCGATCTATACATGCCTACTCAGTGCTAGAATATTTTCAAAATATAGGCTCAAAACATGCTAAAAATCGATATTTTAGGTGTCAAAAAGTCGATATCCTAAATTCGGCCCAAAACACCCGAAAGACCGATATTTAGGGTTCCCAGAAGCGATCTGTACATGCCTACTCCGTGTTAGAGTATTTTCAAAATTCAGGCCCAAAACATGCTGAAAAACGATATTATTGGTGCCCAAAGTCAATATGTGCATGTATCTTCTGTACCCGTTTATATCTCAAATTCTGGCCCTAAACACCCAAAAATTCAATATTTTTGGGTACCAGAAGCGATCTGTACATGCCTACTCAGTGCTAGAATGTTTTCAAAATATAGGCTCAAAACATGCTCAAAATCGATATTTTAGGTGCCAAAAACTCGATATGTGCATGCATCTTCTGTACTCGTTTATATCTCAAATTCAGGCTCAAAACCCCCGAAAATTCAATATTTTGGGGTCCCAGAAGAGATCTGTACATGCCTACTCCGTGTTAGAGTATTTTCAAATTACAGGCCCAAAACATGCTCAAAATCGATGTTTTAGATGCCCAAAGTCAATATGTGCATGTATCTTCTGTACCCGTTTATATCTCAAATTCAGGCTCAAAACACCCGAAAATTCAATATTTTGGGGTCCCAGAAGCAATCTGTACATGCCTACTCAGTGCTAGAATATATTCAAAATATAGGCTAAAAACATGCTAAAAATCGATCTTTTAGGTGCTAAAAAGTCGATATCTCAAATTCAGTCCCAAAACACCCTTTAAATTCGATATTTAGGGGTCCCAGTAGCAATCTGTACATGCCTACTCCGTGTTAGAGTATTTTCAAAATACAGGCCAAAAACATACTGAAAATCGATCTTTTAGGTGCCCAAAAGTCGATATGTGCATGTATCTTCTGTACCCGTTTATATCTCAAATTCTAGCCCTAAACACCCGAAAATTCGATATTTTGGGGTCCCAGAAGCGATCTGTACATGCCTACTCCGTGTTAGAGTATTTTCAAAATTCAGGCCCAAAACATGCTGAAAATCGATATTTTTTTGTGCCCAAAGTCAATATGTGTATGCATCTTCTGTACTCGTTTATATCTCAAATTCAGGCTCAAAACACCCGAAAATTCGATATTTTGGGGTCCCAGAAGCGATCTGTACATGCCAAATCAGTGCTAGAATATTTTAAAAATAAAGGCTCAAAACATGCTAAAAATCGATATTTTAGGTGCGTAAAGTTTATATTTCAAATTCAGGCCCAAAACACTCGAAAATTCGATATTTTGGGGTCCCAGAAGCGATCTGTACATGCCTACTCCTTGTTAGAGTATTTTCAAAATACAGGCTCAAAACATGCTCAAAATCGATGTTTTAGGTGCCCAAAAGTTGATATGTGCATGCATCTTCAGTACCCGTTTATATCTCAAATTCAGGCTCAAAACACCCGAAAATTCAATATTTTGGTGTCCCAGAAGCGATCTGTACATGCCTACTCCGTGTTAGAGTATTTTTTAAATACAGGCACAAAACATGCTGAAAAACGGTATTTTAGATGCCCAAAGTCAATATGTGCATGTATCTTCTGTACCCGTTTATATCTCAAATTCAGGCTCAAAACACCCGAAAATTCAATATTTTGGGGTCCCAGAAGCAATCTGTACATGCCTACTCAGTGCTAGAATATTTTCAAAATATAGGCTAAAAACATGCTAAAAATCGATCTTTTAGGTGCTAAAAAGTCGATATCTCAAATTCAGTCCCAAAACACCCGAAAATTCGATATTCAGGGGTCCCAGTAGCGATCTGTACATGCCTACTCCGTGTTAGAGTATTTTCAAAATACAGGCCAAAAACATACTGAAAATCGATCTTTTAGGTGCCCAAAGTCAATATGTGTATGCATCTTCTACATCCGTTTATATCCAAAATTCAACCTCAAAACACCCAAAAATTCTATATTTATGGGTCCCAGAAGCGATCTGTACATGCCTACTCAGTGCTAGAATGTTTTCAAAATATAGGCTCAAAACATGCTCAAAATCGATATGTTAGGTGCCCAAAATTCGATATGTGCATGCATCTTCTGTACTCGTTTATATCTCAATTTCTGGCTCTAAACACCCGAAAATTCGATATTTTCGGGTCCCAGAAGCGATCTGTACATGCCTACTCAGTGCTAGAATATTTTCAAAATATAGGCTCAAAACATGCTAAAAATCGATATTTTAGGTGCGTAAAGGCGATATCTCAATTTCAGGCCCAAAACACCCGAAAATTCGATATTTTGGGGTCCCAGAAGCGATCTGTACATGCCTACTCCTTGTTAGAGTATTTTCAAAATACAGGCCCAAAACATGCTGAAAATCGATATTTTTAGATGCCCAAAGTCAATATGTCAATGTATATTCTGTACCCGTTTATATCTCAAATTCTGGCCCTAAACACCCGAAAATTCAATATTTCTGAGTCTCAGAAGCGATCTGTACATGCCTACTCAGTGCTAGAATGTTTTCAAAATATACGCTCAAAACATGCTCAAAATCGATATTTTAAGTGCCCAAAAGTCGATATGTGCATGCATCTTTTGTACTCATTTATATCTCAAATTCAGCCTCAAAACACCCGAAAATTCGATATTTTGGGGTCCCAGAAGCGATCTGTACATACCTACTCAGTGCTAGAATGTTTTCAAAATAAAGGCTCAAAACATGCTCAAAATCGATATTTTAGATGCCCAAAGTCAATATGTGCATGTATCTTCTGTACCCGTTTATATCTCAAATTCAGGCTCAAAACACCCGAAATTTCAATATTTTGGGGTCCCAGAAGCAATCTGTACATGCCTACTCAGTGCTAGAATATTTTCAAAATATAGTCTAAAAACATGCTAAAAATCGTTCTTTTAGGTGCTAAAAAGACGATATCTCAAATTCAGTCCCAAAACACCCGAAAATTCGATATTTAGGGGTCCCAGTAGCGATCTGTACATGCCTACTCCGTGTTAAAGTATTTTCAAAATACAGGCCAAAAACATACTGAAAATCGATCTTTTAGGTGCCCTAAAGTCGATATGTGCATGTATCTTCTGTACCCGGTTATATCTCAAATTCTGGCCCTAAACACTCGAAAATTCGATATTTTGGGGTCCCAAAAGCGATCTATACATGCCTACTCAGTGCTAGAATATTTTCAAAATATAGGCTCAAAACATGCTAAAAATCGATATTTTAGGTGTCAAAAAGTCGATATCCTAAATTCGGCCCAAAACACCCGAAAGATCGATATTTAGGGGTCCCAGAAGCGATCTGTACATGCCTACTCCGTGTTAGAGTATTTTCAAAATTCAGGCCCAAAACATGCTGAAAAACGATATTATTGGTGCCCAAAGTCAATATGTGCATGTATCTTCTGTACCCGTTTATATCTCAAATTCTGGCCCTAAACACCCGAAAATTCAATATTTTTGGGTCCCAGAAGCGATCTGTACATGCCTACTCAGTGCTAGAATGTTTTCAAAATATAGGCTCAAAACATGCTCAAAATCGATATTTTAGGTGCCCAAAACTCGATATGTGCATGCATCTTCTGTACTCGTTTATATCTCAAATTCAGGCTCAAAACCCCCGAAAATTCAATATTTTGGGGTCCCAGAAGAGATCTGTACATGCCTACTCCGTGTTAGAGTATTTTCAAATTACAGGCCCAAAACATACTCAAAATCGATGTTTTAGGTGCCCAAAAGTTGATATGTGCATGCATCTTCAGTACCCGTTTATATCTCAAATTCAGGCTCAAAACACCCGAAAATTCAATATTTTGGTGTCCCAGAAGCGATCTGTACATGCCTACTCCGTGTTAGAGTATTTTTTAAATACAGGCACAAAACATGCTGAAAAACGATATTTTAGATGCCCAAAGTCAATATGTGCATGTATCTTCTGTACCCGTTTATATCTCAAATTCAGGCTCAAAACACCCGAAAATTCAATATTTTGGGGTCCCAGAAGCAATCTGTACATGCCTACTCAGTGCTAGAATATTTTCAAAATATAGGCTAAAAACATGCTAAAAATCGATCTTTTAGGTGCTAAAAAGTCGATATCTCAAATTCAGTCCCAAAACACCCGAAAATTCGATATTTAGGGGTCCCAGTAGCGATCTGTATATGCCTACTCCGTGTTAGAGTATTTTCAAAATACAGGCCAAAAACATACTGAAAATCGATCTTTTAGGTGCCCAAAAGTCGATATGTGCATGTATCTTCTGTACCCGTTTATATCTCAAATTCTAGCCCTAAACACCCGAAAATTCGATATTTTGGGGTCCCAGAAGCGATCTGTACATGCCTACTCCGTGTTAGAGTATTTTGAAAATTCAGGCCCAAAACATGCTCAAAATCGATGTTTTAGGTGCCCAAAGTCAATATGTGCATGTATCTTCTTTACCCGTTTATATCTCAAATTCATGCTCAAAACACCCGAAAATTAAATATTTTGGGGTCCCAGAAGCAATCTGTACATGCCTACTCAGTGCTAGAATATTTTAAAAATATAGGCTAAAACCATGCAAAAAATCGATATTTTAGTTGCCAAAAAGTCGATATCTCAAATTCAGTCCCAAAACACCCGAAACCTCGATATTTAGGGGTCCCAGAAGCGATCTGTCCATGCCTACTCCGTGTTAGAGTGTTTTCAAAATACAGGCCCAAAGCATACTGAAAATCGATCTTTTAGGTTTCCAAAAGTCGATATGTGCATGCATCTTCTGTACCCGTTTATATCTCAAATTCTGGTCCTAAACACCCAAAAATTCGATATTTTGGGGTCCCAAAAGCGATCTGTACATGCCTACTCCATGTTAGTGTATTTTCAAAATTCAGGCCAAAAACATGCTGAAAATCGATATTTTTGGTGCCCAAAGTCAATATTTGTATGCATCTTCTATACTCGTTTATATCTCAAATTCAGTCTCAAAACACCCGAAAATTCGATATTTTGGGGTCCCAGAAGCGATCTGTACATGCCTACTCCTCGTTAGAGTATTTTAAAAAAACTGGCCCAAAACATGCTGAAAATCGATATTTTAGATGCCCAAAGTCAATATGTGCATGTATCTTCTGAACCCGTTTATATCTCAAATTCTGGCCCTAAACACCCCAAAATTCGATATATATGGGTCCCAGAAGCGATCTGTACATGGCTACTCAGTGCTAGAATGTTTTCAAAATATAAGCTCAAAACATGCTCAAAATCGATATTTTAGGTGCCCAAAAGTCGATATGTGCATGAATTTTCTGTACTCGTTTATATCTCAATTTCAGGCTCAAAACACCCGAAAATTTGATATTTTGGGGTCCCAGAAGCGATCTGTACATGCCTACTCAGTGCTAGAATATTTTAAAAATATAGGCTCAAAACATGCTAAAAATCGATATTTTAGGTGCGTAAAGGCGATATCTTAATTTCAGGCCCAAAACACCCAAAAATTCGATATTTTGGGGTCCCAGAAGCGATCTGTACATGCCTACTCCTCGTTAGAGTATTTTAAAAAAACTGGCCCAAAACATGCTGAAAATCGATATTTTAGATGCCCAAAGTCAATATGTGCATGTATCTTCTGAACCCGTTTATATCTCAAATTCTGGCCCTAAACACCCGAAAATTCAATATTTTTGGGTCCCAGAAGCGATCTGTACATGGCTACTCAGTGCTAGAATGTTTTCAAAATATAGGCTCAAAACATGCTCAAAATCGATATTTTAGGTGCCCAAAAGTCGATATGTGCATGCATCTTCTGTACTCGTTTATAACTCAGATTCAGGCACAAAACCCCTTTAAAATTCGATATTTTGGGGTCCCAGAAGCGATCTGTACATGCCTACTCAGTGCTAGAATATTTTCAAAATATATTCTCAAAACATGCTAAAAATCGATATTTTAGGTGCGTAAATGCGATATCTTAATTTCAGGCCCAAAACACCCGAAAATTCGATATTTTGGGGTCCCAGAAGCGATCTGTAAATGCCTACTCAGTGCTAGAATGTTTTCAAACTATAGGCTCAAAACATGCTCAAAATCGATATTTTAGGTGCACAAAGTCAATATGTGTATGCATCTTCTACACCCGTTTATATCCCAAATTCAACCTCAAAATACCCAAAAATTCGATATATATGGGTCCCAGAAGCGATTTGTACATGCCTACTCAGTGCTAGAATGTTTTCAAAATATAGGCTCAAAACATGCTCAAAATCGATATTTTAGGTGCCCAAAAGTCGATATGTGAATGCATCTTTTGTACTCGTTTATATCTCAATTTCAGGCTCAAAACACCCGAAAATTTGATATTTTGGGGTCCCATAAGCGATCTGTACATGCTTACTCAGTGCTAGAATATTTTCAAAATATAGGCTCAAAACATGCTAAAAATCGATATTTTAGGTGCGTAATGGCGGTATCTTAATTTTAGGCCCAAAACACCCGAAAATTCGATATTTTGGGGTCCCAGAAGCGATCTGTACGTGCCTACTCCTTGTTAGAGTATTTTCAAAATACAGGCCCAAAACATGCTGAAAATCGATATTTTAGATGCCCAAAGTCAATATGTGCATGTATCTTCTGTACCCGTTTATATCTCAAATTCTGGCCATAAACACCCAAAAATTCGATATTTTTGGGTCCCAAAAGCGATCTGTACATGCCTACTCCGTGTTAGAGTATTTTCAAAATTA
Source organism: Petrolisthes cinctipes (assembly GCA_033782935.1). Lineage (NCBI taxonomy): Eukaryota > Metazoa > Arthropoda > Malacostraca > Decapoda > Porcellanidae > Petrolisthes > Petrolisthes cinctipes. The sequence goes on along the minus strand of JAWQEG010000930.1, from coordinate 327,430 downwards.
CGGCCCAAAACATGCTGAAAATCGATATTTTTGGTGCCCAAAGTCAATATGTGTATGCATCTTCTATACTCGTTTATATCTCAAATTCAGGCTCAAAACTCCCGAAAATTCGATGTTTTGGGGTCCCAGAAGCGATCTGTACATGCCTACTCAGTGCTAGAATATTTTAAAAATATAGGCTCAAAACATGCTAAATATCGATATTTTAGGTGCGTAAAGTCGATATCTCAAATTCAGGCCCAAAACACTCGAAAATTCGATATTTTGGGGTCCCAGAAGCGATCTGTACATGCCTACTCCTTGTTAGAGTTTTTTCAAAATACAGGCTCAAAACATGCTCAAAATCGATGTTTTAGGTGCCCAAAGTCAATATGTGCATGTATCTTCTTTACCCGTTTATATCTCAAATTCATGCTCAAAACACCCGAAAATTAAATATTTTGGGGTCCCAGAAGCAATCTGTACATGCCTACTCAGTGCTAGAATATTTTAATATTATAGGCTAAAACCATGCTAAAAATCGATATTTTAGGTGCCAAAAAGTCGATATCTCAAATTCAGTCCCAAAACACCCGAAACCTCGATATTTAGGGGTCCCAGAAGCGATCTGTACATGCCTACTCCGTGTTAGAGTATTTTCAAAATACAGGCCCAAAGCATACTGAAAATCGATCTTTTAGGTTTTCAAAATTCGATATGTGCATGCATCTTCTGTAACCGTTTACATCTCAAATTCTTTCCCTAAACACCCAAAAATTCGATATTTTGGGGTCCCAAAAGCGATCTGTACATGCCTACTCCGTGTTAGAGTATTTTCAAAATTCAGGCCCAAAACATGCTGAAAATCGATATTTTTGGTGCCCAAAGTCAATATGTGTATGAATCTTCTATACTCGTTTATATCTCAAATTCAGGCTCAAAACAACCGAAAATTCGATATTTTGGGGTCCCAGAAGCGATCTGTACATGCCTACTCCGTGTTAGAGTATTTTCAAAATTCAGGCCAAAAACATGCTGAAAATCGATATTTTTGGTGCCCAAAGTCAATATTTGTATGCATCTTCTATACTCGTTTATATCTCAAATTCAGGCTCAAAACACCCGAAAATTCGATATTTTGGGGTCCCAGAAGCGATCTGTACATGCCTACTCAGTGCTAGAATGTTTTCAAAATATAGGCTCAAAATATGCTCAAAATCTATATTTTAGGTGCCCAAAGTCAATATGTGTATGCATCTTCTACACCCGTTTATATCCCAAATTCAACCTCAAAATACCAAAAAATTCGATATATATGGGTCCCGGAAGCTATCTGTACATGCCTACTCAGTGCTAGAATGTTTTCAAAATATAAGCTCAAAACATGCTCAAAATCGATATTTTAGGTGCCCAAAAGTCGATATGTGCATGAATCTTCTGTACTCGTTTATATCTCAATTTCAGGCTCAAAACACCCGAAAATTTGATATTTTGGGGTCCCAGAAGCGATCTGTACATGCCTACTCAGTGCTAGAATATTTTCAAAATATAGGCTCAAAACATGCTAAAAATCGATATTTTAGGTGCGTAAAGGCGATATCTTAATTTCAGGCCCAAAACACCCAAAAATTCGATATTTTGGGGTCCCAGAAGCGATCTGTACATGCCTACTCCTGGTTAGAGTATTTTAAAAAAACTGGCCCAAAACATGCTGAAAATCGATATTTTAGATGCCCAAAGTCAATATGTGCATGTATCTTCTGAACCCGTTTATATCTCAAATTCTGGCCCTAAACACCCGAAAATTCAATATTTTTGGGTCCCAGAAGCGATTTGTACATGGCTACTCAGTGCTAGAATGTTTTCAAAATATAGGCTCAAAACATGCTCAAAATCGATATTTTAGGGGCCCAAAAGTCGATATGTGCATGCATCTTCTGTACTCGTTTATAACTCAGATTCAGGCACAAAACCCCTTGAAAATTCGATATTTTGGGGTCCCAGAAGCGATCTGTACATGCCTACTCAGTGCTAGAATATTTTCAAAATATATTCTCAAAACATGCTAAAAATCGATATTTTAGGTGCGTAAAGGCGATATCTTAATTTCAGGCCCAAAACACCCGAAAATTCGATATTTTGGGGTCCCAGAAGCGATCTGTACATGCCTACTCCTTGTTAGAGTATTTTCAAAAAACAGGCCCAAAACATGCTCAAAATCGATATTTTAGATGCCCAAAGTCAATATGTGAATGTAAATTCTGAACACGTTTTTATCTCAAATTCTGGCCCTAAACACCCGAAAATTCAATATTTTGGGGTCCCAGAAGCGATCTGTACATGCCTTCTCAGTGTTAGAATATTTTCAAAATATATTCTCAAAAACATGCTAAAAATCGATATTTTAGGTGCGTAAAGTTGATATCTCAAATTCAGGCCCAAAACACTCGAAAATTCGATATTTTGGGGTCCCAGAAGCGATCTGTACATGCCTACTCCTTGTTAGAGTTTTTTCAAAATACAGGCTCAAAACATGCTCAAAATCGATGTTTTAGGTGCCCAAAGTCAATATGTGCATGTATCTTCTTTACCCGTTTATATCTCAAATTCATGCTCAAAACACCCGAAAATTAAATATTTTGGGGTCCCAGAAGCAATCTTTACATGCCTACTCAGTGCTAGAATATTTTAAAAATATAGGCTCAAAACATGCTAAAAATCGATATTTCTGGTGCGTAAAGGCGATATCTCAAATTCAGGCCCAAAACACCTGAAAATTCGATATTTTGGGGTTCCAGAAGCGATCTGTACATGCCTACTCCGTGTTAGAGTATTTACAAAATACAGGCCCAAAACATGCTCAAAATCGATGTTTTAGGTGCCCAAAAGACGATATGTGCATGCATCTTCAGTACCAATTTATATCTCAAATTCAGGCTCAAAACACCCTAAAATTCGATATTTTGGGGTCCCAGAAGCGAACTGTACATGCCTACTCCGTGTTAAAGTATTTTCAAAATTCAGGTCCAAAACATGCTGAAAATCGATATTTTTGGTGCCCAAAGTCAATATGTGTATGCATCTTCTATATTCGTTTATATCTCAAATTCAGGCTCAAAACACCCGAAAATTCGATATTTTGGGGTCCCAGAAGCGATCTGTACATGCCTACTCAGTGCTAGAATGTTTTCAAAATATAGGCTCAAAACATGCTCAAAATCGATATTTTAGGTGCCCAAAAGTCGATATGTGAATGCATCTTCTGTACTCGTTTATATCTCAATTTCAGGCTCAAAACACCCGAAAACTTGATATTTTGGGGTCCCATAAGCGATCTGTACATGCCTAATCAGTGCTAGAATATTTTCAAAATATAGGCTCAAAACATGCTAAAAATCGATATTTTAGGTGCGTAAAGGCGGTATCTTAATTTCAGGCCCAAAACACCCGAAAATTCGATATTTTGGGGTCCCAGAAGCGGTCTGTACGTGCCTACTCCTTGTTAGAGTATTTTCAAAAAACAGGCCAAAAACATGCTGAAAATCGATATTTTAGATGCCCAAAGTCAATATGTGCATGTATCTTCTGTACCCGTTTATATCTCAAATTCTGGCCATAAACACCCAAAAATTCGATATTTTGGGGTCCCAAAAGCGATCTGTACATGCCTACTCCGTGTTAGAGTATTTTCAAAATTCAGGCCCAAAACATGCTGAAAATCGATATTTTTGGTGCCCAAAGTTAATATGTGTATGCATCTTGTATACTCGTTTATATCTCAAATTCAGGCTCAAAACACCCGAAAATTCGATGTTTTGGGGTCCCAGAAGCGATCTGTACATGCCTACTCAGTGCTAGAATGTTTTCAAAATATAGGCTCAAAACATGCTCAAAATCGATATTTTAGGTGCCCAAAAGTCGATATGTGCATGCATTTTCTGTACTCTTTTATATCTCAAATTCTGGCTCAAAACACGCGAAAAGTCGATATTTTTGGGTCCCAGAAGCTCTCTGTACATGCCTACTCAGTGAAAGATTATTTTAAAAATATAGGCTCAAAACATGCTAAATATCGATATTTTAGGAGCGTAAAGTCGATATCTCAAATTCAGGCCCAAAACACTCGAAAATTCGATATTTTGGGGTCCCAGAAGCGATCTGTACATGCCTACTCCTTGTTAGAGTTTTTTCAATATACAGGCTCAAAACATGCTCAAAATCGATGTTTTAGGTGCCCAAAGTCAATATGTGCATGTATCTTCTTTACCCGTTTATATCTCAAATTCATGCTCAAAACACCCGAAAATTAAATATTTTGGGGTCCCAGAAGCAATCTGTACATGCCTACTCAGTGCTAGAATATTTTAATAATATAGGCTAAAACCATGCTAAAAATCGATATTTTAGGTGCCAAAAAGTCGATATCTCAAATTCAGTCCCAAAACACCCGAAACCTCGATATTTTGGGGTCCCAGAAGCGATCTGTACATGCCTACTCCGTGTTAGAGTATTTTAAAAATACAGGCCCAAAGCATACTGAAAATCGATCTTTTAGGTTTTCAAAATTCGATATGTGCATGCATCTTCTGTAAACGTTTACATCTCAAATTCTGGCCCTAAACACCCAAAAATTCGATATTTTGGGGTCCCAAAAGCGATCTGTACATGCCTACTCCGTGTTAGAGTATTTTCAAAATTCAGGCCCAAAACATGCTGAAATCGATATTTTTGGTGCCCAAAGTCAATATGTGTATGAATCTTCTATACTCGTTTATATATCAAATTCAGGCTCAAAACACCCGAAAATTCGATATTTTGGGGTCCCAGAAGCGATCTGTACATGCCTACTCCGTGTTACAGTATTTTCAAAATAAAGGCCCAAAGCATACTGAAAATCGATCTTTTAGGTTTTCAAAAGTCGATATGTGCATGCATCTTCTGTACTCGTTTATATCTCAAATTCAGGCTCAAAACACCCGAAAATTCAATATTTTGGGGTCCCAGAAGCGATTTGTACATGCCTACTCAGTGCTAGAATATTTTCAAAATATAGGCTCAAAACATGCTAAAAATCGATATTTTTGGTGCGTAAAGGCGATATCTCAAATTCAGGCCCAAAACACCTGAAAATTCGATATTTTGGGGTCCCAGAAACGATCTGTACATGCCTCCTCCGTATTAGAGTATTTACAAAATACAGGCCCAAAGCATGCTCAAAATCGATGTTTTAGGTGCCCAAAAGACGATATGTGCATGCATCTTCAGTACCCATTTATATCTCAAATTCATGCTCAAAACACCCGAAAATTCGATATTTTGGGGTCCCAGAAGCGATCTGTACATGCCTACTCCGTGTTAGAGTATTTTCAAAATTCAGGCCAAAAACATGCTGAAAATCGATATTTTTGGTGCCCAAAGTCAATATTTGTATGCATCTTCTATACTCGTTTATATCTCAAATTCAGGCTCAAAACACCCGAAAATTCGATATTTTGGGGTCCCAGAAGCGATCTGTACATGCCTACTCAGTGCTAGAATGTTTTCAAAATATAGGCTCAAAATATGCTCAAAATCTATATTTTAGGTGCCCAAAGTCAATATGTGTATGCATCTTCTAAACCCGTTTATATCCCAAATTCAACCTCAAAATACCCAAAAATTCGATATATATGGGTCCCAGGAGCGATCTGTACATGCTTAATCAGTGCTAGAATGTTTTCAAAATATAAGCTCAAATAATGCTCAAAATCGATATTTTAGGTGCCCAAAAGTCGATATGTGCATGAATCTTCAGTACTCGTTTATATCTCAATTTCAGGCTCAAAACCCCCTAAAATTTGATATTTTGGGGTCCCAGAAGCGATCTGTACATGCCTACTCAGTGCTAGAATATTTTCAAAATATAGGCTCAAAACATGCTAAAAATCGATATTTTAGGTGCGTAAAGGCGATATCTTAATTTCATGCCCAAAACACCCAAAAATTCGATATTTTGGGGTCCCAGAAGCGATTTGTACATGCCTACTCCTTGTTAGAGTATTTTAAAAAAACTGGCCCAAAACATGCTGAAAATCGATATTTTAGATGCCCAAAGTCAATATGTGCATGTATCTTCTGAACCCGTTTATATCTCAAATTCTGGCCCTAAACACCCGAAAATTCAATATTTTTGGGTCCCAGAAGCGATCTGTACATGGCTACTCAGTGCTAGAATGTTTTCAAAATATAGGCTTAAAACATGCTCAAAATCGATATTTTAGGTGCCCAAAAGTCGATATGTGCATGCATCTTCTGTACTCGTTTATAACTCAGATTCAGGCTCAAAACCCCTTGAAAATTCGATATTTTGGGGTCCCAGAAGCGATCTGTACATGCCTACTCAGTGCTAGAATATTTTCAAAATATATTCTCGAAACATGCTAAAAATCGATATTTTAGGTGCGTAAATGCGATATCTTAATTTCAGGCCCAAAACACCCGAAAATTCGATATTTTGGGGTCCCAGAAGCGATCTGTACATGCCTACTCCTTGTTAGAGAATTTTCAAGAAACAGGCCCATAACATGCTGAAAATCGATATTTTAAATGCCCAAAGTCAATATGTGCATGTAAATTCTGAACACGTTTTTATCTCAAATTCTGGCCCTAAACACCCGAAAATTCAATATTTTGGGGTCCCAGAAGCGATCTGTACATGCCTACTCAGTGTTAGAATATTTTCAAAATATATTCTCAAAACATGCTAGAAATCGATATTTTAGGTGCGTAAAGTTGATATCTCAAATTCAGGCCCAAAACACTCGAAAATTCGATATTTTGGGGTCCCAGAAGCGATCTGTACATGCCTACTCCTTGTTAGAGTTTTTTTCAAAATACAGGCTCAAAACATGCTCAAAATCGATGTTTTAGGTGCCCAAAGTCAATATGTGCATGTATCTTCTTTACCCGATTATATCTCAAATTCAGGCTCAAAACACCCGAAAATTAAATATTTTGGGGTCCCAGAAGCAATCTTTACATGCCTACTCAGTGCTAGAATATTTTCAAAATATAGGCTAAAACCATGCTAAAAATCGATATTTTAGGTGCCAAAAAGTCGATATCTCAAATTCAGTCCCAAAACACCCGAAACCTCGATATTTAGGGGTCCCAGAAGCAATCTGTACATGCCTACTCCGTGTTAGAGTATTTTAAAAATACAGGCCCAAAGCATACTGAAAATCGATCTTTTAGGTTTTCAAAATTCGATATGTGCATGCATCTTCTGTAACCGTTTACATCTCAAATTCTGGCCCTAAACACCCAAAAATTCGATATTTTGGGGTCCCAAAAGCGATCTGTACATGCCTACTCCGTGTTAGAGTATTTTCAAAATTCAGGCCCAAAACATGCTGAAAATCGATATTTTTGGAGCCCAAAGTCAATATGTGTATGAATCTTCTATACTCGTTTATATCTCAAATTCAGGCTCAAAACACCCAAAAATTCGATATTTTGGGGTCCCAGAAGCGATCTGTACATGCCTATTCCGTGTTAGAGTATTTTCAAAATAAAGGCCCAAAGCATACTGAAAATCGATCTTTTAGGTTTTCAAAAGTCGATATGTGCATGCATCTTCTGTACTCGTTTATATCTCAAATTCAGGCTCAAAACACCCGAAAATTCGATATTTTGGGGTCCCAGAAGCGATCTGTACATGCCTACTCAGTGCTAGAATATTTTCAAAATATAGGCTCAAAACATGCTAAAAATCGATATTTTTGGTGCGTAAAGGCGATATCTCAAATTCAGGCCCAAAACACCTGAAAATTCGATATTTTGGGGTCCCAGAAGCGATCTGTACATGCCTACTCCGTATTAGAGTATTTTCAAAATATATTCTCAAAACATGCTAAAAATCGATATTTTAGGTGCGTAAAGTTGATATCTCAAATTCAATCCCAAAACACTCGAAAATTCGATATTTTGGGGTCCAAGAAGCGATCTGTACATGCCTACTCCGTGTTAGAGTATTTACAAAATACAGGCACAAAACATGCTCAAAATCGATGTTTTAGGTGCCCAAAAGACGATATGTGCATGCATCTTCAGTACCCATTTATATCTCAAATTCAGGCTCAAAACACCCGAAAATTCGATATTTTGGGGTCCCAGAAGCGATCTGTACATGCCTACTACGTGTTAGAGTATTTTCAAAATTCAGGTCCAAAACATGCTGAAAATCGATATTTTTGGTGCCCAAAGTCAAATTGTGTATGCATCTTCTATACTCGTTTATATCTCAAATTCAGGCTCAAAACATCCGAAAATTCGATATTTTGGGGTCCCAGAAGCGATCTGTACATGCCTACTCAGTGCTAGAATGTTTTCAAAATATAGGCTCAAAACATGCTCAAAATCGATATTTTAGGTGCCCAAAGTCAATATGTGTATGCATCTTCTACACCCGTTTATATCCCAAATTCAACCTCAAAATACCCAAAAATTCGATATATATGGGTCCCAGAAGCGATTTGTACATGCCTACTCAGTGCTAGAATGTTTTCAAAATATAGGCTCAAAACATGCTCAAAATCGATATTTTAGGTGCCCAAAAGTCGATATGTGAATGCATCTTCTGTACTCGTTTATATCTCAATTTCAGGCTCAAAACACCCGAAAATTTGATATTTTGAGGTCCCATAAGCGATCTGTACATGCTTACTCAGTGCTAGAATATTTTCAAAATATAGGCTCAAAACATGCTAAAAATCGATATTTTAGGTGCGTAAAGGCGGTATCTTAATTTCAGGCCCAAAACACCCGAAAATTCGATATTTTGGGGTCCCAGAAGCGATCTGTACGTGCCTACTCCTTGTTAGAGTATTTTTAAAAAACAGGCCCAAAACATGCTGAAAATCGATATTTTAGATGCCCAAAGTCAATATGTGCATGTATCTTCTGTACCCGTTTATATCTCAAATTCTGGCCATAAACACCCAAAAATTCGATATTTTGGGGTCCCAAAAGCGATCTGTACATGCCTACTCCGTGTTAGAGTATTTTCAAAATTCAGGCCCAAAACATGCTGAAAATCGATATTTTTGGTGCCCAAAGTCAATATGTGTATGCATCTTGTATACTCGTTTATATCTCAAATTCAGGCTCAAAACACCCGAAAATTCGATGTTTTGGGGTCCCAGAAGCGATCTGTACATGCCTACTCAGTGCTAGAATGTTTTCAAAATATAGGCTCAAAACATGCTCAAAATCGATATTTTAGGTGCCCAAAAGTCGATATGTGCATGCATCTTCTGTACTCGTTTATATCTCAAATTCTGGCTCAAAACACCCGAAAATTCGATATTTTTGGGTCCCAGAAGCGATCTGTACATACCTACTCAGTGCTAGAATATTTTAAAAATATAGGCTCAAAACATGCTAAATATCGATATTTTAGGTGCGTAAAGTCGATATCTCAAATTCAGGCCCAAAACACTCGAAAATTCGATATTTTGGGGTCCCAGAAGCGATCTGTACATGCCTACTCCTTGTTAGAGTTTTTTCAAAATACAGGCTCAAAACATGCTCAAAATCGATGTTTTAGGTGCCCAAAGTCAATATTTGCATGTATCTTCTTTACCCGTTTATATCTCAAATTCATGCTCAAAACACCCGAAAATTAAATATTTTGGGGTCCCAGAAGCAATCTGTACATGCCTACTCAGTGCTAGAATATTTTAAAAATATAGGCTAAAACCATGCTAAAAATCGATATTTTAGGTGCCAAAAAGTCGATATCTCAAATTCAGTCCCAAAACACCCGAAACCTCGATATTTAGGGGTCCCAGAAGCGATCTGTACATGCCTACTCAGTGCTAGAATATTTTCAAAATATAGGCTCAAAACATGCTAAAAATCGATATTTTTGGTGCGTAAAGGCGATATCTCAAATTCAGGCCCAAAACACCCGAAAATTCGATATTTTGGGGTCCCAGAAGCGATCTGTACATGCCTACTCCGTGTTAGAGTATTTACAATATACAGGTCCAAAACATGCTCAAAATCGATGTTTTAGGTGCCCAAAAGATGATATGTGCATGCATCTTCAGTACCCATTTATATCTCAAATTCAGGCTCAAAACACCAGAAAATTCGATATTTTGGGGTCCCAGAAGCGATCTGTACATGCCTACTCCGTGTTAGAGTATTTTCAAAATTCAGGCCCAAAACATGCTGAAAATCGATATTTTTGGTGCCCAAAGTCAATATGTGTATGCATCTTCTATACTCGTTTATATCTCAAATTCAGGCTCAAAACACCCGATAATTCGATATTTTGGGGTCCCAGAAGCGATCTGTACATGCCTACTCAGTGCTAGAATGTTTTCAAAATATAGGCTCAAAACATGCTCAAAATCGATATTTTAGGTGCCCAAAAGTCGATATGTGCATGCATCTTCTGTACTCGTTTATATCTCAAATTCAGGCCCAAAATACCCGAAAATTCGATATTTTGGGGTCCCAGAAGCGATCTGTACATGCCTACTCCATGTTAGAGTATTTTTAAAAAACAGGCCAAAAACATGCTGAAAATCGATATTTTAGATGCCCAAAGTCAATATGTGCATGTATCTTCTGTACCCGTTTATATCTTAAATTCTGGCCCTCAACACCCGAAAATTCAATATTTTTGGGTCCCAGAAACGATCTGTACATGCCTACTCAGTGCTAGAATGTTTTCAAAATATAGGCTCAAAACATGCTCAAAATCGATATTTTAGGTGCCCTAAAGTCGATATGTCCATGCATCTTTTATACTCATTTATATCTCAAATTCAGGCTCAAAACCCCCGAAAATTCGATATTTTGGTGTCCCAGAAGCGATCTGTACATGCCTTCTCCGTGTTAGAGTATTTTCAAAATACAGGCCAAAAACTTACTGAAAATCGATATTTTAGATGCCAAAAGTCAATATGTGCATGTATTTTCTGTACCCGTTTATATCTCAAATTCAGGCTCAAAACACCCGAAAATTCAATATTATGGGGTCCCAGAAGCAATCTGTACATGCCTATTCAGTGCTAAAATATTTTCAAAATATAAGCTAAAAACATGCTAAAAATCGATCTTTTAGGTGCCAAAAAGTCGATATCTCAATTCAGTCCCAAAACACCCGAAAATTCAATATTTAGGGGTCCCGGAAGCGATTTGTACATGCCTACTCCGTGTTAGAGTATTTTCAAAATACAGGCCAAAAACATACTGAAAATCGATCTTTTAGGTGACCAAACTCAATATGTGTATGCATCTTCTGTACTCGTTTATATCTCAAATTCAGGCTCAAAATACCCGAAAATTCGATATTTTGGGGTCCCAGAAGCACTCTGTACATGCCTACTCAGTGCTAGAATATTTTTAAAACATAGGCTCAAAACATGCTAAAAATCGATATTTTAGGTGCTTAAAGTCGATATCTCAAATTCAGGCCCAAAACACTCGAAAATTCGATATTTTGGGGTCCCAGAACCAATCTGTACATGCCTACTCCTTGTTAGAGTATTTACAAAATACAGGCCCAAAACATGCTCAAAATTGATGTTTTAGGTGCCAAAAAGTCGATATATGCATGCATCTTTAGTACCCGTTTATATATCAAATTCAGGCTCAAAACACCCGAAAATTCGATATTTTGGGGTCCCAAAAGCGCTCTGTACATGCCTACTCAGTGCTTGAATATTTTAAAAATAAAGGCTCAAAACATGCTAAAAATCGATATTTTAGGTGCGTAAAGTCGATATCTCAAATTCAAGCCCAAAACACTCGAAAATTCGATATTTTGGGGTCCCAGAAGCGATCTGTACATGCCTACTCCTTGTTAGAGTATTTTCAAAATACAGGCTCAAAACATGCTCAAAATCGATGTTTTAGGTGCCCAAAGTCAATATGTGCATGTATCTTCTTTACCCGTTTATATCTCAAATTCATGCTCAAAACACCCGAAAATTAAATATTTTGGGGTCCCAGAAGCAATCTGTACATGCCTACTCAGTGCTAGAATATTTTAAAAATATAGGCTAAAACCATGCCAAAAATCGATATTTTAGGTGCCAAAAAGTCGATATCTCAAATTCAGTCCCAAAACACCCGAAACTTCGATATTTAGGGGTCCCAGAAGCGATCTGTACATGCCTACTCCGTGTTAGAGTATTTTCAAAATACAGGTCAAAAACATACTGAAAATCTAAATTTTAGTTTTCCAAAAGTCGATATGTGCATGCATCTTCTGTACCCGTTTATATCTCAAATTCTGGCCCTAAACACCCAAAAATTCGATATTTTGTGGTCCCAAAAGCGATCTGTACATGCCTACTCCGTGTTAGAGTATTTTCAAAAGTTAGGCCCAAAATATAATGAAAATCGATATTTTTGATGCCCAATGTCAATATGTGTATGCATCTTCTATACTCGTTTATATCTCAAATTCAGGCTCAAAAAGCCCGAAAATTCGATGTTTTGGGGTCCTAGAAGCGATCTGTACATGCCTACTCAGTGCTAGAATGTTTTCAAAATATAGGCTCAAAACATGCTCAAAATCGATATTTTAGGTGCCCAAAAGTCGATATGTGCATGCATCTTCTGTACTCGTTTATATCTCAAATTCAGGCTCAAAACACCCGAAAATTCGATATTTTGGGGTCCCAGAAGCGATCTGTACATGCCTACTCAGTGCTAGAATATTTTCAAAATATAGGCTCAAAACATGCTAAAAATCGATATTTTTGGTGCGTAAAGGCGATATCTCAAATTCAGGCCCAAAACACCCGAAAATTCGATATTTTGGGGTCCCAGAAGCGATCTGTACATGCCTACTCCGTGTTAGAGTATTTACAAAATACAGGCCCAAAACATGCTCAAAATCGATGTTTTAGGTGCCCAAAAGATGATATGTGCATGCATCTTCAGTACCCATTTATATCTCAAATTCAGGCCAAAAACACGCTAAAAATCGATATTTTTGGTGCCCAAAGTCAATATGTGTATGCATCTTCTATACTCGTTTATATCTCAAATTCAGGCTCAAAACACCCGAAAATTCGATATTTTGGGGTCCCAGAAGCGATCTGTACATGCCTACTCAGTGTTAGAATGTTTTCAAAATATAGGCTAAAAACATGCTGAAAATCGATATTTTAGTTACCCAAAAGTCGATATGTGTATACATCTTCTATATTCGTTTATTTCTAAAATTCAGTCTCAAAACACCCGAAAATTCGATGTTTTGGAGTCCAAGAAGCGATCTGTACATGCCTACTCAGTGCTAGAATGTTTTCAAAATATAGGCTCAAAACATGCTCAAAATCGATATTTTAGGTGCCCAAAAGTCGATATGTGCATGCATCTTCTGTACTCGTTTATATCTCAAATTCAGGCTCAAAACACCCGAAAATTCGATATTTTGGAGTCCCAGAAGCGATCTGTACATGCCTACTCAGTGCTAGAATATTTTCAAAATATAGGCTCAAAACATGCTAAAAAATCGATATTTTTGGTGCGTAAAGGCGATATCTCAAATTCAGGCCCAAAACACCCGAAAATTCGATATTTTGGGGTCCCAGAAGCGATCTGTACATGCCTACTCCGTGTTAGAGTATTTACAAAATACAGGCCCAAAACATGCTCAAAATCGATGTTTTAGGTGCCCAAAAGATGATATGTGCATGCATCTTCAGTACCCATTTATATCTCAAATTCAGGCCAAAAACACGCTAAAAATCGATATTTTTGGTGCCCAAAGTCAATATGTGTATGCATCTTCTATACTCGTTTATATCTCAAATTCAGGCTCAAAAGACCCGAAAATTCGATATTTTGGGGTCCCAGAAGCGATCTGTAAATGCCTACTCAGTGTTAGAATGTTTTCAAAATATAGGCTAAAAACATGCTGAAAATCGATATTTTAGTTGCCCAAAAGTCGATAGGTGCATGCATCTTCTGTACTCGTTTATATCTCAAATTCAGGCTCAAAACACTCGAAAATTCGATATTTTGGGGTCCCAGAAGCGATCTGTACATGCCTACTCCGTGTTAGAGTATTTTCAAAATTCAGGCCCAAAACATGCTGAAAATCGATATTTTTGGTGCCCAAAGTCAATATGTGTATGCATCTTCTATACTCGTTTATATCTCAAATTCTGGCTCAAAACACCCGAAAATTCGATATTTTTGGGTCCCAGAAGCGATCTGTACATGCCTACTCAGTGCTAGAATGTTTTCAAAATACAGGCTCAAAACATGCTGAAAATCGATATTTTTGGTGCCCAAAGTCAATATGTGTATGCATCTTCTATACTCGTTTATATCTCAAATTCTGGCTCAAAACACCCGAAAATTCGATATTTTTGGGTCCCAGAAGCGATCTGTACATGCCTACTCAGTGCTAGAATATTTTCAAAATATAGGCTCAAAACATGCTAAAAATCGATATTTTTGGTGCGTAAAGGCGATATCTCAACTTCAGGCCCAAAATACCCGAAAATTCGATATTTTGGGGTCCCAGAAGCGATCTGTACATGCCTACCCCGTGTTAGAGTATTTTCAAAATACATGCCCAAAACATGCTGAAAATCGATATTTTAGATGCCCGAAGTCAATATGTGCATGTATCTTCTGTACCCGTTTATATCTCAAATTCATGCTCAAAACACCCGAAAATTCGATATTTAGGGGTCCCAGAAGCGATCTGCTCATGCCTACTCCGTGTTAGAGTATTTTCAAAATTCAGGCCAAAAACATGCTAAAAAACGACATTTTTGGTGCCCAAAGTCAATATGTGTATGCATCTTCTACACCCGTTTATATCCTAAATTCAACCTCCAAATACCCAAAAATTCGATATTTATGGGTCCTAGAAGCGATCTGTATATGCCTACTCAGTGCTAGAAGGTTTTCAAAATATAGGCTCAAAACATGCTCAAAATCGATATTTTAGGTCCCCAAAAGACGATATGTGCATTCATCTTTTGTACTCGTTTATATCTCAATTTCAGGCTCAAAACACCCGAAAATTTGATATTTTGGGGTCCCAGAAGCGATCTGTAAATGCCTACTCCTTGTTAGAGTATTTTCAAAACATAGGCTCGAAACATGCTAAAAATCGATATTTTAGGTGCGTAAAGGCGATATCTTAATTTCAGCCCCAAAACACCCGAAAATTCGATATTTTGGGGTCCCAGAAGCGATCTGTAAATGCCTACTCCTTGTTAGAGTATTTTAAAAAAACAGGCCCAAAACATGCAGAAAATCGATATTTTAGATGCCCAAAGTCAATATGTGCATGTATCTTCTGTACCCGTTTATATCTCAAATTCTGGCCCTAAATACCCGATAATTCAATATTTTTGGGTCCCAGAAGCGATCTGTACATGCCTACTCAGTGCTAGAATGATTTCAAAATATAGGCTTAAAACATGCTCAAAATCGATATTTTATGTGCCCAAAAGTAGATATGTGCATTCATCTTCTGTACTCGTTTATATATCAAATTCAGGCTCAAAACCCCCGAAAATTCGATATTTTGGGGTCCCAGAAGCGATCTGTACATGCCTACTCAATGTTAGAATGTTTTCAAAATATAGGCTAAAAACATGCTGAAAATCGATATTTCAGTTGCCCAAAAGTCGATAGGTGCATGCATCTTCTGTACTCGTTTATATCTCAAATTCAGGCTCAAAACACCCGAAAATTCGATATTTTGGGGTCCCAGAAGCGATCTGTACATGCCTACTCCGTGTTAGAGTATTTTCAAAATTCAAGCCCAAAACATGCTGAAAATCGATATTTTTGGTGCCCAAAGTCAATATGTGTATGCATCTTCTATACTCGTTTATATCTCAAATTCAGGCTCAAAACACCCGAAAATTCGATATTTTGGGGTCCCAGAAGCGATCTGTACATGCCTACTCAGTGCTAGAATATTTTCAAAATATAGGCTCAAAACATGCTAAAAATCGATATTTTTGGTGCGTAAAGGCGATATCTCAACTTCAGGCCCAAAACACCCGAAAATTCGATATTTTGGTTTCCCAGAAGCGATCTGTACATGCCTACTCCGTGTTAGAGTATTTACAAAATACAGGCCCAAAACATGCTCAAAATCGATGTTTTAGGTGCCCAAAAGACGATATGTGCATGCATATTCAGTACCCATTTATATCTCAAATTCAGGCTCAAAACACTCGAAAATTCGATATTTTGGGGTCCCAGAAGCGATCTGTACATGCCTACTCCGTGTTAGAGTATTTTCAAAATACATGCCCAAAACATGCTGAAAATCGATATTTTAGATGCCGAAGTCAATATGTGCATGTATCTTCTGTACCCGTTTATATCTCAAATTCAGGCTCAAAACACCCGAAAATTCGATATTTAGTTGTCCCAGAAGCGATCTGTTCATGCCTACTCCGTGTTAGAGTATTTTCAAAATTCAGGCCAAAAACACGCTAAAAAACGATATTTTTGGTGCCCAAAGTCAATATGTGTATGCATCTTCTACACCCGTTTATATCCCTAATTCAACCTCAAAATACCCAAAAATTCGATATTTATGGGTCCCAAAAGCGATCTGTATATGCCTACTCAGTGCTTGAAGGTTTTCAAAATATAGGCTCAAAACATGCTCAAAATCGATATTTTAGGTGCCCAAAAGTCGATATGTGCATGCATCTTCTTTACTCGTTTATATCACAATTTCAGGCTCAAAACACCCGAAAATTTGATATTTTGGGGTCCCAGAAGCGATCTGTACATGCCTACTCAGTGCTAGAGTATTTTTAAAATATAGGCTCAAAACATGCTAAAAATCGATATTTCAGGTGCGTAAAGGCGATATCTTAATTTCAGGCCCAAAACACCCGAAAATTCGATATTTCGGGGTCCCTGAAGCGATCTGTACTTGCCTACTCCTTGTTAGAGTATTTTCAAAAAACAGGCCCAAAACATGCTGAAAATCGATATTTTAGATGCCCAAAGTCAATATGTGCATGTATCTTCTGTACCCGTTTATATCTCAAATTCTGGCCCTAAACACCCGAAAATTCAATATTTTTGGGTCCCAGAAGCGATCTGAACATGCCTACTCAGTGCTAGAATGTTTTCAAAATATAGGCTCAAAACATGCTCAAAATCGATATTTTTGGTGCCCAAAAGTCGATATGTGCAAGCATCTTCTGTACTCGTTTATATCTCAAATTCAGGCTCAAAACCTCCGAAAATTCGATATTTTTTGGTCCCAGAAGCGATCTGTACATGCCTATTCAGTGTTAGAGTAATTTCAAAGTACAGGCCCAAAACATTCTCAAAATCGATTTTTAACGATGCCCAAAGTCAATATGTGCTGTATCTTCTGTACCCGTTTATATCTCAAATTCAGGCTCAAAACACCCGAAAATTTAATATTTTGGGGTCCCAGAAGCGATCTGTACATGCCTACTCATTGCTAGAATATTTTCAAAATATAGGCTAAAAACATGCTAAAAATCGATATTTTAGGTGCCAAAAAGTCGATATCTCAAATTCAGGCCCAAAACACCCGAGAATTCGATATTTAGGGGTCCCAGAAGCGATCTGTACATGCCTAATCCGTGTTAGAGTATTTTCAAAATACAGTCCCAAAACATGCTGAAAATCGATATTTTTGGTGCCCAAAGTCAATATGTATATGCATCTTCTATACTCGTTTATATCTCAAATTCGGGCTCAAAACACCCGAAAATTCGATATTTTGGGGTCCCAGAAGCGATCTGTACATGCCTACTCAGTGCTAGAATATTTTCAAAATATAGGCTCAAAACATGCTCAAAATCGATATTTTAGGTGCCCAAAAGTCGATATGTGCATGCATCTTCTGTACTCGTTTATATCTCAAATTCAGGCTCAAAACACCCGAAAATTCGATATTTTGGGGTCCCAGAAGCGATCTGTACATGCCTACTCAGTGCTAGAATATTTTCAAAATCTAGGCTCAAAACATGCTAAAAATAGATATTTTTGGTGCGTAAAGGCGATATCTCAAATTCAGGCCCAAAACACCCAAAAATTCGATATTTTGGGGTCCCAGAAGCGATCTGTACATGCCTACTCCGTGTTAGAGTATTTACAAAATACAGGCCCAAAACATGCTCAAAATCGATGTTTTAGGTGCCCAAAAGACGATATGTGCATGCATCTTCAGTACCCATTTATATCTCAAATTCAGGCTCAAAACACTCGAAAATTCGATATTTTGAGGTCCCAGAAGCGATCTGTACATGCTTACTCAGTGCTAGAATATTTTAAAAATATAGGCTAAAAACATGCTAAAAATCGATATTTTAGGTGCCAAAAAGTCGATATCTCAAATATAGGCCCAAAACACTCGAAAATTCGATAATTAGGTGTCCCAGAAGCGATCTGTACATGCCTACTCCGTGTTAGAGTATTTTCAAAATACAGGCCCAAAACATGCTGAAAATCGATATTTTAGATGCCCAAAGTCAATATTTGCATGTATCTTCTGTACCCGTTTATATCTCAAATTCAGGCTCAAAACACCCGAAAATTAAATATTTTGGGGTTCCAGAAGCAATCTGTACATGCCTACTCAGTGCTAGAATATTTTCAAAATATAGTCTAAAAACATGCTAAAAATCGATATTTTAGGTGCCAAAAAGTCGATATCTCAAATTCAGTCGCAAAACACCCGAAACTTCGATATTTAGGGGTTCCAGAAGCGATCTGTACATGCCTACTCCGTGTTAGAGTATTTTCAAAATACAGGCCAAAAACATACTGAAAATCGATCTTTTAGGTTGCCCACAAGTCGATATGTGCATGCATCTTCTGTACCCGTTTATATCTCAAATTCTGGCACTAAACACCCGAAAATTCGATATTTTGGGGTCCAAGAAGCGATCTGTACATGCCTACTCCGTGTTAGAGTATTTTCAAAATTCAGGCCCAAAACATGCTGAAAATCGATATTTTTGGTGCCCAAAGTCAATATGTGTATGCATCTTCTATACTCGTTCATATCTCAAATTCAGTCTCAAAACACCAGAAAATTCGATATTTTGGGGTCTCAGAAGCGATCTGTACATGCCTACTCAGTGCTACAATGTTTTCAAAATATAGACTCTAAAGATGCTCAAAATTGATATTTTAATTGCCCAAAAGTCGATATGTGCATGCATCTTCTGTTCTCGTTTATATCTCAAATTCAGGCTCAAAACACCCGAAAATTCGATATTTTGGGGTCCCAGAAGCGATCTGTACATGCCTACTCAGTGCTAGAATTTTTTCAAAATATAGGCTCAAAACATGCTAAAAATCGATATTTTAGGTGCGTAAAGGCGATATCTCAAATTCAGGCCCAAAACACCCGAAAATTTGATATTTTGGGGTCACAGAAGCGATCTGTACATGCCTACTCTGTGTTAGAGTTTTTTCAAAATACATGCCCAAAACATGCTCAAAATCGATATTTTAGATGCCCAAAGTCAATATGTGCATGTATCTTCTGTACCCGTTTATATCTCAAATTCAGGCTCAAAACACCCGAAAATTCAATATTATGGGGTCCCAGAAGCAATCTGTACATGCCTATTCAATGCTAGAATATTTTCAAAATATAGGCTAAAAACATGCTAAAAATCGATCTTTTAGGTGCCAAAAAGTCGATATCTCAAATTCAGTCCCAAAACACCCGAAAATTCGATATTTAGGGGTCCCAGAAGCGATCCGTACATGCCTACTCCGTGTTAGAGTATTTTCAAAATACAGGCCAAAAACATACTGAAAATCGATCTTTTAGGTGACCAAAAGTCGATATGTGCATGCATCTTCTGTACCCGTTTACATCTCAAATTCAGGCTCAAAACACCCGAAAATTCGATATTTTGGGGTCCCAGAAGCGATCTGTACATGCCTACTCCGTGTTAGAGTATTTTCAAAATTCAGGCCCAAAACATGCTGAAAATCGATATTTTTGGTGCCCAAAGTCAATATGTGTATGCATCTTCTGTACTCGTTTATATCTCAAATTCATGCTCAAAACACCCGAAAATTCGGCATTTTGGGGTCCCAGAAGCGATCTGTACATGCCTACTCAGTGCTAGAATTTTTTCAAAATATAGGTTTAAAACATGCTCAAAATCGATATTTTAGGTGCCCAAAAGTCGATATGTGCAAGCATCTTCTGTACTCGTTTATATCTCAAATTCAGGCTCAAAACACCCGAAAATTCGATATTTTGGGGTCCCAGAAGCGATCTGTACATGCCTACTCAGTGCTAGAATATTTTCAAAATAAAGGCTTAATACATGCTAAAAATCGATATTTTAGGTGCATAAAGGCGATATCTCAAATTCAGGCCCAAAACACCCGAAAATTCGATATTTTGGGGTCCCAGAAGCGATCTGGACATGCCTACTCAGTCGTAGAATGTTTTCAAAATATAGGCTTGAATTAAACATGCTCAAAATCGATATTTTAGGTGCCCAAAAGTCGATATGTTCATGCATCTTCTTTACTCGTTTATATCTCAAATTCAGGCTCAAAACACCCGAAAATTCGATATTTTGGGGTCACAGAAGCGATCTGTACATGCCTACTCCGTGTTGGAGTATTTACAAAATACAGGCCCAAAACATGCTAAAAATCGATGTTTTAGGTGCCCAAAAGTCGATATGTGCATGCATCTTCAGTACCCGTTTATATCTCAAACTCAGGCTCAAAACACCCGAAAATTCGATATTTTGGGGTCCCAGAAGCGATCTGTACATGCCTACTCCGTGTTAGAGTATTTTCAAAATACATGCCCAAAACATGCTGAAAATCAATATTTTAAATTCCGAAAGTCAATATGTGCATGTATCTTCTGTACCCGTTTATATCTCAAATTAAGGCTCAAAACACCCGAAAATTCGATATTTTGGGGTCCCAGAAGCGATCTGTACATGTGTACTCAGTGCTGGAATATTTTCAAAATATAGGCTCAAAACATGCTAAAAATCGATATTTAGGTGCGTAAAGGCGATATCTCAAATTCAGGCCCAAAACACCCGAAAATTCGATATTTTGGGGTCCCAAAGCAATCTGTACATGCCTACTCCGTGTTAGAGTATTTTCAAAATACAGGTCCAAATCATGCTCAAAATCGATGTTTTAGGTGCCCAAAAGTCGATATGTGCATGCATCTTCTGTACCTGTTTATATCTCAAATTCTGGCCCTAAACACCCGAAAATTCGATATTTTTGGGTCCCAGAAGCGATCTGTACATGTCTAGTCAGTGCTAGAATGTTCTCAAAATATAGGCTCAAAACATGCTCAAAATCGATATTTTAGGTGCCCAAAAGTCGATATGTGCATGAATCTTCTGTACTCGTTTATATCTCAAATTCTGGCCCTAAACACCCGAAAATTCGATATTTTTGGGTTCCAGAAGCGATCTGTACATGCCTACTCAGTGCTAGAATGTTTTCAAAATATAGGCTCAAAACATGCTCAAAATCGATAATTTAGGTGCCCAAAAGTCGATATGTGCATGCATCTTCTGTACTCGTTTATATCTCAAATTCAGGCTCAAAACACCCGAAAATTCGATATTTTTGGGTCCCAGAAGCGATCTGTACATGCCTACTCAGTGCTAGAATATTTTCAAAATATAGGCTCAATACATGCTAAAAATCGATATTTTAGGTGCATAAAGGCGATATCTCAAATTCAGGCCCAAAACACCCGAAAATTCGATATTTTGGGGTCCCAGAAGCGATCTGGACATGCCTACTCAGTGCTAGAATGTTTTCAAAATATAGGCTTAAAACATGCTCAAAATCGATATTTTAGGTGCCCAAAAGTCGATATGTGCATGCATCTTCTGTACTCGTTTATATCTCAAATTCAGGCTCAAAACACCCGAAAATTCGATATTTTTGGGTCCCAGAAGCGATGTGTACATGCCTACTCAGTGCTAGAATATTTTCAAAATATAGGCTCAAAACATGCTAAAAATCGATATTTTAGGTGCGTAATGGCGATATCTCAAATTCAGGCCCAAAACACCCGAAAATTCGATATTTTGGGGTCCCAGAAGCGATCTGTACATGCCTACTCCGTGTTAGAGTATTTTCAAAATACAGGCCCAAAACATGCTCAAAATCGATGTTTTAGGTGCCAAAAAGGCGATATGTGCATGTATCTTCAGTACCCGTTTATATCTCGAACTCAGGCTCAAAACACCCGAAAATTCGATATTTTGGGGTCCCAGAAGCGATCTGTACATGCCTACTCCGTGTTAGAGTATTTTCAAAATACATGCCCAAAACATGCTGAAAATCAATATTTTAAATTCCGAAAGTCAATATGTGCATGTATCTTCTGTACCCGTTTATATCTCAAATTAAGGCTCAAAACACCCGAAAATTCGATATTTTGGGGTCCCAGAAGCGATCTGTACATGTGTACTCAGTGCTAGAATATTTTCAAAATATAGGCTCAAAACATGCTAAAAATCGATATTTTAGGTGCGTAAAGGCGATATCTCAAATTCAGGCCCAAAACACCCGAAAATTCGATATTTTGGGGTCCCAAAGCAATCTGTACATGCCTACTCCGTGTTAGAGTATTTTCAAAATACAGGTCCAAATCATGCTCAAAATCGATGTTTTAGGTGCCCAAAAGTCGATATGTGCATGCATCTTCTTTACCTGTTTATATCTCAAATTCTGGCCCTAAACACCCGAAAATTCGATATTTTTGGGTCCCAGAAGCGATCTGTACATGTCTAGTCAGTGCTAGAATGTTCTCAAAATATAGGCTCAAAACATGCTCAAAATCGATATTTTAGGTGCCCAAAAGTCGATATGTGCATGAATCTTCTGTACTCGTTTATATCTCAAATTCTGGCCCTAAACACCCGAAAATTCGATATTTTTGGGTTCCAGAAGCGATCTGTACATGCCTACTCAGTGCTAGAATGTTTTCAAAATATAGGCTCAAAACATGCTCAAAATCGATATTTTAGGTGCCCAAAAGTCGATATGTGCATGCATCTTCTGTACTCGTTTATATCTCAAATTCAGGCTCAAAACACCCGAAAAATCGATATTTTGGGGTCCCAGAAGCGATCTGTACATGCCTACTCAGTGCTAGAATATTTTCAAAATATAGGCTCAATACATGCTAAAAATCGATATTTTAGGTGCATAAAGGCGATATCTCAAATTCAGGCCCAAAACACCCGAAAATTCGATATTTTGGGGTCCCAGAAGCGATCTGGACATGCCTACTCAGTCGTAGAATGTTTTCAAGATATAGGCTTTAATTAAACATGCTCAAAATCGATATTTTAGGTGCCCAAAAGTCGATATGTTCATGCATCTTCTTTACTCGTTTATATCTCAAATTCAGGCTCAAAACACCCGAAAATTCGATATTTTGGGGTCACAGAAGCGATCTGTACATGCCTACTCCGTGTTAGAGTATTTACAAAATACAGGCCCAAAACATGCTAAAAATCGATGTTTTAGGTGCCCAAAAGTCGATATGTGCATGCATCTTCAGTACCCGTTTATATCTCAAATTCAGGCTCAAAACACCCGAAAATTCGATATTTTGTTTCCCAGAAGCGATCTGTACATGCCTACTCCGTGTTAGAGTATTTTCAAAATACATGCCGAAAACATGCTGAAAATCGATATTTTAGATGCCCAAAGTCAATATGTGCACGTATCTTCTGTACCCGTCTATATCTCAAATTCAGGCTCAAAACACCCGGAAATTCAATATTTTGGGGTCCAAGAAGCAATCTGTACATGCCTACTCAGTGCTAGAATATTTTCAAAATATAGGCTAAAAACATGCTAAAAATCGATCTTTAAGGTGCCAAAAAGTCGATATCTAAAATTCAGTCCCAAAACACCCGAAAATTCGATATTTAGGGGTCCCAGAAGCGATCTGTACATGCCTACTCCGTGTTAGAGTATTTTCAAAATACAGGCCCAAAACATGCTCAAAATCGATGTTTTAGGTGCCAAAAAGACGATATGTGCATGTATCTTCAGTACCCGTTTATATCTCAAACTCAGGCTCAAAACACCCGAAAAATCGATATTTTGGGGTCCCAGAAGCGATCTGTACATGCCTACTCCGTGTTAGAGTATTTTCAAAATAAATGCCCAAAACATGCTGAAAATCAATATTTTAAATTCCGAAAGTCAATATGTGCATGTATCTTCTGTACCCGTTTATATCTCAAATTAAGGCTCAAAACACCCGAAAATTCGATATTTTGGGGTCCCAGAAGCGATCTGTACATGTGTACTCAGTGCTAGAATATTTTCAAAATATAGGCTCAAAACATGCTAAAAATCGATATTTTAGGTGCGTAAAGGCGATATCTCAAATTCAGGCCCAAAACACCCGAAAATTCGATATTTTGGGGTCCCAAAGCAATCTGTACATGCCTACTCCGTGTTAGAGTATTTTCAAAATACAGGTCCAAATCATGCTTAAAATCGATGTTTTAGGTGCCCAAAAGTCGATATGTGCATGCATCTTCTGTACCTGTTTATATCTCAAATTCTGGCCCTAAACACCCGAAAATTCGATATTTTTGGGTCCAACAAGCGATCTGTACATGTCTAGTCAGTGCTAGAATGTTCTCAAAATATAGGCTCAAAACATGCTCAAAATCGATATTTTAGGTGCCCAAAAGTCGATATGTGCATGAATCTTCTGTACTCGTTTATATATCAAATTCTGGCCCTAAACACCCGAAAATTCGATATTTTTGGGTTCCAGAAGCGATCTGTACATGCCTACTCAGTGCTAGAATGTTTTCAAAATATAGGCTCAAAACATGCTCAAAATCGATATTTTAGGTGCCCAAAAGTCGATATGTGCATGCATCTTCTGTACTCGTTTATATCTCAAATTCAGGCTCAAAACACCCGAAAATTCGATATTTTGGGGTCCCAGAAGCGATCTGTACATGCCTACTCAGTGCTAGAATATTTTCAAAATATAGGCTCAATACATGCTAAAAATCGATATTTTAGGTGCATAAAGGCGATATCTCAAATTCAGGCCCAAAACACCCGAAAATTCGATATTTTGGGGTCCCAGAAGCGATCTGGACATGCCTACTCAGTGCTAGAATGTTTTCAAAATATAGGCTTAAAACATGCTCAAAATCGATATTTTAGGTGCCCAAAAGTCGATATGTGCATGCATCTTCTGTACTCGTTTATATCTCAAATTCAGGCTCAAAACACCCGAAAATTCGATATTTTTGGGTCCCAGAAGCGATGTGTACATGCCTACTCAGTGCTAGAATATTTTCAAAATATAGGCTCAAAACATGCTAAAAATCGATATTTTAGGTGCGTAATGGCGATATCTCAAATTCAGGCCCAAAACACCCGAAAATTCGATATTTTGGGGTCCCAGAAGCGATCTGTACATGCCTACTCCGTGTTAGAGTATTTACAAAATACAGGCCCAAAACATGCTGAAAATCGATATTTTAGATGCCCAAAGTCAATATGTGCATGTATCTTCTGTACCCGTCTATATCTCAAATTCAGGCTCAAAACACCCGAAAATTCAATATTTTGGGGTCCAAGAAGCAATCTGTACATGCCTACTCAGTGCTAGAATATTTTCAAAATATAGGCTAAAAACATGCTAAAAATCGATCTTTAAGGTGCCAAAAAGTCGATATCTCAAATTCAGTCCCAAAACACCCGAAAATTCGATATTTAGGGGTCCCAGAAGCGATCTGTACATGCCTACTCCGTGTTAGAGTATTTTCAAAATACAGGCCCAAAACATGCTCAAAATCGATGTTTTAGGTGCCAAAAAGGCGATATGTGCATGTATCTTCAGTACCCGTTTATATCTCAAACTCAGGCTCAAAACACCCGAAAATTCGATATTTTGGGGTCCCAGAAGCGATCTGTACATGCCTACTCCGTGTTAGAGTATTTTCAAAATACATGCCCAAAACATGCTGAAAATCAATATTTTAAATTCCTAAAGTCAATATGTGCATGTATCTTCTGTACCCGTTTATATCTCAAATTAAGGCTCAAAACACCCGAAAATTCGATATTTTGGGGTCCCAGAAGCGATCTGTACATGTGTACTCAGTGCTAGAATATTTTCAAAATATAGGCTCAAAACATGCTAAAAATCGATATTTTAGGTGCATAAAGGCGATATCTCAAATTCAGGCCCAAAACACCCGAAAATTCGATATTTTGGGGTCCCAGAAGCGATCTGGACATGCCTACTCAGTGCTAGAATGTTTTCAAAATATAGGCTTAAAACATGCTCAAAATCGATATTTTAGGTGCCCAAAAGTCGATATGTGCATGCATCTTCTGTACTCGTTTATATCTCAAATTCAGGCTCAAAACAACCGAAAATTCGATATTTTTGGGTCCCAGAAGCGATGTGTACATGCCTACTCAGTGCTAGAATATTTTCAAAATATAGGCTCAAAACATGCTAAAAATCGATATTTTAGGTGCGTAATGGCGATATCTCAAATTCAGGCCCAAAACACCCGAAAATTCGATATTTTGGGGTCCCAGAAGCGATCTGTACATGCCTACTCCGTGTTAGAGTATTTACAAAATACAGGCCCAAAACATGCTGAAAATCGATATTTTAGATGCCCAAAGTCAATATGTGCATGTATCTTCTGTACCCGTCTATATCTCAAATTCAGGCTCAAAACACCCGAAAATTCAATATTTTGGGGTCCAAGAAGCAATCTGTACATGCCTACTCAGTGCTAGAATATTTTCAAAATATAGGCTAAAAAACATGCTAAAAATCGATCTTTTAGGTGCCAAAAAGTCGATATCTCAAATTAAGGCCCAAAACACCCGAAAACTCGATATTTAGGGGTCCCAGAAGCGATCTGTACATGCCTACTCCGTGTTAGAGTATTTTCAAAATACAGGCCAAAAACATACTGAAAATCGATCTTTTAGGTGCCCAAAAGTCGATATGTGCATGCATCTTCTGTACCCGTTTATATCTCAAATTCAGGCTCAAAACACCCGAAAATTCGTTATTTTGGGGTCCCAGAAGCGATCTGTACATTCCTACTCAGTGCTAGAATATTTTCAAAATTAAAGCTCAAAACATGCTATAAATCGATATTTTAGGTGCGTAAAGGCGATATCTCAAATTCAGGCCCAAAACACCCGAAAATTCGATATTTTGGGGGTCCAGAAGCGATCTGTACATGCCTACTCCGTGTTAAAGTATTTACAAAATACAGGCCCAAAACATGCTGAAAATCGATATTTTAGATGCCCAAAGTCAATATGTGCATGTATCTTCTGTACCCGTCTATATCTCAAATTCAGGCTCAAATCACCCGAAAATTCAATATTTTGGGGTCCAAGAAGCAATCTGTACATGCCTACTCAGTGCTAGAATATTTTCAAAATATAGGCTAAAAAACATGCTAAAAATCGATCTTTTAGGTGCCAAAAAGTCGATATCTCAAATTCAGGCCCAAAACACCCGAAAACTCGATATTTAGGGGTCCCAGAAGCGATCTGTACATGCCTACTCCGTGTTAGAGTATTTTCAAAATACAGGCCAAAAACATACTGAAAATCGATCTTTTAGGTGACCAAAAGTCGATATGTGCATGCATCTTCTGTACCCATTTATATCTCAAATTCAGGCTCAAAACACCCGAAAATTCGATATTTTGGGGTCCCAGAAGCGATCTGTACATGCCTACTCAGTGCTAGAATATTTTCAAAATTAAAGCTCAAAACATGCTAAAAATCGATATTTTAGGTGCGTAAAGGCGATATCTCAAATTCAGGCCCAAAACACCCGAAAATTCGATATTTTGGGGTCCCAGAAGCGATCTGTACATGCCTACTCTGTGTTAGAGTATTTACAAAATACAGGCCCAAAACATGCTCAAAATCGATGTTTTAGGTGCCCAAAAGTTGATATGTGCATGCATCTTTAGTACCCGTTTATATCTCAAATTCAGGCTCAAAACACCCGAAAATTCGATATTTTCGGGTCCCAGAAGCGATCTGTACATGCCTACTCCGTGTTAGAGTATTTTCAAAATACAGGCCAAAAACATACTGAAAATCGATCTTTTAGGTGCCCAAAAGACGATATATGCATGCATCTTCTGTACCCGTTTATATCTCAAATTCTGGACCTAAACACCCGAAAATTCGATATTTTGGGGTCCCAGAAGCGATCTGTACATTCCTACTCAGTGCTAGAATATTTTCAAAATATAGGCTCAAAACATGCTAAAAATCGATATTTTAGGTGCCAAAAAGTCGATATCTCAAATTAAGGCCCAAAACACCCGAAAATTCGATATTTAGGGGTCCCAGTAGCGATCCCTACATGCCTACTCCGTGTTAGAGTATTTTCAAAATACAGGCCAAAAACATGCTGAAAATCGATATTTTAGGTGCCCAAAAGTCGATATGTGCATGCATCTTTTGTACTCGTTTATATCTCAAATTCAGGGTCAAAACACCCGAAAATTCGATATTTTGGGGTCCCAGAAGCGATCTGTACTTGCCTACTCCGTGTTAGAGTATTTACAAAATACAGGCCCAAAACATGCTCAAAATCGATGTTTTAGGTGCCCAAAAGTCGATATGTGCATGCATCTTCAGTTCCCGTTTATATCTCAAATTCAGGCTCAAAACACTCGAAAATTCGATATTTTGGGAGCCCAGAAGCGATCTGTACATGCCTACTCAGTGCTAGAATATTTTCCAAATATAGGCTAAAAACATGCTAAAAATCGATATTTTAGGTGCCAAAAAGTCGATATCTCAAATTAAGGCCCAAAACATGAGAAAATGCGATATTTAGGGGTCCCAGAAGCGATATGTACATACCTACTCCGTGTTAGAGTATTTTCAAAATACAGGCCGAAAACATGCTCAAAATCGCTGTTTTAGGTGCCAAAAAGTCGATATGTGCATGCATCTTCAGTACCCGTTTATATCTCAAATTCAGGCTCAAAACACCCGAAAAATCGATATTTTGGGGTCCCAGAAGCGATCTGTACATGCCTACTCCGTGTTAGAGTATTTTCAAAATACATGCCCAAAACATGCTGAAAATCGATATTTTAGATGCCCAAAGTCAATAAGTGCATGTATCTTCTGTACCCGTTTATATCTCAAATTCAGGCTCAAAACACCAGAAAATTCGATATTTTGGGGTCCCAGAAGCAATCTGTACATGCCTACTCAGTGCTAGAATATTTTCAAAATATAGGCTAAAAACATGCTAAAAATCGATATTTTAGGTGCCAAAAAGTCGATATCTCAAATTCAGTCGCAAAACACCCGAAAATTCGATATTTAGGGGTCCCAGAAGCGATCTGTACATGCCTACACCGTGTTAGAGTATTTTCAAAATACAGGCCCAAAATATTCTCAAAATCGATGTTTTAGGTGCCAAAAAGGCGATATGTGAATGCATCTTCAGTACCCGTTTATATCTCAAATTAAGGCTCAAAACACCCGAAAATTCGATATTTTGGGGTCCCAGAAGCGATCTGTACATGCCTACTCAGTGCTAGAATGTTTTCAAAATATAGGCTCAATACATGCTGAAAATCGATATTTTAGGTGCATAAAGGCGATATCTCAAATTCAGGCCCAAAACACCCGAAAATTCGATATTTTGGGGTCCCAGAAGCGATCTGGACATGCCTACTCAGTGCTAGAATGTTTTCAAAATATAGGCTTAAAACATGCTCAAAATCGATATTTTAGGTGCCCAAAAGTCGATATGTGCATGCATCTTCTGTACTCGTTTATATCTCAAATTCAGGCTCAAAACACCCGAAAATTCGATATTTTTGGGTTCCTGAAGCGATGTGTACATGCCAACTCAGTACTAGAATATTTTCAAAATATAGGCTAAAAAACATGCTAAAAATCGATCTTTTAGGTGCCAAAAAGTCGATATCTCAAATTAAGGCCCAAAACACCCGAAAACTCGATATTTAGGGGTCCCAGAAGCGATCTGTACATGCCTACTCCGTGTTAGAGTATTTTCAAAATACAGGCCAAAAACATACTGAAAATCGATCATTTAGGTGCCCAAAAGTCGATATGTGCATGCATCTTCTGTACCCGTTTATATCTCAAATTCAGGCTCAAAACACCCGAAAATTCGATATTTTGGGGTCCCAGAAGCGATCTGTACATGCCTACTCAGTGCTAGAATATTTTCAAAATTAAAGCTCAAAACATGCTAAAAATCGATATTTTAGGTGCGTAAAGGCGATATCTCAAATTCAGGCCCAAAACACCCGAAAATTCGATATTTTGGGGTCCCAGAAGCGATCTGTACATGCCTACTCTGTGTTAGAGTATTTACAAAATACAGGCCCAAAACATGCTCAAAATTGATGTTTTAGGTGCCCAAAAGTCGATATGTGCATGCATCTTTAGTACCCGTTTATATCTCAAATTCAGGCTCAAAACACCCGAAAATTCGATATTTTCGGGTTCCAGAAGCGATCTGTACATGCCTACTCCGTGTTAGAGTATTTTCAAAATACAGGCCAAAAACATACTGAAAATCGATCTTTTAGGTGCCCAAAAGTCGATATGTGCATGCATCTTCTGTACCCGTTTATATCTCAAATTCTGGCCCTAAACACCCGAAAATTCGATATTTTGGGGTCCAAGAAGCGATCTGTACATTCCTACTCAGTGCTAGAATATTTTCAAAATATAGGCTCAAAACATGCTAAAAATCGATATTTTAGGTGCCAAAAAGACGATATCTTAAATTAAGGCCCAAATTACCCGAAAATTCGATATTTAGGGGTCCCAGTAGCGATCCCTACATGCCTACTCCGTGTTAGAGTATTTTCAAAATACAGGCCAAAAACATACTGAAAATCGATCTTTTAGGTGCCCAAAAGTCGATATGTGCATGAATCTTCTGTACCCGTTTATATCTCAAATTCTGGCCCTAAACAGCCGAAAATTCGATATTTTGGGGTCCCAGAAGCGATCTGTACATGCCTACTCAGTGCTAGAATGTTTTCAAAATATAGGCTCAAAACATGCTCAAAATCGATATTTTAGGTGCCCAAAAGTCGATATGTGCATGCATCTTTTGTACTCGTTTATATCTCAAATTCAGGGTCAAAACACCCGAAAATTCGATATTTTGGGGTCCCAGAAGCGATCTGTACTTGCCTACTCCGTGTTAGAGTATTTACAAAATACAGGCCCAAAACATGCTCAAAATCGATGTTTTAGGTGCCCAAAAGTCGATATGTGCATGCATCTTCAGTTCCCGTTTATATCTCAAATTCAGGCTCAAAACACTCGAAAATTCGATATTTTGGGGTCCCAGAAGCGATCTGTACATGCCTACTCAGTGCTAGAATATTTTCAAAATATAGGCTCAAAACATGCTAAAAATCGATATTTTAAGTGCGTTAAGGCGATATCTCAAATTCAAGCTCAAAACACCCGAAAATTCGATATTTTGGGGTCCCAGAAGCGATCTGTACTTGCCTACTCCGTGTTAGAGTATTTACAAAATACAGGCCCAAAACATGCTCAAAATCGATGTTTTAGGTGCCCAAAAGTCGATATGTGCATGCATCTTCAGTTCCCGATTATATCTCAAATTCAGGCTCAAAACACCCGAAAATTCGATATTTTGGGGGCCCAGAAGCGATCTGTACATGCCTACTCAGTGCTAGAATATTTTCAAAATATAGGCTCAAAACATGCTAAAAATCGATATTTTAGGTGCCAAAAAGTCGATATCTCAAATTAAGGCCCAAAACACCCGAAAATTCGATATTTAGGGGTCCCAGTAGCGATCCCTACATGCCTACTCCGTGTTAGAGTATTTTCAAAATACAGGCCAAAAACATACTGAAAATCGATCTTTTAGGTGCCCAAAAGTCGATATGTGCATGAATCTTCTGTACCCGTTTATATCTCAAATTCTGGCCCTAAACACCCGAAAATTCGATATTTTGGGGTCCCAGAAGCGATCTGTACATGCCTACTCAGTGCTAGAATGTTTTCAAAATATAGGCTCAAAACATGCTCAAAATCGATATTTTAGGTGCCCAAAAGTCGATATGTGCATGCATCTTTTGTACTCGTTTATATCTCAAAAATCAGGCTCAAAACACCCGAAAATTCGATATTTTGGGGTCCCAGAAGCGATCTGTACATGCCTACTCAGTGCTAGAATATTTTCAAAATATAGGCTCAAAACATGCTAAAAATCGATATTTTAAGTGCGTTAAGGCGATATCTCAAATTCAGGCTCAAAACACCCGAAAATTCGATATTTTGGGGTCCCAGAAGCGATCTGTACTTGCCTACTCTGTGTTAGAGTATTTACAAAATACAGGCCCAAAACATGCTCAAAATCGATGTTTTAGGTGCCCAAAAGTCGATATGTGCATGCATCTTCAGTTCCCGTTTATATCTCAAATTCAGGCTCAAAACACCCGAAAATTCGATATTTTTGGGGCCCAGAAGCGATCTGTACATGCCTACTCAGTGCTAGAATATTTTCCAAATATAGGCTAAAAACATGCTAAAAATCGATATTTTAGGTGCCAAAAAGTCGATATCTCAAATTACGGCCCAAAACATGAGAAAATGCGATATTTAGGGGTCCCAGAAGCGATCTGTACATGCCTACTCAGTGCTAGAATATTTTCAAAATAAAAGCTCAAAAAAATGCTAAAAATCGATGTTTTAGGTGCGTAAAGGCGATATCCCAAATTCAGGCCCAAAATACCCGAAAATTCGATATTTTGGGGTCCCAGAAGCTATCTGTACATACCTACTCCGTGTTAGAGTATTTTCAAAATACAGGCCGAAAACATGCTCAAAATCGCTGTTTTAGGTGCCAAAAAGTCGATATGTGCATGCATCTTCAGTACCCGTTTATATCTCAAATTCAGGCTCAAAACACCCGAAAAATTGATATTTTGGGGTCACAGAAGCGATCTGTACATGCCTACTCCGTGTTAGAGTATTTTCAAAATACATGCCCAAAACATGCTGAAAATCGATATTTTAGATGCCCAAAGTCAATAAGTGCATGTATCTTCTGTACCCGTTTATATCTCAAATTCAGACTCAAAACACCCGAAAATTCAATATTTTGGGGTCCCAGAAGCAATCTGTACATGCCTACTCAGTGCTAGAATATTTTCAAAATATAGGCTAAAAACATGCTAAAAATCGATATTTTAGGTGCCAAAAAGTCGATATCTCAAATTCAGTCGCAAAACACCCGAAAATTCGATATTTACGGGTCCCAGAAGCGATCTGTACATGCCTACTCCGTGTTAGAGTATTTTCAAAATACAGGCCCAAAACATGCTCAAAATCGATGTTTTAGGTGCCAAAAAGGCGATATGTGAATGCATCTTCAGTACCCGTTTATATCTCAAATTAAGGCTCAAAACACCCGAAAATTCGATATTTTGGGGTCCCTAGAAGCGATCTGTAAATGCCTACTCAGTGCTAGAATATTTTCAAAATATAAGCTCAAAACATGCTAAAAATCGATATTTTAGGTGCGTAAAGGCGATATCTCAATTTCAGGCCCAAAACACCCGAAAATTCGATATTTTGGGGTCCCAGAAGCGATCTGTACATGCCTTCTCCGTGTTAGAGTATTTACAAAATACAGGCCCAAAACATGCTCAAAATCGCTGTTTTAGGTGCCCAAAAGTCGATATGTGCATGCATCTTCTGTACCCGTTTATATCTCAAATTCTGGCCCTAAACATCCGAAAATTCGATATTTTTGGGTCCCAGAAGCGATATGTACATGTCTACTCGGTACTAGAATGTTTTCAAAATATATGCTCAAAACATGCTCAAAATCGATATTTTAGGTGCCCAAAAGTCGATATGTGCATGTATCTTCTTTACCCGTTTATATCTCAAATTCAGTCTCAAAACACCCGAAAATTCAATATTTTGGGGTCCAAGAATCAATCTGTACATGCCTACTCAGTGCTAGAATATTTTCAAAATATAGGCTAAAAACATGCTAAAAATCGATATTTTAGGTGCGTAAAGGCAATATCTCAAATTCAGGCCCAAAACACCCGAAACTTCGATATTTAGGGGTCCCAGAAGGAATCTGTACATGCCTACTCCGTGTTAGAGTATTTTCAAAATACAGGCTAAAAAACATACTGAAAATCGATCTTTTAGGTGCCCAAAAGCCGATATGTGCATGCATCTTCTGTACCCGTTTATATCTCAAATTATGGCCCTAAACACCCGAAAATTCAATATTTTGGGGTCCCAGAAGCGATCTGTACATGCCTACTCCGTGTTAGAGTATTTTCAAAATTCAGGCCCAAAACATGCTGAAAATCGATATTTTTGGTGCCCAATGTCAATATGTGTATGCATCTTTTATACTCGTTTATATCTCAAATTTAGGCTCAAAACACCCGAAAATTCGATATTTTGGGGTCCCAGAAGAGATCTGTACATGCCTACTCAGTGCTAGAATGTTTTCAAAATATAGGCTTAAAACATGCTCAAAATCGATATTTTAGGTGCCCAAAAGTCGATATGTGCATGCATCTTCTGTACTCGTTTATATCTCAAATTCAGGCTCAAAACACCCGAAAATTCGATATTTTGGGGTCTCAGAAGAGATCTGTACATGCCTACTCAGTGCTAGAATATTTTCAAAATATAGGCTCAATACATGCTAAAAATCGATATTTTAGGTGCATAAAGGCGATATCTCAAATTCAGGCCCAAAACACCCGAAAATTCGATATTTTGGGGTCCCAGAAGCGATCTGGACATGCCTACTCAGTGCTAGAATGTTTTCAAGATATAGGCTTAAAACATGCTCAAAATCGATATTTTAGGTGCCCAAAAGTCGATATGTGCATGCATCTTCTGTACTCGTTTATATCTCAAATTCAGGCTCAAAACACCCGAAAATTCGATATTTTTGGGTCCCAGAAGCAATGTGTACATGCCTACTCAGTGCTAGAATATTTTCAAAATATAGGCTCAAAACATGCTAAAAATCGATATTTTAGGTGCGTAAAGGCGATATCTCAAATTCAGGCCCAAAACACCCGAAAATTCGATATTTTGGGGTTCCAGAAGCGATCTGTACATGCCTACTCAGTGCTAGAATATTTTCAAAATATAGGCTAAAAAACATGCTAAAAATCGATCTTTTAGGTGCCAAAAAGTCGATATCACTAATTAAGGCCCAAAACACCCGAAAATTCGATATTTAGGGGTCCCAGAAGCGATCTGTACATGCCTACTCAGTGCTAGAATATTTTCAAAATATAGGCTAAAAAACATGCTAAAAATCGATCTTTTAGGTGCCAAAAAGTCGATATCACTAATTAAGGCCCAAAACACCCGAAAATTCGATATTTAGGGGTCCCAGAAGCGATCTGTACATGCCTACTCCGTGTTAGAGTATTTTCAAAATACAGGCCAAAAACATACTGAAAATCGATCTTTTAGGTGCCCAAAAGTCGATATGTGCATGTATCTTCTGTACCCGTTTATATCTCAAATTCAGGCTCAAAACACCCGAAAATTCAATATTTAGGGGTCTCAGAAGCAATCTGTACATGCCTACTCAGTGCTAGAATATTTTCAAAATATAGGCTCAAAACATGCTAAAAATCGATATTTAAGGTGCCAAAAAGTCAATATCTCAAATTCAGTCCCAAAACACCCGAAAATTCGATATTTAGGGGTCCCAGAAGCGATCTGTACATGCCTACTCCGTGTTAGAGTATTTTCAAAATACAGGCCCAAAACATGCTCAAAATCGATGTTTTAGGTGCCAAAAAGGTGATATGTGCATGCATCTTCAGTACCCGTTTATATCTCAAACTCAGGCTCAAAAAACCCGAAAATTCGATATTTTGGGGTCCCAGATGCGATCTGTACATGCCTACTCCGTGTTAGAGTATTTTCAAAATACATGCCGAAAACATGCTGAAAATCAATATTTTAAATTCCGAAAGTCAATATGTGCATGTATCTTCTGTACCCGTTTATATCTCAAATTAAGGCTCAAAACACCCGAAAATTCGATATTTTGGGGTCCCAGAAGCGATCTGTACATGCCTACTCAGTGCTAGAATATTTTCAAAATATAGGCTCAAAACATGCTAAAAATCGATATTTTAGGTGCGTAAAGGCGATATCTCAAATTCAGGCCCAAGACACCCGAAAATTCGATATTTTGGGGTCCCAGAAGCGATCTGTACATGCCTACTCCGTGTTAGAGTATTTACAAAATACAGGTCCAAATCATGCTCAAAATCGATGTTTTAGGTGCCCAAAAGTCGATATGTGCATGCATCTTCTGTACCCGTTTATATCTCAAATTCTGGCCCTAAACACCCGAAAATTCGATGTTTTTGGGACCCAGAAGCGATCTGTACATGTCTAGTCAGTGCTAGAATGTTTTCAAAATATAGGCTCAAAAAATGTTAAAAATCGATATTTTAGGTTCCCAAAAGTCGATATGTGCATGAATCTTCTGTACTCGTTTATATCTCAAATTCAGTCTCAAAACTCCCGAAAATTCGATATTTTTTGGTCCCAGAAGCGATCTGTACATGCCTACTCAGTGCTAGAATGTTTTCAAAATATAGGCTCAAAACATGCTCAAAATCGATATTTTAGGTGCCCAAAAGTCGATATGTGCATGCATCTTCTGTACTCGTTTATATCTCAAATTTCATTCGCAAAACACCCGAAAATACGATATTTTTGGGTCCCAGAAGCGATCTGTACATGTCTACTCGGTGCTAGAATGTTTTCAAAATATATGCTCAAAACATGCTCAAAATCGATATTTTAGGTGCCCAAAAGTCGATATGTGCATGTATCTTCTGTACCCGTTTATATCTCAAATTCAGGCTCAAAACACCCGAAAATTCAATATTTTGGGGTCCAAGAATCAATCTGTACATGCCTACTCAGTGCTAGAATATTTTCAAAATATAGGCTAAAAAAAATGCTAAAAATCGATCTTTTAGGTGCCAAAAAGTCGATATCTCTAATTAAGGCCCAAAACACCCGAAAATTCGATATTTAGGGGTCCCAGAAGCGATCTGTACATGCCTACTCCGTGTTAGAGTATTTTCAAAATACAGGCCAAAAACATACTGAAAATCGATGTTTTAGGTGCCCAAAAGTCGATATGTGCATGTATCTTCTGTACCCGTTTATATCTCAAATTCAGGCTCAAAACAACCGAAAATTCAATATTTAGGGGTCTCAGAAGCAATCTGTACATGCCTACTCAGTGCTAGAATATTTTCAAAATATAGGCTCAAAACATGCTAAAAATCGATATTTTAGGTGCCAAAAAGTCGATATCTCAAATTCAGTCCCAAAACACCCGAAAATTCGATATTTAGGGGTCCCAGAAGAGATCTGTACATGCCTACTCCGTGTAAGAGTATTTTCAAAATACAGGCCCATAACATGCTCAAAATCGATGTTTTAGGTGCCAAAAAGGCGATATGTGCATGCATCTTCAGTACCCGTTTATATCTCAAACTCAGGCTCAAAACACCCGAAAATTCGATATTTTGGGGTCCCAGAAGCGATCTGTACATGTCTACTCCGTGTTAGAGTATTTTCAAAATACATGCCGAAAACATGCTGAAAATCAATATTTTAATATGTATCTTCTGTACCCGTTTATATCTCAAATTAAGGCTCAAAACACCCGAAAATTCGATATTTTGGGGTCCCAGAAGCGATCTGTACATGCCTACTCAGTGCTAGAATATTTTCAAAATATAGGCTCAAAACATGCTAAAAATCGATATTTTAGGTGCGTAAAGGCGATATCTCAAATTCAGGCCCAAGACACCCGAAAATTCGATATTTTGGGGTCCCAGAAGCGATCTGTACATGCCTACTCCGTGTTAGAGTATTTACAAAATACAGGTCCAAATCATGCTCAAAATCGATGTTTTAGGTGCCCAAAAGTCGATATGTGCATGCATCTTCTGTACCCGTTTATATCTCAAATTCTGGCCCTAAACACCCGAAAATTCGATATTTTTGGGTCCCAGAAGCGATCTGTACATGTCTAGTCAGTGCTAGAATGTTTTCAAAATATAGGCTCAAAACATGTTAAAAATCGATATTTTAGGTTCCCAAAAGTCGATATGTGCATGAATCTTCTGTACTCGTTTATATCTCAAATTCTGGCCCTAAACACCCGAAAATTCGATATTTTTGGGTCCCAGAAGCGATCTGTACATGCCTACTCAGTGCTAGAATGTTTTCAAAATATAGGCTCAAAACATGCTCAAAATCGATATTTTAGGTGCCCAAAAGTCGATATGTGCATGCATCTTCTGTACTCGTTTATATCTCAAATTCAGGCCCAAAACACCCGAAAATTCGATATTTTGGGGTCCCAGAAGCGATCTGTACATGCCTACTCAGTGCTAGAATATTTTCAAAATATAGGCTCAATACATGCTAAAAATCGATATTTTAGGTGCATAAAGGCGATATCTCAAATTCAGGCCCAAAACACCCGAAAATTCGATATTTTGGGGTCCCAGAAGCGATCTGGACATGCCTACTCAGTGCTAGAATGTTTTCAAAATATAGGCTTAAAACATGCTCAAAATCGATATTTTAGGTGCCCAAAAGTCGATATGTGCATTCATCTTCTGTACTCGTTTATATCTCAAATTCAGGCTCAAAACACCCGAAAATTCGATATTTTTGGGTCCAAGAAGCGATGTGTACATGCCTACTCAGTGCTAGAATTTTTTTTAAAATATAGGCTCAAAACATGCTAAAATCGATATTTTAGGTGCGTAAAGGCGATATCTCAAATTTAGGCCCAAAACACCCGAAAATTCGATATTTTGGGGTCCCAGAAGCGATCTGTACATGCCTACTCCGTGTTAGAGTATTTTCAAAATACAGGCCCAAAACATGCTGAAAATCGATATTTTAGATGCCCAAAGTCAATATGTGCATGTATCTTCTGTACCCGTCTATATCTCAAATTCAGGCTCAAAACACCCGAAAATTCAATATTTTGGGGTCCAAGAAGCAATCTGTACATGCCTACTCAGTGCTAGAATATTTTCAAAATATAGGCTAAAAAACATGCTAAAAATCGATCTTTTAGGTGCCAAAAAGTCGATATCTCAAATTAAGGCCCAAAACACCCGAAAATTCGATATTTAGGGGTCCCGTAAGCGATCTGTACATGCCTACTCCGTGTTAGAGTATTTTCAAAATACAGGCCAAAAACATACTGAAAATCGATCTTTTAGGTGCCCAAAAGTCGATATGTGCATGCATCTTCTGTACCCGTTTATATCTCAAATTCAGGCTCAAAACACCCGAAAATTCGATATTTTAGGGTCCCAGAAGCGATCTGTACATGCCTACTCCGTGTTAGAGTATTTTCAAAATACATGCCCAAAATATGCTGAAAATCGATATTTTAGATACCCAAAGTCAATATGTGCATGTATCTTCTGTACCCGTTTATATCTCAAATTCAGGCTCAAAACACCCGAAAATTCAATATTTTGGGGTCCCAGAAGCGATCTGTACATGCCTACTCAGTGCTAGAATATTTTCAAAATATAGGCTCAAAACATGCTCAAAATCGATATTTTAGGTGCCCAAAAGTCGATATGTGCATGCATCTTCTGTACTCGTTTATATCTCAAATTCAGGCTCAAAACCCCCGAAAATTCGATATTTTGGGGTCCCAGAAGCGATCTGTACATGCCTACTCAGTGCTAGAATATTTTCAAAATATAGGCTCAAAACATGCTAAAAATCGAAATTTTAGGTGCGTTAAGGCGATATCACAAATTCAGGCTCAAAACACCCGAAAATTCGATATTTTGGGGTCCCAGAAGCGATCTGTACATGCCTACTCCGTGTTAGAGTATTTACAAAATACAGGCTCAAAACATGCTCAAAATCGATGTTTTAGGTGCCCAAAAGTCGATATGTGCCTGCATCTTCAGTTCCAGTTTATATCTCAAATTCAGGCTCAAAACACACGAAAATTCGATATTTTGGGGTCCCAGAAGCGATCTGTACATGCCTACTGAGTGCTAGAATATTTTCAAAATATAGGCTCAAAACATGCTAAAAATCGATATTTTAGGTGCCAAAAAGTCGATATCTCAAATTAAGACCCAAAACACCCGAAAATTCGATATTTAGGGGTCCCAGAAGCGATCTGTACATGCCTACTCAGTGCTAGAATATTTTCAAAATAAAAGCTCAAAACATGCTAAAAATCGATGTTTTAGGTGCGTAAAGGCGATATCTCAAATTCAGGCCCAAAACACCCGAAAATTCGATATTTTGGGGTCCCAGAAGCGATCTGTACATACCTACTCCGTGTTAGAGTATTTTCAAAATACAGGCCGAAAACATGCTCAAAATCGCTGTTTTAGGTGCCAAAAAGTCGATATGTGCATGCATCATCAGTACCCGTTTATATCTCAAATTCAGGCTCAAAACACCCGAAAAATCGATATTTTGGGGTCCCAGAAGCGATCTGTACATGCCTACTCCGTGTTAGAGTATTTTCAAAATACATGCCCAAAACATGTTAAAAATCGATATTTTAGGTTCCCAAAAGTCGATATGTGCATGAATCTTCTGTACTCGTTTATATCTCAAATTCTGGCCCTAAACACCCGAAAATTCGATATTTTTGGGTCCCAGAAGCGATCTGTACATGCCTACTCAGTGCTAGAATGTTTTCAAAATATAGGCTCAAAACATGCTCAAAATCGATATTTTAGGTGCCCAAAAGTCGATATGTGCATGCATCTTCTGTACTCGTTTATATCTCAAATTCAGGCCCAAAACACCCGAAAATTCGATATTTTGGGGTCCCAGAAGCGATCTGTACATGCCTACTCAGTGCTAGAATATTTTCAAAATATAGGCTCAATACATGCTAAAATCGATATTTTAGGTGCATAAAGGCGATATCTCAAATTCAGGCCCAAAACACCCGAAAATTCGATATTTAGGGGTCCCAGAAGCGATCTGGACATGCCTACTCAGTGCTAGAATGTTTTCAAAATATAGGCTTAAAACATGCTCAAAATCGATATTTTAGGTGCCCAAAAGTCGATATGTGCATTCATCTTCTGTACTCGTTTATATCTCAAATTCAGGCTCAAAACACCCGAAAATTCGATATTTTTGGGTCCAAGAAGCGATGTGTACATGCCTACTCAGTGCTAGAATATTTTTTAAAATATAGGCTCAAAACATGCTAAAATCGATATTTTAGGTGCGTAGAGGCGATATCTCAAATTTAGGCCCAAAACACCCGAAAATTCGATATTTTGGGGTCCCAGAAGCGATCTGTACATGCCTACTCCGTGTTAGAGTATTTTCAAAATACAGGCCCAAAACATGCTGAAAATCGATATTTTAGATGCCCAAAGTCAATATGTGCATGTATCTTCTGTACCCGTCTATATCTCAAATTCAGGCTCAAAACACCCGAAAATTCAATATTTTGGGGTCCAAGAAGCAATCTGTACATGCCTACTCAGTGCTAGAATATTTTCAAAATATAGGCTAAAAAACATGCTAAAAATCGATCTTTTAGGTGCCAAAAAGTCGATATCTCAAATTAAGGCCCAAAACACCCGAAAATTCGATATTTAGGGGTCCCGTAAGCGATCTGTACATGCCTACTCCGTGTTAGAGTATTTTCAAAATACAGGCCAAAAACATACTGAAAATCGATCTTTTAGGTGCCCAAAAGTCGATATGTGCATGCATCTTCTGTACCCGTTTATATCTCAAATTCAGGCTCAAAACACCCGAAAATTCGATATTTTAGGGTCCCAGAAGCGATCTGTACATGCCTACTCCGTGTTAGAGTATTTTCAAAATACATGCCCAAAATATGCTGAAAATCGATATTTTAGATACCCAAAGTCAATATGTGCATGTATCTTCTGTACCCGTTTATATCTCAAATTCAGGCTCAAAACACCCGAAAATTCAATATTTTGGGGTCCCAGAAGCGATCTGTACATGCCTACTCAGTGCTAGAATATTTTCAAAATATAGGCTCAAAACATGCTCAAAATCGATATTTTAGGTGCCCAAAAGTCGATATGTGCATGCATCTTCTGTACTCGTTTATATCTCAAATTCAGGCTCAAAACCCCCGAAAATTCGATATTTTGGGGTCCCAGAAGCGATCTGTACATGCCTACTCAGTGCTAGAATATTTTCAAAATATAGGCTCAAAACATGCTAAAAATCGAAATTTTAGGTGCGTTAAGGCGATATCACAAATTCAGGCTCAAAACACCCGAAAATTCGATATTTTGGGGTCCCAGAAGCGATCTGTACATGCCTACTCCGTGTTAGAGTATTTACAAAATACAGGCTCAAAACATGCTCAAAATCGATGTTTTAGGTGCCCAAAAGTCGATATGTGCCTGCATCTTCAGTTCCAGTTTATATCTCAAATTCAGGCTCAAAACACACGAAAATTCGATATTTTGGGGTCCCAGAAGCGATCTGTACATGCCTACTGAGTGCTAGAATATTTTCAAAATATAGGCTCAAAACATGCTAAAAATCGATATTTTAGGTGCCAAAAAGTCGATATCTCAAATTAAGACCCAAAACACCCGAAAATTCGATATTTAGGGGTCCCAGAAGCGATCTGTACATGCCTACTCAGTGCTAGAATATTTTCAAAATAAAAGCTCAAAACATGCTAAAAATCGATGTTTTAGGTGCGTAAAGGCGATATCTCAAATTCAGGCCCAAAACACCAGAAAATTCGATATTTTTGGGTCCCAGAAGCGATCTGTACATACCTACTCCGTGTTAGAGTATTTTCAAAATACAGGCCGAAAACATGCTCAAAATCGCTGTTTTAGGTGCCAAAAAGTCGATATGTGCATGCATCTTCAGTACCCGTTTATATCTCAAATTCAGGCTCAAAACACCCGAAAAATCGATATTTTGGGGTCCCAGAAGCGATCTGTACATGCCTACTCCGTGTTAGAGTATTTTCAAAATACATGCCCAAAACATGCTGAAAATCGATATTTTAGATGCCCAAAGTCAATAAGTGCATGTATCTTCTGTACCCGTTTATATCTCAAATTCAGGCTCAAAACACCGGAAAATTCAATATTTTGAGGTCCCAGAAGAAATCTGTACATGCCTACTCAGTGCTAGTATATTTTCAAAATATAGGCTAAAAACATGCTAAAAATCGATATTTTAGGTGCCAAAAAGTCGATATCTCAAATTCAGTCCCAAAACACCCGAAAATTCGATATTTAGGGGTCCCAGAAGCGATCTGTACATGCCTACTCCGTGTTAGAGTATTTTCACAATACAGGCTCAAAACATGCTCAAAATCGATGTTTTAGGTGCCAAAAAGGCGATATGTGAATGCATCTTCAGTACCCGTTTATATCTCAAACTCAGGATCAAAACACCCGAAAATTCGATATTTTGGGGTCCCAGAAGCGATCTGTACATGCCTACTCCGTGTTAGAGTATTTTCAAAATACATGCCGAAAACATGCTGAAAATCAATATTTTAGATGCCGAAATTCAATATGTGCATGTATCTTCTGTACCCGTTTATATCTCAAATTAAGGCTCAAAACACCCGAAAATTCGATATTTTAGGGTCCCAGAAGCGATCTGTACATGCCTACTCAGTGCTAGAATATTTTCAAAATATAGGCTCAAAACATGCTAAAAATCGATATTTTAGTTGCGTAAAGGCGATATCTCAAATTCAGGCCCAAAACACCCGAAAATTCGATATTTTGGGGTCCCAGAAGCGATCTGTACATGCCTACTCCGTGTTAGAGTATTTTCAAAATACAGGCCCAAAACAAGCTCAAAATAGCTGTTTTAGGTGCCCAAAAGTCGATATGTGCATGCATCTTCTGTACCCGTTTATATCTCAAATTCTGGCCCTAAACATCCGAAAATTCGATATTTTTGGGTCCCAGAAGCGATCTGTACATGTCTACTCGGTGCTAGAATGTTTTCAAAATATATGCTCAAAACATGCTCAAAATCGATATTTTAGGTGCCCAAAAGTCGATATGTG
Organism: Petrolisthes cinctipes; assembly: GCA_033782935.1. Classification (NCBI taxonomy): domain Eukaryota; kingdom Metazoa; phylum Arthropoda; class Malacostraca; order Decapoda; family Porcellanidae; genus Petrolisthes; species Petrolisthes cinctipes. The sequence goes on along the minus strand of JAWQEG010000930.1, from coordinate 283,236 downwards.
CATGTATCTTCTGTACCCGTCTATATCTCAAATTCAGGCTCAAAACACCCGAAAATTCAATATTTTGGGGTCCAAGAATCAATCTGTACATGCCTACTCAGTGCTAGAATATTTTCAAAATATAGGCTCAAAACATGCTAAAAATCGATATTTTAGGTGCATAAAGACAATATCTCAAATTCAGGCCCAAAACACCCGAAAATTCGATATTTAGGGGTCCCAGAAGGGATCTGTACATGCCTACTCCATGTTAGAGTATTTTCAAAATACAGGCTAAAAAACATACTGAAAATCGATCTTTTAGGTGCCCAAAAGTCGATATGTGCATGCATCTTCTGTACCCGTTTATATCTCAAATTATGGCCCTAAACACCCGAAAATTCAATATTTGGGGTCCCAGAAGCGATCTGTACATGCCTACTCCGTGTTAGAGTATTTTCAAAATTCAGGCCCAAAACATGCTGAAAATCGATATTTTTGGTGCCCAAAGTCAATATGTGTATGCATCTTTTATACTCGTTTATATCTCAATTTTAGGCTCAAAACACCCGAAAATTCAATATTTTGGGGTCCCAGAAGCGATCTGTACATGCCTACTCAGTGCTAGAATGTTTTCAAAATATAGGCTTAAAACATGCTCAAAATCGATATTTTAGGTGCCCAAAAGTCGATATGTGCATGCATCTTCTGTACTCGTTTATATCTCAAATTCAGGCTCAAAACACCCGAAAATTCGATATTTTGGGGTCCCAGAAGCGATCTGTACATGCCTACTCAGTGCTAGAATATTTTCAAAATATAGGCTCAATACATGCTAAAAATCGATATTTTAGGTGCATAAAGGCGATATCTCAAATTCAGGCCCAAAACACCCGAAAATTCGATATTTTGGGGTCCCAGAAGCGATCTGGACATGCCTACTCAGTGCTAGAATGTTTTCAAAATATAGGCTTAAAACATGCTCAAAATCGATATTTTAGGTGCCCAAAAGTCGATATGTGCATGCATCTTCTGTACTCGTTTATATCTCAAATTCAGGCTCAAAACACCCGAAAATTCGATATTTTTGGGTCCCAGAAGCAATGTGTGCTAAAATATTTTCAAAATATAGGCTCAAAACATGCTAAAAATCGATATTTTAGGAGCGTAAAGGCTATATCTCAAATTCAGGCCCAAAACACCCGAAAATTCGATATTTTGGGGTCCCAAAAGCGATCTGTACATGCCTACTCCGTGTTCGAGTATTTACAAAATACAGGCCCAAAACATGCTCAAAATCGATGTTTTAGGTGCCCAAAAGTCGATATGTGCATGCATCTTCAGTACCCGTTTATATCTCAAATTCAGGCTCAAAACACCCGAAAATTCGATATTTTGTTTCCCAGAAGCGATCTGTACATGCCTACTCTGTGTTAGAGTATTTTCAAAATACATGCCGAAAACATGCTGAAAATCGATATTTTAGATGCCCAAAGTCAATATGTGCATGTATCTTCTGTACCCGTCTATATATCAAATTCAGGCTCAAAACACCCGAAAATTCAATATTTTGGGGTCCAAGAAGCAATCTGTACATGCCTACTCAGTGCTAGAATATTTTCAAAATATAGGCTAAAAAACATGCTAAAAATCGATCTTTTAGGTGCCAAAAAGTCGATATTTCAAATTAAGGCCCAAAACACCCGAAAATTCGATATTTAGGGGTCCCAGAAGCGATCTGTACATGCCTACTCCGTGTTAGAGTATTTTCAAAATACAGGCCAAAAACATACTGAAAATCGATCTTTTAGGTGCCCAAAAGTCGATATGTGCATGCATCTTCTGTACCCGTTTACATCTCAAATTCTGGCCATAAACACCCGAAAACTTGATATTTTGGGGTCCCAGAAGCGATCTGTACATGCCTACTCAGTCCTAGAATGTTTTCAAAATTTAGGCTCAAAACATGCTAAAAATCGATATTTTAGGTGCCAAAAAGTCGATATCTCAAATTCAGGCCCAAAACACCCGAAAATTCGATATTTAGGGGTTCCAGAAGCGATCTGTACATGCCTACTCCGTGTTAGAATATTTTCAAAATATAGGCCAAAAACATACTGAAAATCGATCTTTTAGGTGCCCAAAAGTCGATATGTGCATGCATCTTCTGTACCCGTTTAAATCTCAAATTCTGGCCCAAAACCCACGAAAATTCGATATTTTTGGGTCCCAGAAGCGATCTGTACATGCCTACTCAGTGTTAGAATGTTTTCAAAATATAGGCTCAAAACATGCTCAAAATCGATATTTTAGGGGTTCAAAAGTCGATATGTGCATGCATCTTCTGTATTCGTTTATATCTCAAATTCAAGCTCAAAACACCCGAAAATTCGATATTTTTGGGTCCCAGAAGCGATCTGTACATGCCTACTCAGTGCTAGAATGTTTTCAAAATACAGGCCTAAAACATGCTGAAAATCGATATTTTTGGTGCCCAAAGTCAATATTTGCATGTATCTTCTGTACCCGTTTATATCTCAAATTCAGGCTCAAAACACCCGAAAATTCAATATTTTGTGGTCCCAGAAGCAATCTGTACATGCCTACTCAGTGCTAGAATATTTTCAAAATATAGGCTAAAAACATGCTAAAAATCGATATTTTAGGTGCCAAAAAGTCGATATCTCAAATTCAGTCGCAAAACACCCGAAACTTCGATATTTAGGGGTTCCAAAAGCGATCTGTACATGCCTACTCCGTGTTAGAGTATTTTCAAAATACAGGCCAAAAGCATACTGAAAATCGATCTTTTAGGTGCCCAAAAGTCGATATGTGCATGCATCTTCTGTACCCGTTTATATCTCAAATTCTGGCACTAAACACCGAAAATTCGATATTTTGGGGCCCCAGAAGCGATCTGTACATGCCTACTCCGTGTTAGAGTATTTTCAAAATACAGGCCTAAAACATGCTGAAAATCGATATTTTTGGTGCCCAAAGTCAATATTTGCATGTATCTTCTGTACCCGTTTATATCTCAAATTCAGGCTCAAAACACCCGAAAATTCAATATTTTGTGGTCCCAGAAGCGATCTGTACATGCCTACTCAGTGCTAGAATATTTTCAAAATATAGGATCAAAACATGCTAAAAATCGATATTTTAGGTTCCAAAAAGTCGATATCTCAAATTCAGGCCCAAAACACCCGAAAATTCGATATTTAGGGGTTCCAGAAGCGATCTGTACATGCCTACTCCGTGTTAGAATATTTTCAAAATACAGGCCAAAAACATACTGAAAATCGATCTTTTAGGTGCCCAAAAGTCGATATGTGCATGCATCTTCTGTACCCGTTTATATATCAAATTCAGTCTCAAAACACCCGAAAATTCGATATTTTGGGGTCCCAGAAGCGATCTGTACATGCCTACTCCGTGTTAGAGTATTTTCAAAGTACATGCCTAAAACATGCTCAAAATCGATTTTTTACGATGCCCAAAGTCAATATGTGCTGTATCTTCTGTACCCGTTTATATCTCAAATTCAGACTCAAAACACCCGAAAATTTAATATTTTGGGGTCCCATAAGCGATCTGAACATGCCTACTCAGTGCTAGAATATTTTAAAAATATAGGCTCAAAACATGCTAAAAATCGACATTTTAGGTGCATAAAGTCGATATCTCAAATTCAGGCCCAAACCACTCGAAAATTCGATATTTTGGGGTCCCAGAAGCGATCTGTACATGCCTACTCCTTGTTAGAATATTTTCAAAATACAGGCCCAAAACATGCTCAAAATCGATGTTTTAGGTGCCAAAAAGTTTATATCTGCATGCATCTCAGTACCAGTTTATATCTCAAATTCAGGCTCAAAACACCCGAAAATTCGATATTTTGTTGTCCCAGAAGCGATCTGTACATGCCTACTCCGTGTTAGAGTATTTTCAAAGTATAGGCCCAAAACATGCTCAAAATCGATTTTTTACGATGCCCAATGTCAGTATGTGCATGTATCTTCTGTACCCGTTTATATCTCAAATTCAGGCTCGAAACACCCGAAAATTTAATATTTTAGGGTCCCAGAAGCAATCTGTACATGCCTACTCAGTGCTAGAATATTTTCAAAATATAGGCTAAAAACATGCTAAAAATCGATATTTTAGGTGCCAAAAAGTCGATATCTCAAATATAGGCCCAAAACACTCGAAAATTCGATATTTAGGTGTCCCAGAAGCGATCTGTACATGCCTACTCCGTGTTAGAGTATTTTCAAAATACAGGCCCAAAACATGCTCAAAATCGATATTTTAGATGCCCAAAGTCAATATTTGCATATATCTTCTGTACCCGTTTATATCTCAAATTCAGGCTCAAAACACCCGAAAATTAAATATTTTGGGTTCCCAGAAGCAATCTGTACATGCCTACTCAGTGCTAGAATATTTTCAAAATATAGGCTAAAAACATGTTAAAAATCGATATTTTAGGTGCCAAAAAGTCGATATCTCAAATTCAGTCGCAAAACACCCGAAACTTCGATATTTAGGGGTTCCAGAAGCGATCTGTACATGCCTACTCCGTGTTAGAGTATTTTCAAAATACAGGCCAAAAACATACTGAAAATCGATCTTTTAGGTGCCAAAAAGTCGATATGTGCATGCATCTTCTGTACCCATTTATATCTCAAATTCTGGTACTAAACACCCGAAAATTCGATATTTTGGGGTCCAAGAAGCGATCTGTACATGCCTACTCCGTGTTAGAGTATTTTCAAAATTCAGGCCCAAAACATGTTGAAAATCGATATTTTTGGTGCCCAAAGTCAATATGTGTATGCATCTTCTATACTCATTTATATCTCAAATTCAGGCTCAAAACACCCGAAAATTCGATATTTTGGGGTCCCAGAAGCGATCTGTACATGCCTACTCAGTGCTAGAATGTTTTCAAAATATAGACTCTAAAGATGCTCAAAATTGATATTTTAATTGCCCTAAAGTCGATATGTGCATGCATCTTCTGTTCTCGTTTATATCTCAAATTCAGGCTCAAAAAACCCGAAAATTCGATATTTTGGGGTCCCAGAAGCGATCTGTACATGCCTACTCAGTGCTAGAATATTTTCAAAATATAGGATCAAAACATGCTAAAAATCGATATTTTAGGTGCATAAAGGCGATATCTTAATTTCAGGCCCAAAACACCCGAAAATTCGATATATTGGGGTCCCAGAAGCGATCTGTACATGCCTACACCTTGTTAGAGTAATTTCAAAAAACGGGCCCAAAACATGCTGAAAATCGATATTTTAGATGCCCAAAGTCAATATGGGCATGTATCTTCTGTACTCGTTTATATATCAAATTCAGGCTGAAAACACCCGAAAATTCGATATTTTGGGGTCCCAGAAGCGATCTGTACATGCCTACTCAGTGCTAGAATATTTTCAAAATATAGGCTCAAAACATGCTAAAAATCGATATTTTAGGTGCGTAAAAGCGATATCTCTAATTCAGGCCCAAAACACCCGAAAATTTGATATTTTGGGGTCACAGAAGCGATCTGTACATGCCTACTCTGTGTTAGAGTATTTTCAAAATACATGCCCAAAACATGCTCAAAATCGATATTTTAGATGCCCAAAGTCAATATGTGCATGTATCTTCTGTACCCGTTTATATCTCAAATTCAGGCTCAAAACACCCGAAAATTCAATATTATGGGGTCCCAGAAGCAATCTGTACATGCCTATTCAGTGCTAGAATATTTTCAAAATATAGGCTAAAAACATGCTAAAAATCGATCTTTTAGGTGCCAAAAAGTCGATATATCAAATTCAGTCCCAAAACACCCGAAAATTCGATATTTAGGGGTCCCAGAAGCGATCCGTACATGCCTACTCCGTGTTAGAGTATTTTCAATATACAGGCCAAAAACATACTGAAAATCGATCTTTTAGGTGCCCAAAAGTCGATATGTGCATGCATCTTCTGTACCCGTTTATATCTCAAATTCAGGCTCAAAACACCCGAAAATTCGATATTTTGGGGTCCCAGAAGCGATCTGTACATGCCTACTCCGTGTTAGAGTATTTTCAAAATTCAGGCCCAAAACATGCTGAAAATCGATATTTTTGGTGCCCAAAGTCAATATGTGTATGCATCTTCTGTACTCGTTTATATCTCAAATTCAGGCTCAAAACACCCGAAAATTCGACATTTTGGGGTCCCAGAAGCGATCTGTACATGCCTACTCAGTGCTAGAATGTTTTCAAAATATAGGCTTAAAACATGCTCAAAATCGATATTTTAGGTGCCCAAAAGTCAATATGTGCATGCATCTTCTGTACTCGTTTATATCTCAAATTCAGGCTCAAAACACCCGAAAATTCGATATTTTGGGGTCCCAGAAGCGATCTGTACATGCCTACTCAGTGCTAGAATATTTTCAAAATATAGGCTTAATACATGCTAAAAATCGATATTTTAGGTGCATAAAAGCGATATCTCAAATTCAGGCCCCAAACACCTGAAAATTCGATATTTTGAGGTCCCAGAAGCGATCTGGACATGCCTACTCAGTCCTAGAATGTTTTCAAAATATAGGCTTAAATTAAACATGCTCAAAATCGATATTTTAGGTGCCCAAAAGTCGATATGTTCATGCATCATCTTCTTTACTCGTTTATATCTCAAATTCAGGCTCAAAACACCCGAAAATTCGATATTTTGGGGTCCCAGAAGCGATCTGTACATGCCTACTCCGTGTTAGAGTATTTACAAAATACAGGCCCAAAACATGCTCAAAATCGATGTTTTAGGTGCCCAAAAGTCGATATGTGCATGCATCTTCAGTACCCGTTTATATCTCAAATTCAGTCTCAAAACACCCGAAAATTCGATATTTTGTTTCCCAGAAGCGATCTGTACATGCCTACTACGTGTTAGAGTATTTTAAAAATACATGCCGAAAACATGCTGAAAATCGATATTTTAGATGCCCAAAGTCAATATGTGCACGTATCTTCTGTACCCGTCTATATCTCAAATTCAGGCTCAAAACACCCGAAAATTCAATATTTTGGGGTCCAAGAAGCATTCTGTACATGCCTACTCAGTGCTAGAATATTTTCAAAATATAGGCTAAAAACATGCTAAAAATCGATATTTTAGGTGCCAAAAAGTCGATATCTCAAATATAGGCCCAAAACACTCGAAAATTCGATATTTAGGTGTCCCAGAAGCGATCTGTACATGCCTACTCCGTGTTAGAGTATTTTCAAAATACAGGCCCAAAACATGCTCAAAATCGATATTTTAGATGCCCAAAGTCAATATTTGCATATATCTTCTGTACCCGTTTATATCTCAAATTCAGGCTCAAAAGACCCGAAAATTAAATATTTTGGGTTCCCAGAAGCAATCTGTACATGCCTACTCAGTGCTAGAATATTTTCAAAATATAGGCTAAAAACATGTTAAAAATCGATATTTTAGGTGCCAAAAAGTCGATATCTCAAATTCAGTCGCAAAACACCCGAAACTTCGATATTTAGGGGTTCCAGAAGCGATCTGTACATGCCTACTCCGTGTTAGAGTATTTTCAAAATACAGGCCAAAAACATACTGAAAATCGATCTTTTAGGTGCCAAAAAGTCGATATGTGCATGCATCTTCTGTACCCATTTATATCTCAAATTCTGGCACTAAACACCCGAAAATTCGATATTTTGGGGTCCAAGAAGCGATCTGTACATGCCTACTCCGTGTTAGAGTATTTTCAAAATTCAGGCCCAAAACATGCTGAAAATCGATATTTTTGGTGCCCAAAGTCAATATGTGTATGCATCTTCTATACTCATTTATATCTCAAATTCAGGCTCAAAACACCCGAAAATTCGATATTTTGGGGTCCCAGAAGCGATCTGTCCATGCCTACTCAGTGCTAGAATGTTTTCAAAATATAGACTCTAAAGATGCTCAAAATTGATATTTTAATTGCCCAAAAGTCGATATGTGCATGCATCTTCTGTTCTCGTTTATATCTCAAATTCAGGCTCAAAAAAACCCGAAAATTCGATATTTTGGGGTCCCAGAAGCGATCTGTACATGCCTACTCAGTGCTAGAATATTTTCAAAATATAGGATCAAAACATGCTAAAAATCGATATTTTAGGTGCATAAAGGCGATATCTTAATTTCAGGCCCAAAACACCCGAAAATTCGATATATTGGGGTCCCAGAAGCGATCTGTACATGCCTACACCTTGTTAGAGTAATTTCAAAAAACGGGCCCAAAACATGCTGAAAATCGATATTTTAGATGCCCAAAGTCAATATGGGCATGTATCTTCTGTACTCGTTTATATATCAAATTCAGGCTGAAAACACCCGAAAATTCGATATTTTGGGGTCCCAGAAGCGATCTGTACATGCCTACTCAGTGCTAGAATATTTTCAAAATATAGGCTCAAAACATGCTAAAAATCGATATTTTAGGTGCGTAAAAGCGATATCTCTAATTCAGGCCCAAAACACCCGAAAATTTGATATTTTGGGGTCACAGAAGCGATCTGTACATGCCTACTCTGTGTTAGAGTATTTTCAAAATACATGCCCAAAACATGCTCAAAATCGATATTTTAGATGCCCAAAGTCAATATGTGCATGTATCTTCTGTACCCGTTTATATCTCAAATTCAGGCTCAAAACACCCGAAAATTCGATATTTTGGGGTCCCAGAAGCAATCTGTACATGCCTACTCAGTGCTAGAATATTTTCAAAATATAGGCTAAAAACATGCTAAAAATCGATATTTTAGGTGCATAAAAGCGATATCTCAAATTCAGGCCCCAAACAACTGAAAATTCGATATTTTGGGGTCCCAGAAGCGATCTGGACATGCCTACTCAGTCCTAGAATGTTTTCAAAATATAGGCTTAAATTAAACATGCTCAAAATCGATATTTTAGGTGCCCAAAAGTCGATATGTTCATGCATCATCTTCTTTACTCGTTTATATCTCAAATTCAGGCTCAAAACACCCGAAAATTCGATATTTTGGGGTCCCAGAAGCGATCTGTACATGCCTACTCCGTGTTAGAGTATTTACAAAATACAGGCCCAAAACATGCTCAAAATCGATGTTTTAGGTGCCCAAAAGTCGATATGTGCATGCATCTTCAGTACCCGTTTATATCTCAAATTCAGGCTCAAAACACCCGAAAATTCGATATTTTGTTTCCCAGAAGCGATCTCTACATGCCTACTCCGTGTTAGAGTATTTTCAAAATACATGCCGAAAACATGCTGAAAATCGATGTTTTAGATGCCCAAAGTCAATATGTGCACGTATCTTCTGTACCCGTCTATATCTCAAATTCAGGCTCAAAACACCCGAAAATTCAATATTTTGGGGTCCAAGAAGCAATCTGTTCATGCCTACTCAGTGCTAGAATATTTTCAAAATATAGGCTAAAAACATGCTAAGAATCGATCTTTAAGGTGCCAAAAAGTCGATATCTCAAATTCAGTCCCAAAACACCCGAAAATTCGATATTTAGGGGTCCCAGAAGCGATCTGTACATGCCTACTCCGTGTTAGAGTATTTTCAAAATACAGGCCCAAAACATGCTGAAAATCGATGTTTTAGGTGCCAAAAAGGCGATATGTGCATGCATCTTCAGTACCCGTTTATATCTCAAACTCAGGCTCAAAACACCCGAAAATTCGATATTTTGGGGTCCCAGAAGCGATCTGTACATGCCTACTCCGTGTTAGAGTATTTTCAAAATACATGCCCAAAACATGCTGAAAATCAATATTTTAAATTCCGAAAGTCAATATGTGCATGTATCTTCTGTACCCGTTTATATCTCAAATTAAGGCTCACAACACACCGAAAATTCGATATTTTGGGGTCCCAGAAGCGATCTGTACATGCCTACTCAGTGCTAGAATATTTTCAAAATATAGGCTCAAAACATGCTAAAAATCGATATTTTAGGTGCGTAAAGGCGATATCTCAAATTCAGGCCCAAAACACCCGAAAATTTGATATTTTGGGGTCCCAGAAGCGATCTGTACATGCCTACTCCGTGTTAGAGTATTTACAAAATACAGGTCCAAATCATGCTCAAAATCGATGTTTTAGGTGCCCAAAAGTCGATATGTGCATGCATCTTCTGTACCCGTTTATATCTCAAATTCTGGCCCTAAACACCCGAAAACTCGATATTTTGGGGTCCCAGAAGCGATCTGTACATGTCTAGTCAGTGCTAGAATGTTTTCAAAATATAGGCTCAAAACATGCTCAAAATCGATATTTTAGGTGCCCAAAAGTCGATATGTGCATGAATCTTCTGTACTCGTTTATATCTCAAATTCTGGCCCTAAACACCCGAAAATTCGATATTTTTGGGTCCCAGAAGCGATCTGTACATGCCTACTCAGTGCTAGAATGTTTTCAAAATATAGGCTCAAAACATGCTCAAAATCGATATTTTAGGTGCCCAAAAGTCAATATGTGCATGCATCTTCTGTACTCGTTTATATCTCAAATTCAGGCTCAAAACACTCGAAAATTCGATATTTTGGGGTCCCAGAAGCGATCTGTACATGCCTACTCAGTGCTAGAATATTTTCAAAATATAGGCTCAATACATGCTAAAAATCGATATTTTAGGTGCATAAAGGCGATATCTCAAATTCAGGCCCAAAACACCCGAAAATTCGATATTTTGGGGTCCCAGAAGCGATGTGTACATGCCTACTAAGTGCTAGAATATTTTCAAAATATAGGCTCAAAACATGCTAAAAATCGATATTTTAGGTGCGTAAAGGCGATATCTCAAATTAAGGCCCAAAACACCCGAAAATTCTATATTTAGGGGTCCCAGAAGCGATCTGTACATGCCTACTCCGTGTTAGAGTATTTTCAAAATACAGGCCAAAAACATACTGAAAATCGATCTTTTAGGTGCCCAAAAGTCGATATGTGCATGCATCTTCTGTACCCGTTTATATCTCAAATTCAGGCTCAAAACACCCGAAATTTCGATATTTTGGGGTCCCAGAAGCGATCTGTACATGCCTACTCCGTGTTAGAGTATTTTCAAAATACATGCCCAAAATATGCTGAAAATCGATATTTTAGATACCCAAAGTCAATATGTGCATGTATCTTCTGTACCCGTTTATATCTCAAATTCAGGCTCAAAACACCCGAAAATTCAATATTTTGGGGTCCCAGAAGCGATCTGTACATGCCTACTCAGTGCTAGAATATTTTCAAAATTAAAGCTCAAAACATGCTAAAAATCGATATTTTAGGTGCGTAAAGGCGATATCTCAAATTCAGGCCCAAAACACCCGAAAATTCGATATTTTGGGGTCCCAGAAGCGATCTGTACATGCCTACTCCGTGTTAGAGTATTTTCAAAATACAGGCCAAAAACATACTGAAAATCGATCTTTTAGGTGCCCAAAAGTCGATATGTGCATGCATCTTCTGTACCCGTTTATATCTCAAATTCTGGCCCTAAACACCCGAAAGTTCGATATTTTGGGGTCCCAGAAGCGACCTGTACATTCCTACTCAGTGCTAGAATATTTTCAAAATATAGGCTCAAAACATGCTAAAAATCGATATTTTAGGTGCCAAAAAGTCGATATCTCAAATTAAGGCCCAAAACACCCGAAAATTCGATATTTAGGGGTCCCAGTAGCGATCCCTACATGCCTACTCCGTGTTAGAGTATTTTCAAAATACAGGCCAAAAACATACTGAAAATCGATCTTTTAGGTGCCCAAAAGTCGATATGTGCATGAATCTTCTGTACCCGTTTATATCTCAAATTCTGGCCCTAACCACCCGAAAATTCGATATTTTGGGGTCCCAGAAGCGATCTGTACATGCCTACTCCGTGTTAGAGTATTTACAAAATACAGGCTCAAAACATGCTCAAAATCAATGTTTTAGGTGCCCAAAAGTCGATATGTGCATGCATCTTCAGTTCCCGTTTATATCTCAAATTCAGGCTCAAAACTCCCGAAAAATCGATATTTTGGGGTCCCAGAAGCAATCTGTACATGCCTACTCAGTGCTAGAATATTTTCAAAATATAGGCTAAAAACATGCTAAAAATCGATATTTTAGGTGCCAAAAAGTCGATATCTCAAATTCAGTCCCAAAACACCCGAAAATTCGATATTAAGGGGTCCCAGAAGCGATCTGTACATGCCTACTCCGTGTTAGAGTATTTTCAAAATACAGGCTAAAAAACATACTGAAAATCGATCTTTTAGGTGCCCAAAAGTCGATATGTGCATGCATCTTCTGTACCCGTTTATATCTCAAATTCTGGCCCTAAACACCCGAAAATTCGATATTTTGGGGTCCCAGAAGCGATCTGTACATGCCTACTCAGTGCTAGAAAGTTTTCAAAATATAGGCTCAAAACACGCTCAAAATCGATATTTTAGGTGCCCAAAAGTCGATATGTGCATGCATCATCTGTACTCGTTTATATCTCAAATTCTGGCCCAAAACACCCGAAAATTCGATATTTTGGGGTCCCAGAAGCGATCTGTACATGCCTACTCAGTGCTAGAATGTTTTAAAAATATAGGCTTAAAACATGCTCAAAATCGATATTTTAGGTGCCCAAAAGTCGATATGTGCATGAATCTTCTGTACCCGTTTATATCTCAAATTCTGGCCCTAAACACCCGAAAATTCGATATTTTTGGGTCCCTGAACCGATCTGTACATGCCTACTCAGTGCTAGAATGTTTTCAAAATATAGGCTCAAAACATGGTCAAAATCGATATTTTAGGTGCCCAAAAGTCGATATGTGCATGCATCATCTGTACTCGTTTATATCTCAAATTCAAGCTCAAAACACCCGAAAATTCGATATTTTGGGGTCCCAGAAGCGATCTGTACATGCCTACTCAGTGCTAGAATATTTTCAAAATAAAAGCTCAAAACATGCTGCAAATCGATATTTTAGGTGCCAAAAAGTCGATATCTCAAATTCAGTCCCAAAACACCCGAAAATTCGATATCTAGGGGTCCCAGTAGCGATCCCTACATGCCTACTCCGTGTTAGAGTATTTTCAAAATACAGGCCAAAAACATACTGAAAATCGATCTTTTAGGTGCCCAAAAGTCGATATGTGCATGTATCTTCTGTACCCGTTTATATCTCAAATTCTGGCCCTAAACACCCGAAAATTCAATATTTTGGGGTCCCAGAAGCAATCTGTACATGCCTACTCAGTGCTAGAATATTTTCCAAATATAGGCTAAAAACATGCTAAAAATCGATATTTTAGGTGCCAAAAAGTCGATATCTCAAATTAACGCCCAAAACACCCGAAAATTCGATATTTAGGGGTCCCAGAAGCGATCTGTACATGCCTACTCAGTGCTAGAATATTTTCAAAATAAAAGCTCAAAACATGCTCAAAATCGATATTTTAGGTGCCCAAAAGTCGATATGTGCATGCATCATCTGTACTCGTTTATATCTCAAATTCAAGCTCAAAACACCCGAAAATTCGATATTTTGGGGTCCCAGAAGCGATCTGTACATGCCTACTCAGTGCTAGAATATTTTCAGAATAAAAGCTCAAAACATGCTACAAATCGATATTTTAGGTGCCAAAAAGTCGATATCTCAAATTCAGTCCCAAAACACCCGAAAATTCGATATCTAGGGGTCCCAGTAGCGATCCCTACATGCCTACTCCGTGTTAGAGTATTTTCAAAATACAGGCCAAAAACATACTGAAAATCGATCTTTTAGGTGCCCAAAAGTCGATATGTGCATGTATTTTCTGTACCCGTTTATATCTCAAATTCTGGCCCTAAACACCCGAAAATTCAATATTTTGGGGTCCCAGAAGCAATCTGTACATGTCTACTCAGTGCTAGAATATTTTCCAAATATAGGCTAAAAACATGCTAAAAATCGATATTTTAGGTGCCAAAAAGTCGATATCTCAAATTAAGGCCCAAAACACCCGAAAATTCGATATTTAGGGGTCCCAGAAGCGATCTGTACATGCCTACTCAGTGCTAGAATATTTTCAAAATAAAAGCTCAAAACATGCTAAAAATCGATGTTTTAGGTGCGTAAAGGCGATATCTCAAATTCAGGCCCAAAACACCCGAAAATTCGATATCTAGGGGTCCCAGTAGCGATCCCTACATGCCTACTCCGTGTTAGAGTATTTTCAAAATACAGGCCAAAAACATACTGAAAATCGATCTTTTAGGTGCCCAAAAGTCGATATGTGCATGCATCATCTGTACTCGTTTATATCTCAAATTCAAGCTCAAAACACCCGAAAAATCGATATTTTGGGGTCCCAGAAGCGATCTGTACATGCCTACTCCGTGTTAGAGTATTTTCAAAATACATGCCCAAAAACATGCTGAAAATCGATATTTTAGATGCCCAAAGTCAATAAGTGCATGTATCTTCTGTACCCGTTTATATCTCAAATTCAGGCTCAAAACACCCGAAAATTCAATATTTTGGTGTCCCAGAAGCAATCTGTACATGCCTACTCATTGCTAGAATATTTTCAAAATATAGGCTAAAAACATGCTAAAAATCGATATTTTAGGTGCCAAAAAGTCGATATCTCAAATTAAGGCCCAAAACACCTGAAAATTCGATATTTAGGGATCCCAGAAGCGATCTGTACATGCCTACTCCGTGTTAGAGTATTTTCAAAATACAGGCCAAAAACATACTGAAAATCGATCTTTTAGGTGCCCAAAAGTCGATATGTGCATGCATCTTCTGTACCCGTTTACATCTCAAATTCTGGCCATAAACACCCGAAAATTTGATATTTTGGGGTCCCAGAAGCGATCTGTACATGCCTACTCAGTCCTAGAATGTTTTCAAAATATAGGCTCAAAACATGCTCAAAATCGATATTTTAGGTGCCCGAAAGTCGATATGTGCATGCATCTTCTGTACCCGTTTATATCTCAAATTCTGGCCCTAAACACCCGAAAATTCAATATTTTGGGGTCCCAGAAGCAATCTGTACATGCCTACTCAGTGCTAGAATGTTTTCAAAATATAGGCTCAAAACATGCTAAAAATCGATATTTTAGGTGCCAAAAAGTCGATATCTCAAATTAAGGCCGAAAACACCCGAAAATTCGATATTTAGGGGTCCCAGAAGCGATCTGTACATGCCTACTCCGTGTTAGAGTATTTTCAAAATACATGCCCAAAACATGCTCAAAATCGATGTTTTAGGTGACAAAAAGTCGATTTGTGCATGCATCTTCAATACCCGTTTATATCTCAAATTCAGGCTCAAAACACCCGAAAATTCGATATTTTGGGGTCCCAGAATCGATCTGTACATGCCTAATCCGTGTTAGAGTATTTTCAAAATACATGCCCAAAACATGCTGAAAATCGATATTTTAGATACCCAAAGTCAATATGTGCATGTATCTTCTGTACCCGTTTATATCTCAAATTCAGGCTCAAAACACTCGAAAATTCAATATTTTGGGGTCCCAGAAGCAATCTGTACATGCCTACTCAGTGCTAGAATATAATTCAAAATATAGGCAAAAAACAAGCTAAAAATCGATATTTTAGGTTCCAAAAAGTCGATATCTCAAATTAAGGCAAAAAAACACCCGAAAATTCGATATTTACGGGTCCCAGAAGCGATCTGTACATGCCTACTCCGTGTTAGAGTATTTTCAAAATACAGGCCAAAAACATACTGAAAATCGATCTTTTAGGTGCCCAAAAGTCGATATGTGCATGTATCTTCTGTACCCGTTTATATCTCAAATTCAGGCTCAAAACACCCGAAAATTCGATATTTTGGGGTCCCAGAAGCAATCTGTACATGCCTACTCAGTGCTAGAATATTTTCAAAATATAGGATCAAAACATGCTAAAAATCGATATTTTAGGTGCGTAAAAGCGATATCTCAAATTCAGTCCCAAAATACCCGAAAATTCGATTTTTTGGGGTCCCAAAAGCGGTCTGTACATGCCTACTCCGTGTTAGAGTATTTACAAAATACAGGCCCAAAACATGCTCAAAATTGATGTTTTATGTGCCCAAATGTCGATATGTGCATGCATCTTCAGTACTCGTTTATATCTCAAATTCAGGCTCAAACCACCCGAAAATTCGATATTTTGGGGTCCCAGACACGATCTGTACATGCCTACTCCGTGTTAGAGTATTTTCAAAATACATGCCCAAAACATGCTCAAAATCGATATTTTAGATGCCCAAAGTCAATATGTGCATGTATCTTCTGTACCCGTTTATAGCTCAAATTCAGGCTCAAAACACCCGAAAATTCAATATTTTGGGGTCCCAGAAGCAATCTGTACATGCCTACTCAGTGCTAGAATATTTTCAAAATATAGGCTAAAAACATGCTAAAAATCGATCTTTTAGTTGCCAAAAAGTCGATATCTCAAATTCAGTCCCAAAACACCCGAAACTTCGATGTTTAGGGGTCCCAGAAGGGATCTGTACATGCCTACTCCGAGTTAGAGTATTTTCAAAATACAGGCTAAAAACATACTGAAAATCGATCTTTTAGGTGCCGAAAAGTCGATATGTGCATGCATCTTCTGTACCCGTTTATATCTCAAATTATGGCCCTAAACACCCAAAAATTCAATATTTTGGGGTCCCAGAAGCGATCTGTACATGCCTACTCCGTGTTAGAGTATTTTCAAAATTCAGGACCAAAACATTCTGAAAATCGATATTTTTGGTGCCCAAAGTCAATATGTGTATGCATCTTCCATACTCGTTTATATCTCATATTTAGGCTCAAAACACCCGAAAATTCGATATTTTTGGGTCCCAGAAGCGATCTGTACATGCCTACTCAGTGCTAGAATATTTTCAAAATATAGGCTTAAATTAAACATGCTCAAAATCGATATTTTAGGTGCCCAAAAGTCGATATGTGCATGCATCTTCTTTACTCGTTTATATCTCAAATTCTGGCTCAAAACACCCGAAAATTCGATATTTGGGGGTCCCAGAAGCGATCTGTACATGCCTACTCAGTGCTAGAATATTTTCAAAATATAGGCTTAATACATGCTAAAAATCGATATTTTAGGTGCGTAAAGGCGATATCTCAAATTCAGGCCCAAAACACCCGAAAATTCGAAATTTTGGTGTCCCAGAAGCGATCTGGACATGCCTACTCAGTGCTAAAATGTTTTCAAAATATAGGCTTAAATTAAACATGCTCAAAATCGATATTTTAGGTGCCCAAAAGTCGATATGTTCATGCATTTTCTTTACTCGTTTATATCTCAAATTCAGGCTCAAAACACCCGAAAATTCGATATTTTGGGGTCCCAGAAGCGATCTGTACATGCCTACTCCGTGTTAGAGTATTTACAAAATACAGGCCCAAAACATGCTCAAAATCGATGTTTTAGGTGCCCAAAAGTCGATATGTGCATGCATCTTCAGTACCCGTTTATATCTCAAATTCAGGCTCAAAACACCCGAAAATTCGATATTTTGTTTCCCAGAAGCGATCTGTACATGCCTACTCCGTGTTAGAGTATTTTAAAAATACATGCCGAAAACATGCTGAAAATCGATATTTTAGATGCCCAAAGTCAATATGTGCACGTATCTTCTGTACCCGTCTATATCTCAAATTCAGGCTCAAAACACCCGAAAATTCAATATTTTGGGGTCCAAGAAGCAATCTGTACATGCCTACTCAGTGCTAGAATATTTTCATAATATAGGCTAAAAACATGCTAAAAATCGATCTTTAAGGTGCCAAAAAGTCGATATCTCAAATTCAGTCCCAAAACACCCGAAAATTCGATATTTAGGGGTCCTAGAAGCGATCTGTACATTCCTACTCCGTGTTAGAGTATTTTCAATATACAGGCCCAAAACATGCTCAAAATCGATGTTTTAGGTGCCAAAAAGGCGATATGTGAATGCATCTTCAGTACCCGTTTATATCTCAAACTCATTCTCAAAACACCCGAAATTTCGATATTTTGGGGTCCCAGAAGCAATCTGTACATGCCTACTCCGTGTTAGAGTATTTTCAAAATACATGCCGAAAACATGCTGAAAATCAATATTTTTGATGCCGAAAGTCAATATGTGCATGTATCTTCTGTACCCGTTTATATCTCAAATTAAGGCTCAAAACACCCGAAAATTCGATATTTTGGGGTCCCAGAAGCGATCTGTACATGCCTACTCAGTGCTAGAATATTTTCAAAATATAGGCTCAAAACATGCTAAAAATCGATATTTTAGGTGCGTAAAGGCGATATCTCAAATTCAGGCCCAAAACACCCGAAAATTCGATATTTTGGGGTCCCAGAAGCGATCTGTACATGCCTACTCCGTGTTAGAGTATTTACAAAATACAGGCCCAAAACATGCTCAAAATCGATGTTTTAGGTGCCCAAAAGTCGATATGTGCATGAATCTTCTGTACCCGTTTATATCTCAAATTCTGGCCCTAAACACCCGAAAATTCGATATTTTTGGGTCCCAGAAGCGATCTGTACATGTCTACTCAGTGCTAAAATGTTTTCAAAATATATGCTCAAAACATGCTCAAAATCGATATTTTAGGTGCCCAAAAGTCGATATGTGCATGTATCTTCTGTACCCGTCTATATCTCAAATTCAGGCTCAAAACACCCGAAAATTCAATATTTTGGGGTCCAAGAATCAATCTGTACGTGCCAACTCAGTGCTAGAATATTTTCAAAATATAGGCTAAAAACATGCTAAAAATCGATCTTTAAGGTGCCAAAAAGTCGATATCTCAAATTCAGTCCCAAAACACCCGAAAATTCGATATTTAGGGGTCCCAGAAGCGATCTGTACATGCCTACTCCGTGTCAGAGTATTTTCAAAATACAGGCCTAAAACATGCTCAAAATCGATCTTTTAGGTGCCAAAAAGGCGATATGTGCATGCATCTTCAGTACCCGTTTATATCTCAAACTCAGGCTCAAAACACCCGAAAATTCGATATTTTGGGGTCCCAGAAGCGATCTGTACATGCCTACTCAGTGCTAGAATATTTTCAAAATATAGGCTCAAAACATGCTAAAAATCGATATTTTAGGTGCGTAAAGGCGATATCTCAAATTCAGGCCCAAAACACCCGAAAATTCGATATTTTGGGGTCCCAGAAGCGATCTGTACATGCCTACTCCGTGTTAGAGTATTTACAAAATACAGGTCCAAAACATACTCAAAATCGACGTTTTAGGTGCCCAAAAGTCGATATGTGCATGCATCTTCTGTACCCGTTTATATCTCAAATTCTGGCCCTAAACACCCGAAAATTCGATATTTTTGGGTCCCAGAGGCGATCTGTACATGTCTAGTCAGTGCTAGAATGTTTTCAAAATATAGGCTTAAAACATGCTCAAATTCGATATTTTAGGTGCCCAAAAGTCGATATGTGCATGAATCTTCTGTACTCGTTTATATCTCAAATTCTGGCCCTAAACACCCGAAAATTCGATATTTTTGGGTCCCAGAAGCGATCTGTACATGCCTACTCAGTGCTAGAATGTTTTCAAAATATAGGCTCAAAACATGCTCAAAATCGATATTTTAGGTGCCCAAAAGTCGATATGTGCATGCATCTTCTGTACTCGTTTATATCTCAAATTCAAGCTCAAAACACCCGAAAATTCGATATTTTGGGGTCCCAGAAGCGATCTGTACATGCCTACTCAGTGCTAGAATATTTTCAAAATTAAAGTCCAAAACATGCTAAAAATCGATATTTTAGGTGCGTAAAGGCAATATCTCAAATTCAGGCCCAAAACACCCGAAAATTCGATATTTAGGGGTCCCAGAAGGGATCTGTACATGCCTACTCCGTGTTAGAGTATTTTCAAAATACAGGCTAAAAACATTCTGAAAATCGATCTTTTAGGTGCCCAAAAGTCGATATGTGCATGCATCTTCTGTACTCGTTTATATCTCAAATTATGGCCCTAAACACCCGAAAATTCAATATTTTGGGGTCCCAGAAGCGATCTGTACATGCCTACTCCGTGTTAGAGTATTTTCTAAATTCAGGACCAAAACATGCTGAAAATCAATATTTTTGGTGCCCAAAAGTCGATGTGTGTATGCATCTTCTATACTCGTTCATATCTCAAATTTAGGCTCAAAACACCCGAAAATTCGATATTTTTGGGTCCCAGAAGCGATGTGTACATGCCTACTCAGTGCTAGAATATTTTCAAAATATAGGCTCAAAACATGCTAAAAATCGATATTTTAGGTGCATAAAGGCGATATCTCAAATTCAGGCCCAAAACACCCGAAAATTCGATATTTTGGGGTCCCAGAAGCGATCTGGACATGCCTACTCAGTGCTAGAATGTTTTCAAAATATAGGCTTAAAACATGCTCAAAATCGATATTTTAGGTGCCCAAAAGTCGATATGTGCATGCATCTTCTGTACTCGTTTATATCTCAAATTCAGGCTCAAAACACCCGAAAATTCGATATTTTTGGGTCCCAGAAGCGATGTGTACATGCCTACTCAGTGCTAGAATATTTTCAAAATATAGGCTCAAAACATGCTAAAAATCGATATTTTAGGTGCGTAAAGGTGATATCTCAAATTCAGGCCCAAAACACCCGAAAATTCGATATTTTGGGGTCCCAGAAGCGATCTGTACATGCCTACTCCGTGTTAGAGTATTTACAAAATACAGGCCCAAAACATGCTCAAAATCGATGTTTAAGGTGCCCAAAAGTCGATATGTGCATGCATCTTCAGTACCCGTTTATATCTCAAATTCAGGCTCAAAACACCCGAAAATTCGATATTTTGTTTCCCAGAAGCGATCTGTACATGCCTACTCCATGTTAGAGTATTTTCAAAATACATGCCGAAAACATGCTGAAAATCGATATTTTAGATGCCCAAAGTCAATATGTGCATGTATCTTCTGTACCCTTCTATATCTCAAATTCAGGCTCAAAACACCCGAAAATTCAATATTTTGGGGTCCAAGAAGCAACCTGTACATGCCTACTCAGTGCTAGAATATTTTCAAAATATAGGCTAAAAAACATGCTAAAAATCGATCTTTTAGGTGCCAAAAAGTCGATATCTCAAATTAAGGCCCAAAACACCCGAAAATTAGATATTTAGGGGTCCCAGAAGCGATCTGTACATGCCTACTCCGTGTTAGAGTATTTTCAAAATACAGGCCAAAAACATACTGAAAATCGATTTTTTAGGTGCCCAAAAGTCGATTTGTGCATGTATCTTCTGTACCCGTTTATATCTCAAATTCAGGCTCAAAACATCCGAAAATTCGATATTTTGGGGTCTCAGAAGCAATCTGTACATGCCTACTCAGTGCTAGAATATTTTCAAAATATAGGCTCAAAACATGCTAAAAATCGATATTTTAGGTGCCAAAAAGTCGATATCTCAAATTAAGGCCCAAAACACTCGAAAATTCGATATTTAGGGGTCCCAGAAGCGATCTGTACATGCCTACTCCGTGTTAGAGTATTTTCAAAATACAGGCCAAAAACATACTGAAAATCGATCCTTTAGGTGCCCAAAAGTCGATATGTGCATGCATCTTCTGTACCCGTTTATATCTCAAATTCAGGCCCTAAACACCCGAAAATTCGATATTTTTGGGTCCCAGAAGCGATCTGTACATACCTACTCAGTGCTAGAATATTTTCAAAATATAGGCTCAAAACATGCTCAAAATCGATATTTTAGGTGCCCAAAAGTCGATATGTGCATGCATCTTCTGTACCCGTTTATATCTCAAATTCTGGCCCTAAACACCCGAAAATTCGATATTTTTGGGTCCCAGAAGCTATCTGTACATGCCTACTCAGTGCTAGAATGTTTTCAAAATATAGGCTCAAAACATGCTCAAAATCGATATTTTAGGTGCCCGAAAGTCGATATGTGCATGCATCATCTGTACTCGTTTATATCTCAAATTCTGGCCCTAAACACCCGAAAATTCGATATTTTTGGGTCCCAGAAGCGATCTGTACATGATTACTCATTGCTAGAATGTTTTCTAAATATAGGCTCAAAACATGCTCAAAATCGATATTTTAGGTGCCCAAAAGTCGATATGTGCATGCATCTTCTGTACCCGTTTATATCTCAAATTCTGGCCCTAAACACCCGAAAATTCGATATTTTTGGGTCCCAGAAGCGATCTGTACATGCCTACTCAGTGCTAGAATGTTTTCAAAATATAGGCTCAAAACATGCTCAAAATCGATATTTTAGGTGCCCAAAAGTCGATATGTGCATGCATCATCTGTACTCGTTTATATCTCAAATTCTGGCCCTAAACACCCGAAAATTCGATATTTTGGGGTCCCAGAAGCGATCTGTACATGACTACTCATTGTAAGAATGTTTTCAAAATATAAGCTCAAAACTTGCTCAAAATCGATATTTTAGGTGCCCAAAAGTCGATATGTGCATGCATCTTCTGTACCCGTTTATATCTCAAATTCTGGCCCTAAACACCGGAAAATTCGATATTTTTGGGTCCCAGAAGCGATCTGTACATGCCTACTCAGTGCTAGAAGGTTTTCAAAATATAGGCTCAAAACATGCTCAAAATCGATATTTTAGGTGCCCAAAAGTCGATATGTGCATGCATCATCTGTACTCGTTTATATCTCAAATTCAAGCTCAAAACACCCGAAAATTCGATATTTTTGGGTCCCAGAAACGATCTGTACATGCCTACTCAGTCCTAGAATGTTTTCAAAATATAGGCTCAAAACATGCTCAAAATCGATATTTTAGGTGCCCGAAAGTCGATATGTGCATGCATCTTCTGTACCCGTTTATATCTCAAATTCTGGCCATAAACACCCGAAAATTCGATATTTTGGGGTCCCAGAAGCAATATGTACATGCCTACTCCGTGTTAGAGTATTTTCAAAATTCAGGCCCAAAACTCTCTGTAAATCGATATTTTTGGTGCCCAAAGTCAATATGTGTATGCATCTTTTATACTCGCTTATATCTCAAATTCAGGCTCAAAACACCCGAAAATTCGATATTTTGGGGTCCCAGAAGCGATCTGTACATGCCTACTCAGTGCTAGAATGTTTTCAAGATATAGGCTCAAAACATGCTCAAAATCGATATTTTAGGTGCCTAAAAGTCGATATGTGCATGCATCTTCTGTACTCGTTTATATCTCAAATTCAGGCTCAAAACACCCGAAAATTCGATATTTTGGGGTCCCAGAAGCGATCTGTACATACCTACTCAGTGCTAGAATATTTTCAAAATATAGGCTCAAAACATGCTAAAAATCGATATTTTAGGTGCGTTAAGGCGATATCTCAAATTCAGGCTCAAAACACCCGAAAATTCGATATTTTGGGGTCACAGAAGCGATCTGTACATGCCTATTCCGTGTTAGAGTATTTACAAAATACAGGCCCAAAACATGCTCAAAATCGATGTTTTAGGTGCCCAAAAGTCGATATGTGCATGCATCTTCAGTACCCGTTTATATCTCAAATTCAGGCTCACAACACACGAAAATTCGATATTTTGGGGTCCCAGAAGCGATCTGTACATGCCTACTCAGTGCTAGAATATTTTCAAAATTAAAGCTCAAAACATGCTAAAAATCGATATTTTAGGTGCGTAAAGGCAATATCTCAAATTCAGGCCCAAAACAACCGAAAATTCGATATTTAGGGGTCCCAGAAGGGATCTGTACATGCCTACTCCGTGTTAGAGTATTTTCAAAATACAGGCTAAAAACATTCTGAAAATCGATCTTTTAGGTGCCCAAAAGTCGATATGTGCATGCATCTTCTGTACCCGTTTATATCTCAAATTATGGCCCTAAACACCCGAAAATTAAATATTTTGGGGTCCCAGAAGCGATCTGTACATGCCTACTCCGTGTTAGAGTATTTTCTAAATTCAGGCCCAAAACATGCTGAAAATCAATATTTTTGGTGCCCAAAAGTCGATATGTGTATGCATCTTCTATACTCGTTCATATCTCAAATTTAGGCTCAAAACACCCGAAAATTCGATATTTTTGGGTCCCAGAAGCGATGTGTACATGCCTACTCAGTGCTAGAATATTTTCAAAATATAGGCTCAAAACATGCTAAAAATCGATATTTTAGGTGCATAAAGGCGATATCTCAAATTCAGGCCCAAAACACCCGAAAATTCGATATTTTGGGGTCCCAGAAGCGATCTGGACATGCCTACTCAGTGCTAGAATGTTTTCAAAATATAGGCTTAAAACATGCTCAAAATCGATATTTTAGGTGCCCAAAAGTCGATATGTGCATGCATCTTCTGTACTCGTTTATATCTCAAATTCAGGCTCAAAACACCCGAAAATTCGATATTTTTGGGTCCCAGAAGCGATGTGTACATGCCTACTCAGTGCTAGAATATTTTCAAAATATAGGCTCAAAACATGCTAAAAATCGATATTTTAGGTGCGTAAAGGTGATATCTCAAATTCAGGCCCAAAACACCCGAAAATTCGATATTTTGGGGTCCCAGAAGCGATCTGTACATGCCTACTCCGTGTTAGAGTATTTACAAAATACAGGCCGAAAACATGCTCAAAATCGATGTTTAAGATGCCCAAAAGTCGATATGTGCATGCATCTTCAGTACCCGTTTATATCTCAAATTTCATTCTCAAAACACCCGCAAATTCAATATTTTGTTTCCCAGAAGCGATCTGTACATGCCTACTCCGTGTTAGAGTATTTTCAAAATACATGCCGAAAACATGCTGAAAATCGATATTTTAGATGCCCAAAGTCAATATGTGCATGTATCTTCTGTACCCGTCTATATCTCAAATTCAGGCTCAAAACACCCGAAAATTCAATATTTTGGGGTCCAAGAAGCAACCTGTACATGCCTACTCAGTGCTAGAATATTTTCAAAATATAGGCTAAAAAACATGCTAAAAATCGATCTTTTAGGTGCCAAAAAGTCGATATCTCAAATTAAGGCCCAAAACACCCGAAAATTAGATATTTAGGGGTCCCAGAAGCGATCTGTACATGCCTACTCCGTGTTAGAGTATTTTCAAAATACAGGCCAAAAACATACTGAAAATCGATCTTTTAGGTGCCCAAAAGTCGATATGTGCATGCATCTTATGTACCCGTTTATATCTCAAATTCTGGCCCTAAACACCCGAAAATTCGATATTTTTGGGTCCCAGAAGTGATCTGTACATACCTACTCAGTGCTAGAATGTTTTCAAAATATAGGCTCAAAACATGCTCAAAATCGATATTTTAGGTGCCCAAAAGTCGATATGTGCATGCATCTTCTGTACCCGTTTATATCTCAAATTCTGGCCCTAAACACCCGAAAATTCGATATTTTTGGGTCCCAGAAGCGATCTGTACATGCCTACTCAGTGCTAGAATGTTTTCAAAATATAGGCTCAAAACATGCTCAAAATCGATATTTTAGGTGCCCGAAAGTCGATATGTGCATGCATCATCTGTACTCGTTTATATCTCAAATTCTAGCCCTAAACACCCGAAAATTCGATATTTTGGGGTCCCAGAAGCGATCTGTACATGCCTACTCATTGCTAGAATGTTTTCTAAATATAGGCTCAAAACATGCTCAAAATCGATATTTTAGGTGCCCAAAAGTCGATATGTGCATGCATCTTCTGTACCCGTTTATATCTCAAATTCTGGCCCTAAACACCCGAAAATTCGATATTTTTGGGTCCCAGAAGCGATCTGTACATGCCTACTCAGTGCTAGAATGTTTTCAAAATATAGGCTCAAAACATGCTCAAAATCGATATTTTAGGTGCCCAAAAGTCGATATGTGCATGCATCATCTGTACTCGTTTATATCTCAAATTCTGGCCCTAAACACCCGAAAATTCGATATTTTGGGGTCCCAGAAGCAATCTGTACATGCCTACTCATTGCTAGAATGTTTTCAAAATATAAGCTCAAAACTTGCTCAAAATCGATATTTTAGGTGCCCAAAAGTCGATATGTGCATGCATCTTCTGTACCCGTTTATATCTCAAATTCTGGCCCTAAACACCGGAAAATTCGATATTTTTGGGTCCCAGAAGCGATCTGTACATGCCTACTCAGTGCTAGAAGGTTTTCAAAATATAGGCTCAAAACATGCTCAAAATCGATATTTTAGGTGAACAAAAGTCGATATGTGCATGCATCATCTGTACTCGTTTATATCTCAAATTCAAGCTCAAAACACCCGAAAATTCGATATTTTTGGGTCCCAGAAGCGATCTGTACATGCCTACTCAGTCCTAGAATGTTTTCAAAATATAGGCTCAAAACATGCTCAAAATCGATATTTTAGGTGCCCGAAAGTCGATATGTGCATGCATCATCTGTACTCGTTTATATCTCAAATTCTGGCCCTAAACACCCGAAAATTCGATATTTTGGGGTCCCAGAAGCGATCTGTACATGCCTACTCATTGCTAGAATGTTTTCTAAATATAGGCTCAAAACATGCTCAAAATCGATATTTTAGGTGCCCAAAAGTCGATATGTGCATGCATCTTCTGTACCCGTTTATATCTCAAATCCTGGCCCTAAACACCCGAAAATTCGATATTTTGGGGTCCCAGAAGCGATCTGTACATGCCTACTCCGTGTTAGAGTATTTTCAAAATTCAGGCCCAAAACTCTATGTAAATCGATATTTTTGGTGCCCAAAGTCAATATGTGTATGCATCTTTTATACTCGTTTATATCTCAAATTCAGGCTCAAAACACCCGAAAATTCGATATTTTGGGGTCCCAGAAGCGATCTGTACATGCCTACTCAGTGCTAGAATGTTTTCAAGATATAGGCTCAAATCATGCTCAAAATCGATATATTAGGTGCCTAAAAGTCGATATGTGCATGCATCTTCTGTACTCGTTTATATCTCAAATTCAGGCTCAAAACACCCGAAAATTCGATATTTTGGGGTCCCAGAAGCGATCTGTACATACCTACTCAGTGCTAGAATATTTTCAAAATATAGGCTCAAAACATGCTAAAAATCGATATTTTAGGTGCGTTAAGGCGATATCTGAAATTCAGGCTCAAAACACCCGAAAATTCGATATTTTGGGGTCACAGAAGCGATCTGTACATGCCTATTCCGTGTTAGAGTATTTACAAAATACAAGCCCAAAACATGCTCAAAATCGATGTTTTAGGTGCCCAAAAGTCGATATGTGCATGCATCTTCAGTACCCGTTTATATCTCAAATTCAGGCTCAAAACACCCTAAAATTCGATATTTTGGGGTCCCAGAAGCGATCTGTACATGCCTACTCCGTGTTAGAGTATTTACAAAATACAGGCCCAAAACATGCTCAAAATCGATGTTTTAGGTGCCCAAAAGTCGATATGTGCATGCATCTTCAGTACCCGTTTATATCTCAAATTCAGGCTCAAAACACCCGAAAAATCGATATTTTGGGGTCCCAGAAGCGATCTGTACATGCCTACTCAGTGCTAGAATATTTTCATAATACAGACTCAAAACATGCTAAAAATCGATATTTTAGGTGCCAAAAAGTCGATATCTCAAATTAAGGCCCAAAACACCCGAAAATTCGATATCTAGGGGTCCCAGTAGCGATCCCTACATGCCTACTCCGTGTTAGAGTATTTTCAAAATACAGGCCAAAAACATACTGAAAATCGATGTCTTAGGTGCCCAAATGTCGATATGTGCATGCATCTTCTGTACCCGTTTATATCTCAAATTCTGGCCCTAAACACCCGAAAATTCAATATTTTGGGGTCCCAGAAGCAATCTGTACATGCCTACTCAGTGCTAGAATATTTTCCAAATATAGGCTAAAAACATGCTAAAAATCGATATTTTAGGTGCCAAAAAGTCGATATCTCAAATTAAGGCCCAAAACACCCGAAAATTCGATATTTAGGGGTCCCAGAAGCGATCTGTACATGCCTACACCGTGTTAGATTTATTTCAAAATACAGGCCAAAAACATACTGAAAATCGATCTTTTAGGTGCCCAAAAGTCGATATGTGCATGTATCTTCTGTACCCGTTTATATCTCAAATTCAGGCTCAAAACACCCGAAAATTCGATATTTTGGGGTCCCAGAAGCAATCTGTACATGCCTACTCAGTGCAAGAATATTTTCAAAATATAGGCTAAAAACATGCTAAAAATCGATATTTTAGGTGCCAAAAAGTTGATATATCAAATTAAGGCCCAAAACACCCGAATATTCGATATTTAGGGGTCCCAGAAGCGATCTGTACATGCCTACTCCGTCTTAGAGTATTTTCAAAATACAGGCCCAAAACATGCTCAAAATCGATATTTTAGGTGACAAAAAGTCGATATGTGCATGCATCTTCAGTACCCGTTTATATCTCAAATTCAGGCTCAAAACACCCGAAAATTCGATATTTTGGGGTCCCAGAAGTGATCTGTACATGCCTACTCCGTGTTAGAGTATTTTCAAAATACATGCCCAAAACATGCTGAAAATCGATATTTTAGATACCCAAAGTCAATATGTGCATGTATCTTCTGTACCCGTTTATATCTCAAATTCAGGCTCAAAACACCCGAAAAATCGATATTTTGGGGTCCCAGAAGCGATCTGTACATGCCTACTCAGTGCTAGAATATTTTCAAAATATAGGCTCAAAACATGCTAAAAATCGATATTTTAGGTGCGTTAAGGCGATATCTCAAATTCAGGCTCAAAACACCCGAAAATTCGATATTTTGGGGTTCCAGAAGCGATCTGTATATGCCTACTCCGTGTTTGAGTATTTACAAAATACAGGCCCAAAACATGCTCAAAATCGATGTTTTAGGTGCCCAAAAGTCGATATGTGCATGCATCTTCAGTACCCGTTCATATCTCAAATTCAGGCTCAAAACACCCGAAAATTCGATATTTTGGGGTCCCAGAAGCGATCTGTACATGCCTACTCCGTGTTCGAGTATTTACAAAATACAGGCACAAATCATGCTCAAAATCGATGTTTTAGGTGCCCAAAAGTCGATATTTGCATGCATCTTCAGTACCCGTTTATATCTCAAATTCAGGCTCAAAACACCCGAAAATTCGATATTTTGGGGTCCCAGAAGCGATCTGTACATGCCTACTCAGTGCTAGAATATTTTCAAAATATAGGCTCAAAACATGCTAAAAATCGATATTTTAGGTGCGTTAAGGCGATATCTCAAATTCAGGCTCAAAACACCAGAAAATTCGATATTTTGGGGTCCCAGAAGCGATCTGTACATGCCTACTCCGTGTTAGAGTATTTACAAAATACAGGCCCAAAACATGCTCAAAATCGATGTTTTAGGTGCCCAAAAGTCGATATGTGCATGCATCTTGAGTACCCGTTTATATCTCAAATTCAGGCTCAAAACACCCGAAAATTCGATATTTTGGGGTCCCAGAAGCGATCTGTACATGCCTACTCAATGCTAGAATA
This sequence comes from Petrolisthes cinctipes, assembly GCA_033782935.1. Taxonomy (NCBI): domain Eukaryota; kingdom Metazoa; phylum Arthropoda; class Malacostraca; order Decapoda; family Porcellanidae; genus Petrolisthes; species Petrolisthes cinctipes. The sequence continues at coordinate 253,675 of JAWQEG010000930.1, read as the reverse complement.
TTTTCAAAATATAGGCTCAAAACATGCTAAAAATCGATATTTTAGGTGCCAAAAAGTCGATATCTCAAATTAAGGCCCAAAACACCCGAATATTCGATATTTAGGGGTCCCAGAAGCGATCTGTACATGCCTACTCCGTGTTAGAGTATTTTCAAAATACAGGCCAAAAACATACTGAAAATCGATCTTTTAGGTGCCCAAAAGTCGATATGTGCATGCATCTTATGTACCCGTTTATATCTCAAATTCTGGCCCTAAACACCCGAAAATTCGATATTTTGGGGTCCCAGAAGCGATCTGTACATACCTACTCAGTGCTAGAATGTTTTCAAAATATAGGCTCAAAACATGCTCAAAATCGATATTTTAGGTGCCCAAAAGTCGATATGTGCATGCATCTTCTGTACCCGTTTATATCTCAAATTCTGGCCCTAAACACCCGAAAATTCGATATTTTTGGGTCCCAGAAGCGATCTGTACATGCCTACTCAGTGCTAGAATGTTTTCAAAATATAGGCTCAAAACATGCTCAAAATCGATATTTTAGGTGCCCGAAAGTCGATATGTGCATGCATCATCTGTACTCGTTTATATCTCAAATTCTGGCCCTAAACACCCGAAAATTCGATATTTTGGGGTCCCAGAAGCGATCTGTGCATGCCTACTCATTGCTAGAATGTTTTCTAAATATAGGCTCAAAACATGCTCAAAATCGATATTTTAGGTGCCCAAAAGTCGATATGTGCATGCATCTTCTGTACCCGTTTATATCTCAAATTCTGGCCCTAAACACCCGAAAATTCGATATTTTTGGGTCCCAGAAGCGATCTGTACATGCCTACTCAGTGCTAGAATGTTTTCAAAATATAGGCTCAAAACATGCTCAAAATCGATATTTTAGGTGCCCAAAAGTCGATATGTGCATGCATCATCTGTACTCGTTTATATCTCAAATTCTGGCCCTAAACACCCGAAAATTCGATATTTTGGGGTCCCAGAAGCGATCTGTACATGCCTACTCATTGCTAGAATGTTTTCAAAATATAAGCTCAAAACTTGCTCAAAATCGATATTTTAGGTGCCCAAAAGTCGATATGTGCATGCATCTTCTGTACCCGTTTATATCTCAAATTCTGGCCCTAAACACCGGAAAATTCGATATTTTTGGGTCCCAGAAGCGATCTGTACATGCCTACTCAGTGCTAGAAGGTTTTCAAAATATAGGCTCAAAACATGCTCAAAATCGATATTTTAGGTGAACAAAAGTCGATATGTGCATGCATCATCTGTACTCGTTTATATCTCAAATTCAAGCTCAAAACACCCGAAAATTCGATATTTTTGGGTCCCAGAAGCGATCTGTACATGCCTACTCAGTCCTAGAATGTTTTCAAAATATAGGCTCAAAACATGCTCAAAATCGATATTTTAGGTGCCCGAAAGTCGATATGTGCATGCATCTTCTGTACCCGTTTATATCTCAAATTCTGGCCCTAAACACCCGAAAATTCGATATTTTGGGGTCCCAGAAGCGATCTGTACATGCCTACTCCGTGTTAGAGTATTTTCAAAATTCAGGCCCAAAACTCTCTGTAAATCGATATTTTTGGTGCCCAAAGTCAATATGTGTATGCATCTTTTATACTCGTTTATATCTCAAATTCAGGCTCAAAACACCCGAAAATTCGATATTTTGGGGTCCCAGAAGCGATCTGTACATGCCTACTCAGTGCTAGAATGTTTTCAAGATATAGGCTCAAAACATGCTCAAAATCGATATTTTAGGTGCCTAAAAGTCGATATGTGCATGCATCTTCTGTACTCGTTTATATCTCAAATTCAGGCTCAAAACACCCGAAAATTCGATATTTTGGGGTCCCAGAAGCGATCTGTACATACCTACTCAGTGCTAGAATATTTTCAAAATATAGGCTCAAAACATGCTAAAAATCGATATTTTAGGTGCGTTAAGGCGATATCTCAAATTCAGGCTCAAAACACCCGAAAATTCGATATTTTGGGGTCACAGAAGCGATCTGTACATGCCTATTCCGTGTTAGAGTATTTACAAAATACAGGCCCAAAACATGCTCAAAATCGATGTTTTAGGTGCCCAAAAGTCGATATGTGCATGCATCTTCAGTACCCGTTTATATCTCAAATTCAGGCTCAAAACACCCGAAAATTCGATATTTTGGGGTCCCAGAAGCGATCTGTACATGCCTACTCCGTGTTAGAGTATTTACAAAATACAGGCCCAAAACATGCTCAAAATCGATGTTTTAGGTGCCCAAAAGTCGATATGTGCATGCATCTTCAGTACCCGTTTATATCTCAAATTCAGGCTCAAAACACCCGAAAATTCGATATTTTGGGGTCCCAGAAGCGATCTGTACATGCCTACTCAGTGCTAGAATATTTTCAAAATACAGACTCAAAACATGCTAAAAATCGATATTTTAGGTGCCAAAAAGTCGATATCTCAAATTAAGGCCCAAAACACCCGAAAATTCGATATCTAGGGGTCCCAGTAGCGATCCCTACATGCCTACTCCGTGTTAGAGTATTTTCAAAATACAGGCCAAAAACATACTGAAAATCGATGTCTTAGGTGCCCAAATGTCGATATGTGCATGCATCTTCTGTACCCGTTTATATCTCAAATTCTGGCCCTAAACACCCGAAAATTCAATATTTTGGGGTCCCAGAAGCAATCTGTACATGCCTACTCAGTGCTAGAATATTTTCCAAATATAGGCTAAAAACATGCTAAAAATCGATATTTTAGGTGCCAAAAAGTCGATATCTCAAATTAAGGCCCAAAACACCCGAAAATTCGATATTTAGGGGTCCCAGAAGCGATCTGTACATGCCTACACCGTGTTAGATTTATTTCAAAATACAGGCCAAAAACATACTGAAAATCGATCTTTTAGGTGCCCAAAAGTCGATATGTGCATGTATCTTCTGTACCCGTTTATATCTCAAATTCAGGCTCAAAACACCCGAAAATTCGATATTTTGGGGTCCCAGAAGCAATCTGTACATGCCTACTCAGTGCAAGAATATTTTCAAAATATAGGCTAAAAACATGCTAAAAATCGATATTTTAGGTGCCAAAAAGTTGATATATCAAATTAAGGCCCAAAACACCCGAATATTCGATATTTAGGGGTCCCAGAAGCGATCTGTACATGCCTACTCCGTCTTAGAGTATTTTCAAAATACAGGCCCAAAACATGCTCAAAATCGATATTTTAGGTGACAAAAAGTCGATATGTGCATGCATCTTCAGTACCCGTTTATATCTCAAATTCAGGCTCAAAACACCCGAAAATTCGATATTTTGGGGTCCCAGAAGTGATCTGTACATGCCTACTCCGTGTTAGAGTATTTTCAAAATACATGCTCAAAACATGCTGAAAATCGATATTTTAGATACCCAAAGTCAATATGTGCATGTATCTTCTGTACCCGTTTATATCTCAAATTCAGGCTCAAAACACCCGAAAATTCGATATTTTGGGGTCCCAGAAGCGATCTGTACATGCCTACTCAGTGCTAGAATATTTTCAAAATATAGGCTCAAAACATGCTAAAAATCGATATTTTAGGTGCGTTAAGGCGATATCTCAAATTCAGGCTCAAAACACCCGAAAATTCGATATTTTGGGGTCCCAGAAGCGATCTGTATATGCCTACTCCGTGTTTGAGTATTTACAAAATACAGGCCCAAAACATGCTCAAAATCGATGTTTTAGGTGCCCAAAAGTCGATATGTGCATGCATCTTCAGTACCCGTTTATATCTCAAATTCAGGCTCAAAACACCCGAAAATTCGATATTTTGGGGTCCCAGAAGCGATCTGTACATGCCTACTCCGTGTTCGAGTATTTACAAAATACAGGCACAAATCATGCTCAAAATCGATGTTTTAGGTGCCCAAAAGTCGATATTTGCATGCATCTTCAGTACCCGTTTATATCTCAAATTCAGGCTCAAAACTCCCGAAAATTCGATATTTTGGGGTCCCAGAAGCGATCTGTACATGCCTACTCAGTGCTAGAATATTTTCAAAATATAGGCTCAAAACATGCTAAAAATCGATATTTTAGGTGCGTTAAGGCGATATCTCAAATTCAGGCTCAAAACACCCGAAAATTCGATATTTTGGGGTCCCAGAAGCGATCTGTACATGCCTACTCCGTGTTAGAGTATTTACAAAATACAGGCCCAAAACATGCTCAAAATCGATGTTTTAGGTGCCCAAAAGTCGATATGTGCATGCATCTTGAGTACCCGTTTATATCTCAAATTCAGGCTCAAAACACCCGAAAATTCGATATTTTGGGGTCCCAGAAGCGATCTGTACATGCCTACTCAATGCAAGAATATTTTCAAAATATAGGCTCAAAACATGCTAAAAATCGATATTTTAGGTGCCAAAAAGTCGATATCTCAAATTAAGGCCCAAAACACCCGAATATTCGATATTTAGGGGTCCCAGAAGCGATCTGTACATGCCTACTCCGTCATAGAGTATTATTAAAATACAGGCCCAAAACATGCTCAAAATCGATATTTCAGGTGACAAAAAGTCGATATGTGCATGCATCTTCAGTACCCGTTTATATCTCAAATTCCGGCTCAAAACACCCGAAAATTCGATATTTTGGGGTCCCAGAAGCGATCTGTACATGCCTACTCCGTGTTAGAGTATTTTCAAAATACATGCCCAAAACATTCTGAAAATCGATATTTTAGATGCCCAAAGTCAATATGTGCATGTATCTTCTGTACCCGTCTATATCTCAAATTCAGGCTCAAAACACCCGAAAATTCAATATTTTGGGGTCCAAGAAGCAACCTGTACATGCTTACTCAGTGCTAGAATATTTTCAAAATATAGGCTAAAAAACATGCTAAAAATCGATCTTTTAGGTGCCAAAAAGTCGATATCTCAAATTAAGGCCCAAAACACCCGAAAATTAGATATTTAGGGGTCCCAGAAGCGATCTGTACATGCCTACTCCGTGTTAGAGTATTTTCAAAATACAGGCCAAAAACATACTGAAAATCGATCTTCTAGGTGCCCAAAAGTCGATTTGTGCATGTATCTTCTGTACCCGTTTATATCTCAAATTCAGGCTCAAAACATCCGAAAATTCGATATTTTGGGGTCTCAGAAGCAATCTGTACATGCCTACTCAGTGCTAGAATATTTTCAAAATATAGGCTCAAAACATGCTAAAAATCGATATTTTAGGTGCCAAAAAGTCGATATCTCAAATTAAGGCCCAAAACACTCGAAAATTCGATATTTAGGGGTCCCAGAAGCGATCTGTACATGCCTACTCCGTGTTAGAGTATTTTCAAAATACAGGCCAAAAACATACTGAAAATCGATCTTTTAGGTGCCCAAAAGTCGATATGTGCATGCATCTTCTGTACCCGTTTATATCTCAAATTCAGGCCCTAAACACCCGAAAATTCGATATTTTTGGGTCCCAGAAGCGATCTGTACATACCTACTCAGTGCTAGAATGTTTTCAAAATATAGGCTCAAAACATGCTCAAAATCGATATTTTAGGTGCCCAAAAGTCGATATGTGCATGCATCTTCTGTACCCGTTTATATCTCAAATTCTGGCCCTAAACACCCGAAAATTCGATATTTTTGGGTCCCAGAAGCGATCTGTACATGCCTACACAGTGCTAGAATGTTTTCAAAATATAGGCTCAAAACAAGCTCAAAATCGATATTTTAGGTGCCCAAAAGTCGATATGTGCATGCATCATCTGTACTCGTTTATATCTCAAATTCTGGCCCTAAACACCCGAAAATTCGATATTTTTGGGTCCCAGAAGCGATCTGTACATGCCTACTCAGTGCTAGAATGTTTTCAAAATATAGGCTCAAAACATGCTCAAAATCGATATTTTAGGTGCCCAAAAGTCGATATGTGCATGCATCATCTGTACTCGTTTATATCTCAAATTCTGGCCCTAAACACCCGAAAATTCGATATTTTGGAGTCCCAGAAGCGATTTGTACATGCCTGCTCATTGCTAGTATGTTTTCAAAATATAAGCTCAAAACTTGCTCAAAATCGATATTTTAGGTGCCCAAAAGTCGATATGTGCATGCATCTTCTGTACCCGTTTATATCTCAAATTCTGGCCCTAAACACCGGAAAATTCGATATTTTTGGGTCCCAGAAGCGATCTGTACATGCCTACTCAGTGCTAGAAGGTTTTCAAAATATAGGCTCAAAACATGCTCAAAATCGATATTTTAGGTGCCCAAAAGTCGATATGTGCATGCATCATCTGTACTCGTTTATATCTCAAATTCAAGCTCAAAACACCCGAAAATTCGATATTTTTGGGTCCCAGAAGCGATCTGTACATGCCTACTCAGTCCTAGAATGTTTTCAAAATATAGGCTCAAAACATGCTCAAAATCGATATTTTAGGTGCCAAAAAGTCGATATCTCAAATTAAGGCCCAAAACACCCGAAAATTCGATATTTAGGGGTCCCAGTAGCGATCCCTACATGCCTACTCCGTGTTAGAGTATTTTCAAAATACAGGCCAAAAACATACTGAAAATCGATCTTTTAGGTGCCCAAAAGTCGATATGTGCATGAATCTTCTGTACCCGTTTATATCTCAAATTCTGGCCCTAAACACCCGAAAATTCGATATTTTGGGGTCCCAGAAGCGATCTGTACATGCCTACTCAGTGCTAGAATGTTTTCATAATATAGGCTCAAAACATGGTCAAAATCGATATTTTAGGTGCCCAAAAGTCGATATGTGCATGCATCTTCTGTACTCGTTTATATCTCAAATTCAGGCTCAAAACACCCGAAAATTCGATATTTTGGGGTCCCAGAAGCGATCTGTACATGCCTACTCAGTGCTAGAATATTTTCAAAATATAGGCTCAAAACATGCTAAAAATCGATATTTTAGGTGCGTTAAGGCGATATCTCAAATTCAGGCTCAAAACACCCGAAAATTCGATATTTTGGGGTCCCAGAAGCGATCTGTAAATGCCTACTCCGTGTTTGAGTATTTACAAAATACAGGCCCAAAACATGCTCAAAATCGATGTTTTAGGTGCCCAAAAGTCGATATGTGCATGCATCTTCAGCACCCGTTTATATCTCAAATTCAGGCTCAAAACACCCGAAAATTCGATATTTTGGGGTCCCAGAAGCGATCTGTACATGCCTACTCCGTGTTAGAGTATTTACAAAATACAGGCCCAAAACATGCTCAAAATCGATGTTTTAGGTGCCCAAAAGTCGATATGTGCATGCATCTTCAGTACCCGTTTATATCTCAAATTCAGGCTCAAAACACCCGAAAATTCGATATTTTGGGGTCCCAGAAGCGATCTGTACATGCCTACTCAGTGCTAGAATATTTTCAAAATATAGGCTCAAAACATGCTAAAAATCGATATTTTAGGTGCCAAAATGTCGATATCTCAAATTAAGGCCCAAAACACCCGAAAATTCGATATCTAGGGGTCCCAGTAGCGATCCCTACATGCCTACTCCGTGTTAGAGTATTTTCAAAATACAGGCCAAAAACATACTGAAAATCGATCTTTTAGGTGCCCAAATGTCGATATGTGTATGCATCTTCTGTACCCGTTTATATCTCAAATTCTGGCCCTAAACACCCGAAAATTCAATATTTTAGGGTCCCAGAAGCAATCTGTACATGCCTACTCAGTGCTAGAATATTTTCCAAATAAAGCCTAAAAACATGCTAAAAATCGATATTTTAGGTGCCAAAAAGTCGATATCTCAAATTAAGGCCCAAAACACCCGAAAATTCGATATTTAGGGGTCCCAGAAGCGATCTGTACATGCCTACACCGTGTTAGATTTATTTCAAAATACCGGCCAAAAACATACTGAAAATCGATCTTTTAGGTGCCCAAAAGTCGATATGTGCATGTATCTTCTGTACCCGTTTATATCTCAAATTCAGGCTCAAAACACACGAAAATTCGATATTTTGGGGTCCCAGAAGCAATCTGTACATGCCTACTCAGTGCAAGAATATTTTCAAAATATAGGCTAAAAACATGCTAAAAATCGATATTTTAGGTGCCAAAAAGTCGATATCTCAAATTCAGGCTCAAAACACCCGAAAATTCGATATTTTCGGGTCACAGAAGCGATCTGTACATGCCTACTCCGTGTTAGAGTATTTACAAAATACAGGCCCAAAACATGCTCAAAATCGATGTTTTAGGTGCCCAAAAGTCGATATGTGCATGCATCTTCAGTACCCGTTTATATCTCAAATTCAGGCTCAAAACACACGAAAATTCGATATTTTGGGGTCCCAGAAGCGATCTGTACTTTCCTACTCAGTGCTAGAATATTTTCAAAATATAGGCTCGAAACATGCTAAAAATCGATATTTTAGGTGCCAAAAAGTCGATATCTCAAATAAGGCCCAAAACACGCGAAAATTCGATGTTTAGGGGTCCCAGTAGCGATCCCTACATGCCTACTCCGTGTTAGAGTATTTTCAAAATACAGGCCAAAAACATACTGAAAATCGATCTTTTAGGTGCCCAAAAGTCGATATGTGCATGAATCTTCTGTACCCGTTTATATCTCAAATTCTGGCCCTAAACACCCGAAAATTCGATATTTTGGGGTCCCAGAAGCGATCTGTACATGCCTACTCAGTGCTAGAATGTTTTCAAAATATAGGCTCAAAACATGCTCAAAATCGATATTTTAGGTGCCCAAAAGTCGATATGTGCATGCATCTTCTGTACTCGTTTATATCTCAAATTCAGGCTCAAAACACCCGAAAATTCGATATTTTGGGGTCCCAGAAGCGATCTGTACATGCCTACTCAGTGCTAGAATATTTTCAAAATATAGGCTCAAAACATGCTAAAAATCGATATTTTAGGTGCGTTAAGGCGATATCTCAAATTCAGGCTCAAAACACCCGAAAATTCGATATTTTGGGGTCCCAGAAGCGATCTGTACATGCCTACTCCGTGTTTGAGTATTTACAAAATACAGGCCCAAAACATGCTCAAAATCGATGTTTTAGGTGCCCAAAAGTCGATATGTGCATGCATCTTCAGTACCCGTTTATATCTCAAATTCAGGCTCAAAACACCCGAAAATTCGATATTTTGGGGTCCCAGAAGCGATCTGTACATGCCTACTCCGTGTTAGAGTATTTACAAAATACAGGCCCAAAACATGCTCAAAATCGATGTTTTAGGTGCCCAAAAGTCGATATGTGCATGCATCTTCAGTACCCGTTTATATCTCAAATTCAGGCTCAAAACACCCGAAAATTCGATATTTTGGGGTCCCAGAAGCGATCTGTACATGCCTACTCAGTGCCAGAATATTTTCAAAATATAGGCTCAAAACATGCTAAAAATCGATATTTTAGGTGCCAAAAAGTCGATATCTCAAATTAAGGCCCAAAACACCGAAAATTCGATATCTAGGGGTCCCAGTAGCGATCCCTACATGCCTACTCCGTGTTAGAGTATTTTCAAAATACAGGCCAAAAACATACTGAAAATCGATCTTTTAGGTGCCCAAATGTCGATATGTGCATGCATCTTCTGTACCCGTTTATATCTCGAATTCTGGCCCTAAACACCCGAAAATTCAATATTTTGGGGTCCCAGAAGCAATCTGTACATGCCTACTCAGTGCTAGAATATTTTCCAAATATAGGCAAAAAACATGCTAAAAATCGATATTTTAGGTGCCAAAAAGTCGATATCTCAAATTAAGGCCCAAAACACCCGAAAATTCGATATTTAGGGGTCCCAGAAGCGATCTGTACATGCCTACTCCGTGTTAGATTTATTTTAAAATACCGGCCAAAAACATACTGAAAATCGATCTTTTAGGTGCCCAAAAGTCGATATGTGCATGTATCTTCTGTACCCGTTTATATCTCAAATTCAGGCTCAAAACACCCGAAAATTCGATATTTTGGGGTTCCAGAAGCAATCTGTACATGCCTACTCAGTGCTAGAATATTTTCAAAATATAGGCTAAAAACATGCTAAAAATCGATATTTTAAGTGCCCAAAAGTCGATATGTGCATGTATCTTCTGTACCCGTTTATATCTCAAATTCAGGCTCAAAACACCCGAAAATTCGATATTTTGGGGTCCCAGAAGCGATCTGTACATGCCTACTCAGTGCTAGAATATTTTCAAAATATAGGCTCAAAACATGCTAAAAATCGATATTTTAGGTGCGTTAAGGCGATATCTCAAATTCAGGCTCAAAACACCCGAAAATTCGATATTTTGGGGTCCCAGAAACGATCTGTACATGCATACTCCGTGTTAGAGTATTTTCAAAATATAGACTCAAAACATGCTCAAACTCGATATTTTAGGTGCCCGAAAGTCGATATGTGCATGCATCTTCTGTACCCGTTTATATCTCAAATTCAGGCTCAAAACACCCGAAAATTCGATATTTTGGGGTCCCAGAAGCAATCTGTACATGCCTACTCAGTGCTAAAATGTTTTCAAAATATAGACTCAAAACATGCTCAAACTCGATATTTTAGGTGCCCGAAAGTCGATATGTGCATGCATCTTCTGTACCCGTTTATATCTCAAATTCTGGCCTAAAACACCCGAAAATTCGATATTTTTGGGTCCCAGAAGCGATCTGTACATGCCTACTCAGTGCTAGAATGTTTTCAAAATATAGGCTCAAAAGATGCTCAAAATCGATATTTTAGGTGCCCAAAAGTCGATATGTGCATGCATCTTCTGTAGTCGTTTATATTTCAAATTCAAGCTCAAAACACCCTAAAATTCGATATTTTGGGGTCCCAGAAGCGATCTGTACATGCCTACTCAATGCTAGAATATTTTCAAAATTAAAGCTCAAAACATGCTAAAAATCGATATTTTAGGTGCGTAAAGGCGATATCTCAAATTCAGGCCTAAAACACCCGAAAATTCGATATTTTGGGATCCCAGAAGCGATCTGTACATGCCTACTCCGTGTTAGAGTATTTTCAAATTACAGGCTCAAAACATGCTCAAAAACGATGTTTTAGGTGCCCAAAAGATGATATGTGCATGCATCTTCAGTACCCGTTTATATCTCAAATTCAGGCTTAAAACACCCGAAAATTCGATATTTTGGGGTCCCAGAAGCGATCTGTACATGCCTACTCCGTGTTAGAGTATTTACAAAATACAGGCCAAAAACAAACTGAAAATTGATCTTTTAGGTGCCCAAAAGTCGATATGTGCATGCATCTTCTGTACCCGTTTATATCTCAAATTCTGGCGCTAAACACCCGAAAATTCGATATTTTGGGGTCCCAGAAGCGATCTGTACATGCCTACTCCGTGTTAGAGTATTTTCAAAATTCATTCGCAAAACACTCTGGAAATCGATATTTTTGGTGAACAAAGCCAATATGTGTATGCATCTTCTATACTCGTTTATATCTCAAATTCAGTCTCAAAACACCCGAAAATTCGATATTTTGGGGTCCCAGAAGCGATCTGTACATGCCTACTAAGTGCTAGAATGTTTTCAAAATATAGGCTCAAAACATGCTCAAAATCGATATTTTAGGTGCCCAAATGTCGGTATGTGCATGCATCTTATGTACCCGTTTATATCTCAAATTTTGGCCCTAAACACCCGAAAATTCGATATTTTTGGGTCCCCGAAGCGATCTGTACATGCCTACTCAGTGCTAGAATGTTTTCAAAATATAGGCTCAAAACATGCTCAAAATCGATATTTTAGGTGCCCTAAAGTCGATATGTGCATGCATCTTCTGTACTCGTTTATATCTCAAATTCAAGCTCAAAACACCCGAAAATTCGATATTTTGGGGTCCCAGAAGCGATCTGTACATGCCTACTCAGTGCTAGAATATTTTCAAAATAAAAGCTCAAAACATGCTAAAAATCGATATTTTAGGTGCGTAAAGGCGATATCCCAAATTCAGGCCCAAAACACCCGAAAATTCGATATTTTGGGGTCCCAGAAGCGATCTGTACATGCCTACTCCGTGTTAGAGTATTTTCAAAATACAGGCCCAAAACATCCTCAAAATCGATGTTTTAGGTGCCCAAAAGTCGATATGTGCATGCATCTTCAGTACCCGTTTATATCTCAAATTCATGCTCAAAACACCCGAAAATTCGATATTTTGGGGTCCCAGAAGCGATCTGTACATGCCTACTCCGTGTTAGAGTATTTTCAAAATACAGGCCAAAAACATACTGAAAATCGATCTTTTAGGTGCCCAAAAGTCGATATGTGCATGTATCTTCTGTACCCGTTTATATCTCAAATTCAGGCTCAAAACACCCGAAAATTCGATATTTTGGGGTCCCAGAAGCAATCTGTACATGCCTACTCAGTCCTAAAATGTTTTCAAAATATAGGCTCAAAACATGCTCAAACTCAATATTTTAGGTGCCCGAAAGTCGATATGTGCATGCATCTTCTGTACCCGTTTATATCTCAAATTCTGGCCTTAAACACCCGAAAATTCTATATTTTTGGGTCCCAGAAGCGATCTGTACATGCCTACTCAGTGCTAGAATGTTTTCAAAATATATGCTCAAAACATGCTCAAAATCGATATTTTAGGTACCCAAAAGTCGATATGTGCATGCATCTTCTGTAGTCGTTTATATATCAAATTCAAGCTCAAAACACCCGAAAATTCGATATTTTGGGGTCCCAGAAGCGATCTGTACATGCCTACTCAGTGCTAGAATATTTTCAAAATTAAAGCTCAAAACATGCTCAAAAACGATGTTTTAGGTGCCCAAAAGTTGATATGTGCATGCATCTTCAGTACCCGTTTATATCTCAAATTCAGGATTAAAACACCCGAAAATTCGATATTTTGGGGTCCCAGAAGCGATCTGTACATGCCTACTCCGTGTTAGAGTATTTACAAAATACAGGCCAAAAACATACTGAAAATCGATCTTTTAGGTGCCAAAAAGTCGATATGTGCATGCATCTTCTGTACCCGTTTATATCTCAAATTCTGGATTAAAACACCCGAAAATTCGATATTTTGGGGTCCCAGAAGCGATCTGTACATGCCTACTCCGTGTTAGAGTATTTACAAAATACAGGCCAAAAACATACTGAAAATCGATCTTTTAGGTGCCCAAAAGTCAATATGTGTATGCATCTTCTATACTCGTTTATATCTCAAATTCAGTCTCAAAACACCCGAAAATTCGATATTTTGGGGTCCCAGAAGCGATCTGTACATGCCTACTCCGTGTTAGAGTATTTACAAAATACAGGCCAAAAACATACTGAAAATCGATCTTTTAGGTGCCAAAAAGTCGATATGTGCATGCATCTTCTGTACCCGTTTATATCTCAAATTCTGGATTAAAACACCCGAAAATTCGATATTTTGGGGTCCCAGAAGCGATCTGTACATGCCTACTCCGTGTTAGAGTATTTACAAAATACAGGCCAAAAACATACTGAAAATCGATCTTTTAGGTGCCCAAAAGTCGATATGTGCATGCATCTTCTGTACCCGTTTATATCTCAAATTCTGGATTAAAACACCCGAAAATTCGATATTTTGGGGTCCCAGAAGCGATCTGTACATGCCTACTCCGTGTTAGAGTATTTACAAAATACAGGCCAAAAACATACTGAAAATCGATCTTTTAGGTGCCCAAAAGTCGATATGTGCATGCATCTTCTGTACCCGTTTATATCTCAAATTCTGGCGCTAAACACCCGAAAATTCGATATTTTGGGGTCCCAGAAGCGATCTGTACATGCCTACTCCGTGTTAGAGTATTTTCAAAATTCAGGCCCAAAACACTCTGGAAATCGATATTTTTGGTGAACAAAGTCAATATGTGTATGCATCATCTATACTCGTATATATCTCAAATTCAGGCTCAAAACACCCGAAAATTCGATATTTTGGGGTCCCAGAAGTGATCTGTACATGCCTACTAAGTGCTAGAATGTTTTCAAAATATAGGCTCAAAACATGCTCAAATTCGATATTTTAGGTGCCCAAATGTCGATATGTGCATGCATCTTCTGTACCCGTTTATATCTCAAATTCTGGCGTTAAACACCCGAAAATTCGATATTTTTGGGTCCCCGAAGCGATCTGTACATGCCTACTCAGTGCTAGAATGTTTTCAAAATATAGGCTCAAAACATGCTCAAAATCGATATTTTAGGTGCCCTAAAGTCGATATGTGCATGCATCTTCTGTACTCGTTTATATCTCAAATTCAAGCTCAAAACACCCGAAAATTCGATATTTTGGGGTCCCAGAAGCGATCTGTACATGCCTACTCAGTGCTAGAATATTTTCAAAATAAAAGCTCAAAACATGCTAAAAATCGATATTTTAGGTGCGTAAAGGCGATATCCCAAATTCAGGCCCAAAACACCCGAAAATTCGATATTTTGGGGTCCCAGAAGCGATCTGTACATGCCTACTCCGTGTTAGAGTATTTTCAAAATACAGGCCCAAAACATCCTAAAAATCGATGTTTTAGGTGCCCAAAAGTCGATATGTGCATGCATCTTCAGTACCCGTTTATATCTCAAATTCATGCTCAAAACACCCGAAAATTCGATATTTTGGGGTCCCAGAAGCGATCTGTACATGCCTACTACGTGTTAGAGTATTTTCAAAATACAGGCCAAAAACATACTGAAAATCGATCTTTTAGGTGCCCAAAAGTCGATATGTGCATGTATCTTCTGTACCCGTTTATATCTCAAATTCAGGCTCAAAACACCCGAAAATTCGATATTTTGGGGTCCCAGAAGCAATCTGTACATGCCTACTCAGTCCTAAAATGTTTTTAAAATATAGGCTCAAAACATGCTCAAACTCAATATTTTAGGTGCCCGAAAGTCGATATGTGCATGCATCTTCTGTACCCGTTTATATCTCAAATTCTGGCCTTAAACACCCGAAAATTCTATATTTTTGGGTCCCAGAAGCGATCTGTACATGCCTACTCAGTGCTAGAATGTTTTCAAAATATATGCTCAAAACATGCTCAAAATCGATATTTTAGGTACCCAAAAGTCGATATGTGCATGCATCTTCTGTAGTCGTTTATATATCAAATTCAGTCTCAAAACACCCGAAAATTCGATATTTTGGGGTCCCAGAAGCGATCTGTACATGCCTACTCAGTGCTAGAATATTTTCAAAATTAAAGCTCAAAACATGCTCAAAAACGATGTTTTAGGTGCCCAAAAGTTGATATGTGCATACATCTTCAGTACCCGTTTATATCTCAAATTCAGGATTAAAACACCCGAAAATTCGATATTTTGGGGTCCCAGAAGCGATCTGTACATGCCTACTCCGTGTTAGAGTATTTACAAAATACAGGCCAAAAACATACTGAAAATCGATCTTTTAGGTGCCCAATAGTCGATATGTGCATGCATCTTCTGTACCCGTTTATATCTCAAATTCTGGCGCTAAACACCCGAAAATTCGATATTTTGGGGTCCCAGAAGCGATCTGTACATGCCTACTCCGTGTTAGAGTATTTTCAAAATTCAGGCCCAAAACACTCTTGAAATCGATATTTTTGGTGAACAAAGTCAATATGTGTATGCATCATCTATACTCGTATATATCTCAAATTCAGGCTCAAAACACCCGAAAATTCGATATTTTGGGGTCCCAGAAGCTATCTGTACATGCCTACTAAGTGTTAGAATGTTTTCAAAATATAGGCTCAAAACATGCTCAAATTCGATATTTTAGGTGCCCAAATGTCGATATGTGTATGCATCATCTATACTCGTTTATATCTCAAATTCTGGCGCTAAACACCCGAAAATTCGATATTTTGGGGTCCCAGAAGCGATCTGTACATGCCTACTAAGTCCTAGAATGTTTTCAAAATATAGGCTCAAAACATGCTCAAATTCGATATTTTAGGTGCCCAAATGTCGATATGTGCATGCATCTTCTGTACCCGTTTATATCTCAAATTCTGGCCCTAAACACCCGAAAATTCGATATTTTTGGGTCCCCGAAGCGATCTGTACATGCCTACTCAGTGCTAGAATGTTTTCAAAATATAGGCTCAAAACATGCTCAAAATCGATATTTTATGTGCCCTAAAGTCGATATGTGCATGCATCTTCTGTACTCGTTTATATCTCAAATTCAAGCTCAAAACACCCGAAAATTCGATATTTTGGGGTCCCAGAAGCGATCTGTACATGCCTACTCCGTGTTAGAGTATTTTCAAAATACAGGCCAAAAACATACTGAAAATCGATCTTTTAGGTGCCCAAAAGTCGATATGTGCATGTATCTTCTGTACCCGTTTATATCTCAAATTCAGGCTCAAAACACCCGAAAATTCGATATTTTGGGGTCCCAGAAGCAATCTGTACATGCCTACTCAGTCCTAAAATGTTTTCAAAATATAGGCTCAAAACATGCTCAAACTCAATATTTTAGGTGCCCGAAAGTCGATATGTGCATGCATCTTCTGTACCCGTTTATATCTCAAATTCTGGCCTTAAACACCCGAAAATTCTATATTTTTGGGTCCCAGAAGCGATCTGTACATGCCTACTCAGTGCTAGAATGTTTTCAAAATATATACTCAAAACATGCTCAAAATCGATATTTTAGGTACCCAAAAGTCGATATGTGCATGCATCTTCTGTAGTCGTTTATATATCAAATTCAAGCTCAAAACACCCGAAAATTCGATATTTTGGGGTCCCAGAAGCGATCTGTACATGCCTACTCAGTGCTAGAATATTTTCAAAATTAAAGCTCAAAACATGCTCAAAAACGATGTTTTAGGTGCCCAAAAGTTGATATGTGCATGCATCTTCAGTACCCGTTTATATCTCAAATTCAGGATTAAAACACCCGAAAATTCGATATTTTGGGGTCCCAGAAGCGATCTGTACATGCCTACTCCGTGTTAGAGTATTTACAAAATACAGGCCAAAAACATACTGAAAATCGATCTTTTAGGTGCCCAAAAGTCGATATGTGCATGCATCTTCTGTACCCGTTTATATCTCAAATTCTGGCGCTAAACACCCGAAAATTCGATATTTTGGGGTCCCAGAAGCGATCTGTACATGCCTACTCCGTGTTAGAGTATTTTCAAAATTCAGGCCCAAAACACTCTGGAAATCGATATTTTTGGTGAACAAAGTCAATATGTTTATGCATCATCTATACTCGTATATATCTCAAATTCAAGCTCAAAACACCCGAAAATTCGATATTTTGGGGTCCCAGGAGCGATCTGTACATGCCTACTAAGTGCTAGAATGTTTTCAAAATATAGGCTCAAAACATGCTCAAATTCGATATTTTAGGTGCCCAAAAGTCGATATGTGCATGCATCTTCTGTACCCGTTTATATCTCAAATTCTGGCGCTAAACACCCGAAAATACGATATTTTGGGGTCCCAGAAGCGATCTGTACATGCCTACTCCGTGTTAGAGTATTTTCAAAATTCAGGCCCAAAACATGCTCAAAATCGATATTTTAGGTGCCCAAATGTCGATATGTGTATGCATCTTCTGTACCCGTTTATATCTCAAATTCTGGCCCTAAACACCCGAAAATTCGATATTTTTGGGTCCCCGAAGCGTTCTGTACATGCCTACTCCGTGTTAGAGTATTTTCAAAATATAGGCTCAAAACATGCTCAAAATCGATATTTTAGGTGCCCAAAAGTCGATATGTGCATGCATCTTCTGTACCCGTTTATATCTCAAATTCTGGCGCTAAACACCCTAAAATTCGATATTTTGGGGTCCCAGAAGCGATCTGTACATGCCTACTCCGTGTTAGAGTATTTTCAAAATTCAGGCCCAAAACACTCTGGAAATCGATATTTTTGGTGAACAAAGTCAATATGTGTATGCATCATCTATACTCGTATATATTTCAAATTCAGGCTCAAAACACCCGAAAATTCGATATTTTGGGGTCCCAGAAGCGATCTGTACATGCCTACTAAGTGCTAGAATGTTTTCAAAATATAGGCTCAAAACATGCTCAAATTCGATATTTTAGGTGCCCAAATGTCGATATGTGCATGCATCTTCTGTACCCGTTTATATCTCAAATTCTGGCGCTAAACACCCGAAAATTCGATATTTTGGGGTCCCAGAAGCGATCTGTACATGCCTACTCCGTGTTAGAGTATTTTCAAAATTCAGGCCCAAAACACTCTGGAAATCGATTTTTTTGGTGAAAAAAGTCAATATGTGTATGCATCTTCTATACTCGTTTATATCTCAAATTCAGGCTCAAAACACCCGAAAATTCGATATTTTGGGGTCCCAGAAGCGATCTGTACATGCCTACTAAGTGCTAGAATGTTTTCAAAATATAGGCTCAAAACATGCTCAAATTCGATATTTTAGGTGCCCAAATGTCGATATGTGCATGCATCTTCTGTACCCGTTTATATCTCAAATTCTGGCCTTAAACACCCGAAAATTCGATATTTTTGGGTCCCCGAAGCGATCTGTACATGCCTACTCAGTGCTAGAATGTTTTCAAAATATAGGCTCAAAACATGCTCAAAATCGATATTTTAGGTGCCCTAAAGTCGATATGTGCATGCATCTTCTGTACTCGTTTATATCTCAAATTCAAGCTCAAAACACCCGAAAATTCGATATTTTGGGGTCCCAGAAGCGATCTGTACATGCCTACTCAGTGCTAGAATATTTTCAAAATAAAAGCTCAAAACATGCTAAAAATCGATATTTTAGGTGCGTAAAGGCGATATCTCAAATTCAGGCCTAAAACACCCGAAAATTCGATATTTTGGGATCCCAGAAGCAATCTGTACATGCCTACTCCGTGTTAGAGTATTTTCAAATTACAGGCTCAAAACATGCTCAAAAACGATGTTTTAGGTGCCCAAAAGTTGATATGTGCATGCATCTTCAGTACCCGTTTATATCTCAAATTCAGGCTTAAAACCCCCGAAAATTCGATATTTTGGGGTCCCAGAAGCGATCTGTACATGCCTACTCCGTGTTAGAGTATTTACAAAATACAGGCCAAAAACATACTGAAAATCGATCTTTAAGGTGCCCAAAAGTCGATATGTGCATACATCTTCTGTACCCGTTTATATCTCATATTCTGGCGCTAAACTCCCGAAAATACGATATTTTGGGGTCCCAGAAGCGATCTGTACATGCCTACTCCGTGTTAGAGTATTTTCAAAATTCAGGCCCAAAACACTCTGGAAATCGATATTTTTGGTGAACAAAGTCAATATGTGTATGCATCTTCTATACTCGTATATATCTCAAATTCGGGCTCAAAACACCCGAAAATTCGATATTTTGGGATCCCAGAAGCGATCTGTACATGCCTACTAAGTGCTAGAATGTTTTCAAAATATAGGCTCAAAACATGCTCAAAATTGATATTTTAGGTGCCCAAATGTCGATATGTGCATGCATCTTCTGTACCCGTTTATATCTCAAATTCTGGCCCTAAACACCCGAAAATTCGATATTTTTGGGTCCCCGAAGCGTTCTGTACATGCCTACTCAGTACTAGAATGTTTTCAAAATATAGGCTCAAAACATGCTCAAAATCGATATTTTAGGTGCCCTAAAGTCGATATGTGCATGCATCTTCTGTACTCGTTTATATCTCAAATTCAAGCTCAAAACACCCGAAAATTCGATATTTTGGGGTCCCAGAAGCGATCTGTACATGCCTACTCAGTGCTAGAATATTTTCAAAATAAAAGCTCAAAACATGCTAAAAATCGATATTTTAGGCGCGTAAAGGCGATCTCCCAAATTCAGGCCCAAAACACCCGAAAATTCGATATTTTGGGGTCCCAGAAGCTATCTGTACATGCCTACTCCGTGTTAGAGTATTTTCAAAATACAGGCCTAAAACATCCTCAAAATCGATGTTTTAGGTGCCCAAAAGTCGATATGTGCATGCATCTTCAGTACCCGTTTATATCTCAAATTCATGCTCAAAACACCCGAAAATTCGATATTTTGGGGTCCCAGAAGCGATCTGTACATGCCTACTCCGTGTTAGAGTATTTTCAAAATACAGGCCAAAAACATACTGAAAATCGATCTTTTAGGTGCCCAAAAGTCGATATGTGCATGCATCTTCTGTACCCGTTTATATCTCAAATTCAGGCCCTAAACACCCGAAAATTCGATATTTTGGGGTCCCAGAAGGAATCTGTACATGCCTACTCCGTGTTAGAGTAATTTCAAAATTCAGCCCTAAAACATGCTGAAAATCGATATTTTTGGTGCCCCAAAGTCAATATGTGTATGCATCTTCTATTCTCGTTTATATCTCAAATTCAGGCTCAAAACACCCGAAAATTCGATATTTTTGGGTCCCAGAAGCGATCTGTACATGCCTACTCAGTGCTAGAATGTTTTCAAAATATAGGCTCGAAACATGTTAAAAATCGATATTTTAGGTGCCCAAAAGTCGATATGTGCATGCATCTTCTGTACTCGTTTATATCTCAAATTTAGGCTCAAAACACCCGAAAATTCGATATTTTTGGGTCCCAGAAGCGATCTGTACATGCCTACTCAGTGCTAGAATATTTTCAAAATATAGGCTCAAAACATGCTAAAAATCGAAATTTTAGGTGCGAAATGGCGATATCTCAAATTCAGGCCCAAAACACCCGAAAATTCGATATCTAGGGGTCCCAGTAGCGATCCCTACATGCCTACTCCGTGTTAGAGTATTTTCAAAATACAGGCCAAAAACGTACTGAAAATCGATCTTTTAGGTGCCCAAATGTCGATATGTGCATGCATCTTCTGTACCCGTTTATATCTCAAATTCTGGCCCTAAACACCCGAAAATTCAATATTTTGGGGTCCCAGAAGCAATCTGTACATGCCTACTCAGTGCTAGAATATTTTCCAAATATAGGCTAAAAACATGCTAAAAATCGATATTTTAGGTGCCAAAAAGTCGATATCTCAAATTAAGGCCCAAAACACCCGAAAATTCGATATTTAGGGGTCACAGAAGCGATCTGTACATGCCTACTCAGTGCTAGAATATTTTCAAAATAAAAGCTCAAAACATGCTAAAAAACGATGTTTTAGGTGAGTAAAGGCGATATCTCAAATTCAGGCCCAAAACACCCAAAAATTCGATATTTTGGGGTCCCAGAAGCGATCTGTACATACCTACTCCGTGTTAGAGTATTTTCAAAATACAGGCCGAAAACATTCTCAAAATCGCTGTTTTAGGTGCCAAAAAGTCGATATGTGCATGCATCTTCAGTACCCGTTTATATCTCAAATTCAGGCTCAAAACACCCGAAAAATCGATATTTTGGGGTCCCAGAAGCGATCTGTACATGCCTACTCCGTGTTAGAGTATTTTCAAAATACATGCCCAAAACATGCTGAAAATCGATATTTTAGATACCCAAAGTCAATATGTGCATGAATCTTCTGTACCCGTTTATATCTCAAATTCAGGCTAAAAACACTCGAAAATTCAATATTTTGGGGTCCCAGAAGCAATCTGTACATGCCTACTCAGTGCTAGAATATTTTCAAAATATAGGCTAAAAACAAGCTAAAAATCGATATTTTAGTTGCCAAAAAGTCGATATCTCAAATTCAGGCTCAAAACACCCGAAAATTCGATATTTTGGGGTCCCAGAAGCAATCTGTACATGCCTACTCAGTGCTAAAATGTTTTCAAAATATAGGCTCAAAACATGCTCAAACTCGATATTTTAGGTGCCCGAAAGTCGATATGTGCATGCATCTTCTGTACCCGTTTATATCTCAAATTCTGGCCTTAAACACCCGAAAATTCGATATTTATGGGTCCCAGAAGCGATCTGTACATGCCTACTCAGTGCTAGAATGTTTTCAAAATATAGGCTCAAAACATGCTCAAAATCGATATTTTAGGTGCCCAAAAGTCGATATGTGCATGCATCTTCTGTAGTCGTTTATATTTCAAATTCAAGCTCAAAACACCCGAAAATTCGATATTTTGGGGTCCCAGAAGCGATCTGTACATGCCTACTCAGTGCTAGAATATTTTCAAAATTAAAGCTCAAAACATGTTAAAAATCGATATTTTAGGTGCGTTAAGGCGATATCTCAAATTCAGGCCTAAACACCCGAAAATTCGATATTTTGGGATCCCAGAAGCGATCTGTACATGCCTACTTCTCGTTAGAGTATTTTCAAATTACAGGCTCAAAACATGCTCAAAAACGATGTTTTTGGTGCCCAAAAGTTGATATGTGCATGCATCTTCAGTACCCGTTTATATCTCAAATTCAGGCTTAAAACACCCGAAAATTCGATATTTTGGGGTCCCAGAAGCGATCTGTACATGCCTACTCCGTGTTAGAGTAATAACAAAATACAGGACAAAAACATACTGAAAAACGATCTTTTAGGTGCCCAAAAGTCGATATGTGCATGCATCTTCTGTACCCGTTTATATCTCAAATTCTGGTGCTAAACACCCGAAAATTCAATATTTTGGGGTCCCAGAAGCGATCTGTACATGCCTACTCCGTGTTAGAGTATTTTCAAAATTCAGGCCCAAAACACTCTGGAAATCGATATTTTTGGGGAACAAAGTCAATATGTGCATGCATCTTCTATACTCGTTTATATCTCAAATTCAGGCTCAAAACACCCGAAAATTCGATATTTTGGGGTCCCAGAAGCGATCTGTAAATGCCTATTAAGTGCTAGAATGTTTTCAAAATATAGGCTCAAAACATGCTCAAAATCGATATTTTAGGTGCCCAAATGTCGATATGTGCATGCATTTTCTGTACCCGTTTATATCTCAAATTCTGGCCCTAAACACCCGAAAATTCGATATTTTTGGGTCCCCGATGCGATCTGTACATGCCTACTCAGTGCTAGAATGTTTTCAAAATATAGGCTCAAAACATGCTCAAAATCGATATTTTTGTTGCCCTAAAGTCGATATGTGCATGCATCTTCTGTACTCGTTTATATCTCAAATTCAGGCTCAAAACACCCGAAAATTCGATATTTTGGGGTCCCAGAAGCGATCTGTACATGCCTACTCCGTGTTAGAGTATTTTCAAAATACAGGCAAAAATCATACTGAAAATCGATCTTTTAGGTGCCCAAAAGTCGATATGTGCATGCATCTTCTGTACCCGTTTATATCTCAAATTCTGGCCCTAAACACCCGAAAATTCGATATTTTGGGGTCCCAGAAGGGATCTGTACATGCCTACTCCGTGTTAGAATAATTACAAAATACATGCCAAAAACATACTGAAAATCGATCTTTTAGGTGCCCAAAAGTCGATATGTGCATGCATCTTCAGTACCCGTTTATATCTCAAATTCAGGCTCAAAACACCCGAAAATTCGATATTTTGGGGTCCCAGAAGCGATCTGTACATGCCTACTCCGTGTTAGAGTATTTTCAAAATACAGGCCAAAATCATACTGAAAATCGATCTTTTAGGTGCCCAAAAGTCGATATGTGCATGCATCTTCTGTACCCGTTTATATCTCAAATTCTGGCCCTAAACACCCGAAAATTCGATATTTTGGGGTCCCAGAAGGAATCTGTACATGCCTACTCCGTGTTAGAGTAATTTCAAAATTCAGGCCTAAAACATGCTGAAAATCGATATTTTTGGTGCCCCAAAGTCAATATGTGTATGCATCTTCTATTCTCGTTTATATCTCAAATTCAAGCTCAAAACACCCGAAAATTCTATATTTTGGGGTCCCAGAAGCGATCTGTACATGACTACTCAGTGCTAGAATGTTTTCAAAATATAGGCTCGAAACATGTTAAAAATCGATATTTTAGATGCCCAAAAGTCGATATGTGCATGCATCTTCTGTACTCGTTTATATCTCAAATTTAGGCTCAAAACAACCGAAAATTCGATATTTTTGGGTCCCAGAAGCGATCTGTACATGCCTACTCATTGCTAGAATATTTTCAAAATATAGGCTCAAAACATGCTAAAAATCGATATTTTAGGTGCGAAATGGCGATATCTCAAATTCAGGCCCAAAACACCCGAAAATTCGATATTTTGGGGTCCCAGAAGCGATCCGTACATGCCTACTCCGTGTTAGAGTATTTACAAAATACATGCCCAAAACACGCTCAAAATCGATGTTTTAGGTGCCCAAAAGTTGATTTGTGCATGCATCTTCAATACCCGTTTATATCTCAAATTCAGGCTCAAAACACCCGAAAATTCGATATTTTGGGTCCCAGAAACGATATATACATGCCTACTCAGTGCTAGAATATTTTCAAAATATAGGCTAAAAACATGCTACAAATCGATCTTTTAGGTGCCAAAAAGTCGATATCTCAAATTCAGTCCCAAAACACCCGAAAATTCGATATTTAGGGGTCACAGAAGCGATCTGTACATGCCTACTCCGTGTTAGAGTATTTTCAAAATACAGGCCAAAAACATACTGAAAATCGATCTTTTAGGTGCCAAAAAGTCGATATGTGCATGCATCTTCTGTACCCGTTTATATCTCAAATTCTGGCCCTAAACACCCGAAAATTCGATATTTTTGGGTCCCAGAAGCGATCTATACATGCCTACTCAGTGCTAGAATGTTTTCAAAATATAGGCTTAAAACATGCTCAAAATCGATATTTTAGGTGCCCAAAAGTCGATATGTGCATGCATCATCTGTACTCGTTTATATCTCAAAATCTGGCCCTAAACACCCGAAAATTCGATATTTTGGGGTCTCCGAAGCGATCTGTACATGCCTACTCATTGCTAGAATATTTTCAAAATATAGGCTCAAAACATGCTCAAAATCGATATTTTAGGTGCCCAAAAGTCGATATGTGCATGCATCTTCTGTACCCGTTTATATCTCAAATTCTGGCCCTAAACACCCGAAAATTCGATATTTTTTTGGTCCCAGAAGCGATCTGTAGATGCCTACTCAGTGCTAGAATGTTTTCAAAATATAGGCTCAAAACATGGTCAAAATCGATATTTTAGGTGCCCAAAAGTCGATATGTGCATGCATCTTCTGTACACGTTTATATCTCAAATTCTGGCCCTAAACACCCGAAAATTCGATATTTTTGGGTCCCAGAAGCGATCTGTACATGCCTACTCAGTGCTAGAAGGTTTTCAAAATATAGGCTCAAAACATGCTCAAAATCGATATTTTAGGTGCCCAAAAGTAGATATGTGCATGCATCATCTGTACTCGTTTATATCTCAAATTCAAGCTCAAAACACCCGAAAATTCGATATTTTTGGGTCCCAGAAGCGATCTGTACATGCCTACTCAGTCCTAGAATGTTTTCAAAATATAGGCTCAAAACATGCTCAAAATCGATATTTTAGGTGCCCAAAAGTCGATATGTGCATGCATCTTCTGTACCCGTTTATATCTCAAATTCTGGAGCTAAACACCCGAAAATTCGATATTTTGGGGTCCCAGAAGCGATCTGTACATGCCTACTCAGTGCTAGAATATTTTCAAAATAAAAGCTCAAAACATGCTAAAAATCGATATTTTAGGTGCGTAAAGGCGATATCCCAAATTCAGGCCCAAAACACCCGAAAATTCGATATTTTGGGGTCCCAGAAGCGATCTGTACATGCCTACTCCGTGTTAGAGTATTTTCAAAATACAGGCCCAAAACATCCTCAAAATCGATGTTTTAGGTGCCCAAAAGTCGATATGTGCATTCATCTTCAGTACCCGTTTATATCTCAAATTCAGGCTCAAAACACCCAAAAATTCGATATTTTGGGGTCCCAGAAGGGATCTGTACAGGCCTACTCCGTGTTAGAGTATTTTCAAAATACAGGCCAAAAACATACTGAAAATCGATCTTTTAGGTGCCCAAAAGTCGATATGTGCATGCATCTTCTGTACCGGTTTATATCTCAAATTCTGGCCCTAAACACCCGAAAATTCGATATTTTGGGGTCCCAGAAGGAATCTGTACATGCCTACTTCGTGTTAGAGTAATTTCAAAATTCAGGCCTAAAACATGCTGAAAATTCGATATCTAGGGGTCCCAGTAGCGATCCCTACATGCCTACTCCGTGTTAGAGTAATTACAATATACAGGCCAAAAACATACTGAAAATCGATCTTTTAGGTGCCCAAAAGTCGATATGTGCATGCATCTTCTGTACCCGTTTATATCTCAAATTCTGGCGCTAAACACCCGAAAATTCAATATTTTGGGGTCCCAGAAGCGATCTGTACATGCCTACTCCGTGTTAGAGTATTTTCAAAATTTAGGCCCAAAACACTCTGGAAATCGATATTTTTGGTGAACAAAGTCAATATGTGTATGCATCTTCTATACTCGTTTATATCTCAAATTCAGGCTCAAAACACCCGAAAATTCGATATTTTGGGGTCCCAGAAGCGATCTGTACATGCCTACTAAGTGCTAGAATGTTTTCAAAATATAGGCTCAAAACATGCTCAAAATCGATATTTTAGGTGCCCAAATGTCGATATGTGCATGCATCTTCTGTACCCGTTTAAATCTCAAATTCTGGCCCTAAACACCCGAAAATTCGATATTTTTGGGTCCCCGAAGCGATCTGTACATGCCTACTCAGTGCTAGAATGTTTTCAAAATATAGGCTCAAAACATGCTCAAAATCGATATTTTTGTTGCCCTAAAGTCGATATGTGCATGCATCTTCTGTACTCGTTTATATCTCAAATTCAGGCTCAAAACACCCGAAAATTCGATATTTTGGGGTCCCAGAAGCGATCTGTACATGCCTACTGAGTGCTAGAATATTTTCAAAATAAAAGCTCAAAACATGCTAAAAATCGATATTTTAGGTGCGTAAAGGCGATATCCCAAATTCAGGCCCAAAACACCCGAAAATTCGATATTTTGGGGTCCCAGAAGCGATCTGTACATGCCTACTCCGTGTTAGAGTATTTTCAAAATACAGGCCAAAATCAAACTGAAAATCGATCTTTTAGGTGCCCAAAAGTCGATATGTGCATGCATCTTCTGTACCCGTTTATATCTCAAATTCTGGCCCTAAACATCCGAAAATTCGATATTTTGGGGTCCCAGAAGGGATCTGTACATGCCTACTCCGTGTTAGAGTAATTACAAAATACAGGCCAAAAACATACTGAAAATCGATCTTTTAGGTGCCCAAAAGTCGATATGTGCATGCATCTTCAGTACCCGTTTATATCTCAAATTCAGGCTCAAAACACCCGAAAATTCGATATTTTGGGGTCCCAGAAGCGATCTGTACATGCATACTCCGTGTTAGAGTATTTTCAAAATACAGGCCAAAATCATACTGAAAATCGATCTTTTAGGTGCCCAAAAGTCGATATGTGCATGCATCTTCTGTACCCGTTTATATCTCAAATTCTGGCCCTAAACACCCGAAAATTCGATATTTTGGGGTCCCAGAAGGGATCTGTACATGCCTACTCTGTGTTAGAGTAATTTCAAAATTCAGGCCTAAAACATGCTGAAAATCGATATTTTTGGTGCCCCAAAGTCAATATGTGTATGCATCTTCTATTCTCGTTTATATCTCAAATTCAAGCTCAAAACACCCAAAAATTCTATATTTTGGGGTCCTAGAAGCGATCTGTACATGTCTACTCAGTGCTAGAATGTTTTCAAAATATAGGCTCGAAACATGTTAAAAATCGATATTTTAGGTGCCCAAAAGTCGATATGTGCATGCATCTTCAATACCCGTTTATATCTCAAATTCAGGCTCAAAACACCTGAAAATTCGATATTTTGGGTCCCAGAAACGATCTATACATGCCTACTCAGTGCTAGAATATTTTCAAAATATAGGCTAAAAACATGCTACAAATCGATCTTTTAGGTGCCAAAAAGTCGATATCTCAAATTCAGTCCCAAAACACCCGAAAATTCGATATTTAGGTGTCACAGAAGCGATCTGTACATGCCTACTCCGTGTTAGAGTATTTTCAAAATACAGGCCAAAAACATACTGAAAATCGATCTTTTAGGTGCCAAAAAGTCGATATGTGCATGCATCTTCTGTACCCGTTTATATCTCAAATTCTGGCCCTAAACCCCCGAAAATTCGATATTTTTGGGTCCCAGAAGCGATCTGTACATGCCTACTCAGTGCTAGAATGTTTTCAAAATATAGGCTCAAAACATGCTCAAAATCGATATTTTAGGTACCCAAAAGTCGATATGTGCATGCATCATCTGTACTCGTTTATATCTCAAAATCTGGCCCTAAACACCCAAAAATTCGATATTTTGGGGTCCCAGAAGCGATCTGTACATGCCTACTCATTGCTAGAATGTTTTCAAAATATAGGCTCAAAACATGCTCAAAATCGATATTTTAGGTGCCCAAAAGTCGATATGTGCATGCATCTTCTGTACCCGTTTATATCTCAAATTCTGGCCCTAAACACCCGAAAATTCGATATTTTTTTGGTCTCAGAAGCGATCTGTAGATGCCTACTCAGTGCTAGAATGTTTTCAAAATATAGGCTCAAAACATGCTCAAAATCGATATTTTAGGTGCCCAAAAGTCGATATGTGCATGCATCTTCTGTACACGTTTATATCTCAAATTCTGGCCCTAAACACCCGAAAATTCGATATTTTTGGGTCCCAGAAGCGATCTGTACATGCCTACTCAGTGCTAGAAGGTTTTCAAAATATAGGCTCAAAACATGCTCAAAATCGATATTTTAGGTGCCCAAAAGTAGATATGTGCATGCATCATCTGTACTCGTTTATATCTCAAATTCAGGCTCAAAACACCCGAAAATTCGATATTTTTGGGTCCCAGAAGCGATCTGTACATGCCTACTCAGTGCTAGAATGTTTTCAAAATATATGCTCAAAACATGCTCAAAATCGATATTTTAGGTGCCCAAAAGTCGATATGTGCATGCATCTTCTGTACCCGTTTATATCTCAAATTCTGGCGCTAAACACCCGAAAATTCGATATTTTGGGGTCCCAGAAGCGATCTGTACATGCCTACTCCGTGTTAGAGTATTTTCAAAATTCAGGCCCAAAACACTCTGGAAATCGATATTTTTGGTGAACAAAGTCAATATGTGTATGCATCTTCTATACTCGTTTATATCTCAAATTCAGGCTCAAAACACCCGAAAATTCGATATTTTGGGGTCCCAGAAGCGATCTGTACATGCCTACTAAGTGCTAGAATGTTTTCAAAATATAGGCTCAAAACATGCTCAAAATCGATATTTTAGGTGCCCAAATGTCGATATGTGCATGCATCTTCTGTACCCGTTTATATCTCAAATTCTGGCCCTAAACACACAAAAAATTCGATATTTTTGGGTCCCCGAAGCGATCTGTACATGCCTACTCAGTGCTAGAATGTTTTCAAAATATATGCTTAAAACATGCTCAAAATCGATATTTTAGGTGCCCTAAAGTCGATATGTGCATGCATCTTCTGTACTCGTTTATATCTCAAATTCAAGCTCAAAACACCCGAAAATTCGATATTTTGGGGTCCCAGAAGCGATCTGTACATGCCTACTCAGTGCTAGAATATTTTCAAAATAAAAGCTCAAAACATGCTAAAAATCGATATTTTAGGTGCGTAAAGGCGATATCCCAAATTCAGGCCCAAAACACCCGAAAATTCGATATTTTGGGGTCCCAGAAGCGATCTGTACATGCCTACTCCGTGTTAGAGTATTTTCAAAATACAGGCCCAAAACATCCTCAAAATCGATGTTTTAGGTGCCCAAAAGTCGATATGTGCATGCATCTTCAGTACCCGTTTATATCTCAAATTCAGGCTCAAAACACCCGAAAATTCGATATTTTGGGGTCCCAGAAGCGATCTGTACATGCCTACTCCGTGTTAGAGTATTTTCAAAATACAGGCCAAAAACATACTGAAAATCGATCTTTTTGTGCCCAAAAGTCGATATGTGCATGCATCTTCTGTACCCTTTTATATCTCAAATTCTGGCCCTAAACACCCGAAAATTCGATATTTTGGGGTCCCAGAAGGAATCTGTACATGCTTACTCCGTGTTAGAGTAATTTCAAAATTCAGGCCTAAAACATGCTGAAAATTCGATATCTAGGGGTCCCAGTAGCGATCCCTACATGCCTACTCCGTGTTAGAGTATTTTCAAAATACAGGCCAAAAACATACTGAAAATCGATCTTTTAGGTGCCCAAATGTCGATATGTGCATGCATCTTCTGTACCCGTTTATATCTCAAATTCTGGCCCTAAACACCCGAAAATTCAATATTTTGGGGTCCCAGAAGCGATCTGTACATGCCTACTCCGTGTTAGAGTATTTTCAAAATACAGGCCAAAAACATAATGAAAATCGATCTTTTAGGTGCCCAAAAGTCGATATGTGCATGCATCTTCTGTACCCGTTTACATCTCAAATTCTGGCCATAAACACCCGAAAATTTGATATTTTGGGGTCCCAGAAGCGATCTGTACATGCCTACTCAGTCCAAGAATGTTTTCAAAATATAGGCTCAAAACATGCTCAAAATCGATATTTTAGGTGCCCGAAAGTCGATATGTGCATGCATCTTCTGTACCCGTTTATATCTCAAATTCTGGCCCTAAACACCCGAAAATTCAATATTTTGGGGTCCCAGAAGCAATCTGTACATGGCTACTCAGTGCTAGAATGTTTTCAAAATATAGGCTCAAAACATGCTAAAAATAGATATTTTAGGTGCCAAAAAGTCGATATCTCAAATTAAGGCCGAAAACACCCGAAAATTCGATATTTAGGGGTCCCAGAAGCGATCTGTACATGCCTACTCCGTGTTAGAGTATTTTCAAAATACATGCCCAAAACATGCTCAAAATCGATGTTTTAGGTGACAAAAAGTCGATATGTGCATGCATCTTCAGTACCCGTTTATATCTCAAATTCAGGCTCAAAACACCCGAAAATTCGATATTTTGGGGTCCCAGAATCGATCTGTACATGCCTACTCCGTGTTAGAGTATTTTCAAAATACAGGCCCAAAACATGCTCAAAATCGATATTTTAGATACCCAAAGTCAATATGTGCATGTATCTTCTGTACCCGTTTATATCTCAAATTCAGGCTCAAAACACTCGAAAATTCAATATTTTGGGGTCCCAGAAGCAATCTGTACATGCCTACTCAGTGCTAGAATATTTTCAAAATATAGGCTAAAAACAAGCTAAAAATCGATATTTTAGGTGCCAAAAAGTCGATATCTCAAATTAAGGCCCAAAACACCCGAAAATTCGATATTTAGGGGTCCCAGAAGCGATCTGTACATGCCTACTCCGTGTTAGATTTATTTCAAAATACCGCCC
The DNA here is from genome assembly GCA_033782935.1 of Petrolisthes cinctipes. Taxonomy (NCBI): domain Eukaryota; kingdom Metazoa; phylum Arthropoda; class Malacostraca; order Decapoda; family Porcellanidae; genus Petrolisthes; species Petrolisthes cinctipes. The sequence goes on along the minus strand of JAWQEG010000930.1, from coordinate 222,226 downwards.
AAAAACATACTGCAAATCGATCTTTTAGGTGCCCAAAAGTCGATATGTGCATGTATCTTCTGTACCCGTTTATATCTCAAATTCAGGCTCAAAACACCCGAAAATTCGATATTTTGGGGTCCCAGAAGCAATCTGTACATGCCTACTCAGTGCTAGAATATTTTCAAAATATAGGCTAAAAACATGCTAAAAATCGATATTTTAGGTGCCAAAAAGTCGATATCTCAAATTAAGGCCCAAAACACCCGAATATTCGATATTTAGGGGTCCCATAAGCGATCTGTACATGCCTACTCCGTCTTAGAGTATTTTCAAAATACAGGCCTAAAACATGCTCAAAATCGATATTTTAGGTGACAAAAAGTCGATATGTGCATGCATCTTCAGTACCCGTTTATATCTCAAATTCAGGCTCAAAACACCCGAAAATTCGATATTTTGGGGTCCCAGAAGCGATCTGTACATGCCTACTCCGTGTTAGAGTATTTTCAAAATACATGCCCAAAACATGCTGAAAATCGATATTTTAGATACCCAAAGTCAATATGTGCATATATCTTCTGTACCCGTTTATATCTCAAATTCAGGCTCAAAACACCCGAAAATTCGATATTTTGGGGTCCCAGAAGCGATCTGTACATGCCTACTCAGTGCTAGAATATTTTCAAAATATAGGCTCAAAACATGCTAAAAATCGATATTTTAGGTGCGTTAAGGCGATATCTCAAATTCAGGCTCAAAAAACCGAAAATTCGATATTTTGTGGTCCCAGAAGCAATCTGTACATGCCTACTCAGTGCTAAAAAATTTTCAAAATATAGGCTCAAAACATGCTCAAACTCGATATTTTAGGTGCCCGAAAGTCGATATGTGCATGCATCTTCTGTACCCGTTTATATCTCAAATTCTGGCCCTAAACACCCGAAAATTCGATATTTTTGGGTCCCCGAAGCTATCTGTACATGCCTACTCCGTGTTAGAGTATTTTCAAAATTCAGGCCCAAAACACTCTGGAAATCGATATTTTTGGTGAACAAAGTCAATATGTGTATGCATCTTCTATACTCGTTTATATCTCAAATTCAGGCTCATAACACCCGAAAATTCGATATTTTGGGGTCCCAGAAGCGATCTGTACATGCCTACTAAGTGCTAGAATGTTTTCAAAATATAGGCTCAAAACATGCTCAAAATCGATATTTTAGGTGCCCAAATGTCGATATGTGCATGCATCTTCTGTACCCGTTTATATCTCAAATTCTGGCCCTAAACAGCCGAAAATTCGATATTTTTGGGTCCCCGAAGCGATCTGTACATGCCTACTCAGTGCTAGAATGTTTTCAAAATATAGGCTCAAAACATGCTCAAAATCGATATTTTAGGTGCCCTAAAGTCGATATGTGCATGCATCTTCTGTACTCGATTATATCTCAAATTCAAGCTCAAAACACCCGAAAATTCGATATTTTGGGGTCCCAGAAGCGATCTGTACATGCCTACTGAGTGCTAGAATATTTTCAAAATACAAGCTCAAAACATGCTAAAAATCGATATTTTAGGTGCGTAAAGGCGATATCCCAAATTCAGGCCCAAAACACCCGAAAATTCGATATTTTGGTGTCCCAGAAGCGATCTGTACATGCCTACTCCGTGTTAGAGTATTTTCAAAATACAGGCCCAAAACATCCTCAAAATCGATGTCTTAGGTGCCCAAAAGTCGATATGTGCATGCATCTTCAGTACCAGTTTATATCTCAAATTCAGGCTCAAAACACCAGGAAATTCGATATTTTGGGGTCCCAGAAGCGATCTGTACATGCCTACTCCGTGTTAGAGTATTTTCAAAATACAGGCCAAAAACATACTGAAAATTGATCTTTTAGGTGCCCAAAAGTCGATATGTGCATGCATCTTCTGTACCCGTTTATATCTCAAATTCTGGCCCTAAACACCCGAAAATTCGATATTTTGGGGTCCCAGAAGGGATCTGTACATGCCTACTCCGTGTTAGAGTAATTTCAAAAATCAGGCCTAAAACATGCTGAAAATCGATATTTTTGGTGCCCCAAAGTAAATATGTGTATGCATCTTCTATTCTCGTTTATATCTCAAATTCAGGCTCAAAACACCCGAAAATTATATATTTTGGGGTCCCAGAAGCGATCTGTACATGCCTACTCAGTGCTAGAATGTTTTCAAAATATAGGCTCAAAACATGTTAAAAATCGATATTTTAGGTGCCCAAAAGTCGATATGTGCATGCATCTTCTGTACTCGTTTATATCTCAAATTTAGGCTCAAAACACCCGAAAATTCGATATTTTTGGGTCCCAGAAGCGATCTGTACATGCTTACTCAGTGCTAGAATATTTTCAAAATATTGGCTCAAAACATGCTAAAAATCGATATTTTAGGTGCGAAATGGCGATATCTCAAATTCAGGCCCAAAACACCCGAAAATTCGATATTTTGGGGTCCCAGAAGCGATCTGTACATGCCTATTCCGTGTTAGAGTATTTACAAAATACATGCCCAAAACATGCTCAAAATCGATGTTTTAGGTGCCCAAAAGTTGATATGTGCATGCATCTTCAGTACCCGTTTATATCTCAAATTCAGGCTCAAAACACCCGAAAATTCGATATTTTGGGTCCCAGAAACGATCTATACATGCCTACTCAGTGCTAGAATATTTTCAAAATATAGGCTAAAAACATGCTACAAATCGATCTTTTAGGTGCCAAAAAGTCGATATCTCATATTCAGTCCCAAAACACCCGAAAATTCGATATTTAGGGGTCACAGAAGCGATCTGTACATGCCTACTCCGTGTTAGAGTATTTTCAAAATACAGGCCAAAAACATACTGAAAATCGATCTTTTAGGTGCCAAAAAGTCGATATGTGAATGCATCTTATGTACCCTTTTATATCTCAAATTTTGGCCCTAAACTCCCGAAAATTCAATATTTTGGGGTCCCAGAAGCAATCTGTACATGCCTACTCAGTGCTAGAATGTTTTCAAAATATAGGCTCAAAACATGCTCAAAATCGATATTTTTGGTGCCCAAAAGTCGATATGTGCATGAATCTTCTGTACTCGTTTATATCTCAAATTCAAGCTCAAAACACCCGAAAATTCGATATTTTGGGGTCCCAGAAGGGATCTGTACATGCCTACTCCGTGTTAGAGTAATTTCAAAAATCAGGCCTAAAACATGCTGAAAATCGATATTTTTGGTGCCCCAAAGTCAATATGTGTATGCATCTTCTATTCTCGTTTATATCTCAAATTCAGGCTCAAAACACCCGAAAATTATATATTTTGGGGTCCCAGAAGCGATCTGTACATGCCTACTCAGTGCTAGAATGTTTTCAAAATATAGGCTCAAAACATGTTAAAAATCGATATTTTAGGTGCCCAAAAGTCGATATGTGAATGCATCTTCTGTACTCGTTTATATCTCAAATTTAGACTCAAAACACCCGAAAATTCGATATTTTTGGGTCCCAGAAGCGATCTGTACATGCTTACTCAGTGCTAGAATATTTTCAAAATATAGGCTCAAAACATGCTAAAAATCGATATTTTAGGTGCGAATTGGCGATATCTCAAATTCAGGCCCAAAACACCCGAAAATTCGATATTTTGGGGTCCCAGAAGCGATCTGTACATGCCTACTCCGTGTTAGAGTATTTTCAAAATACAGGCCCAAAACATGCTGAAAATCGATATTTTAGATGCCCAAAGTCAATTTGTTCATGTATCTTCTGTACCCGTTTATATCTCAAATTCAGGCTCAAAACAAACGAAAATTCGATATTTTGGGGTCCCAGAAGCAATCTGTACATGCCTACTCAGAGCTAGAATATTTTCAAAATATAGGCTCAAAACATGCTAAAAATCGATATTTTAGGTGCCAAAAAGTCGATATCTCAAATTAAGGCCCAAAACACCCGAAAATTCGATATTTAGGGGTCCCAGAAGCGATCTGTACATGCCTACTCCGTGTTAGAGTATTTTCAAAATATAGGCTAAAAACATGCTACAAATCGATCTTTTAGGTGCCAAAAAGTCGATATCTCATATTCAGTCCCAAAACACCCGAAAATTCGATATTTAGGGGTCACAGAAGCGATCTGTACATGCCTACTCCGTGTTAGAGTATTTTCAAAATACAGGCCAAAAACATACTGAAAATCGATCTTTTAGGTGCCAAAAAGTCGATATGTGAATGCATCTTATGTACCCGTTTATATCTCAAATTTTGGCCCTAAACTCCCGAAAATTCAATATTTTGGGGTCCCAGAAGCAATCTGTACATGCCTACTCAGTGCTAGAATATTTTCAAAATATAGGCTAAAAACATGCTAAAAATCGATATTTTAGGTGCCAAAAAGTAGATATCTCAAATTAAGGCCCAAAACACCCGAAAATTCGATATTTAGGGGTCAGAAAAGCGATCTGTACATGCCTACTCCGTGTTAGAGTATTTTCAAAATACAGGCCCAAAACATGCTCAAAATCGATGTTTTAGGTGCCAAAAAGTCGATATGTGCATGCATCTTCAGTACCCGTTTATATCACAAATTCAGGGTCAAAACACCCGAAAATTCGATATTTTGGGGTCCCAGAAGCGATCTGTACATGCCTACTCAGTGCTAGAATGTTTTCAAAATATAGGCTCAAAACATGCTCAAAATCGATATTTTTGGTGCCCAAAAGTCGATATGTGCATGAATCTTCTGTACTCGTTTATATCTCAAATTCAAGCTCAAAACACCCGAAAATTCGATATTTTGGGGTCCCAGAAGCGATCTGTACATGCCTACTCAGTGCTAGAATATTTTCAAAATATGAGCTCAAAACATGCTAAAAATCGATATTTTAGGTGCGAATTGGCGATATCTCAAATTCAGGCCCAAAACACCCGAAAATTCGATATTTTGGGGTCCTAGAAGCGATCTGTACATGCCTACTCCGTGTTAGAGTATTTTCAAAATACAGGCCCAAAACATGCTGAAAATCGATATTTTAGATGCCCAAAGTCAATTTGTTCATGTATCTTCTGTACCCGTTTATATCTCAAATTCAGGCTCAAAACAAACGAAAATTCGATATTTTGGGGTCCCAGAAGCAATCTGTACATGCCTACTCAGTGCTAGAATATTTTCAAAATATAGGCTCAAAACATGCTAAAAATCGATATTTTAGGTGCCAAAAAGTCGATATCTCAAATTAAGGCCCAAAACACCCGAAAATTCGATATTTAGGGGTCCCAGAAGCGATCTGTACATGCCTACTCCGTGTTAGAGTATTTTCAAAATATAGGCTCAAAATATGCTCAAAATCGATATTTTAGGTGCCCAAAAGTCGATATGTGCATGCATATTCTGTACTCGTTTATATCTCAAATTCCAGCTCAAAACACCTAAGAATTCGATATTTTGGGGTCCCAGAAGCGATCTGTACATGCCTACTCAGTGCTAGAATATTTTCAAAATAAAAGCTCAAAACATGCTAAAAATCGATATTTTAGGTGCCAAAAAGTCGATATCTCAAATTCAGTCCCAAAACACCCGAAAACTCGATATTTAGGGGTCCCAGAAGCGATCTGTACATGCCTACTCCGTGTTAGAGTATTTTCAAAATACAGGCCAAAAACATACTGAAAATCGATCTTTTGGGTGCCCAAAAGTCGATATGTGCATGCATCTTCTGTACCCGTTTATATCTCAAATTCTGGCCCTAAACACCCGAAAATTCAATATTTTGGGGTCGTCCCAGAAGTAATCTGTACATGCCTACTCAGTGCTAGAATATTTTCAAAATATAGGCTAAAAACATGATAAAAATCGATATTTTAGGTGCCAAAATGTCGATATCTCAAATTAAGGCCCAAATCACCCGAAAATTCGATATTTAGGGGTCCCAGAAGCGATCTGTACATGCCTACTCCGTGTTAGAGTATTTTCAAAATACAGGCCCAAAACTTTCTCAAAATCGATGTTTTAGGTGCCCACGAGTCGATATGTGCATGAATCTTCAGTACCCGTTTATATCTCAAATTCAGGCTCAAAACACCCGAAAATTCGATATTTTGGGGTCCCAGAAGCGATCTGTACATGCCTACTCCGTGTTAGAGTATTTTCAAAATACATGCCCAAAACATGCTGAAAATCGATATTTTAGATACCCAAAGTCAATATGTGCATGTATCTTCTGTACCCGTTTGTATCTCAAATTCAGGCTCAAAACACCCGAAAATTCAATATTTTGGGGTCCCAGAAGCAATCTGTACATGCCTACTCAGTGCTAGAATATTTTCAAAATATAGGCTAAAAACATGCTAAAAATCGATATTTTAGGTGCCAAAAGTCGATATCTCAAATTAAGGCCCAAAACACCCGAAAATTCGATATTTAGGGGTCCCAGAAGGGATCTGTACATGCCTACTCCGTGTTAGAGTATTTTCAAAATACAGGCCCAAAACATGCTCAAAATCGATGTTATAGGTGCCAAAAAGTCGATATGTGCATGCATCTTCAGTACCCGTTTATATCACAAATTCAGGGTCAAAACACCCGAAAATTCGATATTTTGGGGTCCCAGAAGCGATCTGTACATGCCTACTCAGTGCTAGAATGTATTCAAAATATAGGCTCAAAACATGCTCAAAATCGATATTTTAGGTGCCCAAAAGTCGATATGTGCATGAATCTTCTGTACTCGTTTATATCTCAAATTCAAGCTCAAAACACCCGAAAATTCGATATTTTGGGATCCCAGAAGCGATCTGTACATGCCTACTCAGTGCTAGAATATTTTCAAAATATGAGTTCAAAACATGCTAAAAATCGATATTTTAGGTGCGTAAATGCGATATCTCAAATTCAGGCCCAAAACACCCAAAAATTCGATATTTTGGGGTCCCAGAAGCGATCTGTACATGCCTACTCCGTGTTAGAGTATTTTCAAAATACAGGCCCAAAACATGCTGAAAATCGATATTTTAGATTCCCAAAGTCAATTTGTTCATGTATCTTCTGTACCCGTTTATATCTCAAATTCAGGCTCAAAACACCCGAAAATTCAATATTTTGGGGTCCCTGAAGCAATCTGTACATGCCTACTTAGTGCTAGAATATTTTCAAAATATAGGCTAAAAACATGCTAAAAATCGATATTTTAGGTGCCAAAAAGTCGATATCTCAAATTAAGGCCCAAATCACCCGAAAATTCGATATTTAGGGGTCCCAGAAGCGATCTGTACATGCCTACTCCGTGTTAGAGTATTTTCAAAATAAAGGCCCAAAACATGCTCAAAATCGATGTTTTAGGTGCCAAAACGTCGATATGTGCATGCATCTTCAGTACCCGTTTATATCTCAAATTCAGGCTCAAAACACCCGAAAATTCGATATTTTGGGGTCCCAGAAGCGATCTGTACATGCCTACTCCGTGTTAGAGTATTTTCAAAATACATGCCCAAAACATGCTGAAAATCGATATTTTAGATACCCAAAGTCAATATGTGCATGTATCTTCTGTACCCGTTTATATCTCAAATTCAGGCTCAAAACACCCGAAAATTCAATATTTTGAGGTCCCAGAAGCAATCTGTACATGCCTACTCAGCGCTAGAATATTTTCAAAATATAGGCTAAAAACATGCTAAAAATCGATATTTTAGGTGCCAAAGAGTCGATATCTCAAATTAAGGCCCAAAACACCCGAAAATTCGATATTTAGGGGTCCCAGAAGCGATCTGTACATGCCTACTCCGTGTTAGAGTATTTTCAAAATACAGGCCAAAAACATACTGAAAATCGATCTTTTAGGTGCCCAAAATTCGATATGGGCATGTATCTTCTGTACCCGTTTATATCTCAAATTCAGGCTCAAAAAACCCGAATATTCGATATTTTGGGGTCCCAGAAGGGATCTGTACATGCCTACTCAGTGCTAGAATATTTTCAAAATATAGGCTCAAAACATGCTAAAAATCGATATTTTAGGTGCCAAAAAGTCGATATCTCAAATTAAGGCCCAAAACACCCGAAAATTCGATATTTAGGGGTCCCAGAAGCAATCTGTACATGCCTACTCCGTGTTAGAGTATTTTCAAAATATTGGCTCAAAACATGCTCAAAATCGATATTTTAGGTGCCCAAAAGTCGATATGTGCATGTATCTTCTGTACCCGTTTATATCTCAAATTCAGGCTCAAAACACCCGAAAATTCGATATTTTGGGGTCCCAGAAGCGATCTGTACATGCCTACTCCGTGTTAGAGTATTTTCAAAATACATGCCCAAAACATGCTGAAAATCGATATTTTTGATACCCAAAGTCAATATGTGCATGTATCTTCTGTACCAGTTTATATCTCAAATTCAGGCTGAAAACACCCGAAAATTCAATATTTTGGGGTCCCAGAAGCAATCTGTACATGCCTACTCAGTGCTAGAATATTTTCAAAATATAGGCTAAAAACATTCTAAAAATCGATATTTTTTGGTGCCAAAAGTCGATATCTCAAATTAAGGCCCAAAACACCCGAAAATTCGATATTTATCGGTCCCAGAAGCGATCTGTACATGCCTACTCCGTGTTAGAGTATTTACAAAATACAGGCCAAAAACATACTGAAAATCGATCTTTTAGGTGCCCAAAAGTCGATATGTGCATGAATCTTCTGTTTTTTTTTTTTTTTTTTTTTTTTTTATATGTTCCGACACTGGACATAGGCTTAACCAAGCCCGTTACCGTGGCCCAGGTCAACTGCTGCTCATACACACACGTCACGACTTCCGAACTGGTACCCAGCCACAGAGGGAGGGAAGTGAGGGTTATTCCCAAATACTGCAGCTGTTATGGTACCAGCGAGGGTGTTTTACGACGTTCGGTGGCCTTATAGTAAGTGCCTCAAACTCAAATCGGAAGAGTAAATATTCTCAGGCCCTCACCTGAGAGAATCGATCTCCCGACCTCTAGGATATGAGTCCAGAACACTAACCACTCGGCCACCTCCCCTTTATATCTCAAATTCAGGCTCAAAACACCCGAAAATTCGATATTTTGGGGTCCCAGAAGCAATCTGTACATGCCTACACAGTGCTAGAATATTTTCAAAATATAGGCTCAAAACATGCTAAAAATCGATATTTTAGGTGCCAAAAAGTCGATTTCTCAAATTAAGGCCCAAAACACCCGAAAATTCGATATTTAGGGGTCCCAGAAGCGATCTGTACATGCCTACTCCGTGTTAGAGTATTTTCAAAATACAGGTCAAAAACATACTGAAAATCGATCTTTTAGGTGCCCAAAAGTCGATATGTGCATGCATCTTCTGTACCCGTTTATATCTCAAATTCTGGCCCTAAACACCCGAAAACTCGATATTTTTGGGTCCCAGAAGCGATCTGTACATGCCTACTCAGTGCTAGAATGTTTTCAAAATATAGGCTCAAAACATGCTAAAAATCGATCTTTTAGGTGCCAAAAAGTCGATATCTCAAATTCAGTCCCAAAACACCCGAAAATTCGATATTTAGGGGTCCCAGAAGCGAACTGTACATGCCTACTCAGTCCTAGAATGTTTTCAAAATAAAGGCTCAAAACATGCTCAAAATCGATATTTTAGGTGCCCTAAAGTCGATATGTGCATGCATCTTCTGTACTCGTTTATATCTCAAATTTAGGCTCAAAACACACGACAATTCGATATTTTGGGGTCCCAGAAGCGATCTGTACATGCCTACTCAGTGCTAGAATATTTTCAAAATATAGGCTCAAAACATGCTAAAAATCGATATTTTAGGTGCGGAATGGCGATATCTCAAATTCAGGCCCAAAACACCCGAAAATTCGATATTTTGGGGTCCCAGAAGCGATCTGTACATGCCTACTCCGTGTTAGAGTATTTTCAAAATACATGCCCAAAACATGCTGAAAATCGATATTTTAGATACCCAAAGTCAATATGTGCATGTATCTTCTGTACCCGTTTATATCTCAAATTCAGGCTGAAAACACCCGAAAATTCAATATTTTGGGGTCCCAGAAGCAATCTGTACATGCCTACTCAGTGCTAGAATATTTTCAAAATATAGGCTAAAAACATGCTAAAAATCGATATTTTAGGTGCCAAAAGTCGATATCTCAAATTCAGGCCCAAAACACCCGAAAATTCAATATTTATGGGTCCCAGAAGCGATCTGTACATGCCTACTCCGTGTTAGAGTATTTACAAAATACAGGCCAAAAACATACTGAAAATCGATCTTTTAGGTGCCCAAAAGTCGATATGTGCATGAATCTTCTGTACCCGTTTATATCTCAAATTCAGGCTCAAAACACCCGAAAATTCGATATTTTGGGGTCCCAGAAGCAATCTGTACATACCTACTCAGTGCTAGAATATTTTCAAAATATAGGCTCAAAACATGCTAAAAATCGATATTTTAGGTGCCAAAAAGTCGGTATCTTAAATTAAGGCCCAAAACACCCGAAAATTCGATATTTAGGGGTCCCAGAAGCGATCTGTACATGCCTACTCCGTGTTAGAGTATTTTCAAAATACATGCCCAAAACATACTGAAAATCGATCTTTTAGGTGCCCAAAAGTCGATATGTGCATGCATCTTCTGTACCCGTTTATATCTCACATTCTGGCCCTAAACACCGGAAAACTCGATATTTTTGGGTCCCAGAAGCGATCTGTACATGCCTACTCAGTGCTAGAATATTTTCAAAATATAGGCTAAAAACATGCTAAAAATCGATCTTTTAGGTGCCAAAAAGTCGATATCTCAAATTCAGTCCCAAAACACCCGAAAATTCGATATTTAGGGGTCCCAGAAGCGATCTGTACATGCCTACTCCGTGTTAGAGTATTTTCAAAATACAGGCCAAAAACATACTGAAAATCGATCTTTTAGGTGCCCAAAAGTAGATATGTGAATGCATCTTCTGTACCCGTTTATATCTCAAATTTTGGCCCTAAACACCCAAAAATTCAATATTTTGGGGTCCCAGAAGCAATCTGTACATGCCTACTCAGTGCTAGAATATTTTCAAAATATAGGCTAAAAACATGCTAAAAATCGATATTTTAGGTGCCAAAAAGTCGATATCTCAAATTCAGGCCCAAAACACCCGAAAATTCGATATTTAGGGGTCCCAAAAGCGATCTGTACATGCCTACTCCGTGTTAGAGAATTTTCAAAATACAGGCCCAAAACATGCTCAAAATCGATGTTTTAGGTGCCAAAAAGTCGATATGTGCATGTATCTTCAGTACCCGTTTATATCTCAAATTCAAGGTCAAAACACCCGAAAATTCGATATTTTGGGGTCCCAGAAGCGATCTGTACATGCCTACTCAGTGCTAGAATGTTTTCAAAATATAGGCTCAAAACATGCTCAAAATCGATATTTTAGGTGCCCTAAAGTCGATATTTGCATGAATCTTCTGTACTCGTTTATATCTCAAATTCAAGCTCAAAACACCCGAAAATTCGATATTTTGGGGTCCCAGAAGCGATCTGTACATGCCTACTCAGTGCTAGAATATTTAAAAAATATGAGCTCAAAACATGCTAAAAATCGATATTTTAGTTGCGTAAAGGCGATATCTCAAATTCAGGCCCGAAACACCCGAAAATTCGATATTTTTGGTTCCCAGAAGCGATCTGTACATGCCTACTCCGTGTTAGAGTATTTTCAAAACACAGGCCCAAAACATGCTCAAAATTAATGTTTTAGGTGCCCAAAAGTCGATATGTGCATGCATCTTCAGTACCCGTTTATATCTCAAATTCAGGCTCAAAACACCCGAAAATTCAATATTTTGGGGTCCCAGAAGCAATCTGTACATGCCTACTCAGTGCTAGAATATTTTCAAAATATAGGCTAAAAACATGCTAAAAATCGAAATTTTAGGTGCCAAAAAGTCGATATCTCAAATTAAGGCCCAAATCACCCGAAAATTCGATATTTAGGGGTCCCAGAAGCGATCTGTACATGCCTACTCCGTGTTAGAGTATTTTCAAAATACAGGCCCAAAACATGCTTAAAATCGATGTTTTAGGTGCCAAAAAGTCGATATGTGCATGCATCTTCAGTACCCGTTTATGTCTCAAATTCAGGCTCAAAACACCCGAAAATTCGATATTTTGGGGTCCCAGAAGCAATCTGTACATGCCTACTCAGTGCTAGAATATTTTCAAAATATAGGCTAAAAACATGCTAAAAATCGATATTTTAGGTGCCAAAGAGTCGATATCTCAAATTAAGGCCCAAAACACCCGAAAATTCGATATTTAGGGGTCCCAGAAGCGATCTATACATGCCTACTCCGTGTTAGAGTATTTTCAAAATACAGGCCCAAAACATGCTGAAAATCGATATTTTAAATGCCCAAAGTCAATTTGTGCATGTATCTTCTGTACCCGTTTATATCTCAAATTCAGGCTCAAAACACCCGAAAATTCAATATTTTGGGGTCCCAGAAGCAATCTGTACATGCCTACTCAGATCTAGAATATTTTCAAAATATAGGCTTAAAACATGCTAAAAATCGATATTTTAGGTGCCAAAAAGTCGATATCTCAAATTAAGGCCCAAATCACCCGAAAATTCGATATTTAGGGGTCCCAGAAGCGATCTGTACATGCCTACTCCGTGTTAGAGTATTTACAAAATACAGGCCCAAAACATGCTCAAAATCGATGTTTTAGGTGCCAAAAAGTCGATATGTGCATGCATCTTCAGTACCCGTTTATGTCTCAAATTCAGGCTCAAAGCACCCGAAATTTCGATATTTTGGAGTCCCAGAAGCGATCTGTACATGCCTACTCTGTGTTAGAGTATTTTCAAAATACATGCCCAAAACATGCTGAAAATCGATATTTTAGATACTCAAAGTCAATATGTGCATGTATCTTCTGTACCCGTTTATATCTCAAATTCAGGCTCACAACACCCGAAAATTCAATATTTTGGGGTCCCAGAAGCAATCTGTACATGCCTACTCAGTGCTAGAATATTTTCAAAATATAGGCTAAAAACATGCTAAAAATCGATATTTTAGGTGTCAAAGAGTCGATATCTCAAATTAAGGCCCAAAACACCCGAAAATTCGATATTTAGGGGTCCCAGAAGCGATCTATACATGCCTACTCCGTGTTAGAGTATTTTCAAAATACAGGCCAAAAACATACTGAAAATCGATCTTTTAGGTGCCCAAAAGTCGATATGTGCATGCATCTTCTATACTCGTTTATATCTCAAATTCAGGCTCAAAACACCCGAAAATTCGATATTTTGGGGTCCCAGAAGCGATCTTAACATGCCTACTCAGTGCTAGAATGTTTTCAAAATATAGGCTCAAAACATGCTCAAAATCGATATTTTAGGTGCCCAAAAGTCGATATGTGCATGCATATTCTGTACTCGTTTATATCTCAAATTCCATCTCAAAACACCCGAAAATTCGATATTTTGGGGTCCCAGAAGCGATCTGTACATGCCTACTCATTGCTAGAATATTTTCAAAATAAAAGCTCAAAACATGCTAAAAATCGATATTTTAGGTGCCAAAAAGTCGATATCTCAAATTCAGTCCCAAAACACCCGAAAATTCGATATTTAGGGGTCCCAGAAGCGATCTGTACATGCCTACTCCGTGTTAGAGTATTTTCAAAATACAGGGCAAAAACATACTGAAAATCGATCTTTTAGGTGCCCAAAAGTCGATATGTGCATGCATCTTCTGTACCCGTTTATATCTCAAATTATGGCCCTAAACACCCGAAAATTCAATATTTTGTGGTCGTTCCAGAAGTAATCTGTACATGCCTACTCAGTGCTAGAATATTTTCAAAATATAGGCTAAAAACATGCTAAAAATCGATATTTTAGGTGCCAAAAAGTCGATATCTCAAATTAATGCCCAAATCACCCGAAAACTCGATATTTAGGGGTCCCAGAAGCGATCTGTACATGCCTACTCCGTGTTAGAGTATTTTTAAAATACAGGCCCAAAACATGCTCAAAATCGATGTTTTAGGTGCCCAAAAGTCGATATGTGCATGCATCATCAGTACCCGTTTATATCTCAAATTCAGGCTCAAAACACCCGAAAATTCGATATTTTGGGGTCCCAGAAGCAATCGGTACATGCCTACTCCGTGTTAGAGTATTTTCAAAATACATGCCCAAAACATGCTGAAAATCGATATATTAGATACCCAAAGTCAATATGTGCATGTATCTTCTGTACACGTTTATATCTCAAATTCAGGCTCAAAACATCCGAAAATTCAATATTTTGGGGACCCAGAAGCAATCTGTACATGCCTACTCAGTGCTAGAATATTTTCAAAATATAGGCTAAAAACATGCTAAAAATCGATATTTTAGGTGCCAAAAAGTCGATATCTCAAATTAAGGACCTAAACACCCGAAAATTCGATATTTAGGGGTCCCAGAAGCGATCTGTACATGCCTACTCCGTGTTAGAGAATTTTCAAAATACAGGCCAAAAACATACTGAAAATCGATCTTTTAGGTGCCCAAAAGTCGATATGTGCATGCATCTTCTATAATCGTTTATATCTCAAATTCAGGCTCAAAACACCCGAAAATTCGATATTTTGGGGTCCCAGAAGCGATCTTAACATGCCTACTCAGTGCTAGAATGTTTTCAAAATATAGGCTCAAAACATGCTCAAAATCGATATTTTAGGTGCCCAAAAGTCGGTATGTGCATGCATATTCTGTACTCGTTTATATCTCAAATTCCATCTCAAAACACCCGAAAATTCGATATTTTGGGGTCCCAGAAGCGATCTGTACATGCCTACTCATTGCTAGAATATTTTCAAAATAAAAGCTCAAAACATGCTAAAAATCGATATTTTAGGTGCCAAAAAGTCGATATCTCAAATTCAGTCCCAAAACACCCGAAAATTCGATATTTAGGGGTCCCAGAAGCGATCTGTACATGCCTACTCCGTGTTAGAGTATTTTCAAAATACAGGCCGAAAACATACTGAAAATCGATCTTTTAGGTGCCCAAAAGTCGATATGTGCATGCATCTTCTGTACCCGTTTATATCTCAAATTCTGGCCCTAAACACCCGAAAATTCAATATTTTGTGGTCGTTCCAGAAGTAATCTGTACATGCCTACTCAGTGCTAGAATATTTTCAAAATATAGGCTAAAAACATGCTAAAAATCGATATTTTAGGTGCCAAAAAGTCGATATCTCAAATTAATGCCCAAATCACCCGAAAATTCGATATTTAGGGGTCCCAGAAGCGATCTGTACATGCCTACTCCGTGTTAGAGTATTTTTAAAATACAGGCCCAAAACATGCTCAAAATCGATGTTTTAGGTGCCCAAAAGTCGATATGTGCATGCATCATCAGTACCCGTTTATATCTCAAATTCAGGCTCAAAACACCCGAAAATTCGATATTTTGGGGTCCCAGAAGCAATCGGTACATGCCTACTCCGTGTTAGAGTATTTTCAAAATACATGCCCAAAACATGCTGAAAATCGATATATTAGATACCCAAAGTCAATATGTGCATGTATCTTCTGTACCCGTTTATATCTCAAATTCAGGCTCAAAACATCCGAAAATTCAATATTTTGGGGACCCAGAAGCAATCTGTACATGCCTACTCAGTGCTAGAATATTTTCAAAATATAGGCTAAAAACATGCTAAAAATCGATATTTTAGGTGCCAAAAAGTCGATATCTCAAATTAAGGACCTAAACACCCGAAAATTCGATATTTAGGGGTCCCAGAAGCGATCTGTACATGCCTACTCCGTGTTAGAGAATTTTCAAAATACAGGCCAAAAACATACTGAAAATCGATCTTTTAGGTGCCCAAAAGTCGATATGTGCATGAATCTTCTGTACCCGTTTATATCTCAAATTCAGGCTCAAAACACCCGAAAATTCGATATTTTGGGGTCCCAGAAGCAATCTGTACATGCCTACTCAATGCTAGAATATTTTCAAAATATAGGCTCAAAACATGCTAAAAATCGATATTTTAGGTGCCCAAAAGTCGATATCTCAAATTAAGGCCCAAAACACCCGAAAACTCGATATTTTTGGGTCCCAGAAGCGATATGTACATGCCTACTCAGTGCTAGAATGTTTTCAAAATATAGGCTCAAAACATGCTCAAAATCGATATTTTATGTGCCCAAAAGTCGATATGTGCATGCATCTTCTGTACTCGTTTATATCTCAAATTTAGGCTCAAAACACCCGAAAATTCGATATTTTGGGGTCCCAGAAGCGATCTGTACATGCCTACTCAGTGCTAGAATATTTTCAAAATATAGGCTCAAAACATGCTAAAAATCGATATTTTAGGTACGTAAAGGCGATATCTCAAATTCAGGCCCAAAACACCCGAAAATTCGATATTTTGGGGTCCCAGAAGCGATCTGTACATGCCTACTCCGTGTTAGAGTATTTTCACATTACAGGCCAAAAACATACTGAAAATCGATCTTTTAGGTCCGAAAAAAGTCGATATGTGCATGCATCTTCTGTACCCGCTTATATCTCAAATTCTGTCCCTAAACACCCGAAAATTCAATATTTTGGGGTCCCAGAAGCAATCTGTACATGCCTACTCAGTGCTAGAATATTTTCAAAATATAGGCTAAAAACATGCTAAAAATCGATATTTTAGGTGCGTAAAGTCGATATCTCAAATTAAGGCCCAAAACACCCGAAAATTCGATATTTAGGGGTCCCAGAAGCGATCTGTACATGCCTACTCCGTGATAGAGTATTTTCAAAATACAGGCCCAAAACATGCTCAAAATCGATGTTTTAGGAGCCAAATACTCGATATGTGCATGCATCTTCAGTACCCGTTTATATCTCAAATTCAGGCTCAAAACACCCGAAAATTCGATATTTTGGGGTCCCAGAAGCGATCTGTACATGCCTACTCCGTGTTAGAGTATTTTCAAAATACATGCCCAAAACATGCTGAAAATCGATATTTTAGATACCCAAAGTCAATATGTGCATGTATCTTCTGTACCCGTTTATATCTCAAATTCAGGCTCAGAACACACGAAAATTCAATATTTTGGGGTCCCAGAGGCAATCTGTACATGCCTACTCAGTGCTAGAATATTTTCAAAATATAGGCTAAAAACATGCTTAAAATCGATCTTTTAGGTGCCAAAAAGTCGATATCTCAAATTAAGGCCCAAAACACCCGAAAATTCGATATTTAGGGGTCCCAGAAGCGATCTATACATGCCTACTCCGTGTTAGAGTATTTTCAGAATACAGACCAAAAACATACTGAAAATCGATCTTTTAGGTGCCCAAAAGTCGATATGTGCATGTATCTTCTGTATTCGTTTATATCTCAAATTCAAGCTCAAAACACCCGATAATTCGATATTTTGGGGTCCCAGAAGCGATCTGTACATGCCTACTCAGTGCTAGAATGTTTTCAAAATATAAGCTCAAAACATGCTCAAAATCGATATTTTAGGTGCCAAAAAGTCGATATCTCAAATTAAGGCCCAAAACACCCGAAAATTCGATATTTAGGGGTCCCAGAAGCGATCTATACATGCCTACTCCGTGTTAGAGTATTTTCAGAATACAGACCAAAAACATACTGAAAATCGATCTTTTAGGTGCCCAAAAGTCGATATGTGCATGTATCTTCTGTATTCGTTTATATCTCAAATTCAAGCTCAAAACACCCGATAATTCGATATTTTGGGGTCCCAGAAGCAATCTGTACATGCCTACTCAGTGCTAGAATGTTTTCAAAATATAAGCTCAAAACATGCTCAAAATCGATATTTTAGGTGCCCAAAAGTCGATATGTGCATGCATCTTATGTACCCGTTTATATTTCAAATTCTGGCCATAAACACCCGAAAATTCGATATTTTGGGGTCCTAGAAGCGATCTGTACATGCCTACTCCGTGTTAGAGTATTTTCAAAATTCAGGCCCAAAACATGCTGAAAATCGATATTTTTTGTTGCACAAAGTCAATATGTGTTCGCATCTTCTACACTCGTTTATATCTCAAATTCAGGTTCAAAACACCCGAAAATTCGATATTTTGGGGTCCCAGAAGCGATCTGTACATGCCTACTCAGTGCTAGAATGTTTTCAAAATATAGGCTCAAAACATGTTCAAAATCGATATTTTAGGTGCCCAAAAGTCGATATGTGCATGAATCTTCTGTACTCGTTTATATCTCAAATTCAGGCTCAAAACACCCGAAAATTCGATATTTTGGGGTCCCAGAAGCAATCTGTACATGCCTACTCCGTGTTAGAGTATTTTCAAAATACAGGCCCAAAACATGCTAAAAATCAATATTTTAGATGCCCAAAGTCAATATGTGCATGTTCTTCTGTACCCGTTTATATCTCAAATTCAGGCTCAAAACACCCGAATATTCAATATTTTGGGGTCCCAGAAGCAATCTGTACATGCCTACTCAGTGCTAGAATGTTTTCAAAATATAGGCTCAAAATATGATCAAAATCAATATTTTAGGTGCCCAAAAGTCGATATGTGCATGCATCTTCTGTACTCGTTTATATCTCAAATTCAAGCTCAAAACACCCGAAAATTCGATATTTTGGGGTCCCAGAAGCGATATGTACATGCCTACTTAGTGCTAGAGTATTTTCAAAATATGAGCTCAAAACATACTAAAAATCGATATTTTAGGTGCGTAAAGGCGCTATCTCAAATTCAGGCCCAAAACACCCGAAAATTCGATATTTTGGGGTCCCAGAAGCGATCTGTACATGCCTACTCCGTGTTAGAGTATTTTCAAAATACAGGCCCAAAACATGCTCAAAATCAATGTTTTAGGTGCCCAAAAGTCGATATGTGCATGCATCTTCAGTACCCGTTTAAATCTCAAATTCAGGCTCAAAACACCCGAAAATTCGATATTCTGGGGTCCCAGAAGCGATCTGTACATGCCTACTCCGTGTTAAAGTATTTTCAAAATACAGGCCCAAAACATGCTGAAAATCGATATTTTAGATGCCCAAAGTCAATATGTGCATGTTCTTCTGTACCCGTTTATATCTCAAATTCAGGCTCAAAACACCCGAAAATTCAATATTTTGGGGTCCCAGAAGCAATCTGTATATGCCTACTCAGTGCTAGAATATTTTCGAAATATAGGCTAAAAACATGCTAAAAATCGATATTTTAGGTGACAAAAAGTCGATATCTCAAATTCAGTCCCCAAACACCCGAAAATTCGATATTTAGGGGTCCCAGAAGGGATCTGTACATGCCTACTCCGTGTTAGAGTATTTTTAAAATACAGGCCAAAAACATACTGGAAATCGATCTTTTAGGTGCCCAAAAGTCGATATGTGCTTGCATCTTCTGTACCCGTTTATATCTCAAATTCTGGCCCTAAAGACCCTAAAATTCGATATTTTGGGGTCCCAGAAGCGATCTGTACATGCCTACTCCGTGTTAGAGTATTTTCAAAATACATGCCCAAAACATGCTGAAAATCGATATTTTTGGTGCCCAAAGTCAATATGTGCATGTATCTTCTGCACCCGTTTATATCTCAAATTCAGGCTCAAAACACCCGAAAAATCAATATTTTGGGGTCCCAGAAGCAATCTGTACATGCCTACTCAGTGCTGGAATATTTTCAAAATATGAGCTTAAAACATGCTAAAAATCGATATTTTAGGTGCGTAAAGGCGATATCTCAAATTCAGGCCCAAAACACCCGAAAATTCGATATTTTGGGGTCCCAGAAGCGATCTGTACATGCCTACTCCGTGTTAGAGTATTTTCAAAATACAGGCCCAAAACATGCTCAAAATCGATGTTTTAGGTGCCAAAAAGTCGATATGTGCATGCATCTTCAGTACCCGTTTATATCTCAAATTCAGGCTCAAAACACCCGAAAATTCGATATTTTTGGGTCCCAGAAGCGATCTTTACATGCCTACTCCGTGTTAGAGTATTTTCAAAATACAAGCTCAAAACATGCTGAAAATCGATATTTTAGATGCCCAAAGTCAATATGTGCATGTATCTCCTGTACCCGTTTATATCTCAAATTCAGGCTCAAAACACCCGAAAATTCAATATTTTGGGGTCCTAAAAGAAATCTGTACATGCCTACTCAGTGCTAGAATATTTTCAAAATATAGGCTCAAAACATGCTACAAATCGATATTTTAGGTGCGTAAAGGCGATATCTCAAATTCAGCCCCAAAACACCCGAAAATTCGATAATTAGGGGTCCCAGAAGCGATCTGTACATGTCTACTCCGTGTTAGAGTATTTTCAAAATACAGGCCAAAAACATAATGAAAATCGATCTTTTAGGTGCCCAAAAGTCGATATGTGCATGCATCTACTGTACCCGTTTATATCTCAAATTCTGGCCATAAACACCCGAAAATTCGATATTTTTGGGTCCCAGAAGCGATCTGTACATGCCTACTCAGTGCAAGAATGTTTTCAAAATATAGGCTCAAAATATGCTCAAAATCGATATTTTAGATGGTCAAAGTCAATATGTGCATGTATCTTCTGTACCCGTTTATATCTCAAATTCTGGCCCTAAACACCCGAAAATTCAATATTTTGGGGTCAAAGAAGCAATCTGTACATGCATACTCAGTGCTAGAATATTTTCAAAATACAGGCTAAAAAAATGCTAAAAATCGATATTTTAGGTGCCAAAATGTCGATATCTCAAATTAAGGACCAAAATACCCGAAAATTCGATATTTCGGGGTCCCAGAAGCGATCTGTACATGCCTACTCCGTGTTAGAGTATTTTCAAAATACAGGCCCAAAACATGCTCAAAATCGATGTTTTAGGTGCCAAAATGTCGATATGTGCATGCATCTTCTGTACTCGTTTATATCTCAAATTGAAGCTTAAAACACCCGAAAATTCGATATTTTGGGGTCCCAGAAGCGATCTGTACATGCCTACTCAGTGCTAGAATGTTATCAAAATATAGGCTCAAAACATGCTCAAAATCGATATTTTAGGTGCCCAAAAGTCGATATGTGCATGAATCTTCTGTACTCGTTTATATCTCAAATTCCAGCTCAAAACACCCGAAAATTCGATATTTTGGGGTCCCAGAAGCGATATGTACATGCCTACTCAGTGCTAGAATATTTTCAAAATATGAGCTTAAAACATGCTAAAAATCGATATTTTAGGGGCGTAAAGGCGATATCTCAAATTCAGGCCAAAAACACCCGAAAATTCGATATTTTGGGGTCCCAGAAGCGATCTGTACATGCCTACTCCGTGTTAGAGTTTTTTCAAAATACAGGCCCAAAACATGCTCAAAATCAATGTTTTAGGTGCCCAAAAGTCGATATGTGCATGCATCTTCAGTACCCGTTTATGTCTCAAATTCAGGCTCAAAACACCCGAAAATTCAATATTTAGGGTCCCAGATGCAATCTGTACATGCCTACTCAGTGCTAGAATATTTTCAAAATATAGGCTAAAAACATGCTAAAAATCGATATTTTAGGTGCCAAAGAGTCGATATCTCAAATTAAGGCCCAAAACACCCGAAAATTCGATATTTAGGGGTCCCAGAAGCGATCTATACATGCCTACTCCGTGTTAGAGTATTTTCAAAATACAGGCCCAAAACATGCTGAAAATCGATATTTTAAATGCCCAATGTCAATTTGTGCATGTATCTTCTGTACCCGTTTATATCTCAAATTCAGGCTCAAAACACCCGAAAATTCAATATTTTGGGGTCCCAGAAGCAATCTGTACATGCCTACTCAGATCTAGAATATTTTCAAAATATAGGCTAAAAACATGCTAAAAATCGATATTTTAGGTGCCAAAAAGTCGATATCTCAAATTAAGGCCCAAATCACCCGAAAATTCGATATTTAGGGGTCCCAGAAGCGATCTGTACATGCCTACTCCGTGTTAGAGTATTTACAAAATACAGGCCCAAAACATGCTCAAAATCGATGTTTTAGGTGCCAAAAAGTCGATATGTGCATGCATCTTCAGTACCCGTTTATGTCTCAAATTCAGGCTCAAAGCACCCGAAATTTCGATATTTTGGAGTCCCAGAAGCGATCTGTACATGCCTACTCTGTGTTAGAGTATTTTCAAAATACATGCCCAAAACATGCTGAAAATCGATATTTTAGATACTCCAAGTCAATATGTGCATGTATCTTCTGTACCCGTTTATATCTCAAATTCAGGCTCACAACACCCGAAAATTCAATATTTTGGGGTCCCAGAAGCAATCTGTACATGCCTACTCAGTGCTAGAATATTTTCAAAATATAGGCTAAAAACATGCTAAAAATCGATATTTTAGGTGTCAAAGAGTCGATATCTCAAATTAAGGCCCAAAACACCCGAAAATTCGATATTTAGGGGTCCCAGAAGCGATCTATACATGCCTACTCCGTGTTAGAGTATTTTCAAAATACAGGCCAAAACTTACTGAAAATCGATCTTTTAGGTGCCCAAAAGTCGATATGTGCATGTATCTTCTGTACCCGTTTATATCTCAAATTCAGGCTCAAAACACCCGAAAATTCGATATTTTGGGGTCCCAAAAGCAATCTGTACATGCCTACTCAGTGCTAGAATATTTTCAAAATATAGGCTCAAAACATGCTAAAAATCGATATTTTATGTGCCAAAAAGTCGATATCTCAAATTAAGGCCCAAAACACCCGAAAATTCGATATTTAGGGGTCCCAGAAGCGATCTGTACATGCCTACTCCGTGTTAGAGTATTTTCAAAATACAGGCCAAAAACATACTGAAAATCGATCTTTTAGGTGCCCAAAAGTCGATATGTGCATGCATCTTCTATACTCGTTTATATCTCAAATTCAGGCTCAAAACACCCGAAAATTCGATATTTTGGGGTCCCAGAAGCGATCTTAACATGCCTACTCAGTGCTAGAATGTTTTCAAAATATAGGCTCAAAACATGCTCAAAATCGATATTTTAGGTGCCCAAAAGTCGATATGTGCATGCATATTCTGTACTCGTTTATATCTCAAATTCCATCTCAAAACACCCGAAAATTCGATATTTTGGGGTCCCAGAAGCGATCTGTACATGCCTACTCAGTGCTAGAATATTTTCAAAATAAAAGCTCAAAACATGCTAAAAATCGATATTTTAGGTGCCAAAAAGTCGATATCTCAAATTCAGTCCCAAAACACCCGAAAATTCGATATTTAGGGGTCCCAGAAGCGATCTGTACATGCCTACTCCGTGTTAGAGTATTTTCAAAATACAGGCCAAAAACATACTGAAAATCGATCTTTTAGGTGCCCAAAAGTCGATATGTGTATGCATCTTCTGTACCCGTTTATATCTCAAATTCTGGCCCTAAACACCCGAAAATTCAATATTTTGTGGTCGTTCCAGAAGTAATCTGTACATGCCTACTCAGTGCTAGAATATTTTCAAAATATAGGCTAAAAACATGCTAAAAATCGATATTTTAGGTGCCAAAAAGTCGATATCTCAAATTAATGCCCAAATCACCCGAAAATTCGATATTTAGGGGTAACAGAAGCGATCTGTACATGCCTACTCCGTGTTAGAGTATTTTTAAAATACAGGCCCAAAACATGCTCAAAATCGATGTTTTAGGGGCCCAAAAGTCGATATGTGCATGCATCATCAGTACCCGTTTATATCTCAAATTCAGGCTCAAAACACCCGAAAATTCGATATTTTGGGGTCCCAGAAGCAATCGGTACATGCCTACTCCGTGTTAGAGTATTTTCAAAATACATGCCCAAAACATGCTGAAAATCGATATATTAGATACCCAAAGTCAATATGTGCATGTATCTTCTGTACCCGTTTATATCTCAAATTCAGGCCCAAAACATCCGAAAATTCAATATTTTGGGGACCCAGAAGCAATCTGTACATGCCTACTCAGTGCTAGAATAATTTCAAAATATAGGCTAAAAACATGCTAAAAATCGATATTTTAGGTGCCAAAAAGTCGATATCTCAAATTAAGGACCTAAACACCCGAAAATTCGATATTTAGGGGTCCCAGAAGCGATCTGTACATGCCTACTCCGTGTTAGAGAATTTTCAAAATACAGGCCAAAAACATACTGAAAATCGATCTTTTAGGTGCCCAAAATTCGATATGTGCATGAATCTTCTGTACCAGTTTATATCTCAAATTCAGGCTCAAAACACCCGAAAATTCAATATTTTGGGGTCCCAAAAGCAATCTGTACATGCCTACTCAATGCTAGAATATTTTCAAAATATAGGCTCAAAACATGCTAAAAATCGATATTTTAGGTGCCAAAAAGTCGATATCTCAAATTAAGGCCCAAAACACCCGAAAACTCGATATTTTTGGGTCCCAGAAGCGATATGTACATGCCTACTCAGTGCTAGAATGTTTTCAAAATATAGGCTCAAAACATGCTCAAAATCGATATTTTATGTGCCCAAAAGTCGATATGTGCATGCATCTTCTGTACTCGTTTATATCTCAAATTTAGGCTCAAAACACCCGAAAATTCGATATTTTGGGGTCCCAGAAGCGATCTGTACATGCCTACTCAGTGCTAGAATATTTTCAAAATATAGGCTCAAAACATGCTAAAAATCGATATTTTAGGTACGTAAAGGCGATATCTCAAATTCAGGCCCAAAACACCCGAAAATTCGATATTTTGGGGTCCCAGAAGCGATCTGTACATGCCTACTCCGTGTTAGAGTATTTTCACATTACAGGCCAAAAACATACTGAAAATCGATCTTTTAGGTCCGCAAAAGTCGATATGTGCATGCATCTTCTGTACCCGCTTATATCTCAAATTCTGTCCCTAAACACCCGAAAATTCAATATTTTGGGGTCCCAGAAGCAATCTGTACATGCCTACTCAGTGCTAGAATATTTTCAAAATATAGGCTAAAAACATGCTAAAAATCGATATTTTAGGTGCGTAAAGTCGATATCTCAAATTAAGGCCCAAAACACCCGAAAATTCGATATTTAGGGGTCCCAGAAGCGATCTGTACATGCCTACTCCGTGATAGAGTATTTTCAAAATACAGGCCCAAAACATGCTCAAAATCGATGTTTTAGGAGCCAAATACTCGATATGTGCATGCATCTTCAGTACCCGTTTATATCTCAAATTCAGGCTCAAAACACCCGAAAATTCGATATTTTGGGGTCCCAGAAGCGATCTGTACATGCCTACTCCGTGTTAGAGTATTTTCAAAATACATGCCCAAAACATGCTGAAAATCGATATTTTAGGTGCCCAAAAGTCGATATGTGCATGTATCTTCTGTATTCGTTTATATCTCAAATTCAAGCTCAAAACACCCGATAATTCGATATTTTGGGGTCCCAGAAGCGATCTGTACATGCCTACTCAGTGCTAGAATGTTTTCAAAATATAAGCTCAAAACATGCTCAAAATCGATATTTTAGGTGCCCAAAAGTCGATATGTGCATGCATCTCATGTACCCGTTTATATATCAAATTCTTGCCATAAACACCCGAAAATTCGATATTTTGGGGTCCTAGAAGCGATCTGTACATGCCTACTCCGTGTTAGAGTATTTTCAAAATTCAGGCCCAAAACATGCTGAAAATCGATATTTTTGGTGCACAAAGTCAATATGTGTTCGCATCTTCTACACTCGTTTATATCTCAAATTCAGGTTCAAAACACCCGAAAATTCGATATTTTGGGGTCCCAGAAGCGATCTGTACATGCCTACTCAGTGCTAGAATGTTTTCAAAATATAGGCTCAAAACATGTTCAAAATCGATATTTTAGGTGCCCAAAAGTCGATATGTGCATGAATCTTCTGTACTCGTTTATATCTCAAATTCAGGCTCAAAACACCCGAAAATTCGATGTTTTGGGGTCCCAGAAGCGATCTGTACATGCCTACTCTGTGTTAGAGTATTTTCAAAATACAGGCCCAAAACATGCTAAAAATCAATATTTTAGATGCCCAAAGTCAATATGTGCATGTTCTTCTGTACCCGTTTATATCTCAAATTCAGGCTCAAAACACCCGAATATTCAATATTTTGGGGTCCCAGAAGCAATCTGTACATGCCTACTCAGTGCTAGAATGTTTTCAAAATATAGGCTCAAAACATGATCAAAATCAATATTTTAGGTGCCCAAAAGTCGATATGTGCATGCATCTTCTGTACTCGTTTATATCTCAAATTCAAGCTCAAAACACCCGAAAATTCGATATTTTGGGGTCCCAGAAGCGATATGTACATGCCTACTTAGTGCTAGAGTATTTTCAAAATATGAGCTCAAAACATACTAAAAATCGATATTTTAGGTGCGTAAAGGCGATATCTCAAATTCAGGCCCAAAACACCCGAAAATTCGATATTTTGGGGTCCCAGAAGCGATCTGTACATGCCTACTCCGTGTTAGAGTATTTTCAAAATACAGGCCCAAAACATGCTCAAAATCAATGTTTTAGGTGCCCAAAAGTCGATATGTGCATGCATCATCAGTACCCGTTTAAATCTCAAATTCAGGCTCAAAACACCCGAAAATTCTATATTCTGGGTTCCCAGAAGCGATCTGTACATGCCTACTCCGTGTTAGAGTATTTTCAAAATACAGGCCCAAAACATGCTGAAAATCGATATTTTAGATGCCCAAAGTCAATATGTGCATGTTCTTCTGTACCCGTTTATATCTCAAATTCAGGCTCAAAACACCCGAAAATTCAATATTTTGGGGTCCCAGAAGCAATCTGTATATGCCTACTCAGTGCTAGAATATTTTCGAAATATAATCTAAAAACATGCTAAAAATCGATATTTTAGGTGACAAAAAGTCGATATCTCAAATTCAGTCCCCAAACACCCGAAAATTCGATATTTATGGGTCCCAGAAGGGATCTGTACATGCCTACTCCGTGTTAGAGTATTTTTAAAATACAGGCCAAAAACATACTGGAAATCGATCTTTTAGGTGCCCAAAAGTCGATATGTGCTTGCATCTTCTGTACCCGTTTATATCTCAAATTCTGGCCCTAAAGACCCTAAAATTCGATATTTTGGGGTCCCAGAAGCGATCTGTACATGCCTACTCCGTGTTAGAGTATTTTCAAAATACATGCCCAAAACATGCTGAAAATCGATATTTTTGGTGCCCAAAGTCAATATGTGCATGTATCTTCTGTACCCGTTTATATCTCAAATTCAGGCTCAAAACACCCGAAAAATCAATATTTTGGGTTCCCAGAAGCAATCTGTACATGCCTACTCAGTGCTGGAATATTTTCAAAATATGAGCTTAAAACATGCTAAAAATAGATATTTTAGGTGCGTAAAGGCGATATCTCAAATTCAGGCCCAAAACACCCGAAAATTCGATATTTTGGGGTCCCAAAAGCGATCTGTACATGCCTACTCCGTGTTAGAGTATTTTCAAAATACAGGCCCAAAACATGCTCAAAATCGATGTTTTAGGTGCCAAAAAGTCGATATGTGCATGCATCTTCAGTACCCGTTTATATCTCAAATTCAGGCTCAAAACACCCGAAAATTCGATATTTTTGGGTCCCAGAAGCGATCTTTACATGCCTACTCCGTGTTAGAGTATTTTCAAAATACATGCCCAAAACATGCTGAAAATCGATATTTTAGATGCCCAAAGTCAATATGTGCATGTATCTCCTGTACCCGTTTATATCTCAAATTCAGGCTCAAAACACCCGAAAATTCAATATTTTGGGGTCCTAGAAGAAATCTGTACATGCCTACTCAGTGCTAGAATATTTTCAAAATATAGGCTCAAAACATGCTAAAAATCGATATTTTAGGTGCGTAAAGGCGATATCTCAAATTCAGCCCCAAAACACCCGAAAATTCGATAATTAGGGGTCCCAGAAGAGATCTGTACATGTCTACTCCGTGTTAGAGTATTTTCAAAATACAGGCCAAAAACATAATGAAAATCGATCTTTTAGGTGCCCAAAAGTCGATATGTGCATGCATCTACTGTACCCGTTTATATCTCAAATTCTGGCCATAAACACCCGAAAATTCGATATTTTTGGGTCCCAGAAGCGATCTGTACATGCCTACTCAGTGCAAGAATGTTTTCAAAATATAGGCTCAAAATATGCTCAAAATCGATATTTTAGATGGCCAAAGTCAATATGTGCATGTATCTTCTGTACCCGTTTATATCTCAAATTCTGGCCCTAAAAACCCGAAAATTCAATATTTTGGGGTCCCAGAAGCAATCTGTACATGCATACTCAGTGCTAGAATATTTTCAAAATACAGGCTAAAAACATGCTAAAAATCGATATTTTAGGTGCCAAAAGGTCGATATCTCAAATTAAGGCCCAAAACACCCGAAAATTCGATATTTCGGGGTCCCAGAAGCGATCTGTACATGCCTACTCCGTGTTAGAGTATTTTCAAAATACAGGCCCAAAACATGCTCAAAATCGATGTTTTAGGTGCCAAAATGTCGATATGTGCATGCATCTTCTGTACTCGTTTATATCTCAAATTGAAGCTTAAAACACCCGAAAATTCGATATTTTGGGGTCCCAGAAGCGATCTGTACATGCCTACTCAGTGCTAGAATGTTTTCAAAATATAGGCTCAAAACATGCTCAAAATCGATATTTTAGGTGCCCAAAAGTCGATATGTGCATGAATCTTCTGTACTCGTTTATATCTCAAATTCCAGCTCAAAACACCCGAAAATTCGATATTTTGGGGTCCCAGAAGCGATATGTACATGCCTACTCAGTGCTAGAATATTTTCAAAATATGAGCTTAAAACATGCTAAAAATCGATATTTTAGGGGCGTAAAGGCGATATCTCAAATTCAGGCCAAAAACACCCGAAAATTCGATATTTTGGGGTCCCAGAAGCGATCTGTACATGCCTACTCCGTGTTAGAGTTTTTTCAAAATACAGGCCCAAAACATGCTCAAAATCAATGTTTTAGGTGCCCAAAAGTCGATATGTGCATGCATCTTCAGTACCCGTTTATATCTCAAATTCAGGCTCAAAACACCCGAAAATTCGATATTTTCGGGTCCAAGAAGCGTTCTGTACATGCCTACTCCGTGTTAGAGTATTTTCGAAATACAGGCCAAAAACATACTGAAAATCGATCTTTTAGGTGCCCAAAAGTCGATATGTGCATGCATCTTCTGTACCAGTTTATATCTCAAATTCTGGCCCTAAACACCCGAAAATTCAATATTTTGGGGTCCCAGATGCAATCTGTACATGCCTACTCAGTGCTAGAATATTTTCAAAATATAGGCTAAAAACATGCTAAAAATCGATATTTTAGGTGCCAAAAAGTCGATATCTCAAATTCAGTCCCAAAACACCTGAAAAATCGATATTTATAGGTCCCAGAAGGGATCTGTACATGCCTACTCCGTGTTAGAGTATTTTTAAAATACAGGCCAAAAACATACTGAAAATCGATCTTTTAGGTGCCCAAAAGTCGATATGTGCTTGCATCTTCTGTACCCGTTTATATCTCAAATTCTGGCCCTAAACACCCGAAAATTCGATATTTTTGGGTCCCAGAAGCGGTCTGTACATGCCTACTCCGTGTTAGAATATTTTCAAAATTCAGGTCCAAAACATGCTGAAAATCGATATTTTAGGTGCCCAAAAGTCGATATGTGCATTCATCTTCTGTACTCGTTTATATCTCAAATTCCAGCTCAAAACACCCTAAAATTCAATATTTTTGGGTCCCAGAAGCGATATGTACATGCCTACTCAGTGCTAGAATATTTTCAAAATATTAGCTTAAAACATGCTAAAAATCGATATTTTAGGGGCGTAAAGGCGATATCTCAAATTCAGGCCAAAAACATCCGAAAATTCGATATTTTGGGGTCCCAGAAGCGATCGGTACATGCCTACTCCGTGTTAGAGTTTTTTCAAAATACAGGCCCAAAATATGCTCAAAATCAATGTTTTAGGTGCCCAAAAGTCGATATGTGCATGCATCTTCAGTACCCGTTTATATCTCAAATTCAG
The DNA here is from genome assembly GCA_033782935.1 of Petrolisthes cinctipes. Taxonomy (NCBI): domain Eukaryota; kingdom Metazoa; phylum Arthropoda; class Malacostraca; order Decapoda; family Porcellanidae; genus Petrolisthes; species Petrolisthes cinctipes. The sequence goes on along the minus strand of JAWQEG010000930.1, from coordinate 192,088 downwards.
GCTCAAAACACCCGAAAATTCGATATTTTCGAGTCCCAGAAGCGTTCTGTACATGCCTAGTCCGTGTTAGAGTATTTTCAAAATACAGGCCAAAAACATACTGAAAATCGATCTTTTAGGTGCCCAAAAGTCGATATGTGCATGCATCTTCTGTACCCGTTTATATCTCAAATTCTGGCCCTAAACACCCGAAAATTCAATATTTTGGGGTCCCAGAAGCAATCTGTACATGCCTACTCAGTGCTAGAATATTTTCAAAATATAGGCTAAAAACATGCTAAAAATCGAAATTTTAGGTGCCAAAAAGTCGATATCTCAAATTAAGGCCCAAATCACCCGAAAATTCGATATTTATAGGTCCCAGAAGGGATCTGTACATGCCTACTCCGTGTTAGAGTATTTTTAAAATACAGGCCAAAAACATTCTGAAAATCGATCTTTTAGGTGCCCAAAAGTCGATATGTGCTTGCATCTTCAGTACCCGTTTATATCTCAAATTCTGGCCCTAAACACCCGAAAATTCGATATTTTTGGGTCCCAGAAGCGATCTGTACATGCCTACTCCGTGTTAGAATATTTTCAAAATTCAGGTCCAAAACATGCTGAAAATCGATATTTTTGGTGCCCAAAGTCAATATGTGTTCGCATCTTCTATACTCGTTTATATCTCAAATTCAGGCTCAAAACACCCGAAAATTCGATATTTTGGGGTTCCAAAAGCGATCTGTACATGCCTACTCAGTGCTAGAATGTTTTCAAAATATAGGCTCAAAACATGTTCAAAATCGATATTTTAGGTGCCCAAAGGTCGATATGTGCATGCATCTTCTGTACTCGTTTATATCTCAAATTCAGGCTCAAAACACCCGAAAATTCGATATTTTGGGGTCACAGAAGCGATCTGTACATGCCTACTCAGTGCTAGAATATTTCCAAAATATAGGCTCAAAACATGCTAAAAATCGATATTTTAGGTGCGTAAAGGCGATATCTCCAATTCAGGCCAAAAACACCCGAAAATTCGATATTTTCGGGTCCCAGAAGCGTTCTGTACATGCCTACTCCGTGTTAGAGTATTTTCAAAATACATGCCCAAAACATGCTGAAAATCGATATTTTTGGTGCCCAAAGTCAATATGTGCTTGTATCTTCTGTACCCGTTTATATCTCAAATTCAGGCTCAAAAAACCGGAAAATTCAATATTTTGGTGTCCCAGAAGCAATCTGTACATGCCTACTCAGTGCTAGAATATTTTCAAAATATAGGCTAAAAACATGCTAAAAATCGATATTTTAGGTGCCAAAAAGTCGATATCTCAAATTAAGGCCTAAAACACCCGAAAATTCGATATTTAGGGGTCCCAGAAGCGATCTGTACATGCCAACTCCGTGTTAGAGTACTTTCAAAATACAGGCCAAAAACATGCTCAAAATCGATGTCTTAGGTGCCAAAAAGTCGATATTTGCATGCATCTTCTGTACCCGTTTATATCTCAAATTCAGGCTCAAAACACCCGAAAATTCGATATTTTGGGGTCCCAGAAGCGATCTGTACATGCCTACTCCGTGTTAGAGTATTTTCAAAATACATGCCCAAAACATGCTGAAAATCGATATTTTTGGTGCCCAAAGTCATTATGTGCATGTATCTTCTGTACCCGTTTATATCTCAAATTCAGGCTCAAAACACCCGAAAATTCAATATTTTGGGGTCCCAGAAGCAAACTGTACATGCCTACTCAGTGCTGGAATATTTTCAAAATATAGGCTAAAAACATGCTAAAAATCGATATTTTAGGTGCCAAAAAGTCGATATCTCAAATTAAGGCCCAAAACACCCGAAAATTCGATATTTAGGGGTCCCAGAAGCAATCTGTACATGCCTACTCCGTGTTAGAGTATTTTCAAAATACAGGCCAAAAACATACTGAAAATCGATCTTTTAGGTGCCCATAAGTCGATATGTGAATGCATCTTCTGTACTCGTTTATATCTCAAATTCAAGCTCAAAACACCCGAAAATTCGATATTTTTGGGTCCCAGAAGCGATCTGTACATGCCTACTCAGTGCTAGAATGTTTTCAAAATATAGGCTCAAAACATGCTCGAAATCGATATTTTAGGTGCCCAAAAGTCGATATGTGCATGCATCTTCTGTACTCGTTTATATCTCAAATTCATGATCAAAACACCCGAAAAATCGATATTTTGGGGTCCCAGAAGCGATCTGTACATGCCTACCCAGTGCTGGAATATTTTCAAAATATGAGCTTAAAACATGCTAAAAATCGATATATTAAGTGCGTAAAGGCGATATCTCAAATTCAGGCCCAAAACACCCGAAAAGTCGATATTTTGGGGTCCCAGAAGGGATCTGTACATGTCTACTCCGTGTTAGAGTATTTTTAAATTACAGGCCAAAAACATAATGAAAATCGATCTTTTAGGTGCCCAAAAATCGATATATATCGTGCTTGCATCTTCTGTACCCGTTTATATCTCAAATTCTGGCCCTAAACACCCGAAAATTCGATATTTTGGGGTCCCAGAAGCGATCTGTACATGCCTACTCCGTGTTAGAGTATTTTAAAAATTCAGGCCCAAAACATGCTGAAAATCGATATTTTTGGTGCCCAAAGTCAATATGTGTATGCATCTTCTATACCCGTTTATATCTCAAATTCAGGCTCAAAAAACCCGAAAATTCGATATTTTGGGGTCCCAGAAGCGATCTGTACATGCCTACTCAGTGCTAGAATGTTTTTTTTTAAATATAGTCTCAAAACATGCTCAAAATCGATATTTTAGGTGCCCAAAAGTCGATATGTGCATGCATCTTCTGTACTCGATTATATCTCAAATTTAGGCTCAAAACACCCGAAAATTCGATATTTTGGGGTCCCAGAAGCGATCTGTACATGCCTACTCCGTGTTAGAGTATTTTCAAAATACATGCCCAAAACATGCTGAAAATCGATATTTTTGGTGCCCAAAGTCAATATGTGCATGTATCTTCTGTACCCGTTTATATCTCAAATTCAGGCTCAAAACACCCGAAAATTCAATATTTTGGGGTCCCAAAAGCAATCTGTACATGCCTACTCAGTGCTGGAATATTTTCAAAATATAGGCTAAAAACATGCTAAAAATCGATATTTTAGGTGCCAAAAAGTCGATATCTCAAATTAATGCCCAAAACACCCGAAAATTTGATATTTAGGGGTACCAGAAGGGATCTGTACATGCCTAATCCGTGTCAGAGTATTTTCAAAATACAGGCCAAAAACATACTGAAAATCGATCTTTTAGGTGCCCATAAGTCGATATGTGAATGCATCTTCTGTACTCGTTTATATCTCAAATTCAAGCTCAAAACACCCGAAAATTCGATATTTTGGGGTCCCAGAAGCGATCTGTACATGCCTACTCAGTGCTAGAATGTTTTCAAAATATAGGCTTAAAACATGCTCGAAATCGATATTATAGGTGCCCAAAAGTCGATATGTGCATGCATCTTCTGTACTCGTTTATATCTCAAATTCATGATCAAAACACCCGAAAATTCTATATTTTGGGGTCCCAGAAGCAATCTGTACATGCCTACTCAGTGCTAGAATATTTTCAAAATATAGGCTAAAAACATGCTAAAAATCGATATTTTAGGTGCCAAAAAGTCGATATCTCAAATTAAGGCCCAAAACACCCGAACATTCGATATTTAGTGGTCCCGGAAGCGATCTGTACATGCCTACTCCGTGTTAGAGTATTTTCAAAATACAGGCCAAAAACATACTGAAAATCGATATTTTAGGTGCCCAAAAGTCGATATGTGCATGCATCTTCTGTACTCGTTTATATCTCAAATTCAAGCTCAAAACACCCGAAAATTCGATATTTTGGGGTCCCAGAAGCGACCTGTACATACCTACTCAGTGCTAGAATGTTTTCAAAATATAGGTTTTAAACATGCTCAAAATCGATATTTTAGGTGCCCAAAAGTCGATATGTGCATGCATCTTCTGTACTCGTTTATATCTCAAATTCAAGCAAAACACCCGAAAATTCGATATTTTGGGGTACGAGAAGCGATCTGTACATGCCTACTCAGTGCTAGAATATTTTCAAAATATGAGCTCAAAACATGCTAAAATCGATATTTTAGGTGCGTAAAGGCGATATCTCAAATTCAGGCCCAAAACACCCGAAAAATCGATATTTTGGGGTCCCAGAAGCGATCTGTACATGCCTACTCCGTGTTAAAAGTATTTTCAAAATACAGGCCCAAAACATGCTCAAAATCAATGTTTTAGGTGCCCAAAAGTCGATATGTGCATGCATCTTCAGTACCCGTTTATATCTCAACTTCAGGCTCAAAACACCCGAAAATTCGATATTTTGGGGTCCCAAAAGCGATCTGTACATGCCTACTCCGTGTTAGAGTATTTTAAAAATACAGGCCCAAAACATGCTGAAAATCGATATTATAGATGCCCAAAGTCAATATGTGCATGTATCTTCTGTACCCGTTTATATCTCAAATTCAGGCTCAAAACACCCGAGAATTCAATATTTTGGGGTCCCAGAAGAAATCTGTACATGCCTACTCAGTGCTAGAATATTTTCAAAATATAGGCTCAAAACATGCTCAAAATCGATATTTTAGGTGCCCAAAAGTCGATATGTGCATGCATCTTCTGTACTTGTTTATATCTCAAATTCAGGCTCTAAACACCCGAAAATTTAATATTTTAGGGTCCCAGAAGCGATCTGTACATGCCTACTCAGTGCTAGAATATTTTCAAAATATAGGCTCAAAACATGCTAAAAATCGATATTTTAGGTGCGTAAAGGCGATATCTCAAATTCAGGCCCAAAACACCCGAAAATTCGATAATTAGGGGTCCCAGAAGCGATCTATACATGCCAACTCCGTGTTAGAGTATTTTCAAAATACAAGCCAAAAACATACTGAAAATCGATCTTTTAGGTGCCCAAAAGTCGATATGTGCATGCATCTACTGTACCCGTTTATATCTGAAATTCTGGCCCTAAACACCCGAAAAGTCGATATTTTTGGGTCCCAGGTGCGATCTGTACATGCCTACTCAGTGCTAGAATGTTTTCAAAATATAGGCTCAAAATATGCTCAAAATCGATATTTTAGATGCCCAAAGTCAATATGTGCATGTATCTTCTGTACCCGTTTATATCTCAAATTCTGGCCCTAAACACCCGAAAATTCAATATTTTGGGGTCCCAGAAGCAATCTGTACATGCCTACTTAGTGCTAGAATATTTTCAAAATATAGGCTAAAAACATGCTAAAAATCGATATTTTAGGTGCCAAAAAGTCGATATCTCAAATTAAAGCCCAAAACACCCGAAAATTCGATATTTAGGGGTCTCATAAGCGATCTGTACATGCCTACTCCGTGTTAGAGTATTTTCAAAATACAGGCCAAAAACATACTGAAAATCGATCTTTTAGGTGCCCAAAAGTCGATATGTGCATGCATCTACTGTACTCGTTTATATCTCAAATTCAAGCTCAAAACACCCGAAAATTCGATATTTTGGGTTCCCAGAAGCGACCTGTACATACCTACTCAGTGCTAGAATGTTTTCAAAATATAGGCTTTAAACATGCTCAAAATCGATATTTTAGGTGCCCAAAAGTCGATATGTTCATGCATCTTCTGTACTCGTTTATATCTCAAATTCAAGCAAAACACCCGAAAATTCGATATTTTGGGGTCCAAGAAGCGATCTGTACATGCCTACTCAGTGCTAGAATATTTTCAAAATATGAGCTCAAAACATGCTAAAAATCTATATTTTAGGTGCGTAAAGGCGATATCTCAAATTCAGGCCCAAAACACCCGAAAATTCGATATTTTGGGGTCCCAGAAGCGATCTGTACATGCCTACTCCGTGTTAAAAGTATTTTCAAAATACAGGCCCAAAACATGCTCAAAATCAATGTTTTAGGTGCCCAAAAGTCGATATGTGCATGCATCTTCAGTACCCGTTTATATCTCAAATTCAGGCTCAAAACACCCGAAAATTCGATATTTTGGTGTCCCAAAAGCAATCTGTACATGCCTACTCCGTGTTAGAGTATTTTCAAAATACAGGCCCAAAACATGCTGAAAATCGATATTTTAGATGCCCAAAGTCAATATGTGCATGTATCTTCTGTACCCGTTTATATCTCAAATTCAGGCTCAAAACACCCGAGAATTCAATATTTTGGGGTCCCAGAAGCAATCTGTACATGCCTACTCAGTGCTAGAATGTTTTCAAAATATAGGCTCAAAACATGCTCAAAATCGATATTTTAGGTGCGTAAAGGCGATATCTCAAATTCAGGCCCAAAACACCCGAAAATTCGATATTTTGGGGTCCCAGAAGCGATCTGTACATGCCTGCTTAGTGCTAGAATGTTTTCAAAATATAGGTTTAAAATATGCTGAAAATCGATATTTTAGATGCCTAAAGTCAATATGTGCATGTATCTTCTGTACCCGTTTATATCTCAAATTCTGGCCCTAAACACCCGAAAATTCGATATTTTGGGGTCCCAGAAGCGATCTGTACATGCCTACTCCGTGTTAGAGTATTTTCAAAATTCAGGCCCAAAACATGCTGAAAATCGATATTTTTGGTGCTCAAAGTCAATATGTGTATGCATCTTCTATACTCGTTTATATCTCAAATTCAGGCTCAAAACACCCAAAAATTCGATATTTTGGGGTCACAGAAGCGATCTGTACATGCCTACTCAGTGCTAGAATGTTTTTTTTTAAATATAGGCTCAAAACATGCTCAAAATCGATATTTTAGGTGCCCAAAAGTCGATATGTGCATGCATCTTCTGTACTCGTTTATATCTCAAATTCAGGTTCAAAACTCCCGAAAATTCGATATTTAGGGGTCCCATAAGCGATCTGTACATGCCTACTCCGTGTTAGAGTATTTCCAAAATTCAGGCCAAAAACATACTGAAAATCGATATTTTAGATGCCCAAAGTCAATATGTGCATGTATCTTCTGTACCCGTTTATATCTCAAATTCTGGCTCAAAACACCCGAAAATTCAATATTTTGGGGTCCCAGAAGCAATCTGTACATGCCTACTCAGTGGTAGAATGTTTTCAAAATATAGGCTCAAAACATGCTCAAAATCGATATTTTAGGTGCCCAAAAGTCGATATGTGCATGAATCTTCTGTACTTGTTTATATCTCAAATTCAGGCTCTAAACACCCGAAAATTCGATATTTTGGGGTCCCAGAAGCGATCTGTACATGCCTACTCAGTGCTAGAATATTTTCAAAATATAGGCTCAAAACATGCTAAAAATCGATATTTTAGGTGCGTAAAGGCGATATCTCAAATTCAGGCCCAAAACACCCGAAAATTCGATAATTAGGGGTCCCAGAAGCGATCTATACATGCCTATTCCGTGTAAGAGTAATTTCAAAATACAGGCCAAAAACATACTGAAAATCGATCTTTTTGGTGCCCAAAAGTCGATATGTGCATGCATCTACTGTACCCGTTTATATCTCAAATTCTGGCCCTAAACACCCGAAGATTCGATATTTTTGGGTCCCAGAAGCGATCTGTACATGCCTACTCAGTGCTAGAATGTTTTCAAAATATAGGCTCAAAATATGCTGAAAATCGATATTTTAGATGCCCAAAGTCAATATGTGCATGTATCTTCTGTACCCGTTTATATCTCAAATTCTGGCCCTAAACACCCGAAAATTCGATATTTTGTTGTCCCAGAAGCGATCTGTACATGCCTACTCCGTGTTAGAGTATTTTCAAAATACAGGCCCAAAACATGCTGAAAATCGATATTTTTGGTGCTCAAAGTCAATATGTGTATTCATCTTCGATACTCGTTTATATCTCAAATTCAGGCTCAAAACACCCGAAAATTCAATATTTTGGGGTCCCAGAAGCGATCTGTACATGCCTACTCAGTGCTAGAATGTTTTTTTTTAAATATAGGCTAAAAACATGCTCAAAATCGATATTTTAGGTGCCCAAAAGTCGATATGTGCATGCATCTTCTGTACTCGTTTATATCTCAAATTCAGGCTCAAAACACCCGAAAATTCGATATTTTGGAGTACCAGAAGCGATCTGTACATGCCTACTCCATGTTAGAGTATTTTCAAAATACAGGACCAAAACATGCTGAAAATCGATATTTTTGGTGCTCAAAGTCAATATGTGTATGCATCTTCTATACTCGTTTATATCTCAAATTCAGGCTCAAAACACCCGAAAATTCGATATTTTGGGGTCCCAGAAGCGATCTGTACATGCCTACTCAGTGCTAGAATATTTTCAAAATATAGGCTCAAAACATGCTAAAAATCTATATTTTAGGTGCGTAACGGCGATATCTCAAATTCAGGCCCAAAACACCCGAAAATTCGATAATTTGGGGTCCCAGAAGCGATCTGTACATGCCTACTCCGTGTTAGAGTATTTTCAAAATACATGCCCAAAACATGCTCAAAATCGATCTTTTAGGTGCACAAAAGTCGATATGTGCATGCATCTTCTGTACCCGTTTATATCTCAAATTCTGGTCCTAAACACCCGAAAATTCGATATTTTTGGGTCCCAGAAGCGATCTGTACATGCCTACTTAGTGCTAGAATGTTTTCAAAATATAGGCTCAAAACATGCTAAAAATCGATATTTTAGGTGCCCAAAAGTCGATATGTGCATGCATCTTCTCTACTCGTTTATATCTCAAATTCAAGCTCAAAACACCCGAAAATTCGATATTTTGGGGTCCCAGAAGCGATCTGTACATTCCTACTCCGTGTTAGAGTATTTTCAAAATAAAGGCCCAAAACATGCTAAAAATCGATGTTTTAAGTGCCAAAAAGTCGATATGTGCATGCATCTTCAGTACCCGTTTATATCTCAAATTCAGGCTCAAAACACCCGAAAATTCGATATTTTGGGGTCCCAGAAGCGATCTGTACATGCCTACTCCGTGTTAGAGTATTTTTAAATTACAGGCCAAAAACATACTGAAAATCGATCTTTTAGGTGCCCAAAAGTCCATATGTGCATGAATCTTCTGTACCCGTTTATATCTCAAATTCTGGCCCTAAATACCCGAAAATTCGATATTTTGGGGTCCCAGAAGCGATCTGTACATGCCTACTCCGTGTTAGAGTATTTTCAAAATTCACGCCCAAAACATGCTGAAAATCGATATTTTTGGTGCCCAAAGTCAATATGTGTATGCATCTTCTATACGCGTTTATATCTCAAATTTAGGCTCAAAACACCCAAAAATTCAATATTTTTGGGTCCAAGAAGCAATCTGTACATGCCTACTCCGTGTTAGAGTATTTTCAAAATACAGGCCCAAAACATGCTCAAAATCGATCTTTTAGGTGCCCAAAAGTCGATATGTGCATGCATCTTCTGTACCCGTTTATATCTCAAATTCTGGTCCTAAACACCCGAAAATTCGATATTATTGGGTCCCAGAAGCGATCTGTACATGCCTAAATAGTGCTAGAATGTTTTCAAAATATAGGCTTAAAACATGCTCAAAATCGATCTTTTAGGTGCCCAAAATTCGATATGTGCATGCATCTTCTGTACTCGTTTATATCTCAAATTCAAGCTCAAAACACCCAAAAATTCGATATTTTGGGGTCCCAGAAGCGATCTGTACATGCCTACTCAGTGCTAGAATATTTTCAAAATATAGGCTCAAAACATGCTAAAAATCGATATTTTAGGTGCGTAACGGCGATATCTCAAATTCAGGCCCAAAACACCCGAAAATTCGATAATTTGGGGTCCCAGAACCGATCTGTACATGCCTACTCCGTGTTAGAGTATTTTCAAAATACAGGCCCAAAACATGCTCAAAATCGATCTTTTAGGTGCACAAAAGTCGATATGTGCATGCATCTTCTGTACCCGTTTATATCTCAAATTCTGGTCCTAAACACCCGAAAATTCGATATTTTTGGGTCCCAGAAGCGATCTGTACATGCCTACGTAGTGCTAGAATGTTTTCAAAATATAGGCTCAAAACATGCTCAAAATCGATATTATAGGTGCCCAAAAGTCGATATGTGCATGCATCTTCTGTACTCGTTTATATCTCAAATTCAAGCTCAAAACACCCTAAACTTCGATATTTTGGGGTCCCAGAAGCGATCTGTACATGCCTACTCCGTGTTAAAGTATTTTCAAAATTCATGCACAAAACATGCTAAAAATCGATATTTTTGGTGCTCAAAGTCAATATGTGTATGCATCTTCTATACTCGTTTATATCTCAAATTCAGGCTAAAAAACCCCAAAAATTCGATATTTTGGGGTCCCAGAAGCGATCTGTACATGCCTACTCAGTGCTAGAATGTTTTTTTAAAAATATAGGCTCAAAACATGCTCAAAATCGATATTTTAGGTGCCCAAAAGTCGATATGTGCATGCATCTTCTGTACTCGTTTATATCTAAAATTCAGGCTCAAAACACCCGAGAATTCAATATTTTGGGGTCCCAGAAACAATCTGTACATGCCTACTCAGTGCTAGAATGTTTTCAAAATATAGGCTCAAAACATACTCAAAATCGATATTTTAGGTGCCAAAAAGTCGATATCTCAAATTTAGGCCCAAAACACCCGAAAAATCGATATTTTGAGGTCCCAGAAGCGAACTGTACATGTCTACTCCGTGTTAGAGTATTTTCAAAAATGCAGGCCAAAAACATACTGAAAATCGATCTTTTAGGTGCTCAAAAGTCGATATGTGCATGCATCTTCTGTACCCGTTTATATCTCAAATTCTGGCCCTAAACACCCGAAAATTCGTTATTTTTGGGTCCCAGAAGCGATCTGTACATGCCTACTTAGTGCTAGAGTGTTTTCAAAATACAGGCTCAAAACATGCTCAAAATCGATATTTTAGGTGCCCAAAGTTCGATATGAGCATGCATCTTCTGTACTCGTTTATATCTCAAATTCAATCTCAAAACACCCAAAAATTCGATATTTTGGGGTCCCAGAAGCGATCTGTACATGCCTACTCAGTGCTAGAATATTTTCAAAATATAGGCTCAAAACATGCTAAAAATCGATATTCTAGGTGCGTAACGGCGATATCTCAAGTTCAGTCCCAAAACACCCGAAAATTCGATAATTTGTGGTCCCAGAAGCGATCTGTACATGCCTACTCCGTGTTAGAGTATTTTCAAAATTCAGGCCCAAAACATGCTGAAAATCGATATTTTTGGTGCTCAAAGTCAATATGTGTATGCATCTTCTATACTCGTTTATATCTCAAATTCAGGCTCAAAAAACCCGAAAATTCGATATTTTGGGGTCCCAGAAGCGATCTGTACATGCCTACTCAGTGCTAGAATGTTTTTTTAAAAATATAGGCTCAAAACATGCCCAAAATCGATATTTTAGGTGCCCAAAAGTCGATATGTGCATGCATCTTCTGTACTCGTTTATATCTCAAATTCAGGCTCAAAACACCCGAAAATTCGATATTTTGGAGTCCCAGAAGCGATCTATACATGCCTACTCAGTGCTAGAATATGTTCAAAATATAGGCTAAAAACATGCTAAAAATCGATATTTTAGGTGCGTAAAGGCGATATCTCAAATTCAGGCCCAAAACACCCGAAAATTCGATATTTTGGGGTCCCAGAAGCGATCTGTACATGCCTACTCCGTTTTAGAGTATTTACAAAATACAGGCCCAAAACATACTCAAAATCGATGTTTTAGGTGCCCAATAGTCGATATGTGCATGCATCTTCAGTACCAGTCGATATCTCAAATTCAGTCCCAAAACACCCGAAAATTCGAAATTTAGGGGTCCCAGAAGCGATCTGTACATGCCTACTCCGTGTTAGAGTATTTTCAAAATACAGGCCAAAAACATACTGAAAATCGATCTTTTAGGTGCCCAAAAGTCGATATGTGCATGCATCTTCTGTACCCGTTTATATCTCAAATTCAGGCTCAAAACCCCCGAAAATTCAATATTTTTGGGTCCCAGAAGCAATCTGTACATGCCTACTCAGTGCTAGAATATTTTCAAAATATAGGCTAAAAACATGATAAAAATCGATATTTTAGGTGCCAAAAAGTCGATATCTCAAATTAAGGCCCAAAGCACCCGAACATTCGATATTTAAGGGTCCCAGAAGCGATCTGTACATGCCTACTCCATGTTAGAGTATTTTCAAAATACAGGCCAAAAACATACTGAAAATCGATCTTTTAGGTGCCCAAAAGTCGATATGTGCATGCATCTTCTGTACTCGTTTATATCTCAAATTCAAGCTCAAAACACCCGAAAATTCGATATTTTGGGGTCCCAGAAGCGATCTGTACATGCCTACTCCGTGTTAGAGCATTTTCAAAATACAGGCCCAAAACATGCTCAAAATCAATGTTTTAGGTGCCCAAAAGTCGATATGTGCATGCATCTTCAGTACCCGTTTATATCTCAAATTCAGGCTCAAAACACCCGAAAATTCAATATTTTGGGGTCCCAGAAGCGATCTGTACATGCCTACTCAGTGCTAGAATATTTTCAAAATATAGGCTAAAAACATGCTAAAAATCGATATTTTAGGTGCCTAAAAGTCGATATCTCAAATTCAGTCCCAAAACACCCAAAAATTCGATATTTAGGGGTCCCAGAAGGGATCTGTACATGCCTACTCCGTGTTAGAGTATTTTTAAAATACAGGCCAAAAACATACTGAAAATTGATCTTTTAGGTGCCCAAAAGTCGATATGTGCATGAATCTTCTGTACCCGTTTATATCTCAAATTCTGGCCCTAAACACCCGAAAATTCGATATTTTGGGGTCCCAGAAGTGATCTGTACATGCCTACTCCGTGTTAGAGTATTTTCAAAATTCAGGCCCAAAACATGCTGAAAATCGATCTTTTAGGTGCCCAAAAGTCGATATGAGCATGCATCTTCTGTACTCGTTTATATCTCAAATTCAAGCTCTAAACACCCGAAAATTTGATATTTTGGGGTCCCAGAAGCGATCTGAACATGCCTACTCAGTGCTAGAATATTTTCAAAATATAAGCTCAAAACATGCTAAAAATCGATATTTTAGGTGCGTAAAGGCGATATCTCAAATTCAGGCCCAAAACACCCGAAAATTCGATATTTTGGGGTCCCAGAAGCGATCTGTACATGCCTACTCCGTGTTAGAGTATTTTCAAAATACAGGCCCAAAACATGCTCAAAATCGATCTTTTTGGTGCCCAAAAGTCGATATGTGCATGCATCTTCAGTACCCGTTTATATCTCAAATTCAGGCTCAAAACACCCGAAAATTCGATATTTTGGGGTCCCAGAAGCGATCTGTACATGCCTACTCCGTGTTAGAGTATTTTCAAAATACATGTCCAAAACATGCTGAAAATCGATATTTTAGATGCCCAAAGTCAATATGTGCATGCATCTTCTGTACCCGTTTATATCTCAAATTCAGGCTCAAAACACCCGAAAATTCAATATTTTAGGGTCCCAGAAGCAATCTGTACATGCCTACTCAGTGCTAGAATATTTTCAAAATATAGGCTAAAAACATGCTCAAAATCGATATTTTAGGTGCCAAAAAGTCGATATCTCAAATTAAGGCCCAAAACAGCCGAACATTCGATATTTAGGGGTCCCAGAAGCGATCTGTACATGCCTACTCAGTGTTAGAGTATTTTCAAAATACAGGCCAAAAACATACTGAAAATCGATCTTTTAGGTGCCCAAAAGTCGATATGTGCATGCATCTTCTGTACTCGTTTATATCTCAAATTCAAGCTCAAAACACCCGAAAATTCGATATTTTGGGGTCCCAGAAGCGATCTGTACATGCCTACTCAGTGCTAGAATGTTTTCAAAATATAGGCTTAAAACATGCTCAAAATCGATATTTTAGGTGCCCAAAAGTCGATATGTGCATGCATCTTCTGTACTCGTTTATATCTCAAATTCAAGCTCAAAACTCCCGAAAACTCGATATTTTTGGGTCCCAGAAGCGATCTGTACATGCCTACTCAGTGCTATAATATTTTCAAAATATGAGCTCAAAACATGCTAAAAATCGATATTTTAGATGCCCAAAGTCAATATTTGCATGTATCTTCTGTACCCGTTTTGTATCCCAAATTCTGGCCCTAAACACCCGAAAATTCAATATTTTGGGGTCCCAGAAGCAATCTGTACATGCCTACTCAGTGCTAGAATATTTTCAAAATATAGGCTAAAAACATGCTAAAAATCGATATTTTAGGTGCCAAAAAGTCGATATCTCAAATTAAGGCCCAAAACACCCGAAAATTCGATATTTAGGGGTTCCAGAAGCGATCTGTACATGCCTACTCCGTGTTAGAGTATTTTCAAAATACAGGCCAAAAACATACTGAAAATCGATCTTTTAGGTGCCCAAAAGTCGATATGTGCATGCATCTTCTGTACCCGTTTATATCTCAAATTCTGGCCCTAAACACCCAAAAATTTGATATTTTTGGGTCCTAGAAGCAATCTGTACATGCCTACTTAGTGCTAGAGAGTTTTCAAAATATAGGCACAAAACATGCTCAAAATCGATATTTTAGGTGCCCAAAAGTCGATATGAGCATGCATCTTCTGTACTTGTTTATATCTCAAATTTATGCTCAAAACACCCGAAAATTCGATATTTTGGGGTCCCAGAAGCGATCTGTACATGCCTACTCAGTGCTAGAATATTTTCAAAATATAAGCTCAAAACATGCTAAAAATCGATATTTTAGGTGCGTAAAGGCGATATCTCAAATTCAGGCCCAAAACACCCGAAAATTCGATATTTTGGGGTCCCAGAAGCGATCTGTACATGCCTACTCCGTGTTAGAGTATTTTCAAAATACAGGCCCAAAACATGCTCAAAATCGATCTTTTTGGTGCCCAAAAGTCGATATGTGCATGCATCTTCAGTACCCGTTTATATCTCAAATTCAGGCTCAAAACACCCGAAAATTCGATATTTTGGGGTCCCAGAAGCGATCTGTACATGCCTACTCCGTGTTAGAGTATTTTCAAAATACATGCCCAAAACATGCTGAAAATCGATATTTTAGATGCCCAAAGTCAATATGTGCATGCATCTTCTGTACCCGTTTATATCTCAAATTCAGGCTCAAAACACCGGAAAATTCAATATTTTAGGGTCCCAGAAGCAATCTGTACATGCCTACTCAGTGCTAGAATATTTTCAAAATATAGGCTAAAAACATGCTCAAAATCGATATTTTAGGTGCCAAAAAGTCGATATCTCAAATTAAGGCCCAAAACAGCCGAACATTCGATATTTAGGGGTCCCAGAAGCGATCTGTACATGCCTACTCTGTGTTAGAGTATTTTCAAAATACAGGCCAAAAACATACTGAAAATCGATCTTTTAGGTGCCCAAAAGTCGATATGTGCATGCATCTTCTGTACTCGTTTATATCTCAAATTCAAGCTCAAAACACCCGAAAATTCGATATTTTGGGGTCCCAGAAGCGATCTGTACATGCCTACTCAGTGCTAGAATGTTTTCAAAATATAGGCTTAAAACATGCTCAAAATCGATATTTTCGGTGCCCAAAAGTCGATATGTGCATGCATCTTCTGTACTCGTTTATATCTCAAATTCAAGCTCAAAACTCCCGAAAACTCGATATTTTTGGGTCCCAGAAGCGATCTGTACATGCCTACACAGTGCTATAATATTTTCAAAATATGAGCTCAAAACATGCTAAAAATCGATATTTTAGATGCCCAAAGTCAATATTTGCATGTATCTTCTGTACCCGTTTTGTATCCCAAATTCTGGCCCTAAACACCCGAAAATTCAATATTTTGGGGTCCCAGAAGCAATCTGTACATGCCTACTCAGTGCTGGAATATTTTCAAAATATAGGCTAAAAACATGCTAAAAATCGATATTTTAGGTGCCAAAAAGTCGATATCTCAAATTAAGGCCCAAAACACCCGAAAATTTGATATTTAGGGGTACCAGAAGGGATCTGTACATGCCTAATCCGTGTCAGAGTATTTTCAAAATACAGGCCAAAAACATACTGAAAATCGATCTTTTAGGTGCCCATAAGTCGATATGTGAATGCATCTTCTGTACTCGTTTATATCTCAAATTCAAGCTCAAAACACCCGAAAATTCGATATTTTGGGGTCCCAGAAGCGATCTGTACATGCCTACTCAGTGCTAGAATTTTTTCAAAATATAGGCTTAAAACATGCTCGAAATCGATATTATAGGTGCCCAAAAGTCGATATGTGCATGCATCTTCTGTACTCGTTTATATCTCAAATTCATGATCAAAACACCCGAAAATTCTATATTTTGGGGTCCCAGAAGCAATCTGTACATGCCTACTCAGTGCTAGAATATTTTCAAAATATAGGCTAAAAACATGCTAAAAATCGATATTTTAGGTGCCAAAAAGTCGATATCTCAAATTAAGGCCCAAAACACCCGAACATTCGATATTTAGTGGTCCCGGAAGCGATCTGTACATGCCTACTCCGTGTTAGAGTATTTTCAAAATACAGGCCAAAAACATACTGAAAATCGATATTTTAGGTGCCCAAAAGTCGATATGTGCATGCATCTTCTGTACTCGTTTATATCTCAAATTCAAGCTCAAAACACCCGAAAATTCGATATTTTGGGGTCCCAGAAGCGACCTGTACATACCTACTCAGTGCTAGAATGTTTTCAAAATATAGGTTTTAAACATGCTCAAAATCGATATTTTAGGTGCCCAAAAGTCGATATGTGCATGCATCTTCTGTACTCGTTTATATCTCAAATTCAAGCAAAACACCCGAAAATTCGATATTTTGGGGTACGAGAAGCGATCTGTACATGCCTACTCAGTGCTAGAATATTTTCAAAATATGAGCTCAAAACATGCTAAAATCGATATTTTAGGTGCGTAAAGGCGATATCTCAAATTCAGGCCCAAAACACCCGAAAAATCGATATTTTGGGGTCCCAGAAGCGATCTGTACATGCCTACTCCGTGTTAAAAGTATTTTCAAAATACAGGCCCAAAACATGCTCAAAATCAATGTTTTAGGTGCCCAAAAGTCGATATGTGCATGCATCTTCAGTACCCGTTTATATCTCAACTTCAGGCTCAAAACACCCGAAAATTCGATATTTTGGGGTCCCAAAAGCGATCTGTACATGCCTACTCCGTGTTAGAGTATTTTAAAAATACAGGCCCAAAACATGCTGAAAATCGATATTATAGATGCCCAAAGTCAATATGTGCATGTATCTTCTGTACCCGTTTATATCTCAAATTCAGGCTCAAAACACCCGAGAATTCAATATTTTGGGGTCCCAGAAGAAATCTGTACATGCCTACTCAGTGCTAGAATATTTTCAAAATATAGGCTCAAAACATGCTCAAAATCGATATTTTAGGTGCCCAAAAGTCGATATGTGCATGCATCTTCTGTACTTGTTTATATCTCAAATTCAGGCTCTAAACACCCGAAAATTTAATATTTTAGGGTCCCAGAAGCGATCTGTACATGCCTACTCAGTGCTAGAATATTTTCAAAATATAGGCTCAAAACATGCTAAAAATCGATATTTTAGGTGCGTAAAGGCGATATCTCAAATTCAGGCCCAAAACACCCGAAAATTCGATAATTAGGGGTCCCAGAAGCGATCTATACATGCCAACTCCGTGTTAGAGTATTTTCAAAATACAAGCCAAAAACATACTGAAAATCGATCTTTTAGGTGCCCAAAAGTCGATATGTGCATGCATCTACTGTACCCGTTTATATCTGAAATTCTGGCCCTAAACACCCGAAAAGTCGATATTTTTGGGTCCCAGGTGCGATCTGTACATGCCTACTCAGTGCTAGAATGTTTTCAAAATATAGGCTCAAAATATGCTCAAAATCGATATTTTAGATGCCCAAAGTCAATATGTGCATGTATCTTCTGTACCCGTTTATATCTCAAATTCTGGCCCTAAACACCCGAAAATTCAATATTTTGGGGTCCCAGAAGCAATCTGTACATGCCTACTTAGTGCTAGAATATTTTCAAAATATAGGCTAAAAACATGCTAAAAATCGATATTTTAGGTGCCAAAAAGTCGATATCTCAAATTAAAGCCCAAAACACCCGAAAATTCGATATTTAGGGGTCTCATAAGCGATCTGTACATGCCTACTCCGTGTTAGAGTATTTTCAAAATACAGGCCAAAAACATACTGAAAATCGATCTTTTAGGTGCCCAAAAGTCGATATGTGCATGCATCTACTGTACTCGTTTATATCTCAAATTCAAGCTCAAAACACCCGAAAATTCGATATTTTGGGTTCCCAGAAGCGACCTGTACATACCTACTCAGTGCTAGAATGTTTTCAAAATATAGGCTTTAAACATGCTCAAAATCGATATTTTAGGTGCCCAAAAGTCGATATGTTCATGCATCTTCTGTACTCGTTTATATCTCAAATTCAAGCAAAACACCCGAAAATTCGATATTTTGGGGTCCAAGAAGCGATCTGTACATGCCTACTCAGTGCTAGAATATTTTCAAAATATGAGCTCAAAACATGCTAAAAATCTATATTTTAGGTGCGTAAAGGCGATATCTCAAATTCAGGCCCAAAACACCCGAAAATTCGATATTTTGGGGTCCCAGAAGCGATCTGTACATGCCTACTCCGTGTTAAAAGTATTTTCAAAATACAGGCCCAAAACATGCTCAAAATCAATGTTTTAGGTGCCCAAAAGTCGATATGTGCATGCATCTTCAGTACCCGTTTATATCTCAAATTCAGGCTCAAAACACCCGAAAATTCGATATTTTGGTGTCCCAAAAGCAATCTGTACATGCCTACTCCGTGTTAGAGTATTTTCAAAATACAGGCCCAAAACATGCTGAAAATCGATATTTTAGATGCCCAAAGTCAATATGTGCATGTATCTTCTGTACCCGTTTATATCTCAAATTCAGGCTCAAAACACCCGAGAATTCAATATTTTGGGGTCCCAGAAGCAATCTGTACATGCCTACTCAGTGCTAGAATGTTTTCAAAATATAGGCTCAAAACATGCTCAAAATCGATATTTTAGGTGCGTAAAGGCGATATCTCAAATTCAGGCCCAAAACACCCGAAAATTCGATATTTTGGGGTCCCAGAAGCGATCTGTACATGCCTGCTTAGTGCTAGAATGTTTTCAAAATATAGGTTTAAAATATGCTGAAAATCGATATTTTAGATGCCTAAAGTCAATATGTGCATGTATCTTCTGTACCCGTTTATATCTCAAATTCTGGCCCTAAACACCCGAAAATTCGATATTTTGGGGTCCCAGAAGCGATCTGTACATGCCTACTCCGTGTTAGAGTATTTTCAAAATTCAGGCCCAAAACATGCTGAAAATCGATATTTTTGGTGCTCAATGTCAATATGTGTATGCATCTTCTATACTCGTTTATATCTCAAATTCAGGCTCAAAACACCCAAAAATTCGATATTTTGGGGTCACAGAAGCGATCTGTACATGCCTACTCAGTGCTAGAATGTTTTTTTTTAAATATAGGCTCAAAACATGCTCAAAATCGATATTTTAGGTGCCCAAAAGTCGATATGTGCATGCATCTTCTGTACTCGTTTATATCTCAAATTCAGGTTCAAAACTCCCGAAAATTCGATATTTAGGGGTCCCATAAGCGATCTGTACATGCCTACTCCGTGTTAGAGTATTTCCAAAATTCAGGCCAAAAACATACTGAAAATCGATATTTTAGATGCCCAAAGTCAATATGTGCATGTATCTTCTGTACCCGTTTATATCTCAAATTCTGGCTCAAAACACCCGAAAATTCAATATTTTGGGGTCCCAGAAGCAATCTGTACATGCCTACTCAGTGGTAGAATGTTTTCAAAATATAGGCTCAAAACATGCTCAAAATCGATATTTTAGGTGCCCAAAAGTCGATATGTGCATGAATCTTCTGTACTTGTTTATATCTCAAATTCAGGCTCTAAACACCCGAAAATTCGATATTTTGGGGTCCCAGAAGCGATCTGTACATGCCTACTCAGTGCTAGAATATTTTCAAAATATAGGCTCAAAACATGCTAAAAATCGATATTTTAGGTGCGTAAAGGCGATATCTCAAATTCAGGCCCAAAACACCCGAAAATTCGATAATTAGGGGTCCCAGAAGCGATCTATACATGCCTATTCCGTGTAAGAGTAATTTCAAAATACAGGCCAAAAACATACTGAAAATCGATCTTTTTGGTGCCCAAAAGTCGATATGTGCATGCATCTACTGTACCCGTTTATATCTCAAATTCTGGCCCTAAACACCCGAAGATTCGATATTTTTGGGTCCCAGAAGCGATCTGTACATGCCTACTCAGTGCTAGAATGTTTTCAAAATATAGGCTCAAAATATGCTGAAAATCGATATTTTAGATGCCCAAAGTCAATATGTGCATGTATCTTCTGTACCCGTTTATATCTCAAATTCTGGCCCTAAACACCCGAAAATTCGATATTTTGTTGTCCCAGAAGCGATCTGTACATGCCTACTCCGTGTTAGAGTATTTTCAAAATACAGGCCCAAAACATGCTGAAAATCGATATTTTTGGTGCTCAAAGTCAATATGTGTATTCATCTTCGATACTCGTTTATATCTCAAATTCAGGCTCAAAACACCCGAAAATTCAATATTTTGGGGTCCCAGAAGCGATCTGTACATGCCTACTCAGTGCTAGAATGTTTTTTTTTAAATATAGGCTAAAAACATGCTCAAAATCGATATTTTAGGTGCCCAAAAGTCGATATGTGCATGCATCTTCTGTACTCGTTTATATCTCAAATTCAGGCTCAAAACACCCGAAAATTCGATATTTTGGAGTACCAGAAGCGATCTGTACATGCCTACTCCATGTTAGAGTATTTTCAAAATACAGGACCAAAACATGCTGAAAATCGATATTTTTGGTGCTCAAAGTCAATATGTGTATGCATCTTCTATACTCGTTTATATCTCAAATTCAGGCTCAAAACACCCGAAAATTCGATATTTTGGGGTCCCAGAAGCGATCTGTACATGCCTACTCAGTGCTAGAATATTTTCAAAATATAGGCTCAAAACATGCTAAAAATCTATATTTTAGGTGCGTAACGGCGATATCTCAAATTCAGGCCCAAAACACCCGAAAATTCGATAATTTGGGGTCCCAGAAGCGATCTGTACATGCCTACTCCGTGTTAGAGTATTTTCAAAATACATGCCCAAAACATGCTCAAAATCGATCTTTTAGGTGCACAAAAGTCGATATGTGCATGCATCTTCTGTACCCGTTTATATCTCAAATTCTGGTCCTAAACACCCGAAAATTCGATATTTTTGGGTCCCAGAAGCGATCTGTACATGCCTACTTAGTGCTAGAATGTTTTCAAAATATAGGCTCAAAACATGCTAAAAATCGATATTTTAGGTGCCCAAAAGTCGATATGTGCATGCATCTTCTCTACTCGTTTATATCTCAAATTCAAGCTCAAAACACCCGAAAATTCGATATTTTGGGGTCCCAGAAGCGATCTGTACATTCCTACTCCGTGTTAGAGTATTTTCAAAATAAAGGCCCAAAACATGCTAAAAATCGATGTTTTAAGTGCCAAAAAGTCGATATGTGCATGCATCTTCAGTACCCGTTTATATCTCAAATTCAGGCTCAAAACACCCGAAAATTCGATATTTTGGGGTCCCAGAAGCGATCTGTACATGCCTACTCCGTGTTAGAGTATTTTTAAATTACAGGCCAAAAACATACTGAAAATCGATCTTTTAGGTGCCCAAAAGTCCATATGTGCATGAATCTTCTGTACCCGTTTATATCTCAAATTCTGGCCCTAAATACCCGAAAATTCGATATTTTGGGGTCCCAGAAGCGATCTGTACATGCCTACTCCGTGTTAGAGTATTTTCAAAATTCACGCCCAAAACATGCTGAAAATCGATATTTTTGGTGCCCAAAGTCAATATGTGTATGCATCTTCTATACGCGTTTATATCTCAAATTTAGGCTCAAAACACCCAAAAATTCAATATTTTTGGGTCCAAGAAGCAATCTGTACATGCCTACTCCGTGTTAGAGTATTTTCAAAATACAGGCCCAAAACATGCTCAAAATCGATCTTTTAGGTGCCCAAAAGTCGATATGTGCATGCATCTTCTGTACCCGTTTATATCTCAAATTCTGGTCCTAAACACCCGAAAATTCGATATTTTTGGGTCCCAGAAGCGATCTGTACATGCCTAAATAGTGCTAGAATGTTTTCAAAATATAGGCTTAAAACATGCTCAAAATCGATCTTTTAGGTGCCCAAAATTCGATATGTGCATGCATCTTCTGTACTCGTTTATATCTCAAATTCAAGCTCAAAACACCCAAAAATGCGATATTTTGGGGTCCCAGAAGCGATCTGTACATGCCTACTCAGTGCTAGAATATTTTCAAAATATAGGCTCAAAACATGCTAAAAATCGATATTTTAGGTGCGTAACGGCGATATCTCAAATTCAGGCCCAAAACACCCGAAAATTCGATAATTTGGGGTCCCAGAACCGATCTGTACATGCCTACTCCGTGTTAGAGTATTTTCAAAATACAGGCCCAAAACATGCTCAAAATCGATCTTTTAGGTGCACAAAAGTCGATATGTGCATGCATCTTCTGTACCCGTTTATATCTCAAATTCTGGTCCTAAACACCCGAAAATTCGATATTTTTGGGTCCCAGAAGCGATCTGTACATGCCTACGTAGTGCTAGAATGTTTTCAAAATATAGGCTCAAAACATGCTCAAAATCGATATTATAGGTGCCCAAAAGTCGATATGTGCATGCATCTTCTGTACTCGTTTATATCTCAAATTCAAGCTCAAAACACCCTAAACTTCGATATTTTGGGGTCCCAGAAGCGATCTGTACATGCCTACTCCGTGTTAAAGTATTTTCAAAATTCATGCACAAAACATGCTAAAAATCGATATTTTTGGTGCTCAAAGTCAATATGTGTATGCATCTTCTATACTCGTTTATATCTCAAATTCAGGCTAAAAAACCCCAAAAATTCGATATTTTGGGGTCCCAGAAGCGATCTGTACATGCCTACTCAGTGCTAGAATGTTTTTTTAAAAATATAGGCTCAAAACATGCTCAAAATCGATATTTTAGGTGCCCAAAAGTCGATATGTGCATGCATCTTCTGTACTCGTTTATATCTAAAATTCAGGCTCAAAACACCCGAGAATTCAATATTTTGGGGTCCCAGAAACAATCTGTACATGCCTACTCAGTGCTAGAATGTTTTCAAAATATAGGCTCAAAACATACTCAAAATCGATATTTTAGGTGCCAAAAAGTCGATATCTCAAATTTAGGCCCAAAACACCCGAAAAATCGATATTTTGAGGTCCCAGAAGCGAACTGTACATGTCTACTCCGTGTTAGAGTATTTTCAAAAATGCAGGCCAAAAACATACTGAAAATCGATCTTTTAGGTGCTCAAAAGTCGATATGTGCATGCATCTTCTGTACCCGTTTATATCTCAAATTCTGGCCCTAAACACCCGAAAATTCGTTATTTTTGGGTCCCAGAAGCGATCTGTACATGCCTACTTAGTGCTAGAGTGTTTTCAAAATACAGGCTCAAAACATGCTCAAAATCGATATTTTAGGTGCCCAAAGTTCGATATGAGCATGCATCTTCTGTACTCGTTTATATCTCAAATTCAATCTCAAAACACCCAAAAATTCGATATTTTGGGGTCCCAGAAGCGATCTGTACATGCCTACTCAGTGCTAGAATATTTTCAAAATATAGGCTCAAAACATGCTAAAAATCGATATTCTAGGTGCGTAACGGCGATATCTCAAGTTCAGTCCCAAAACACCCGAAAATTCGATAATTTGTGGTCCCAGAAGCGATCTGTACATGCCTACTCCGTGTTAGAGTATTTTCAAAATTCAGGCCCAAAACATGCTGAAAATCGATATTTTTGGTGCTCAAAGTCAATATGTGTATGCATCTTCTATACTCGTTTATATCTCAAATTCAGGCTCAAAAAACCCGAAAATTCGATATTTTGGGGTCCCAGAAGCGATCTGTACATGCCTACTCAGTGCTAGAATGTTTTTTTAAAAATATAGGCTCAAAACATGCCCAAAATCGATATTTTAGGTGCCCAAAAGTCGATATGTGCATGCATCTTCTGTACTCGTTTATATCTCAAATTCAGGCTCAAAACACCCGAAAATTCGATATTTTGGAGTCCCAGAAGCGATCTATACATGCCTACTCAGTGCTAGAATATGTTCAAAATATAGGCTAAAAACATGCTAAAAATCGATATTTTAGGTGCGTAAAGGCGATATCTCAAATTCAGGCCCAAAACACCCGAAAATTCGATATTTTGGGGTCCCAGAAGCGATCTGTACATGCCTACTCCGTTTTAGAGTATTTACAAAATACAGGCCCAAAACATACTCAAAATCGATGTTTTAGGTGCCCAATAGTCGATATGTGCATGCATCTTCAGTACCAGTCGATATCTCAAATTCAGTCCCAAAACACCCGAAAATTCGAAATTTAGGGGTCCCAGAAGCGATCTGTACATGCCTACTCCGTGTTAGAGTATTTTCAAAATACAGGCCAAAAACATACTGAAAATCGATCTTTTAGGTGCCCAAAAGTCGATATGTGCATGCATCTTCTGTACCCGTTTATATCTCAAATTCAGGCTCAAAACCCCCGAAAATTCAATATTTTTGGGTCCCAGAAGCAATCTGTACATGCCTACTCAGTGCTAGAATATTTTCAAAATATAGGCTAAAAACATGATAAAAATCGATATTTTAGGTGCCAAAAAGTCGATATCTCAAATTAAGGCCCAAAGCACCCGAACATTCGATATTTAAGGGTCCCAGAAGCGATCTGTACATGCCTACTCCATGTTAGAGTATTTTCAAAATACAGGCCAAAAACATACTGAAAATCGATCTTTTAGGTGCCCAAAAGTCGATATGTGCATGCATCTTCTGTACTCGTTTATATCTCAAATTCAAGCTCAAAACACCCGAAAATTCGATATTTTGGGGTCCCAGAAGCGATCTGTACATGCCTACTCCGTGTTAGAGCATTTTCAAAATACAGGCCCAAAACATGCTCAAAATCAATGTTTTAGGTGCCCAAAAGTCGATATGTGCATGCATCTTCAGTACCCGTTTATATCTCAAATTCAGGCTCAAAACACCCGAAAATTCAATATTTTGGGGTCCCAGAAGCGATCTGTACATGCCTACTCAGTGCTAGAATATTTTCAAAATATAGGCTAAAAACATGCTAAAAATCGATATTTTAGGTGCCTAAAAGTCGATATCTCAAATTCAGTCCCAAAACACCCAAAAATTCGATATTTAGGGGTCCCAGAAGGGATCTGTACATGCCTACTCCGTGTTAGAGTATTTTTAAAATACAGGCCAAAAACATACTGAAAATTGATCTTTTAGGTGCCCAAAAGTCGATATGTGCATGAATCTTCTGTACCCGTTTATATCTCAAATTCTGGCCCTAAACACCCGAAAATTCGATATTTTGGGGTCCCAGAAGTGATCTGTACATGCCTACTCCGTGTTAGAGTATTTTCAAAATTCAGGCCCAAAACATGCTGAAAATCGATCTTTTAGGTGCCCAAAAGTCGATATGAGCATGCATCTTCTGTACTCGTTTATATCTCAAATTCAAGCTCTAAACACCCGAAAATTTGATATTTTGGGGTCCCAGAAGCGATCTGAACATGCCTACTCAGTGCTAGAATATTTTCAAAATATAAGCTCAAAACATGCTAAAAATCGATATTTTAGGTGCGTAAAGGCGATATCTCAAATTCAGGCCCAAAACACCCGAAAATTCGATATTTTGGGGTCCCAGAAGCGATCTGTACATGCCTACTCCGTGTTAGAGTATTTTCAAAATACAGGCCCAAAACATGCTCAAAATCGATCTTTTTGGTGCCCAAAAGTCGATATGTGCATGCATCTTCAGTACCCGTTTATATCTCAAATTCAGGCTCAAAACACCCGAAAATTCGATATTTTGGGGTCCCAGAAGCGATCTGTACATGCCTACTCCGTGTTAGAGTATTTTCAAAATACATGTCCAAAACATGCTGAAAATCGATATTTTAGATGCCCAAAGTCAATATGTGCATGCATCTTCTGTACCCGTTTATATCTCAAATTCAGGCTCAAAACACCCGAAAATTCAATATTTTAGGGTCCCAGAAGCAATCTGTACATGCCTACTCAGTGCTAGAATATTTTCAAAATATAGGCTAAAAACATGCTCAAAATCGATATTTTAGGTGCCAAAAAGTCGATATCTCAAATTAAGGCCCAAAACAGCCGAACATTCGATATTTAGGGGTCCCAGAAGCGATCTGTACATGCCTACTCAGTGTTAGAGTATTTTCAAAATACAGGCCAAAAACATACTGAAAATCGATCTTTTAGGTGCCCAAAAGTCGATATGTGCATGCATCTTCTGTACTCGTTTATATCTCAAATTCAAGCTCAAAACACCCGAAAATTCGATATTTTGGGGTCCCAGAAGCGATCTGTACATGCCTACTCAGTGCTAGAATGTTTTCAAAATATAGGCTTAAAACATGCTCAAAATCGATATTTTAGGTGCCCAAAAGTCGATATGTGCATGCATCTTCTGTACTCGTTTATATCTCAAATTCAAGCTCAAAACTCCCGAAAACTCGATATTTTTGGGTCCCAGAAGCGATCTGTACATGCCTACTCAGTGCTATAATATTTTCAAAATATGAGCTCAAAACATGCTAAAAATCGATATTTTAGATGCCCAAAGTCAATATTTGCATGTATCTTCTGTACCCGTTTTGTATCCCAAATTCTGGCCCTAAACACCCGAAAATTCAATATTTTGGGGTCCCAGAAGCAATCTGTACATGCCTACTCAGTGCTAGAATATTTTCAAAATATAGGCTAAAAACATGCTAAAAATCGATATTTTAGGTGCCAAAAAGTCGATATCTCAAATTAAGGCCCAAAACACCCGAAAATTCGATATTTAGGGGTTCCAGAAGCGATCTGTACATGCCTACTCCGTGTTAGAGTATTTTCAAAATACAGGCCAAAAACATACTGAAAATCGATCTTTTAGGTGCCCAAAAGTCGATATGTGCATGCATCTTCTGTACCCGTTTATATCTCAAATTCTGGCCCTAAACACCCAAAAATTCGATATTTTTGGGTCCTAGAAGCAATCTGTACATGCCTACTTAGTGCTAGAGAGTTTTCAAAATATAGGCACAAAACATGCTCAAAATCGATATTTTAGGTGCCCAAAAGTCGATATGAGCATGCATCTTCTGTACTTGTTTATATCTCAAATTTATGCTCAAAACACCCGAAAATTCGATATTTTGGGGTCCCAGAAGCGATCTGTACATGCCTACTCAGTGCTAGAATATTTTCAAAATATAAGCTCAAAACATGCTAAAAATCGATATTTTAGGTGCGTAAAGGCGATATCTCAAATTCAGGCCCAAAACACCCGAAAATTCGATATTTTGGGGTCCCAGAAGCGATCTGTACATGCCTACTCCGTGTTAGAGTATTTTCAAAATACAGGCCCAAAACATGCTCAAAATCGATCTTTTTGGTGCCCAAAAGTCGATATGTGCATGCATCTTCAGTACCCGTTTATATCTCAAATTCAGGCTCAAAACACCCGAAAATTCGATATTTTGGGGTCCCAGAAGCGATCTGTACATGCCTACTCCGTGTTAGAGTATTTTCAAAATACATGCCCAAAACATGCTGAAAATCGATATTTTAGATGCCCAAAGTCAATATGTGCATGCATCTTCTGTACCCGTTTATATCTCAAATTCAGGCTCAAAACACCGGAAAATTCAATATTTTAGGGTCCCAGAAGCAATCTGTACATGCCTACTCAGTGCTAGAATATTTTCAAAATATAGGCTAAAAACATGCTCAAAATCGATATTTTAGGTGCCAAAAAGTCGATATCTCAAATTAAGGCCCAAAACAGCCGAACATTCGATATTTAGGGGTCCCAGAAGCGATCTGTACATGCCTACTCTGTGTTAGAGTATTTTCAAAATACAGGCCAAAAACATACTGAAAATCGATCTTTTAGGTGCCCAAAAGTCGATATGTGCATGCATCTTCTGTACTCGTTTATATCTCAAATTCAAGCTCAAAACACCCGAAAATTCGATATTTTGGGGTCCCAGAAGCGATCTGTACATGCCTACTCAGTGCTAGAATGTTTTCAAAATATAGGCTTAAAACATGCTCAAAATCGATATTTTCGGTGCCCAAAAGTCGATATGTGCATGCATCTTCTGTACTCGTTTATATCTCAAATTCAAGCTCAAAACTCCCGAAAACTCGATATTTTTGGGTCCCAGAAGCGATCTGTACATGCCTACACAGTGCTATAATATTTTCAAAATATGAGCTCAAAACATGCTAAAAATCGATATTTTAGATGCCCAAAGTCAATATTTGCATGTATCTTCTGTACCCGTTTTGTATCCCAAATTCTGGCCCTAAACACCCGAAAATTCAATATTTTGGGGTCCCAGAAGCAATCTGTACATGCCTACTCAGTGCTAGAATATTTTCAAAATATAGGCTAAAAACATGCTAAAAATCGATATTTTAGGTGCCAAAAAGTCGATATCTCAAATTAAGGCCCAAAACACCCGAAAATTCGATATTTAGGGGTTCCAGAAGCGATCTGTACATGCCTACTCCGTGTTAGAGTATTTTCAAAATACAGGCCAAAAACATACTGAAAATCGATCTTTTAGGTGCCCAAAAGTCGATATGTGCATGCATCTTCTGTACCCGTTTATATCTCAAATTCTGGCCCTAAACACCCAAAAACTTGATGTTTTTGGGTCCTAGAAGCAATCTGTACATGCCTACTTAGTGCTAGAGAGTTTTCAAAATATAGGCACAAAACATGCTCAAAATCGATATTTTAGGTGCCCAAAAGTCGATATGAACATGCATCTTCTGTACTGGTTTATATCTCAAATTCATGCTCAAAACACCCGAAAATTCGATATTTTGGGGTCCCAGAAGCGATCTGTACATGCCTACTCAGTGCTAGAATATTTTCAAAATATAGGCTCAAAACATGCTAAAAATCGATATTTTAGGTGCGTAAAGGCGATATCTCAAATTCAGGCCCAAAACACCCGAAAATTCGATATTTTGGGGTACCAGAAGCGATCTGTACATGCCTACTCCGTGTTAAAGTATTTTCAAATTACAGGCCTAAAACATGCTCAAAATCGATCTTTTAGGTGCCCAAAAGTCGATATGTGAATGCATCTTCTGTACCCGTTTATATCTTAAATTCTGGTCCTAAACAATCGAAAATTCGATATTTTTGGGTCCCAGAAGCGATCTGTACATGCCTACTTAGTGCTAGAATGTTTTCAAAATATAGGCTTAAAACATGCTCAAAATCGATATTTTAGGTACCCAAAAGTCGATATGTGCATTCATCTTCTGTACTCGTTTATATCTCAAATTCAAACTCAAAACACCCAACAATTCGATATTTTGGGGTCCCAGAAGCGATCTGTACATGCCTACTCCGTGTTAGAGTATTTTCAAAATTCAGGCCCAAAACATGCTGAAAATCGATATTTTTGGTGCCCCAAGTCAATATGTGTATGCATCTTCTATACTCGTTTATATCTCAAATTCAGGCTCAAAAAACCCGAAAATTCTATATTTTGAGGTCCCAGAAGCGATTTGTACATGCCCACTCAGTGCTAGAATGTTTTTTTTAAATATAGTCTCAAAACATGCTCAAAATCGATATTTTAGGTGCCCAAAAGTCGATATGTGCATGCATCTTCTGTACTCGTTTATATCTCAAATTCAGGCTCAAAACCCCCGAAAATTCGATATTTTGGAGTTCAAGAAGCGATCTGTACATGCCTACTCAGTGCTAGAATATTTTCAAAATATAGGCTCAAAA
The DNA here is from genome assembly GCA_033782935.1 of Petrolisthes cinctipes. Classification (NCBI taxonomy): domain Eukaryota; kingdom Metazoa; phylum Arthropoda; class Malacostraca; order Decapoda; family Porcellanidae; genus Petrolisthes; species Petrolisthes cinctipes. The sequence goes on along the minus strand of JAWQEG010000930.1, from coordinate 161,878 downwards.
CATGCTAAAAATCGATATTTTAGGTGCGTAAAGGCGATATCTCAAATTCAGGACCAAAACACCCGAAAATTCGATATTTTGGGGTCCCAGAAGCGATCTGTACATGCTTACTCCGTGTTAGAGTATTTTCAAAATACTGGCCCAAAACATGCTCAAAATCGATCTTTTAGGTGCCCAAAAGTCGATATGTGCATGCATCTTCAGTACCCGTTTATATCTCAAATTCAGGCTCAAAACTCCCGAAAATTCGATATTTTGGGGTCCCAGAAGCGATCTGTACATGCCTAATCCGTGTTAGAGTATTTTCAAAATACATGCCAAAAACATGCTGAAAATCGATATTTTAGATGCCCAAAGTCAATATGTGCATGCATCTTCTGTACCCGTTTATATCTCAAATTCAGACTCAAAACACCCGAAAATTCGATATTTTAGGGTCCCAGAAGCAATCTGTACTCAGTGCTAGAATATTTTCAAAATACAGGCCCAAAACATGCTCAAAATCAATGTTTTAGGTGCCCAAAAGTCGATATGTGCATGCATCTTCAGTACCCGTTTATATCTCAAATTCAGGCTCAAAACACCCGAAAATTCGATATTTTGGAGTCCCAGAAGCGATCTGTACATGCCTACTCAGTGCTAGAATATTTTCAAAATATAGGCTCAAAACATGCTTAAAAATCGATATTTTAGGTGCGTAAAGACGATATCTCAAATTCAGGCTCAAAACACCCGAAAATTCGATATTTAGGGGTCCCAGAAGCGATCTGTACATGCCTACTCCGTGTTAGAGTATTTCCAAAATCCGGGCCAAAAACATACTGAAAATCGATATTTTAGATGCCCAAAGTCAATATGTGCATGTATCTTCTGTACCCGTTTATATCTCAAATTCAGGCTCAAAACACCCGAGAATTCAATATTTTGGGGTCCCAGAAGCAATCTGTACATGCCTACTCGGTGCTAGAATGTTTTCAAAATACTGGCCCAAAACATGCTCAAAATCGATCTTTTAGGTGCCCAAAAGTCGATATGTGCATGCATCTTCAGTACCCGTTTATATCTCAAATTCAGGCTCAAAACTCCCGAAAATTCGATATTTTGGGGTCCCAGAAGCGATCTGTACATGCCTACTCCGTGTTAGAGTATTTTCAAAATACATGCCAAAAACATGCTGAAAATCGATATTTTAGATGCCCAAAGTCAATATGTGCATGCATCTTCTGTACCCGTTTATATCTCAAATTCAGACTCAAAACACCCGAAAATTCGATATTTTAGGGTCCCAGAAGCAATCTGTACTCAGTGCTAGAATATTTTCAAAATACAGGCCCAAAACATGCTCAAAATCAATGTTTTAGGTGCCCAAAAGTCGATATGTGCATGCATCTTCAGTACCCGTTTATATCTCAAATTCAGGCTCAAAACACCAGAAAATTCGATATTTTGGAGTCCCAGAAGCGATCTGTACATGCCTACTCAGTGCTAGAATATTTTCAAAATATAGGCTCAAAACATGCTTAAAAATCGATATTTTAGGTGCGTAAAGACGATATCTCAAATTCAGGCTCAAAACACCCGAAAATTCGATATTTAGGGGTCCCAGAAGCGATCTGTACATGCCTACTCCGTGTTAGAGTATTTCCAAAATCCGGGCCAAAAACATACTGAAAATCGATATTTTAGATGCCCAAAGTCAATATGTGCATGTATCTTCTGTACCCGTTTATATCTCAAATTCAGGCTCAAAACACCCGAGAATTCAATATTTTGGGGTCCCAGAAGCAATCTGTACATGCCTACTCGGTGCTAGAATGTTTTCAAAATATAGGCTCAAAACATGCTCAAAATCGATATTTTAGTTGCCCAAAAGTCGATATGTGCATGAATCTTCTGTACTTGTTTATATCTCAAATTCAGGCTCTAAACACCTGAAAATTCGATATTTTGGGGTTCAAGAAGCGATCTGTACATGCCTACTCAGTGCTAGAATATTTTAAAAATATAGGCTCAAAACATGCTAAAAAACGATATTTTAGGTGCGTAAAGTCGATATCTCAAATTAAGGCCCAAAACACCCTAAAATTCGATAATTAGGGGCCCCAGAAGCGATCTATACATGCCTACTCCGTGTTAGAGTAATTTCAAAATACAGGCCAAAAACATACTGAAAATCAATCTTTTAGGTGCACAAAAGTCGATATGTGCATGCATCTTCAGTACCCGTTTATATCTCAATTTCAGGCTCAAAACACCCGAAAATTCGATATTTTTGGGTCCCAGAAGCGATCTGTACATGCCTACTTAGTGCTAGAATGTTTTCAAAATATAGGCTCAAAACATGCTAAAAATCGATATTTTTGGTGCCCAAAAGTCGATATGTGCATGCATCTTCTCTACTCGTTTATATCTCAAATTCAGGCTCAAAACACCCGAAAATTCGATATTTTGGGGTCCCAGAAGCGATCTGTACATTCCTACTCCGTGTTAGAGTATTTTCAAAATAAAGGCCCAAAACATGCTAAAAATCGATGTTTTAAGTGCCAAAAAGTCGATATGTGCATGCATCTTCAGTACCCGTTTATATCTCAAATTCAGGCTCAAAACACCCGAAAATTCGATATTTTGGGGTCCCAGAAGGGATCTGTACATGCCTACTCCATGTTAGAGTATTTTCAAAATTCAGGCCCAAAACATGCTGAAAATCGATATTTTTGGTGCTCAAAGTCAATATGTGTATGCATCTTCTATACTCGTTTATATCTCAAATTCAGGCTCAAAAAACCCGAAAATTCGATATTTTGGGGTCCCAGAAGCGATCTGTACATGCCTACTCAGTGCTAGAATGTTTTTTTTTAAATATAGGCTCAAAACATGCTCAAAATCGATATTTTAGGTGCCCAAAAGTGGATATGTGCATGCATCTTCTGTACTCGTTTATATCTCAAATTCAGGCTCAAATCACCCGAAAATTCGATATTTTGGAGTCCCAGAAGCGATCTGAACATGCCTACTCAGTGCTAGAATATTTTCAAAATATAGGCTAAAAACATGCTAAAAATCGATGTTTTAGGTGCCCAATAGTCGATATGTGGATGCATCTTCAGTACCAGTTTATATCTCAAATTCAGGCTCAAAACACCCGAAAATTCGATATTTTGGGGTCCCAGAAGCGATCTGTACATGCCTACTCAGTGCTAGAATATTTTCAAAATATAGGCTAAAAACATGCTAAAAATCGATCTTTTAGGTGCCAAAAAGTCGATATCTCAAATTCAGTCCCAAAACACCCGAAAATTCGATATTTAGGGGTCTCAGAAGTGATCTGTACATGCCTACTCCGTGTTAGAGTATTTTCAAAATACAGGCGAAAAACATACTGAAAATCGATCTTTTAGGTGCCCAAAAGTCGATATGTGCATGCATCTTCTGTACCCGTTTATATCTCAAATTCTGGCCCTAAACACCCGAAAATTCGATATTTTGGGGTCCCAGAAGCAATCTGTACATGCCTACTTAGTGCTAGAATATTTTCAAAATATAGGCTAAAAACATGCTAAAAATCGATATTTTAGGTGCCAAAAAGACGATATCTTAAATTAAGGCCCAAAACACCCGAAAATTCGATATTTTGGGGTCCCAGAAGCGATCTGTACATGCCTACTCCGTGTTAGAGTATTTTCAAAATACAGGCCCAAAACATGCTCAAAATCGATGTTTTAAGTGCCAAAACGTCGATATGTGCATGCATCTTCAGTACCCGTTTATATCTCAAATTCAGGCTCAAAACACCCGAAATTTCGATATTTTGGGGTCCCAGAAGGGATCTGTACATGCCTACTCCGTGTTAGAGTATTTTCAAAATACATGCCCAAAGCATGCTGAAAATCGATATTTTAGATGCCCAAAGTCAATATGTGCATGCATCTTCTTTACCCGTTTATATCTCAAATTCAGGCTCAAAACACCCGAAAATTCAATATTTTAGGGTCCCAGAAGCAATCTGTACATGCCTACTCAGTGCTAGAATATTTTCAAAATATAGGCTAAAAACATGCTAAAAATCGATATTTTAGGTGCCAAAAAGTCGATATCTCAAATTCAGTCCCAAAACACCCGAAAATTCGATATTTAGGGGTCTCAGAAGTGATCTGTACATGCCTACTCCGTGTTAGAGTATTTTCAAAATACAGGCGAAAAACATACTGAAAATCGATCTTTTAGGTGCCCAAAAGTCGATATGTGCATGCATCTTCTGTACCCGTTTATATCTCAAATTCTGGCCCTAAACACCCGAAAATTCGATATTTTGGGGTCCCAGAAGCAATCTGTACATGCCTACTTAGTGCTAGAATATTTTCAAAATATAGGCTAAAAACATGCTAAAAATCGATATTTTAGGTGCCAAAAAGACGATATCTTAAATTAAGGCCCAAAACACCCGAAAATTCGATATTTTGGGGTCCCAGAAGCGATCTGTACATGCCTACTCCGTGTTAGAGTATTTTCAAAATACAGGCCCAAAACATGCTCAAAATCGATGTTTTAAGTGCCAAAACGTCGATATGTGCATGCATCTTCAGTACCCGTTTATATCTCAAATTCAGGCTCAAAACACCCGAAATTTCGATATTTTGGGGTCCCAGAAGGGATCTGTACATGCCTACTCCGTGTTAGAGTATTTTCAAAATACATGCCCAAAGCATGCTGAAAATCGATATTTTAGATGCCCAAAGTCAATATGTGCATGCATCTTCTTTACCCGTTTATATCTCAAATTCAGGCTCAAAACACCCGAAAATTCAATATTTTAGGGTCCCAGAAGCAATCTGTACATGCCTACTCAGTGCTAGAATATTTTCAAAATATAGGCTAAAAACATGCTAAAAATCGATATTTTAGGTGCCAAAAAGTCGATATCTCAAATTCAGTCCCAAAACACCCGAAAATTCGATATTTAGGGGTCCCAGAAGGGATCTGTACATGCCTACTCCGTGTTAGAGTATTTTTAAATTACAGGCCAAAAACATACTGAAAATCGATCTTTTAGGTGCCCAAAAGTCGATATGTGCATGAATCTTCTGTACCCGTTTATATCTCAAATTCTGGCCCTAAACACCCGAAAATTCGATATTTTGGGGTCCCAGAAGCGATCTGTACATGCCTACTCCGTGTTAGAGTATTTTCAAAATTCAGGCCCAAAACATGCTGAAAATCGATATTTTTGGTGCCCAAAGTCAATATGTGTATGCATCTTCTATACGCGTTTATATCTCAAATTTAGGCTCAAAACACCCAAAAATTCAATATTTTTGGGTCCAAGAAGCAATCTGTACATGCCTACTCCGTGTTAGAGTATTTTCAAAATACAGGCCCAAAACATGCTCAAAATCGATCTTTTAGGTGCCCAAAAGTCGATATGTGCATGCATCTTCTGTACCCGTTTATATCTCAAATTCTGGTCCTAAACACCCGAAAATTCGATATTTTTGGGTCCCAGAAGCGATCTGTACATGCCTAAATAGTGCTAGAATGTTTTCAAAATATAGGCTTAAAACATGCTCAAAATCGATATTTTAGGTGCCCAAAAGTCGATATGTGCATGCATCTTCTGTACTCGTTTATATCTCAAATTCAAGCTCAAAACACCCAAAAATTCGATATTTTGGGGTCCCAGAAGCGATCTGTACATGCCTACTCAGTGCTAGAATATTTTCAAAATATAGGCTCAAAACATGCTAAAAATCGATATTTTAGGTGCGTAACGGCGATATCTCAAATTCAGGCCCAAAACACCCGAAAATTCGATAATTTGGGGTCCCAGAAGCGATCTGTACATGCCTACTCCGTGTTAGAGTATTTTCAAAATACAGGCCCAAAACATGCTCAAAATCGATCTTTTAGGTGCACAAAAGTCGATATGTGCATGCATCTTCTGTACCCGTTTATATCTCAAATTCTGGTCCTAAACACCCGAAAATTCGATATTTTTGGGTCCCCGAAGCGATCTGTACATGCCTACGTAGTGCTAGAATGTTTTCAAAATATAGGCTCAAAACATGCTCAAAATCGATATTATAGGTGCCCAAAAGTCGATATGTGCATGCATCTTCTGTACTCGTTTATATCTCAAATTCAAGCTCAAAACACCCTAAACTTCGATATTTTGGGGTCAGAGAAGCGATCTGTACATGCCTACTCCGTGTTAAAGTATTTTCAAAATTCATGCACAAAACATGCTAAAAATCGATATTTTTGGTGCTCAAAGTCAATATGTGTATGCATCTTCTATACTCGTTTATATCTCAAATTCAGGCTAAAAAAACCCGAAAATTCGATATTTTGGGGTCCCAGAAGCAATCTGTACATGCCTACTCAGTGCTAGAATGTTTTTTTAAAAATATAGGCTCAAAACATGCTCAAAATCGATATTTTAGGTGCCCAAAAGTCGATATGTGCATGCATCTTCTGTACTCGTTTATATCTAAAATTCAGGCTCAAAACACCCGAGAATTCAATATTTTGGGGTCCCAGAAACAATCTGTACATGCCTACTCAGTGCTAGAATGTTTTCAAAATATAGGCTCAAAACATACTCAAAATCGATATTTTAGGTGCCAAAAAGTCGATATCTCAAATTTAGGCCCAAAACACCCGAAAAATCGATATTTTGGGGTCCCAGAAGCGAACTGTACATGTCTACTCCGTGTTAGAGTATTTTCAAAAATGCAGGCCAAAAACATACTGAAAATCGATCTTTTAGGTGCTCAAAAGTCGATATGTGCATGCATCTTCTGTACCCGTTTATATCTCAAATTCTGGCCCTAAACACCCGAAAATTCGTTATTTTTGGGTCCCAGAAGCGATCTGTACATGCCTACTTAGTGCTAGAGTGTTTTCAAAATACAGGCTCAAAACATGCTCAAAATCGATATTTTAGGTGCCCAAAGTTCGATATGAGCATGCATCTTCTGTACTCGTTTATATCTCAAATTCAATCTCAAAACACCCAAAAATTCGATATTTTGGGGTCCCAGAAGCGATCTGTACATGCCTACTCAGTGCTAGAATATTTTCAAAATATAGGCTCAAAACATGCTAAAAATCGATATTCTAGGTGCGTAACGGCGATATCTCAAGTTCAGGCCCAAAACACCCGAAAATTCGATAATTTGTGGTCCCAGAAGCGATCTGTACATGCCTACTCCGTGTTAGAGTATTTTCAAAATTCAGGCCCAAGACATGCTGAAATTCGATATTTTTGGTGCTCAAAGTCAATATGTGTATGCATCTTCTATACTCGTTTATATCTCAAATTCAGGCTCAAAAAACCCGAAAATTCGATATTTTGGGGTCCCAGAAGCGATCTGTACATGCCTACTCAGTGCTAGAATGTTTTTTTTAAAATATAGGCTCAAAACATGCTCAAAATCGATATTTTAGGTGCCCAAAAGTCGATATGTGCATGCATCTTCTGTACTCGTTTATATCTCAAATTCAGGCTCAAAACACCCGAAAATTCGATATTTTGGAGTCCCAGAAGCGATCTATACATGCCTACTCAGTGCTAGAATATTTTCAAAATATAGGCTAAAAACATGCTAAAAATCGATATTTTAGGTGCGTAAAGGCGATATCTCAAATTCAGGCCCAAAACACCCGAAAATTCGATATTTTGGGGTCCCAGAAGCGATCTGTACATGCCTACTCCGTTTTAGAGTATTTACAAAATACAGGCCCAAAACATACTCAAAATCGATGTTTTAGGTGCCCAATAGTCGATATGTGCATGCATCTTCAGTACCAGTCGATATCTCAAATTCAGTCCCAAAACACCCGAAAATTCGAAATTTAGGGGTCCCAGAAGCGATCTGTACATGCCTACTCCGTGTTAGAGTACTTTCAAAATACAGGCCAAAAACATACTGAAAATCGATCTTTTAGGTGCCCAAAAGTCGATATGTGCATGCATCTTCTGTACCCGTTTATATCTCAAATTCAGGCTCAAAACCCCCGAAAATTCAATATTTTTGGGTCCCAGAAGCAATCTGTACATGCCTACTCAGTGCTAGAATATTTTCAAAATATAGGCTAAAAACATGATAAAAATCGATATTTTAGGTGCCAAAAAGTCGATATCTCAAATTAAGGCCCAAAACACCCGAACATTCGATATTTAAGGGTCCCAGAAGCGATCTGTACATGCCTACTCCATGTTAGAGTATTTTCAAAATACAGGCCAAAAACATACTGAAAATCGATCTTTTAGGTGCCCAAAAGTCGATATGTGCATGCATCTTCTGTACTCGTTTATATCTCAAATTCAAGCTCAAAACACCCGAAAATTCGATATTTTGGGGTCCCAGAAGCGATCTGTACATGCCTACTCCGTGTTAGAGTATTTTCAAAATACAGGCCCAAAACATGCTCAAAATCAATGTTTTAGGTGCCCAAAAGTCGATATGTGCATGCATCTTCAGTACCCGTTTATATCTCAAATTCAGGCTCAAAACACCCGAAAATTCAATATTTTGGGGTCCCAGAAGCGATCTGTACATGCCTACTCAGTGCTAGAATATTTTCAAAATATAGGCTAAAAAATGCTAAAAATCGATATTTTAGGTGCCTAAAAGTCGATATCTCAAATTCAGTCCCAAAACACCCAAAAATTCGATATTTAGGGGTCCCAGAAGGGATCTGTACATGCCTACTCCGTGTTAGAGTATTTTTAAAATACAGGCCAAAAACATACTGAAAATTGATCTTTTAGGTGCCCAAAAGTCGATATGTGCATGAATCTTCTGTACCCGTTTATATCTCAAATTCTGGCCCTAAACACCCGAAAATTCGATATTTTGGGGTCCCAGAAGTGATCTGTACATGCCTACTCCGTGTTAGAGTATTTTCAAAATTCAGATCCAAAACATGCTGAAAATCGATCTTTTAGGTGCCCAAAAGTCGATATGAGCATGCATCTTCTGTACTCGTTTATATCTCAAATTCAAGCTCTAAACACCCGAAAATTCGATATTTTGCGGTCCCAGAAGCGATCTGAACATGCCTACTCAGTGCTAGAATATTTTCAAAATATAAGCTCAAAACATGCTAAAAATCGATATTTTAGGTGCGTAAAGGCGATATCACAAATTCAGGCCCAAAACACCCGAAAATTCGATATTTTGGGGTCCCAGAAGCGATCTGTACATGCCTACTCCGTGTTAGAGTATTTTCAAAATACAGGCCCAAAACATGCTCAAAATCGATCTTTTTGGTGCCCAAAAGTCGATATGTGCATGCATCTTCAGTACCCGTTTATATCTCAAATTCAGGCTCAAAACACCCGAAAATTCGATATTTTGGGGTCCCAGAAGCGATCTGTACATGCCTACTGAGTGCTAGAATATTTTCAAAATACAAGCTCAAAACATGCTGAAAATCGATATTTTAGATGCCCAAAGTCAATATGTGCATGCATCTTCTGTACCCGTTTATATCTCAAATTCAGGCTCAAAACACCGGAAAATTCAATATTTTAGGGTCCCAGAAGCAATCTGTACATGCCTACTCAGTGCTAGAATATTTTCAAAATATAGGCTAAAAACATGCTCAAAATCGATATTTTAGGTGCCAAAAAGTCGATATCTCAAATTAAGGCCCAAAACAGCCGAACATTCGATATTTAGGGGTCCCAGAAGCGATCTGTACATGCCTACTCTGTGTTAGAGTATTTTCAAAATACAGGCCAAAAACATACTGAAAATCGATCTTTTAGGTGCCCAAAAGTCGATATGTGCATGCATCTTCTGTACTCGTTTATATCTCAAATTCAAGCTCAAAACACCCGAAAATTCGATATTTTGGGGTCCCAGAAGCGATCTGTACATGCCTACTCAGTGCTAGAATGTTTTCAAAATATAGGCTTAAAACATGCTCAAAATCGATATTTTAGGTGCCCAAAAGTCGATATGTGCATGCATCTTCTGTACTCGTTTATATCTCAAATTCAAGCTCAAAACTCCCGAAAACTCGATATTTTTGGGTCCCAGAAGCGATCTGTACATGCCTACACAGTGCTATAATATTTTCTAAATATGAGCTCAAAACATGCTAAAAATCGATATTTTAGATGCCCAAAGTCAATATTTGCATGTATCTTCTGTACCCGTTTTGTATCCCAAATTCTGGCCCTAAACACCCGAAAATTCAATATTTTGGGGTCCCAGAAGCAATCTGTACATGCCTACTCAGTGCTAGAATATTTTCAAAATATAGGCTAAAAACATGCTAAAAATCGATATTTTAGGTGCCAAAAAGTCGATATCTCAAATTAAGGCCCAAAACACCCGAAAATTCGATATTTAGGGGTTCCAGAAGCGATCTGTACATGCCTACTCCGTGTTAGAGTATTTTCAAAATACAGGCCAAAAACATACTGAAAATCGATCTTTTAGGTGCCCAAAAGTCGATATGTGCATGCATCTTCTGTACCCGTTTATATCTCAAATTCTGGCCCTAAACACCCAAAAATTTGATATTTTTGGGTCCTAGAACCAATCTGTACATGCCTACTTAGTGCTAGAGAGTTTTCAAAATATAGGCACAAAACATGCTCAAAATCGATATTTTAGGTGCCCAAAAGTCGATATGAGCATGCATCTTCTGTACTTGTTTATATCTCAAATTCATGCTCAAAACACCCGAAAATTCGATATTTTGGGGTCCCAGAAGCGATCTGTACATGCCTACTCAGTGCTAGAATATTTTCAAAATATAGGCTCAAAACATGCTAAAAATCGATATTTTAGGTGCGTAAAGGCGATATCTCAAATTCAGGCCCAAAACACCCGAAAATTCGATATTTTGGGGTACCAGAAGCGATCTGTACATGCCTACTCCGTGTTAAAGTATTTTCAAATTACAGGCCTAAAACATGCTCAAAATCGATCTTTTAGGTGCCCAAAAGTCGATATGTGAATGCATCTTCTGTACCCGTTTATATCTTAAATTCTGGTCCTAAACAATCGAAAATTCGATATTTTTGGGTCCCAGAAGCGATCTGTACATGCCTACTTAGTGCTAGAATGTTTTCAAAATATAGGCTTAAAACATGCTCAAAATCGATATTTTAGGTACCCAAAAGTCGATATGTGCATTCATCTTCTGTACTCGTTTATATCTCAAATTCAAACTCAAAACACCCAACAATTCGATATTTTGGGGTCCCAGAAGCGATCTGTACATGCCTACTCCGTGTTAGAGTATTTTCAAAATTCAGGCCCAAAACATGCTGAAAATCGATATTTTTGGTGCCCCAAGTCAATATGTGTATGCATCTTCTATACTCGTTTATATCTCAAATTCAGGCTCAAAAAACCCGAAAATTCGATATTTTGAGGTCCCAGAAGCGATTTGTACATGCCCACTCAGTGCTAGAATGTTTTTTTTAAATATAGTCTCAAAACATGCTCAAAATCGATATTTTAGGTGCCCAAAAGTCGATATGTGCATGCATCTTCTGTACTCGTTTATATCTCAAATTCAGGCTCAAAACACCCAAAAATTCGATATTTTGGAGTTCCAGAAGCGATCTGTACATGCCTACTCAGTGCTAGAATATTTTCAAAATATAGGCTCAAAACATGCTAAAAATCGATATTTTAGGTGCGTAAAGGCGATATCTCAAATTCAGGACCAAAACACCCGAAAATTCGATATTTTGGGGTCCCAGAAGCGATCTGTACATGCTTACTCCGTGTTAGAGTATTTTCAAAATACTGGCCCAAAACATGCTCAAAATCGATCTTTTAGGTGCCCAAAAGTCGATATGTGCATGCATCTTCAGTACCCGTTTATATCTCAAATTCAGGCTCAAAACTCCCGAAAATTCGATATTTTGGGGTCCCAGAAGCGATCTGTACATGCCTACTCCGTGTTAGAGTATTTTCAAAATACATGCCAAAAACATGCTGAAAATCGATATTTTAGATGCCCAAAGTCAATATGTGCATGCATCTTCTGTACCCGTTTATATCTCAAATTCAGACTCAAAACACCCGAAAATTCGATATTTTAGGGTCCCAGAAGCAATCTGTACATGCTTACTCAGTGCTAGAATATTTTCAAAATACAGGCCCAAAACATGCTCAAAATCAATGTTTTAGGTGCCCAAAAGTCGATATGTGCATGCATCTTCAGTACCCGTTTATATCTCAAATTCAGGCTCAAAACACCCGAAAATTCGATATTTTGGAGTCCCAGAAGCGATCTGTACATGCCTACTCAGTGCTAGAATATTTTCAAAATATAGGCTCAAAACATGCTTAAAAATCGATATTTTAGGTGCGTAAAGGCGATATCTCAAATTTATGCTCAAAACACCCGAAAATTCGATATTTAGGGGTCCCAGAAGCGATCTGTACATGCCTACTCCGTGTTAGAGTATTTCCAAAATCCGGGCCAAAAACATACTGAAAATCGATATTTTAGATGCCAAAAGTCAATATGTGCATGTATCTTCTGTACCCGTTTATATCTCAAATTCAGGCTCAAAACACCCGAAAATTCGATATTTTGGGGTCCCAGAAGCAATCTGTACATGCCTACTCGGTGCTAGAATGTTTTCAAAATATAGGCTCAAAACATGCTCAAAATCGATATTTTAGTTGCCCAAAAGTCGATATGTGCATGAATCTTCTGTACTTGTTTATATCTCAAATTCAGGCTCTAAACACCTGAAAATTCGATATTTTGGGGTTCCAGAAGCGATCTGTACATGCCTACTCAGTGCTAGAATATTTTAAAAATATAGGCTAAAAACATGCTAAAAATCGATATTTTAGGTGCCAAAAAATCGATATCTCAAATTAAGGCCCAAAACACCCGAAAATTCGATATTTAGGGGTCCCAGAAGCGATCTGTACATGCCTACTCCGTGTTAGAGTATTTTCAAAAATACAGGCCAAAAACATACTGAAAATCGATCTTTTAGGTGCCCAAAAGTCGATATGTGCATGCATCTTCTGTACCCGTTTATATCTCAAATTCTGGCCCTAAACACCCAAAAATTCGATATTTTTGGGTCCCAGAAGCGATCTGTACATGCCTACTTAGTGCTAAAGTGTTTTCAAAATATAGGCTTAAAACATGCTAAAAATCGATATTTTAGGTGCCCAAAGGTCGATTTGAGCATGCATCTTCTTTCCTCGTTTATATCTCAAATTCAAGCTCAAAACACCCGAAAATTCGATATTTTGGGGTCCCAGAAGCGATCTGTACATGCCTACTCAGTGCTAGAATATTTTCAAAATATAGGCTCAAAACACGCTAAAAATCTATATTTTAGGTGCATAACGGCGATATCTCAAATTAAGGCCCAAAACACCCGAAAATTCGATAATTTGGGGTCCCAGAAGCGATCTGTACATGCCTACTCCGTGTTAGAGTATTTTCAAAATACAGGCCCAAAACATGCTCAAAATCGATCTTTTAGGTGCACAAAAGTCGATATGTGCATGCATCTTCTGTACCCGTTTATATCTCAAATTCTGGTCCTAAACACCCGAAAATTCGATATTTTTGGGTCCCAGAAGCGATCTGTACATGCCTACTTAGTGCTAGAATGTTTTCAAAATATAGGCTCAAAACATGCTAAAAATCGATATTTTAGGTGCCCAAAAGTCGATATGTGCATGCATCTTCTGTACTCGTTTATATCTCAAATTCAAGCTCAAAACACCCGAAAATTCGATATTTTGGGGTCCCAGAAGCGATCTGTACATGCCTACTCCGTGTTAGAGTATTTTCAAAATTCAGGCCCAAAACATGCTGAAAATCGATATTTTTGGTGCTCAAAGTCAATATGTGTATGCATCTTCTATACTTGTTTATATCTCAAATTCAGGCTCAAAAAACCCGAAAATTCGATATTTTGGGGTCCCAGAAGCGATTTGTACATGCCTACTCAGTGCTAGAATGTTTTTTTAAAAATATAGGCTCAAAACATGCTCAAAATCGATATTTTAGGTGCCCAAAAGTCGATATGTTCATGCATCTTCTGTACTCGTTTATATCTCAAATTCGGGCTCAAAAACCCGAAAATTCGATATTTTGGAGTCCCAGAAGCGATCTATACATGCCTACTGAGTGCTAGAATATTTTCAAAATATAGGCTAAAAACATGCTAAAAATCGATATTTTAGGTGCGTAAAGGCGATATCTCAAATTCAGGCCCAAAACACCCGAAAATTCGATATTTTGGGGTCCCAGAATTGATCTGTACATGCCTACTCCGTTTTAAAGTATTTACAAAATACAGGCCCAAAACATGCTCAAAATCGATGTTTTAGGTGCCCAATAGTCGATATGTGCATGCATCTTCAGTACCAGTCGATATCTCAAATTCAGTCCCAAAACACCCGAAAATTCGAAATTTAGGGGTCCCAGAAGCGATCTGTACATGCCTACTCCGTGTTAGAGTATTTTCAAAATACAGGCCAAAAACATACTGAAAATCGATCTTTTAGGTGCCCAAAAGTCGATATGTGCATGCATCTTCTGTACCCGTTTATATCTCAAATTCTGGGCCTAAACGCCCGAAAATTCAATATATTGTGGTCCCAGAAGCAATCTGTACATGCCTACTTAGTGCTAGAATATTTTCAAAATATAGGCTAAAAACATGCTAAAAATCGATATTTTAGGTGCCAAAAAGTCGATATCTTAAATTAAGGCCCAAAACACCCGAAAATTCGATATTTTGTGGTCCCAGAAGCGATCTGTACATGCCTACTCCGTGTTAGAGTATTTTCAAAATACAGGCCCAAAACATGCTCAAAATCGATGTTTTAAGTGCCAAAAAGTCGATATGTGCATGCATCTTCAGTACCCGTTTATATCTCAAATTCAGGCTCAAAACACCCGAAAATTCGATATTTTGGAGTCCCAGAAGGGATCTGTACATGCCTACTCCGTTTTAGAGTATTTTCAAAATACATGCCCAAAACATGCTGAAAATCGATATTTTAGATGCCCAAAGTCAATATGTGCATGCATCTTCTGTACCCGTTTATATGTCAAATTCAGGCTCAAAACACCCGAAAAGTCATTATTTTGGGTTCCCAGAAGCAATCTGTACATGCCTACTCAGTGCTAGATTATTTTCAAAATATAGGCTAAAAACATGATAAAAATCGATATTTTAGGTGCCAAAAAGTCGATATCTCAAATTAAGGCCCAAAACACCCGAACAGTCGATATTTAAGGGTCCCAGAAGCGATCTGTACATGCCTACTCCATGTTAGAGTATTTTCAAAATAAAGGCCAAAAACATACTGAAAATCGATCTTTTATGTGCCCAAAAGTCGATATGTGCATGCATCTTCAGTACCCGTTTATATCTCAAATTCAGGCTCAAAACACCCGAAAATTCAATATTTTGGGGTCCCAGAAGCAATCTGTACATGCCTACTAAGTGCTAGAATGTTTTCAAAATATAGGCTTAAAACATGCTCAAAATCGATATTTTAGGTGCCCAAAAGTCGATATCTGCATGCATCTTCTGTACTCGTTTATATCTCAAATTCAAGCTCAAAATTCCCGAAAATTCAATATTTTTGGGTCCCAGAAGCGATCTGTACATGCCTACTCAGTGCTATAATATTTTCAAAATATGAGCTCAAAACATGCTAAAAATCGATATTTTAGATGCCCAAAGTCAATATTTGCATGTATCTTCTGTACTCGTTTTGTATCTCAAATTCTGGCCCTAAACACCCGAAAATTCAATATTTTGGGGTCCCAGAAGCAATCTGTACATGCCTACTCAGTGCTAGAATATTTTCAAAATATAGGCTAAGAACATGCAAAAAATCGATATTTTAGGTGCGTAAAGGCGATATCTCAAATTCAGGCCCAAAACACCCGAAAATTCGATATTTTGGGGTCCCAGAAGCGATCTGTACATGCCTACTTAGTGCTAGAATGTTTTCAAAATATAGGCTTAAAACATGCTCAAAATCGATATTTTAGGTACCCAAAAGTCGATATGTGCATTCATCTTCTGTACATGTTTATATCTCAAATTCAAGCTCAAAATACCCGAAAATTCGATATTTTGGGGTCCCAGAAGCGATCTGTACATGCCTACTCCGTGTTAGAGTATTTTCAAAATTCAGGCCCAAAACATGCTGAAAATCGATATTTTTGGTGCCCCAAGTCAATATGTGTATGCATCTTCTATACTCGTTTATATCTCAAATTCAGGCTCAAAAAACCCGAAAATTGGATATTTTGGGGTCCCAGAAGCGATTTGTACATGCCTACTCAGTGCTAAAATGTTTTTTTTTAAATATAGTCTCAAAACATGCTCAAAATCGATATTTTAGGTGCCCAAAAGTCGATATGTGCATGCATCTTCTGTACTCGTTTATATCTCAAATTCAGGCTCAAAACCCCCCAAAATTCGATATTTTGGAGTTCCAGAAGCGATCTGTACATGCCTACTCAGTGCTAGAATATTTTCAAAATATAGGCTCAAAACATGCTAAAAATCGATATTTTAGGTGCGTAAAGGCGATATCTCAAATTCAGGCCCAAAACACCCGAAAATTCGATATTTTGGGGTCCCAGAAGCGATCTGTACATGCTTACTCCGTTTTAGAGTATTTACAAAATACAGGCCCAAAACATGCTCAAAATCGATGTTTTAGGTGCCCAATAGTCGATATGTGTATGCATCTTCAGTACCCGATTATATCTCAAATTCAGGCTCAAAACACCCGAAAATTCGATATTTTGTTGTCCCTGAAGCGATCTGTACAAGCCTACTCAGTGCTAGAATATTTTCAAAATATATGCTAAAAACATGCTAAAAATCGATCTTTTAGGTGCCAAAAAGTCGATATCTCAAATTCAGTCCCAAAACACCAGAAAATTCGATATTTAGGGGTCCCAGAAGCGATCTGTACATGCCTATTCCGTGTTAGAGTATTTACAAAATACATGCCCAAAACATGCTCAAAATCGATATTTTAGATGCCCAAAGTCAATATGTGCATGTATCTTCTGTACCCGTTTATATCTCAAATTCAGGCTCAAAACACCTGAAAATTCAATATTTTGGGGTCCCAGAAGCAATCTGTACATGCCTACTCAGTGCTAGAATATTTTGAAAATATAGGCTAAAAACATGCTAAAAATCGATATTTTAGGTGCAAAAAAGTCGATATCTTAAATTAAGGCCCAAAACACCCGAACATTCGATATTTAGGGGTCCCAGAAGCGATCTGTACATGCCTACTCCGTGTTAAAGTATTTTCAAAATACAGGCCAAAAACATACTGAAAATCGATCTTTTAGGTACCCAAAAGTCGATATGTGCATGCATCTTCTGTACCCGTTTATATCTCAAATTCTGGCCCTAAAGACCCGAAAATTTGATATTTTTGGGTCCCAGAAGCGATCTGTACATGCCTACTTAGTGCTAGAGTGTTTTCAAAATATAGGCTCAAACATGCTCAAAATCGATATTTTAGTTGCCCAAAAGTCGATATGAGCATGCATCTTCTGTACTCGTTTATATCTCAAATTCAAGCTCAAAACACCCTTAAATTCGATGTTTTGGGGTCCCAGAAGCGATCTGTACATGCCTACTCAGTGCTAGAATATTTTCAAAATATAGGCTCAAAACATGCTAAAAATCGATATTTTAGGTGCGGTAAGGCAAAATCTCAAATTCAGGCCCAAAACACCCGAAAATTCGATATTTTGGGGTCCCAGAAGCGATCTGTACATGCCTACTCCGTGTTAGAATATTTTCAAAATATAGGCTTAAAACATACTGAAAATCGATCTTTTAGGTGCCCAAAAGTCGATATGTGCATGCATCTACTGTACCCGTTTATATCTCAAATTCTGGCCCTAAACACCCGAAAATTCGATATTTTTGGGTCCCAGAAGCGATATGTACATGCCTACTCAGTGCTAGAATGTTTTCAAAATATAGGCTCAAAATATGCTCAAAATCGATATTTTAGATGCCCAAAGTCAAAATGTGCATGTATCTTCTGTACCCGTTTATATCTCAAATTCTGGCCCTAAACACCCGAAAATTCAATATTTTGGGGTCCCAGAAGCAATCTGTACATGCCTACTCAGTGCTAGAATATTTTCAAAATATAGGCTAAAAACATGCTAAAAATCGATATTTTAGGTGCCAAAAAGTCGATATCTCAAATTAAGGCCCAAAAGACCCGAAAATTCGATATTTAGGGGTCCCGGAAGCGATCTGTACATGCCTACTCCGTGTTAGAGTATTTTCAAAATACAGGGCCAAAACATGATCAAAATTGATGTTTTAGGTGCCCAAAAGTCGATATGTGCATGCATCTTCAGTACCGTTTATATCTCAAATTCAGGCTCAAAACCCCCGAAAATTCGATATTTTGGGGTCCCAGAAGCGATCTGTACATGCCTACTCCGTGTTAGAGTATTTTCAAAATACAGGCCCAAAACATGCTGAAAATCGATATTTTAGATGCCCAATGTCAATATGTGTATGTATCTTCTATACTCGTTTATATCTCAAATTCAGGCTCAAAACACCCGAAAATTCGATATTTTGGGGTCCAAGAAGCGATCTGTACATGCCTACTCAGTGCTAGAATGTTTTCAAAATATAGGCTCAAAACATACTCAAAATCGATATATTTGGTGCCCAAAAGTCGATATGTGCATGCATCTTCTCTACTCATTTATATCTCAAATTCAAGCTCAAAACACCCGAAAATTCGATATTTTGGGGTCCCAGAAGCGATCTGTACATGCCTACTCATTGCTAGAATATTTTCAAAATATAGGCTCAAAACATGCTAAAAATCGATATTTTATCTGCGTAAAGGCGATATCTCTAATTCAGGCTCAAAACACACGAAAATTCGATATTTTGGGGTCCCAGAAGCGATCTGTACATGCCTACTCCGTGTTAGAGTATTTTCAAAATACAGGCCCAAAACATGCTGAAAATCGATATTTTAGATGCCCAATGTTAATATGTGTATGTATCTTCTATACTCGTTTATATCTCAAATTCAGGCTCAAAACACCCGAAAATTCGATATTTTGGGGTCCAAGAAGCGATCTGCACATGCCTACTCAGTGCTAGAATATTTTCAAAATATAGGCTCAAAACATGCTAAAAATCGATATGTTAGGTGCCCAAAAGTCGATATGTGCATGCATCTTCTGTACTCGTTTATATCTCAAATTCAGGCTCAAAACACCCGAAAATTCGATATTTTGGGGTCCCAGAAGAGATCTGTACATGCCTACTCGGTGCTAGAATATTTTCAAAATATAGGCTCAAAACATGCTAAAAATTGATATTTTAGGTGCGTAAAGGTGATATCTCAAATTAAAGCCCAAAACACCCTAAAATTCGATATTTATGGGTCCCCGAAGCGATCTGTACATGACTACTCCTTGTTAGAGTATTTTCAAAACACAGGCCAAAAACATACTGAAAATCGATCTTTTAGGTGCCCAAAAGTCGATATGTGCATGCATCTTTTGTACCCGTTTATATCTCAAATTCTGGCCCTAAACACCCGAAAATTCGATATTTTTGGGTCCCAGAAGCGATATGTACATGCCTACTCAGTGCTAGAATGTTTTCAAAATATAGGCTCAAAACATACTCAAAATCGATATATTAGGTGCCCAAAAGTCGATATGTGCATGCATCTTCTCTACTCATTTATATCTCAAATTCAAGCTCAAAACACACGAAAATTAGATATTTTGGGGTCCCAGAAGCGATCTGTACATGCCTACTCCGTGTTAGAGTATTTTCAAAATACAGGCCCAAAACATGCTGAAAATCGATATTTTAGATGCCCAAAGTCAATATGTGCATGTATCTTCTGTATCCGTTTATATCTCAAATTCAGGCTCAAAACACCCGAAAATTCAATATTTTGGGGTCTCAGAAGCAATCTGTACATGCCTACTCAGTGCTAGAATATTTTCAAAATATAGGCTAAAAACATCTAAAAATCGATATTTTAGGTGCCAAAAAGTCGATATCTCAAATTCAGTCCCAAAACACCCAAAACTTCGATATTTAGGGGTCCCAGAAGGGATCTGTACATGCCTACTCCGTGTTAGAGTATTTTCAAAATACAGACCAAAAACATACTGAAAATCGATCTTTTAGGTGCCCAAAAGTCGATATGTGCATGAATTTTCTGTACCCGTTTATATCTCAAATTCTGGCCCTAAACACCCGAAAATTTGATATTTTGGGGTCCCAGAAGCGATCTGTACATGCCTACTCCGTGTTAGAGTATTTTCAAAATTCAGGCCCAAAACATGCTGAAAATCGATATTTTTGGTGCCCAAAGTCAATATGTGTATGCATCTTCTATACTCGTTTATATCTCAAATTCAGGCCCAAAACACCCGAAAATTCGATATTTTGGGGTCCCAGAAGCGATCTGTACATGCCTACTCCGTGTTAGAGTATTTTCAAAATTCAGGCCCAAAACATGCTGAAAATCGATATTTTAGATGCCCAAAGTCAATATGTGCATGTATCTTCTGTATCCGTTTATATCTCAAATTCAGGCTCAAAACACCCGAAAATTCAATATTTTGGGGTCCCAGAAGCAATCTGTACATGCCTACTCAGTGCTAGAATATTTTCAAAATATAGGCTAAAAACATCTAAAAATCGATATTTTAGGTGCCAAAAAGTCGATATCTCAAATTCAGTCCCAAAACACCCAAAACTTCGATATTTAGGGGTCCCAGAAGGGATCTTTACATGCCTACTCCGTGTTAGAGTATTTTCAAAATACAGGCCAAAAACATACTGAAAATCGATCTTTTAGGTGCCCAAAAGTCGATATGTGCATGAATTTTCTGTACCCGTTTATATCTCAAATTAATGCCCTAAACCCCCGAAAATTCGATATTTTGGGGTCCCAGAAGCGATCTGTACATGCCTACTCCGTGTTAGAGTATTTTCAAAATACAGGCCCAAAACATGCTGAAAATCGATATTTTTGGTGCCCAAAGTCAAAATGTGTATGCATCTTCTATACTCGTTTATATCTCAAATTCAGGCTCAAAACACCCGAAAATTCGATATTTTGGGGTCCAAGAAGCGATCAGTGCTAGAATGTTTTCAAAATATAGGCTCAAAAACATGCTCAAAATCGTTATTTTAGGTGCCGAAAAGTCGATATGTGCATGCATCTTCTGTACCCGTTTATATCTCAAATTCAGGCTGAAAACACCCGAAAATTCGATATTTTGGGGTCCCAGAAGCGATTTGTACATGCCTACTCAGTGCTAGAATATTTTCAAAATATAGGCTCAAAACATGCTAAAAAGAAATATTGTAGGTACGAAAAGGCGATATCTCAAATTAAGGCCCAAAACACCCGAAAATTCGATATTTAGGGGTCCCAGAAGCGATCTGTACATGCCTACTCCGTGTTAGAGTATTTTCAAAATACAGGCAAAAAACATACTGAAAATCGATCTTTTAGGTGCCCAAAAGTCGATATGTGCATGCATCTACTGTACCCGTTTATATCTCAAATTCTGGCCCTAAACACCCGAAAATTCGATATTTTTGGGTCCCAGAAGCGATCTGTACATGCCTACTCAGTGGTAGAATGTTTTCAAAATATAGGCTCAAAATATGCTCAAAATCGATATTTTAGATGCCCAAAGTCAATATGTGCATGTATCTTCTGTACCCGTTTATATCTCAAATTCTGGCCCTAAACACCCGAAAATTCAATATTTTGGGGTCCCAGAACCAATCTGTACATGCCAACTCAGTGCTAGAATATTTTCAAAATATAGGCTAAAAACATGCTAAATATCGATATTTTAGGTGCCAAAAAGTCGATATCTCAAATTAAGGCCCAAAAGACCCGAAAATTCGATATTTAGGGGTCCCAGAAGCGATCTGTACATGCCTACTCCGTGTTAGAGTATTTTCAAAATACAGGCCCAAAACATTATCAAAATTGATGTTTTAGGTGCCCAAAAGTCGATATGTGCATGCATCTTCAGTACCGTTTATATCTCAAATTCAGGCTCAAAACACCCGAAAATTCGATATTTTGGGGTCCCAGAAGCGATCTGTACATGCCTACTCCGTGTTAGAGTATTTTCAAAATACATGCCCAAAACATGCTGAAAATCGATATTTTAGATGCCCAAAGTCAATATGTGCATGTATCTTCTGTACCCCTTTATAACTCAAATTCAAGCTCAAAACACACAAAAATTCAATATTTTGGGGTCCCAGAAGCAATCTGTACATGCCTACTCAGTGCTAGAATATTTTCAAAATATAGGCTAACAACATGCTAAAAATCGATATTTTAGTTGCCAAAAAGTCGATATCTCAAATTAAGGCCCAAAACACCCGAAAATTCGATATTTAGGGGTCCCAGAAGCGATCTGTACATGCATACTCCTTGTTAGAGTATTTTCAAAACACATGCTAAAAACATACTGAAAATCGATCTTTTAGGTGCCCAAAAGTCGATATGTGCATGCATCTTCAGTACCTGATTATATCTCAAATTCAGGCTCAAAACACCCAAAAATTCGATATTTTGGGGTCCCAGAAGCGATCTGTACATGCCTACTCCGTGTTAGAGTATTTTCAAAATACAGGCCAAAAACATGCTGAAAATCGATATTTTAGATGCCCAAAGTCAATATGTGTATGTATTTTCCATACTCGTTTATATCTCAAATTCAGGCTCAAAACACCCGAAAATTCGATATTTTGGGGTCCCAGAAGCAATCTGTACATGCCTACTCAGTGCTAAAATATTTTCAAAATATAGGCTAAAAACATGCTAAAAATCGATATTTTAGGTGCCAAAAAGTAGATATCTCAAATTAAGGCCCAAAACACCCGAAACTTCGATATTTAGGGGGTCCCAGAAGCGATCAGTACATGCCTACTCAGTGCTAGAATGTTTTCAAAATATAGGCTCAAAACATGCTCAAAATCGATATTTTAGGTGCCCAAAAGTCGATATGTGCATGCATCATCTGTACTCGTTTATATCTCAAATTCAAGCTCAAAATACCCGAAACTTAGATATTTTGGGGTCCCAGAAGCGATCTGTACATGCCTACTCAGTGCTAGAATATTTTCAAAATATAGGCTAAAAACATGCTAAAAATCGATATTTTAGGTGCGTAAAGGCGATATCTCAAATTCAGGCCCAAAACACCCGAAAATTCGATATTTAGGGGTCCCAGAAGCGATCTGTACATGCCTACTCCTTGTTAGAGTATTTTCAAAATACAGGCCAAAAACATACTGAAAATCGATCTTTTAGGTGCCGAAAAGTCGATATGTGCATGCATCTTTTGTACCCGTTTATATCTCAAATTCTGTCCCTAAACACCCGAAAATTCGATATTTTTGGGTCCCAGAAGCGATCTGTACATGCATACTCAGTGCTAGAATGTTTTCAAAATATAGGCTCAAAACATACTCAAAATCGATATATTAGGTGCCCAAAAGTCGATATGTGCATGCATCTTCTCTACTCATTTATATATCAAATTCAAGCTCAAAACACCCGAAAATTCGATATTTTGGGGTCCCAGAAGCGATCTGTACATGCCTACTCAGTGCTAGAATATTTTCAAAATATAGGCTTAAAACATGCAAAAAATCGATATTTTAGGTGCATAAAGGCGATATCTCAAATTAAGGCCCAAAACACCCGAAAATTCGATATTTAGGGGTTCCAGAAGCGATCTGTACATGCCTACTCCGTGTTAGAGTATTTTCAAAATACAGGCCAAAAACATACTGAAAATCGATATTTTAGGAGCCCAAAACTCATGTGCATGCATCTTCAGTACCCGTTTATATCTCAAATTCTGGCCCTAAACACCCGAAAATTCAATATTTTGGGGTCCCAGAAGCAATCTGTACATGCCTACTCAGTGCTAAAATATTTTCAAAATATAGGCTAAAAACATGCTAAAAATCGATATTTTAGGTGCCAAAAAGTCGATATCTCAAATTAAGGCCCAAAACACCCGAAACTTCCATATTTAGGGGTCCCAGAAGCGATCAGTACATGCCTACTCAGTGCTAGAATGTTTTCAAAATATAGGCTCAAAACATGCTCAAAATCGATATTTTAGGTGCCCAAAAGTCGATATGTGCATGCATCTTCTGTACTCGTTTATATCTCAAATTCAAGCTCAAAACACCCGAAACTTAGATATTTTGGGGTCCCAGAAGCGATCTGTACATGCCTACTCAGTGCTAGAATGTTTTCAAAATATAGGCTCAAAACATACTCAAAATCGATATATTAGGTGCCCAAAAGTCGATATGTGCATGCATCTCCTCTACTCATTTATATCTCAAATTCAAGCTCAAAACACCCGAAAATTCGATATTTTGGGGTCCCAGAAGCGATCTGTACATGCCTACTCAGTGCTAGAATATTTTCAAAATATAGGCTCAAAACATGCAAAAAATCGATATTTTAGGTGCGTAAAGGCGATATCTCAAATTAAGGCCCAAAACACCCGAAAATTCGATATTTAGGGGTCCCAGAAGCGATCTGTACATGCCTACTCCGTGTTAGAGTATTTTCAAAATACAGGCCAAAATCATACTGAAAATCGATCTTTTAGGTGCCCAAAAGTCATGTGCATGCATCTTCAGTACCCGTTTATATCTCAAATTCTGGCCCTAAACACCCGAAAATTCAATATTTTGGGGTCCCAGAAACAATCTGTACATGCCTACTCAGTGCTAAAATATTTTCAAAATATAGGCTAAAAACATGCTAAAAATCGATATTTTAGGTGCCAAAAAGTCGATATCTCAAATTAAGGCCCAAAACTCCCGAAACTTCGATATTTAGGGGTCCCAGAAGCGATCAGTACATGCCTACTCAGTGCTAGAATGTTTTCAAAATATAGGCTCAAAACATGCTCAAAATCGATATTTTAGGTGCCCAAAAGTCGATATGTGCATGCATCTTCTGTACTCGTTTATATCTCAAATTCAAGCTCAAAACACCCGAAACTTAGATATTTTGGGGTCCCAGAAGCGATCTGTACATGCCTACTCAGTGCTAGAATATTTTCAAAATATAGGCTAAAAACATGCTAAAAATCGATATTTTAGGTGCGTAAAGGCGATATCTCAAATTCAGACCCAAAACACCCGAAAATTCTATATTTAGGGGTCCCAGAAGCGATCTGTACATGCCTACTCCGTGTTAGAGTATTTTCAAAATACAGGCCAAAAACATACTGAAAATCGATCTTTTAGGTGCCGAAAAGTCGATATGTTCATGCATCTTTTGTACCCGTTTATATCTCAAATTCTGGCCCTAAACACCCGAAAATTCAATATTTTGGGGTCCCAGAAGCAATCTGTACATGCCTACTCAGTGCTAGAATGTTTTCAAAATATAGGCTCAAAACATACTCAAAATCGATATATTAGGTGCCCAAAAGTCGATATGTGCATGCATCTTCTCTACTCATTTATATCTCAAATTCAAGCTCAAAACACCCGAAAATTCGATATTTTGGGGTCCCAGAAGCTATCTGTACATGCCTACTCAGTGCTAGAATATTTTCAAAATATAGGCTCAAAACATGCTAAAAATCGATATTTTAGGTGCCAAAAAGTAGATATCTCAAATTAAGGCCCAAAACACCCGAAACTTCGATATTTAGGGGGTCCCAGAAGCGATCAGTACATGCCTACTCAGTGCTAGAATGTTTTCAAAATATAGGCTCAAAACATGCTCAAAATCGATATTTTAGGTGCCCAAAAGTCGATATGTGCATGCATCATCTGTACTCGTTTATATCTCAAATTCAAGCTCAAAATACCCGAAACTTAGATATTTTGGGGTCCCAGAAGCGATCTGTACATGCCTACTCAGTGCTAGAATATTTTCAAAATATAGGCTAAAAACATGCTAAAAATCGATATTTTAGGTGCGTAAAGGCGATATCTCAAATTCAGGCCCAAAACACCCGAAAATTCGATATTTAGGGGTCCCAGAAGCGATCTGTACATGCCTACTCCTTGTTAGAGTATTTTCAAAATACAGGCCAAAAACATACTGAAAATCGATCTTTTAGGTGCCGAAAAGTCGATATGTGCATGCATCTTTTGTACCCGTTTATATCTCAAATTCTGTCCCTAAACACCCGAAAATTCGATATTTTTGGGTCCCAGAAGCGATCTGTACATGCATACTCAGTGCTAGAATGTTTTCAAAATATAGGCTCAAAACATACTCAAAATCGATATATTAGGTGCCCAAAAGTCGATATGTGCATGCATCTTCTCTACTCATTTATATATCAAATTCAAGCTCAAAACACCCGAAAATTCGATATTTTGGGGTCCCAGAAGCGATCTGTACATGCCTACTCAGTGCTAGAATATTTTCAAAATATAGGCTTAAAACATGCAAAAAATCGATATTTTAGGTGCATAAAGGCGATATCTCAAATTAAGGCCCAAAACACCCGAAAATTCGATATTTAGGGGTTCCAGAAGCGATCTGTACATGCCTACTCCGTGTTAGAGTATTTTCAAAATACAGGCCAAAAACATACTGAAAATCGATCTTTTAGGAGCCCAAAACTCATGTGCATGCATCTTCAGTACCCGTTTATATCTCAAATTCTGGCCCTAAACACCCGAAAATTCAATATTTTGGGGTCCCAGAAGCAATCTGTACATGCCTACTCAGTGCTAAAATATTTTCAAAATATAGGCTAAAAACATGCTAAAAATCGATATTTTAGGTGCCAAAAAGTCGATATCTCAAATTAAGGCCCAAAACACCCGAAACTTCCATATTTAGGGGTCCCAGAAGCGATCAGTACATGCCTACTCAGTGCTAGAATGTTTTCAAAATATAGGCTCAAAACATGCTCAAAATCGATATTTTAGGTGCCCAAAAGTCGATATGTGCATGCATCTTCTGTACTCGTTTATATCTCAAATTCAAGCTCAAAACACCCGAAACTTAGATATTTTGGGGTCCCAGAAGCGATCTGTACATGCCTACTCAGTGCTAGAATGTTTTCAAAATATAGGCTCAAAACATACTCAAAATCGATATATTAGGTGCCCAAAAGTCGATATGTGCATGCATCTCCTCTACTCATTTATATCTCAAATTCAAGCTCAAAACACCCGAAAATTCGATATTTTGGGGTCCCAGAAGCGATCTGTACATGCCTACTCAGTGCTAGAATATTTTCAAAATATAGGCTCAAAACATGCAAAAAATCGATATTTTAGGTGCGTAAAGGCGATATCTCAAATTAAGGCCCAAAACACCCGAAAATTCGATATTTAGGGGTCCCAGAAGCGATCTGTACATGCCTACTCCGTGTTAGAGTATTTTCAAAATACAGGCCAAAATCATACTGAAAATCGATCTTTTAGGTGCCCAAAAGTCATGTGCATGCATCTTCAGTACCCGTTTATATCTCAAATTCTGGCCCTAAACACCCGAAAATTCAATATTTTGGGGTCCCAGAAACAATCTGTACATGCCTACTCAGTGCTAAAATATTTTCAAAATATAGGCTAAAAACATGCTAAAAATCGATATTTTAGGTGCCAAAAAGTCGATATCTCAAATTAAGGCCCAAAACTCCCGAAACTTCGATATTTAGGGGTCCCAGAAGCGATCAGTACATGCCTACTCAGTGCTAGAATGTTTTCAAAATATAGGCTCAAAACATGCTCAAAATCGATATTTTAGGTGCCCAAAAGTCGATATGTGCATGCATCTTCTGTACTCGTTTATATCTCAAATTCAAGCTCAAAACACCCGAAACTTAGATATTTTGGGGTCCCAGAAGCGATCTGTACATGCCTACTCAGTGCTAGAATATTTTCAAAATATAGGCTAAAAACATGCTAAAAATCGATATTTTAGGTGCGTAAAGGCGATATCTCAAATTCAGACCCAAAACACCCGAAAATTCTATATTTAGGGGTCCCAGAAGCGATCTGTACATGCCTACTCCGTGTTAGAGTATTTTCAAAATACAGGCCAAAAACATACTGAAAATCGATCTTTTAGGTGCCGAAAAGTCGATATGTTCATGCATCTTTTGTACCCGTTTATATCTCAAATTCTGGCCCTAAACACCCGAAAATTCAATATTTTGGGGTCCCAGAAGCAATCTGTACATGCCTACTCAGTGCTAGAATGTTTTCAAAATATAGGCTCAAAACATACTCAAAATCGATATATTAGGTGCCCAAAAGTCGATATGTGCATGCATCTTCTCTACTCATTTATATCTCAAATTCAAGCTCAAAACACCCGAAAATTCGATATTTTGGGGTCCCAGAAGCTATCTGTACATGCCTACCCAGTGCTAGAATATTTTCAAAATATAGGCTCAAAACATGCAAAAAATCGATATTTTAGGTGCATAAAGGCGATATCTCAAATTAAGGCCCAAAACACCCGAAAATTCGATATTTAGGGGTCCCAGAAGCGATCTGTACAGGCCTATTCCGTGTTAGAGTATTTTCAAAATACAGGCCAAAAACATACTGAAAATCGATCTTTTAGGTGCCCAAAACTCATGTGCATGCATCTTCAGTACCCGTTTATATCTCAAATTCTGGCCCTAAACACCCGAAAATTCAAAATTTTGGGGTCCCAGAAGCAATCTGTACATGCCTACTCAGTGCTAAAATATTTTCAAAATATAGGCTAAAAACATGCTAAAAATCGATATTTTAGGTGCCAAAAAGTCGATATCTCAAATTAAGGCCCAAAACACCCGAAACTTCCATATTTAGGGGTCCCAGAAGCGATCAGTACATGCCTACTCAGTGCTAGAATGTTTTCAAAATATAGGCTCAAAACATGCTCAAAATCGATATTTTAGGTGCCCAAAAGTCGATATGTGCATGCATCTTCTGTACTCGTTTATATCTCAAATTCAAGCTCAAAACACCCGAAACTTAGATATTTTGGGGTCCCAGAAGCGATCTGTACATGCCTACTCAGTGCTAGAATGTTTTCAAAATATATGCTCAAAACATACTCAAAATCGATATATTAGGTGCCCAAAAGTCGATATGTGCATGCATCTCCTCTACTCATTTATATCTCAAATTCAAGCTCAAAACACTCGAAAATTCGATATTTTGGGGTCCCAGAAGCGATCTGTACATGCCTACTCAGTGCTAGAATATTTTCAAAATATAGGCTCAAAACATGCAAAAAATCGATATTTTAGGTGCGTAAAGGCGATATCTCAAATTAAGGCCCAAAACACCCGAAAATTCGATATTTAGGGGTCCCAGAAGCGATCTGTACATGCCTACTCCGTGTTAGAGTATTTTCAAAATACAGGCCAAAAACATACTGAAAATCGATCTTTTAGGTGCCCAAAAGTCATGTGCATGCATCTTCAGTACCCGTTTATATCTCAAATTCTGGCCCTAAACACCCGAAAATTCAATATTTTGGGGTCCCAGAAGCAATCTGTACATGCCTACTCAGTGCTAAAATATTTTCAAAATATAGGCTAAAAACATGCTAAAAATCGATATTTTAGGTGCCAAAAAGTCGATATCTCAAATTAAGGCCCAAAACACCCGAAACTTCGATATTTAGGGGTCCCAGAAGCGATCAGTACATGCCTACTCAGTGCTAGAATGTTTTCAAAATATAGGCTCAAAACATGCTCAAAATCGATATTTTAGGTGCCCAAAAGTCGATATGTGCATGCATCTTCTGTACTCGTTTATATCTCAAATTCAAGCTCAAAACACCCGAAACTTAGATATTTTGGGGTCCCAGAAGCGATCTGTACATGCCTACTCAGTGCTAGAATGTTTTCAAAATATAGGCTCAAAACATACTCAAAATCGATATATTAGGTGACCAAAAGTCGATATGTGCATGCATCTTCTCTACTCATTTATATCTCAAATTCAAGCTCAAAACACCCGAAAATTCGATATTTTGGGGTCCCAGAAGCGATCTGTACATGCCTACTCAGTGCTAGAATATTTTCAAAATATAGTCTCAAAACATGCAAAAAATCGATATTTTAGGTGCGTAAAGGCGATATCTCAAATTAAGGCCCAAAACACCCGAAAATTCGATATTTAGAGGTCCCAGAAGCGATCTGTACATGCCTACTCCGTGTTAGAGTATTTTCAAAATCCAGGCCAAAAACATACTAAAAATCGATCTTTTAGGTGCCCAAAAGTCATGTGCATGCATCTTCAGTACCCGTTTATATCTCAAATTCTGGCCCTAAACACCCGAAAATTCAATATTTTGGGGTCCCAGAAGCAATCTGTACATGCCTACTCAGTGCTAAATTATTTTCAAAATATAGACTAAAAACATGCTAAAAATCGATATTTTAGGTGCCAAAAAGTCGATATCTCAAATTAAGGCCCAAAACACCCGAAACTTCGATATTTAGGGGTCCCAGAAGCGATCAGTACATGCCTACTCAGTGCTAGAATGTTTTCAAAATATAGGCTCAAAACATGCTCAAAATCGATATTTTAGGTGCCCAAAAGTCGATATGTACATGCATCTTCTGTACTCGTTTATATCTCAAATTCAAGCTCAAAACACCCGAAACTTAGACATTTTGGGGTCCCAGAAGCAATCTGTACATGCCTACTCAGTGCTAGAATATTTTCAAAATATAGGCTAAAAACATGCTAAAAATCGATTTTTTTATGTGCGTAAAGGCGATATCTCAAATTCAGGCCCATAACACTCTAAAATTCGATATTTTGGGGTCCCAGAAGCGATCTGTACATGCCTACTCCGTGTTAGAGTATTTTCAAAATACAGGCTAAAAACATACTGAAAATCGATCTTTTAGGTGCCCAAAAGTCGATATGTGCATGCATCTTCAGTACCTGATTATATCTCAAATTCAGGCTCAAAACACCCAAAACTTCGATATTTTGGGGTCCCAGAAGCGATCTGTACATGCCTACTCCGTGTTAGAGTATTTTCAAAATACAGGCTAAAAACATACTGAAAATCGATCTTTTAGGTGCCCAAAAGTCGATATGTGCATGCATCTTCAGTACCTGATTATATCTCAAATTCAGGCTCAAAACACCCAAAACTTCGATATTTTGGGGTCCCAAAAGCGATCTGTACATGCCTACTCAGTGCTAGAATGTTTTCAAAATATAGGCTCAAAATATGCTCAAAATCGATATTTTAGATGCCCAAAGTCAATATGTGCATGTATCTTCTGTACCCGTTTATATCTCAAATTCTGGCCCTAAACACCCGAAAATTCAATATTTTGGGGTCCCAGAAGCAATCTGTACATGCCTACTCAGTGCTAGAATATTTTCAAAATATAGGCTAAAAACATGCTAAAAATCGATATTTTAGGTGCCAAAACGTCGATATCACAAATTAAGGCCCAAAAGACCCGAAAATTCGATATTTAGGGGTCCCAGAAGCGATCTGTACATGCCTACTCCGTGTTAGAGTATTTTCAAAATACAGGCCCAAAACATGATCAAAATTGATGTTTTAGGTGCCCAAAAGTCGATATGTGCATGCATCTTCAGTACCGTTTATATCTCTAATTCAGGCTCAAAACACCCGAAAATTCAATATTTTGGGGTCCCAGAAGCGATCTGTACATGCCTACTCCGTGTTAGAGTATTTTCAAAATACATGCCCAAAACATGCTGAAAATCGATATTTTAGATGCCCAAAGTCAATATGTGCATGTATCTTCTGTACCCCTTTATAACTCAAATTCAGGCTCAAAACACACGAAAATTCAATATTTTGGGGTCCCAGAAGCAATCTGTACATGCCTACTCAGTGCTTGAATATTTTCAAAATATAGGCTAACAACTTGCTAAAAATCGATATTTTAGTTGCCAAAAAGTCGATATCTCAAATTAAGGCCCAAAACACCCGAAAATTCGATATTTAGCGGTCCCAGAAGCGATCTGTACATGCCTACTCCGAGTTAGAGTATTTTCAAAATACAGGCTAAAAACATACTGAAAATCGATCTTTTAGGTGCCCAAAAGTCGATATGTGCATGCATCTTCAGTACCTGATTATATCTCAAATTCAGGCTCAAAACACCCAAAAATTCGATATTTGGGGGTCCAAGAAGCTATCTGTACATGCCTACTCCGTGTTAGAGTATTTTCAAAATACATGCCCAAAACATGCTGAAAATCGATATTTTAGATGCCCAAAGTCAATATATGTATGTATCTTCTATACTCGTTTATATCTCAAATTCAGGCTCAAAACACCCGAAAATTCGATATTTTGGGGTCCAAGAAGCGATCTGTACATGCCTACTCAGTGCTAGAATATTTTCAAAATATAGGCTCAAAACATGCTAAAAATTGATATTTTAGGTGCGTAAAGGTGATATCTCAAATTAAGGCCCAAAACACCCTAAAATTCGATATTTATGGGTCCCCGAAGCGATCTGTACATGCCTACTCCTTGTTAGAGTATTTTCAAAATACAGGCCAAAAACATACTGATAATTGATGTTTTAGGTGCCGAAAAGTCGATATGTGCATGCATCTTTTGTACCCTTTTATATCTCAAATTCTGGCCCTAAACACCCGAAAATTCGATATTTTTGGGTCCCAGAAGCGATCTGTACATGCCTACTCAGTGCTAGAATGTTTTCAAAAAATAGGCTCAAAACATACTCAAAATCGATATATTAGGTGCCCAAAAGTCGATATGTGCATGCATCTTCTCTACTCATTTATATCTCAAATTCAAGCTCAAAACACCCGAAAATTCGATATTTTGGGGTCCCAGAAGCGATCTGTACATGACTACTCAGTGCTAGAATATTTTCAAAATATAGGCTCAAAACATGCAAAAAATCGATATTTTAGGTGCGTAAAGGCGATATCTCAAATTCAGGCCCAAAACACCCGAAAATTCGATATTTTGGGGTCCCGGAAGCGATCTGTACATGCCTACTCCGTGTTAGAGTATTTTCAAAATACAGGCCCAAAACATGCTCAAAATCGATGTTTTAGGTGCCCAAAAGTCGATATGTGCATGCATCTTCAGTACCCGTTTATATCTCAAATTCAGGCTCAAAACACCCGAAAATTCGATATTTTGGGGTCCAAGAAGCTATCTGTACATGCCTACTCAGTGCTAGAATGTTTTCAAAATATAGGCTCAAAACATGCTCAAAATCGTTATTTTAGGTGCTGAAAAGTCGATATGTGCATGCATCTTCTGTACTCTTTTATATCTCAAATTCAGGCTTAAAACACCCGAAAATTCGATATTTTGGGGTCCCAGAAGCGATTTGTACATGCCTACTCAGTGCTAGAATATTTTCAAAATATAGGCTCAAAACATGCTAAAAATCGATATTTTAGGTACGAAAAGGCGATATCTCAAATTAAGGCCCCAAACACCCGAAAATTCAATATTTAGGGGTCCCAGAAGCGATCTGTACATGCATACTCCGTGTTAGAGTATTTTCAAAATACAGGCCAAAAACATACTGAAAATCGATCTTTTACGTGCCCAAAAGTCGATATGTGCATACATCTATTGTACCCGTTTATATCTCAAATTCTGGCCCTAAACACCCGAAAATTCGATATTTTTGGGTCCCAGAAGCGATCTGTACATGCCTATTCAGTGCTAGAATGTTTTCAAAATATAGGCTCAAAACATGCTAAAAATCGATGTTTTAGGTGCCCAAAAGTCGATATGAGCATGCATCTTCTATACTCGTTTATATCTCAAATTCAGGCTCAAAACACCCGAAAATTCGATATTTTGGGGTCCCAGAAGCGATCTGTACATGCCTACTCAGTGCTAGAATATTTCAAAATATAGGCTCAAAACATGCAAAAAATCGATATTTTAGGTGCGTAAAGGCGATATCTCAAATTAAGGCCCAAAACACCCGAAAATTCGATATTTAGAGGTCCCAGAAGCGATCTGTACATGCCTACTCCGTGTTAGAGTATTTTCAAAATCCAGGCCAAAAACATACTAAAAATCGATCTTTTAGGTGCCCAAAAGTCATGTGCATGCATCTTCAGTACCCGTTTATATCTCAAATTCTGGCCCTAAACACCCGAAAATTCAATATTTTGGGGTCCCAGAAGCAATCTGTACATGCCTACTCAGTGCTAAATTATTTTCAAAATATAGGCTAAAAACATGCTAAAAATCGATATTTTAGGTGCCAAAAAGTCGATATCTCAAATTAAGGCCCAAAACACCCGAAACTTCGATATTTTGGGGTCCCAGAAGCGATCTGTACATGCCTACTCCGTGTTAGAGTATTTTCAAAATACAGGCTAAAAACATACTGAAAATCGATCTTTTAGGTGCCCAAAAGTCGATATGTGCATGCATCTTCAGTACCTGATTATATCTCAAATTCAGGCTCAAAACACCCAAAACTTCGATATTTTGGGGTCCCAGAAGCGATCTGTACATGCCTACTCCGTGTTAGAGTATTTTCAAAATACAGGCTAAAAACATACTGAAAATCAATCTTTTAGGTGCCCAAAAGTCGATATGTGCATGAATCTTCTGTACCCGTTTATATGTCAAATTCTGGCCCTAAACACCCGAAAATTCGATATTTTGGGGTCCCAGAAGCGATCTGTACATGCCTACTCCGTGTTAGAGTATTTTCAAAATTCAGACCCAAAACATGCTGAAAATCGATATTTTTGGTGCCCAAAGTCAATATGTGTATGCCTCTTCTATACACGTTTATATCTCAAATTCTGGCTCAAAACACCGAAAATTCGATATTTTGGGGTCTAAGAAGCGATCTGTACATGCCTACTCAGTGCTAGAATGTTTTCAAAATATAGGCTCAAAACATGCTCAAAATCGTTATTTTAGGTGCCGAAAAGTCGATATGTGCATGCATCTTCTGTACTCTTTTATATCTCAAATTCAGGCTCAAAAACACCCGAAAATTCGATATTTTCGGTTCCCAGAAGCGATTTGTACATGCCTACTCAGTGCTAGAATATTTTCAAAATATAGGCTCAAAACATGCTAAAAATCGATATTTTAGGTACGAAAAGGCGATATCTCAAATTAAGGCCCAAAACACCCGAAAATTCGATATTTAGGGGTCCCAGAAGCGATCTGTACATGCCTACTCCGTGTTAGAGTATTTTCAAAATACAGGCAAAAAACATACTGAAAATCGATCTTTTAGGTGCCCAAAAGTCGATATGTGCATGCATCTACTCTACACGTTTATATCTCAAATTCTGGCACTAAACACCCGAAAATTCGATATTTTTGGGTCCCAGAAGCGATCTGTACATGCCTACTCAGTGCTAGAATGTTTTCAAAATATAGGCTCAAAATATGCTCAAAATCGATATTTTAGATGCCCAAAGTCAATATGTGCATGTATCTTCTGTACCCGTTTATATCTCAAATTCTGGCCCTAAACACCCGAAAATTCAATATTTTGGGGTCCCAGAAGCAATCTGTACATGCCTACTCAGTGCTAGAATATTTTCAAAATATAGGCTAAAAACATGCTAAAAATCGATATTTTAGGTGCCAAAACGTCGATATCACAAATTAAGGCCCAAAAGACCCGAAAATTCGATATTTAGGGGTCCCAGAAGCGATCTGTACATGCCTACTCCGTGTTAGAGTATTTTCAAAATACAGGCCCACAACATGATCAAAATTGATGTTTTAGGTGCCCAAAAGTCGATATGTGCATGCATCTTCAGTACCGTTTATATCTCAAATTCAGGCTCAAAACACCCGAAAATTCAATATTTTGGGGTCCCAGAAGCGATCTGTACATGCCTACTCCGTGTTAGAGTATTTTCAAAATACATGCCCAAAACATGCTGAAAATCGATATTTTAGATGCCCAAAGTCAATATGTGCATGTATCTTCTGTACCCCTTTATAACTCAAATTCAGGCTCAAAACACACGAAAATTCAATATTTTGGGGTCCCAGAAGCAATCTGTACATGCCTACTCAGTGCTAGAATATTTTCAAAATATAGGCTAACAACTTGCTAAAAATCGATATTTTAGTTGCCAAAAAGTCGATATCTCAAATTAAGGCCCAAAACACCCGAAAATTCGATATTTAGGGGTCCCAGAAGCGATCTGTACATGCCTACTCCGAGTTAGAGTATTTTCAAAATACAGGCTAAAAACATACTGAAAATCGATCTTTTAGGTGCCCAAAAGTCGATATGTGCATGCATCTTCAGTACCTGATTATATCTCAAATTCAGCCTCAAAACACCCAAAAATTCGATATTTGGGGGTCCAAGAAGCTATCTGTACATGCCTACTCCGTGTTAGAGTATTTTCAAAATACAGGCCAAAAACATGCTGAAAATCGATATTTTAGATGCCCAAAGTCAATATGTGTATGTATCTTCTATACTCGTTTATATCTCAAATTCAGGCTCAAAACACCCGAAAATTCGATATTTTGGGGTCCAAGAAGCGATCTGTACATGCCTACTCAGTGCTAGAATATTTTCAAAATATAGGCTCAAAACATGCCAAAAATTGATATTTTAGGTGCGTAAAGGTGATATCTCAAATTAAGGCCCAAAACACCCTAAAATTCGATATTTATGGGTCCCCGAAGCGATCTGTACATGCCTACTCCTTGTTAGAGTATTTTCAAAATACAGGCCAAAAACATACTGATAATTGATCTTTTAGGTGCAGAAAAGTCGATATGTGCATGCATCTTTTGTACCAGTTTATATCTCAAATTCTGGCCCTAAACACCCGAAAATTCGATATTTTTGGGTCCCAGAAGCGATCTGTACATGCCTACTCAGTGCTCGAATGTTTTCAAAATATAGGCTCAAAACATACTCAAAATCGATATATTAGGTGCCCAAAAGTCGATATGTGCATGCATCTTCTCTACTCATTTATATCTCAAATTCAAGCTCTAAACACCCGAAAATTCGATATTTTGGGGTCCCAGAAGCGATCTGTACATGCCTACTCAGTGCTAGAATATTTTCAAAATATAGGCTCAAAACATGCAAAAAATCGATAATTTAGGTGCGTAAAGGCGATATCTCAAATTCAGGCCCAAAACACCCGAAAATTCGATATTTTGGGGTCCCAGAAGCGATCTGTACATGCCTACTCCGTGTTAGAGTATTTTCAAAATACAGGCCCAAAACATGCTCAAAATCGATGTTTTAGGTGCCCAAAAGTCGATATGTGCATGCATCTTCAGTACCCGTTTATATCTCAAATTCAGGCTCAAAACACCCGAAAATTCGATATTTTGGGGTCCCAGAAGCTATCTGTACATGCCTACTCCGTGTTAGAGTATTTTCAAAATACAGGCCCAAAACATGCTGAAAATCGATATTTTTGGTGCCCAAAGTCAATATGTGTATGCATCTTCTATACTCGTTTATATCTCAAATTCAGGCTCAAAACACCCGAAAATTCGATATTTTGGGGTCCAAGAAGCGATCTGTACATGCCTACTCAGTGCTAGAATGTTTTCAAAATATAGGCTCAAAACATGCTCAAAATCGTTATTTTAGGTGCCGAAAAGTCGATATGTGCATGCATCTTCTGTACTCTTTTATATCTCAAATTCAGGCTTAAAACACCCGAAAATTCGATATTTTGGGGTCCCAGAAGCGATTTGTACATGCCTACTCAGTGCTAGAATATTTTCAAAATATAGGCTCAAAACATGCTAAAAATCGATATTTTAGGTACGAAAAGGCGATATCTCAAATTAAGGCCCCAAACACCCGAAAATTCAATATTTAGGGGTCCCAGAAGCGATCTGTACATGCATACTCCGTGTTAGAGTATTTTCAAAATACAGGCCAAAAACATACTGAAAATAGATCTTTTACGTGCCCAAAAGTCGATATGTGCATACATCTATTGTACCCGTTTATATCTCAAATTCTGGCCCTAAACACCCGAAAATTCGATATTTTTGGGTCCCAGAAGCGATCTGTACATGCCTATTCAGTGCTAGAATGTTTTCAAAATATAGGCTCAAAACATGCTAAAAATCGATGTTTTAGGTGCCTAAAAGTCGATATGTGCATGCATCTTCTATACTCGTTTATATCTCAAATTCAGGCACAAAACACCCGAAAATTCGATATTTTGGGGTCCCAGAAGCTATCTGTACATGCCTACTCCGTGTTAGAGTATTTTCAAAATACAGGCCCAAAACATGCTGAAAATCGATATTTTAGATGCCCAAAGTCAATATGTGCATGTATCTTCTGTACCCGTTTATATCTCAAATTCAGGCTCAAAACACCCGAAAATTCAATATTTTGGGGTCCCAGAAGCAATCTGTACATGCCTACTCAGTGCTAGAATATTTTCAAAATATAGGCTAAAAACATCTAAAAATCGATATTTTAGGTGACAAAAAGTCGATATCTCAAATTCAGTCCCAAAACACCCGAAACTTCGATATTTATGGGTCCCAGAAGGGATCTGTACATGCCTACTCCGTGTTAGAGTATTTTCAAAATACAGGCCAAAAACATACTGAAAATCGATCTTTTAGGTGCCCAAATGTCGATATGTGCATGAATGTTCTGTACCCGTTTATATCTCAAATTCTGGCCCCAAACACCCTAAAATCCGATATTTTGTGGTCCCAGAAGCGATCTGTACATGCCTACTCCGTGTTAAAGTATTTTCAAAATTCAGGCCCAAAACATGCTGAAAATCGATATTTTTGGTGCCCAAAGTCACTATGTGTATGCATCTTCTATTCTCATTTATATCTCAAATTCAGACTCAAAACACCCGAAAATTCGATATTTTGGGGTCCAAGAAGCGATCTGTACATGCCTACTCAGTGCTAGAATGTTTTCAAAATATAGGCGCAAAACATGCTCAAAATCGTTATTTTAGGTGCCGAAAAGTCGATATGCGCATGCATCTTCTGTTCTCTATTATATCTCAAATTCTGGCTCAAAACACCTGAAAATTCGATATTTTGGGGTCCCAGAAGCGATCTGTACATGCCTACTCAGTGCTAGAATATTTTCAAAATATAGGCTCAAAACATGCTAAAAATCGATATTTTAGGTTCGTAAAGGCGATATCTCAAATTAAGGCCCGAAACACCCGAAAATTCGATATTTAGGGGTCCCAGAAGCGATCTGTACATGCCTACTCCGTGTTAGAGTATTTTCAAAATACAGGCCAAAAACATACTGAAAATCGATCTTTTACGTGCCCAAAAGTCGATATGTGGATACATCTTCTGTACCCGTTTATATCTCAAATTCTGGCCCTAAACACCCGAAAATTCGATATTTTTGGGTCCCAGAAGCGATCTGAACATGCCTACTCCGTGTTAAAGTATTTTCAAAATTCAGGCCCAAAACATGCTGAAAATCGATATTTTTGGTGCCCAAAGTCACTATGTGTATGCATCTTCTATTCTCATTTATATCTCAAATTCAGGCTCAAAACACCCGAAAATTCGATATTTTGGGGTCCTAGAAGCGATCTGTACATGCCTACACAGTGCTAGAATGTTTTCAAAATATAGGCTCAAAACATGCTCAAAATCGTTATTTTAGGTGCCGAAAAGTCGATATGCGCATGCATCTTCTGTACTCTTTTATATCTCAAATTCTGGCTCAAAACACCTGAAAATTCGATATTTTAGGGTCCCAGAAGCGATCTGTACATGCCTACTCAGTGCTAGAATATTTTCAAAATACAGGCCAAAAACATACTGAAAATCGATCTTTTACGTGCCCAAAAGTCGATATGTGCATACATCTTCTGTACCCGTTTATATCTCAAATTCTAGCCCTAAACACCCGAAAATTCGATATTTTTGGGTCCCAGAAGCGATCTGTACATGTCTAGTCAGTGCTAGAATGTTTTCAAAATATAGGCTCAAAACATGCTAAAAATCGATGTTTTAGGTGCCCAAAAGTCGATATGTGCATGCATCTTCTATACTCGTTTATATCTCAAATTCAGGCACAAAACACCCGAAAATTCGATATTTTGGGGTACCAGAAGCGATCTGTACATGCCTACTCCGTGTTAGAGTATTTTCAAAATACATGCCCAAAACATGCTGAA
This sequence comes from Petrolisthes cinctipes, assembly GCA_033782935.1. NCBI lineage: Eukaryota > Metazoa > Arthropoda > Malacostraca > Decapoda > Porcellanidae > Petrolisthes > Petrolisthes cinctipes. The sequence continues at coordinate 121,683 of JAWQEG010000930.1, read as the reverse complement.
AATCGATATTTTAGATGCCCAAAGTCAATATGTGCATGTACCTTCTGTACCCGTTTATATCTCAAATTCAGGCTCAAAACACCCGAAAATTCAATATTTTGGGGTCCCAGAAGCAATCTGTACATGCTTACTCAGTGCTAGAATATTTTCAAAATATAGGTTAAAAACATCTAAAAATCGATATTTTAGGTGCCAAAAAGTCGATATCTCAAATTCAGTCCCAAAACACCCGAAACTTCGATATTTAGGGGTCCCAGAAGGGATCTGTACATGCCTACTCCGTGTTAGAGTATTTTCAAAATACAGGCCAAAAACATACTGAAAATCGATGTTTTAGGTGCCCAAAAGTCGATATGTGCATGAATCTTCTGTAACCGTTTATATCTCAAATTCTGGCCCTAAACACCCGAAAATTCGATATTTTGGGGTCCCAGAAGCGATCTGTACATGCCTACTCCGTGTTAGAGTATTTTCAAAATTCAGGCCCAAAACATGCTGAAAATCGATATTTTTGGTGCCCAAAGTCAATATGTGTATGCATCTTCTATACTCGTTTATATCTCAAATTCAGGCTCAAAACACCCGAAAATTCGATATTTTGGGGTCCAAGAAGCGATCTGTACATGCCTACTCAGTGCAAGAATGTTTTCAAAATATAGGCTCAAAACATGCTCAAAATCGTTATTTTAGGTGCCGAAAAGTCGATATGTGCATGCATCTTCTGTACTCTTTTATATCTCAAATTCAGGCTCAAAACACCTGAAAATTCGATATTTTGGGGTCCCAGAAGCGATTTGTACATGCCTACTCAGTGCTAGAATATTTTCAAAATATAGGCTAAAAACATATAAAAATCGATATTTTAGGTGACAAAAAGTCGATATCTCAAATTCAGTCCCAAAACACCCGAAACTTCGATATTTATGGGTCCCAGAAGGGATCTGTACATGCCTACTCCGTGTTAGAGTATTTTCAAAATACAGGCCAAAAACATACTGAAAATCGATCTTTTAGGTGCCCAAATGTCGATATGTGCATGAATGTTCTGTACCCGTTTATATCTCAAATTCTGGCCCCAAACACCCTAAAATTCGATATTTTGTGGTCCCAGAAGCGATCTTTACATGCCTACTCCGTGTTAAAGTATTTTCAAAATTCAGGCCCAAAACATGCTGAAAATCGATATTTTTGGTGCCCAAAGTCACTATGTGTATGCATCTTCTATTCTCATTTATATCTCAAATTCAGGCTCAAAACACCCGAAAATTCGTTATTTTGGGGTCCAAGAAGCGATCTGTACATGCCTACACAGTGCTAGAATGTTTTCAAAATATAGGCTCAAAACATGCTCAAAATCGTTATTTTAGGTGCCGAAAAGTCGATATGCGCATGCATCTTCTGTACTCTTTTATATCTCAAATTCTGGCTCAAAACACCTGAAAATCCGATATTTTGGGGTCCCAGAAGCGATCTGTACATGCCTACTCAGTGCTAGAATATTTTCAAAATATAGGCACAAAACATGCTAAAAATCGATATTTTATGTTCGTAAAGGCGATATCTCAAATTAAGGCCCGAAACACCCGAAACTTCGATATTTAGGGGTCCCAGAAGCGATCTGTACATGCCTACTCCGTGTTAGAGTATTTTCAAAATACAGGCCAAAAACATACTGAAAATCGATCTTTTACGTGCCCAAAAGTCGATATGTGCATACATCTTCTGTACCCGTTTATATCTCAAATTCTAGCACTAAACACCCGAAAAATCGATATTTTTGGGTCCCAGAAGCGATCTGTACATGTCTAGTCAGTGCTAGAATGTTTTCAAAATATAGGCTCAAAACATGCTAAAAATCGATGTTTTAGGTGCCCAAAAGTCGATATGTGCATGCATCTTCTATACTCGTTTATATCTCAAATTCAGGCACAAACCACCCGAAAATTCGATATTTTGGGGTACCAGAAGCGATCTGTACATGCCTACTCCGTGTTAGAGTATTTTCAAAATACAGGCCCAAAACATGCTGAAAATCGATATTTTAGATGCCCAAAGTCAATATGTGCATGTATCTTCTGTACCCGTTTATATCTCAAATTCAGGCTCAAAACACCCGAAACTTCGATATTTAGGGGTCCCAGAAGCAATCTGTACATGCTTACTCAGTGCTAGAATATTTTCAAAATATAGGCTAAAAACATCTAAAAATCGATATTTTAGGTGCCAAAAAGTCGATATCTCAAATTCAGTCCCAAAACACCCGAAACTTCGATATTTAGGGGTCCCAGAAGGGATCTGTACATGCCTACTCCGTGTTAGAGTATTTTCAAAATACAGGCCAAAAACATACTGAAAATCGATCTTTTAGGTGCCCAAAAGTCGATATGTGCATGAATCTTCTGTAACCGTTTATATCTCAAATTCTGGCCCTAAACACCAGAAAATTCGATATTTTGGGGTCCCAGAAGCGATCTGTACATGCCTACTCCGTGTTAGAGTATTTTCAAAATTCAGGCCCAAAACATGCTGAAAATCGATATTTTTGGTGCCCAAAGTCAATATGTGTATGCATCTTCTATACTCGTTTATATCTCAAATTCAGGCTCAAAACACCCGAAAATTCGATATTTTGGGGTCCAAGAAGCGATCTGTACATGCCTACTCAGTGCTAGAATGTTTTCAAAATATAGGCTCAAAACATGCTCAAAATCGTTATTTTAGGTGCCGAAAAGTCGATATGTGCATGCATCTTCTGTACTCTTTTATATCTCAAATTCAGGCTCAAAACACCCGAAAATTCGATATTTTGGGGTCCCAGAAGCGATTTGTACATGTCTACTCAGTGCTAGAATATTTTCAAAATATAGGCTCAAAACATGCTAAAAATCGATATTTTAGGTACGAAAAGGCGATATCTCAAATTAAGGCCCAAAACTCCCGAAAATTCGATATTTTTGGGTCCCAGAAGCGATCTGTACATGCCTACTCCGTGTTAGAGTATTTTCAAAATACAGGCCAAAAACATACTGAAAATCGATCTGTTAGGTGCCCAAAAGTCGATATGTGCATGCATCTTCTGTACCCGTTTATATCTCAAATTCTGGCCCTAAACACCCGAAAATTCGATATTTTTGGGTCCCAGAAGAGATCTGTACATGCCTACTCAGTGCTAGAATGTTTTCAAAATATAGGCTTAAAACATGCTAAAAATTTATATTTTAGGTGCCCAAAAGTCGATATGTGCATGCATCTTCTGTACTCGTTTAAATCTCAAATTCAAGCTCAAAACACCCGAAAATTCGATATTTTGGGGTCCCAGAAGCGATCTGTACATGCCTACTCAGTGCTAGAATATTTTCAAAATATAGTCTCAAAACATTCTAAAAAATCGATATTTTAGGTTCGTAAAGGCGATATCTCAAATTCACGCCCAAAACACCCGAAAATTCGATATTTTGGGGTCCCAGAAGCGATCTGTACATGCCTACTCCGTGTTAGAGTATTTTCAAAATACAGGCCCAAAACATGCTCAAAATCGATGTTTTAGGTGCCCAAAAGTCGATATGTGCATGCATCTTCAATACCCGTTTATATCTCAAATTCAGGCTCAAAATACCCGAAAATTCGATATTTTGGTGTCCCTGAAGCGATCTGTACATGCCTACTCCGTGTTAGAGTATTTTAAAAATATAGGCTAAAAACATGCTAAAAATCGATATTTTAGGTGCCAAAAAGTCGATATCTCAAATTCAGTCCCAAAACACCCGAAACTTCGATATTTAGGGGTCCCAGAAGGGATCTGTACATGCCTACTCCGTGTTAGAGTATTTTCAAAATGCAGGCCAAAAACATACTGAAAATCGATCTTTTAGGTGCCCAAAAGTCGATATGTGCATGCATCTTCTGTACCCGTTTATATCTCAAATTCTGGCCCTAAACACCCGAAAATTCGATATTTTGGGGTCCCAGAAGCGATCTGTACATGCCTACTCCGTGTTATAGTATTTTCAAAATTCAGGCCCAAAACATGCTGAAAATCGATATTTTAGGTGCCCAAAGTCACTATCTGTATGCATCTTCTATACTCGTTTATATCTCAAATTCAGGCTCAAAACACCCGAAAATTCGATATTTTAGGGTCCCAGAAGCGATCTGTACATGCCTACTCAGTGCTAGAATGTTTTCAAAATATAGGCTCAAAACATGCTCAAAATCGATATTTTAGGTGCCGAAAAGTCGATATGCGCATGCATCTTCTGTTCTCTATTATATCTCAAATTCTGGCTCAAAACACCTGAAAATTCGATATTTTGGGGTCCCAGAAGCGATCTGTACATGCCTACTCAGTGCTAGAATATTTTCAAAATATAGGCTCAAAACATGCTAAAAATCGATATTTTAGGTTCGTAAAGGCGATATCTCAAATTAAGGCCCGAAACACCCGAAAATTCGATATTTAGGGGTCCCAGAAGCGATCTGTACATGCCTACTCCGTGTTAGAGTATTTTCAAAATACAGGCCAAAAACATACTGAAAATCGATCTTTTACGTGCCCAAAAGTCGATATGTGCATACATCTTCTGTACCCGTTTATATCTCAAATTCTGGCCCTAAACACCCGAAAATTCGATATTTTTGGGTCCCAGAAGCGATCTGTACATGCCTACTCAGTGCTAGAATGTTTTCAAAATATAGGCTCAAAACATGCTAAAAATCGATGTTTTAGGTGCCCAAAAGTCGATATGTGCATGCATCTTCTATACTTGTTTATATCTTAAATTCAGGCACAAAACACCCGAAAATTCGATATTTTGGGGTCCCAGAAGCGATCTGTACATGCCTACTCCGTGTTAGAGTATTTTCAAAATACAGGCCCAAAACATGCTGAAAATCGATATTTTAGATGCCCAAAGTCAATATGTGCATGTATCTTCTGTACCCGTTTATATCTTAAATTCAGGCTCAAAACACCCGAAAATTCGATATTTTGGGGTCCCAGAAGCAATCTGTACATGCCTACTCAGTGCTAGAATATTTTTAAAATATAGGCTAAAAACATCTAAAAATCGATATTTTAGGTGACAAAAAGTCGATATCTCAAATTCAGTCCCAAAACACCCGAAACTTCGATATTTAGGGGTCCCAGAAGGGATCTTTACATGCCTACTCCGTGTTAGAGTATTTTCAAAATACAGGCCAAAAACATACTGAAAATCGATCTTTTTGGTGCCCAAATGTCGATATGTGCATGAATCTTCTGTACCCGTTTATATCTCAAATTCTGGCCCTAAACACCCGAAAATTCGATATTTTGGGGTCCCAGAAGCGATCTGAACATGCCTACTCCGTGTTAAAGTATTTTCAAAATTCAGGCCCAAAACATGCTGAAAATCGATATTTTTGGTGCCCAAAGTCACTATGTGTATGCATCTTCTATTCTCATTTATATCTCAAATTCAGGCTCAAAACACCCGAAAATTCGATATTTTGGGGTCCAAGAAGCGATCTGTACATGCCTACACAGTGCTAGAATGTTTTCAAAATATAGGCTCAAAACATGCTCAAAATCGTTATTTTAGGTGCCGAAAAGTCGATATGCGCATGCATCTTCTGTACTCTTTTATATCTCAAATTCTGGCTCAAAACACCTGAAAATTCGATATTTTGGGGTCCCAGAAGCGATCTGTACATGCCTACTCAGTGCTAGAATATTTTCAAAATATAGGCTCAAAACATGCTAAAAATCGATATTTTAGGTTCGTAAAGGCGATATCTCAAATTAAGGCCCGAAACACCCGAAAATTCGATATTTAGGGGTCCCAGAAGCGATCTGTACATGCCTACTCCGTGTTAGAGTATTTTCAAAATACAGGCCAAAAACATACTGAAAATCGATCTTTTACGTGCCCAAAAGTCGATATGTGCATACATCTTCTGTACCCGTTTATATCTCAAATTCTAGCCCTAAACACCCGAAAATTCGATATTTTGGGGTCCCAGAAGCGATCTGTACATGCCTACTCAGTGCTAGAATGTTTTCAAAATATAGGCTCAAAACATGCTAAAAATCGATGTTTTAGGTGCCCAAAAGTCGATATGTGCATGCATCTTCTATACTCGTTTATATCTCAAATTCAGGCACAAAACACCCGAAAATTCGATATTTTGGGGTACCAGAAGCGATCTGTACATGCCTACTCCGTGTTAGAGTATTTTCAAAATACAGGCCAAAAACATGCAGAAAATCGATATTTTAGATGCCCAAAGTCAATATGTGCATGTATCTTCTCTACCCGTTTATATCTCAAATTCAGGCTCAAAACACCCGAAAATTCAATATTTTGGGGTCCCAGAAGCAATCTGTACATGCTTACTCAGTGCTAGAATATTTTCAAAATATAGGCTAAAAACATCTAAAAATCGATATTTTAGGTGCCAAAAAGTCGATATCTCAAATTCAGTCCCAAAACACCCGAAACTTCGATATTTAGGGGTCCCAGAAGCGATCTGTACATGCCTACTCAGTGCTAGAATATTTTCAAAATATAGGCTCAAAACATGGTAAAACTTGATATTTTAGGTGCGTAAAGGCGATATCTCAAATTCAGGCCAAAAACACCCGAAAATTCGATATTATGGGGTCCCAGAAGCGATCTGTACATGCCTTCTCCGTGTTAGAGTATTTTACAAAATACAGGCCCAAAACATGCTCAAAATCGATGTTTTAGGTGCCCAAAAGTCGATATGTGCATGCATCTTCAATACCCGTTTATATCTCAAATTCAGGCTCAAAACACCCGAAAATTCGATATTTTGGGGTCCCAGAAGCGATCTGTACATGCCTACTCCGTGTTAGAGTATTTTCAAAATACATGCCCAAAACATGCTGAAAATCGATATTTTAGATGCCCAAAGTCAATATGTTCATGTATCTTTTGTACCCGTTTATATCTCAAATTCAGGCTCAAAACACCCGAAAATTCAATATTTTGGGGTCCCAGAAGCAATCTGTACATGCCTACTCAGTGCTAGAATATTTTTAAAATATGAGCTTAAAACATGCTAAAAATCGATCTTTTAGGTTCCAAAAAGTCGATATCTCAAATTCAGTCCCAAAACACCCGAAAATTCGATATTTAGGGGTCCCAGAAGCGATCTGTACATGCCTACTCCGTGTTAGAGAATTTTCAACATACAGGCCAAAAACATACTGAAAATCGATCCTTTAGGTGCCCAAAAGTCGATATGTGCATGCATCTTCTGTACCCGTTTACATCTCAAATTCTGGCCCTAAACACCCGAAAATTCTATATTTAGGTGTCCCAGAAGTGATCTGTACATGCCTACTCAGTGTTAGAGTATTTTCAAAATTCAGGCCAAAAACATACTAAAAATCGATCTTTTAGGTGCCCAAAAGTCGATATGTGCATGCATTTTCTGTACCCGTTTATATCTCAAATTCAGGCACTAAACACCCGAAAATTCGATATTTTGGGGTCCCAGAAGCGATCTGTACATGCCTACTCAGTGCTAGAATGTTTTCAAAATAGAGGCTCAAAACATGCTCAAAATCGATATTTTAGGTGCCCAAAAGTCGATATGTGCATGCATCTTCTGTACTCGTTTGTATATCAAATTCAAGCTCAAAACACCCGAAAATTCGATATTTTGGTGTCCCAGAAGCGATCTGTACATGCCTACTCAGTGCTAGAATATTTTCAAAATATAGGCAAAAAACATGCTAAAAATCGATATTTTAGGTGCCAAAAAGTCGATATCTCAAATTCAGTCCCAAAACACCCGAAACTTTGATATTTAGGTGTCCCAGAAGCGATCTATACATGCCTACTCTGTTTTAGAGTATTTTCAAAATACAGCCCAAAAACATACTGAAAATCGATCTTTTAGGTGCCCAAAAGACGATATGTGCATGTATCTTCTGTACGCGTTTATATCTCAAATTCTGGCCCTAAACCCCCGAAAATTCGATATTTTGGGGTCCCAGAAGCGATCTGTACATGCCTACTCCGTGTTAGAGTATTTTCAAAATTCAGGCCCAAAACATGCTGAAAATCGATATTTTTGGTGCCCAAAGTCAATATGTGTATGCATCTTCTATATTCGTTTATATCTCAAATTCAGGGTCAAAACACCCGAAAATTCGATATTTTGGGGTCCCAGAAGCGATCTGTACATGCCTACTCAGTGCTAGAATGTTTTCAAAATATAGGCTCAAAACATGCTCAAAATCGATATTTTAGGTGCCTAAAAGTCGATATGTGCATGCATCTTCTGTACTCGTTTATATCTCAAATTCAGGCCCAAAACACCCGAAAATTCGATATTTTGGGGTCCCAGAAGCGATCTGTACATGCCTACTCAGTGCTAGAATATTTTCAAAATATAGGCTCAAAACATGCTAAAAATCGATATTTTAGGTGCGGACAGGCGATATCTCAAATTCAGGCCCAAAACACCGGAAAATTCGATATTATGGGGTCCCAGAAGCGATCTGTACATGCCTACTCCGTGTTAGAGTATTTTACAAAATACAGGCCCAAAACATGCTCAAAATCGATGTTTTAGGTGCCCAAAAGTCGATATGTGCATGCATCTTCAGTACCCGTTTATATCTCAAATTCAGGCTCAAAACACCCGAAAATTCGATATTTTGGGGTCCCAGAAGCGATCTGTACATGCCTACTCCGTGTTAGAGTATTTTCAAAATACATGCCCAAAACATGCTGAAAATCGATATTTTAGATGCCCAAAGTCAATATGTGCATGTATCTTCTGTACCAGTTATAACTCAAATTCAGGCTCAAAACACCCGAAAATTCAATATTTTGGTGTCCCAGAAGCAACCTGTACATGCCTACTCGGTGCTAGAATATTTTCAAAATATAGGCTCAAAACATGCTAAAAATCGAAATTTTAGGTGCCAAAATGTCGATATCTCAAATTCAGTCCCAAAACACCCGAAACTTTGATATTTAGGGGTCTCAGAAGCGATCTGTACATGCCTACTCTGTGTTAGAGTATTTTCAAAATACAGGCCAAAAACATACTGAATATCGATCTTTTAGGTGCCCAAAAGTCAATATGTGCATAAATCTTCTGTACGCGTTTATATCTCAAATTCTGGCCCTAAACCCCCGAAAATTCGATATTTTGGGGTCCCAGAAGCAATCTGTACATGCCTACTCAGTGCTAGAATATTTTCAAAATATAGGCTAAAAACATGCTCAAAATCGATATTTTAAGGGCCAATAAGTCGATATCTCAAATTAAGGCCCAAAACACCCGAAAATTCGATATTTAGGGGTCCCAGAAGCGATCTGTACATGCCTACTCAGTGCTAGAATATTTTCAAAATATAGGCTCAAAACATGCTAAAAATCGATATTTTAGGTGCGGACAGGCGATATCTCAAATTCAGGCCCAAAACACCCGAAAATTCGATATTATGGGGTCCCAGAAGCGATCTGTACATGCCTACTCCGTGTTAGAGTATTTTACAAAATTCAGGCCAAAAACATACTAAAAATCGATCTTTTAGGTGCCCAAAAGTCGATATGTGCATGCATTTTCTGTACCCGTTTATATCTCAAATTCTGGCCCTAAACACCCGAAAATTCGATATTTTTGGGTCACAGAAGCGATCTGTACATGCCTCCTCAGTGCTATAATGTTTTCAAAATATAGGCTCAAAACATGCTCAAAATCGTTATTTTAGGTGCCGAAAAGTCGATATGCACATGCATCTTCTGTACTCTTTTATATCTCAAATTCTGGCTCAAAACACCTGAAAATTCGATATTTTGGGGTCCCAGAAGCGATCTGTACATGCCTACTCAGTGCTAGAATATTTTCAAAATATAGGCTCAAAACATGCTAAAAATCGATATTTTAGGTTCGTAAAGGCGATATCTCAAATTAAGGCCCGAAACACCTGAAAATTCGATATTTAGGGGTCCCAGAAGCGATCTGTACATGCCTACTCCGTGTTAGAGTATTTTCAAAATACAGGCCAAAAACATACTGAAAATCGATCTTTTACGTGCCCAAAAGTCGATATGTGCATACATCTTCTGTACCCGTTTATATCTCAAATTCTAGCCCTAAAAACCCGAAAATTCGATATTTTCGGGTCCCAGAAGCGATCTGTACATGCCTACTCAGTGCTAGAATGTTTTCAAAATATAGGCTCAAAACATGCTAAAAATCGATGTTTTAGGTGCCCAAAAGTCGATATGTGCATGCATCTTCTATACTCGTTTATATCTCAAATTCAGGCACAAAACACCCGAAAATTCGATATTTTGGGGTCCCAGAAGCGATCTGTACATGCCTACTCCGTGTTAGAGTATTTTCAAAATACAGGCCCAAAACATACTGAAAATCGATCATTTAGGTGCCCAAAAGTCGATATGTGCATGAATCTTCTGTACCCGTTTATATCTCAAATTCTGGCCCTAAACACCCGAAAATTCGATATTTTGGGGTCCCAGAAGCGATCTGTACATGCCTACTCCGTGTTAGAGTATTTTCAAAATTCAGGCCCAAAACATGCTGAAAATCGATATTTTTGGTGCCCAAAGTCAATATGTGTATGCATCTTCTATACTCGTTTATATCTCAAATTCAGGCTCAAAACACCAGAAAATTCGATATTTTGGGGTCCAAGAAGCGATCTGTACATGCCTACTCAGTGCTAGAATGTTTTCAAAATATACGCTCAAAACATGCTCAAAATTGTTTTTTTAGGTGCCGAAAAGTCGATATGTGCATGCATCTTCTGTACTCTTTTATATCTCAAATTCAGGCTCAAAACACCCGAAAATTCGATATTTTGTGGTCCCAGAAGCGATTTGTACATGCCTACTCAGTGCTAGAATATTTTCAAAATATAGGCTCAAAACATGCTAAAAATCGATATTTTAGGTACGAAAAGGCGATATCTCAAATTAAGGCCCAAAACTCCCGAAAATTCGATATTTTGGGGTCCCAGAAGCGATCTGTACATGCCTACTCAGTGCTAGAATATTTTCAAAATATAGGCTCAAAACATGCTAAAAATCGATATTTTAGGTGCGGACAGGCGATATCTCAAATTCAGGCCCAAAACACCGGAAAATTCGATATTATGGGGTCCCAGAAGCGATCTGTACATGCCTACTCCGTGTTAGAGTATTTTACAAAATACAGGCCCAAAACATGCTCAAAATCGATGTTTTAGGTGCCCAAAAGTCGATATGTGCATGCATCTTCAGTACCCGTTTATATCTCAAATTCAGGCTCAAAACACCCGAAAATTCGATATTTTGGGGTCCCAGAAGCGATCTGTACATGCCTACTCCGTGTTAGAGTATTTTCAAAATACATGCAGAAAACATGCTGAAAATCGATATTTTAGATGCCCAAAGTCAATATGTGCATGTATCTTCTGTACCAGTTATAACTCAAATTCAGGCTCAAAACACCCGAAAATTCAATATTTTGGTGTCCCAGAAGCAACCTGTACATGCCTACTCGGTGCTAGAATATTTTCAAAATATAGGCTCAAAACATGCTAAAAATCGATATTTTAGGTGCCAAAATGTCGATATCTCAAATTCAGTCCCAAAACACCCGAAACTTTGATATTTAGGGGTCTCAGAAGCGATCTGTACATGCCTACTCTGTGTTAGAGTATTTTCAAAATACAGGCCAAAAACATACTGAATATCGATCTTTTAGGTGCCCAAAAGTCAATATGTGCATAAATCTTCTGTACGCGTTTATATCTCAAATTCTGGCCCTAAACCCCCGAAAATTCGATATTTTGGGGTCCCAGAAGCAATCTGTACATGCCTACTCAGTGCTAGAATATTTTTAAAATATAGGCTAAAAACATGCTCAAAATCGATATTTTAAGGGCCAATAAGTCGATATCTCAAATTAAGGCCCAAAACACCCGAAAATTCGATATTTAGGGGTCCCAGAAGCGATCTGTACATGCCTACTCAGTGCTAGAATATTTTCAAAATATAGGCTCAAAACATGCTAAAAATCGATATTTTAGGTGCGGACAGGCGATATCTCAAATTCAGGCCCAAAACACCCGAAAATTCGATATTATGGGGTCCTAGAAGCGATCTGTACATGCCTACTCCGTGTTAGAGTATTTTACAAAATTCAGGCCAAAAACATACTAAAAATCGATCTTTTCGGTGCCCAAAAGTCGATATGTGCATGCATTTTCTGTACCCGTTTATATCTCAAATTCTGGCCCTAAACACCCGAAAATTCGATATTTTTGGGTCACAGAAGCGATCTGTACATGCCTCCTCAGTGCTATAATGTTTTCAAAATATAGGCTCAAAACATGCTCAAAATCGTTATTTTAGGTGCCGAAAAGTCGATATGCACATGCATCTTCTGTACTCTTTTATATCTCAAATTCTGGCTCAAAACACCTGAAAATTCGATATTTTGGGGTCCCAGAAGCGATCTGTACATGCCTACTCAGTGCTAGAATATTTTCAAAATATAGGCTCAAAACATGCTAAAAATCGATATTTTAGGTTCGTAAAGGCGATATCTCAAATTAAGGCCCGAAACACCTGAAAATTCGATATTTAGGGGTCCCAGAAGCGATCTGTACATGCCTACTCCGTGTTAGAGTATTTTCAAAATACAGGCCAAAAACATACTGAAAATCGATCTTTTACGTGCCCAAAAGTCGATATGTGCATACATCTTCTGTACCCGTTTATATCTCAAATTCTAGCCCTAAAAACCCGAAAATTCGATATTTTCGGGTCCCAGAAGCGATCTGTACATGCCTACTCAGTGCTAGAATGTTTTCAAAATATAGGCTCAAAACATGCTAAAAATCGATGTTTTAGGTGCCCAAAAGTCGATATGTGCATGCATCTTCTATACTCGTTTATATCTCAAATTCAGGCACAAAACACCCGAAAATTCGATATTTTGGGGTCCCAGAAGCGATCTGTACATGCCTACTCCGTGTTAGAGTATTTTCAAAATACAGGCCCAAAACATACTGAAAATCGATCATTTAGGTGCCCAAAAGTCGATATGTGCATGAATCTTCTGTACCCGTTTATATCTCAAATTCTGGCCCTAAACACCCGAAAATTCGATATTTTGGGGTCCCAGAAGCGATCTGTACATGCCTACTCCGTGTTAGAGTATTTTCAAAATTCAGGCCCAAAACATGCTGAAAATCGATATTTTTGGTGCCCAAAGTCAATATGTGTATGCATCTTCTATACTCGTTTATATCTCAAATTCAGGCTCAAAACACCCGAAAATTCGATATTTTGGGGTCCAAGAAGCGATCTGTACATGCCTACTCAGTGCTAGAATGTTTTCAAAATATACGCTCAAAACATGCTCAAAATTGTTTTTTTAGGTGCCGAAAAGTCGATATGTGCATGCATCTTCTGTACTCTTTTATATCTCAAATTCAGGCTCAAAACACCCGAAAATTCGATATTTTGTGGTCCCAGAAGCGATTTGTACATGCCTACTCAGTGCTAGAATATTTTCAAAATATAGGCTCAAAACATGCTAAAAATCGATATTTTAGGTACGAAAAGGCGATATCTCAAATTAAGGCCCAAAACTCCCGAAAATTCGATATTTAGGGGTCCCAGAAGCGATCTGTACATGCCTACTCCGTGTTAGAGTATTTTCAAAATACAGGCCAAAAACATACTAAAAATCGATCTGTTAGGTGCCCAAAAGTCGATATGTGCATGCATCTTCTGTACCCGTTTATATCTCAAATTCTGGCCCTAAACACCCGAAAATTCGATATTTTTTGGTCCCAGAAGATATCTGTACATGCCTACTCAGTGCTAGAATGTTTTCAAAATATAGGCTCAAAACATGCTAAAAATTTATATTTTAGGTGCCCAAAAGTCGATATGTGCATGCATCTTCTGTACTCGTTTAAATCTCAAATTCAAGCTCAAAACACCCGAAAATTCGATATTTTGGGGTCCCAGAAGCGATCTGTACATGCCTACTCAGTGCTAGAATATTTTCAAAATATAGGCTCAAAACATGCTAAAAAATCGATATTTTAGGTTCGTAAAGGCGATATCTCAAATTCACGCCCAAAACACCCGAAAATTCGATATTTTGGGGTCCCAGAAGCGATCTGTACATGCCTACTCCGTGTTAGAGTATTTTCAAAATACAGGCCCAAAACATGCTCAAAATCGATGTTTTAGGTGCCCAAAAGTCGATATGTGCATGCATCTTCAGTACCCGTTTATATCTCAAATTCAGTCTCAGAACACCCGAAAATTCGATATTTTGGTGTCCCTGAAGCGATCTGTACATGCCTACTCCGTGTTAGAGTATTTTAAAAATATAGGCTAAAAACATGCTAAAAATCGATATTTTAGGTGCCAAAAAGTCGATATCTCAAATTCAGTCCCAAAACACCCGAAAATTCGATATTTAGGGGTCCCAGAAGCGATCTGTACATGCCTACTCAGTGTTAGAGTATTTTCAAAATGCAGGCCAAAAACATACTGAAAATCGATCTGTTAGGTGCCCAAAAGTCGATATGTGCATGCATCTTCTGTACCCGTTTATATCTCAAATTCTGGCCCTAAACACCCGAAAATTCGATATTTTGGGGTCCCAGAAGCGATCTGTACATGCCTACTCCGTGTTATAGTATTTTCAAAATTCAGGCCCAAAACATGCTGAAAATCGATATTTTAGGTGCCCAAAGTCAATATGTGTATGCATCTTCTATACTCGTTTATATCTCAAATTCAGGCTCAAAACACCCGAAAATTCGATATTTTAGGGTCCCAGAAGCGATCTGTACATGCCTACTCAGTGCTAGAATGTTTTCAAAATATAGGCTCAAAACATGCTCAAAATCGATATTTTAGGTGCCCAAAAGTCGATATGTGCATGTATCTTTTGTACCCGTTTATATCTCAAATTCAGGCTCAAAACACCCGAAAATTCAATATTTTGGGGTCCCAGAAGCAATCTGTACATGCCTACTCCGTGTTAGAGAATTTTCAACATACAGGCCAAAAACATACTGAAAATCGATCCTTTAGGTGCCCAAAAGTCGATATGTACATGCATCTTCTGTACCCGTTTGCATCTCAAATTCTGGCCCTAAACACCCGAAAATTCTATATTTAGGTGTCCCAGAAGCGATCTGTACATGCCTACTCAGTGTTAGAGTATTTTCAAAATTCAGGCCAAAAACATACTAAAAATCGATCTTTTAGGTGCCCAAAAGTCGATATGTGCATGCATTTTCTGTACCCGTTTATATCTCAAATTCAGGCCCTAAACACCCGAAAATTCGATATTTTGGGGTCCCAGAAGCGATCTGTACATGCCTACTCCGTGTTAGAGTATTTTCAAAATTCATGCCTAAAACATGCTGAAAATCGATATTTTAGATACCCAAAGTCAATATGTGCATGTATCTTTTGGACCCGTTTATATCTCAAATTCAGGCTCAAAACACCCGAAAATTCAATATTTTGGGGTCCCAGAAGCAATCTGTACATGCCTACTCAGTGCTAGAATATTTTCAAAATATGAGCTTAAAAAATGCTAAAAATCGATCTTTTAGGTTCCAAAAAGTCGATATCTCAAATTCAGTCCCAAAACACCCGAAAATTCGATATTTAGGGGACCCAGAAGCGATCTGTACATGCCTACTCCGTGTTAGAGAATTTTCAACATACAGGCCAAAAACATACTGAAAATCGATCCTTTAGGTGCCCAAAAGTCGATATGTGCATGCATCTTCTGTACCCGTTTACATCTCAAATTCTGGCCCTAAACACCCGAAAATTCTATATTTAGGTGTCCCAGAAGCGATCTGTACATGCCTACTCAGTGTTAGAGTATTTTCAAAATTCAGGCCAAAAACATACTAAAAATCAATCTTTTAGGTGCCCAAAAGTCGATATGTGCATGCATTTTCTGTACCCGTTTATATCTCAAATTCAGGCCCTAAACACCCGAAAATTCGATATTTTTGGGTCCCAGAAGCGATCTGTACATGCCTACTCAGTGCTAGAATGTTTTCAAAATAGAGGCTCAAAACATGCTCAAAATCGATATTTTAGGTGCCCAAAAGTCGATATGTGCATGCATCTTCTGTACTCGTTTGTATATCAAATTCAAGCTCAAAACATCCGAAAATTCGATATTTTGGGGTCCCAGAAGCGATCTGTACATGCCTACTCAGTGCTAGAATATTTTCAAAATATAGGCAAAAAACATGCTAAAAATCGATATTTTAGGTGCCAAAAAGTCGATATCTCAAATTCAGTCCCAAAACACCCGAAACTTTGATATTTAGGGGTCCCAGAAGCGATCTATACATGTCAACTCCGTTTTAGAGTATTTTCAAAATACAGCCCAAAAACATACTGAAAATCGATCTTTTAGGTGCCCAAAAGACGATATGTGCATGTATCTTCTGTACGCGTTTATATCTCAAATTCTGGCCCTAAACCCCCGAAAATTCGATATTTTGGGGTCCCAGAAGCGATCTGTACATGCCTACTCCGTGTTATAGTATTTTCAAAATTCAGGCCCAAAACATGCTGAAAATCGATATTTTTGGTGCCCAAAGTCAATATGTGTATGCATCTTCTATACTCGTTTATATCTCAAATTCAGGCTCAAAACACCCGAAAATTCGATATTTTGGGGTCCCAGAAGCGATCTGTACATGCCTACTCAGTGCTAGAATGTTTTCAAAATATAGGTTCAAAACATGCTCAAAATCGATATTTTAGGTGCCTAAAAGTCGATATGTGCATGCATCTTCTGTACTCGTTTATATCTCAAATTCAGGCCCAAAACACCCAAAAATTCGATATTTTGGGGTCCCAGAAGCGATCTGTACATGCCTACTCAGTGCTAGAATATTTTCAAAATATAGGCTCAAAACATGCTAAAAATCGATATTTTAGGTGCGGACAGGCGATATCTCAAATTCAGGCCCAAAACACCGGAAAATTCGATATTATGGGGTCCCAGAAGCGATCTGTACATGCCTACTCCGTGTTAGAGTATTTTACAAAATATAGGCCCAAAACATGCTCAAAATCGATGTTTTAGGTGCCCAAAACTCGATATGTGCATGCATCTTCAGTACCCGTTTATATCTCAAATTCAGGCTCAAAACACCCGAAAATTCGATATTTTGGTGTCCCTGAAGCGATCTGTACATGCCTACTCCGTGTTAGAGTATTTTAAAAATATAGGCTAAAAACATGCTAAAAATCGATATTTTAGGTGCCAAAAAGTCGATATCTCAAATTCAGTCCCAAAACACCCGAAAATTCGATATTTAGGGGTCCCAGAAGCGATCTGTACATGCCTACTCCGTGTTAGAGTATTTTCAAAATGCAGGCCAAAAACATACTGAAAATCGATCTGTTAGGTGCCCAAAAGTCGATATGTGCATGCATCTTCTGTACCCGTTTATATCTCAAATTCTGGCCCTAAACACCCGAAAATTCGATATTTTGGGGTCCCAGAAGCGATCTGTACATGCCTACTCCGTGTTATAGTATTTTCAAAATTCAGGCCCAAAACATGCTGAAAATCGATATTTTAGGTGCCCAAAGTCAATATGTGTATGCATCTTCTATACTCGTTTATATCTCAAATTCAGGCTCAAAACACCCGAAAATTCGATATTTTAGGGTCCCAGAAGCGATCTGTACATGCCTACTCAGTGCTAGAATGTTTTCAAAATATAGGCTCAAAACATGCCCAAAATCGATATTTTAGGTGCCCAAAAGTCGATATGTGCATGTATCTTTTGTACCCGTTTATATCTCAAATTCAGGCTCAAAACACCCGAAAATTCAATATTTTGGGGTCCCAGAAGCAATCTGTACATGCCTACTCAGTGCTAGAATATTTTCAAAATATGAGCTTAAAACATGCTAAAAATCGATCTTTTAGGTTCCAAAAAGTCGATATCTCAAATTCAGTCCCAAAACACCCGAAAATTCGATATTTAGGGGTCCCAGAAGCGATCTGTACATGCCTACTCCGTGTTAGAGAATTTTCAACATACAGGCCAAAAACATACTGAAAATCGATCCTTTAGGTGCCCAAAAGTCGATATGTGCATGCATCTTCTGTACCCGTTTACATCTCAAATTCTGGCCCTAAACACCCGAAAATTCTATATTTAGGTGTCCCAGAAGCGATCTGTACATGCCTACTCAGTGTTAGGGTATTTTCAAAATTCAGGCCAAAAACATACTAAAAATCGATCTTTTAGGTGCCCAAAAGTCGATATGTGCATGCATTTTCTGTACCCGTTTATATCTCAAATTCAGGCCCTAAACACCCGAAAATTCGATATTTTTGGGTCCCAGAAGCGATCTGTACATGCCTACTCAGTGCTAGAATGTTTTCAAAATAGAGGCTCAAAACATGCTCAAAATCGATATTTTAGGTGCCCAAAAGTCGATATGTGCATGCATCTTCTGTACTCGTTTATATCTCAAATTCAGTCCCAAAACACCCGAAAAATCGATATTTTGGGGTCCCAGAAGCGATATGTACATGCCTACTCAGTGCTAGAATATTTTCAAAATATAGGCTCAAAACATGGTAAAAATTGATATTTTAGGTGCGTAAAGGCGATATCTCAAATTCAGGCCCAAAACACCCGAAAATTCGATATTATGGGGTCCCAGAAGCGATCTGTACATGCCTACTCCGTGTTAGAGTATTTTACAAAATACAGGCCCAAAACATGCTCAAAATCAATGTTTTAGGTGCCCAAAAGTCGATATGTGCATGCATCTTCAATACCCGTTTATATCTCAAATTCAGGCTCAAAACACCCGAAAATTCGATATTTTGGGGTCACAGAAGCGATCTGTACATGCCTACTCCGTGTTAGAGTATTTTCAAAATACATGCCCAAAACATGCTGAAAATCGATATTTTAGATGCCCAAAGTCAATATGTGCATGTATCTTTTGTACCCGTTTATATCTCAAATTCAGGCTCAAAACACCCGAAAATTCAATATTTTGGGGTCCCAGAAGCAATCTGTACATGCCTACTCAGTGCTAGAATATTTTCAAAATATGAGCTTAAAAAATGCTAAAAATCGATCTTTTAGGTTCCAAAAAGTCGATATCTCAAATTCAGTCCCAAAACACCCGAAAATTCGATATTTAGGGGACCCAGAAGCGATCTGTACATGCCTTCTCCGTGTTAGAGAATTTTCAACATACAGGCCAAAAACATACTGAAAATCGATCCTTTAGGTGCCCAAAAGTCGATATGTGCATGCATCTTCTGTACCCGTTTACATCTCAAATTCTGGCCCTAAACACCCGAAAATTCTATATTTAGGTGTCCCAGAAGCGATCTGTACATGCCTACTCAGTGTTAGAGTATTTTCAAAATTCAGGCCAAAAACATACTAAAAATCAATCTTTTAGGTGCCCAAAAGTCGATATGTGCATGCATTTTCTGTACCCGTTTATATCTCAAATTCAGGCCCTAAACACCCGAAAATTCGATATTTTTGGGTCCCAGAAGCGATCTGTACATGCCTACTCAGTGCTAGAATATTTTCAAAATATAGGCAAAAAACATGCTAAAAATCGATATTTTAGGTGCCAAAAAGTCGATATCTCAAATTCAGTCCCAAAACACCCGAAACTTTGATATTTAGGGGTCCCAGAAGCGATCTATACATGTCAACTCCGTTTTAGAGTATTTTAAAAATACAGCCCAAAAACATACTGAAAATCGATCTTTTAGGTGCCCAAAAGACGATATGTGCATGTATCTTCTGTACGCGTTTATATCTCAAATTCTGGCCCTAAACCCCCGAAAATTCGATATTTTGGGGTCCCATAAGCGATCTGTACATGCCTACTCCGTGTTATAGTATTTTCAAAATTCAGGCCCAAAACATGCTGAAAATCGATATTTTTGGTGCCCAAAGTCAATATGTGTATGCATCTTCTATACTCGTTTATATCTCAAATTCAGGCTCAAAACACCCGAAAATTCGATATTTTGGGGTCCAAGAAGCGATCTGTACATGCCTACTCAGTGCTAGAATGTTTTCAAAATATAGGCTCAAAACATGCTCAAAATCGATATTTTAGGTGCCTAAAAGTCGATATGTGCATGCATCTTCTGTACTCGTTTATATCTCAAATTCAGGCCCAAAACACCCGAAAATTCGATATTTTGGGGTCCCAGAAGCGATCTGTACATGCCTACTCAGTGCTAGAATATTTTCAAAATATAGGCTCAAAACATGCTAAAAATCGATATTTTAGGTGCGGACAGGCGATATCTCAAATTCAGGCCCAAAACACCGGAAAATTCGATATTATGGGGTCCCAGAAGCGATCTGTACATGCCTACTCCGTGTTAGAGTATTTTACAAAATACAGGCCCAAAACATGCTCAAAATCGATGTTTTAGGTGCCCAAAACTCGATATGTGCATGCATCTTCAGTACCCGTTTATATCTCAAATTCAGGCTCAAAACACCCGAAAATTCAATATTTTGGGGTCCCAGAAGCAATCTGTACATGCCTACTCGGTGCTAGAATATTTTCAAAATATAGGCTCAAAACATGCTAAAAATCGATATTTTAGGTGCCAAAATGTCGATATCTCAAATTCAGTCCCAAAACACCCGAAACTTTGATATTTAGGGGTCCCAGAAGCGATCTGTACATGCCTACTCTGTGTTAGAGTATTTTCAAAATACAGGCCAAAAACATACTGAATATCGATCTTTTAGGTGCCCAAAAGTCAATATGTGCATGAATCTTCTGTACGCGTTTATATCTCAAATTCTGGCCCTAAACACCCGAAAATTCGATATTTTTGGGTCCCAGAAGCGATCTGTACATGCCTACTCCGTGTTAGGGTATTTTACAAAATACAGGCCCAAAACATGCTCAAAATCGATGTTTTAGGTGCCCAAAAGTCGATATGTGCATGCATCTTCAGTACCCGTTTATATCTCAAATTCATGCTCAAAACACCTGAAAATTCGATATTTTGGGGTCCCAGAAGCGATCTGTACATGCCTACTCAGTGCTAGAATGTTTTCAAAATATAGGCTCAAAACATGCTCAAAATAGATATTTTAGGTGCCCAAAAGTCGATATGTGCATACATCTTCTGTACCCGTTTATATCTCAAATTCAGGCTCAAAACACCCGAAAATTCGATATTTTGGTGTCCCTGAAGCGATCTGTACATGCCTACTCCGTGTTAGAGTATTTTAAAAATATAGGCTAAAAACATGCTAAAAATCGATATTTTAGGTGCCAAAAAGTCGATATCTCAAATTCAGTCCCAAAACACCCGAAAATTCGATATTTAGGGGTCCCAGAAGCGATCTGTACATGCCTACTCCGTGTTAGAGAATTTTCAACATACAGGCCAAAAACATACTGAAAATCGATCCTTTAGGTGCCCAAAAGTCGATATGTGCATGCATCTTCTGTACCCGTTTACATCTCAAATTCTGGCCCTAAACACCCGAAAATTCTATATTTAGGTGTCCCAGAAGCGATCTGTACATGCCTACTCAGTGTTAGAGTATTTTCAAAATTCAGGCCAAAAACATACTAAAAATCGATCTTTTAGGTGCCCAAAAGTCGATATGTGCATGCATTTTCTTTACCCGTTTATATCTCAAATTCTGGCCCTAAACACCCGAAAATTCGATATTTTTGGGTCACAGAAGCGATCTGTACATGCCTCCTCAGTGCTAGAATGTTTTCAAAATAGAGGCTCAAAACATGCTCAAAATCGATATTTTAGGTGCGGACAGGCGATATCTCAAATTCAGGCCCAAAATACCGGAAAATTCGATATTATGGGGCCCCAGAAGCGATCTGTACATGCCTACTCCGTGTTAGAGTATTTTACAAAATACAGGCCCAAAACATGCTCAAAATCGATGTTTTAGGTGCCCAAAAGTCGATATGTGCATGCATCTTCAGTACCCGTTTATATCTCAAATTCAGGCTCAAAACACCCGAAAATTCGATATTTTGGGGTCCCAGAAGCGATCTGTACATGTCTACTCCGTGTTAGAGTATTTTCAAAATACATGCCCAAAACATGCTGAAAATCGATATTTTAGATGCCCAAAGTCAATATGTGCATGTATCTTCTGTACCCGTTTATATCTCAAATTCAGGCTCAAAACACCCGAAAATTCAATATTTTGGGGTCCCAGAAGCAATCTGTATATGCCTACTCGGTGCTAGAATATTTTCAAAATATAGGCTCAAAACATTCTAAAAATCGATATTTTAGGTGCCAAAAAGTCGATATCTCAAATTCAGTCCCAAAACACCCGAAACTTTGATATTTAGGGGTCCCAGAAGCGATCTGTACATGCCTACTCTGTGTTACAGTATTTTCAAAATACAGGCCAAAAACATACTGAATATCGATCTTTTAGGTGCCCAAAAGTCAATATGTGCATGAATCTTCTGTACGCGTTTATATCTCAAATTCTGGCCCTAAACACCCGAAAATTCGATATTTTGGGGTCCCAGAAGCGATATGTACATGCCTACTCCGTGTTAAGAGTATTTTCAAAATACAGGCCAAAAAGATACTGAAAATCGATCTTTTAGGTGCCCAAAAGTCGATATGTGGATGCATCTTCGGTACCCGTTTATATCTCAAATTCTGGTCCTAAACACCCGAAAATTCAATATTTTGGGGTCCCAGAAGCAATCTGTACATGCCTACTCAGTGCTAGAATATTTTCAAAATATAGGCTAAAAACATGCTCAAAATCGATATTTTAAGGGCCAATAAGTCGATATCTCAAATTAAGGCCCAAAAAACCCGAAAATTCGATATTTAGGGGTCCCAGAAGCGATCTGTACATGCCTACTCAGTGCTAGAATATTTTCAAAATATAGGCTCAAAACATGCTAAAAATCGATATTTTAGGTGCCGACAGGCGATATCTCAAATTCAGGCCCAAAACACCCGAAAATTCGATATTATGGGGTCCCAGAAGCGATCTGTACATGCCTACTCCGTGTTTGAGTATTTTACAAAATACAGGCCCAAAACATGCTCAAAATCGATGTTTTAGGTGCCCAAAAGTCGATATGTGCATGCATCTTCAGTACCCGCTTATATCTCAAATTCAGGCTCAAAACACCCGAAAATTCGATATTTTGGGGTCCCAGAAGCGATCTGTACATGCCTACTCCGTGTTATAGTATTTTCAAAATTCAGGCCCAAAACATGCTGAAAATCGATATTTTTGGTGCCCAAAGTCAATATGTGTATGTATCTTCTGTACCCGTTTATATCTCAAATTCAGGCTCAAAACACCAGAAAATTCAATATTTTGGGGTCCCAGAAGCAATCTGTACATGCCTACTCAGTGCTAGAATATTTTCAAAATATGAGCTTAAAACATGCTAAAAATCGATCTTTTAGGTTCCAAAAAGTCGATATCTCAAATTCAGTCCCAAAACACCCGAAAATTCGATATTTAGGGGTCCCAGAAGCGATCTGTACATGCCTACTCCGTGTTAGAGAATTTTCAACATACAGGCCAAAAACATACTGAAAATCGATCCTTTAGGTGCCCAAAAGTCGATATGTGCATGCATCTTCTGTACCCGTTTACATCTCAAATTCTGGCCCTAAACACCCGAAAATTCTATATTTAGGTGTCCCAGAAGCGATCGGTACATGCCTACTCAGTGTTAGAGTATTTTCAAAATTCAGGCCAAAAACATACTAAAAATCGATCTTTTAGGTGCCCAAAAGTCGATATGTGCATGCATTTTCTGTACCCGTTTATATCTCAAATTCTGGCCCTAAACACCCGAAAATTCGATATTTTTGGGTCCCAGAAGCGATCTGTACATGCCTCCTCAGTGCTAGAATGTTTTCAAAATAGAGGCTCAAAACATGCTCAAAATCGATATTTTAGGTGCCCAAAAGTCGATATGTGCATGCATCTTCTGTACTCGTTTGTATATCAAATTCAAGCTCAAAACACCCGAAAATTCGGTATTTTGGGGTCCCAGAAGCGATCTGTACATGCGTACTCAGTGCTAGTATATTTTCAAAATATAGGCAAAAAACATGCTAAAAATCGATATTTTAGGTGCCAACAAGTCGATATCTCAAATTCTGGCCCTAAACACCCGAAAATTCGATATTTTGGGGTCCCAGAAGCGATCTGTACATGCCTACTCCGTGTTATAGTATTTTCAAAATTCAGGCCCAAAACATGCTGATAATCGATATTTTTGGTGCCCAAAGTCAATATGTGTATGCATCTTCTGTACTCGTTTATATCTCAAATTCAGGCTCAAAACAACAGAAAATTCGATATTTTGGGGTTCCAGAAGCGATCTGTACATGCCTACTCAGTGCTAGAATGTTTTCAAAATATAGGCTCAAAACATGCTCAAAATCGATATTTTAGGTGCCTAAAAGTCGATATGTGCATGCATCTTCTGTACACGTTTATATCTCAAATTCAGGCCCAAAACACCCGAAAATTCGATATTTTGGGGTCCCAGAAGCGATCTGTACATGCCTACTCAGTGCTAGAATATTTTCAAAATATAGGCTCAAAACATGCTAAAAATCGATATTTTAGGTGCAGACAGGCGATATCTCAAATTCAGGCCCAAAACACCGGAAAATCCGATATTATGGGGCCCCAGAAGCAATCTGTACATGCCTACTCCGTGTTAGAGTATTTTACAAAATACAGGCCCAAAACAAGCTCAAAATCGATGTTTTAGGTGCCCAAAAGTCGATATGTGCATGCATCTTCAGTACCCGTTTATATCTCAAATTCAGGCTCAAAACACCCGAAAATTCGATATTTTGGGTTCCCAGAAGCGATCTGTACATGCCTACTCCGTGTTAGAGTATTTTCAAAATACATGCCCAAAACATGCTGAAAATCGATATTTTAGATGCCCAAAGTCAATATGTGCATGTATCTTCTGTACCCGTTTATATCTCAAATTCAGGCTCAAAACACCCGAAAATTCGATATTATGGGGTCCCAGAAGCGATCTGTACATGCCTACTCAGTGCTAGAATGTTTTCAAAATATAGGCTCAAAACATGCTAAAAATCGATATTTTAGGTGCGGACAGGCGATATCACAAATTCAGGCCCAAAACACCCGAAAATTCGATATTATGGGGTCCCAGAAGCGATCTGTACATACCTACTCCGTGTTAGAGTATTTTACAAAATACAGGCCCAAAACATGCTCAAAATCGATGTTTTAGGTGCCCAAAAGTCGATATGTGCATGCATCTTCAGTACCCGTTTATATCTCAAATTCAGGCTCAAAACACCCGAAAATTCGATATTTTGGGGTCCCAGAAGCGATCTGTACATGCCTACTCAGTGCTAGAATGTTTTCAAAATATAGGCTCAAAACATGCTAAAAATCGATATTTTAGGTGCGGACAGGCGATATCTCAAATTCAGGCCCAAAACACCCGAAAATTCGATATTATGGGGTCCCAGAAGCGATCTGTACATGCCTACTCCGTGTTAGAGTATTTTACAAAATACAGGCCCAAAACATGCTCAAAATCGATGTTTTAGGTGCCCAAAAGTCGATATGTGCATGCATCTTCTGTACCCGTTTATATCTCAAATTCAGGCTCAAAACACCCGAAAATTCAATATTTTGGGGTCCCAGAAGCAATCTGTACATGCCTACTCGGTGCTAGAATATTTTCAAAATATAGGCTCAAAACATTATAAAAATCGATATTTTAGGTGCCAAAAAGTCGAGATCTCAAATTCAGTCCCAAAACACCCGAAACTTTGATATTTAGGGGTCCCAGAAGCGATCTGTACATGCCTACTCTGTGTTAGAGTATTTTCAAAATACAGGCCAAAAACATACTGAATATCGATCTTTTAGGTGCCCAAAAGTCAATATGTGCATGAATCTTCTGTACGCGTTTATATCTCAAATTCTGGCCCTAAACACCCGAAAATTCGATATTTTGGGGTCCCAGAAGCGATCTGTTCATGCCTACTCCGTGTTAAGAGTATTTTCAAAATACAGGCCAAAAAGATACTGAAAATCGATCTTTTAGGTGCCCAAAAGTCGATATGTGCATGCATCTTCTGTACCCGTTTATATCTCAAATTCTGGTCCTAAACACCCGAAAATTCAATATTTTGGGGTCCCAGAAGCAATCTGTACATGCCTACTCAGTGCTAGAATATTTTCAAAATATAGGCTAAAAACATGCTCAAAATCGATATTTTAAGGGCCAATAAGTCGATATCACAAATTAAGGCCCAAAACACCCGAAAATTCGATATTTAGGGGTCCCAGAAGCGATCTGTACATGCCTACTCAGTGCTAGAATATTTTCAAAATATAGGCTCAAAACATGCTAAAAATCGATATTTTAGGTGCGGACAGGCGATATCTCAAATTCAGGCCCAAAACACCCGAAAATTCGATATTATGGGGTCCCAGAAGCGATCTGTACATGCTTACTCCGTGTTAGAGTATTTTACAAAATACAGGCCCAAAACATGCTCAAAATCGATGTTTTAGGTGCCCAAAAGTCGATATGTGCATGCATCTTCAGTACCCGTTTATATCTCAAATTCAGGCTCAAAACACCCGAAAATTCGATATTTTTTGGTCCCAGAAGCGATCTGTACATGCCTACTCAGTGCTAGAATGTTTTCGAAATTTAGGCTCAAAACATGCTAAAAATCGATATTTTAGGTGCGGACAGGCGATATCTCAAATTCAGGCCCAAAACACCCGAAAAT
Organism: Petrolisthes cinctipes; assembly: GCA_033782935.1. Taxonomy (NCBI): domain Eukaryota; kingdom Metazoa; phylum Arthropoda; class Malacostraca; order Decapoda; family Porcellanidae; genus Petrolisthes; species Petrolisthes cinctipes. The sequence goes on along the minus strand of JAWQEG010000930.1, from coordinate 94,818 downwards.
TCGATATTATGGGGTCCCAGAAGCGATCTGTACATGACTACTCCGTGTTAGAGTATTTTACAAAATACAGGCCCAAAACATGCTCAAAATCGATGTTTTAGGTGCCCAAAAGTCGATATGTGCATGCATCTTCAGTACCCGTTTATATCTCAAATTCAGGCTCAAAACACCAGAAAATTCAATATTTTGGGGTCCCAGAAGCAATCTGTACATGCCTACTCAGTGCTAGAATGTTTTCAAAATATAGGCTAAAAACATGCTAAAACTCGATATTTTAGGTGCCAAAAAGTCGATATCTCAAATTCAGTCCCAAAACACCCGAAAATTCGATATTTAGGGGTCCCAGAAGGGATCTGTACATGCCTACTCCGTGTTAGAGTATTTTCAAAATACAGGCCAAAAACATACTGAAAATCGATCTTTTAGGTGCCCAAAAGTCGATATGTGCATGCATCTTCTGTACCTGTTTATATCTCAAATTCTGCCCCTAAACACCCGAAAATTCGATATTTTGGGGTCCCAGAAGCGATCTGTACATGCCTACTCCGTGTTATAGTATTTTCAAAATTCAGGCCCAAAACATGCTGAAAATCGATATTTTTGGTGCCCAAAGTCAATATGTGTATGCATCTTCTATATTCGTTTATATCTCAAATTCAGGCTCAAAACACCTGAAAATTCGATATTTAGGGGTCCCAGAAGCGATCTGTACATGCCTACTCAGTGCTAGAATGTTTTCAAAATATAGGCTCAAAACATGCTCAAAATCGATATTTTAGGTGCCCAAAAGTCGATATGTGCATGCATCTTCTGTACTCGTTTATATCTCAAATTCAGGCCCAAAACACCCGAAAATTCGATATTTTGGGGTCCCAGAAGTGATCTGTACATGCCTACTCAGTGCTAGAATATTTTCAAAATATAGGCTCAAAACATGCTAGAAATCGATATTTTAGGTGCGGACAGGCGATATCTCAAATTCTGGCTCAAAACACCTGAAAATTCGATATTTTGGGGACCCAGAAGCGATCTGTACATGCCTACTCAGTGCTAGAATATTTTCAAAATATAGGCTCAAAACATGCTAAAATCGATATTTTAGGTTCGTAAAGGCGATATCTCAAATTAAGGCCCGAAACACCCGAAAATTCGATATTTAGAGGTCCCAGAAGCGATCTGTACATGCCTACTCCGTGTTAGAGTATTTTCAAAATACAGGCCAAAAACATACTGAAAATCGATCTTTTACGTGCCCAAAAGTCGATATGTGCATACATCTTCTATATTCGTTTATATCTCAAATTCAGGCTCAAAACACCTGAAAATTCGATATTTAGGGGTCCCTGAAGCGATCTGTACATGCCTACTCAGTGCTAGAATGTTTTCAAAATATAGGCTAAAAACATGCTCAAAATCGATATTTTAGGTGCCCAAAAGTCGATATGTGCATGCATCTTCTGTACTCGTTTATATCTCAAATTCAGGCCCAAAACACCCGAAAATTCGATATTTTGGGGTCCCAGAAGTGATCTGTACATGCCTACTCAGTGCTAGAATATTTTCAAAATATAGGCTCAAAACATGCTAAAAATCGATATTTTAGGTGCGGACAGGCGATATCTCAAATTCTGGCTCAAAACACCTGAAAATTCGATATTTTGGGGACCCAGAAGCGATCTGTACATGCCTACTCAGTGCTAGAATATTTTCAAAATATAGGCTCAAAACATGCTAAAAATCGATATTTTAGGTTCGTAAAGGCGATATCTCAAATTAAGGCCCGAAACACCCGAAAATTCGATATTTAGGGGTCCCAGAAGCGATCTGTACATGCCTACTCCGTGTTAGAGTATTTTCAAAATACAGGCCAAAAACATACTGAAAATCGATCTTTTACGTGCCCAAAAGTCGATATGTGCATACATCTTCTGTACCCGTTTATATCTCAAATTCTGGCCCTAAACACCCGAAAATTCGATATTTTTGGGTCCCAGAAGCGATCTGTACATGCCTACTCAGTGCTAGAATGTTTTCAAAATATAGGCTCAAAACATGCTAAAAATCGATGTTTTAGGTGCCCAAAAGTCGATATGTGCATGCATCTTCTATACTCGTTTATATCTCAAATTCAGGCACAAAACACCCGAAAATTCGATATTTTGGGGTCCAATAAGCGATCTGTACATGCCTACTCCGTGTTAGAGTATTTTTAAAATACAGGCCCAAAACATGCTGAAAATCGATATTTTAGATGCCCAAAGTCAATATGTGCATGTATCTTCTGTACCCGTTTATATCTCAAATTCAGGCTCAAAACACCCGAAAATTCAATATTTTGGGGTCCCAGAAGCAATCTGTACATGCCTACTCAGTGCTAGAATATTTTCAAAATATAGGCTAAAAACATCTAAAAATCGATATTTTAGGTGCCAAAAAGTCGATATCTCAAATTCAGTCCCAAAATACCCGAAACTTCGATATTTAGGGGTCCCAGAAGGGATCTGTACATGCCTACTCCGTGTTAGAGTATTTTCAAAATACAGGCCAAAAACATACTGAAAATCGATCTTTTAGGTGCCCAAAAGTCGATATGTGCATGAATCTTCTGTACCCGTTTATATCTCAAATTCTGGCCCTAAACACCCGAAAATTCGATATTTTGGGGTCCCAGAAGCGATCTGTACATGCCTACTCCGTGTTAGAGTATTTTCAAAATTCAGACCCAAAACATGCTGAAAATCGATATTTTTGGTGCCCAAAGTCAATATGTGTATGCATCTTCTATACTCGTTTATATCTCAAATTCAGGCTCAAAACACCCGAAAATTCGATATTTTGGGGTCCAAGAAGCGATCTGTACATGCCTACTCAGTGCTAGAATGTTTTCAAAATATAGGCTCAAAACATGCTCAAAATCGTTATTTTAGGTGCTGAAAAGTCGATATGTGCATGAATCTTCTGTACCCGTTTATATCTCAAATTCTGGCCCAAAACACCCGAAAATTCGATATTTTGGGGTCCCAGAAGTGATCTGTACATGCCTACTCAGTGCTAGAATATTTTCAAAATATAGGCTCAAAACATGCTAAAAATCGATATTTTAGGTGCGGACAGGCGATATCTCAAATTCTGGCTCAAAACACCTGAAAATTCGATATTTTGGGGACCCAGAAGCGATCTGTACATGCCTACTCAGTGCTAGAATATTTTCAAAATATAGGCTCAAAACATGCTAAAAATCGATATTTTAGGTTCGTAAAGGCGATATCTCAAATTAAGGCCCGAAACACCCGAAAATTCGATATTTAGGGGTCCCAGAAGCGATCTGTACATGCCTACTCCGTGTTAGAGTATTTTCAAAATACAGGCCAAAAACATATTGAAAATCGATCTTTTACGTGCCCAAAAGTCGATATGTGCATACATCTTCTGTACCCGTTTATATCTCAAATTCTGGCCCTAAACACCCGAAAATTCGATATTTTGGGGTCCCAGAAGCGATCTGTACATGCCTAATCAGTGGTAGAATGTTTTCAAAATATAGGCTCAAAACATGCTAAAAATCGATATTTTAGGTGCCCAAAAGTCGATATGTGCATGCATCTTCTATTCTCGTTTATATCTCAAATTCTGGCACAAAACACCCGAAAATTCGATATTTTGGGGTCCAATAAGCGATCTGTACATGCCTACTCCGTGTTAGAGTATTTTCAAAATACAGGCCCAAAACTTGCTGAAAATCGATATTTTAGATGCTCAAAGTCAATATGTGCATGTATCTTCTGTACTCGTTTAAATCTCAAATTCAAGCTCAAAACACCCGAAAATTCGATATTTTGGGGTCCCAGAAGCGATCTGTACATGCCTACTCAGTGCTAAAATATTTTCAAAATATAGGCTCAAAACATGCTAAAAAATCGATATTTTAGGTTCGTAAAGGCGATATCTCAAATTCACGCCCAAAACACCCGAAAATTCGATATTTTGGGGTCCCAGAAGCGATCTGTACATGCCTACTCCGTGTTAGAGTATTTTCAAAATACAGGCCCAAAACATGCTCAAAATCGATGTTTTAGGTGCCCAAAAGTCGATATGTGCATGCATCTTCTGTACCCGTTTATATCACAAATTCTGGCACTAAACACCCGAAAATTCGATATTTTGGGGTCCCAGAAGCGATCTGTACATGCCTACTCCGTGTTATAGTATTTTCAAAATTCAGGCCCAAAACATGCTGAAAATCGATATTTTAGGTGCCCAAAGTCAATATGTGTATGCATCTTCTATACTCGTTTATATCTCAAATTCAGGCTCAAAACACCCGAAAATTCGATATTTTACGGTCCCAGAAGCGATCTGTACATGCCTACTCAGTGCTAGAATGTTTTCAAAATATAGGCTCAAAACATGCTCAAAATCGATATTTTAGGTGCCCAAAAGTCGATATGTGCATGCATCTTCTGTACTCGTTTATATCTCAAATTCAGGCCCAAAACACCCGAAAATTCGATATTTTGGGGTCCCAGAAGCGATCTGTACATGCCTACTCAGTGCTAGAATATTTTCAAAATATAGGCTCAAAACATGCTAAAAATCGATCTTTTAGGTTCCAAAAAGTCGATATCTCAAATTCAGTCCCAAAACACCCGAAAATTCGATATTTAGGGGTCCCAGAAGCGATCTGTACATGCCTACTCCGTGTTAGAGAATTTTCAACATACAGGCCAAAAACATACTGAAAATCGATCCTTTAGGTGCCCAAAAGTCGATATGTGCATACATCTTCTGTACCAGTTTACATCTCAAATTCTGGCCCTAAACACCAGAAAATTCTATATTTAGGTGTCCCAGAAGCGATCTGTACATGCCTACTCAGTGTTAGAGTATTTTCAAAATTCAGGCCAAAAACATACTAAAAATCGATCTTTTAGGTGCCCAAAAGTCGATATGTGCATGCATTTTCTGTACCCGTTTATATCTCAAATTCTGGCCCTAAACACCCGAAAATTCGATATTTTTGGGTCCCAGAAGCGATCTGTACATGCCTACTCAGTGCTAGAATATTTTCAAAATATAGGCTCAAAACATGCTAAAAATCGATATTTTAGGTGCGGACAGGCGATATCTCAAATTCAGGCCCAAAACACCCGAAAATTCGATATTATGGGGTCCCAGAAACGATCTGTACATGCCTACTCCGTGTTAGAGTATTTTACAAAATACAGGCCCAAAACATGCTCAAAATCGATGTTTTAGGTGCCCAAAAGTCGATATGTGCATGCATCTTCAGTACCCGTTTATATCTCAAATTCATGCTCAAAACACCCGAAAATTCGATATTTTTGGGTCCCAGAAGCGATCTGTACATGCCTACTCCGTGTTATAGTATTTTCAAAATTCAGGCCCAAAACATGCTGAAAATCGATATTTTAGGTGCCCAAAGTCAATATGTGTATGCATCTTCTATACTCGTTTATATCTCAAATTCAGGCTCAAAACACCCGAAAATTCGATATTTTACGGTCCCAGAAGCGATCTGTACATGCCTACTCAGTGCTAGAATGTTTTCAAAATATAGGCTCAAAACATGCTCAAAATCGATATTTTAGGTGCCCAAAAGTCGATATGTGCATGCATCTTCTGTACTCGTTTATATCTCAAATTCAGGCCCAAAACACTCGAAAATTCGATATTTTGGGGTCCCAGAAGCGATCTGTACATGCCTACTCAGTGCTAGAATATTTTCAAAATATAGGCTCAAAACATGGTAAAAATTGTTATTTTAGGTGCGTAAAGGCGATATCTCAAATTCAGGCCTAAAACACCCGAAAATTCGATATTATGGGGTCCCAGAAGCGATCTGTACATGCCTACTCCGTGTTAGAGTATTTTACAAAATACAGGCCCAAAACATGCTCAAAATCGATGTTTTATTTGCCCAAAAGTCGATATGTGCATGCATCTTCAGTACCCGTTTATATCTCAAATTCAGGCTCAAAACACCCTAAAATTCGATGTTTTGGGGTCCCAGAAGCGATCTGTACATGCCTACTCCGTGTTAGAGTATTTTCAAAATACATGCCCAAAACATGCTGAAAATCGATATTTTAGATGCCCAAAGTCAATATGAGCATGTATCTTCTGTACCCGTTTATATCTCAAATTCAGGCTCAAAACACCCGAAAATTCAATATTTTGGGGTCCCAGAAGCAATCTGTACATGCCTACTCAGTGCTAGAATGTTTTCAAAATAGAGGCTCAAAACATGCTCAAAATCGATATTTTAGGTGCCCAAAAGTCGATATGTGCATGCATCTTCTGTACTCGTTTGTATATCAAATTCAAGCTCAAAACACCCGAAAATTCGATATTTTGTGGTCCCAGAAGCGATCTGTACATGCCTACTCCGCGTTATAGTATTTTCAAAATTCAGGCCCAAAACATGCTGAAAATCGATATTTTTGGTGCCCAAAGTCAATATGTGTATGCATCTTCTATACTCGTTTATATCTCAAATTCAGGCTCAAAACACCCTAAAATTCGATATTTTGGGGTCCCAGAAGCGATCTGTACATGCCTACTCAGTGCTAGAATGTTTTCAAAATATAGGATCAAAACATGCTCAAAATCGATATTTTAGGTGCCTAAAAGTCGATATGTGAATGCATCTTCTGTACTCGTTTATATCTCAAATTCAGGCCCAAAACACCCGAAAATTCGATATTTTGGGGTCCCAGAAGCGATCTGTACATGCCTACTCAGTGCTAGAATATTTTCAAAATATAGGCTCAAAACATGCTAAAAATCGATATTTTAGGTGCGGACAGGCGATATCTCAAATTCAGGCCCAAAACACCGGAAAATTCGATATTATTGGGTCCCAGAAACGATCTGTACATGCCTACTCCGTGTTAGAGTATTTTACAAAATACAGGCCCAAAACATGCTCAAAATCGATGTTTTAGGTGCCCAAAAGTCGATATGTGCATGCATCTTCAGTACCCGTTTATATCTCAAATTCATGCTCAAAACACCCGAAAATTCGATATTTTGTGGTCCCAGAAGCTATCTGTACATGCCTACTCCGTGTTAGAGTATTTTCAAAATACATGCCCAAAACATGCTGAAAATCGATATTTTAGATGCCCAAAGTCAATATGTGCATGTATCTTCTGTACCCGTTTATATCTCAAATTCTGGTCCTAAACACCCGAAAATTCAATATTTTGGGGTCCCAGAAGCAATCTGTACATGCCTACTCAGTGCTAGAATATTTTCAAAATATAGGCTAAAAACATGCTCAAAATCGATATTTTAAGGGCCAATAAGTCGATATCTCAAATTAAGGCCCAAAACACCCGAAAATTCGATATTTAGGGGTCCCAGAAGCGATCTGTACATGCCTACTCAGTGCTAGAATATTTTCAAAATATAGGCTAAAAACATGCTAAAAATCGATATTTTAGGTGCCAAAAAGTCGATATCTCAAATTCAGTCCCAAAACACCCGAAAATTCGATATTTAGGGATCCCAGAAGGGATCTGTACATGCCTACTCCGTGTTAGAGTATTTTCAAAATACAGGCCAAAAACATACTGAAAATCGATCTTTTAGGTGCCCAAAAGTCGATATGTGCATGCATCTTCTGTACCCGTTTATATCTCAAATTCTGGCCCTAAACACCCGAAAATTCGATATTTTGGGGTCCCAGAAGCGATCTGTACATGCCTACTCCGTGTTATAGTATTTTCAAAATTCAGGCCCAAAACATGCTGAAAATCGATATTTTTGGTGCCCAAAGTCAATATGTGTATGCATCTTCTATATTCGTTTATATCTCAAATTCAGGCTCAAAACACCCGAAAATTCGATATTTTGGGGTCCCAGAAGCGATCTGTACATACCTACTCAGTGCTAGAATGTTTTCAAAATATAGGCTCAAAACATGCTCAAAATCGATATTTTAGGTGCCCAAAAGTCGATATGTGCATGCATCTTCTGTACTCGTTTATATCTCAAATTCAGGCCCAAAACACCCGAAAATTCGATATTTTGGGGTCCCAGAAGCGATCTGTACATGCCTACTCAGTGCTAGAATATTTTCAACATATAGGCTCAAAACATGCTAAAAATCGATATTTTAGGTGCGGACAGGCGATATCTCAAATTCAGGCCCAAAACACCGGAAAATTCGATATTATGGGGTCCCAGAAACGATCTGTACATGCCTACTCCGTGTTAGAGTATTTTACAAAATACAGGCCCAAAACATGCTCAAAATCGATGTTTTATTTGCCCAAAAGTCGATATGTGCATGCATCTTCAGTACCCGTTTATATCTCAAATTCAGGCTCAAAACACCCGAAAATTCGATATTTTGGGGTCCCAGAAGCGATCTGTACATGCCTACTCCGTGTTAGAGTATTTTCAAAATACATGCCCAAAACATGCTGAAAATCGATATTTTAGATGCCCAAAGTCAATATGTGCATGTATCTTCTGTACCCGTTTATATCTCAAATTCAGGCCCAAAACACCCGAAAATTCAATATTTTGGGGTCACAGAAGCAATCTGTACATGCCTACTCGGTGCTAGAATATTTTCAAAATATAGGCTCAAAACATGCTAAAAATCGATATTTTAGGTGCCATAAAGTCGATATCTCAAATTCAGTCCCAAAACACCCGAAACTTTGATATTTAGGGGTCCCAGAAGCGATCTGTACATGCCTACTCTGTGTTAGAGTATTTTTAAAATAAAGGCCAAAAACATACTGAATGTCGATCTTTTAGGTGCCCAAAAGTCAATATGTGCATGAATCTTCTGTACGCGTTTATATCTCAAATTCTGGCCCTAAACACCCGAAAATTCGATATTTTGGGGTCCTAGAAGCGATCTGTACATGCCTACTCCGTGTTAAGAGTATTTTCAAAATACAGGCCAAAAAGATACTGAAAATCGATCTTTTAGGTGCCCAAAAGTCGATATGTGCATGCATCTTCTGTACCCGTTTATATCTCAAATTCTGGTCCTAAACACCCGAAAATTCAATATTTTGGGGTCCCAGAAGCAATCTGTACATGCCTACTCAGTGCTAGAATATTTTAAAAATATAGGCTAAAAACATGCTCAAAATCGATATTTTAAGGGCCAATAAGTCGATATCTCAAATTAAGGCCCAAAACACCCGAAAATTCGATATTTAGGGGTCCCAGAAGCGATCTGTACATGCCTACTCAGTGCTAGAATATTTTCAAAATATAGGCTCAAAACATGCTAAAAATCGATATTTTAGGTGCGGACAGGCGATATCTCAAATTCAGGCCCAAAACCCCCGAAAATTCGATATTATGGGGTCCCAGAAGCGATCTGTACATGCCTACTCCGTGTTAGAGTATTTTACAAAATACAGGCCCAAAACATGCTCAAAATCGATGTTTTAGGTGCCCAAAAGTCGATATGTGCATGCATCTTCAGTACCCGTTTATATCTCAAATTCAGGCTCAAAACACCCGAAAATTCGATATTTTGGGGTCCCAGAAGCGATCTGTACATGCCTACTCAGTGCTAGAATGTTTTCAAAATATAGGCTCAAAACATGCTCAAAATCGATATTTTAGGTGCCCAAAAGTCGATATGTGCATGCATCTTCTGTACCCGTTTATATCTCAAATTCAGGCTCAAAACACCGGAAAATTCAATATTTTGGGGTCCCAGAAGCAATCTGTACATGCCTACTCAGTGCTAGAATATTTTTAAAATATAGGCTAAAAACATGCTAAAAATCGATATTTTAGGTGCCAAAAAGTCGATATCTCAAATTCAGTCCCAAAACACCCGAAAATTCGATATTTAGGGGTCCCAGAAGGGATCTGTACATGCCTACTCCGTGTTAGAGTATTTTCAAAATACAGGCCAAAAACATACTGAAAATCGATCTTTTAGGTGCCCAAAAGTCGATATGTGCATGCATCTTCTGTACCCGTTTATATCTCAAATTCTGGCCCTAAACACCCGAAAATTCGATATTTTGGGGTCCTAGAAGCGATCTGTACATGCCTACTCCGTGTTATAGTATTTTCAAAATTCAGGCCCAAAACATGTTGAAAATCGATATTTTTGGTGCCCAAAGTCAATATGTGTATGCATCTTCTATATTCGTTTATATCTCAAATTCAGGCTCAAAACACCCGAAAATTCGATTTTTTGGGTTCCCAGAAGCGATCTGTACATGCCTACTCAGTGCTAGAATGTTTTCAAAATATAGGCTCAAAACATGCTCAAAACCGATATTTTAGGTGCCCAAAAGTCGATATGTGCATGCATCTTCTGTACTCGTTTATATCTCAAATTCAGGCCCAAAACACCCGAAAATTCGATATTTTGGGGTCCCAGAAGCGATCTGTACATGCCTACTCAGTGCTAGAATATTTTCAAAATATAGGCTCAAAACATGCTAAAAATCGATATTTTAGGTGCGGACAGGCGATATCTCAAATTCAGGCCCAAAACACCGGAAAATTCGATATTATGGGGTCCCAGAAACGATCTGTACATGCCTACTCCGTGTTAGAGTATTTTACAAAATACAGGCCCAAAACATGCTCAAAATCGATGTTTTAGGTGCCCAAAAGTCGATATGTGCATGCATCTTCAGTACCCGTTTATATCTCAAATTCATGCTCAAAACACCCGAAAATTCGATATTTTGTGGTCCCAGAAGCTATCTGTACATGCCTACTCCGTGTTAGAGTATTTTCAAAATACATGCCCAAAACATGCTGAAAATCGATATTTTAGATGAACAAAGTCAATATGTGCATGTATCTTCTGTACCCGTTTATATCTCAAATTCTGGTCCTAAACACCCGAAAATTCAATATTTTGGGGTCCCAGAAGCAATCTGTACATGCCTACTCAGTGCTAGAATATTTTCAAAATATAGGCTAAAAACATGCTCAAAATCGATATTTTAAGGGCCAATAAGTCGATATCTCAAATTAAGGCCCAAAACACCCGAAAATTCGATATTTAGGGGTCCCAGAAGCGATCTGTACATGCCTACTCAGTGCTAGAATATTTTCAAAATATAGGCTCAAAACATGCTAAAAATCGATATTTTAGGTGCGGACAGGCGATATCTCAAATTCAGGCCCAAAACACCCGAAAATTCGATATTATGGGGTCCCAGAAGCGATCTGTACATGCCTACTCCGTGTTAGAGCACTTTACAAAATACAGGCCCAAAACATGCTCAAAATCGATGTTTTAGGTGCCCAAAAGTAAATATGTGCATGCATCTTCAGTACCCGTTTATATCTCAAATTCAGGCTCAAAACACCCGAAAATTCGATATTTTGGGGTCCCAGAAGCGATCTGTACATGCCTACTCAGTGCTAGAATGTTTTCAAAATATAGGCTCAAAACATGCTCAAAATCGATATTTTAGGTGCCCAAAAGTCGATATGTGCATGCATCTTCTGTACCCGTTTATATCTCAAATTCTGGCCCTAAACACCCGAAAATTCGATATTTAGGGGTCCCAGAAGGGATCTGTACATGCCTACTCCGTGTTAGAGTATTTTCAAAATACAGGCCAAAAACATACTGAAAATCGATCTTTTAGGTGCCCAAAAATCGATATGTGCATGCATCTTCTGTACCCGTTTATATCTCAAATTCTGGCCCTAAACACCCGAAAATTCGATATTTTGGGGTCCCAGAAGCGATCTGTACATGCCTACTCCGTGTTAGAGCACTTTTCAAAATACAGGCCCAAAACATGCTCAAAATCGATGTTTTAGGTGCCCAAAAGTCAATATGTGTATGCATCTTCTATATTCGTTTATATCTCAAATTCAGGCTCAAAACACCCGAAAATTCGATATTTTGGGGTCCCAGAAGCGATCTGTACATACCTACTCAGTGCTAGAATGTTTTCAAAATATAGGCTCAAAACATGCTCAAAATCGATATTTTAGGTGCCCAAAAGTCGATATGTGCATGCATCTTCTGTACTCGTTTATATCTCAAATTCAGGCCCAAAACACCCGAAAATTCGATATTTTGGGGTCCCAGAAGCGATCTGTACATGCCTACTCAGTGCTAGAATATTTTCAACATATAGGCTCAAAACATGCTAAAAATCGATATTTTAGGTGCGGACAGGCGATATCTCAAATTCAGGCCCAAAACACCGGAAAATTCGATATTATGGGGTCCCAGAAACGATCTGTACATGCCTACTCCGTGTTAGAGTATTTTACAAAATACAGGCCCAAAACATGCTCAAAATCGAAGTTTTAGGTGCCCAAAAGTCGATATGTGCATGCATCTTCAGTACCCGTTTATATCTCAAATTCAGGCTCAAAACACCCGAAAATTCGATATTTTGGGGTCCCAGAAGCGATCTGTACATGCCTACTCCGTGTTAGAGTATTTTCAAAATACATGCCCAAAACATGCTGAAAATCGATATTTTAGATGCCCAAAGTCAATATGTGCATGTATCTTCTGTACCTGTTTATATATCAAATTCAGGCTGAAAACACTCGAAAATTCAATATTTTGGGGTCCCAGAAGCAATCTGTACATGCCTACTCGGTGCTAGAATATTTTCAAAATATAGGCTCAAAACATGCTAAAAATCGATATTTTAGGTGCCAAAAAGTCGATATCTCAAATTCAGTCCCAAAACACCCGAAACTTTGATATTTAGGGGTCCCAGAAGCGATCTGTACATGCCTACTCTGTGTTAGAGTATTTTTAAAATAAAGGCCAAAAACATACTGAATGTCGATCTTTTAGGTGCCCAAAAGTCAATATGTGCATGAATCTTCTGTACGCGTTTATATCTCAAATTCTGGCCCTAAACACCCGAAAATTCGATATTTTGGGGTCCTAGAAGCGATCTGTACATGCCTACTCCGTGTTAAGAGTATTTTCAAAATACAGGCCAAAAAGATACTGAAAATCGATCTTTTAGGTGCCCAAAAGTCGATATGTGCATGCATCTTCTGTACCCGTTTATATCTCAAATTCTGGTCCTAAACACCCGAAAATTCAATATTTTGGGGTCCCAGAAGCAATCTGTACATGCCTACTCAGTGCTAGAATATTTTAAAAATATAGGCTAAAAACATGCTCAAAATCGATATTTTAAGGGCCAATAAGTCGATATCTCAAATTAAGGCCCAAAACACCCGAAAATTCGATATTTAGGGGTCCCAGAAGCGATCTGTACATGCCTACTCAGTGCTAGAATATTTTCAAAATATAGGCTCAAAACATGCTAAAAATCGATATTTTAGGTGCGTACAGGCGATATCTCAAATTCAGGCCCAAAACCCCCGAAAATTCGATATTATGGGGTCCCAGAAGCGATCTGTACATGCCTACTCCGTGTTAGAGTATTTTACAAAATACAGGCCCAAAACATGCTCAAAATCGATGTTTTAGGTGCCCAAAAGTCGATATGTGCATGCATCTTCAGTACCCGTTTATATCTCAAATTCAGGCTCAAAACACCCGAAAATTCGATATTTTGGGGTCCCAGAAGCGATCTGTACATGCCTAGTCAGTGCTAGAATGTTTTCAAAATATAGGCTCAAAACATGCTCAAAATCGATATTTTAGGTGCCCAAAAGTCGATATGTGCATGCATCTTCTGTACCCGTTTATATCTCAAATTCAGGCTCAAAACACCGGAAAATTCAATATTTTGGGGTCCCAGAATCAATCTGTACATGCCTACTCAGTGCTAGAATATTTTCAAAATATAGGCTAAAAACATGCTAAAAATCGATATTTTAGGTGCCAAAAAGTCGATATCTCAAATTCAGTCCCAAAACACCCGAAAATTCGATATTTAGGGGTCCCAGAAGGGATCTGTACATGCCTACTCCGTGTTAGAGTATTTTCAAAATACAGGCCAAAAACATACTGAAAATCGATCTTTTAGGTGCCCAAAAGTCGATATGTGCATGCATCTTCTGTACCCGTTTATATCTCAAATTCAGGCTCAAAACACCCGAAAATTCGATTTTTTGGGGTCCCAGAAGCGATCTGTACATGCCTACTCAGTGCTAGAATGTTTTCAAAATATAGGCTCAAAACATGCTCAAAATCGATATTTTAGGTGCCCAAAAGTCGATATGTGCATGCATCTTCTGTACTCGTTTATATCTCAAATTCATGCCCAAAACACCCGAAAATTCGATATTTTGGGGTCCCAGAAGCGATCTGTACATGCCTACTCAGTGCTAGAATATTTTCAAAATATAGGCTCAAAACATGCTAAAAATCGATATTTTAGGTGCGGACAGGCGATATCTCAAATTCAGGCCCAAAACACCGGAAAATTCGATATTATGGGGTCCCAGAAACGATCTGTACATGCCTACTCCGTGTTAGAGTATTTTACAAATTACAGGCCCAAAACATGCTTAAAATCGATGTTTTAGGTGCCCAAAAGTCGATATGTGCATGCATCTTCAGTACCCGTTTATATCTCAAATTCAGGCTCAAAACACCCGAAAATTCGATATTTTGGGGTCCCAGAAGCGATCTGTACATGCCTACTCAGTGCTAGAATGTTTTCAAAATATAGGCTCAAAACATGCTCAAAATCGATATTTTAGGTGCCCAAAAGTCGATATGTGCATGCATCTTCTGTACCCGTTTATATCTCAAATTCAGGCTCAAAACACCGAAAAATTCAATATTTTGGGGTCCCAGAAGCAATCTGTACATGCCTACTCAGTGCTAGAATATTTTCAAAATATAGGCTAAAAACATGCTAAAAATCGATATTTTAGGTGCCAAAAAGTCAAAATCTCAAATTCAGTCCCAAAACACCCGAAAATTCGATATTTAGGGGTCCCAGAAGGGATCTGTACATGCCTACTCCGTGTTAGAGTATTTTCAAAATACAGGCCAAAAACATACTGAAAATCGATCTTTTAGGTGCCCAAAAGTCGATATGTGCATGCATCTTCTGTACCCGTTTATATCTCAAATTCAGGCTCAAAACACCCGAAAATTCGATATTTTGGGGTCCCAGAAGCGATCTGTACATGCCTACTCAGTGCTAGAATGTTTTCAAAAAATAGGCTCAAAACATGCTCAAAATCGATATTTTAGGTGCCCAAAAGTCGATATGTGCATGCATCTTCTGTACCCGTTTATATCTCAAATTCAGGCTCAAAACACCCGAAAATTCGATATTTTGGGGTCCCAGAAGCGATCTGTACATGCCTACTCAGTGCTAGAATGTTTTCAAAATATAGGCTCAAAACATGCTCAAAATCGATATTTTAGGTGCCCAAAAGTCGATATGTGCATGCATTTTCTGTACTCGTTTATATCTCAAATTCAGGCCCAAAACACCCGAAAATTCGATATTTTTGGGTCCCAGAAGTGATCTGTACATGCCTACTCAGTGCTAGAATATTTTCAAAATATAGGCTCAAAACATGCTAAAAATCGATATTTTAGGTGCGGACAGGCGATATCTCAAATTCAGGCCCAAAACACCGGAAAATTCGATATTTAGGGGTCCCAGAAGCGATCTGTACATGCTTACTCCGTGTTAGAGTATTTTACAAAATACAGGCCCAAAACATGCTCAAAATCGATGTTTTAGGTGCCCAAAAGTCGATATGTGCATGCATCTTCTGTACCCGTTTATATCTCAAATTCTGGCCCTAAACACCCGAAAATTCTATATTTAGGTGTCCCAGAAGCGATCTGTACATGCCTACTCCGTGTTATAGTATTTTCAAAATTCAGGCCCAAAACATGCTGAAAATCGATATTTTTGGTGCCCAAAGTCAATATGTGTATGCATCTTCTATATTCGTTTATATCTCAAATTCAGGCTCAAAACACCCGAAAATTCGATATTTTGGGGTCCCAGAAGCGATCTGTACATGCCTACTCAGTGCTAGAATGTTTTCAAAATATAGGCTCAAAACATGCTCAAAATCGATATTTTAGGTGCCCAAAAGTCGATATGTGCATGCATTTTCTGTACTCGTTTATATCTCAAATTCAGGCCCAAAACACCCGAAAATTCGATATTTTTGGGTCCCAGAAGTGATCTGTACATGCCTACTCAGTGCTAGAATATTTTCAAAATATAGGCTCAAAACATGCTAAAAATCGATATTTTAGGTGCGGACAGGCGATATCTCAAATTCAGGCCCAAAACACCGGAAAATTCGATATTTAGGGGTCCCAGAAGCGATCTGTACATGCTTACTCCGTGTTAGAGTATTTTACAAAATACAGGCCCAAAACATGCTCAAAATCGATGTTTTAGGTGCCCAAAAGTCGATATGTGCATGCATCTTCAGAACCCGTTTTTATCTCAAATTCAGGCTCAAAACACCCGAAAATTCGATATTTTGGGGTCCCAGAAGCAATCTGTACATGCATACTCCGTGTTAGAGTATTTTCAAAATACATGCCCAAAACATGCTGAAAATCGATATTTTAGATGCCCAAAGTCAATATGTGCATGTATCTTCTGTACCCGTTTATATCTCAAATTCAGGCTCAAAACACCCGAAAATTCAATATTTTGGGGTCCCAGAAGCAATCTGTACATGCCTACTTAGTGCTAGAATATTTTCAAAATATAGGCTCAAAACATGCTAAAAATCGATATTTTAGGTGCCAAAAAGTCGATATCTCAAATTCAGTCCCAAAACACCCGAAAATTCAATATTTAGGGGTCCCAGAAGCGATCTGTACATGCCTACTCCGTGTTAGAGAATTTTCAACATACAGGCCAAAAACATACTGAAAATCGATCCTTTAGGTGCCCAAAAGTCGATATGTGCATGCATCTTCTGTACCCGTTTATATCTGAAATTCTGGCCCTAAACACCCGAAAATTCAATATTTTGGGGTCCCAGAAGCGATCTGTACATGCCTACTCAGTGTTAGAGTATTTTCAAAATTCAAGCCAAAAACATACTAAAAATCGATCTTTTAGGTACCCAAAAGTCGATATGTGCATGCATTTTCTGTACCCGTTTATATCTCAAATTCTGACCCTAAACTCCCGAAAATTCGATATTTTTGGGTCCCAGAAGCGATCTGTACATGCCTACTCAGTGCTAGAATGTTTTCAAAATAGAGGCTCAAAACATGCTCAAAATCGATATTTTAGGTGCCCAAAAGTCGATATGTGCATGCATCTTCTGTACTCGTTTATATCTCAAATTCAAGCTCAAAACACCCGAAAATTCGATATTTTGGGGTCCCAGAAGCGATCTGTACATGCCTACTCAGTGATAGAATATTTTCAAAATATAGGCAAAAAACATGCTAAAAATCGATATTTTAGGAGCCAAAAAGTCGATATCTCAAATTCTGTCCCAAAACAACCGAAACTTTGATATTTAGGGGTCCCAGAAGCGATCTGTACATGCCTGCTCTGTGTTAGAGTATTTTCAAAATACAGGCCAAAATCATACTGAAAATCGATCTTTTAGGTGCCCAAAAGTCAATATGTGCATGAATCTTCTGTACGCGTTTATATCTCAAATTCTGGCCCTAAACACCCGAAAATTCGATATTTTGGGTTCCCAGAAGCGATCTGTACATGCCTACTCCGTGTTAAGAGTATTTTCAAAATTCAGGCCAAAAAGATACTGAAAATCGATCTTTTAGGTGACCAAAAGTCGATATGTGCATGCATCTTCTGTACCCGTTTATATCTCAAATTCTGGCCCTAAACACCCGAAAATTCAATATTTTGGGGTCCCAGAAGCAATCTGTATATGCCTACTCAGTGCTAGAATATTTTCAAAATATAGGCTAAAAAATGCTCAAAATCGATATTTTAAGGGCCAATAAGTCGATATCTCAAATTAAGGCCCAAAACACCCGAAAATTCTATATTTAGGGGTCCCAGAAGCGATCTGTACATGCCTACTCCGTGTTAGAGTATTTACAAAATACAGGCCCAAAACATGCTCAAAATCGATGTTTTAGGTGCCCAAAAGTCGATATGTGCATGCATATTCTGTACTCGTTTATATCTCAAATTCAGGCTCAAAACACCCGAAAATTCGATATTTTGGGGTCCCAGAAGCGATCTGTACATGCCTTCTCAGTGCTAGAATATTTTCAAAATATTGGCTCAAAACATGCTAAAAATCGATATTTTAGGTGCGTAAAGGCGATATCTCAAATTCAGGCTCAAAACACCCGAAAATTCGATATTATGGGGTCCCAGAAGCGATCTGTACATGCCTACTCCGTGTTAGAGTATTTACAAAATACAGCCCCAAAACATGCTCAAAATCTATGTTTTAGGTGCCCAAAAGTCGATATGTGCATGCATCTTCAGTACCCGTTTATATCTCAAATTCAGGCTCAAAACACCCGAAAATTCTATATTTTTGGGTCCCAGAAGCGATCGGTACATGCCTACTCCGTGTTAGAGTATTTTCAAAATACATGCCTAAAACATGCTGAAAATCGATATTTTAGATTCCCAAAGTCAATATGTGCATGTATCTTCTGTACCCGTTTATATCTCAAATTCAGGCTCAAAACACACGAAAATTCGATATTTAGGGGTCCCAGAAGCGATCTGTACATGCCTACCCCGTGTTAGAGTATTTTCAAAATACAGGCCAAAAACATACTGAAAATCGATCTTTTAGGTGCCCAAAAGTCGATATGTGCATGCATCTTCTGTACCCGTTTATATCTCAAATTCTGGCCCTAAACACCCGAAAATTCAATATTTTGGGGTCCCAGAAGCAATCTGTACATGCCTACTCAGTGCTAGAATGTTTTCAAAATATAGGCTCAAAACATGCTCAAAATCGATATTTTAGGTGCCCAAAAGTCGATATGTGCATGCATCTTCTGTACTCGTATATATCTCAAATTCAGGCTTTAAACACCCGAAAATTCGATATTTTGGGGTCCCAGAAGCGATCTGTACATGCCTACTCAGTGCTAGAATATTTTCAAAATATAAGCGATCTATACATGCCTACTCCGTGTTAGAGTATTTTCAAAATACAGGCCCAAAACATGCTGAAAATCGATATTTTAGAAGCCCAAAGTCAATATGTTCATCTATCTTCTGTACCCGTTTATATCTCAAATTTAGGCTCAAAATATCCGAAAATTCAATATTTTCGGGTCCCAGAAGCAATCTGTACATGCCTACTAAGTGCTAGAATATTTTCAAAATATAGGCTCAAAACATGCTAAAAATCGATATTTTAGGTGCCAAAAAGTCGATATCTCAAATTCAGTCCCAAAACACCCGAAAATTCGATATTTAGGGGTCCCAGAAGCGATCTGTACATGCCTACTCCGTGTTAGAGTATTTTCAAAATATAAGCTAAAAACATGCTAAAAATCGATATTTTAGGTGCCAAAAAGTCGATATCTCAAATTCAGTCCCAAAACACCCGAAAATTCGATATTTAGGGGTCCCAGAAGCGATCTGTACATGCCTCCTCCGTGTTAGAGTATTTTCAAAATACAGTCCAAAAACATACTGAAAATCGATCTTTTAGGTGCCCAAAAGTCGATATGTGCATGCACCTTCAGTACCCGTTTATATCTCAAATTCAGGCTCAAAACACCCGAAAATTCTATATTTGGGGGTCCCAGAAGCGATCTGTACATGCCTACTCCTTGTTAGAGTATTTTCAAAATACATGCCCAAAACATGCTGAAAATCGATATTTTAGATGCCCAAAGTCAATATGTGCATGGATCTTCTGTACCCGTTTATACCTCGAATTCAGGCTCAAAACACCCGAGAATTCAATATTTTGCGGTCCCAGAAGCAATCTGTACATGCCTACTCAGTGCTAGAATATTTTCAAAATATAGGCTCAAAACATGCTAAAAATCGATATTTTAAGGGGTTAAGTGCCAAAAAGTCGATATCTCAAATTAAGGCCCAAAACACCTTAAAATTCGATATTTAGTGGTCCCAGAAGCGATCTGTACATGCCTACTCAGTGCTAGAATGTTTTAAAAATATTGGCTCAAAACATGTTCAAAATCCATATTTTAGGTGCCCAAAAGTCGATATGTGCATGCATATTCTGTCCTCATTTATATCTCAAATTCAGGCTCAAAACACCCGAAAATTCGATATATTGGGGTCCCAGAAGCGATCTGTACATACCTACTCAGTGCTTGAATATTTTCAAAATATAGGCTCAAAACATGCTACAAATTTTTATTTTAGATGCGTAAAGTCGATATCTCAAATTAAGGCCGAAAACACCCGAAAATTCGATATTTAGGGGTCCCAGAAGCGATCTGTACATGCCTACACCGTGTTAGAGTATTTTCAAAATACATGCTCAAAACATGCTGAAAATCGATATTTTAGAAGCCCAAAGTCAATATGTTCATGTATCTTCTGTACCCGTTTATATCTCAAATTCAGGCTCAAAACACCCGAAAATTCAATATTTTGGGGTCCCAGAAGCAATCTGTACATGCCTACTCAGTGCTAGAATATTTTCAAAATATAGGCACAAAACATGCTAAAAATCGATATTTTAGGTGCCAAAAAGTCGATATCTCAAATTCAGTCCCAAAACACCCGAAAATTCGATATTTAGGGGTCCCAGAAGCGATCTGTACATGCCTACTCCGTGTTAGAGTATTTTCAAAATACAGGCCAAAAACATACTGAAAATCGATCTCTTAGGTGCTCAAAAGTCGATATGTGCATGCATCTTCTGTACCCGTTTATATCTCAAATTCTGGCCCTAAACACCCGAAAATTCAATATTTTTGGGTCCCAGAAGCGATCTGTACATGCCTACTCAGTGCTAGAATGTTTTCAAAATATAGGCTCAAAACATGCTCAAAATCGATATTTTAGGTGCCCAAAAGTCGATATGTGCATGCATCTTCTGTACTCGTTTATATCTCAAATTCAAGCTAAAAACTCCCGAAAATTCGATATTTTGGGGTCCCAGAAGCGATCTGTACATGCATACTCAGTGCTAGAATGTTTTCAAAATATAGGCTCAAAACATGCTGAAAATCGATATTTTAGGTGCCCAAAAGTCGATATGTGCATGCATCTTCTGTACTCGTTTATATCACAAATTCAAGCTCAAAACACCCGAAAATTCGATATTTTGGGGTCCCAGAAAAGATCTGTACATGCCTACTCAGTGCTAGGATATTTTCAAAATATAAGCTCAAAACATGCTAAAAATCGATATTTTAGGTGCGTAAAGGCGATAGCTCAAATTCAGGCCCAAAACACCCGAAAATTCGATATTTTGGGGTCCCAGAAGCGATCTGTACATGCCTACTCCGTGTTAGAGTATTTTCAAAATACAGGCCCAAAACATGCTCAAAATCGATATTTTAGATGCCCAAAGTCAATATGTGCATGTATCTTCTGTACCCGTTTATATCTCAAATTCAGGCTCAAAACACCCGAAAATTCAATATTTTGGGGTCCCAGAAGCGATCTGTACATGCCTACTCAGTGCTAGAAAATTTTCAATATATAGGCTAAAAACATGCTAAAAATCGATGTTTTAGGTTCCCAAAAGTCGATATGTGCATGCACCGTCAGTACCCGTTTATATCTCAAATTCTGGCTCAAAACACCCGAAAATTCGATATTTTGGGGTCCCAGAAGCGATCTGTACATGCCTACTCCGTGTTAGAGTATTTTCAAAATACATGCCCAAAACATGCTGAAAATCGATATTTTAGATGCCCAAAATCAATATGTGCATGTATCTTCTGTACCCGTTTATATCTCAAATTCAGGCTCAAAACACCCGAAAAATCAATATTTTGGGGTCCCAGAAGCAATCTGTAGATGCCTACTCAGTGCTAGAATATTTTCATAATATAGGCAAAAAAACATGCTAAAAATCGAAATTTTAGGTGCCAAAAAGTCGATATCTCAAATTAAGGCCCAAAACACCCGAAAATTCGATATTTAGGGGTCCCAGAAGCGATCTCTACATGCCTACTCAGTGCTAGAATGTTTTCAAAATATAGGCTCAAAACATGCTCAAAATCGATACTTTAGGTGCCCAAAAGTCGATATGTGCATGCATCTTCTGTACTCATTTATATCTCAAATTCGGGCTCAAAACACCGTAAAATTCGATATATTGGGGTCCCAGAAGCAATCTGTACATGCCTACTAAGTGCTAGAATGTTTTCAAAATATAGGCTCAAAACATGCTAAAAATCGATATTTTAGGTGCCCAAAAGACGATATGTGCACGCACATTCAGTACCCGTTTATATCTCAAATTCAGGCTCAAAAAACCCGAAAATTCGATTTTTAGGGGTCCCAGAAGCGATCTGTACATGCCTAGTCCGTGTTAGAGTATTTTCAAAATACAGGCTAAAAACATGTTCAAAATCGATATTTTAGGTGCCCAAAAGTCGATATGTGCATGCATATTCTGTCCTCATTTATATCTCAAATTCAGGCTCAAAACACCCGAAAATTCGATATATTGGGGTCCCAGAAGCGATCTGTACATACCTACTCAGTGCTTGAATATTTTCAAAATATAGGCTCAAAACATGCTAAAAATCGATATTTTAGGTGCGTAAAGGCGATATCTCAAATTAAGGCTCAAAACACCCGAAAATTCGATATTTTGTGGTCCCAGAAGCGATCTGTACATGCCTACTCCGTGTTAGAGTATTTTCAAAATACATGTCCAAAACATGCTGAAAATCGATATTTTAGATGCCCAAAGTCAATATGTGCATGTATCTTCTGTACCCGTTTATATCTCAAATTCAGGCTCAAAACACCCGAAAAATCAATATTTTGGGGTCCGAGAAGCAATCTGTAGATGCCTACTCAGTGCTAGAATATTTTCATAATATAGGCAAAAAAACATGCTAAAAATCAAAATTTTAGGTGCCAAAAAGTCGATATCTCAAATAAAGGCCCAAAACACCCGAAAATTCGATATTTAGGGGTCCCAGAAGCGATCTCTACATGCCTACTCAGTGCTAGAATGTTTTCAAAATATAGGCTCAAAACATGCTCAAAATCGATACTTTAGGTGCCCAAAAGTCGATATGTGCATGCATCTTCTGTACTCATTTATATCTCAAATTCAGGCTCAAAACACCCGAAAATTCGATATATTGGGGTCCCAGAAGCAATCTGTACATGCCTACTAAGTGCTAGAATGTTTTCAAAATATAGGCTCAAAACATGCTAAAAATCGATATTTTAGGTGCCCAAAAGACGATATGTGCAAGCACATTCAGTACCCGTTTATATCTCAAATTCAGGCTCAAAACACCTGAAAATTCGATATTTTTGGGTCCCAGAAGCGATCTGTACATGCCTAGTCCGTGTTAGAGTATTTTCAAAATACAGGCTAAAAACATGCTGAAAATCGATCTTTTAGGTGCCCAAAAGTCGATATATGCATACATCTTCTGTACCCGTTTATATCTCAAATTCTGGCCCTAAACACCCGAAAATTCAATATTTTGGGGTCCCAGAAGCGATCTGTACATGCCTACTCAGTGCTAGAATGTTTTCAAAATATAGGCTCAAAACATGCTTAAAATCGATATGTTAGGTGCCCAAAAGTCGATATGTGCATGCATATTCTGTACTCGTTTATATCTCAAATTCAAGCTCAAAACACCCGAAAATTCGATATTTTGGGGTCCCAGAAGCGATCTGTACATGCCTACTCAGTGCTAGAATATTTTCAAAATATAAGCTCAAAACATGCTAAAATCGATATTTTAGGTGCGTAAAGGCGATAGCTCAAATTCAGGCCCAAAACACCCGAAAATTCGATATTTTGGGGTCCCAGAAGCGATCTGTACATGCCTACTCCATGTTAGAGTATTTTCAAAATACAGGCCCAAAACATGCTCAAAATCGATGTTTTATGTTCCCAAAAGTCGATATGTGCATGCATCTTCAGTACCCGTTTATATCTCAAATTCAGGCTCAAAACACCCGAAAATTCGATATTTTGGGGTCCCAGAAGCGATCTGTACATGCCTACTCAGTGGTAGGATATTTTCAAAATATAAGCTCAAAACATGCTCAAAATCGATATTGTAGATGCCCAAAGTCAAAATGTGCATGTATCTTCTGTACCCGTTTATACCTCAAATTCAGGCTCAAAACACCCGAAAATTCAATATTTTGGGGTCCCAGAAGCAATCTGTACATGCCTACTCAGTGCTAGAATATTTTCAAAATATAGGCTAAAAACATGCTAAAAATCGATATTTTAGGTGCCAAAAAGTCGATATCTCAAATTAAGGCCCAAAACACCTGAAAATTCGATATTTAGTGGTCCCAGAATCGATCTGTACATGCCTACTCAGTGCTAGAATGTTTTCAAAATATAGGCTCAAAACATGTTCAAAATCGATATTTTAGGTGCCCAAAAGTCAATATGTGCATGCATCTTCTGTACTCATTTATATCTCAAATTCAGGCTCAAAACACCCGAAAATTCGATGTATTGGAGTCCCAGAAGCGATCTGTACATGCCTACTCAGTGCTTGAATATTTTCAAAATATAGGCTCAAAACATGCTAAAAATCGATATTTTAGGTGCGTAAAGGCGATATCTCAAATTCAGGCTCAAAACACCCGAAAATTCGATATTTTGAGGTCCCAAAAGCGATCTGTACATGCCTACTCCGTGTTAGAGTATTTTCAAAATACAGGCACAAAACATGCTCAAAATCGATATTTTAGATGCCCAAAGTCTATATGTGCATGTATCTTCTGTACTCATTTATATCTCAAATTCAAGCTCAAAACACCCAAAAATTCGATATATTGGAGTCCCAGAAGCGATCTGTACATGCCTACTCAGTGCTTGAATATTTTCAAAATATAGGCTCAAAACATGCTAAAAATCGATATTTTAGGTGAGTAAAGGCGATATCTCAAATTAAGGCCCAAAACACCCGAAAATTCGATATTTTGGGGTCCCAGAAGCGATCTGTACATGCCTACTGAAAATCGATCTTTTAGGTGCCCAAAAGTCGATATGTGCATGCATCCTCTGTACCCGTTTATATCTCAAATTCTGACCCTAAACACCCGAAAATTCGATATTTTTGGGTCCCAGAAGCGATCTGTACATGCCTACTCAGTGCTAGAATATTTTCAAAATATAGGCTCAAAACATGCTCAAAATCGATATTTTAGGTGCCCAAAAGTCGATACGTGCATGCATCTTCTGTACCCGTTTATATCTCAAATTTTGGCCCTAAACACCCGAAAATTCAATATTTTGGGGTCCCAGAAGCAATCTGTACATGCCTACTCATTGCTAGAATATTTCCAAATATAGGCTCAAAACATGCTAAAAATCGATATTTTAGGTACCAAAAAGTCGATATCTCAAATTAAGGCCCAAAACACATGAAAATTCGATATTTAGTGGTCCCAGAAGCGATCTGTACATGCCTACTCAGTGCTAGAATATTTTCAAAATATAGGCTGAAAACATGCTAAAAATCGATATTTTCGGTGCGTAAAGGCGATATCTCAAATTCAGGCTCAAAACACCCGAAAATTCGATATTTTGGGGTCCCAAAAGCGATCTGTACATGCCTACTCCGTGTTAGAGTATTTTCAAAATACAGGCCCAAAACATGCTCAAAATCGATATTTTGGATGCCCAAAGTCTATATGTGCATGTATCTTCTGTACTCATTTATATCTCAAATTCAAGCTCCAAACACCCAAAAATTCGATATATTGGAGTCCCAGAAGCGATCTGTACATGAATACTTAGTGCTTTAATATTTTCAAAATATAGGCTCAAAACATGCTAAAAATCGATATTTTAGGTGAGTAAAGGCAATATCTCAAATTAAGGCCCAAAACACCCGAAAATTCGATATTTTGGGGTCACAGAAGCGATCTGTACATGCCTACTGAAAATCGATCTTTTAGGTGCCCAAAAGTCGATATGTGCATTCATCCTCTGTACCCGTTTATATCTCAAATTCTGGCCCTAAACACCCGAAAATTCGATATTTTTGGGTCCCAGAAGCGATCTGTACATGCCTACTCAGTGCTAGAATGTTTTCAAAATATAGGCTCAAAACATGCTCAAAATCGATATTTTAGGTGCCCAAAAGTCGATACGTGCATGCATCTTCTGTACCCGTTTATATCTCAAATTTTGGCCCTAAACACCCGAAAATTCAATATTTTGGGGTCCCAGAAGCAATCTGTACATGTCTACTCATTGCTAGAATATTTCCAAATATAGGCTCAAAACATGCTAAAAATCGATATTTTAGGTGCCAAAAAGTCGATATCTCAAATTAAGGCCCAAAACACCTGAAAATTCGATATTTAGTGGTCCCAGAAGCGATCTGTACATGCCTACTCAGTGCTAGAATGTTTTCAAAATATAGGCTCAAAACATGTTCAAAATCGATATTTTAGGTGCCCAAAAGTCGATATGTGCATGCATCTTCTGTACTCATTTAAAGCTCAAATTCAAGCTCAAAACACCCAAAAATTCGATATATTGGAGTCCCAGAAGCGATCTGTACATGCCTACTCAGTGCTTGAATATTTTCAATATATAGGCTCAAAACATGCTAAAAATCGATATTTTAGGTGAGTAAAGGCGATATCTCAAATTCAGGCTCAAAACACCTGAAAATTCAATATTTTGGGGTCCCAGAAGCGATCTGTACATGCCTAGTCCGTGTTAGAGTATTTTCGAAATACAGGCTAAAAACATGCTGAAAATCGATCTTTTAGGTGCCCAAAAGTCGATATGTGCATACATCTTCTGTACCCGTTTATATATCAAATTCTGGCCCTAAACACCCGAAAATTCAATATTTTGGGGTCCCAGAAGCGATCTGTACATGCCTACTCAGTGCTAGAATGTTTTCAAAATATAGGCTCAAAACATGCTCAAAATCGATATGTTAGGTGCCCAAAAGTCGATATGTGCAAGCATATTCTGTACTCGTTTATATCTCAAATTCAAGCTCAAAACACCCGAAAATTCGATATTTTGGGGTCCCAGAAGCGATCTGTACATGCCTACTCAGTGCTAGAATATTTTCAAAACATAAGCTCAAAACATGCTAAAAATCGATATTTTAGGTGCGTAAAGGCGATAGCTCAAATTCAGGCCCAAAACACCCGAAAATTCGATATTTTGGGGTCCCAGAAGGGATCTGTACATGCCTACTCCGTGTTAGAGTATTTTCAAAATACAGGCCCAAAACATGCTCAAAATCGATATTTTAGATGCCCAAAGTCTATATGTGCATGTATCTTCTGTACTCATTTATATCTCAAATTCAAGCTCAAAACACCCAAAAATTCGATATATTGGAGTCCCAGAAGCGATCTGTACATGCCTACTCAGTGCAAGAATATTTTCAAAATATAGGCTCAAAACATGCTAAAAATCGATATTTTAGGTGCGTAAAGGCGATATCTCAAATTCAGGCTCAAAACACCCGAAAATTCGATATTTTGGGGTCCCAAAAGCGATCTGTACATGCCTACTCCGTGTTAGAGTATTTTCAAAATACAGGCCCAAAACATGCTCAAAATCGATATTTTAGATGCCCAAAGTCTATATGTGCATGTATCTTCTGTACTCATTTATATCTCAAATTCAAGCTCCAAACACCCAAAAATTCGATATATTGGAGTCCCAGAAGCGATCTGTACATGCCTACTTAGTGCTTTAATATTTTCAAAATATAGGCTCAAAACATGCTAAAAATCGATATTTTAGGTGAGTAAAGGCAATATCTCAAATTAAGGCCCAAAACACCCGAAAATTCGATATTTTGGGGTCACAGAAGCGATCTGTACATGCCTACTGAAAATCGATCTTTTAGGTGCCCAAAAGTCGATATGTGCATGCATCCTCTGTACCCGTTTATATCTCAAATTCTGGCCCTAAACACCCGAAAATTCGATATTTTTGGGTCCCAGAAGCGATCTGTACATGCCTACTCAGTGCTAGAATGTTTTCAAAATATAGGCTCAAAACATGCTCAAAATCGATATTTTAGGTGCCCAAAAGTCGATACGTGCATGCATCTTCTGTACCCGTTTATATCTCAAATTTTGGCCCTAAACACCCGAAAATTCAATATTTTGGGGTCCCAGAAGCAATCTGTACATGTCTACTCATTGCTAGAATATTTCCAAATATAGGCTCAAAACATGCTAAAAATCGATATTTTAGGTGCCAAAAAGTCGATATCTCAAATTAAGGCCCAAAACACCTGAAAATTCGATATTTAGTGGTCCCAGAAGCGATCTGTACATGCCTACTCAGTGCTAGAATGTTTTCAAAATATAGGCTCAAAACATGTTCAAAATCGATATTTTAGGTGCCCAAAAGTCGATATGTGCATGCATCTTCTGTACTCATTTAAAGCTCAAATTCAAGCTCAAAACACCCAAAAATTCGATATATTGGAGTCCCAGAAGCGATCTGTACATGCCTACTCAGTGCTTGAATATTTTCAATATATAGGCTCAAAACATGCTAAAAATCGATATTTTAGGTGAGTAAAGGCGATATCTCAAATTCAGGCTCAAAACACCTGAAAATTCAATATTTTGGGGTCCCAGAAGCGATCTGTACATGCCTAGTCCGTGTTAGAGTATTTTCGAAATACAGGCTAAAAACATGCTGAAAATCGATCTTTTAGGTGCCCAAAAGTCGATATGTGCATACATCTTCTGTACCCGTTTATATATCAAATTCTGGCCCTAAACACCCGAAAATTCAATATTTTGGGGTCCCAGAAGCGATCTGTACATGCCTACTCAGTGCTAGAATGTTTTCAAAATATAGGCTCAAAACATGCTCAAAATCGATATGTTAGGTGCCCAAAAGTCGATATGTGCATGCATATTCTGTACTCGTTTATATCTCAAATTCAAGCTCAAAACACCCGAAAATTCGATATTTTGGGGTCCCAGAAGCGATCTGTACATGCCTACTCAGTGCTAGAATATTTTCAAAACATAAGCTCAAAACATGCTAAAAATCGATATTTTAGGTGCGTAAAGGCGATAGCTCAAATTCAGGCCCAAAACACCCGAAAATTCGATATTTTGGGGTCCCAGAAGGGATCTGTACATGCCTACTCCGTGTTAGAGTATTTTCAAAATACAGGCCCAAAACATGCTCAAAATCGATATTTTAGATGCCCAAAGTCTATATGTGCATGTATCTTCTGTACTCATTTATATCTCAAATTCAAGCTCAAAACACCCAAAAATTCGATATATTGGAGTCCCAGAAGCGATCTGTACATGCCTACTCAGTGCTTGAATATTTTCAAAATATAGGCTCAAAACATGCTAAAAATCGATATTTTAGGTGAGTAAAGGCGATATCTCAAATTAAGGCCCAAAACACCCGAAAATTCGATATTTTGGGGTCCCAGAAGCGATCTGTACATGCCTACTGAAAATCGATCTTTTAGGTGCCCAAAAGTCGATATGTGCATGCATCCTCTGTACCCGTTTATATCTCAAATTCTGACCCTAAACACCCGAAAATTCGATATTTTTGGGTCCCAGAAGCGATCTGTACATGCCTACTCAGTGCTAGAATGTTTTCAAAATATAGGCTCAAAACATGCTCAAAATCGATATTTTAGGTGCCCAAAAGTCGATACGTGCATGCATCTTCTGTACCCGTTTATATCTCAAATTTTGGCCCTAAACACCCGAAAATTCAATATTTTGGGGTCCCAGAAGCAATCTGTACATGCCTACTCATTGCTAGAATATTTCCAAATATAGGCTCAAAACATGCTAAAAATCGATATTTTAGGTACCAAAAAGTCGATATCTCAAATTAAGGCCCAAAACACATGAAAATTCGATATTTAGTGGTCCCAGAAGCGATCTGTACATGCCTACTCAGTGCTAGAATATTTTCAAAATATAGGCTCAAAACATGCTAAAAATCGATATTTTCGGTGCGTAAAGGCGATATCTCAAATTCAGGCTCAAAACACCCGAAAATTCGATATTTTGGGGTCCCAAAAGCGATCTGTACATGCCTACTCCGTGTTAGAGTATTTTCAAAATACAGGCCCAAAACATGCTCAAAATCGATATTTTGGATGCCCAAAGTCTATATGTGCATGTATCTTCTATACTCATTTATATCTCAAATTCAAGATCAAAACACCCAAAAATTCGATATATTGGAGTCCAAGAAGCGATCTGTACATGCCTACTCAGTGCTTGAATATTTTCAAAATATAGGCTCAAAACATGCTAAAAATCGATATTTTAGGTGAGTAAAGGCGATATCTCAAATTAAGGCCCAAAACACCCGAAAATTCGATATTTTGGGGTCCCAGAAGCGATCTGTACATGCCTACTGAATATCGATCTTTTAGGTGCCCAAAAGTCGATATGTGCATGCATCCTCTGTACCCGTTTATATCTCAAATTCTGGCCCTAAACACCCGAAAATTCGATATTTTTGGGTCCCAGAAGCGATCTGTACATGACTACTCAGTGCTAGAATGTTTTCAAAATATAGGCTCAAAACATGCTCAAAATCGATATTTTAGGTGCCTAAAAGTCGATACGTGCATGCATCTTCTGTACCCGTTTATATCTCAAATTTTGGCCCTAAACACCCGAAAATTCAATATTTTGGGGTCCCAAAAGCAATCTGTACATGCCTACTCATTGCTAGAATATTTCCAAATATAGGCTCAAAACATGCTAAAAATCGATATTTTAGGTGCCAAAAAGTCGATATCTCAAATTAAGGCCCAAAACACCTGAAAATTCGATATTTAGTGGTCCCA
Source organism: Petrolisthes cinctipes (assembly GCA_033782935.1). Taxonomy (NCBI): domain Eukaryota; kingdom Metazoa; phylum Arthropoda; class Malacostraca; order Decapoda; family Porcellanidae; genus Petrolisthes; species Petrolisthes cinctipes. The sequence goes on along the minus strand of JAWQEG010000930.1, from coordinate 63,968 downwards.
GAAGCGATCTGTACATGCCTACTCAGTGCAAGAATATTTTCAAAATATAGGCTCAAAACATGCTAAAAATCGATATTTTAGGTGCGTAAAGGCGATATCTCAAATTCAGGCTCAAAACACCCGAAAATTCGATATTTTGGGGTCCCAAAAGCGATCTGTACATGCCTACTCCGTGTTAGAGTATTTTCAAAATACAGGCCCAAAACATGCTCAAAATCGATATTTTAGATGCCCAAAGTCTATATGTGCATGTATCTTCTGTACTCATTTATATCTCAAATTCAAGCTCAAAACACCCAAAAATTCGATATATTGGAGTCCCAGAAGCGATCTGTACATGCCTACTCAGTGCTTTAATATTTTCAAAATATAGGCTCAAAACATGCTAAAAATCGATATTTTAGGTGAGTAAATGCGATATCTCAAATTAAGGCCCAAAACACCCGAAAATTCGATATTTTGGGGTCACAGAAGCGATCTGTACATGCCTACTGAAAATCGATCTTTTAGGTGCCCAAAAGTCGATATGTGCATGCATCCTCTGTACCCGTTTATATCTCAAATTCTGGCCCTAAACACCCGAAAATTCGATATTTTTGGGTCCCAGAAGCGATCTGTACATGCCTACTCAGTGCTAGAATGTTTTCAAAATATAGGCTCAAAACATGCTCAAAATCGATATTTTAGGTGCCCAAAAGTCGATACGTGCATGCATCTTCTGTACCCGTTTATATCTCAAATTTTGGCCCTAAACACCCGAAAATTCAATATTTTGGGGTCCCTGAAGCAATCTGTACATGTCTACTCATTGCTAGAATATTTCCAAATATAGGCTCAAAACATGCTAAAAATCGATATTTTAGGTGCCAAAAAGTCGATATCTCAAATTAAGGCCCAAAACACCTGAAAATTCGATATTTAGTGGTCCCAGAAGCGATCTGTACATGCCTACTCAGTGCTAGAATGTTTTCAAAATATAGGCTCAAAACATGTTCAAAATCGATATTTTAGGTGCCCAAAAGTCGATATGTGCATGCATCTTCTGTACTCATTTAAAGCTCAAATTCAAGCTCAAAACACCCAAAAATTCGATATATTGGAGTCCCAGAAGCGATCTGTACATGCCTACTCAGTGCTTGAATATTTTCAATATATAGGCTCAAAACATGCTAAAAATCGATATTTTAGGTGAGTAAAGGCGATATCTCAAATTCAGGCTCAAAACACCTGAAAATTCAATATTTTGGGGTCCCAGAAGCGATCTGTACATGCCTAGTCCGTGTTAGAGTATTTTCAAAATACAGGCTAAAAACATGCTGAAAATCGATCTTTTAGGTGCCCAAAAGTCGATATGTGCATACATCTTCTGTACCCGTTTATATCTCAAATTCTGGCCCTAAACACCCGAAAATTCAATATTTTGGGGTCCCAGAAGCGATCTGTACATGCCTACTCAGTGCTAGAATGTTTTCAAAATATAGGCTCAAAACATGCTCAAAATCGATATGTTAGGTGCCCAAAAGTCGATATGTGCATGCATATTCTGTACTCGTTTATATCTCAAATTCAAGCTCAAAACACCCGAAAATTCGATATTTTGGGGTCCCAGAAGCGATCTGTACATGCCTACTCAGTGCTAGAATATTTTCAAAACATAAGCTCAAAACATGCTAAAAATCGATATTTTAGGTGCGTAAAGGCGATAGCTCAAATTCAGGCCCAAAACACCCGAAAATTCGATATTTTGGGGTCCCAGAAGCGATCTGTACATGCCTACTCCGTGTTAGAGTATTTTCAAAATACAGGCCCAAAACATGCTCAAAATCGATGTTTTATGTTCCCAAAAGTCGATATGTGCATGCATCTTCAGTACCCGTTTATATCTCAAATTCAGGCTCAAAACACCCGAAAATTCGATATTTTAGGGTCCCAGAAGCGATCTGTACATGCCTACTCCGTGTTAGAGTATTTTCAAAATACATGCCCAAAACATGCTCAAAATCGATATTGTAGATGCCCAAAGTCAAAATGTGCATATATCTTCTGTACCCGTTTATACCTCAAATTCAGGCTCAAAACACCCGAAAATTCAATATTTTGGGGTCCCAGAAGCAATCTGTACATGCCTACTCAGTGCTAGAATATTTTCAAAATATAGGCTAAAAACATGCTAAAAATCGATATTTTAGGTGCCAAAAAGTCGATATCTCAAATTAAGGCCCAAAACACCTGAAAATTCGATATTTAGTGGTCCCAGAATCGATCTGTACATGCCTACTCAGTGCTAGAATGTTTTCAAAATATAGGCTCAAAACATGTTCAAAATCGATATTTTAGGTGCCCAAAAGTCGATATGTGCATGCATCTTCTGTACTCATTTATATCTCAAATTCAGGCTCAAAACACCCGAAAATTCGATGTATTGGAGTCCCAGAAGCGATCTGTACATGCCTACTCAGTGCTTGAATATTTTCAAAATATAGGCTCAAAACATGCTAAAAATCGATATTTTAGGTGCGTAAAGGCGATATCTCAAATTCAGGCTCAAAACACCCGAAAATTCGATATTTTGGGGTCCCAAAAGCGATCTCTACATGCCTACTCCGTGTTAGAGTATTTTCAAAATACAGGCCCAAAACATGCTCAAAATCGATATTTTAGATGCCCAAAGTCTATATGTGCATGTATCTTCTGTACTCATTTATATCTCAAATTCAAGCTCAAAACACCCAAAAATTCGATATATTGGAGTCCCAGAAGCGATCTGTACATGCCTACTCAGTGCTTGAATATTTTCAAAATATAGGCTCAAAACATGCTAAAAATCGATATTTTAGGTGAGTAAAGGCGATATCTCAAATTAAGGCCCAAAACACCCGAAAATTCGATATTTTGGGGTCCCAGAAGCGATCTGTACATGCCTACTGAAAATCGATCTTTTAGGTGCCCAAAAGTCGATATGTGCATGCATCCTCTGTACCCGTTTATATCTCAAATTCTGGCCCTAAACACCCGAAAATTCGATATTTTTGGGTCCCAGAAGCGATCTGTACATGCCTACTCAGTGCTAGAATGTTTTCAAAATATAGGCTCAAAACATGCTCAAAATCGATATTTTAGGTGCCCAAAAGTCGATACGTGCATGCATCTTCTGTACCCGTTTATATCTCAAATTTTGGCCCTAAACACCCGAAAATTCAATATTTTGGGGTCCCAGAAGCAATCTGTACATGCCTACTCATTGCTAGAATATTTCCAAATATAGGCTCAAAACATGCTAAAAATCGATATTTTAGGTACCAAAAAGTCGATATCTCAAATTAAGGCCCAAAACACCTGAAAATTCGATATTTAGTGGTCCCAGAAGCGATCTGTACATGCCTACTCAGTGCTAGAATATTTTCAAAATATAGGCTCAAAACATGCTAAAAATCGATATTTTCGGTGCGTAAAGGCGATATCTCAAATTCAGGCTCAAAACACCCGAAAATTCGATATTTTGGGGTCCCAAAAGCGATCTGTACATGCCTACTCCGTTTTAGAGTATTTTCAAAATACAGGCCCAAAACATGCTCAAAATCGATATTTTGGATGCCCAAAGTCTATATGTGCATGTATCTTCTATACTCATTTATATCTCAAATTCAAGCTCAAAACACCTAAAAATTCGATATATTGGAGTCCCAGAAGCGATCTGTACATGCCTACTCAGTGCTTGAATATTTTCAAAATATAGGCTCAAAACATGCTAAAAATCGATATTTTAGGTGAGTAAAGGCGATATCTCAAATTAAGGCCCAAAACACCCGAAAATTCGATATTTTGGGGTCCCAGAAGCGATCTGTACATGCCTACTGAATATCGATTTTTTAGGTGCCCAAAAGTCGATATGTGCATGCATCCTCTGTACCCGTTTATATCTCAAATTCTGGCCCTAAACACCCGAAAATTCGATATTTTTGGGTCCCAGAAGCGATCTGTACATGCCTACTCAGTGCTAGAATGTTTTCAAAATATAGGCTCAAAACATGCTCAAAATCGATATTTTAGGTGCCTAAAAGTCGATACGTGCATGAATCTTCTGTACCCGTTTATATCTCAAATTTTGGCCCTAAACACCCGAAAATTCAATATTTTGGGGTCCCAGAAGCAATCTGTACATGCCTACTCATTGCTAGAATATTTCCAAATATAGGCTCAAAACATGCTAAAAATCGATATTTTAGGTGCCAAAAAGTCGATATCTCAAATTAAGGCCCAAAACACCTGAAAATTCGATATTTAGTGGTCCCAGAAGCGATCTGTACATGCCTACTCAGTGCTAGAATGTTTTCAAAATATAGGCTCAAAACATGTTCAAAATCGATATTTTAGGTGCCCAAAAGTCGATATGTGCATGCATCTTCTGTACTCATTTAAATCTCAAATTCAAGCTCAAAACACCCAAAAATTCGATATATTGGAGTCCCAGAAGCGATCTGTACATGCCTACTCAGTGCTTGAATATTTTCAATATATAGGCTCAAAACATGCTAAAAATCGATATTTTAGGTGAGTAAAGGCGATATCTCAAATTAAGGCCCAAAACACACGAAAATTCGATATTTTGGGGTCCCATAAGCGATCTGTACATGCCTACTCCGTGTTAGAATATTTTCAAAATATAGGCTAAAAACATGCTAAAAATCGATATTTTAGTTGCCTAAAAGTCAATACGTGCATGCATCTTCTGTACCCGTTTATATCTCAATTTCTGGCCCTAAAAACCCGAAAATTCAATATTTTTGGGTCCCAGAAGTAATCTGTACATGCCTACTACGTGTTAGAGTATTTTCAAAATACAGTCCCAAAACATGCTCAAAATCGATGCTTTAGGTGCCAAAAAGTCGAAATGTGCATGCACCTTCAGTACCCGTTTATATCTCAAATTCAGGCTCAGAACACCCGAAAATTCGATATTTTGGGGTCCCAGAAGCGATCTGTACATGCCTACTCCGTGTTAGAGTATTTTCAAAATACATGCCCAAAACATGCTGAAAATCGATATTTTAGATGCCCAAAGTCAATATGTGCATGTATCTTCTGTACCCGTTTATATCTCAAATTCAGGCTCAAAACACCCGAAAATTCAATATTTTGGGGTCCTAGAAGCAATCTGTAGATGCCTACTCAGTGCTAGAATATTTTCAAAATATAGGCAAAAAAACATGCTAAAAATCGATATTTTAGGTGCTAAAAAGTCGATATCTCAAATTAAGGCCCAAAACACCCGAAAATTCGATATTTAGGGGTCCCAGAATCGATCTGTACATGCCTACTCAGTGCTAGAATATTTTCAAAATATAGGCTCAAAACATGCTGAAAATCGATAATTTAGGTGCCCAAAAGTCGATATGTGCATGCATCTTCTGTACTCATTTATATCTCAAATTCAGGCTCAAAACACCCGAAAATTCGATATATTGGGGTCCCAGAAGCGATCTGTACATGCCTACTCAGTGCTAGAACGTTTTCAAAATATAGGCTCAAAACATGCTAAAAATCGATATTTTAGGTGCCCAAAAGTCGATATGTGCATGCATCTTCAGTACCCGTTTATATCTCAAATTCAGGCTCAAAACACCCGAAAATTCAATATTTTGGGGTCCCAGAAGCAATCTGTACATGCCTACTCAGTGCTAGAATATTTTCAAAATATAGGCTAAAAACATGCTAAAAATCGATATTTTAGGTGCCAAAAAGTCGATATCTCAAATTCAGTCCCAAAACACCCGAAAATTCGATATTTAGGGGTCGCAGAAGCGATCTGTACATGCCTACTCCGTGTTAGAGTATTTTCAAAATACTGGCCAAAAACATACTGAAAATCGATCTTTTAGGTGCCCAAAAGTCGATATGTGAAAGCATCTTCTGTACCCGTTTATATCTCAAATTCTGGCCCTAAACTCTCGAAAATACAATATTTTGGGGTCCCAGAAGCGATCTGTACATGCCTACTCAGTGCTAGAATGTTTACAAAATATAGGCTCAAAACATGCACAAAATCGATATTTTAGGTGCCCAAAAGTCGATATGTGCATGCATCTTCTGTACTCGTTTATATCTCAAATTCAGGCTCAAAACACCCGAAAATTCGATATTTTTGGGTCCCAGAAGCGATCTGTACATGCCTACAACTTGTTAGAGTATTTTCAAAATACATGCCCAAAACATGCTGAAAATCGATATTTTAGATGCCTAAAGTCAATATGTGCATGTATCTTCTGTACCCGTTTATATCTCAAATTCAGGCTCAAAACTCCCGAAAATTCAATATTTTGGGGTCTCAGAAGCAATCTGTAAATGCCTACTCAGTGCTAGAATATTTTCAAAATATAGGCTAAAAACATGCTAAAAATCGATATTTTAGGTACCAAAAAGTCGATATCTCAAATTAAGGCCCAAAACACCCGAAAATTCGATATTTAGGGGTCCCAGAAGCGATCTCTACATGCCTACTCAGTGCTAGAATGTTTTCAAAATATAGGCTCAAAACATGCTCAAAATCGATACTTTAGGTGCCCAAAAGTCGATATGTGCATGCATCTTCTGTACTCATTTATATCTCAAATTCAGGCTCAAAACACCCTAAAATTCGATATATTGGGGTCCCAGAAGCAATCTGTACATGCCTACTAAGTGCTAGAATGTTTTCAAAATATAGGCTCAAAACATGCTAAAAATCGATATTTTAGGTGCCCAAAAGACGATATGTGCAAGCACATTCAGTACCCGTTTATATCTCAAATTCAGGCTCAAAACACCTGAAAATTCAATATTTTGGGGTCCCAGAAGCGATCTGTACATGCCTAGTCCGTGTTAGAGTATTTTCAAAATACAGGCTAAAAACATGCTGAAAATCGATCTTTTAGGTGCCCAAAAGTCGATATGTGCATACATCTTCTGTACCCGTTTATATCTCAAATTCTGGCCCTAAACACCCGAAAATTCAATATTTTGGGGTCCCAGAAGCGATCTGTACATGCCTACTCAGTGCTAGAATGTTTTCAAAATATAGGCTCAAAACATGCTCAAAATCGATATGTTAGGTGCCCAAAAGTCGATATGTGCATGCATATTCTGTACTCGTTTATATCTCAAATTCAAGCTCAAAACACCCGAAAATTCGATATTTTGGGGTCCCAGAAGCGATCTGTACATGCCTACTCAGTGCTAGAATATTTTCAAAATATAAGCTCAAAACATGCTAAAAATCGATATTTTAGGTGCGTAAAGGCGATAGCTCAAATTCAGGCCCAAAACACCCGAAAATTCGATATTTTGGGGTCCCAGAAGCGATCTGTACATGCCTACTCCGTGTTAGAGTATTTTCAAAATACAGGCCCAAAACATGCTCAAAATCGATGTTTTATGTTCCCAAAAGTCGATATGTGCATGCATCTTCAGTACCCGTTTATATCTCAAATTCAGGCTCAAAACACCCGAAAATTCGATATTTTGAGGTCCCAGAAGCGATCTGTACATGCCTACTCCGTGTTAGAGTATTTTCAAAATACATGCCCAAAACATGCTCAAAATCGATATTGTAGATGCCCAAAGTCAAAATGTGCATGTATCTTCTGTACCCGTTTATACCTCAAATTAAGGCTCAAAACACCCGAAAATTCAATATTTTGGGGTCCCAGAAGCAATCTGTACATGCCTACTCAGTGCTAGAATATTTTCAAAATATAGGCTAAAAACATGCTAAAAATCGATATTTTAGGTGCCAAAAAGTCGATATCTCAAATTAAGGCCCAAAACACCTGAAAATTCGATATTTAGTGGTCCCAGAATCGATCTGTACATGCCTACTCAGTGCTAGAATGTTTTCAAAATATAGGCTCAAAACATGTTCAAAATCGATATTTTAGGTGCCCAAAAGTCGATATGTGCATGCATCTTCTGTACTCATTTATATCTCAAATTCAGGCTCAAAACGCCCGAAAATTCGATGTATTTGAGTCCCAGAAGCGATCTGTACATGCCTACTCAGTGCTTGAATATTTTCAAAATATAGGCTCAAAACATGCTAAAAATCGATATTTTAGGTGCGTAAAGGCGATATCTCAAATTCAGGCTCAAAACACCCGAAAATTCGATATTTTGGGGTCCCAAAAGCGATCTGTACATGCCTACTCCGTGTTAGAGTATTTTCAAAATACAGGCCCAAAACATGCTAAAAATCGATATTTTAGATGCCCAAAGTCTATATGTGCATAGATCTTCTGTACTCATTTATATCTCAAATTCAAGCTCAAAACACCCAAAAATTCGATATATTGGAGTCCCAGAAGCGATCTGTACATGCCTACTCAGTGCTTGAATATTTTCAAAATATAGGCTCAAAACATGCTAAAAATCGATATTTAAGGTGAGTAAAGGCGATATCTCAAATTAAGGCCCAAAACACCCGAAAATTCGATATTTTGGGGTCCCAGAAGCGATCTGTACATGCCTACTGAAAATCGATCTTTTAGGTGCCCAAAAGTCGATATGTGCATGCATCCTCTGTACCCGTTTCTATCTCAAATTCTGGCCCTAAACACCCGAAAATTCGATATTTTTGGGTCCCAGAAGCGATCTGTACATGCCTACTCAGTGCTAGAATGTTTTCAAAATATAGGCTCAAAACATGCTCAAAATCGATATTTTAGGTGCCCAAAAGTCGATACGTGCATGCATCTTCTGTACCCGTTTATATCTCAAATTTTGGCCCTAAACACCCAAAAATTCAATATTTTGGGGTCCCAGAAGCAATCTGTACATGCCTACTCATGGCTAGAATATTTCCAAATATAGGCTCAAAACATGCTAAAAATCGATATTTTAGGTACCAAAAAGTCGATATCTCAAATTAAGGCCCAAAACACCTGAAAATTCGATATTTAGTGGTCCCAGAGCGATCTGTACATGCCTACTCAGTGCTAGAATATTTTCAAAATATAGGCTCAAAACATGCTAAAAATCGATATTTTCGGTGCGTAAAGGCGATATCTCAAATTCAGGCTCAAAACACCCGAAAATTCGATATTTTGGGGTCCCAAAAGCGATCTGTACATGCCTACTCCGTGTTAGAGTATTTTCAAAATACAGGCCCAAAACATGCTCAAAATCGATATTTTGGATGCCCAAAGTCTATATGTGCATGTATCTTCTATACTCATTTATATCTCAAATTCAAGCTCAAAGCACCCAAAAATTCGATATATTGGAGTCCCAGAAGCGATCTGTACATGCCTACTCAGTGCTTGAATATTTTCAAAATATAGACTCAAAACATGCTAAAAATCGATATTTTAGGTGAGTAAAGGCGATATCTCAAATTAAGGCCCAAAACACCCGAAAATTCGATATTTTGGGGTCCCAGAAGCGATCTGTACATGCCTACTGAATATCGATCTTTTAGGTGCCCAAAAGTCGATATGTGCATGCATCCTCTGTACCCGTTTATATCTCAAATTCTGGCCCTAAACACCCGAAAATTCGATATTTTTGGGTCCCAGAAGCGATCTGTACATGCCTACTCAGTGCTAGAATGTTTTCAAAATATAGGCTCAAAACATGCTCAAAATCGATATTTTAGGTGCCCAAAAGTCGATACGTGCATGCATCTTCTGTACCCGTTTATATCTCAAATTTTGGCCCTAAACACCCGAAAATTCAATATTTTGGGGTCCCAGAAGCAATCTGTACATGCCTACTCATTGCTAGAATATTTCCAAATATAGGCTCAAAACATGCTAAAAATCGATATTTTAGGTGCCAAAAAGTCGATATCTCAAATTAAGGCCCAAAACACCTGAAAATTCGATATTTAGTGGTCCCAGAAGCGATCTGTACATGCCTACTCAGTGCTAGAATGTTTTCAAAATATAAACTCAAAACATGTTCAAAATCGATATTTTAGGTGCCCAAAAGTCGATATGTGCATGCATCTTCTGTACTCATTTATATCTCAAATTCAAGCTCAAAACACCCAAGAATTCGATATATTGGAGTCCCAGAAGCGATCTGTACATGCCTACTCAGTGCTTGAATATTTTCAATATATAGGCTCAAAACATGCTAAAAATCGATATTTTAGGTGAGTAAAGGCGATATCTCAAATTAAGGCCCAAAACACCCGAAAATTCGATATTTTGGGGTCCCATAAGCGATCTGTACATGCCTACTCCGTGTTAGAGTATTTTCAAAATACAGGCCAAAAACATACTGAAAATCGATCTTTTAAGTGCCCAAAAGTCGATATGTGAATGCATCTTCTGTACCCGGTTATATCTCAAATTCTGGCCCTAAACACCCGAAAATTCGATGTTTTTGGGTCCCAGAAGCGAACTGTACATGCCTACTCAGTGCTAGAATGTTTTCAAAATAATGGCTCAAAACATGCTCAATATCGATATTTTAGGTGCCTAAAAGTCAATACGTGCATGCATCTTCTGTACCCGTTTATATCTCAAATTCTGGCCCTAAAAACCCGAAAATTCAATATTTTTGGGTCCCAGAAGTAATCTGTACATGCCTACTACGTGTTAGAGTATTTTCAAAATACAGTCCCAAAACATGCTCAAAATCGATGCTTTAGGTGCCAAAAAGTCGAAATGTGCATGCACCTTCAGTACCCGTTTATATCCCAAATTCAGGCTCAGAACACCCGAAAATTCGATATTTTGGGGTCCCAGAAGCGATCTGTACATGCCTACTCCGTGTTAGAGTATTTTCAAAATACATGCCCAAAACATGCTCAAAATCGATATTGTAGATGCCCAAAGTCAAAATGTGCATGTATCTTCTGTACCCGTTTATACCTCAAATTCAGGCTCAAAACACCCGAAAATTCAATATTTTGGGGTCCCAGAAGCAATCTGTACATGCCTACTCAGTGCTAGAATATTTTCAAAATATAGGCTAAAAACATGCTAAAAATCGATATTTTAGGTGCCAAAAAGTCGATATCTCAAATTAAGGCCCAAAACACCTGAAAATTCGATATTTAGTGGTCCCAGAATCGATCTGTACATGCCTACTCAGTGCTAGAATGTTTTCAAAATATAGGCTCAAAACATGTTCAAAATCGATATTTTTGGTGCCCAAAAGTCGATATGTGCATGCATCTTCTGTACTCATTTATATCTCAAATTCAGGCTCAAAACACCCGAAAATTCGATGTATTGGAGTCCCAGAAGCTATCTGTACATGCCTACTCAGTGCTTGAATATTTTCAAAATATAGGCTCAAAACATGTTAAAAATCGATATTTTAGGTGCGTAAAGGCGATATCTCAAATTCAGGCTCAAAACACCCGAAAATTCGATATTTTGGGGTCCCAAAAGCGATCTGTACATGCCTACTCCGTGTTAGAGTATTTTCAAAATACAGGCCCAAAACATGCTCAAAATCGATATTTTAGATGCCCAAAGTCTATATGTGCATGTATCTTCTGTACTCATTTATATCTCAAATTCAAGCTCAAAACTCCCAAAAATTCGATATATTGGAGTCCCTGAAGCGATCTGTACATGCCTACTCAGTGCTTGAATATTTTCAAAATATAGGCTCAAAACATGCTAAAAATCGATATTTTAGGTGAGTAAAGGCGATATCTCAAATTAAGGCCCAAAACACCCGAAAATTCGATATTTTGGGGTCCCAGAAGCGATCTGTACATGCCTACTGAAAATCTATCTTTTAGGTGCCCAAAAGTCGATATGTGCATGCATCCTCTGTACCCGTTTATATCTCAAATTCTGGCCCTAAACACCCGAAAATTCGATATTTTTGGGTCCCAGAAGCGATCTGTACATGCCTACTCAGTGCTAGAATGTTTTCAAAATATAGGCTCAAATCATGCTCAAAATCGATATTTTAGGTGCCCAAAAGTCGATACGTGCATGCATCTTCTGTACCCGTTTATATCTCAAATTTTGGCCCTAAACACCCGAAAATTCAATATTTTGGGGTCCCAGAAGCAATCTGTACATGCCTACTCATGGCTAGAATATTTCCAAATATAGGCTCAAAACATGCTAAAAATCGATATTTTAGGTACCAAAAAGTCGATATCTCAAATTAAGGCCCAAAACACCTGAAAATTCGATATTTAGTGGTCCCAGAGCGATCTGTACATGCCTACTCAGTGCTAGAATATTTTCAAAATATAGGCTCAAAACATGCTAAAAATCGATATTTGCGGTGCGTAAAGGCGATATCTCAAATTCAGGCTCAAAACACCCGAAAATTCGATATTTTGGGGTCCCAAAAGCGATCTGTACATGCCTACTCCGTGTTAGAGTATTTTCAAAATACAGGCCCAAAACATGCTCAAAATCGATATTTTGGATGCCCAAAGTCTATATGTGCATGTATCTTCTATACTCATTTATATCTCAAATTCAAGCTCAAAACACCCAAAAATTCGATATATTGGAGTCCCAGAAGCGATCTGTACATGCCTACTCAGTGCTTGAATATTTTCAAAATATAGGCTCAAAACATGCTAAAAATCGATATTTTAGGTGAGTAAAGGCGATATCTCAAATTATGGCCCAAAACACCCGAAAATTCGATATTTTGGGGTCCCAGAAGCGATCTGTACATGCCTACTGAATATCGATCTTTTAGGTGCCCAAAAGTCGATATGTGCATGCATCCTCTGTACCCGTTTATATCTCAAATTCTGGCCCTAAACACCCGAAAATTCGATATTTTTTGGTCCCAGAAGCGATCTGTACATGCCTACTCAGTGCTAGAATGTTTTCAAAATATAGGCTCAAAACATGCTCAAAATCGATATTTTAGGTGCCCAAAAGTCGATACGTGCATGCATCTTCTGTACCCGTTTATATCTCAAATTTTGGACCTAAACACCCGAAAATTCAATATTTTGGGGTCCCAGAAGCAATCTGTACATGCCTACTCATTGCTAGAATATTTCCAAATATAGGCTCAAAACATGCTAAAAATCGATATTTTAGGTGCCAAAAAGTCGATATCTCAAATTAAGGCCCAAAACACCTGAAAATTCGATATTTAGTGGTCCCAGAAGCGATCTGTACATGCCTACTCAGTGCTAGAATGTTTTCAAAATATAGGCTCAAAACATGTTCAATATCGATATTTTAGGTGCCCAAAAGTCGATATGTGCATGCATCTTCTGTACTCATTTATATCTCAAATTCAAGCTCAAAACACCCAAAAATTCGATATATTGGAGTCCCAGAAGCGATCTGTACATGCCTACTCAGTGCTTGAATATTTTCAATATATAGGCTCAAAACATGCAAAAAATCGATATTTTAGGTGAGTAAAGGCGATATCTCAAATTAAGGCCCAAAACACCGAAAAATTCGATATTTTGGGGTCCCATAAGCGATCTGTACATGCCTACTCCGTGTTAGAGTATTTTCAAAATACAGGCCAAAAACATACTGAAAATCGATCTTTTAGGTGCCCAAAAGTCGATATGTGAATGCATCTTCTGTACCCGGTTATATCTCAAATTCTGGCCCTAAACACCCGAAAATTCGATGTTTTTGGGTCCCAGAAGCGATCTGTACATGCCTACTCAGTGCTAGAATGTTTTCAAAATAATAGCTCAAAACATGCTCAATATCGATATTTTAGGTGCCTAAAAGTCAATACGTGCATGCATCTTCTGTACCCGTTTATATCTCAAATTCTGGCCCTAAAAACCCGAAAATTCAATATTTTTGGGTCCCAGAAGTAATCTGTACATGCCTACTACGTGTTAGAGTATTTTCAAAATACAGTCCCAAAACATGCTCAAAATCGATGCTTTAGGTGCCAAAAAGTCGAAATGTGCATGCACCTTCAGTACCCGTTTATATCTCAAATTCAGGCTCAGAACACCCGAAAATTCGATATTTTGGGGTCCCAGAAGCGATCTGTACATGCCTACTCCGTGTTAGAATATTTTCAAAATACATGCCCAAAACATGCTGAAAATCGATATTTTAGATGCCCAAAGTCAATATGTGCATGTATCTTCTGTACCCGTTTATATCTCAAATTCAGGCTCAAAACACCCGAAAATTCAATATTTTGGGGTCCTAGAAGCAATCTGTAGATGCCTACTCAGTGCTAGAATATTTTCAAAATATAGGCAAAAAAACATGCTAAAAATCGATATTTTAGGTGCCAAAAAGTCGATATCTCAAATTAAGGCCCAAAACACCCGAAAATTCGATATTTAGGGGTCCCAGAATCGATCTGTACATGCCTACTCAGTGCTAGAATTTTTTCAAAATATAGGCTCAAAACATGCTGAAAATCGATAATTTAGGTGCCCAAAAGTCGATATGTGCATGCATCTTCTGTACTCATTTATATCTCAAATTCAGGCTCAAAACACCCGAAAATTCGATATATTGGGGTCCAAGAAGCGATCTGTACATGCCTACTCAGTGCTAGAACGTTTTCAAAATATAGGCTCAAAACATGCTAAAAATCGATATTTTAGGTGCCCAAAAGTCGATATGTGCAAGCACCTTCAGTACCCGTTTATATCTCAAATTCAAGCTCAAAACACCCGAAAATTCGATATTTTTGGGTCCCAGAAGCGATCTGTACATGCCTACAACTTGTTAGAGTATTTTCAAAATACATGCCCAAAACATGCTGAAAATCGATATTTTAGATGCCTAAAGTCAATATGTGCATGTATCTTCTGTACCCGTTTATATCTCAAATTCAGGCTCAAAACTCCCGAAAATTCAATATTTTGGGGTCTCAGAAGCAATCTGTACATGCCTACTCAGTGCTAGAATATTTTCAAAATATAGGCTAAAAACATGCTAAAAATCGATATTTTAGGTGCCAAAAAGTCGATATCTCAAATTAAGGCCCAAAACACCCGAAAATTCGATATTTAGTGGTCCCAGAAGCGATCTGTACATGCCTACTCAGTGCTAGAATGTTTTCAAAATATAGGCTCAAAACATGTTCAAAATCGATATTTTAGGTGCCCAAAAGTCGATATGTGCATGCATCTTCTGTACTCATTTATATCTCAAATTCAGCCTCAAAACACCCGAAAACTCGATATATTGGGGTCCCAGAAGCGATCTGTACATGCCTACTCAGTGCTTGAATATTTTCAAAATATAGGCTCAAAACATGTTCAAAATCGATATTTTAGGTGCCCAAAAGTCGATATGTGCATGCATCTTCTGTACTCATTTATATCTCAAATTCAGCCTCAAAACACCCGAAAACTCGATATATTGGGGTCCCAGAAGCGATCTGTACATGCCTACTCAGTGCTTGAATATTTTCAAAATATAGGCTCAAAACATGCTAAAAATCGATATTTTAGGTGCGTAAAGGCGATATCTCAAATTAAGGCACAAAACACCTGAAAATTCGATATTTAGGGGTCCCAGAAGCGATCTGTACATGCCTACTCCGTGTTAGAGTATTTTCAAAGTACAGGCCAAAAACATACTAAAAATCGATCTTTTAGGTGCCCAAAAGTCGATACGTGCATGGATCTTCTGTACCCGTTTATATCTCAAATTCTGGCCCTAAACACCCGAAAATTCAGTATTTTGGGGTCCCAGAAGCAATCTGTACATGCCTACTCAGTATTAGAATATTTTCAAAATATAGGCTAAAAACATGCTAAAAATCGATATTTTAGGTGCCAAAAAGTCGATATCTCAAATTAAGGCCCAAAACACCCGAAAATTCGATATTTAGGGGTCCCAGAAGCTATCTGTACATGCCTACTACGTGTTAGAGTATTTTCAAAATACAGTCCCAAAACATGCTCAAAATCGATGTTTTACGTGCCAAAAAGTCGATATGTGCATGCACCTTTAGTACCCGTTTATATCTCAAATTCAGGCTCAAAACACCCGAAAATTCGATATTTTGAGGTCCCAGAAGCGATCTGTACATGCCTACTCCGTGTTAGAGTATTTTAAAAATACATGCCCAAAGCATGCTGAAAATCGATATTTTAGATGCCCAAAGTCAATATATGCATGTATCTTCTGTACCCGTTTATATCTCAAATTCAGGCTCAAAACACCCGAAAATTCAATATTTTGGGGGTCCCAGAAGCAATCTGTACATGCCTACTCAGTGCTAGAATATTTTCAAAATATAGGCTAAAAACATGCTAAAAATCGATATTTTAGGTGCCAAAAAGTCGATATCTCAAATTCAGTCCCAAAACACCCGAAAATTCGATATTTAGTGGTCCCAGAAGCGATCTGCACATGCCAACTCCGTGTTAGAGTATTTTCAAAATACAGGCCAAAAACATACTGAAAATCGATCTTTTAGGTGACCAAAAGTCGATATGTGCATGCATCTTCAGTACCCGTTTATATCTCAAATTCAGGCTCAAAACACCCGAAAATTCGATATTTTGGGGTCCCAGAAGCGATCTGTACATGCCTACTCCGTGTTAGAGTATTTTCAAAATACATGCCCAAAACATGCTGAAAATCGATATTTTAGATGCCCAAAGTCAATATGTGCATGTATCTTCTGTACCCGTTTATATCTCAAATTCCGGCTCAAAACACCCGAAAATTCAATATTTTGGGGGTCCCAGAAGCAATCTGTACATGCCTACTCAGTGCTAGAATATTTTCAAAATATAGGCAAGAAAACATGCTAAAAATCGATATTTTAAGTGCCAAAAAGTCGATATCTCAAATTAAGGCCCAAAACACCCGAAAATTCGATATTTAGGGGTCCCAGAAGCGATCAGTACTTCCCTATTCCGTGTTAGAGTATTTTCAAAATTCAGGCCCAAAACATGCTGAAAATCGATATTTTAGATGCCCTAAGTCGATATGTGCATGCATCTTCTGTACTCATTTATATCTCAAATTCAGGCTCAAAACACCCGAAAATTCGATATTTATGGGTCCCAGAAGCGATCTGTACATGCCTACTCAGTGCTAGAATGTTTTCAAAATATAGGCTCAAAACATGCTAAAAATCGATATTTTAGGTGCCCAAAAGTCGATATGTGCATGCACCTTCAGTACCCGTTTATATCTCAAATTCAGTCTCAAAACACACGAAAATTCGATATTTAGGGGAGACAGAAGTGATCTGTATATGCCTACTCCGTGTTAGAGTATTTTCAAAATACAGGCCAAAAACATGCTGAAAATCGATATTTTAGGTGCCCAAAAGTCGATATGTGCATGCATATTCTGTACCGTTTATATCTCAAATTCTGGCCCTAAACACCCGAAAATTCGATATTAAGGGGTCCCAGAAGCGATCTGTACATGCCTACTCCGTGTTAGAGTATTTTCAAAATACAGGCCCAAAACATACTGAAAATCGATCTTTTAGGTGCCCAATAGTCGATATGTGCATGCATCTTCTGTACCCGTTTATATCTCAAATTCTGGCCCTAAACACCCGAAAATTCGATATTTTGGGGTCCCAGAAGCGATCTATACTTGCCTACTCCGTGTTAGAGTATTTTCAAAATTCAGGCCCAAAACATGCTGAAAATCGATATTTTAGATGCCCAAAGTCAATATGTGCATGTATCTTCTGTACCCGTTTACATCTCAAATTCAGGCTCAAAACACCCGAAAATTCAATATTTTGGGGTCCCAGAAGCAATCTGTACATGCCTACTCAGTGCTAGAATATTTTCAAAATATAGGCTAAAAACATGCTAAAAATCGATATTTTAGATGCCAAAAAGTCGATATCTCAAATTCAGTCCCAAAACCCCCGAAAATTCGATATTTAGTGGTCCTAGAAGCTATCTGTACATGCCTAATCCGTGTTAGAATGTTTTCATAATATAGGCTCAAAACATGCTCAAAATCGATATTTTAGGTGCCCAAAAGTCGATATGTGCATGCATATTCTGCACTCGTTTATATCTCAAATTCAGGCTCAAAAACACCCGAAAATTCGATATTTTGATGTCCCAAAAGCGATCTGTACATGCCTACTCAGTGCTAGAATATTTTTAAAATATAGGCTCAAAACATGCTAAAAATCGATATTTTAGGTGCGTAAAGGCGATATCTCAAATTCAGGCTCAAAACACCCTAAAATTCGATATTATGGGGTCCCAGAAGCGATCTGTACATGCCTACTCCATGCTAGAGTATTTTCAAAATACAGGCCAAAAACATACTAAAAATCGATCTTTTAGGTGCCCAAAAGTCGATATGTACATGCATTTTCTGTACCCGTTTATATCTCAAATTGTGGCCCTAAACACCCGAAAATTCGATATTTTGGGGTCCCAGAAGCGATCTGTACTTGCCTACTCCATGTTAGAGTATTTTCAAAATTTAGGCCCAAACCATGCTGAAAATCGATATTTTTGGTGCCCAAAGTCAATATGTGTATGCATCTTCTATACTCGTTTATATCTCAAATTCAGGCTCAAAACACCCGAAAATTCGATATATTGGGGTCCCAGAAGCGATCTGTACATGCCTACTCAGTGCTAGATTTTTTTCAAAATATAGGCTCAAAACATGCTAAAAATCGATATTTCAGGTGCCCAAAAGTCGATATCTCAAATTCAGTCCCAAAACACCCGAAAATTCGATATTTAGTGGTCCCAGAAGCGATCTGCACATGCCAACTCCGTGTTAGAGTATTTTCAAAATACAGGCCAAAAACATACTGAAAATCGATCTTTTAGGTGACCAAAAGTCGATATGTGCATGCATCTTCAGTACCCGTTTATATCTCAAATTCAGGCTCAAAACACCCGAAAATTCGATATTTTGGGGTCCCAGAAGCGATCTGTACATGCCTACTCCGTGTTAGAGTATTTTCAAAATACATGCCCAAAACATGCTGAAAATCGATATTTTAGATGCCCAAAGTCAATATGTGCATGTATCTTCTGTACCCGTTTATATCTCAAATTCAGGCTCAAAACACCCGAAAATTCAATATTTTGTGGTCCCAGAAGCAATCTGTACATGCCTACTCAGTGCTAGAATATTTTCAAAATGTAGGCAAGAAAACATGCTAAAAATCGATATTTTAAGTGCCAAAAAGTCGATATCTCAAATTAAGGCCCAAAACACCCGAAAATTCGATATTTAGGGGTCCCAGAAGCGATCAGTACTTCCCTATTCCGTGTTAGAGTATTTTCAAAATTCAGGCCCAAAACATGCTGAAAATCGATATTTTAGATGCCCTAAGTCGATATGTGCATGCATCTTCTGTACTCATTTATATCTCAAATTCAGGCTCAAAACACCCGAAAATTCGATATTTATGGGTCCCAGAAGCGATCTGTACATGCCTACTCAGTGCTAGAATGTTTTCAAAATATAGGCTCAAAACATGCTAAAAATCGATATTTTAGGTGCCCAAAAGTCGATATGTGCATGCACCTTCAGTACCCGTTTATATCTCAAATTCAGGCTCAAAACACACGAAAATTCGATATTTAGGGGACCCAGAAGTGATCTGTATATGCCTACTCCGTGTTAGAGTATTTTCAAAATACAGGCCAAAAACATGCTGAAAATCGATATTTTAGGTGCCCAAAAGTCGATATGTGCATGCATATTCTGTACCGTTTATATCTCAAATTCTGGCCCTAAACACCCGAAAATTCGATATTAAGGGGTCCCAGAAGCGATCTGTACATGCCTACTCCGTGTTAGAGTATTTTCAAAATACAGGCCCAAAACATACTGAAAATCGATCTTTTAGGTGCCCAAAAGTCGATATGTGCATGCATCTTCTGTACCCGTTTATATCTCAAATTCTGGCCCTAAACACCCGAAAATTCGATATTTTGGGGTCCCAGAAGCGATCTATACTTGCGTACTCCGTGTTAGAGTATTTTCAAAATTCAGGCCCAAAACATGCTGAAAATCGATATTTTAGATGCCCAAAGTCAATATGTGCATGTATCTTCTGTACCCGTTTACATCTCAAATTCAGGCTCAAAACACCCGAAAATTCAATATTTTGGGGTCCCAGAAGCAATCTGTACATGCCTACTCAGTGCTAGAATATTTTCAAAATATAGGCTAAAAACATGCTAAAAATCGATATTTTAGATGCCAAAAAGTCGATATCTCAAATTCAGTCCCAAAACACCCGAAAATTCGATATTTAGTGGTCCTAGAAGCTATCTGTACATGCCTAATCCGTGTTAGAATGTTTTCATAATATAGGCTCAAAACATGCTCAAAATCGATATTTTAGGTGCCCAAAAGTCGATATGTGCATGCATATTCTGCACTCGTTTATATCTCAAATTCAGGCTCAAAAACACACGAAAATTCGATATTTTGATGTCCCAAAAGCGATCTGTACATGCCTACTCAGTGCTAGAATATTTTTAAAATATAGGCTCAAAACATGCTAAAAATCGATATTTTAGGTGCGTAAAGGCGATATCTCAAATTCAGGCTCAAAACACCCTAAAATTCGATATTATGGGGTCCCAGAAGCGATCTGTACATGCCTACTCCATGTTAGAGTATTTTCAAAATACAGGCCAAAAACATACTAAAAATCGATCTTTTAGGTGCCCAAAAGTCGATATGTACATGCATTTTCTGTACCCGTTTATATCTCAAATTGTGGCCCTAAACACCCGAAAATTCGATATTTTGGGGTCCCAGAAGCGATCTGTACTTGCCTACTCCATGTTAGAGTATTTTCAAAATTTAGGCCCAAACCATGCTGAAAATCGATATTTTTGGTGCCCAAAGTCAATATGTGTATGCATCTTCTATACTCGTTTATATCTCAAATTCAGGCTCAAAACACCCGAAAATTCGATATATTGGGGTCCCAGAAGCGATCTGTACATGCCTACTCAGTGCTAGATTTTTTTCAAAATATAGGCTCAAAACATGCTAAAAATCGATATTTTAGATGCCAAAAAGTCGATATCTCAAATTCAGTCCCAAAACACCCGAAAATTCGATATTTAGTGGTCCTAGAAGCTATCTGTACATGCCTAATCCGTGTTAGAATGTTTTCATAATATAGGCTCAAAAAATGCTCAAAATCGATATTTTAGGTGCCCAAAAGTCGATATGTGCATGCATATTCTGCACTCGTTTATATCTCAAATTCAGGCTCAAAAACACACGAAAATTCGATATTTTGATGTCCCAAAAGCGATCTGTACATGCCTACTCAGTGCTAGAATATTTTTAAAATATAGGCTCAAAACATGCTAAAAATCGATATTTTAGGTGCGTAAAGGCGATATCTCAAATTCAGGCTCAAAACACCCTAAAATTCGATATTATGGGGTCCCAGAAGCGATCTGTACATGCCTACTCCATGTTAGAGTATTTTCAAAATACAGGCCAAAAACATACTAAAAATCGATCTTTTAGGTGCCCAAAAGTCGATATGTACATGCATTTTCTGTACCCGTTTATATCTCAAATTGTGGCCCTAAACACCCGAAAATTCGATATTTTGGGGTCCCAGAAGCGATCTGTACTTGCCTACTCCATGTTAGAGTATTTTCAAAATTTAGGCCCAAACCATGCTGAAAATCGATATTTTTGGTGCCCAAAGTCAATATGTGTATGCATCTTCTATACTCGTTTATATCTCAAATTCAGGCTCAAAACACCCGAAAATTCGATATATTGGGGTCCCAGAAGCGATCTGTACATGCCTACTCAGTGCTAGATTTTTTTCAAAATATAGGCTCAAAACATGCTAAAAATCGATATTTCAGGTGCCCAAAAGTCGATATGTGCATGCACCTTCAGTACCCGTTTATATCTCAAATTCTGGCCCTAAACACCCGAAAATTCGATATTTTGGGGTCCCAGAAGCGATCTGTACATGCCTACTCATTGCTAGAATATTTTCAAAATATAGGCTCAAAACATGCTCAAAATCGGTATTTTAGGTGACAAAAGTCGATACGTGCATGGATCTTCTGTACCCGTTTATATCTCAAATTCTGGCCCTAAACACCCGAAAATTCGATATTTTGGGGTCCCAGAAGCTATCTGTACATGCCTACTCAGTGCTAGAATGTTTTAAAAATATAGGCTAAAAACATGCTAAAAATCGATATTTTAGGTGCCCAAAAGTCGATATGTGAATGCACCTTCAGTACTCGTTTATAGCTCAAATTCAGGCTCAAAACACCCGAAAATTCGATATTTAGGGGTCCCAGAAGCGATCAGTACCTCCCTATTCCGTGTTAGAGTATTTTCAAAATTCAGGCCCAAAACATGCTGAAAATCGATATTTTAGATGCCCAAAGTCGATATGTGCATGCATCTTCTGTACTCATTTATATCTCAAATTCAGGCTCAAAACACCCGAAAATTCGATATATTGGGGTCCCAGAAGCGATCTGTACATGCCTACTCAGTGCTAGAATTTTTTCAAAATATAGGCTCAAAACATGCTCAAAATCGGTATTTTAGGTGCCCAAAAGTCGATACGTGCATGGATCTTCTGTACCCGTTTATATCTCAAATTCTGGCCCTAAACACCCGAAAATTCGATATTTTTGGGTCCCAGAAGCGATCTGTACATGCCTACTCAGTATTAGAATATTTTCAAAATATAGGCTAAAAACATGCTAAAAATCGATATTTTAGGTGCCAAAAAGTCGATATCTCAAATTAAGGCCCAAAACACCCGAAAATTCGATATTTAGGGGTCCCAGAAGCTATCTGTACATGCCTACTACGTGTTAGAGTATTTTCAAAATACAGTCCCAAAACATGCTCAAAATCGATGTTTTAGGTGCCAAAAAGTCGATATGTGCATGCACCTTTAGTACCCGTTTATATCTCAAATTCAGGCTCAAAACACCCGAAAATTCGATATTTTGAGGTCCCAGAAGCGATCTGTACATGCCTACTCCGTGTTAGAGTATTTTAAAAATACATGCCCAAAGCATGCTGAAAATCGATATTTTAGATACCCAAAGTCAATATATGCATGTATCTTCTGTACCCGTTTATATCTCAAATTCAGGCTCAAAACACCCGAAAATTCAATATTTTGGGGTCCCAGAAGCAATCTGTACATGCCTACTCAGTGCTAGAATATTTTCAAAATATAGGCTAAAAACATGCTAAAAATCGATATTTTAGGTGCCAAAAAGTCGATATCTCAAATTCAGTCCCAAAACACCCGAAAATTCGATATTTAGTGGTCCCAGAAGCGATCTGCACATGCCAACTCCGTGTTAGAGTATTTTCAAAATACAGGCCAAAAACATACTGAAAATCGATCTTTTAGGTGACCAAAAGTCGATATGTGCATGCATCTTCAGTACCCGTTTATATCTCAAATTCAGGCTCAAAACACCCGAAAATTCGATATTTTGGGGTCCCAGAAGCGATCTGTACATGCCTACTCCGTGTTTGAGTATTTTCAAAATACATGCCCAAAACATGCTGAAATCGATATTTTAGATGCCCAAAGTCAATATGTGCATGTATCTTCTGTACCCGTTTATATCTCAAATTCAGGCTCAAAACACCCGAAAATTCAATATTTTGGGGTCCCAGAAGCAATCTGTACATGACTACTCAGTGCTAGAATATTTTCAAAATATAGGCAAGAAAACATGCTAAAAATCGATATTTTAGGTGCCAAAAAGTCGATATCTCAAATTAAGGCCCAAAACACCCGAAAATTCGATATTTAGGGGTCCGAGAAGCGATCAGTACTTCCCTATTCCGTGTTAGAGTATTTTCAAAATTCAGGCCCAAAACATGCTGAAAATCGATATTTTAGATGCCCAAAGTCGATATGTGCATGCATCTTCTGTACTCATTTATATCTCAAATTCAGGCTCAAAACACCCGAAAATTCGATATTTATGGGTCCCAGAAGCGATCTGTACATGCCTACTCAGTGCTAGAATGTTTTCGAAATATAGGCTCAAAACATGCTAAAAATCGATATTTTAGGTGCCCAAAAGTCGATAAGTGCATGCACCTTCAGTACCCGTTTATATCTCAAATTCAGGCTCAAAACACACGAAAATTCGATATTTAGGGGACCCAGAAGTGATCTGTATATGCCTACTCTGTGTTAGAGTATTTTCAAAATACAGGCCAAAAACATGCTGAAAATCGATATTTTAGGTGCCCAAAAGTCGATATGTGCATGCATATTCTGTACCGTTTATATCTCAAATTCTGGCCCTAAACACCCGAAAATTCGATATTAAGGGGTCCCAGAAGCGATCTGTACATGCCTACTCCGTGTTAGAGTATTTTCAAAATACAGGCCCAAAACATACTGAAAATCGATCTTTTAAGTGCCCAAAAGTCGATATGTGCATGCATCTTCTGTACCCGTTTATATCTCAAATTTTGGCCCTAAACACCCGAAAATTCGATATTTTGGGGTCCCAGAAGCGATCTATACTTGCCTACTCCGTGTTAGAGTATTTTCAAAATTCAGGCCCAAAACATGCTGAAAATCGATATTTTAGATGCCCAAAGTCAATATGTGCATGTATCTTCTGTACCCGTTTACATCTCAAATTCAGGCTCAAAACACCCGAAAATTCAATATTTTGGGGTCCCAGAAGCAATCTGTACATGCCTACTAAGTGCTAGAATATTTTCAAAATATAGGCTAAAAACATGCTAAAAATCGATATTTTAGATGCCAAAAAGTCGATATCTCAAATTCAGTCCCAAAACACCCGAAAATTCGATATTTAGTGGTCCTTGAAGCGATCTGTACATGCCTAATCCGTGTTAGAATGTTTTCATAATATAGGCTCAAAACATGCTCAAAATCGATATTTTAGGTGCCCAAAAGTCGATATGTGCATGCATATTCTGCACTCGTTTATATCTCAAATTCAGGCTCAAAAACACCCGAAAATTCGATATTTTGATGTCCCAAAAGCGATCTGTACATGCCTACTCAGTGCTAGAATATTTTTAAAATATAGGCTCAAAACATGCTAAAAATCGATATTTTAGGTGCGTAAAGGCGATATCTCAAATTCAGGCTCAAAACACCCGAAAATTCGATATTATGGGGTCCCAGAAGCGATCTGTACATGCCTACTCCATGTTAGAGTATTTTCAAAATACAGGCCAAAAACATACTAAAAATCGATCTTTTAGGTGCCCAAAAGTCGATATGTACATGCATTTTCTGTACCCGTTTATATCTCAAATTGTGTCCCTAAACACCCGAAAATTCGATATTTTGGGGTCCCAGAAACGATCTGTACTTTCCTACTCCATGTTAGAGTATTTTCAAAATTTAGGCCCAAACCATGCTGAAAATCGATATTTTTGGTGCCCAAAGTCAATATGTGTATGCATCTTCTATACTCGTTTATATCTGAAATTCAGGCTCAAAACACCCGAAAATTCGATATTTTTGGGTCCCAGAAGCTATCTGTACATGCCTACTCAGTGCTAGAATGTTTTAAAAATATAGGCTCAAAACATGCTAAAAATCGATATTTTAGGTGCCCAAAAGTCGATATGTTAATGCACCTTCAGTACCCGTTTATAGCTCAAATTCAGGCTCAAAACACCCGAAAATTCGATATTTAGGGGTCCCAGAAGCGATCAGTACTTCCCTATTCCGTGTTAGAGTATTTTCAAAATTCAGGCCCAAAACATGCTGAAAATCGATATTTTAGATGCCCAAAGTCGATATGTGCATGCATCTTCTGTACTCATTTATATCTCAAATTAAGGCTCAAACCACCCGAAAATTCAATATTTTGGGGTCCCAGAAGCAATCTGTACATGCCTACTCAGTGCTAGAATTTTTTCAAAATATAGGCTCAAAACATGCTAAAAATCGATATTTCAGGTGCCCAAAAGTCGATATGTGCATGCACCTTCAGTACCCGTTTATATCTCAAATTCAGGCTCAAAACACCCGAAAATTCGATATTTAGGGGACCCAGAAGCGATCTGTATATGCCTACTCCGTGTTAGAGTATTTTCAAAATACAGGCCAAAAACATGCTGAAAATCGATATTTTAGGTGCCCAAAAGTCGATATGTGCATGCATATTCTGTACCGTTTATATCTCAAATTTTGGCCCTAAACACCCGAAAATTCGATATTAAGGGGTCCCAGAAGCGATCTGTACATGCCTACTCCGTTTTAGAGTATTTTCAAAATACAGGCCCAAAACATACTGAAAATCGATCTTTTAGGTGCCCAAAAGTCGATATGTGCATACATATTCTGTACCGTTTATATCTCAAATTCTGTCCCTAAACACCCGAAAATTCGATATTAAGGGGTCCCAGAAGCGATCTGTACATGCCTACTCCGTGTTAGAGTATTTTCAAAATACAGGCCCAAAACATACTGAAAATCGATCTTTTAGGTGCCCAAAAGTCGATATGTGCATGCATCTTCTGTACCCGTTTATATCTCAAATTCAGGCTCAAAACACCCGAAAATTCAATATTTTGGGGTCCCAGAAGCAATCTGTACATGCCTACTCAGTGCTAGAATATTTTCAAAATATAGGCTAAAAACATGCTAAAAATCGATATTTTAGATGCCAAAAAGTCGATATCACAAATTCAGTCCCAAAACACCCGAAAATTCGATATTTAGTGGTCCTAGAAGCGATCTGTACATGCCTAATCCGTGTTAGAAGGTTTTCAACATATAGGCTCAAAACATGCTCAAAATCGATATTTTAGGTGCCCAAAAGTCGATATATGCATGCATATTCTGCACTCGTTTATATCTCAAATTCAGGCTCAAAACACCCGAAAATTCGATATTTTGATGTCCCAAAAGCGATCTGTACATGCCTACTCAGTGCTAGAATATTTTTAAAATATAGGCTCAAAACATGCTAAAAATCGATATTTTAGGTGCGTAAAGGCGATATCTCAAATTCAGGCTCAAAACACCCGAAAATTCGATATTATGGGGTCCCAGAAGCGATCTGTACATGCCTACTCCATGTTAGAGTATTTTCAAAATACAGGCCAAAAACATACTGAAAATCGATCTTTTAGGTGCCCAAAAGTCGATATGTACATGCATTTTCTGTACCCGTTTATATCTCAAATTGTGGCCCTAAACACCCGAAAATTCGATATTTAGGGGTCCCAGAAGCGATCAGTACTTCCCTATTCCGTGTTAGAGTATTTTCAAAATTCAGGCCCAAAACATGCTGAAAATCGATATTTTAGATGCAGAAAGTCGATATGTGCATGCATCTTCTGTACTCATTTATATCTCAAATTCAGGCTCAAAACACCCGAAAATTCGATATATTGGGGTCCCAGAAGCGATCTGTACATGCCTACTCAGTGCTAGAATGTTTTCAAAATATAGGCTCAAAACATGCTAAAAATCGATATTTTAGGTGCCCAAAAGTCGATATGTGCATGCACCTTCAGTACCCGTTTATATCTCAAATTCAGGCTCAAAACACCCGAAAATTCGATATTTAGGGGAACCAGAAGCGATCTGTATATGCCTACTCCGTGTTAGAGTATTTTCAAAATACAGGCCAAAAACATGCTGAAAATCGATATTTTAGGTGCCCAAAAGTCGATATGTGCATGCATATTCTGTACCGTTTATATCTCAAATTCTGGCCCTAAACACCCGAAAATTCGATATTAAGGGGTCCCAGAAGCGATCTGTACATGCCTACTCCGTGTTAGAGTATTTTCAAAATACAGGCCCAAAACATACTGAAAATCGATCTTTTAGGTGCCCAAAAGTCGATATGTGCATGCATCTTCTGTACCCGTTTATATCTCAAATTCTGGCCCTAAACACCCGAATATTCGATATTTTGGGGTCCCAGAAGCGATCTATAGTTGCCTACTCCGTGTTAGAGTATTTTCAAAATTCAGGCCCAAAACATGCTGAAAATCGATATTTTAGATGCCCAAAGTCAATATGTGCATGTATCTTCTGTACCCGTTTACATCTCAAATTCAGGCTCAAAACACCCGCAAATTCAATATTTTGGGGTCCCAGAAGCAATCTGTACATGCCTACTCAGTGCTAGAATATTTTCAAAATATAAGCTAAAAACATGCTAAAAATCGATATTTTAGATGCCAAAAAGTCGATATCTCAAATTCAGTCCCAAAACACCCGAAAATTCGATATTTAATGGTCCTAGAAGCGATCTGTACATGCCTAATCCGTGTTAGAATGTTTTCAAAATATAGGCTCAAAACATGCTCAAAATCGATATTTTAGGTGCCCAAAATTCGATATGTGCATGCATATTCTGCACTCGTTTATATCTCAAATTCAGGCTCAAAAACACCCGAAAATTCGATATTTTGATGTCCCAAAAGCGATCTGTACATGCCTACTCAGTGCTAGAATATTTTTAAAATATAGGCTCAAAACATGCTAAAAATCGATATTTTAGGTGCGTAAAGGCGATATCTCAAATTCAGGCTCAAAACACCCGAAAATTCGATATTATGGGGTCCCAGAAGCGATCTGTACATGCCTACTCCATGTTAGAGTATTTTCAAAATACAGGCCAAAAACATACTGAAAATCGATCTTTTAGGTGCCCAAAAGTCGATATGTACATGCATTTTCTGTACCCGTTTATATCTCAAATTGTGGCCCTAAACACCCGAAAATTCGATATTTTGGGGTCCCAGAAGCGATCTGTACTTGCCTACTCCATGTTAGAGTATTTTTAAAATTTAGGCCCAAACCATGCTGAAAATCGATATTTTTGGTACCCAAAGTCAATATGTGTATGCATCTTCTATACTCGTTTATATCTCAAATTCAGGCTCAAAACACCCGAAAATTCGATATTTTGGGGTCCCAGAAGCTATCTTTACATGCCTACTCAGTGCTAGAATGTTTTCAAAATATAGGCTCAAAACATGCTAAAAATCGATATTTTAGGTGCCCAAAAGTCGATATGTGCATGCATCTTCTTTACCGTTTATATCTCAAATTCTGGTACTAAACACCCGAAAATTCGATATTAAGGGGTCCCAGAAGCGATCTGTACATGCCTACTCCGTGTTAGAGTATTTTCAAAATACAGGCCCAAAACATACTGAAAATCGATCTTTTAGGTGCCCAAAAGTCGATATGTGCATGCATCTTCTGTACTCGTTTATATCTCAAATTCAGGCTCAGAACACCCGAAAATTCAATATTTTGGGGTCCCAGAAGCGATCTGTACATGCCTACTCAGTGCTAGAAAATTTTCAAAATATAGGCTCAAAACATGCGAAAAATCGATATTTTAGGTGCGTAAAGGCGATATCTCAAATTCAGGCCCAAAACACCCGAAAATTCGATATTTTGGGGTCCCAGAAGCGATCTGTACATGCCTACTCCGTGTTAGAGTATTTTCAAAATACAGGCCCAAAACATGCCTAAAATCGATATTTTAGATGCCCAAAGTCAATATGTGCATGTATTTTCTGTACCCGTTTGTATCTCAAATTCAGGCTCAAAACACCCGAAAATTCGATATATTGGGGTCCCAGAAGCGATCTGTACATGCCTACTCAGTGCTAGAATGTTTTCAAAATATAGGCTCAAAACATGCTAAAAATCGATATTTTAGGTGCCCAAAGTCAATATGTGTATGCATCTTCTATACTCGTTTATATCTCAAATTCAGGCTCAAAACACAAGAAAATTCGATATTTTTGGGTCCCAGAACCTATCTGTACATGCCTACTCAGTGCTAGAATGTTTTTAAAATATAGGCTCAAAACATGCTCAAAATCGATATTTTAGGTGCACAAAAGTCGATATGTGCATGCATATTCTGCACTCGTTTATATCTCAAATTCAGGCTCAAAACACCCGAAATTTCGATATTTTGATGTCCCAGAAGCGATCTGTACATGCCTACTCAGTGCTAGAATATTTTCAAAATATAGCCTCAAAACATGCTAAAAATCGATATTTTAGGTGCGTAAAGTCGATATCTCGAATTCAGGCTCAAAACACCCGAAAATTCGATATTTTGGGGTCCCAGAACCTATCTGTACATGCCTACTCAGTGCTAGAATGTTTTTAAAATATAGGCTCAAAACATGCTCAAAATCGATATTTTAGGTGCCCAAAAGTCGATATGTGCATGCACCTTCAGTACCCGTTTATAGCTCAAATTCAGGCTCAAAATACCCGAAAATTCGATATTTAGGGGACTCAGAAGCGATCTGTACATGCCTACTCCGTGTTAGAGTATTTTCAAATTACAGGCAAAAAACATGCTGAAAATCGATCTTTTAGGTGCCCAAAAGTCGATATGTGCATGCATCTTCTTTACCATTTATATCTCAAATTCTGGCCCTAAACACCCGATAATTCGATATTAAGGGGTCCCAGAAGCGATCTGTACATGCCTACTCCGTGTTAGAGTATTTTCAAAATACAGGCCCAAAACATACTGAAAATCGATCTTTTAGGTGCCCAAAAGTCGATATGTGCATGCATCTTCTGTACCCGTTTATATCTCAAATTCTGGCCCTAAACACCCGAAAATTCAATATTTTGGGGTCCCAGAAGCGATCTGTACATGCCTACTCAGTGCTAGAATGTTTTCAAAATATATGCTCAAAACATGCTCAAAATCGATATTTTAGGTGCCCAAAAGTCGATATTTGCATGCATTTTCTGTACCCGTTTATATCTCAAATTCTGGCCCTAAACACCCGAAAATTCGATATTTTTGGGTCCCAGAAGCGATCTGTACATGCCTACTCAGTGCTAGAATGTTTTCAAAATATAGGCTCAAAACATGCTCAAAA
Source organism: Petrolisthes cinctipes (assembly GCA_033782935.1). NCBI lineage: Eukaryota > Metazoa > Arthropoda > Malacostraca > Decapoda > Porcellanidae > Petrolisthes > Petrolisthes cinctipes. The sequence continues at coordinate 33,195 of JAWQEG010000930.1, read as the reverse complement.
TCGATATTTTAGGTGCCCAAAAGTCGATATGTGCATGCATCTTCTGTACTCGTTTATATCTCAAATTCAAGCTAAAAACACCCGAAAATTCGATATTTAGGGGTCCCAGAAGCGATCTGTACATGCCTACTCAGTGCTAGAATATTTTCAAAATATAGGCTCAAAACATGCTAAAAATCGATATTTTAGGTGCGTAAAGGCGATATCTCAAATTCAGGCCCAAAACACCCGAAAATTCGATATTTTGGGGTCCCAGAAGCGATCTGTACATGCCTACTCCGTGTAAGAGTATTTACAAAATACAGGCCCAAAACATGCTCAAAATCGATGTTTTAGGTGCCCAAAAGTCGATATGTGCATTCATCTTCAGTACCCGTTTATATCTCAAATTCAGGCTCAAAACACCCGAAAATTCGATATTTTGGGTCCCAGAAGCGATCTGTACATGCCTACTCCGTGTTAGAGTATTTTCAAAATACAGTCCAAAAACATACTGAAAATCGATCTTTTAGGTGCCCAAAAGTCGATATGTGCATGCATCTTCTGTACCCGTTTATATCTCAAATTCTGGCCCTAAACACCAGAAAATTCGATATTTTGGGGTCCCAGAAGCGATCTGTACATGCCTACTCAGTGCTAGAATATTTTCAAAATATAGGCTCAAAACATGCTAAAAATCGATATTTTAGGTGCGTAGTGGCGATATCTCAAATTAAGGCCCAATACACCAGAAAATTCGATATTTAGGGGTCCCAGAAGCGATCTGTACATGCCTACTCCGTGTTAGAGTATTTTCAATATACAGGCTAAAAACATGCTAAAATCGATATTTTAGGTGCGTAAAGGCGATATCTCAAATTCAGGCCCAAAACACCCGAAAATTCGAAATTTTGGGGTCCCAGAAGCGATCTGTACATGCCTACTCCGTGTTAGAGTATTTACAAAATATAGGCCCAAAACATGCTCAAAATCGATGTTTTAGGTGCCCAAAAGTCGATATGTGCATGCAACTTCAATACCCGTTTATATCTCAAATTCAGGCTCAAAACACCCGAAAATTCAATATTTTGGGGTCCCAGAACCAATCTGTACATGCCTACTCAGTGCTAGAATATTTTCAAAATATTGGCTAAAAACATGCTAAAACTCGATCTTTTAGGTGCCAAAAAGTCGATATCTCAAATTCAGTCCCAAAACACCCGAAAATTCGATATTTAGGGGTACCGGAAGCGATCTGTACATGCCTACTCCGTGTTAGAGTATTTACTATATACAGGCCCAAAACATGCTCAAAATCGATGTTTTAGGTGCCCAAAAGTCGATATGTGAATGCATTCTCTGTACCCGTTTATATCTCAAATTCAGGCTCAAAACACCCGAAAATTCGATATTTTGGGGTACCAGAAGCGATCTGTACATGTCTACTCCGTGTTAGAGTATTTTCAAAATACATGCCCAAAACATGCTGAAAATCGATATTTTAGATTCCCAAAGTCAATATGTGCATGTATTTTCTGTACCCGTTTATATCTCAAATTCAGGCTCAAAACACCCGAAAATTCGATATATTGGGGTCCCAGAAGCGATCTGTACATGCCTACTCAGTGCTAGAATGTTTTCAAAATATAGGCTCAAAACATGCTAAAAATCGATATTTTAGGTGCCCAAAGTCAATAAGTGTATGCATCTTCTATACTCGTTTATATCTCAAATTCAGGCTCAAAACACCCGAAAATTCGATATTTTGGGGTCCCAGAACCTATCTGTACATGCCTACTCAGTGCTAGAATGTTTTTAAAATATAGGCTCAAAACATGCTCAAAATCGATATTTTAGGTGCCCAAAAGTCGATATGTGCATGAATATTCTGCACTCGTTTATATCTCAAATTCAGGCTCAAAACACCCGAAAATTCGATATTTTGATGTCCCAGAAGCGATCTGTACATGCCTTCTCAGTGCTAGAATATTTTCAAAATATAGGCTCAAAACATGCTAAAAATCGATATTTTAGGTGCGTAAAGGCGATATCTCAAATTCAGGCTCAAAACACCCGAAAATTCGATATTTTGGGGTCCCAGAACCTATCTGTACATGCCTACTCAGTGCTAGAATGTTTTTAAAATATAGGCTCAAAACATGCTCAAAATCGATATTTTAGGTGCCCAAAAGTCGATTTGTGCATGCACCTTCAGTACCCGTTTATAGCTCAAATTCAGGCTCAAAATACCCGAAAATTCGATATTTAGGGGACCCAGAAGCGATCTGTACATGCCTACTCCGTGTTAGAGTATTTTCAAAATACAGGCCAAAAACATGCTGAAAATCGATCTTTTAGGTGCCCAAAAGTCGATATGTGCATGCATCTTCTGTACCCGTTTATATCTCAAATTCTGGCCCTAAACACCAGAAAATTCGATATTTTGGGGTCCCAGAAGCGATCTGTACATGCCTACTCAGTGCTAGAATATTTTCAAAATATAGGCTCAAAACATGCTAAAAATCGATATTTTAGGTGCGTAGTGGCGATATCTCAAATTAAGGCCCAATACACCAGAAAATTCGATATTTAGGGGTCCCAGAAGCGATCTGTACATGCCTACTCCGTGTTAGAGTATTTTCAATATACAGGCTAAAAACATGCTAAAATCGATATTTTAGGTGCGTAAAGGCGATATCTCAAATTCAGGCCCAAAACACCCGAAAATTCGAAATTTTGGGGTCCCAGAAGCGATCTGTACATGCCTACTCCGTGTTAGAGTATTTACAAAATATAGGCCCAAAACATGCTCAAAATCGATGTTTTAGGTGCCCAAAAGTCGATATGTGCATGCAACTTCAATACCCGTTTATATCTCAAATTCAGGCTCAAAACACCCGAAAATTCAATATTTTGGGGTCCCAGAACCAATCTGTACATGCCTACTCAGTGCTAGAATATTTTCAAAATATTGGCTAAAAACATGCTAAAACTCGATCTTTTAGGTGCCAAAAAGTCGATATCTCAAATTCAGTCCCAAAACACCCGAAAATTCGATATTTAGGGGTACCGGAAGCGATCTGTACATGCCTACTCCGTGTTAGAGTATTTACTATATACAGGCCCAAAACATGCTCAAAATCGATGTTTTAGGTGCCCAAAAGTCGATATGTGAATGCATTCTCTGTACCCGTTTATATCTCAAATTCAGGCTCAAAACACCCGAAAATTCGATATTTTGGGGTACCAGAAGCGATCTGTACATGTCTACTCCGTGTTAGAGTATTTTCAAAATACATGCCCAAAACATGCTGAAAATCGATATTTTAGATTCCCAAAGTCAATATGTGCATGTATTTTCTGTACCCGTTTATATCTCAAATTCAGGCTCAAAACACCCGAAAATTCGATATATTGGGGTCCCAGAAGCGATCTGTACATGCCTACTCAGTGCTAGAATGTTTTCAAAATATAGGCTCAAAACATGCTAAAAATCGATATTTTAGGTGCCCAAAGTCAATAAGTGTATGCATCTTCTATACTCGTTTATATCTCAAATTCAGGCTCAAAACACCCGAAAATTCGATATTTTGGGGTCCCAGAACCTATCTGTACATGCCTACTCAGTGCTAGAATGTTTTTAAAATATAGGCTCAAAACATGCTCAAAATCGATATTTTAGGTGCCCAAAAGTCGATATGTGCATGAATATTCTGCACTCGTTTATATCTCAAATTCAGGCTCAAAACACCCGAAAATTCGATATTTTGATGTCCCAGAAGCGATCTGTACATGCCTTCTCAGTGCTAGAATATTTTCAAAATATAGGCTCAAAACATGCTAAAAATCGATATTTTAGGTGCGTAAAGGCGATATCTCAAATTCAGGCTCAAAACACCCGAAAATTCGATATTTTGGGGTCCCAGAACCTATCTGTACATGCCTACTCAGTGCTAGAATGTTTTTAAAATATAGGCTCAAAACATGCTCAAAATCGATATTTTAGGTGCCCAAAAGTCGATTTGTGCATGCACCTTCAGTACCCGTTTATAGCTCAAATTCAGGCTCAAAATACCCGAAAATTCGATATTTAGGGGACCCAGAAGCGATCTGTACATGCCTACTCCGTGTTAGAGTATTTTCAAAATACAGGCCAAAAACATGCTGAAAATCGATCTTTTAGGTGCCCAAAAGTCGATATTTGCATGCATCTTCTTTACCGTTTATATCTCAAATTCTGGCCCTAAACACCCGATAATTCGATATTAAGGGGTCCCAGAAGCGATCTGTACATGCCTACTCCGTGTTAGAGTATTTTCAAAATACAGGCCCAAAACATACTGAAAATCGATCTTTTAGGTGCCCAAAAGTCGATATGTGCATGCATCTTCTGTACCCGTTTATATCTCAAATTCTGGCCCTAAACACCCGAAAATTCAATATTTTGGGGTCCCAGAAGCGATCTGTACATGCCTACTCAGTGCTAGAATGTTTTCAAAATATATGCTCAAAACATGCTCAAAATCGATATTTTAGGTGCCCAAAAGTCGATATTTGCATGCATTTTCTGTAACCGTTTATATCTCAAATTCTGGCCCTAAACACCCGAAAATTCGATATTTTTGGGTCCCAGAAGCGATCTGTACATGCCTACTCAGTGCTAGAATGTTTTCAAAATATAGGCTCAAAACATGCTCAAAATCGATATTTTAGGTGCCCAAAAGTCGATATGTGCATGCATCTTCTGTACTCGTTTATATCTCAAATTCAAGCTCAAAACACCCGAAAAATTCGATATTTTGGGGTCCCAGAAGTGATCTGTATATGCCTACTCAGTGTTAGAATATTTTCAAAATATAGGCTCAAAACATGCTAAAAATCGATATTTTAGGTGTGTAAAGGCGATATCTCAAATTCAGGCCCAAAACACCCGAAAATTCGATATTTTGGGGTCCCAGAAGCGATCTGTACATGCCTACTCAGTGCTAGAATGTTTTCAAAATATAGGCTCAAAACATGCTCAAAATCGATATTTTAGGTGCCCAAAAGTCGATATGTGCATGCATCTTCTGTACTCGTTTATATCTCAAATTCAGGCTCAAAACACCCGAAAATTCAATATTTTTGGGTCCCAGAAGCGATCTGTACATGCCTACTTCGTGTTAAAGTATTTTTAAAATACAGGCCAAAAATATACTGAAAATCGATCTTTTAGGTGCCCAAAAGCCGATATGTGCATGCATCTTCTGTACCTGTTTATATCTTAATTTCTGGCCCTAAACACTAGAACATTCGATATTTTGGGGTCCCAGAAGCGATCTGTACATGCCTACTCCGTGTTAGAGTATTTTCAAAATACAGTCGAAAAACATACTGAAAATCGATCTTTTAGATGCCCAAAGTCAATATGTGCATGTATCTTCTGTACCCGTTTATATCTCAAATTCAGGCCCAAAACACCCGAAAATTCGATATTTTTGGGTCCCAGAAGCGATCTGTACATGCCTACTCCGTGTAAGAGTATTTACAAAATACAGGCCCAAAACATGCTCAAAATCGATGTTTTAGGTGCCCAAAAGTCGATATGTGCATTCATCTTCAGTACCCGTTTATATCTCAAATTCAGGCTCAAAACACCCGAAAATTCGATATTTTGGGTCCCAGAAGCGATCTGTACATGTCTACTCCGTGTTAGAGTATTTTCAAAATACATGCCCAAAACATGCTGAAAATCGATATTTTAGATTCCCAAAGTCAATATGTGCATGTATTTTCTGTACCCGTTTATATCTCAAATTCAGGCTCAAAACACCCGAAAATTCAATATTTTGGGGTCCCAGAAGCGATCTGTACATGCCTACTCAGTGCTAGAATGTTTTCAAAATATAGGCTCAAAACATGCTAAAAATCGATATTTTAGGTGCCCAAAGTCAATATGTGTATGCATCTTCTATACTCGTTTATATCTCAAATTCAGGCTCAAAACACCCGAAAATTAGATATTTTGATGTCCCAGAAGCGATCTGTACATGCCTTCTCAGTGCTAGAATATTTTCAAAATATAGGCTCAAAACATGCTAAAAATCGATATTTTAGGTGCGTAATGGCGATATCTCAAATTCAGGCTCAAAACACCCGAAAATTCGATATTTTGGGGTCCCAGAACCTATCTGTACATGCCTACTCAGTGCTAGAATGTTTTTAAAATATAGGTTCAAAACATGCTCAAAATCGATATTTTAGGTGCCCAAAAGTCGATTTGTGCATGCACCTTCAGTACCCGTTTATAGCTCAAATTCAGGCTCAAAATACCCGAAAATTCGATATTTAGAGGACCCAGAAGCGATCTGTACATGCCTACTCCGTGTTAGAGTATTTTCAAAATACAGGCCAAAAGCATGCTGAAAATCGATCTTTTAGGTGCCCAAAAGTCGATATTTGCATGCATCTTCTTTACCGTTTATATCTCAAATTCTGGCCCTAAACACCCGATAATTCGATATTAAGGGGTCCCAGAAGCGATCTGTACATGCCTACTCCGTGTTAGAGTATTTTCAAATTACAGGCCCAAAACATATTGAAAATCGATCTTTTAGGTGCCCAAAAGTCGATATGTGCATGCATCTTCTGTACCCGTTTATATCTCAAATTCTGGCCCTAAACACCCGAAAATTCAATATTTTGGGGTCCCAGAAGCAATCTGTACATGCCTACTCAGTGCTAGAATGTTTTCAAAATATATGCTCAAAACATGCTCAAAATCGATATTTTAGGTGCCCAAAAGTCGATATTTGCATGCATTTTCTGTACCCGTTTATATCTCAAATTCTGGCCCTAAACACCCGAAAATTCGATATTTTTGGGTCCCAGAAGCGATCTGTACATGCCTACTCAGTGCTAGAATGTTTTCAAAATATAGGCTCAAAACATGCTCAAAATCGATATTTTAGGTGCCCAAAAGTCGATATGTGCATGCATCTTCTGTACTCGTTTATATCTCAAATTCAAGCTCAAAACACCCGAAAAATTCGATATTTTGGGGTCCCAGAAGCGATCTGTATATGCCTACTCAGTGCTAGAATATTTTCAAAATATAGGCTCAAAACATGCTAAAAATCGATATTTTAGGTGTGTAAAGGCGATATCTCAAATTCAGGCCCAAAACACCCGAAAATTCGATATTTTGGGGTCCCAGAAGCGATCTGTACATGCCTACTCAGTGCTAGAATATTTTCAAAATATAGGCTCAAAACATGCTCAAAATCGATATTTTAGGTGCCCAAAAGTCGATATGTGCATGCATCTTCTGTACTCGTTTATATCTCAAATTCAGGCTCAAAACACCCGAAAATTCAATATTTTGGGGTCCCAGAAGCGATCTGTACATGCCTACTTCGTGTTAAAGTATTTTTAAAATACAGGCCAAAAACATACTGAAAATCGATCTTTTAGGTGCCCAAAAGTCGATATGTGCATGCATCTTCTGTACCTGTTTATATCTCAAATTCTGGCCCTAAACACTCGAAAATTCGATATTTTGGGGTCCCAGAAGCGATCTGTACATGCCTACTCCGTGTTAGAGTATTTTCAAAATACAGTCGAAAAACATACTGAAAATCGATATTTTAGATGCCCAAAGTCAATATGTGCATGTATCTTCTGTACCCGTTTATATCTCAAATTCAGGCCCAAAACACCCGAAAATTCAAAATTTTTGGGGCCCAGAAGCGATCTGTACATGCCTACTCCGTGTTAGAGTATTTTCAAAATACAGTCGAAAAACATACTGAAAATCGATATTTTAGATGCCCAAAGTCAATATGTGCATGTATCTTCTGTACCCGTTTATATCTCAAATTCAGGCCCAAAACACCCGAAAATTCGGTATTTTTGGGTCCCAGAAGCAATCTGTACATGCCTACTCAGTGCTAGAATATTTTCAAAATATAGGCTAAAAACATACTGAAAATCGATCTTTTAGGTGCCCAAAAGTCGATATGTGCATGCATCTTCTGTACCTGTTTATATCTCAAATTCTGGCCCTAAACACTCGAAAATTCGATATTTTGGGGTCCCAGAAGCGATCTGTACATGCCTACTCAGTGCTAGAATATTTTCAAAATATAGGCTCAAAACATGTTCAGAATCGATATTTTAGGTGCCCATGGGTCGATATGTGCATGCATCTTCTGTACTCGTTTATATCTCAAATTCAAGCTTAAAACACTCAAAAAATCGATATTTTGGGGTAGCAGAAGCGATCTGTACATGCCTACTCAGTGCTAGAATATTTTCAAAATATAGGCTCAAAACATGCTAAAAATCGATATTTTAGGTGCCAAAAAGTCGATATCTCAAATTCAGTCCCAAAATACCCGAAAATTCGATATTTAGGGGTCCCAGAAGCGATCTGTACATGCCTACTCTGTGTTAGAGTATTTTAAAAATATAGGCCAAAAACATACTGAAAATCGATCTTTTAGATGCCCAAAAGTCGATATGTGCATGCATCTTTTGTACCCGATTATATCTCAAATTCAGGCTCAAACCACCAGAAAATTCAATATTTTGGGGTCCCAGAAGCAATCTGTACATGCCTACTCAGTGCTAGAATATTTTCAAAATATAGGCTAAAAACATGCTAAAAATCGATATTTTCGGTGCGTAAAGGCGATATCTCAAATTCAGGCCCAAAACACCCGAAAATTCGATATTTTGGGGTCCCAGAAGCGATCTGTACATGCCTACTCTGTGTTAGAGTATTTTCAAAATACAGGCCCAAAACATGCTCAAAATCGATGTTTTAGGTACCCAAAAGTCGATATGTGCATGCATCTTCAGTACCCGTTTATATCTCAAATTCAGGCTCAAAACACCCGAAAATTCGATATTTAGGGGTCCCAGAAGCGATCTGTACATGCCTACTCCGTGTTAGAGTATTTTCAAAATACAGGCCAAAAACATACTGATAATCGATCTTTTAGGTGCCCAAAAGTCGATATGTGCATGCATCTTCTGTACCCGTTTATATTTGAAATTATGGCCCTAAACACCCGAAAATTCGATATTTTTGGGTCCCAGAAGCGATCTGTACATGCCTACTCAGTGCTAGAATGTTTTCAAAATATAGGCTCAAAACATGCTTAAAATCGATGTTTTAGGTGCCCAAAAGTCGATATGTGCATGCATCTTCAGTACCCGTTTATATCTCAAATTCAAGCTCAAAACACCCGAAAATTCGATATTTTGGGGTCCCTGAAGCGATCTGTACATGCCTACTCCGTGTTAGAGTATTTTCAAAATACAGGCCCAAAACATGCTGAAAATCGATATTTTAGGTGCCCAAAAGTCGATATCTCAAATTCAGTCCCAAAACACCCGATAATTCGATATTTAGGGGTCCCAGAAGGGATCTGAACATGCCTACTCAGTGTTAGAATTTTTTCAAAATATAGGCTCAAAACATGCTAAAAATCGATATTTTTGGTGCCCATTCGATATTTAGGGGTCCCAGAAGGGATCTGTACATGCCTACTCCGTGTTAGAGTATTTTCAAAATACAGGCCATAAAAATACTAAAAATCGATCTTTTAGGTGCCCAAAAGTCGATATGTGCATGCATCTTCTGTACCCGTTTATATCTCAAATTCCGGCCCTAAACACCCGAAAATTCGATATTTGAGGTCCCAGAAGCGATCTGTACATGCCTACTCCGTGTTAGAGTATTTTCAAAATTCAGGCCCAAAACATGCTGAAAATCGATATTTTTGGTGCCAAAAGTCAATATGTGTATGCATCTTCTATACTCGTTTATATCTCAAATTCAGGCTCAAAACACCCGAAAATTCGATATTTTGGGATCCCAGAAGCGATCTGTACATGCCTACTCAGTGCTAGAATGTTTTCAAAATATATGCTCAAAACATGCTCAAAATCGATATTTTAGGTGCCCAAAAGTCGATATGTGCATGCATCTTCTGTACTCGTTTATATCTCAAATTCAGGCTCAAAACACCCGAAAATTCGATATTTTGGGGTCCCAGAAGCGATCTGTACATGCCTACTTAGTGCTAGAATATTTTCATAATATAGGCTCAGAACATGCTAAAAATCGATATTTTAAATGCGTAAAAGCAATATCTCAAATTAAGGCCCAAAACACCCGAAAATTCGATATTTAGGTTTCTCAGAAGCGATCTGTACATGCCTACTCCGTGTTAGAGTATTTGCAAAATACAGGCCCAAAACATACTGAAAATCGATCTTTTAGGTGCCCAAAAGTCGATATGTGCATACATCTTCTGTACCCGTTTATATCTCAAATTCTGGCCCTAAACACCCGAAAATTCGATATTTTGTTGTCCCAGAAGCGATATGTACATGCCTACTCAGTGCTAGAATGTTTTCAAAATATAGGCTCAAAACATGCTCAAAATCTATATTTTAGGTGCCCAAAAGTCGATATGTGCATGTATCTTCTGTACCCATTTATATCTCAAATTCAGGCTCAAACCACCAGAAAATTCAATATTTTGGGGTCCCAGAAGCAATCTGAACATGCTTACTCAGTGCTAGAATATTTTCAAAATATAGGCTAAAAACATGCTAAAAATCGATATTTTAGGTGCGTAAAGGCGATATCTCAAATTCAGGCCCAAAACACCCGAAAATTCGATATTTGGGGTCCCAGAAGCGATTTGTACATGCCTACTCTGTGTTAGAGTATTTTCAAAATACAGGCCCAAAACATGCTCAAAATCGATGTTTTAGGTGCCTAAAAGTCGATATGTGCATGCATCTTCAGTAAACGTTTATATCTCAAATTCAGGCTCAAAACACCCGAAACTTCGATATTTACGGGTCCCAGAAGCGATCTGTACATGCCTACTCAGTGCTAGAATGTTTTCAAAATATATGCTCAAAACATGCTCAAAATCGATATTTTAGGTGCCCAAAAGTCGATATTTGCATGCATTTTCTGTACTCGTTTATATCTCAAATTCTGGCCCTAAACACCCGAAAATTCGATATTTTTGGGTCCCAGAAGCGATCTGTACATGCCTACTCAGTGCTAGAATGTTTTCAAAATATAGGCTCAAAACATGCTCAAAATCGATATTTTAGGTGCCCAAAAGTCGATATGTGCATGCATCTTCTGTACTCGTTTATATCTCAAATTCAAGCTCAAAACACCCGAAAAATTCGATTTTTTGGGGTCCCAGAAGCGATCTGTATATGCCTACTCAGTGCTAGAATATTTTCAAAATATAGGCTCAAAACATGCTAAAAATCGATATTTTAGGTGTGTAAAGGCGATATCTCAAATTCAGGCCCAAAACACCCGAAAATTCGATATTTTGGGGTCCCAGAAGCGATCTGTACATGCCTACTCAGTGCTAGAATATTTTCAAAATATAGGCTCAAAACATGCTCAAAATCGATATTTTAGGTGCCCAAAAGTCGATATGTGCATGCATCTTCTGTACTCGTTTATATCTCAAATTCAGGCTCAAAACACCCGAAAATTCGATATTTTGGGGTCCCAAAAGCGATCTGTACATGCCTACTTCGTGTTAAAGTATTTTTAAAATACAGGCCAAAAACATACTGAAAATCGATCTTTTAGGTGCCCAAAAGTCGATATGTGCATGCATCTTCTGTACCTGTTTATATCTCAAATTCTGGCCCTAAACACTCGAAAATTCGATATTTTGGGGTCCCAGAAGCGATCTGTACATGCCTACTCCGTGTTAGAGTATTTTCAAAATACAGTCGAAAAACATACTGAAAATCGATATTTTAGATGCCCAAAGTCAATATGTTCATGTATCTTCTGTACCCGTTTATATCTCAAATTCAGGCCCAAAACACCCGAAAATTCGATATTTTTGGGTCCCAGAAGCGATCTGTACATGCCTACTCCGTGTTAGAGTATTTTCAAAATACAGTCGAAAAACATACTGAAAATCGATATTTTAGATGCCCAAAGTCAATATGTGCATGTATCTTCTGTACCCGTTTATATCTCAAATTCAGGCCCAAAACACCCGAAAATTCGGTATTTTTGGGTCCCAGAAGCAATCTGTACATGCCTACTCAGTGCTAGAATATTTTCAAAATATAGGCTAAAAACATACTGAAAATCGATCTTTTAGGTGCCCGAAAGTCGATATGTGCATGCATCTTCTGTACCTGTTTATATCTCAAATTCTGGCCCTAAACACTCGAAAATTCGATATTTTGGGGTCCCAGAAGCGATCTGTACATGCCTACTCAGTGCTAGAATATTTTCAAAATATAGGCTCAAAACATGTTCAGAATCGATATTTTAGGTGCCCATGGGTCGATATGTGCATGCATCTTCTGTACTCGTTTATATCTCAAATTCAAGCTTAAAACACTCAAAAAATCGATATTTTGGGGTAGCAGAAGCGATCTGTACATGCCTACTCAGTGCTAGAATATTTTCAAAATATAGGCTCAAAACATGCTAAAAATCGATATTTTAGGTGCCAAAAAGTCGATATCTCAAATTCAGTCCCAAAATACCCGAAAGTTCGATATTTAGGGGTCCCAGAAGCGATCTGTACATGCCTACTCTGTATTAGAGTATTTTAAAAATATAGGCCAAAAACATACTGAAAATCGATCTTTTAGATGCCCAAAAGTCGATATGTGCATGCATCTTTTGTACCCGATTATATCTCAAATTCAGGCTCAAACCACCAGAAAATTCAATATTTTGGGGTCCCAGAAGCAATCTGTACACGCCTACTCAGTGCTAGAATATTTTCAAAATATAGGCTAAAAACATGCTAAAAATCGATATTTTCGGTGCGTAAAGGCGATATCTCAAATTCAGGCCCAAAACACCCGAAAATTCGATATTTTGGGGTCCCAGAAGCGATCTGTACATGCCTACTCTGTGTTAGAGTATTTTCAAAATACAGGAACAAAACATGCTCAAAATCGATGTTTTAGGTACCCAAAAGTCGATATGTGCATGCATCTTCAGTACCCGTTTATATCTCAAATTCAGGCTCAAAACACCCGAAAATTCGATATTTAGGGGTCCCAGAAGCGATCTGTACATGCCTACTCCGTGTTAGAGTATTTTCAAAATACAGGCCAAAAACATACTGATAATCGATCTTTTAGGTACCCAAAAGTCGATATGTGCATGCATCTTCTGTACCCGTTTATATTTGAAATTATGGCCCTAAACACCCGAAAATTCGATATTTTTGGGTCCCAGAAGCGATCTGTACATGCCTACACAGTGCTAGAATGTTTTCAAAATATAGGCTCAAAACATGCTTAAAATCGATGTTTTAGGTGCCCAAAAGTCGATATGTGCATGCATCTTCAGTACCCGTTTATATCTCAAATTCAAGCTCAAAACACCCGAAAATTCGATATTTTGGGGTCCCAGAAGCTATCTGTACATGCCTACTCCGTGTTAGAGTATTTTCAAAATACAGGCCCAAAACATGCTGAAAATCGATATTTTAGGTGCCCAAAAGTCGATATCTCAAATTCAGTCCCAAAACACCCGATAATTCGATATTTAGGGGTCCCAGAAGGGATCTGAACATGCCTACTCAGTGTTAGAATTTTTTCAAAATATAGGCTCAAAACATGCTAAAAATCGATATTTTTGGTGCCCATTCGATATTTAGGGGTCCCAGAAGGGATCTGTACATGCCTACTCCGTGTTAGAGTATTTTCAAAATACAGGCCATAAAAATACTAAAAATCGATCTTTTAGGTGCCCAAAAGTCGATATGTGCATGCATCTTCTGTACCCGTTTATATCTCAAATTCCGGCCCTAAACACCCGAAAATTCGATATTTGAGGTCCCAGAAGCGATCTGTACATGCCTACTCCGTGTTAGAGTATTTTCAAAATTCAGGCCCAAAACATGCTGAAAATCGATATTTTTGGTGCCCAAAGTCAATATGTGTATGCATATTCTATACTCGTTTATATGTCAAATTCAGGCTCAAAACACCCGAAAATTCGATATTTTGGGATCCCAGAAGCGATCTGTACATGCCTACTCAGTGCTAGAATGTTTTCAAAATATAGGCTCAAAACATGCTCAAAATCGATATTTTAGGTGCCCAAAAGTCGATATGTGCATGCATCTTCTGTACTCGTTTATATCTCAAATTCAGGCTCAAAACACCCGAAAATTCGATATTTTGGGGTCCCAGAAGCGATCTGTACATGCCTACTTAGTGCTAGAATATTTTCATAATATAGGCTCAGAACATGCTAAAAATCGATATTTTAAATGCGTAAAAGCAATATCTCAAATTAAGGCCCAAAACACCCGAAAAATTGATATTTAGGGTTCCCAGAAGCGATCTGTACATGCCTACTCCGTGTTAGAGTATTTTCAAAATACAGGCCAAAAACATACTGAAAATCGATCTTTTAGGTGCCCAAAAGTCGATATGTGCATGCATCTTCTGTACCCGTTTATATCTCAAATTCTGGCCCTAAACACCCGAAAATTCGATATTTTGGGGTCCCAGAAGCAATCTGAACATGCTTACTCAGTGCTAGAATATTTTCAAAATATAGGCTAAAAACATGCTAAAAATCGATATTTTAGGTGCGTAAAGGCGATATCTCAAATTCAGGCCCAAAACACCCGAAAATTCGATATTTTGTGTCCCAGAAGCGATTTGTACATGCCTACTCTGTGTTAGAGTATTTTCAAAATACAGGCCCAAAACATGCTCAAAATCGATGTTTTAGGTGTCTAAAAGTCGATATGTGCATGCATCTTCAGTAAACGTTTATATCTCAAATTCAGGCTCAAAACACCCGAAACTTCGATATTTACGGGTCCCAGAAGCGATCTGTACATGCCTACTCCGTGTTAGTGTATTTTCAAAATTCAGGCCCAAAACATGCTGAAAATCGATATTTTTGGTGCCCAAAGTCAATATGTGTATGCATCTTCTATACTCGTTTATATCTCAAATTCAGGCTCAAAACACCCGAAAATTCGATATTTTGGGGTCCCAGAAGCTATCTGTACATGCCAACTCAGTGCTAGATTGTTTTCAAAATATAGGCTCAAAACATGCTCATAATCAATATTTTAGGTGCCCAAAAGTCGATATGTGCATGCATCTTCTGTACTCGTTTATATCTCAAATTCAGGCTCAAAACACCCGAAAATTCGATATTTTGGGGTCAAAGCAGCGATCTGTACATGCCTACTCAGTGCTAGAATATTTTCAAAATATAGGCTCAAAACATGCTAAAAATCGATATTTTCGGTGCCCAAAGTCGATATCTCATATTCAGGCTCAAAACACCCGAAAATTCGATATTTAGGGGTCCCAGAAGCGATCTGTACATGCCTACTCCGTGTTAGAGTATTTTCAAAATACAGGCCAAAAACATACTGAAAATCGATCTTTTAGGTGCCCAAAAGTCGATATGTGCATGCATCTTCTGTACCCGTTTATATCTCAAATTCTGGCCCTAAACACCCGAAAATTCGATATTTTGGGGTCCCAGAAGCGATCTGTACATGCCTACTCCGTGTTAGAGTATTTTCAAAATACAGGCCCAAAACATGCTCAAAATCGATATTTTAGGTGCCCAAAAGTCGATATGTGCATGCATCTTCTGTACTCGTTTATATCTCAAATTCAGGCTCAAAACACCCGAAAATTCGATATTTTGGGGTCAAAGCAGCGATCTGTACATGCCTACTCAGTGCTAGAATATTTTCAAAATATAGGCTCAAAACATGCTAAAATCGATATTTTAGGTGCCCAAAGTCGATATCTCATATTCAGGCTCAAAACACCCGAAAATTCGATATTTAGGGGTCCCAGAAGCGATCTGTACATGCCTAATCCGTGTTAGAGTATTTTCAAAATACAGGCCAAAAACATACTGAAAATCGATCTTTTAGGTGCCCAAAAGTCGATATGTGCATGCATCTTCTGTACCCGTTTATATCTCAAATTCTGGCCCTAAACACCCGAAAATTCGATATTTTGGGGTCCCAGAAGCGATCTGTACATGCCTACTCCGTGTTAGAGTATTTTCAAAATACAGGCCCAAAACATGCTCAAAATCGATGTTTTAGGTGCACAAAAGTCGATATCTGCATGCATCTTCAGTACCCGTTTATATCCCTAATTCAGGCTCAAAACACCCGAAAATTCGATATTTTGGGGTCCCAGAAGCGATCTGTACATGCCTACTCCGTGTTAGAGTATTTTCAAAATACAGGCCCAAAACATGCTCAAAATCGATATTTTAGATGCCCAAAGTCAATATGTGCATGTATCTTCTGTACCCGTTTATATCTCAAATTCAGGCTCAAAACACCCGAAAATTCATTATTTTGGGGTCCCAGAAGCAATCTGTACATGCCTACTCAGTGCTAGAATATTTTCAAAATATAGGCTCAAAACATGCTAAAAATCGATATTTTAGGTGCCCAAAAGTCGATATCTCAAATTCAGTCCCAAAACACCCGAAAATTCGATATTTAGGGGTCCCAGAAGGGATCTGAACATGCCTACTCAGTGTTAGAATTTTTTCAAAATATAGGCTCAAAACATGCTAAAAATCGATATTTTTGGTGCCCATTCGATATTTAGGGGTCCCAGAAGGGATCTGTACATGCCTACTCCGTGTTAGAGTATTTTCAAAATACAGGCCATAAAAATACTAAAAATCGATCTTTTAGGTGCCCAAAAGTCGATATGTGCATGCATCTTCTGTACCCGTTTATATCTCAAATTCCGGCCCTAAACACCCAAAAATTCGCTATTTGGGGTCCCAGAAGCGATCTGTACATGCCTACTCCGTGTTAGAGTATTTTCAAAATTCAGGCCCAAAACATGCTGAAAATCCATATTTTTGGTGCCCAAAGTCAATATGTGTATGTATCTTCTATACTCGTTTATATCTCAAATTCAGGCTCAAAACACCCGAAAATTCGATATTTTGGGATCCCAGAAGCGATCTGTACATGCCTACTCAGTGCAAGAACGTTTTCAAAATATAGGCTCAAAACATGCTCAAAATCGATATTTTAGGTGCCGAAAAGTCGATATGTGCATGCATCTTCTGTACTCGTTTATATCTCAAATTCAGGCTCAAAACACCCGAAAATTCGATATTTTGGGGTCCCAGAAGCGATCTGTACATGCCTACTCAGTGCTAGAATATTTTCAAAATATAGGCTCAAAACATGCTAAAAATCGATATTTTAGGTGCGTAAAGGCGATATCTCAAATTAAGTCCCAAAACACCCGAAAATTCGATTTTTAGGGTTCCCAGAAGCGATCTGTACATGCCTACTCCGTGTTAGAGTATTTTCAAAATACAGGCCAAAAACATACTGAAAATCGATCTTTTAGGTGCCCAAAAGTCGATATGTGCATGCATCTTCTGTACCCGTTTATATCTCAAATTCTGGCCCTAAACACCCGAAAATTCGATATTTTGTTGTCCCAGAAGCGATCTGTACATGCCTACTCAGTGCTAGAATGTTTTGAAAATATAGGCTCAAACCATGCTCAAAATCGATATTTTAGGTGCCCAAAAGTCGATATGTGCATGTATCTTCTGTACCCGTTTATATCTCAAATTCAGGCTCAAACCACCAGAAAATTCAATATTTTGGGGTCCCAGAAGCAATCTGTACATGCTTACTCAGTGCTAGAATATTTTCAAAATGTAGGCTAAAAACATGCTAAAAATCGATATTTTAGGTGCGTAAAGGCGATATCTCAAATTCAGGCCCAAAACACCCGAAAATTCGATATTTGGGGTCCCAGAAGCAATTTGTACATGCCTACTCTGTGTTAGAGTATTTTCAAAATACAGGCCCAAAACATGCTCAAAATCGATGTTTTAGGTGCCTAAAAGTCGATATGTGCATGCATCTTCTATACTCGTTTATATCTCAAATTCAGGCTCAAAACACCCGAAAATTCGATATTTTGGGGTCCCAAAAGCGATCTGTACATGCCTACTCAGTGCTAGAATGTTTTCAAAATATAGGCTCAAAACATGCTCAAAATCGATATTTTAGGTGCCCAAAAGTCGATATGCGCATGCATCTTCTGTACTCGTTTATATCTCAAATTCAGGCTCAAAACACCCGAAAATTCGATATTTTGGGGTCCCAAAAGCGATCTTTACATGCCTACTTAGCGCTAGAATGTTTTCAAAATATAGGCTCAAAACATGCTCAAAATCGATATTTTAGGTGCTCAAAAGTCGATATGTGCATGCATCTTCTGTACTCGTTTATATCTCAAATTCAGGCTCAAAACACCCGAAAATTCGATATTTTGGGGTCAAAGAAGCGATCTGTACATGACTACTCAGTGCTAGAATATTTTCAAAATATAGGCTCAAAACATGCTAAAATCCGATATTTTAGGTGCCCAAAGTCGATATCTCATATTCAGGCTCAAAACACCCGAAAATTCGATATTTAGGGGTCCCAGAAGCGATCTGTACATGAGGCCTACTCCGTGTTAAAGTATTTTCAAAATACAGGCCAAAAACATACTGAAAATCGATCTTTTAGGTGCCCAAAAGTCGATATGTGCATGCATCTTCTGTACCCGTTTATATCTCAAATTCTGGCCCTAAACACCCGATAATTCGATATTTTGGGGTCCCAGAAGCGATCTGTACATGAGGCCTACTCCGTGTTAGAGTATTTTCAAAATACAGGCCCAAAACATGCTCAAAATCGATGTTTTAGGTGCCCAAAAGTCGATATGTGCATGCATCTTCAGTACCCGTTTATATCCCAAATTCAGGCTCAAAACACCTGAAAATTCGATATTTTGGGGTCCCAGAAGCGATCTTTACATACCTACTCCGTGTTAGAGTATTTTCAAAATACAGGCCCAAAACATGCTCAAAATCGATATTTTAGATGCCCAAAGTCAATATGTGCATGTATCTTCTGTACCCGTTTATATCTCAAATTCAGGCTCAAAACACCCGAAAATTCAATATTTTGTGGTCCTAGAAGCAATCTGTACATGCCTACTCAGTGCTAGAATATTTTCAAAATATAGGCTAAAAACATGCTAAAAATCGATATTTTAGGTTCCAAAAAGTCGATATCTCAAATTCAGTCCCAAAACATCCGAAACTTCGATATTTAGGGGTCCCAGAAGCGATCTGTACATGCCTACTCCGTGTTAGAGTATTTTCAAAATTCAGGCCAAAAACATATTGAAAATCGATCTTTTAGGTGCACAAAAGTCGATATGTGCATTCATCATCTGTACCCGTTTATATCTCAAATTCTGGCCCTAAACATCCGAAAATTCGATATTTTGGGGTCCCAGTAGCGATTTGTACATGCCTACTCCGTGTTAGAGTATTTTCAAAATTCAGGCCCAAAACATGCTGAAAATCGATATTTTTGGTTCCCAAAGTCAATATGTGTATGCATCTTCTATACTCGTTTATATCTCAAATTCAGGCTCAAAACACCCGAAAATTCGATATTTTGGTGTCCCAGAAGCGATCTGTACATGCCTACTCAGTGCTAGAATGTTTTCAAAATATAGGCTCAAAACATGCTGAAAATCGATATTTTAGGTGCCCAAAAGTCGATATGTGCATGCATCTTCTGTACTCGTTTATATCTCAAATTCAGGCTCAAAACACCCGAAAAATCGATATTTTGGTGTCCCAGAAGCGATCTGTACATGCCTACTTAGTGCTAGAATGTTTTCAAAATATAGGCTCAAAACATGCTCAAAATCGATATTTTAGGTGCCAAAAAGTCGATATGTGCATGCATCTTCTGTACTCGTTTATATCTCAAATTCAGGCTCAAAACACCCGAAAATTCGATATTTTGGGGTCAAAGAAGCGATCTGTACATGACTACTCAGTGCTAGAATATTTTCAAAATATAGGCTCAAAACATGCTAAAATCCGATATTTTAGGTGCCCAAAGTCGATATCTCATATTCAGGCTCAAAACACCCGAAAATTCGATATTTAGGGGTCCCAGAAGCGATCTGTACATGAGGCCTACTCCGTGTTAAAGTGTTTTCAAAATACAGGCCAAAAACATACTGAAAATCGATCTTTTAGGTGCCCAAAAGTCGATATGTGCATGCATCTTCTGTACCCGTTTATATCTCAAATTCTGGCCCTAAACACCCGATAATTCGATATTTTGGGGTCCCAAAAGCGATCTGTACATGAGGCCTACTCCGTGTTAGAGTATTTTCATAATACAGGCCCAAAACATGCTCAAAATCGATGTTTTAGGTGCCCAAAAGTCGATATGTGCATGCATCTTCAGTACCCGTTTATATCCCAAATTCAGGCTCAAAACACCCGAAAATTCGATATTTAGGGGTCCCAGAAGCGATCTGTACATGCCTACTCCGTGTTATAGTATTTTCAAAATACAGGCCAAAAACATACTGAAAATCGATGTTTTATGTGCCCAAAAGTCGATATGTGCATGCATTATCTGTACCCGTTTATATCTTAAATTCTGGCCCTAAACACCCGAAAATTCGATATTTTGGGGTCCTAGAAGCAATCTGTACATGCCTACTCAGTGCTAGAATATTTTCAAAATATAGGCTAAAAACATGCTAAAAATCGATATTTTAGGTTCCAAAAAGTCGATATCTCAAATTCAGTCCCAAAACATCCGAAACTTCGATATTTAGGGGTCCCAGAAGCGATCGGTACATGCCTACTCCGTGTTAGAGTATTTTCAAAATACAGGCCAAAAACATACTGATAATCGATCTTTTAGGTGCCCAAAAGTCGATATGTGCATGCATCTTCTATACCCGTTTATATCTCAAATTATGGCCCTAAACACCCGAAAATTCAATATTTTGGGGTCCTAGAAGCAATCTGTACATGCCTACTCAGTGCAAGAATATTTTCAAAATATAGGCTAAAAACATGCTAAAAATCGATATTTTAGGTTCCAAAAAGTCGATATCTCAAATTCAGTCCCAAAACATCCGAAACTTCGATATTTAGGGGTCCCAGAAGCGATCTGTACATGCCTACTCCGTGTTAGAGTATTTTCAAAATTCAGGCCAAAAACATATTGAAAATCGATCTTTTAGGTGCACAAAAGTCGATATGTGCATTCATCATCTGTACCCGTTTATATCTCAAATTCTGGCCCTAAACACCCGAAAATTCGATATTTTGGGGTCCCAGTAGCGATTTGTACATGCCTACTCCGTGTTAGAGTATTTTCAAAATTCAGGCCCAAAACATGCTGAAAATCGATATTTTTGGTTCCCAAAGTCAATATGTGTATGCATCTTCTATACTCGTTTATATCTCAAATTCAGGCTCAAAACACCCGAAAATTCGATATTTTGGTGTCCCAGAAGCGATCTGTACATGCCTACTCAGTGCTAGAATGTTTTCAAAATATAGGCTCAAAACATGCTGAAAATCGATATTTTAGGTGCCCAAAAGTCGATATGTGCATGCATCTTCTGTACTCGTTTATATCTCAAATTCAGGCTCAAAACACCCGAAAATTCGATATTTTGGGGTCCCAGAAGCGATCTGTACATGCCTACTTACTGCTAGAATGTTTTCAAAATATAGGCTCAAAACATGCTCAAAATCGATATTTTAGGTGCCAAAAAGTCGATATGTGCATGCATCTTCTGTACTCGTTTATATCTCAAATTCAGGCTCAAAACACCCGAAAATTCGATATTTTGGGGTCAAAGAAGCGATCTGTACATGACTACTCAGTGCTAGAATATTTTCAAAATATAGGCTCAAAACATGCTAAAATCCGATATTTTAGGTGCCCAAAGTCGATATCTCATATTCAGGCTCAAAACACCCGAAAATTCGATATTTAGGGGTCCCAGAAGCGATCTGTACATGAGGCCTACTCCGTGTTAAAGTGTTTTCAAAATACAGGCCAAAAACATACTGAAAATCGATCTTTTAGGTGCCCAAAAGTCGATATGTGCATGCATCTTCTGTACCCGTTTATATCTCAAATTCTGGCCCTAAACACCCGATAATTCGATATTTTGGGGTCCCAGAAGCGATCTGTACATGAGGCCTACTCCGTGTTAGAGTATTTTCAAAATACAGGCCCAAAACATGCTCAAAATCGATGTTTTAGGTGCCCAAAAGTCGATATGTGCATGCATCTTCAGTACCCGTTTATATCCCAAATTCAGGCTCAAAACACCCGAAAATTCGATATTTAGGGGTCCCAGAAGCGATCTGTACATGCCTACTCCGTGTTATAGTATTTTCAAAATACAGGCCAAAAACATACTGAAAATCGATGTTTTATGTGCCCAAAAGTCGATATGTGCATGCATTATCTGTACCCGTTTATATCTTAAATTCTGGCCCTAAACACCCGAAAATTCGATATTTTGGGGTCCTAGAAGCAATCTGTACATGCCTACTCAGTGCTAGAATATTTTCAAAATATAGGCTAAAAACATGCTAAAAATCGATATTTTAGGTTCCAAAAAGTCGATATCTCAAATTCAGTCCCAAAACATCCGAAACTTCGATATTTAGGGGTCCCAGAAGCGATCTGTACATGCCTACTCCGTGTTATAGTATTTTCAAAATACAGGCCAAAAACATACTGAAAATCGATGTTTTATGTGCCCAAAAGTCGATATGTGCATGCATCTTCTATACCCGTTTATATCTCAAATTATGGCCCTAAACACCCGAAAATTCGATATTTTTGGGTCCCAGAAGCGATCTGTACATGCCTACTCAGTGCTAGAATGTTTTCAAAATATAGGCTCAAAACATGCTCAAAATCGATGTTTTAGGTGCCCAAAAGTCGATATGTGCATGCATCTTCAGTACCCGTTTATATCTCTAATTCAAGCTCAAAACACCCGAAAATTCGATATTTTGGGGTCCCAGAAGCGATCTGTACATGCCTACTCCGTGTTAGAGTATTTTCAAAATACAGGCCCAAAACATGCTGAAAATCGATATTTTAGGTGCCCAAAAGTCGATATCTCAAATTCAGTCCCAAAACACCCGAAAATTCGATATTTAGGGGTCCCAGAAGGGATCTGAACATGCCTACTCAGTGTTAGAATTTTTTCAAAATATAGGCTCAAAACATGCTAAAAATCGATATTTTTGGTGCCCATTCGATATTTAGGGGTCCCAGAAGGGATCTGTACATGCCTACTCCGTGTTAGAGTATTTTCAAAATACAGTCCAAAAACATACTGAAAATCGATCTTTTAGGTGCCCAAAAGTCGATATGTGCATGCATCTTCTGTACCCGTTTATATCTCAAATTCTGGCCCTAAACACCCGAAAATTCGATATTTTAGGGTCCCAGAAGCGATCTGTACATGCCTACTCAGTGCTAGAATGTTTTCAAAATATAGGCTCAAAACATGCTCAAAATTGATATTTTAGGTGCCCAAAAGTCGATATGTGCATGTATCTTCTGTACCCGTTTATATCTCAAATTCAGGCTCAAACCACCAGAAAATTCAATATTTTGGGGTCCCAGAAGCAATCTGTACATGCTTACTCAGTGCTAGAATATTTTCAAAATATATTCTAAAAACATGCTAAAAATCGATATTTTAGGTGCGTAAAGGCGATATCTCAAATTCAGGCCCAAAACACCCGAAAATTCGATATTTGGGGTCCCAGAAGCGATTTGTACATGCCTACTCCGTGTTAGAGTATTTTCAAAATACAGGCCCAAAACATGCTCAAAATCGATGTTTTAGGTGCCTAAAAGTCGATATGTGCATGCATCTTCAGTAAACGTTTATATCTCAAATTCAGGCTCAAAACACCCGAAACTTCGATATTTAGGGGTCCCAGAAGCGATCTGTACATGCCTACTCCGTGTTAGAGTATTTTCAAAATTCAGGCCCAAAACATGCTGAAAATCGATATTTTTGGTGCCCAAAGTCAATATGTGTATGCATCTTCTATACTCGTTTATATCTCAAATTCAGGCTCAAAACACCCGAAAATTCGATATTTTGGGGTCCCAGAAGCGATCTGTACATGCCAACTCAGTGCTATATTGTTTTCAAAATATAGGCTCAAAACATGCTCATAATCGATATTTTAGGTGCCCAAAAGTCGATATGCGCATGCATCTTTTGTACTCGTTTATATCTCAAATTCAGGCTCAAAACACCCGAAAATTCGATATTTTGGGGCAAAGCAGCGATCTGTACATGCCTACTCAGTGCTAGAATATTTTCAAAATATAGGCTCAAAACATGCTAAAAATCGATATTTTAGGTGCGTAAAGGCGATATCTCAAATTCAGGCCCAAAACACCCGAAAATTCGATATTTGGGGTCCCAGAAGCGATCTGTACATGCCAACTCCGTGTTAGAGTATTTTCTGAATACAGGCCAAAAACATACTGAAAATCGTTCTTTTAGGTGCCCAAAAGTCGATATGTACATGCATCTTCTGTACCCGTTTATATCTTAAATAATGGCCCTAAACACCCGAAAATTCGATATTTTGGGGTCCCAGAAGCGATCTGTACATGCCTACTCCGTGTTAGAGTATTTTCAAAATACAGGCCCTAAACATGCTCAAAATCGATGTTTTAGGTGCCCAAAAGTCGATATGTGCATGCATCTTCAGCACCCGTTTATATCCCAAATTCAGGCTCAAAACACCCGAAAATTCGATATTTTGGGGTCCCAGAAGCGATCTGTACATGCCTACTCCGTGTTAGAGTATTTTCAAAATACAGGCCCAAAACATGCTCAAAATCGATATTTTAGATGCCCAAAGTCAATATGTGCATGTATCTTCTGTACCCGTTTATATCTCAAATTCTGGCTCAAAACACCCGAAAATTCAATATTTTGGGGTCCCAGAAGCAATCTGTACATGCATACTCAGTGCTAGAATATTTTAAAAATATAGGCTAAAAACATGCTAAAAATCGATATTTTAGGTGCCAAAAAGTCGATATGTGCATGCATCTTCTGTTCTCGTTTATATCTCAAATTCAGGCTCAAAACACCAGAAAATTCGATATTTTGGGGTCCCAGAAGCGATCTGTACATGCCTACTCAGTGCTAGAATATTTTCAAAATATAGGCTCAAAACATGCTAAAAATCGATATTTTAGGTGCCCAAAGTCGATATCTCATATTAAGGCTCAAAACAACCGAAAATTCGATATTTAGGGGTCCCAGAAGCTATCTGTACATGCCTACTCCGTGTTAGAGTATTTTCAAAATACAGGCCAAAAACATACTGAAAATCGATCTTTTAGGTGCCCAAAAGTCGATATGTGCATGCATCTTCTGTAAACGTTTATATCTCAAATTCTGGCCCTAAACACCCGAAAATTCGATATTTTGGGGTTCCAGAAGCGATCTGTACATGCCTACTCCGTGTTAGAGTATTTTCAAAATACAGGCTCAAAACATGCTCATGCTCAAAATCGATATTTTAGATGCCCAAAGTCAATATGTGCAGGTATCTTCTGTACCCGTTTATATCGCAAATTCAGGCTCAAAACACCCGAAAATTCAATATTTTGGGGTTCCAGAAGCAATCTGTACATGCCTACTCAGTGCTAGAATATTTTCAAAATATAGGCTAAAAACATGCTAAAAATCGATATTTTAGGTGCCAAAAAGTCGATATCTCAAATTCAGTCCCAAAACACCCGAAACTTCGATATTTAGGGGTCCCAGAAGCGATCTGTACATGCCCACTCCGTCTTAGAGTATTTTCAAAATTCAGGCCAAAAACATACTGAAAATCGATCTTTTAGGTGCCCAAAAGTCGATATGTGCATTCATCATCTGTACCCGTTTATATATCAAATTCTGGCCCTAAACACCCGAAAATTCGATATTTTTGGGTCCCAGTAGCGATTTGTACATGCCTACTCCGTGTTAGAGTATTTTCAAAATTCAGGCCCAAAACATGCTGAAAATCGATATTTTTGGTGCCCTAAGTCAATATGTGTATGCATCTTCTATACTCTTTTACATCTCAAATTCCTGCTCAAAACACCCGAAAATTCGATATTTTGGTGTCCCAGAAGCGATCTGTACATGCCTACTCAGTGCTAGAATGTTTTCAAAATATAGGCTCAAAACATGCTCAAAATCGATATTTTAGGTGCCCAAAAGACGATATGTGCATGCATCTTCTGTACTCGTTTATATCTCAAATTCAGGCTCAAAACACCAGAAAATACAATATTTTGGGGTCCCAGAAGCAATCTGTACATGCCTACTCAGTGCTAGAATATTTTCAAAATATAGGGTAAAAACATGCTAAAAATCGATATTTTAGGTGCCAAAAAGTCGATATCTCAAATTCAGTCCCAAAACACCCGAAACTTCGATATTTAGGGGTTCCAGAAGCGATCTGTACATGCCTACTCCGTGTTAGAGTATTTTCAAATTTCAGGCCAAAAACATACTGAAAATAGATCTTTTAGGTGCCCAAAAGTCGATATGTGCATTCATCATCTGTACCCGTTTATATCTCAAATTCTGGCCCTAAACACCCGAAAATTCGATATTTTGGGGTCCCAGTAGCGATTTGTACATGCCTACTACGTGTTAGAGTATTTTCAAAATTCAGGCCCAAAACATGCTGAAAATCGATATTTTTGGTGCCCAAAGTCAATATGTGTATGCATCTTCTATACTCGTTTATATCTCAAATTCCGGCTCAAAACACCCGAAAATTCGATATTTTGGGGTCCCAGAAGCGATCTGTACATGCCTACTCAGTGCTAGAATGTTTTCAAAATATAGGCTCAAAACATGCTCAAAATCGATATTTTAGGTGCCCAAAAGTCGATATGTGCATGCATCTTCTGTACTCGTTTATATCTCAAATTCAGGCTCAAAACACCAGAAAATTCGATATATTGGGGTCCCAGAAGCGATCTGTACATGCCTATTCCGTGTTAGAGTATTTTCAAAATTCAGGCCCAAAACATGCTGAAAATCGATATTTTTGGTGCCCAAAGTCAATATGTGTATGCATCTTCTATACTTGTTTATATCTCAAATTCAGGCTCAAAAACACCCGAAAATTCGATATTTTGGGGTCACAGAAGCGATCTGTACATGCCTACTCAGTGCTAGAATATTTTCAAAATATAGGCTCAAAACATGCTAAAAATCGATATTTTAGGTGCCCAAAGTCGATATCTCATATTAAGGCTCAAAACACCCGAAAATTCGATATTTAGGGGTCCCAGAAGCTATCTGTACATGCCTACTCCGTGTTAGAGTATTTTCAAAATACAGGCCCAAAACATACTGAAAATCGATCTTTTAGGTGCCCAAAAGTCGATATGTGCATGCATCTTCTGTAAACGTTTATATCTCAAATTCTGGCCCTAAACACCCGAAAATTCGATATTTTGGGGTTCCAGAAGCGATCTGTACATGCCTACTCCGTGTTAGAGTATTTTCAAAATACAGGCTCAAAACATGCTCATGCTCAAAATCGATATTTTAGATGCCCAAAGTCAATATGTGCAGGTATCTTCTGTACCCGTTTATATCGCAAATTCAGGCTCAAAACACCCGAAAATTCAATATTTTGGGGTCCCAGAAGCAATCTGTACATGCCTACTCAGTGCTAGAATATTTTCAAAATATAGGCTAAAAACATGCTAAAAATCGATATTTTAGGTGCCAAAAAGTCGATATCTCAAATTCAGTCCCAAAACACCCGAAACTTCGATATTTAGGGGTCCCAGAAGCGATCTGTACATGCCTACTCCGTCTTAGAGTATTTTCAAAATTCAGGCCAAAAACATACTGAAAATCGATCTTTTAGGTGCCCAAAAGTCGATATGTGCATTCATCATCTGTACCCGTTTATATATCAAATTCTGGCCCTAAACACCCGAAAATTCGATATTTTTGGGTCCCAGTAGCGATTTGTACATGCCTACTCCGTGTTAGAGTATTTTCAAAATTCAGGCCCAAAACATGCTGAAAATCGATATTTTTGGTGCCCTAAGTCAATATGTGTATGCATCTTCTATACTCGTTTACATCTCAAATTCCTGCTCAAAACACCCGAAAATTCGATATTTTGGTGTCCCAGAAGCAATCTGTACATGCCTACTCAGTGCTAGAATGTTTTCAAAATATAGGCTCAAAACATGCTCAAAATCGATATTTTAGGTGCCCAAAAGACGATATGTGCATGCATCTTCTGTACTCGTTTATATCTCAAATTCAGGCTCAAAACACCAGAAAATACAATATTTTGGGGTCCCAGAAGCAATCTGTACATGCCTACTCAGTGCTAGAATATTTTCAAAATATAGGGTAAAAACATGCTAAAAATCGATATTTTAGGTGCCAAAAAGTCGATATCTCAAATTCAGTCCCAAAACACCCGAAACTTCGATATTTAGGGGTTCCAGAAGCGATCTGTACATGCCTACTCCGTGTTAGAGTATTTTCAAATTTCAGGCCAAAAACATACTGAAAATAGATCTTTTAGGTGCCCAAAAGTCGATATGTGCATTCATCATCTGTACCCGTTTATATCTCAAATTCTGGCCCTAAACACCCGAAAATTCGATATTTTGGGGTCCCAGTAGCGATTTGTACATGCCTACTACGTGTTAGAGTATTTTCAAAATTCAGGCCCAAATCATGCTGAAAATCGATATTTTTGGTGCCCAAAGTCAATATGTGTATGCATCTTCTATACTCGTTTATATCTCAAATTCCGGCTCAAAACACCCGAAAATTCGATATTTTGGGGTCCCAGAAGCGATCTGTACATGCCTACTCAGTGCTAGAATGTTTTCAAAATATAGGCTCAAAACATGCTCAAAATCGATATTTTAGGTGCCCAAAAGTCGATATGTGCATGCATCTTCTGTACTCGTTTATATCTCAAATTCAGGCTCAAAACACCAGAAAATTCGATATATTGGGGTCCCAGAAGCGATCTGTACATGCCTATTCCGTGTTAGAGTATTTTCAAAATTCAGGCCCAAAACATGCTGAAAATCGATATTTTTGGTGCCCAAAGTCAATATGTGCATGCATCTTCTATACTCGTTTATATCTCAAATTCAGGCTCAAAACACCCGAAAATTCTATATTTTGGGGTCTGAGAAGCGATCTGTACATGCCTACTCAGTGCTAGAATATTTTCAAAATATAGGCTCAAAACATGCTAAAAATCGATATTTTAGGTGCGTAAAGGCGATATCTCAAATTAAGGCCCAAAACACCCGAAAATTCGATATTTAGGGGTCCCAGAAGCGATCTGTACATGCCTACTCCGTGTTAGAGTATTTTCAAAATACAGGCCAAAAACATACTGAAAATCGATGTTTTAGGTGCCCAAAAGTCGAAATGTGCATGCATCTTCTGTACTCGTTTATATCTCAAATTCAGGCTCAAAACACCCGAAAATTCGATATTTTGGGGTCCCAGAAGCGATCTGTACATGCCTACTCAGTGCTAGAATATTTTCAAAATATAGGCTCAAAACATGCTAAAAATCGATATTTTAGGTGCGTAAAGGCGATATCTCAAATTAAGGCCCAAAACACCCGAAAATTCGATTTTTAGGGTTCCCAGAAGCGATCTGTACATGCCTACTCCGTGTTAGAGTATTTTCAAAATACAGGCCAAAAACATACTGAAAATCGATCTTTTAGGTGCCCAAAAGTTGATATGTGCATGCATCTTCTGTACCCGTTTATATCTCAAATTCTGGCCCTAAACACCCGAAAATTCGATATTTTGTTGTCCCAGAAGCGATCTGTACATGCCTACTCAGTGCTAGAATGTTTTGAAAATATAGGCTCAAACCATGCTCAAAATCGATATTTTAGTTGCCCAAAAGTCGATATGTGCATGTATCTTCTGTACCCGTTTATATCTCAAATTCAGGCTCAAACCACCAGAAAATTCAATATTTTGGGGTCCCAGAAGCAATCTGTACATGCTTACTCAGTGCTAGAATATTTTCAAAATGTAGGCTAAAAACATGCTAAAAATCGATATTTTAGGTGCGTAAAGGCGATATCTCAAATTCAGGCCCAAAACACCCGAAAATTCGATATTTGGGGTCCCAGAAGCAATTTGTACATGCCTACTCTGTGTTAGAGTATTTTCAAAATACAGGCCCAAAACATGCTCAAAATCGATGTTTTAGGTGCCTAAAAGTCGATATGTGCATGCATCTTCTATACTCGTTTATATCTCAAATTCAGGCTCAAAACACCCGAAAATTCGATATTTTGGGGTCCCAAAAGCGATCTGTACATGCCTACTCAGTGCTAGAATGTTTTCAAAATATAGGCTCAAAACATGCTCAAAATCGATATTTTAGGTGCCCAAAAGTCGATATGCGCATGCATCTTCTGTACTCGTTTATATCTGCAAATTCAGGCTCAAAACACCCGAAAATTCGATATTTTGGGGTCCCAAAAGCGATCTTTACATGCCTACTTAGCGCTAGAATGTTTTCAAAATATAGGCTCAAAACATGCTCAAAATCGATATTTTAGGTGCTCAAAAGTCGATATGTGCATGCATCTTCTGTACTCGTTTATATCTCAAATTCAGGCTCAAAACACCCGAAAATTCGATATTTTGGGTCAAAGAAGCGATCTGTACATGACTACTCAGTGCTAGAATATTTTCAAAATATAGGCTCAAAACATGCTAAAATCCGATATTTTAGGTGCCCAAAGTCGATATCTCATATTCAGGCTCAAAACACCCGAAAATTCGATATTTAGGGGTCCCAGAAGCGATCTGTACATGAGGCCTACTCCGTGTTAAAGTATTTTCAAAATACAGGCCAAAAACATACTGAAAATCGATCTTTTAGGTGCCCAAAAGTCGATATGTGCATGCATCTTCTGTACCCGTTTATATCTCAAATTCTGGCCCTAAACACCCGATAATTCGATATTTTGGGGTCCCAGAAGCGATCTGTACATGAGGCCTACTCCGTGTTAGAGTATTTTCAAAATACAGGCCCAAAACATGCTCAAAATCGATGTTTTAGGTGCCCAAAAGTCGATATGTGCATGCATCTTCAGTACCCGTTTATATCCCAAATTCAGGCTCAAAACACCTGAAAATTCGATATTTTGGGGTCCCAGAAGCGATCTGTACATACCTACTCCGTGTTAGAGTATTTTCAAAATACAGGCCCAAAACATGCTCAAAATCGATATTTTAGATGCCCAAAGTCAATATGTGCATGTATCTTCTGTACCCGTTTATATCTCAAATTCAGGCTCAAAACACCCGAAAATTCAATATTTTGTGGTCCTAGAAGCAATCTGTACATGCCTACTCAGTGCTAGAATATTTTCAAAATATAGGCTAAAAACATGCTAAAAATCGATATTTTAGGTTCCAAAAAGTCGATATCTCAAATTCAGTCCCAAAACATCCGAAACTTCGATATTTAGGGGTCCCAGAAGCGATCTGTACATGCCTACTCCGTGTTAGAGTATTTTCAAAATTCAGGCCAAAAACATATTGAAAATCGATCTTTTAGGTGCACAAAAGTCGATATGTGCATTCATCATCTGTACCCGTTTATATCTCAAATTCTGGCCCTAAACATCCGAAAATTCGATATTTTGGGGTCCCAGTAGCGATTTGTACATGCCTACTCCGTGTTAGAGTATTTTCAAAATTCAGGCCCAAAACATGCTGAAAATCGATATTTTTGGTTCCCAAAGTCAATATGTGTATGCATCTTCTATACTCGTTTATATCTCAAATTCAGGCTCAAAACACCCGAAAATTCGATATTTTGGTGTCCCAGAAGCGATCTGTACATGCCTACTCAGTGCTAGAATGTTTTCAAAATATAGGCTCAAAACATGCTGAAAATCGATATTTTAGGTGCCCAAAAGTCGATATGTGCATGCATCTTCTGTACTCGTTTATATCTCAAATTCAGGCTCAAAACACCCGAAAAATCGATATTTTGGTGTCCCAGAAGCGATCTGTACATGCCTACTTAGTGCTAGAATGTTTTCAAAATATAGGCTCAAAACATGCTCAAAATCGATATTTTAGGTGCCAAAAAGTCGATATGTGCATGCATCTTCTGTACTCGTTTATATCTCAAATTCAGGCTCAAAACACCCGAAAATTCGATATTTTGGGGTCAAAGAAGCGATCTGTACATGACTACTCAGTGCTAGAATATTTTCAAAATATAGGCTCAAAACATGCTAAAATCCGATATTTTAGGTGCCCAAAGTCGATATCTCATATTCAGGCTCAAAACACCCGAAAATTCGATATTTAGGGGTCCCAGAAGCGATCTGTACATGAGGCCTACTCCGTGTTAAAGTGTTTTCAAAATACAGGCCAAAAACATACTGAAAATCGATCTTTTAGGTGCCCAAAAGTCGATATGTGCATGCATCTTCTGTACCCGTTTATATCTCAAATTCTGGCCCTAAACACCCGATAATTCGATATTTTGGGGTCCCAAAAGCGATCTGTACATGAGGCCTACTCCGTGTTAGAGTATTTTCATAATACAGGCCCAAAACATGCTCAAAATCGATGTTTTAGGTGCCCAAAAGTCGATATGTGCATGCATCTTCAGTACCCGTTTATATCCCAAATTCAGGCTCAAAACACCCGAAAATTCGATATTTAGGGGTCCCAGAAGCGATCTGTACATGCCTACTCCGTGTTATAGTATTTTCAAATACAGGCCAAAAACATACTGAAAATCGATGTTTTATGTGCCCAAAAGTCGATATGTGCATGCATTATCTGTACCCGTTTATATCTTAAATTCTGGCCCTAAACACCCGAAAATTCGATATTTTGGGGTCCTAGAAGCAATCTGTACATGCCTACTCAGTGCTAGAATATTTTCAAAATATAGGCTAAAAACATGCTAAAAATCGATATTTTAGGTTCCAAAAAGTCGATATCTCAAATTCAGTCCCAAAACATCCGAAACTTCGATATTTAGGGGTCCCAGAAGCGATCGGTACATGCCTACTCCGTGTTAGAGTATTTCAAAATACAGGCCAAAAACATACTGATAATCGATCTTTTAGGTGCCCAAAAGTCGATATGTGCATGCATCTTCTATACCCGTTTATATCTCAAATTATGGCCCTAAACACCCGAAAATTCAATATTTTGGGGTCCTAGAAGCAATCT